>CM060904.1:478470025-480870025 GCA_030737815.1 Allium fistulosum
ATATACATATTGGTTACATTGGATTTATTGATTAAGATCTATTTTCAAATTGATTTACTAAATCAGATCACTACATGTTTGGTAATAAATCTTGAATGGATAATAGTTGGCTTGGCTGAATTAATTTAGTATATTTGAAGGATTCATTAAACAATACATACATAAACATATTTAAAAATATACACACATACACACAATTAGTTAATAATACATACATACTTTTGTTGTTGACTGTTTATATCCTTATATCATGATGCCAATTGATTATCATTTATATGCTGCATTAATTAAGTTTACCAAATGGGAAATTGAATCAATCATCTTTGTTACTCTTTATCCGTTTCCCATATTTCCTTTATATGTTTAACTATCCATTTATTTCTAGTTATATGTCTAACATTGTCATCAATTAATAGCATATATCATATGTTGCTCTTACAGAATTTACAATATAATATAATATTTGTTTATACTCACATTTATGACATATATATATATATATATATGTTGCAAATTAATGACTTTCATATAATTAATCAATTTAATTAAAGAGAGTTAAATGAAAGGTTTCTCTCTCTATATAAATAATTTTCACTTCATTAATTAAATAAGTTAAGAGAAGGAAATGAAAAGTTTCCTTCTCTAAATAAATTTATGCCCCCTCATTAATTCAATAACTTAAGAGATAGGAAATGAAAAGTTTCCTTCTCTAAATAAATTTAATAAGTTACCTTACACACAAATATGTACATAAGAGTATATTTGATATACTCTAATTTACATACATAATAAATTAAATTTTAAACTTTATTTCTAAAACTAAATAAAATAAAGATTTTATTTAAAAGAAAACTTAGAAAATTTCTAAGTATGTTTAGACTTCATAGGTCCATTAAAGATCCAAAATGGATAAATTTTTTGAAATTCACCCATTTCTTTCGCTACGGGCTGACCCATTTCTTCAATGCTCGACCTTATACTTAAGAGGGTGGAGAGGTGATGGTGGCTCTTGATGAGCTCAGTCAAGCAAGGAGAAAGAAGAGGTGATCACTAACTTGATCTTGAATTTAAAGTGGTATATCTCTCTATATCTTATGATTATTTCGACAGAACTTCAACTCGATTTTGGAATAGTTTTAAGAGGAGATAGAGGCCATTGTTATGCCTTGGAAGAAGAAGAGATGCTTAGGAATTTTGAGAGTGAATGAGTGAATGAATTGTGAAGGCATGCCTTACTATTTATAGGCAAAGATATGTAAAATATCACAAACACCATCATAACTGTGCCACTCCGCACCCCTCTACAAGGCCGAACCACCCCATTCCCCATGTGCCACCCCATGTGCTTGCCTTCGTATGAGTGATGGTGAGTTTTGTTTCGATTTGCATAGGAAATATCTAGATTTTTGTTAATAATTATCATGATATTTTTATTTAATTACCATTCGTAAATATGAGATGTAAATGGTAATTTTAATTATTTAATAAACCTATAATTTTAGAATATTTAAAGGTTACACTGGTAGATAGGTTGGGATTAAGACCCAGAATAATTGACCAACCTTTAGTAGTAACGAACCCTTTTGGAGGTCCCTTGTCTTTTTATGGTTTTTCATGGTTGTCTTATTGAGTCTTGGAGGCTCTTTTGTTTGTGATTGCTTTGTTTTGGGTTTTATTAGGTTCGGTATATCTTAGGAATGGACTGCCGAGGAGGTATGCGGTAGTGGTAGACTGTGAGAAGCTGTTGGTGACAATTGGAGTTGAGGAGGGGTAGAAGGTATAGATTGGTTGCCTACTAGAGGATGAGGTCATGGTTAGCTTTCTATATTCGCTGGAGGTACACAGGATGAGTTGTCATCTGTACCTATCGTTAGAGAATATTTGGTCGTATTCGAGGAAGTGAACGGATTACCATCACATAAAGAGATTGAGTTCCACAAACACTTAGTAATGGAAGTCAGGTTGATAATTATGCCTTTGAGGCATGTGGTACTTAGAGGGAAAAAGGTGTTAAAGGTGCAAGTGAATGATCTATTGAGGCGAGGGTTCATTCATAGGAGTAATATGAGTGAGGCATACATGTAGTATTCGCCACTAAGGCGGATGACTCTTAGAGGTATTTTGATTATTGTGAGCGGAATAAAGTGACAAGGAAGAACAAGTATCCACTCTCATGTAATGATGACTTATTCGACCAGCTCCATGGTGCGAAGGTGTTCTCTCAGTTGGATCTTGCAACGGTGTTTAAAAAGTCGAGGGTAGCAATGGAGAATGTGTCGATTACTACGTTTCGTACGTTGTCTAGTTTCTATTAGTGGTTGGTTATGTCGTTCGGGCTAACCAATGCTCCGACATATGGTGTTGATCTCATGAACTATGTCTTCAGGGATTGGCTAAATACATTTATGCTTGTGTTCGTGGATAATTCTAAGATAGAGGAGGAACGCAAGATGTGCTTGAGGATTGTGCTTAAAGTGTCGATGAAACACATGTTGAAAGCAATGTTTCTATAGTGTCACTTCTGAAGGATGGAAGTGAGGTTCATGTGTCATGTCGTTTCTGAGCAGGTTATCGTAGTGGATCCTACCAAGGTGGCAGTGGTCCAACACTAGAACTAATCTATGAATGCTCCTGATGTGAGGATTTCCTAGGAATCATAGGATACTATAAACATTTTATTAAGGACTTCTTAAAGGTAGCAGCATCGTTAACCAATTAAATGAAGAACAATCGACCTTTGCCTGGGATATGAAGTGCGAGCTTGCGTTCGTGAATTTGAAGGAGAGGTTGACAAGTGCACCAGTGTTGACCATTCCAAGCAGGAATGAGAAGATGACGGTATAATCCAATACTTTTGGTACCAAATTGGGTGCGGTACTAATGCAAGGAGGTAAGGTTGTCGCATACACTTATGCACGTCTGAAACCACATGAGAGGAAGTATTCGACCTTCGATTTGGAGTTGGAGGCAATAGTATTTTTGAAGATATGGAGATATTATCTACTTAGAGAAAGGTTCGAGTTGTTCGTAGACTACAAATTCCTAAAATATATCTTCTCCTAAAAGGACCTCAACCTTCGTCAATAGCGATGGTTAGAGTTCTTAGCCTCACTAGACTTTATCATTTCTTATATGCCCTGTAGAGGAAATGTCATCACCGATTCTTTGAGTAGATGGCATGCTAGTTTGGGAGCGATGTTTCTAGAGTGGAGGCAATTGGATTTTATTACTAATTATGACTTCAGATCTCATTTTGAGTTGAAGATATAGAAGTTAGCGAGTTTGACCGTTAGACCGAATTTGATCGAGAGGTTTGGAACTAATCAGAAGTGAGACAATAGACTAGCAGAGATCATATCAAAGATAGAAGAAGGAGCGGAGTCCGATGAGAAGAGGTAGTACGGACTCAACCGAGATGGTTGGCTCCGTAAGGATGGAAGATTATTTATTCCCAATGTTGATGGATTATGAGATGAGGTGCTATGAGAGTCCCATCACTCTAGATTGACTATACATCCCATTGGTAATAAGATGTACCATAACCTGAATCATACACATTATGGGGAGGGGATGAAGAAGGATATTAGGGCATTCATCTCAGGTGTAAGAACTGCCAGTTGGTAAAGGTAGAGCAGAAGATGCTAAGTAGGTTGATGCAACTAATTGAAGTTTCCGAGTGGAAATGGAAACAAGTATCGATGGATTTCATCGATAGATTGTCGAACACTAGAGAAGCATACGATAGCATCTGGGTCATAGTCGATGGGTTAATGAAGAGTTCTCAATACATACCCATCAAGTCTAGTAGAACGATATCCAATTGGCTAAACTGTATGTGAAATGGATGGTGTGGTTCCATGGTGTGCTAAAGAGTATTATGAGTGATCGAGACCCTTTATTCATTTATAGGTTTTGGAAGAGCTTAAAAGAGGCATTGGGGATGGAGCTGCACCTCGATACAACTTATCACCCGCAAGCCAATGGGCAGACCGAAATAGTAAATCGTACATTGAAGGATCTCTTATGAGCTTGCATTCTTGATTTTGGAGGTTCATGAGACGATCACTTACATTTGGTGGAATTCGCATACAACAATAGTTATCAGTTTAGTATTGCTATGGCATCATTCGAAGCACCATATGGCCGATCATATAACGCTCCTTTATGTTGGTCAAAAGCGGGTAAGAAACTGATACTTGGGCAGGATATGATCAGAGAGACCTCGAAGAAGATTGAGATCATTCGACAATGAATGAAGGCTACTAAGGACAGGTAGAAGAGCTACGCTGATAAGGGACGTATAGATTTAGAGTTCTCTGTTGGCGATATAGTGTTTGTGAAGA
Source organism: Allium fistulosum (assembly GCA_030737815.1). Lineage (NCBI taxonomy): Eukaryota > Viridiplantae > Streptophyta > Magnoliopsida > Asparagales > Amaryllidaceae > Allium > Allium fistulosum. The sequence goes on from CM060904.1 coordinate 478,474,369, forward strand.
TTTCTCCATTGAAGAATGTTGTTTGATTCAATGGTAAGGGGAAGTTGGGACCAAGATTTATAGGTCCTTTTTTGATAGTAGAGAGGATGGGAACCTAGAATATAGGGTCAACTTACCTCAGAAGATGACATAAGTGCACAATGTATTCAATTTCTCTCGCTTGCGGAAGTTTGTGCATGACCCAGGCATGATTATTGCACCGAACCAACTTGATGATATCGAGATTGAACCAGAAGGTTCGAGACCTCGTAGGCCGATTCGTATTGCCAATGAGATATAAAATAGCTTGGGAGGACGACGGTGAAATTAATGAATGTTCAATGAGGGTGAAAGTGAAGACGATTGCACGTGGAAAACCATGGAAAGCGTGAGGGTTGCATATCTAGAGCTCTTTGCATGGTAAGGCTTACTATTTACCATATTTACTTTCACTTTTGATATTTTATAGGATAGTTTAGTATCTCACATGCTAGGATAGGTTGACCTATATTATTATTTGCACGGCCGACTATTTGATGGTTGAATATGATTGTTAGGCACATGGAATAAATATGGTCGACTATTCTTTGATTTATTTGGAGATTTTGAAGGTGAAATTCCTAAAGAGGGGAGACTGTAATGACCCGTGTTTTACATATTGAAGGATAATAAAATATTATTATTTAATTTATATGAGGTCGTATGACTCTATAGTTTTATGAAATGAGTACTAAGGACATTTTCCATCTTCAGAATTTTTCGGACGGTTTGGACCCAAATTTTTTTGGAAAGCCTATAACCATTGAAAAGAGTTGAATTAGGATTTGAAACCACTTCCTTTAGATTAGGATGATGGTTTGTCTTTTTGTAGAGTGGTCATAATAGAAAAATGGACTTACCGTTTAGAAGATATGGTTGTTTTAACTTTAGACTGTTGTTGCCCAGATTACTAGCAGTTAGTGAAGCCCAAACTTGAGCCCACTACCCATTTTGGGATTTATGGCTAATTAGAACTAATGGGATGGATATAAATCATTTCTCACTACCCCAAAACAAGTCTAAACCTCCGCTAACCTTAATTCCATCAAAAAACTCCAATTTTTCATACTAAATCTAGCCTAAACCATAATTAAAGGGGTAATTAGCAAGGGGTAGATCTTGATTTCATCTTTTAACTGCTTTAGAATCCAAGAGCTTGCTGTACATTTCAAATTTGAGGGGAGATTTGGTAATTTTGGGTACTTAGTGATTTGATATCTCTCACTATATTGTGCATGTTTTTGTAGTTAAAAATAATGTTTTAAAGATGATGTGCATATTAAAACATATTCAATTTTTTATCTAACCTTAATGACATGTTTATGGCCGAATTAAAAAATATAGAAATTTATTTTAAATGGTTTTGTAACCCTTTATGAATCAAGTTGTCATCTCTGCATAAAAATTGGACTTAGGGAATTATATACTTACAGATCATGATTGGATGAGTTAAATATGTTGCTTCGATGTTTATAAACGATGCTTGCTTTTGTATGGATTACTTTGATATGTTTGTTAATGCTTTTTGTGTAATTAGGATGTGGTCGTCGATTTGGGCAAAATTGGGTCAAAAATGAGCAAAATGTGATGTAACTTGGAAATGGGGTTGTTGAGGAGTAAGCAAGCCTACAATCCAGGTCGCAGGTGTATTAGAGGTGATTTGAGTAAGGAAAATCATGTCGACATAGGGCATAAATCATGTCGATATGAGTCCAAACAACTCGGTGGTGAAGTGCTTCGGGTTCTAAAGAGGAAGACTTCGTGTTTCTAAGCCATATGCTTCGGGTCAGGTCATGATGGTACCGAGATGATTGGTGATTGGCCAATCTTGCCCAAACTTGGAGGAGGCAATACAGGGGCCTTAGGAAGCATGCTGAATGTGTTTATTTGCTCAGTTGACGTGCTATATGGCAGCACGATGATGGATAATGATAGATGGATGAAGTAATGTTATGACGCTTTGATGCTATGACTTCAGAATCTTGATGATGGAAACTCGATGATGATAGGTTATGTTCCAATGACGACGACTCAATGTTAATGGAGTCTTGAGGGAGGTCCATGAGGATAAGTTCTAGGATACGAACTTTTAAGGTAGGGCTAGGACATGCTCTACTATGGAAAATGGAAATGGGTAGGATGAGGACTGGTTCTACGATGGAAATTAATCAGACTATGACGTGTTTGAAGACGTGTGCAAAGGGATCATTGATATTCGAAGTATTTCTAGTGTGCTAATAAAGCAGGGGTATATAAGAACGCTAATTGGGTATTAGGACATATACCCTAGATTTAGGATGGGAACCAAATACGGTAGACTACTATGATGTGTAGTTTACTACCATGGCCTACTGAGTGGCATGGATTTCAAACACCGAGGAACCGGATAATGACAAATCACCGAGGAACTGGGACTTCTTAATCAACTTAATCCATTCTCAAATCTCAAACTCCTTAATCACAAAGCTAAGGTGAATAATGACTACATCTCATGTTTCTAATTGCTTCGGTTTTAGGATAAATCCAAATTATTTTGCAAGATTTTGCCATGTTAAGATTGTTAGAAATAAATATATATGCTTGTTGATGATTTACGATATTTTATAAGGATTTTATGATATGCTTTAATATGAAAACGCTATTAAATGACATCCAAATGCCTTGTGATTTTAGATTTAGATCAGAAATGATATTTTAGAGATGGGTTTCAATTTTCATAATTTTCTGAATTAATGTGGAATTTATACTAATTTTCTAGTGAGGAAAGTGGATATTTGGGTTTAAAACAATTTACGGCTAAATTATATATGTTTTGGGTCTAAAATTTATATATGTTAGAAAATATATTAAAAATGATTTATAGGAATTTTTGTAGAATTTTCCTAAGTGTTCTAATGAATATATAAAATTATTTAAGGTATGGGACTTAAATGTTATATATATTTATAAAAGGAGAAGGGGTATTTTGTAAATAAATTAAATTGTTTATTTTTGAAATTTTAGCAGAACTTTTAGAAAATAAAATTAGCAACCAATAATACTTTGACAAAGAAGGCAGGTTAGTTGAAAAGATTACTTTAAAAAGATGAAAATCATATTTTACATGCTTTTTACATGTTTCTCCACTTTGGGCACCTAGGTTTCGATTGAGTACTTCCGCCTCCATCACCATCGAAACCAATGCACATAGTATCAATGATTTGGTACACAATGAATTGGATATAAGCGGAAGGTATTAGGTCAAAACAAGGGGTTCCGATGGGGTCGAAGCGCTATTTTGCTTTCAAATGGAAATGCGCCTGCTTTGCTTTCGAAAGGAATGCTTTCGACTTGGTTGGCTTCCGACTGGGTAAAATTGATTTAAGGAATGGTTTCGAATGAGATTGTGCCTTTTGTTTTAAGTAAATGTTTTCGAAGGAGGTCGAAACCCCTTTGTTGCCGCTTTTTACCTTTCGAAGCAAATGGTTTCGAAAGGATACTTTGTTTTTAAAAACTAGCCACTTCTCCAATGCTTTTGAAGGGTTGGCTTCGACACCATCACTTCTTTACTTAGGAATTGCTTTCAAAAGAGTGCTTTTGACTTAGTTGTTTTATGACCCTTTTGTTCTGTTGAAGGTAGAACCTAAAGGTTTCGAAAGGAAAGGTTTTTAATTGGTTTTGAAAGGTTCTTACATGTTTTACTTGAAACTAAAAGCTTTCGAAAGGTTTGATGTTTACAAAGGATTTTAATGCTTTCGAAAGGTCTAAATGAAGGTTTTGAAAGGGTGGTTCCCCAATGGTTTCGAAAGGTTTAAAAGGAAGGTTTCTAATTTTTTCGAAAGGCAACGTTAAGTGTTTTAAAAATAGGATGTCTAAGGTTTTAAAGCTTTCGATGGTGATTTTTTCCAATGGTTTTGAAAGGTTTATTATGATGGGATTCGAAAGGTATGTTTTGGCCTTTCGGCCGAAGGTTTTATTTGTATCGAAAAGGGTACTTTCAAAGGTTTAAATGTTTTCATCAACAAGGTTTTGTGTAAAGTATATATAACAAGGCAAGGTGATTTGAGTAAAGCATAGAGTATATTTTCCTTGTCTAAAGAATGATTTAAATGTTTAAATCAAACTGACAGAAAAGGTTTTCAAGGAAATTTTTATGGGTAGTTAACCCTAAGTAAAATGACTCAGATATTAGAATACTAGATGGGACTGGTATAGGGTTGTGCCCTATACATTAGCTATAAGCCCGAGCTAATTTAGTCCAAAATTCCAGTGTGTAGGGGTTTGTCACAGGTAAGACTAAAATGATGTTACACACAGAAAGGAATATATATGTACAGAGATAGGTTATTGATGAGCCCACAAAACCATTAGGATCAGTTGACCCTGGGAGAATTAATTTAGGGACAGACTGTCCATAAGAGGAGTATCTAACAGAAGTTAGATTATTTGTTTAGTTTGTCTGGTAGGCCTGAGTCAACCAAAGGTTAGTAGTTAGCCAAACAAAACTACATTGTTTGGACAGATGGTCCATATGTTACCTGATTTATATGCTTTCATGATATTGGTATTATTTTTTTAACCATTTTTGGTTGTAGGACTAAGATTTTCAAAAAATATGTTTTAAAAGGATATTAGTGAGGGGAAACCCATTCCGCTAAGCGGCGTGATCTCACTTAATATCAAAAAATTGAGATGTATAGTATTATTCACACCAGGATTTATGTCTGACTTGAAGTTTATGGTTTCCCCTTAAACTCTCAGATGCTTAAAATTGATTTGGGTAGGCCGAGGGTTGAGGATTTACAGATTTTTAGTAGGTGGACGAATATAGCTTTCGAAGATGAGCATGAGGCTGAAGTTGGCTATTTAGGAGTTGTTCTGTTTTTTTATTCTGCTATGTTATATTAAGTCAGTTATGACTATTTAGTACTCTGGTCATCCAAGGGGGCATCTTCATATGTCGCTCTTAGCGTATTTTGTAATAATTATATTTGATCTGAACCTGGGAAACAATTGGGATTATGTAATGGAATATGAAACATGTTGTGAATTGTAATTAGAAAAGTTGTTTTTTTTGAAATATAGGATTTTGTTTCATATTCATATGCTTCTGGTATTATGGATACCATTAACATTACCATATTTGGTCACCGGAAGTTAATACTATGGATGACTGCAACATTTGTAGCGCTTAGCTTTAGGCCTCCAGATAGGGGATGTTACAACTTGGTATCAGAGCATAGGTTTATGAAAATCTTTAAACTAAAATGATTTTTGAAAACGCAATCCTAAGTAATTAGAGATAAGATTTGGGTATAGGATAACGCTATAATAACATACTTGTATTTGCTATATATAAGTATACGCCTATCTCTATTCTCCTATCTCTCTTAGGCTATTCTTCTGTACTTCATGAGGCTTGAACACAGATATGGATGCTAGAAGTGGAAGGTTTAACCTTGGGGGAAGCACCACAACAAATGGAAATGCCAGACCAAATACGAGAATGAACCAAGGTCAGGCACAGGATGGAAATGTGGGTGCTGGAGTCCCGCAAGTTGACATAGGAGCAATGTATCAGTTCTTTGTCAACATAATGCAGGCGGGTGTTGCTGCTGGAGTGGTTGGAGGAAATGCCGGAGTAGGGAATCAGAAGCTCCGGTGGTCAACATTTATGCTATTTTGAGTAGAGACTATGCTAGGTTGGGAGGAAAGCCATTCATTGGAACTAAAGATGCCATTGAAGTAGAAAACTGGTTGCTGCATTGTGAGAGGATCTTTGCAGGTTTGGGGCTCAATGACGAGTAGAAGAGAAGGCTTGCTTCGAGATGGATTCAAGGAGCAGCTTTATACTAGCGGAATAGTGTGATGGTGGGAGTTAATAAAGAGACCATGACATGGGCTGAGTTCAAAAGGAGATTTGAGGAAAGGTTTATGTCGGAGATTTCTAAGTCTGCTTCGCTCAGAATGTTTGCTGAGTTGGAGCAGGGGGATATGACTGTGCTTCAGTATGCGAGGAGGTTTTAGGAACTAGCAAGATATGGCTATGCTACGGTTGATACTAATATTAAGAGGAACGAGAAGTTCATCAGGGGGTTGAAGCTTGAGCTTGCTAAGGCAATGTTACTGCATATCATGGATCCATGTGATGTTGTAGTGGAAATGGCTTTGAGGAATGAGGAGATGCTTGTTTTTCTTGAAATAAATAAGGCCAAGGAAGTCCAGATAGGGCAGGGTCAGAAGAGAAAGTTTTTCTACAAGAAAGGAGCTCAGAAGGGTGGAGCTACTAAGAAGGGAAAGGCAGGCGTTGTCTGTTACAAGTGTGACAAGAAGGGACATTATGCCCATGAGTGCCAGATAAGCAAAGAAAAGAAAGCTGCGGAGAAGAAAGAGGTGAGGTGTTTCAACTGCGATCAAATTGGTCATTACAAGAACTGGTGCAAAGAGCCTGCTAAGGATGGAAGGGGCAAAGTGTTTGCATTGGAGCCAGCTACCTCGAGGCCAACAACAGAGGAAAACGAAAAAGCTATGTTGGGAGGTACGCTTCTGATTCATGGTATATCAGTTAGCGTTCTGTTTGATACTGGTGCATCGCATTTTTTTATATCTCGTTGTTTGGTAGATAAGCTTAACCTAGAACCCACATATTTAGTTACTTCCATAAGGGTTGCAAATCCAATAGGAGGGTATGCGACACTTGGGATGAAGTGTGACTACCTAGAGTTTGATTTGTTAGGTTATACCTTTGTTTTGCAGTTTGCATTTGTTTGACTTCGTAGGGTTCAGAATTATTTTGGGTATGGATTGGTTAAGTAAGTCCAATGCTAGGATATTTTGCCATGATAGGAAAATATCACTTAGACACCCCGATGGCAGTGATCAGATTATATATACCGTAGGAAACCCTAGCTGTGTGGTGAATGCTTTGTCGGGTGTTGTGGAGGTAGAAGATGAGTTGAATCGAGTTTTCATGGTTAGAGAATTCGCGGATGTTTTTGAACCTGTAGTAGGATTGCCACCAAAACGGGCCATTGAGTTTCAGATAGATTTGGTGCTTGAAGCAGAACCGGTGAGTAAAACGCCAAGAAGGATGACACCTACCGAGATAAGGGAGTTGAAGGTACAATTGGTGGATTTGGAAGACAAGAGTTTTATTAGGATAAGTAGTTCGCCTTGGGGAGCAACCACAGTGTTTTCTAAGAAGCCGGACGGATCGTTAAGTTTATGTATTGATTATCGTAAGTTGAATGAGAAGACGATAAAGAATCGATATTTGTTGCCTAGAATTGACGATTCATTCGACCTGTTGAGTGGAGCCAAGGTATTTTCCCAGTTGGATTTGGCAATAGGTTTCCATCCGCTTAGAGTAGCAGAGGATAGTATTCCTTTGACGGCGTTTAGAACTAGATATGGATCGTACGAATGGTTAGTGATGCCGTTCGGACTAACTAATGCGCCAGCATTCTTTGTTGATTTAATGAACCGATTTTTTTGAGTGCGCTTAGATAGGTTCGTGTTGGTTTTCATAGATGATATTTTGATATACTCTAGAGATGAAAGGGAGCATGAAGTTCATCTTAGAGTTGTGCTTGAGAAGCAGAGGCAGCATCAGCTGAAGGCGAAGTTTTCGAAGTGTCAATTCTAGAAGAAGGAAGTGAAGTTTCTTGGTCATGTAGTCTCAAAGAAAGGGTTGTCTGTAGATCCAACTAAGATTAAAGCAGTGAATAATCGGAAGAGACCCGAGACAGTGACCGAGAAAAATAGTTTTCTTGGATTAGCTGGGTATTATAGGAGGTTCATTAAGGATTTTTCACGAATAGCACCACCGATGACTAAGCTAACGCGAAAGGATTTGAAGTTTGTTTGGACCGATAAGTGTGAGGAAGCATTCCAGAGCTTGAAACGCTTATTGACTCATGCACTTGTGTTGGTTGTTCCGGAAGGGAATCAGGATTTAGTAGTATATTCAGATGCATGTGGAACTAGATTAGGAGCTGTGTTAATGCAGAGAGGTAAAGTGATTGCCTATGCTTCTCGACAGCTTAGACCGCATGAGGTTAGAATCCAACGCATGATTTAGAATTAGTTGCGGTGATATTTGCATTAAAGGTGTGGAGACGTTACCTTTTGGGAGAGAGGTTTGAGCTATATATGAATCATAAGTCGTTGAAGTATTTGTTCTCTCAGAAGAAGCTGAACATGAGACAACAGAGATGGTTAGAGTTTATTACTGCTTATGACTTAGGAATTGAGTACACACAAGGAAAGGGCAATAAGGTTGCAGATGCACTTAGCAGGAAACATCAGAATGCAGTATTGGAGATGATAGCTAATTTGGAAGCGTTGAAGACATGTAGAGTACGGTGGAGATCTAAAGCTAGATCTAGTAAGGAATTTGTTATGTTGTCATGTTTAGAAGTTCGACCAGTTATGATTGAATGGGTTGCTACTAAGCAAGGAGAGGATCTAGTATTAGTTGAATGGATCAAGAAGTTAAGGAATGTATGGAGAGCGATGACTTGAAGGATTTCAAACCATGCTGAAATGTTGAATCTTGTTGCAATTTGACATGTTTTTCATGTTGGAACTACGGATATGGAAATTTTTGCTCGTTCAAACTTGATTCCGCAACTTTGGTGGTGAATTTCATCTATAAATAGTGAGCTATCATCAACAAGAAAGGGACTTTTAGATCTTGACACTGAATTGTTACCATTTTCATTATCAACTAGTTTTTGGAACTATACTTGTCATGAAAGTGGTTGTAATTGCAAGGATCATCTGAAATAAAACTGGAGGCATATGTAGGTATGAGATTTCAGCTGAACCACTTTAATAACCCTTTTGTTCTTCCCTTTTCTCTTTGAATTCCTAACTTTTACTTTTCGTTTTAACTCGGAGGGGAGTTTGCCCAATTTTCTGCAAACATTTTTGGTTCTTTCATTAGTGGGATGCTTATAGAGCAAAAATCATTACTTTTACTTTGGATTTGGGGAAGTATAAAGGGAAGATCTAAATGATATGGCTCCAAGGAAAACCAAACTTATGCAACTGCTGAAGGTGAACATGAAGGAGATTACCATACCAAAGAAGAGAAAAATCAACCGGGTTCTCTGGCTTCTTTGGCAGAATCCTCATCTCAGCAGAAGTCATGATGAAGGCTCAATTGGATATGATGGTGGTTGAAATGAATAAAAAGATGATGGAAAGCTAGAAGGCCCTCATGGAAGAAATGAAGAAAAGATTTGCTATGGTGTCCTAGCCATATCAAAGGCGTAGGGGGAGTATTAGAAGTTCATCGTCTTCAGATGTAAATAAAGTAGGTTTATGTTCATTACAGTGGAACCAAAGAGATGATAAGCAGGAGATATGGAGGAAGGACGTAGGGACATCACAAAGAAGGACGTAGGGAGATACTGACTAACCCGTATGGTTTAATACCAATCGATTGGTAAGGGTGGCTCCAAGTGATTCAGAAGAGGAACTCTAGGATACTATTTGCGCTGGTTGAGATGGACGAGCTACCAGTTCCCTGGTTGGTTATGTTCAAACTAACACTGTAGAACCAACTAAAAAGGGACAGAGTCCAACTAGGCACCGGAAAGGGTCAAGACGAGTGATTTCTCCAAAGATAGTGGAAACCTAGGCATCATGCAACCAATAGAGATCGTTTGTAGAGTCACACTCTGGGGCATTCGTGATGATCACCGTCTAATCGACTAAGGTGGTGAAGATGGTGAGTAGGGTGATGCAGCAAGTCAGACCCTATTCACTGAAGATATTCTAGAATCCATATACCTTAAGAAGTTTGTAATGCCAATCATGTTGAGTTATAAAACCATGACAGACCCTAGGCAGCATCTATCGAAGTATGGATGGTTCATGGACACTGTCGGTAATAGATGTTGTCAGATGCAGATGTTTTCCAATTTCTTATAAGGAATAAAAACTATGTGATTTACTTTTCTCATGCAGAAGTCCACATCAACATTCGACCATTTAGCCAAAAAGGAGCAATTTTAGATCCATTCAGTTCTACTAAAAGACATTATGACATTGTCCAATGTGCATCAGAGGTCCAGTTAAACTCTGAAATGTTTTTTGAAAAAGTTCAATGTTGTAGTCAAAGAGGTGAGCAACCCCAAGGAGGAGATAATTTTGATGGAATAACGAATGGGATTCATCTAAAGACTTTTAGCAGATGAATCAAGAGGAAGCAACTATTTACCTTAAAGGAGTTCTATCGTAAGGCATCTCAATTTCTATGCATGGAAGAGGTAGATTTAGCCGCAGGATTGGTTATCAATAGTCTAGAAGGACCGAGTAGTGTGATACAAAGCAATGTAGTTGTTAAACAGAGTAGTGACAGTGTTGGGGACGTTGTAGTGAATGTTGGGAATAACAATAAGAGAAAAGTCAAAACACTGGAAGTAAGAAGTAGGATGCTAAGAAGCGTACTATATACTCATCTTGGAGATTATCAAAAATTGACTAAGTCTGTCGAGAATCAACCTTCCAACGTTGGTATGTAGCGTTATAGGAAACCACCTTTGATGGAGGCAACCAAGTAAAAGAGACGCTCTGGAAAGTATTATCGCTTCCAGGAGACCCATGGGCACAATAAAAATGAGTGCAGGCATCTGAGGATGTCATTGAAAATTTCATTAGAAAGAAGAAATTGTAGTAGTATCCGAGGAACCTAGAAGCTGAAGGGCATGCAAACATTCAACCCAAGGCCAGTCTGCCCAAGGGAATCTATGACAACCGGCACCTCCGAACACATCGATTCAAAGCCTAAAATGAATTTCAAACTCGCATCATGTCAAGAAGTAAAGGCCATTGGGGTTTTAAAACATTCCATGATACAAAGAATATAAAATTTAAAGCATTCTATACTTTCAGAACTCACGGTGAATGGAAATAAAATATAAATACTAAAATAATCTAGATCATATAATAATCTAAATACATAGTTCATACATCAATATCTTCAAATAGTAGTACATAGAGACTAATAAATAGAAATAACATAATACGAAATAGAATACTGGAGAGTAACAATAGGTAGGTGTAACACCAAGAGCCTTGTATCCTCCTCCATACATTATATCTGGACTAAATCACCTACCGGCCTATCCTTCTGTAGTAGGTATAAACGGTGAAGAAAAGGAAAGGATCAAACAAAGTCTGATGAATGAATTATATTACTCGTGGATGGTGTTCACAAGTAATTAAATTCATTTATAACCTACATTACCTAAGATGTCTATTTATGTTTAATTACTACATATAAAGGATGGTTATTTTACAAATTAAGGGTATAGTTCTAATTACACCTATAACCATAAACAACATACAAAGGTTTCAAAACAATGGTTGAATAACCAAAATCTAACATCTCTGGGCCAATTCCTAGTAGGTGAATCATGATGATTAACTTTCTAACCAACGTTGGGTAAACATTCACAAATGGAAAACTAAATATATCGCACTTACACACTGAGCGAACATTGCATGCCTGGGCTCATGCCAAGCATACCACCTCGACAATTTATAGTTTGCCTAAGCCTTTGTGTCAACATATCAATAGTAAACATGTCATGTGCTCTTTATCATTCAACCTGAAGTATTCAAAAAGATCACTATAGCGATTTCGCCATAGGTACAACCACTACCTAGCTATGTAGTCCTACTGTTGTGGATGCCTCCACCTCCCTTTCCTGGATCCTACATGTTCAGTATGCGACCACGTACCTCAGTAACAATAAAAGCTTCTAATTGCGTTGTTAACACCTGCCCAGTCGAGTTCCATGCTACGTCTACCATGAAGTGATACTACTTGCTGCGCTTTCTCCATGAAGCTATGCGAACTCCTAACAGTCGACAAAATGGAATACAAGTTCCTTAGTTTGCCTTACTTGGCTAACACCTGGTCTAGGTTCAACCAGTGCTTTTTGGAATAATTCAGATGTCTAGTTATCTATTTTAGACGTCTGACCTTTACTTTACAAAAATAATATTTCAACCATTTGACTCCTTTTTGTTAAATGTTTGACTTTGAATCTAGACGTCTGAAAATTGATTTAGACGTCTGAATCTAGTCAAATTTGAACTAGTTGCTCTTGGGTTGAGTTTTACTAAAATTTAGATATCTAACCTCTAATTTAGACGTCCGGTCTAGATTTTCGAACGTTTGAAAGAATTTTCAAATGTCTAGTTCGTATATTTCCATAATTTAAAGTTTGTTTATTTTTGGATTTTTCGTCAATCTTCTTTGTGATTTTGAATGTAGATTTAAGGACAAGTTTTCACTAGATTATTTAGTATAGTTCATACCTTAGTGTACATGAATTTAACTTGTAAATTTCACAATTATATAAGTGTATTTCCACCATTTTATTTAAAACTACTTATGTGCTTCTAATGAAAATTCCATATACAATTCAAGGGGAAATAATGGGTATTTGATATCTTCATTTATTAAAACATTAGATATAAAGATTAACTTCAAAGAATTTGATATGAATTTCACTGATTCATTTTTTTTTCAATACTTATTAAACTAAATTAACAACTAGGGTATTCCATCCACCTCATTAATTCATAATTGAAATTGCAATTCAAAATAGATTCAAGTTGGAATTTTTATTCAAATTCATATACTTTATTTTCAAATCATATAGAATTATAAGGTAATTCAGTTACTTATAATCATCATTAACGTTGTAATCAATTCACTCACCTTTTTGAAGCTTTCATCTTCCTAACCTTGATTTGAATCTAGGTCTCCTTGACTGATTTTCCTTCCTCCTCGTTTTCTCTTCTAATTTGAATTCTCCCCCGCTATCTTGATTTTACTTTTTTTTATTTTTATTTTTATTTAGAAAATTTTGGAAGAGACAGAGAAGTTTGTTTAGGTCGAGGAGTTTCTGAGAGAGAGAGAAAAAAGAAATATGCGTACAAGTGACAGCTTAGGGTTTGGAATAAGTGGAGGCTACACTATGGTCTAATTTATAACAGAAAACTAGGTTTTCTAGCTTAGTCCCGAAATCCATATCTACGAAAATGTCACCGGTAATATTTTCTACTACTTTCGACATGTTTTATCAAATTTAATAAATTATATGCGTTTCTTAACTGTAACCGACATTCCAAATGCAATGGAATAGGTCACATAGCCTAATTCCAACTTTTGTGAACAATTATATTTTTACCCTTTATTGTAAAATTACAATTTTCCCCTTATTATTATTTTATTATTAATATTTCCTAGGTGTTACATTCTCTTCCCTTAAAAGGATTTCGTTATCGAAATATCTAAGGATGTAAAAATATAATTCGCTCATACAACTATTATCCACTATCTACTTAACCATCAACTACTTACAACCATTGTCTTTAAATTCAATTTGTAATGCAACATGTACGTATAAGTATGGATTGCAAATGAAATATAAGTAATGCAAATTAGGCGGTCCCTAAACTGGTTGACCTCCTGAAATGTAAGTGCTTATATCATGTATCTAAAATGTATGCAACATTCTATACTTGCCAATTCTATATGGATGAGTAACCATTCAATACATATGAAACAATCATTATGAATATAACCGATAAAATAAAATGAGTAAGATGGTATGTGTTGTAGGCTAACATGAATATATCAGTCCAAATGTGCAATACTAACTAATAAAATTCATCCATCAGCAAACATCATCCATAACATGTCCTATTGACATGTCCATAACCATGCCTACCGTAAAAAATTACTATCCATTGAATATGCTAAGCTAAATACTATGCATACAAATAATTATACTTACTAAATTGGAAACATACCAATAATGAGTTCTGGATGGGTAGCTCAGATCTTCTCCTCGAGCTCCCACGTACTCTCCGCTGGATCGTCACTCCACTAGACTGTAACCAGTTTAATTACTTTGTTGCAGAGTCATTTTGTCCCAAGCTCAATAAGTGCACAATGAACAAGTGACTCTCTTTCCATCTCAACCTCTTCCTACTGAATCGGCTCGACCACAACAGTTGAATCCTATAGACATTTCCACAAGTGTGACACATAAAAGACATTGTGAACTCCCGCCAACTTTTTTAGAAAATTCAATCTATAAGCTAACTTCCCAGCTCTCTCTATGATCGAAGAATTCCCTACAAACCTGGTGCTAACTTTCCCAAACTACCAAATCTCATAAGTGTCTAAGCGACGAGTCCTACACAAAGACCATGTTGCCTACTACGAACTCGAATTTCGTGCGTCTCCTGTCAACATAAGATTTCTACCAATCTTGGAAGTCTTCATCCTTCTACGGATCAAATCTACTTTCTCCGAAGTCTCCCTTATCATATCTGGTCCAAGAATGATTCTAGCTATAGTATCCTACCAACAAGATGGTGATCTATAAGGCCTCCTGTACAATGCCTTAAATGATGGCATCCCAATATTTGCTTGATAGTTGTTATTATATGCAAACTCTTCTAAGGACAAGTAATCCTCCCAAGAACCTCCAAATCCAATATACACATCTAAAGCAAGTTTTCCAATACCATATTCATCCTCTTAGTCTGCCCATCTTTCTGTGGGTGATAAGCAGTACTCAATTTTGAAAACAGATCTCAATCACTGAAAATGCTAAAAACGACTTTGTGCAACCGAACTATCTCTCTTACTTATAAGGTCACCAAAGATGCAGTCGTCCTCGTGCTCCTAACTGTAATAAGATGAATGCATTTGGTCTGTCGATCGACTATGATCCAAATACTCTCATTCTCCCTTCTACTCCTAAGTAGCTCATCAATAAAGTCTATAGAGATACTTTACCATTTCTATAGTGGAATATCCAATGACTGTAATAATCCACCAGGCTTCTTCTGCTATGCCTTTACCCTCTGATAAGTAACACACTTGGAAATAATTCAGCTACAGGCCTATTTATGCTAGGCCAATAAAAGATTCTACATATCACAAGACATTTTATCACCACCGGGACTGTGCAGTTAAAGCCCCATTAAAGCCCTGGAAATTCTCCTCTATAGCGCATAGCACTCTCCAGCCTCCATGCTTTTTATTTTAGCGCTATTAAATAGTAGATCTGCTTTAAGCCCCGCTTTTTTCTGCTACACCCGCTAAATCATGGCTTTTTAGCATCCGCTTTAGCAACATTAATATATAAAGGTTGATTTGAGTGATTTTCTTTTAAATTAAATCAAACAAATTTTGGTTAAAGACCTAATTTTAAGGCATAAATGCTCAATTTAAGTTAGAAATCCATTGTAGTCACCAAATCTAGTCTGTATACATCATGATATTCTTCTGTTTTGTTATATAAGATTAAAAAATATTTATTTTTCTACAGAAATGGTGTGAGAATGATATTAAATTAACTTTAAATATTTGTTTTTATATATAAAGAAGCTTTTCGCACATTTTCTATTTTCCGCTATATCCCCACTATGACTTTTTGCACCTCTACCACTATAGAACCATTTAGTGCTTTAACTACACAACACCGAGATGAAAAATCCTCCTGGAATGATGGGACTTTGTAGTACCACGTCAATCAACTCTATAATAAGAGGAACGCACAACTTAACATCTATCTCAACCATCCGTTCAGTCAATGGAATAATTATCCAAATGACTCGAATGCTCTCCCTTGTTCAACTTCTCTAAAATATCCAACAACTCATTCTCTTGGCTCTGACTTGAACCAATATGGTCTGTAAGTGAAGAATGAACATCTAAAGCTACCAACAATCCTGGTGTAATACCCAGTGAAGGTTGAAAATTGAATGTGGAAATAAACTCCAGGTGCTTCCATTTCAAAAACATAGGACTTAATATCGCATGCTTTCTATTCAAGGCATCAACTACAACATTGCCCTTACCTGTTAAGATACTACTATGCCATAATGAAATATAGCTTTCGTGTGTCAAAAATATATAGCTATTGAGCCTGATAAATAGCTTTCGTGAGTTGACTCCCATGTGGAAATTGTGTTTTAAGAAAACAAAACCATCACATGTTATCTTCCTTAATGCCATCGTATGTTAACTTTCCCAAAGCCATCATGTGTTAACCATATCAAGTACTATCGTAAGTGAATAGCATCCTTAAGTTATCGCGTAGTGATAGCCTTCGAGGTTTAAGCTCGAAGAGCAATCGCGTCAAGATCTCACCTAAGCCATCATGTGTTGATAACTACCCAATATATCATGTGTTGTTCCTATTAAAGCCTTCGTGTGTTGAAACTTCTAGCTTTCGAAAGTTTAAAGTGGCAATCTTGTAATTAAATTGAAAACTGTTTTCTTAGCTTGTTAAATATTCTTTTTTCGCCTAATCCCAATTGTTGTCGAAATGCTATTGGGCACTTCTTACTTTTTAGTTTTCTTTTTAGGAATTGTTGGTTACACTTCCAATTAATTAATTAACCACCCTTAATTAATTAGTTCTTTCCTCCACCAATTAATTCATATAAAATCGAAATTTAATGGGAAAATCCATAAAATTCACCAAAAATTAAATTTATCATATTTTACTTTGTTCCAAACTTTCAGGTCAAAATAATTAATTTTATTATTTTTAATAATTAATTTCTCAAACTTAACCCTTTTCTTAACTTAGAAAATTTATATAAAATCCAAATTAATTCCAAAAATATTGAAATTATAAATTCATCTTTATTTCATTATTATAAACATCATATCTTATTTTCCAATCATATAACTGTGGATAATTCATGCTTTACCCTAAAATATAAATAATTTTACCTCATTTAAATTTCAAACCATAATCAAAGCATTATTTAAGGCTTCCAATATGCTAATCATCGTCAAATCATTCATTCACAATTAAAATTCAAACCCAAGCAGGTAGGGATAGGTTTTAGGGAAAGTTTTTACTCAACTTTGGTTTGATTTGGCCTTGTTTAAAGTTTCCTTAACGATGAAAGCTCCTCTTTTATCTCTATCTTTATCTTCTTCTTCTTTCCCTAGAAAGTATGGCCGACCCTTCTTGATTTCTTTTCTTTAGTTTTAGTGGAAATGAGAGTGTTGGAGTATAAGGAATTAGTAATTGGGACTTTGGGCTAAAACCCCATTCTAGCCTAGTCTTAATAAATCCTTAACTCATTTTTCTTCATTCATTTACTCTACATTGGATAACCCTTCCTTTATTTCATTTTATGCATTGATTGAATTAATCATTTATTTATTTATTTCCATATATCATGGCTCTCCAAAATATGGGGTGTTATGGGTTTCCCTCCTTATAGGAATTTTGTCCTCAAAATTCAAACATGGCATGATAGAAATTATCATCATTCATCGGCCATTAGGTATCAGTATCATTTCTCACATAAAAATGTCGTATCATATCATTATGCTAGTGTTTCCACTAGTCTATGTGACAAAACATACATGCCTCAATTATACATGTCAAAACAAATCAAAAAGGCTATTTCTAATCCTATCCTCTGCCTACTAGATACTATCATCGATACTGTCACTCCACTAGACATGAACAAGTTTGATAACCTTGTTCCTTAGATCTTTTGTATCCCAAATTACTATTCCCTTCGGCCTTCTAACATAAGCCAAATCTTGTTCAACAGATAGTTCTTCAAATGCCCTCGGTCCTGGAATTGAATCTTGATCATGCACACATTTCCTCAAATGCAAAATGTGAAAAACATTACGCATACCCACCACCTCGATTTGGTACCGCTCTCGCGGCCCGCACCGAAACAGTGCTTTACCCCTAGATGTCCAGTCAACTGCTGCGCCTCAACGCATTTCGGGGAGAACCAGCTAGCTCTGGGTTCAAGTGGCATTTCACCCCTACTTAGTAACTCGACTCGATAGGCTAGTTTATTGATCTTCTCAATCACTTGAAATGGCCCGACATATCTGGTACCAATTTCCCCATCTTCCGAAAGCCCATAACTCCTCGCACAATGAAACCTTTACAAACACATGATTGCATTCCACAAACTAAAACTCTTTCCTTCGCTTTGTCTGCATAACTCTCCACCTTTATTGCACTGCCTTCATTCTGGCACGAATCAACTCTACCTTCTCAGTAGCTTTTCTTACCAAATCGGGTCCTAACATGAATCTACTCTCAGACATACCAACGACATGTACGGCCTACCATAAAGTGCCTTAAATGGGGCCATCCCGATACTCGACTGATAACTATTGTTATATGCAAACTCTACCAGATGCAAATGATCTTCCTAAGATCCTTTGAGATCCAAAACACATGGTCTTAGCAAATCCTTGAGTACACAATTCACCCTTTCGGTTTGACCATCGGTCTGCGAGTGGTAAGTAGTGCTCAAGTTCAACTCCGTACCTAATGCACTCTGAAAACTTCTTCAAAACTCACTGGTAGACAGTGGATCTTTATCGCCAATGTACTACTCAATATCCTATGTAGTCTCACCACATTCTTCATATATAGCTTAGCTAAGTTAGCCATCGTCCTTGTCGACATCATAGATATAAAATGGGCACTCTTAGTTAGTCTATCGACTATCACTCAAATTCTATCATTTTCCATTCTCGACCTAGGAAACCCATAAATAAAATCCATGGACACTGATTCCCACTTCCAAGGCAGTACTTCCAAAGGTTGAAGTAATCTGCTTGGTTTTTTATGTTCAGCTTTTTCTTGCTCACAAGTGAAACATCTTTTCACACATTCACCGATATCCCACTTCATACCTTCCCAAAAGAAAACTCTTTTCATATCATGATACGTCTTCATGCCTTTTGGACAAATAGTATACTTCGATCGATGACTTACCTCCAAGACTTCCTTTAGAAAATCTCTTATATTTGGAATGCAAAATTTCCTTTCTTTCTAACCATGCTTCCAAATCTTTCCTAAATCCTTTAAGATCCCAATATCTACCCCCATTTCTAATCGCCTAATTCTTTCGACAATTAGTGGGTCCTCTCCTTGCCTGGTAGCAATTTTATCCATAAGTTCTGGGCGTACCTCCAAACTTGTCAACACGCCTTATTCTCTAGTTGATCCAGTATTCCGCCAATAATGCTCTCCATAATAGGCTAATGTCTCTAACATTTTCCATTCTTCAATCATGGCTGACACTCCATTATGATGCTTCCCGCTCAAAGCATCGGCAAGCTTTTTCCATATTTGTGGCATATATCCTATTCCAAAATCATAAGCCACCAATAACTCTACCCATCTCTATCGCCATATATTCAAATCCTTCTAGGAGAATAAGTACTTAAGGGACTTATGGTCTATATACAACTCGAACTGTTCTCCCAACAAGTACTGTCTCCAGATCTTCAACGCGAACAACATCGCAGCCAACTCCATGTCATGATTAGAAAATCTAATTTTTGTGGTCTCAACTACATTGATGCATAAGCTATCACTTGCTCCTTTTGCATTAGCACTACCCTCAAACTTGTACCATAAGCATCGGTATACACTACTA
This sequence comes from Allium fistulosum, assembly GCA_030737815.1. NCBI lineage: Eukaryota > Viridiplantae > Streptophyta > Magnoliopsida > Asparagales > Amaryllidaceae > Allium > Allium fistulosum. The sequence goes on from CM060904.1 coordinate 478,493,857, forward strand.
ACTCCTAATTCCCTTCAGGCACAATCAACACAGGAGCGTTCATCAATAACTTCTTCGGCTTCTAAAATAACCCTCCGCACTTTTATGTCCATACAAACTTCTCGTTCTTCCTAGTCAACATAGTCAAGGGTGTAGCTATACTCAAGAAGTCCTTAACAAATCTACGATAATATCCAACCAATCTTAAGAAACTCCTCTCTCCATGACCGTCTCTGGCCTCTTCCAACCATTAATTGTTTTTATCTTCTTTGGATCCACGGCTAATCCATTTTTGAAAACAACATGCCTGAGGAACTTAAACTCTCGTTTCCAAAAATGGCATTTCGAAAACTTTGCCTTCTACTTTCATTGTCTCGACATCTCCAACACCAATCTAAGATGGACTTTATGGCCTTTTTAATCCTTAGAATACACCAAGATATTATCAATGAAGACCAACACAAATCTATCCAACTGACCGTGAAAGACTTAGTCATAGAATCCACAAAGAATGTAGGGGCATTGGTCAGTTCAAATGGCATCACTAACCATTCATAGAACCGTCCCTTTCTCGGAATGCGGTTAATGGAATACTATCTTCTGCTACTCTCAATTGATGGAAATCCATTGCCGAGTCTAACGCGAGAACACACAAGCTCCACTTAACTGATCAAACAAGTCGTTTATCATGGGCAAAGGATAATGATCCTTGACTGTCAACTCACTCAACTTTCGATAATCAATGCACATCCATAAAGGACCATCCAAATTCTTTACGAATACGGCGGATGCTCCCCACGACGAGCTACTCGACCTAACGAATTTTTATCCTCAAGTTCCATTAGCTGCTTTTTCAATTCCTCTATCTTCTTGGGTGGCATTCTGCTAGGTGGTCTACTAATAGGCTATTCCCTTGACGTTAAGTCTATTCGGAATTCGATTGTCTTTCTTGGTGGTAATCCCAACATAGGTTCGAAAACGCCTGCATATTCTTGGACTACAAGTACTCTACCGATCTCATCATCTTGATCGTCCATAGAACATAGCAAAAGTCTAACTTCTTCTTCATTACGTCCAAAACTATCATAATCCTTTCTCCTTCCTTTGGATTTCGTACGATGATAATCCTATCCGCATAATAAATCCTAATGTCATTACGCATTAACCGGTCCATACCCAAAATCACCCAGTACCCAACGAAGTAACACTCATATGGGTCGTAAACAAACAAAAGTCCACATAAGTCAAACTCAAGGTCAGTGCACCTTAATCCGAGAGTGGCATACCTACCAATCAGATTAACCATATGCAAGGATGTAATCAAATAGTTATTGTCTAATTCTAACATATCAACCAAATCTCTTAAAATGAAAGAGTGAGTAGCATTAGTATCTAACATGACTCTAAATGATATAATGGAAATCAAAATCATACCTCTAAGCACACCCTTCCCTTTCTACTCAGTAGTCTGTCCAAACGAAGGACCTTCCAAAGAAAAAAAATTGGCTGCTTTAGCTTAGGATAATCTATCTTCTTGCGACCGAGCTTATCACAAACAAAGCACTTAACCTTCACTACTCCTAACGGCTCTGGACACTTATTTGCATAATGTCCCCCACCTACAATTATCACAAGTCATAACTGCAAACTCCTTTCTTTTTGCTCGTCCCTAAGCCTATCCTTTCTACTTCTAGCTATTCTTGCATTTCTGGTATGGGGCAAACTTTGTTTTCTTCTCCACACGATCTTTCTGCCTCAAACCCTACCTTTTAGCATACATAAACTAATACCTCCTTACTATATCCACTACTTCATTAAATGGAAGTGTTAGATGATCCATTTTTTTATCACTCAATCCAAATCTCAATCCCAGGATAAACATCTCTGCTTTCTTCCTCAGGGTTCTAATCAAATTAGCTCCATACTATGATAATGCATTGAACTTTTGCACACATTTCAGCATAGACCAACTCTCTTTTTGCAACTCCACAAACTCTCTATATATGGCCGATAACACCGAGCCAGGTATATATTACTCCTCAAACATCTCCATACACCTTTCCCAAGTAATTTCTTGCTCAAGAATCTCAGCTCTCACTGTTCCCCATCAAACACTTACTATTCCCTTGAACTACCTAGACATAAGCTTCACCATCTGAGCATCTGTTAGCTCTAAGTCCTCATAAATTCTATCAAATATCACTAGCCCATCACTTGCCTCTGACACCTGTTTCATTCCATCAAACATCTCTTCTCCTAAACTCTAGAAATTCTTATTCATCTTGGGAAAATCCTCCCCAACTGGCTGCACCGGGCCCCTTTGTACATTTTAAGCATGTGCTTGTACTTACTGAAGCACCAAGTTTATCAGAAATTGCTGAAAAAGCGCATTCACATCCAAATTCCCTATAGCCAGGGTGGGAATTTTATTACCGGCTTCTGCTCGAACTTCCAAGATCGCCTCCCCTCTTTGGCCGTTAGTTACGTGCTATCATCTCCTCTACTAGGATTTGCTCTTATACTTCTTGTGGTTAGATGATGGTTACGTAGATACATTATTTCCTTTTGCATAAGCAAGGGTTTGTAAGAGACAGAAGTAAAGAAAGTGGGATCAATGGTAGAGGGGTAGATATATTCTACTAGATATCTATACAAAAATATAAGTACGTTACATATATATATATATATATATATATATTGTATACCCTTCCCAAGGTGTTCATTTTCTACTAATAAGTTTCTATTTAGCTTTATTTTACACAAGTGTTCCCCTAACCTAAGATTTGATACCACGAATTAACATCCCTTGCTCCGAGACTCGAAAATAGATGTCGACAATGTTGTAGTCATAACCAAAATCATTTTACAACGACAAAGTGGGTTCAGTACAATTTTGCACAACATAAGTAAATATAGCAGCTAAACAACCTTTTTTACATCAATTTGGTTTAAATAATTCATTACATCACTTTAACCAAATCGTTTTCGTGTAGGTTTAAATACAATAAGGAAATAAGGGTAGTCTTATGTCTGATATATGAAGATGCCAACACAACACGTAAACAGTTATAAATCCTAGTTTTATACATCAGAATTTTAAAAATATCTTTATTAAGTAGCAAGCCTCTTGCTTTGTTTTTGGAGTCTTTATCAATCCTATAGAAGGTACCTGTCTATACAATAAACTCAGCCTACTAGAATGAGTACCCATGAATTTATGGAAAATAATAAAAAATGGGTTAGACATGAAGCTTGGTATGAGTAAAATCTTTACCGTAATCATCCGTAGTGAGATCGCGTCACCAAATAGAATGGGTTTTCCCCTCACTTCATCATCACAAAAAAATTATTCATATCTTATAAACAAGCATAATCATCAATTCATCATAAATATGATATTTCTTCCATACATCACGACTAACCTTTATAGTCTCATTTGAAATTATCATACAGACCTAACTTTACCAGTTTAATTTTCAGTTCTTAACACTTTCGGGTTATTCATAATTGTATATTCAGTTCTTAACCTAATTTGGCCGCCACGAAGGCCTTACGCCATTTAGCTCGTACTTTGTCGTGAATAGACAATTGGATGCTACACAAATCTTAGTCCTTTGTACTTTGCTTAACCGTCATGGATAGACAATTGGATGCTACACATGCCTTACCCCTTCGTTCCTATATCATTGTCATAAATAGACATGAGTTTCCCATACCGGCCTTCCATTAGCGATACCAATTATGACATCATGGTTTTGATATTTGGCAGCAATTCAGGCCTTTCATCGAATAGGTGGTCAAAATTAGTCTTATGATTTCCATTAAGGCCTTTCATTTGAATTTACATTATTACAAATGGTTCAATTTATCATCATGTAGCTTAATCATGCTTGTTCCCTTCTTCATTCTTTAATTAAGTTATCCTTTATTAACTTATTGTTTCCTATGTCCATTTTATGCTTAGGATCAACAATCACTTACACTTAGCCTTCTTTCCTTAATTTAGTTTATTATCTTAAATAAACTTTATAAGGTCGTCACATACTAAAAATATAGGTTTTGAAAGTAAAATTATAGCTGTGAAAAACTAATATAAACATAGCTTTCGTCCCTTGGCAGAATAGAGCTTTCGTACATTAAGAAAATATAGCAACCGTGCCTTAATAAATTATAGCTTTTGTATGTTAATAAAATATAGCTTTTGTGCCTTAATGAAATATAGCTTTTGTATATTAAGAAAATATAGCTTTCATACCATAACTAAATCTACCTTTCATGTGTTAAGAAAATATAGCCATCGAGCCTTACAAATAGCTTTCATGAGGTTACTCCCATATGGCCATCATGTCTTAACAAAACAAAGCCATCTCGTGTTATCGTTCCCAAAGCCATTCTAACACCCCATATTTTTAGTAACATTATTTAGGATATTTAATTAGTTAAAATAAATAAAATAATGTAAGATGGTTATTGGATTGAGATTTGTGGTTAAATAAAGGGTAGCCATGCCATGTAAAATAAGTGAACTAAAGAATAAAAAGAGAATAAAAAGGGTTAGGAAATATGCAAGGGCAAAATATGAACAAGGCATATCCTTATACCTTAAACCCTTAACCCCTCAACACACACGTTCACTTCATTTTTCACAATTCAAAAATACAAGCTAAGGCCAGCCACCATTAGGAGGAGCAAAGAAGAAGAATTCAAGAGGAAGAATCAAATCACTTAATCAAGAACCAGTCTCACATCCTTAATAAAAAAGCAAAGGTGAATAATGACTACATCTCAATTTTTAATGGTTTTCGGTTGTAGTATGAAATCCAAATAATTTACAAATGTTTTTGCCATGTTTTGGATGATAAAATGTACATCTATATGTTGTTGATGATTTATGCGAATTCACATAGATTTTGTGATATGCTTTGATATGAAAACCCTATTGTATGACATCTAATTGCCTTGCGAATTTGGATTGAGATCAGTGATGATATTTTAGAAATGAGTTTCAATTTTCATAATTTTCCGAATTAATGTCGATTTTATATGAATTTTCTAGTGAAGAAAATGCTAATTTGGGTTTAAAATTTATTACGGCCAAATTATATTGGCTTAGGGTCTGAAGTTTATATATGTTAGAAAACATATTGAAAATGATTTTCTGGAACTTTTGTAGAATTTTCCTAAGTGTTTTAATGGATATATAAAATTATTTAAGGTATATGACTTAAACGTTTTATATATTTACAAAAAGGAGAAGGGGTATTTTGTAAATAATCCAAATTCTTATTTTGTAAAATCGGAAGTACTTTTAGAAAATAAAATTTTGCAACCAATCATAATTTGACAAACATGGCATGTTAGGTACAAAGAAATAGTTTAAAAAGTCAAATCTACATGCTTTTTCCTATTTCAATGCTTTTGGCACCTGGCTTCCCACTCCTTACCTCCACCCCTGACTCCATCGAAACTAATGCGCATGGTATCAGATACCTAGTACGTAGTGAATTGGATAAAGGTGGAAGGTATTGGGTCGAAACTAGGAGTTCCGAAGGGGTCGAAGCACTACTTTGCTTTTAAATAAAAATGCACCTGCTTTGCTTTCGATTGAATAGCTTTCGACTTGGTTTGCTTTCGACCAGGTCAATGATTTTAAAAGAATGGTTTTAATAAGTTGCGCCTTTGTTTTTAAATAAAAGATTGGTTTTAATAAGTTGCGCTTTTGTTTTTAAATAACCACTTTCAACTAGGTCGAAACCCATGACTGTCGCTTTTTACCTTTCCACCCAGGTTGGTTTTGAAAGGATTACTTTGTTTTTAAAACCAAGCCGCTTCTCCAATGCTTTCGAAGGGATGGTTTCGACACCATCACGTCTTTACTTAGGAATGCTTTCGAAAGAGATGCTTTCGACCTAAATGTTTTAACGAACCTTCTGCTCTATAAAAGGTAGAAACCAAATGGTTCCGAAAGAGATAGTTTTAATGGTTTCGAAAGGTGTTTCCACATGTTATAAATTGAACCCAAATGCTTTCGAAAGGCTTAAGTTTAGATGCTTTCGGAAGGTTTTAAAGAAAGGCTTATAAGGGGTGGTTCCCCAATGGTTTTGAAAGGTCTAAAAGGAAAGTTTTTCCAATGGTTTCAGAAGGCAATGTTTATGTGTTTTAAAGAGGATGTCTAAGGTTTTAAAGCTTTCGAAGGAGACGTTTTTCAACACTTTCGAAAGGATAAAAATGAATGGTTTCAAAATGTATGATTTCGAAAGGTATGTTTTGGCCTTCGGCCTAAGGTTTTACTTGTATTGAAAGGGATACTTTCAAAGGTTTCAAAAGGGGTGCTTTCAATGGTTTCGAAAGGGTTATTTAAAAGGTTTTAAACAAAGGTTTCGAATGAGTTGTTTTGGCAATATAGCCTAAGTGTTTTTAAGTTAAAAAGGGTTTTAAATTATTTTGGAGGGATGGGAAATCCTTAATAATTTCATCAACATTAGTTTGGGTAAATTATATATAACATGGCAAATAGCTTAGAGTAAAGCAAAGAGTATTTTTCCTTATATATGTATGATTTAAAGGTTCAAGTCATTATGAAAAGGTTTTCAAGGAAATATTTAAACGGTATTTAACCCTAAGAAAATGGCTCAGATTAGAAGACCAGATGGGACTAGTGTAGGGTCGCGCCCTATACTCACTAGCTATTAGCCCCTAGCTAATTTAGTCCGAAATTCCAGTGTGTAGGGCTTTGTCACAAGTAAGACTAAAATGATGTTACACGCAGAAGGGAATTTAAAAAGGAAAGATAGGTTATTTGTAAGCTCGCAAAACCATTAGGATCAGTTAGACCTGGAGAAGTAAGTAAGGACAGACTGTCCGGAAGAGGGGTATCTAACAAATGTTAGATTTTTATGTTTTCTGGTAGGCCCGAGTCTGCCAATGGTTAGCAGTTAGGCAAACAAAACTACAGTGTATGGACAGATAGTACATATGATAATGAAATGTACATATACATGAAAATGCTTTACAGATTTAACCAGTTTTGGTTGCAGGATTAAAATTTGCAAAAGATATGTTTTAAAAGGATATTAGTGAGAGTAAACCCGTTCTGCTAAGCGGCGTGGTCTTACTTAATATCAAATAACAGAGATGTATAGTATTATTCACACCCGGCTTTATGTCTGACTCGTAATTTATTTTCCTTAAACTCTCGGGTGCTCAAAATTGATTTGAGTAGGCTGAGGGTTAAGGTTTACAGGTTTTAGTAAGTTGGCGAATAAAGCTTTCGGTGACGAGTAGGTGGTTGAAGGATAGCTAATTAGGATTTGCTGTTATTTTGGATTGATTCTGCTGTATTGTATATAACACTCTAGTCAACCAAGGGTGCATCGTCATATGTTGCTCTTGGCGTATTTATGTATCAACTATATTTTACCTGAACTTGGGAAACGATTATGGGATATGTAATTTGAATGTGAAATGTGTGTCTTGAAATTTAATCATAAAAATTTTGTTTTTTTTGAATCTGTGGTTTTGTTTCATATTCATTTGCTTCTGATATTATGAATACCATTAACATAGCCATATTTGGTCGCCGAAAGTTAATACTATGGATGACTGCAACATCTGTAGCGCTTAGCCTTGGGCCTCTAGATAGGGGATGTTACAACTTGGTATCAGAGCATAGGCTTATGGAAAACTTTAACTAAAAATGATTTTTGAAAACATAATCCTAAGGAATTAAGTATAAGATCGGGGTATGGGATAGCGCTATAGTAATGTACTTATATTTGCCATATATGTGTATTTGCTTTATCTCTAATCCCCTATCTCTATTAGGTTATTTTTCTGTATCTCACGAAGGTTCGAATGCAAATATGGATTCTCGAAGAGATAATGTTGGAGGAGGAAGCACCATTGCAGATGGAAATGCTAGACCTAATACTAGAAGGAATCCAAGTCAGGCACGAGTGGGAAATACTGGTGCTGAAGTCCCACAAGTTGATATGGCAGCCATGTATCAGTTTTTCAAGAATATGATGCAAGTTGGGGTTGCTGCTGGAGTAGTTGGGGGAGGGGTCCAGGAAGCTCTAGTAGTCAACAATTATGCTGCTTTGAGTAGGAACTATGCTATGTTGGGAGGAAAACCATTTGTTGGGACTGAAGATGTCATAGAAGTGGGGAACTGGTTGTTGCATTGTGAGAGGATGTTCACACATTTAGGGCTCAATGATGAGCAGGAAAGAAGGCTCGCTTCGAGGAAGCTTCAAGGAGCAGCTTTATACTGGTGGAATAGTGTAACAGCTAGAGTGGATGAAGGAATAATGACATGGGCTGAGATTAAGAGGAGGTTCGAGAAGAGATTCTACCTTACTCAGAAAGTTTGCTGAGTTAGAGCTGGGAGAGATGACAGTGCTAGAGTATGCTACAAGGTTTGAGGAGTTGGCGAGATATGGTCATTCCACTGTGGATACCGTGATTAAGAGCAACGAGAAGTTCATTATGGGGTTGAAACTTGAATTAGCCAGGGCTACATTACCTCATATCAGGGATCCTTGTGATGTTGTAGTAGAGATCGCTCTAAGACAGGAGGAAATTATTGCTTCCGTGGAGAAGAATAAGGCGAAGAAGGTCCAGGTAGGGCAGAGTCAGAAAAGGAAGTTCTTTCCTAAGAAGGGTGCCCATAAGGGTGGAGCCGCGAAGAAAGGAAAGTCGGAAATTGTCTGTTTTAAGAGCGACAAGAAAGGGCATTTTGCAAGTGAATGTCGTTCTGGAGAGACAAAGAAGGTGATTGGGAAGATGAGTATCAAATGCTTCAACTGCGATCAGATGGGTCATTACAAGAACCAATGCAAGGAGCCTGCTAAGGATTGAAAGGGCAGGGTATATGCATTGGAGCCAGCTTCCTCGTGACCCATGGCAGAGGAAAAAGGGAAAGCAATCTCGGGAGGTATGCTTATGATTCTTGGTATGGCAGTTAGTGTTCTGTTTGATACTGGTGCATCACATTCTTTTATATCTCATTGTTTGGTAGATAAGCTTAACCTAGAACCCTCATACCTAGGTACTTCCTTAAGGGTTGCAAATCCGATAGGAGGGTATGCAACACTTGGGATGAGATGTGACCACCTAAAGTTTGACCTATTAGGTCATACTTTTGTTTGCAGTTAGCATGTGTTTGATTTCGTAGGGTTCAAAATTATTTTGGGTATGGATTGGTTAAGTAAGTACGATGCTAGGATATTTTGCCATGATGGAAAAAAATCGCTTAGAACACCCAGACTTTAGGGAGCAAATTGTATATACCATAGAAAACCCTAGCTGGGAGGTGAATGCTTTGTTGGGTGTTGTGGAGATACAAGACTATCTGAATCGAGTTTTTGTGGTTAGAGAATTCACAGATGTTTTAGAACCCGTAGTAGGATTGCCATCGAAATGGGCCATTGAGTTTCAGATAGATTTGGTGCATGGAGCAGAACCAGTTAGTAGACCGCCAAGCAGGATGAAACCTACCAAAATGAGGGAGCTCAAGGTGCAGTTGGTGGATTTGGAAGGCAAGAGTTTTATTAGGCCTAGTATTTAACCTTGGGGAGCAGCCGCAGTGTTTGCTAAGAAGCCGGACGGATTGTTAAGACTATGTATCGATTATCGTAAGTTGAATGAGAAAACGATAAAGAATCGATATCCGTTGCCTAGGATTGACAATTTGTTCGATCATTTGAGTGGAGCCAAGATATTTTCACAGTTAAATTTAGCGACAGGTTTCCATCAGCTTAGAGTAGCAGTGGATAGTATTCCTTTGACGGCATTTAGAACCAAATATGGATCATACGAACGGTTAGTGATGCCGCTCGGACTGACTAATGTGCCATCTTTCTTTGTAGATCTGATGAACTGGATTTTTCGATAGCGCTTGGATAGGTTCGTATTGGTTTTTATAAATGATATTTTGGTGTACACTAAGGAAAAAAGAGAGCATGAAGATCATCTTAAAGTAGTGCTTGAAATGCTGAGGCAGCATCAGCTAAAGGTGAAGTTCTCGAAATGTCATTTCTGGAAGAAGGAAGTGAAGTTTCTTGGCCATGTACTTTCAGGGAATGGGTTATCAATAGATCCAACTAAGATCGAGGCCGTGAATAGTTAGAAGAGACCAGAAACAATGACTGAGATAAGAAGTTTTCTGGGGTTGGCTGGTTATTATCAGAGGTTTATTAAGGATTTTTCGCGAATAGCGACACCAATGACCAAGCTAACTCGAAAGGATGTGAAGTTCGTTTGGACCGATAAGTGTAAGGAGGCATTCCAGAAGCTAAAGCACTTATTGACTAATGCACCTGTGTTGGTTGTTCCAGAAGGGAATTAGGATTTGGTGATGTACACGGATGCATGTAGGACTGGGCTATGAGCTGTGTTAATGCAGAGGGGTAGAGTAATTGCATATGCTTCTCGACAGCTTAGACCGCATGAAGTCAGATACCCAATCCATGATTTATAGTTAGCTGTGGTAATTTTTATGTTGAATGTGTGGAGACATTATCTTTTGAGAGAAAGATTTAAATTGTATACAGATCATAAGTCATTGATGTATTTATTCTCTTAGAAAGAGCTGAACATGAGACAGAAGAGGAGAGTTCTTAGCTGCTTATGATTTCGGTATTGAGTACACACCGGGGAAAGGCAACAAGGTTGCAAATGCACTTAGCAGAAAACATCAGAATGTGGTGTTAGCTATGATAGTTGAGTGGAAAGATTTGGAAGCTTTAGCAACTTGCAGAGTACAGTGGAGAACTAAGAGTAGTTTAAGTATAGAAACTGCTTTGTTATCATGTTTGGAAGTTCGATCTATTATGATCGAAAAGGTTACTTCTAAACAGCTAGAGGATCCAGTATTGGCTGAACGGATCAGAAAACTGAGAGATGGAACAGGGAGCGATGACTTAAAGGATTTTAGTCTTGACCAGAATGGGTGGTTGAGAAAGAAAGGAAGATTGTGTGTTTCGAATGTGAGAGACGTTAGGAAGGAAGTTTTGGAGGAATGCCATCGCTCGAAGCTCACTATTCATCTGGGAGGAACTAAGATGTATCAGGACATGAAGAGAAGTTTCTTATGGTAAGGTATGAAGAGGGATGTAGGCTTATGAGTGAACCAGTGTTTGAATTGACAACGGGTAAAAGCTGAACATCAGAAGCCAAGTGGGTTGGTTCAGCCTTTGACATTCCACTATGGAAGTAGGATTCTAATTCTATGGATTTCATTGACGGGTTGCCAAGGTCTAATAGAGGAAATGAAAGCATATGGGTCATTGTGGACAGGTTGACCAAGAGTGCCCATTTCATTCCAATTAAGTCAACCAGAACGGCACTTGTGTTAGCGAAGTTATTTATGAAGAATGTAGTTAGAGTGCACGGAATTCCTAGTAGTATAGTGAGTGATAGAGATTATTTATTCACTAGCGAGTTCTTGAAGAGTTTATAGGATACCCTAGGTACCAAGGTTATGATGAGTACCGCTTACCATTCACAAACTGATGGGAAAACGGTGAGAATTAAAAAAGTCTTGGAGGATTTGTTATGAGCTTATATGCTAGATTTTGGGCGATCATGGGAAGACCATCTACATCTAGTCAAGTTTTCGTATAACAATAGTTATCAGGCTAGTATAGGGATGGCACCATTTGAAGCTTTGTATGGAAGGCCATGCAAATCTCCAGTTTGTTGGTTAGAGACTGGAGATAGGTTGGTTCTTGATCCGGATTTGGTTAGAGAAGCAGTAGAAAAGGTTGAGTTAATTCGAGCTAGAATGAAGGAAGCTCAATCTAGGCAAAAGAGTTATGTGGATAAAAGACGGAAAGGCATAGAGTTTTCTATTCGAGAGCATGTTTTCATTAAGGTGTTGCCGATGAATGATGTGATTCGGTTTGGAAAATCAGGGAAGTTAGCACCGAGGTTTGTTGGACCATTTCCTATCATTGAGAGGATCGGGAAACTCGCGTATAGAGTAGATTTATCGAACAGTTTGGCAGGATTCCACGATGTTTTCCATGTTTCTCATCTAAGGAAGTGTATTTGAGATCCGGATACTACTATATCACCGACTGTGTTAGATGACTTAGTCGTAGAGCCGAATTTAACTATAGTTAGAAAGCCAGTTCGCATAGTCGCAAGAGATGAGAAGAGGCCCAGGAAAAAGAGAGACAGATTAGTTAAAGTCTAGTGGAGCGACGATGACAGAGACTGTACTTGGGAGATTGAGAACAGGATAAGAGATACATATCCTGATTTTTTGATGTTATGTTTTACCTTTGATTGTTTTGATGTGTACCTTATCATAATTTCGAGGACGAAATTATTTAAGGAGGGGAGTCTATAACACCCTGTATTTTTAGTAACATTATTTAGGATACTTAATTAGTTAAATAAAATAAAATAATGTAATATGATTAATGGATTGGGATTTGTGGTTAAATAAGCGGTAGCCATGCCATGTTAAATAAGTGAACTAAAGAATAAAAAGAAAATTAAAAGGGTTAGGAAATATGCAAGGGAAAAATAGGAACAAGGCATATCCTTATACCCTAAACCCTCGACCCATCAACACTCATGTTCACTTCATTTTTCACAATTCAAAAATACAAGCTAAGGCCGGCCACTATTAGAAAGAGCAAAGAAGAAGAATTCAGGAGGAAGAATCAAATCACTTAATCATGAACAAATCTCGCATCCTTAATCAAAAAGTTAAGGTGAATAATGACTACATCTCAATTTTAATGGTTTTCGGTTTTAGTATAAATTCGAAATATTTGCCAATGTTTTTGCCATGTTTTGGATGATAAAATGTACATCTATACGTTGTTGATGATTTATACTAATTCACATAGATTTTATGATATATTTTGATATGAAAACCCTATTATATGACATCCAGTTGCCTAACGAATTCAGTTTGAGATTAGAGATGATATTTTAGAAATGGGTTTCAATTTTCATAATTTTTTGAATTAATGTGGATTTTATATGAATTTTCTAGTGAAGAAAATGCTAATTTGGGTTTAAAATTTATTACGACCAAATTATATTGGCTTAGGGTCTGAAATTTATATATGTTAGAAAATATATTGAAAATGATTTTCTGGAATTTTTGTAGAATTTTCCTAAGTGTTTTAATGGATATATAAAATTATTTAAGGTATGGGACTTAAATGTTTTATATATTTATAAAATGGAGAAGGTGTATTTTGTAAATAATCCAAATTCTTATTTCTGAAAATTGTTAGTACTTTTAGAAGAAATTTTTTTTGCAACCAATTATAATTTGACAAACAAGGAAGGTTAGGTACAATGTAATAGTTTAAAAAGTCAAATCTACATGATTTTTCCTATTTCAATGCTTTCGGCACCAGGCTTCCGACTCCTTACCTCTGCCCCCGACTACATCGAAACCATTGCACATGGTATCAGATACCTGGTACGTAGTGAATTGGACAAAGGCGGAAGGTATTGGGTCAAAACCAGCGGTTCCAAAGGGGTCGAAGAACTACTTTGCTTTTAAATGAAAATGCGCCTGCTTTGCTTTCGACTGAATAGCTTTCGACTTGGTCTACTTTTGACTGGGTCAATGATTTTAAAAGAATGGTTTTAAGAAGTTGCTCGTTTGTTTTTAAATAACTGCTTTCAACTAGGTCGAAACCCCTGACTGCCGCTTTTTACCTTTCGACCCAGATTGGTTTCAAAAGGGTTACTTTGTTTTTAAAACCAAGCCGCTTCTCCAATGCTTTCGAAGGGATGGTTTCGACACCGTCACTTCTTTACTTAGGAATGCTTTCGAAAAAGATGCTTTCAACCTAAATGTTTTAATGACCCTTTTGCTTTATAAAAGGTAGAACCCAAATGGTTTCGAAAGAGACAGTTTTAATGGTTTCGAAAGGTGTTTCGACATGTTATAAATTGAACCCAAATGCTTTCGAAAGGATTGATGTTTTGATGCTTTCGAAAGGTTTTAAAGAAAGGCTTCTATAGGGTAGTTCCCTAATGGTTTCGAAAGCCCTAAAAGGAAAGGTTTTTCCAATGGTTTTGAAAGGCAATGTTTAATTGTTTTAAAGAGGATGTCTAAGGTTTTAAAGCTTTCAAAGGAGACGTTTTTCAATGCTTTCGAAAGGATAAATATGAATGATTTCGAAAGGTATGATTTTAAAAGGTATGTCTTGGCCTTCAGCCTAAGGTTTTACTTGTATTGAAAGGAATACTTTCAAAGGTTTCGAAAGGGGTGCTTTCAATGGTTTCAAAGGGGTTGTTTAAAAGGTTTTAAACAAAGGTTTCGAATGAGTTGTTTTGGCAATATAGCCTAAGTATTTTTAAGTTAAAAAGGGTTTTAACTTATTTTGGAGGGTTGGGAAATCCTTAATAATTTCATCAAAATTATTAAGGGTAAAGTATATATAACATGGCAAATAGCTTAGAGTAAAGCAAAGAGTATATTTTCCTTGTATATGCATGATTTAAAGGTTTAAATCATCTTGAAAAGGTTTTCAAGGAAAAATTTAAAGGGTAGTTAATCCTAAGAAAATGACTCAGATTAGAAGACCAGATGGGACTGGTGTAGGGTCGTTCCCTATATTCATTGGTTATTAGCCCCTAGCTAATTTAGTCCAAAATTCCAGTGTGTAGGGCTTTGTCACAAGTAAGACTAAAATGATGTTACACACATAAGGAAATTTAAAAGGGAAAGATAGGTTATTGGTAAGCCCGCAAAACCATTAGGATCAGTTAGACCTACAGAAGTAAGTAAGCACAGACTGTCCAGAAGAGGAGTATCTAACATATGTTAGATTTTTATGTTTTCTGGTAGGCCAGAGTCAGCCAAAGGTTAGTAGTTAGCCAAACAAAACTACAGTGTATGGACAGATAGTCTATATGATAATTGAAATGTACATATACATGAAAATACTTTATAGATTTAACCAGTTTTGGTTGCAGGATTAAAATTTGCAAAAGAAATATTTTAAAAGGATATTAGTGAGGGGAAAACCCGTTCCGCTAAGAAGCATGGTCTCACTTAATATCAGATAACTAAGATGTATAGTATTATTCACACCAGGCTTTATGCCTGACTCAATGTTTATTTTTCTTAAACTCTCGGGTGCTCAAAATTGATTTGAGTAGGCTGAGGGTTGAGGTTTACAAGTTTTAGTAGGTTGGCGAATAAAGCTTCCAGTGATGAGTAGGTGGTTGACAGATAGCTAATTAGGAGTTGATGTTATTTTGGATTGATTTCGCTATATTGTATATATAGTTCTTTGGTCAACCAAGGGGGCATCGTTATATGTCGCTCTTGGCGTATTTATGTATTAACTATATTTTATTTGAACCTGGGAAATGATTATGGGATATGTAATTTGAATGTGAAACTTGTGTCTTGAAATGTAATCAAAAAATATTCTTTTTTTGGAATTTATGGTGTTTCATATGCATTTGCTTCTTATATTATGAATACCATTAACATAGCCGTATTTGGTCGTCGGAAGTTAATACTATGGATGACTGCAACATTTGTAGCTCTTAGCTTTGGGTCTCTAGATTGGGGATGTTACAACCATCGTATGTTAACTTTTCCAAAGCCATCGTGTATTAACTATATCAAGTGCTATCGTGAGTAGATAGTTTACTATCACGACTGATAGCTTTCGTGGTTTAAGCTCGAAGAGCCATCGTGTCATGATCTCCCATAAGCCATCGTGTGTTGATAGCTAATGTCTGAACCAAAAATGGCACAAACACCCAGAAGTTTATGTAGTAGAGATTGAATGAAGAAAAGTAAATGAAAATAAGGAAATGAATAAGATGCAATTGTTTATGGTGGTTCGTCAAAGCAAGGCCTACGTCCACTTTGAAGTTTTATTGCTTATTTCTGATTTAGAGGCAGAAGTTCTTGGGAGTCCGTACAACTCCAACACTTAGAATTTTGGAGTTACAAGAATATAAGAAATAATGGAGCAAGAGCCAAAAGATCCTAAAAAATAAGCTTTACCCCTATTTACAGAGGTAGGGGGCCTAAAATCTCATTTAAAATATCTCCAAATCATTG
Organism: Allium fistulosum; assembly: GCA_030737815.1. NCBI lineage: Eukaryota > Viridiplantae > Streptophyta > Magnoliopsida > Asparagales > Amaryllidaceae > Allium > Allium fistulosum. The sequence continues at coordinate 478,509,902 of CM060904.1, forward strand.
TGCACGAATTTGACCAATTTTCCCATAATAATAGGTGCCTCCTCAGGAATAAATGGGAGTCCGTACTAATCACCAAGTGGGAGTCGGTATCGATCCCCAAGTTCACCATTCTTGGCGCTTTCGACTTCTTGCTTCGGACCTCCTTATGGATAGCTTCTCGATTCCACAGTTGTTTGTACTTGTTTTAGCTCATTTCTGAGCCTAAATGATGGAGTTAAAGGAGAACAAAGTTGTAACTTCAAGTGTCCATGGAGTTCAATGGAGAAATGCATTGGATCAATAAACCAACTTTCAAAATTGGCTATCGGCATCGAGATAAGCAAGTAGGCAAAAGATGGGGTCCACCCAAGTTGTATTTGGGAGTCTGTACCGATCCCAACTTGGAGGATCCAATTACCTTGTTGTCTTTGATGGTTCTTAGCTTTGACTTTATGGCTCCGTCCGTGCTTTGTTTTTGGACTCCAAGGCCATCTCTCTGGGCTTTCCACCTTGATAACTCCAAGTTCAAACTATCCAGTTTGTTTAGATTCTGCCTGGTCAAAAGGCAGGATAACACTTGCCCCCTAAAGTACATCTCGTTTCCAATGTGATGTGCTTTGAATCAAGATAAGTTCAGATTTCCTTGAAGGATTCCACTCTGTGATTTGAATAGTCGCTATTCTCACGAATCGATTCCGTGAATTGTCATATATATAATGATTTATTGCAACATTCTGCTAACATCTGGAATTATAAATCTGCAATGTGATCCTACAATCTGCTATTCTGAGTTTGATGATTTTAGGCTAATTCCATCCATGAGTTCCCCAAGTATAAGTCTAACTTTCCTCAACTTTGGTCGATAAGTATTGGACATATACACACATGGTTCATCCCAACTGTATAGGCATTCACATACATACGCATAACCATAAATATGCTTGTGCATGCATGTTTCTTCTCTTTTTTTGGGACTCGATACCGATCCTTGATTTGGGAGTCGGTACCTACTCCTCACTTGGAGAATTCTCCAATTGTTTGCCCAAAAATATGGGTTGTGGGTATATAACTCGCTTTATCCCCCTTTATCTCCTTGCTTGTTCATTTGTTTTCTATTTAGAGCTCTCGAATTACTACCATTAACAATTCCTAATTCTCAAATTGAGATCCACCGTTGCCTATCCTTGCTCGCCACTACCACTGCTCATCACCAAGTCAGATCCTCCTTTGCCGACACAAACCTTAACTTGGGATCTTGCTTCGACTGATCTCGCCTCCAAACCTCAAATTGCACAGTTATAGGTAGGTACATGATGACTTAGACAATGAAGATGGAGGCAGATATGGAGGCACGTGAGAAAGGACACAGATGAGGATAGATGTTGGCAGTCGTGTCTTTGGTGCAGACGGAGATGAAAGAGGTAAAGGGGGAACTCAGTTGGTTGTGCAGGGTTGGTATGACTCCCATACTTGGACAAATTTTGCCTATTCAAATTTTCACTCAAATATTGCCTTGTCGATTCATGTCGAGTTCCTCTTTCATTACAAGGCATCTCCAAAATGTGGTTGATAACATGAAGCTTGTTGGGACGATCCGCGATGACGGATACATCAAGTGATATGTAGACTTTAAGATTGAACTGCTAAAACAAACAGTTAAATAATATCTGAAATGCATAGCACTACACGACTCAACACTAGAATCCACTTTAGCACGGGGGATGGTTTGTAGTTAATCTTCTAATGTTGATTATCTGTCGAGTTTTTTCTATAGAAATGGACCAAAGACGTTCCAAACGTTTGGCTGCTCAGACTACAGGTACTTTCCCTTTAAAATATATCAAATCCAACGCAGAGTCAAGCTTATCCATAACTTCTTCAGTGCAGCAAAATCCTATCCAACAAGAGCAGCAACCAGTAATTCCACGTGTTAATCAACAAATCTGGAGAATCCCGAAGTAGAGCAACAAATTCCTGATTAGGTTGAACCGGTAGCTGAGCCTCAAATAGATCTAGCACCCTATACTCTTGAGGATGCTGTAATACTGAATAACCCGGTCGATTCTGTTCCATTCAAAATCGATAAAGGTTCTCTTCGGAGGATATGAATTAAGAATGAAATTCCATTTGGCGATGTTCTGGCACCGCCCCGCGATCAGAGAGCTCACGATCCTCTAGAAGAGTATATAGCCTGCAATAGATATATGTGTTTGGCAGGTTGTGTTCCGCCATTTAATCAATTCGTTCGTTAAGTCTTCAACTTTATGAGACTGGCTCCCACATAGCTGCTCCGAATAGCTATGCTTTTCTTTTTATCACTTATCTCTTGTTTACTTGGAGTCAATGAGGGGTTGCAGAATCATTTTCGAGGCTTGGAACAAGTTGGGTTATTTCAAGGCTAAGTGGTTCTATATACGCTATCCACCCGGGTTTGCTCGTAAATGAATATGCGGACGTAAGTTTTATTTCAAACACCATCCATGTATTTTCCTTAAACTCTGCATGCTTAATTTATTTTTCACTATTGTATAGATGTTCTGGCGAGAGCTAGCGGCAGATCACATTTGGATACCGTTAATACTCTCATGGCAGTCCAGCCGAGGATAGGTATATAAGAACTCTATTGACGGACGAGAATCTTCTCGCTCATGGCTTATTAGAGGAAGGCCGCAGTATCGACATTGTTCTAGTTGTCAACATTGAGGATGATGATGATGATAATGATGATAATCTTCCCACAGGAGGCGAAGTCAATCCTGAGTTGCCCCCAGCCTCAAGTCCTAGGGCTGAAGTTGCAGTAAACATGGAACTATAGCCCGAAGGCTTCGAGGAAGGCGAAATTATTGGGAAGGTAGTGAGGCTAGCCAAAGTAACATTGAAGTGGGCCACGGATCCCAAACAGAACAACCAAGAGACAACCCATCGCCTACTACTAAAAAGAAATTGATTGTGTAAGCAGACTTCCACTCAATCTCCACCAGTCACAAGTGCAGAGAAGTCTCCATCTATTCCTTCAATAGGCACGTTCGTCGGCCTAGGGCCTATCCTATGAAGTTCAACTCTTTTGACATTGGTAACATCAACATTGGTGACATCGGTTCTCCAATTCGCTTTGAGAAGGGTATCATTCCAACCGGAGCGGGAGAGGTTACTTCCATGAGTAAAGATCTAGTACATGGACCATCGGGGGGACATTAGGACACATGCACATGCACTATATGACACTCACACTTAGTCTGTGTCCTTGACTGTTTAATCTAAATCATCCTTGTTTTCTTTATAGGTTCAATAGATAAGAGAAAGCATTCGTTCCAATCCCTGGAAGAGAACGCATATCATGTTCAACGCCCCAGGTTGAGCTCATACCATCAAGTGAGTGGTCGAGACTATGATTCAAGCTACCACTACAACCATGATAGAGATGACCGATACAAGAGTTGTTATAACAAGGACCGGTCTTCTCATGACTCTACTTCTAAGCGCCGACCTAGATCCAGATCACCCCCTTTTAGAGGCCTGGATAGACAGCCTGACCACCGTGATGATATTCCACCAGCCGACTCTTCTCGAGCTCCACCATTGCCTCTGTCCCTTTACAATATACGGGATTACCTCACTCCATTCGATCTTCTGGGTGCAAACATCATAAGAGTAGCTCCGATACATTTCATCAGAAGCCAGGCAAAGGTACTCCGCCATTACGGAGGAGCAAAAGGTAGACACTACAGAGCGGATGGCCGAGCTTAAGAACGAATTTCCCAACATTTTCTTTGATGGAGTTTTGTTCTTACCAAACTTAAAGAGAATTCCTGCTAAGTCCAACAGTGGACCATCGACTGCATGATCAGTGTCCATAATCAATATAACAAATGAGCGAAGCTAGCTGAAAAGATTTCAAAAGTCTAAAGACATAGGCAACAAGAGATAGAGAACCAAAAACTCATTGAGATCGAGAACAACAGAATCATAGCCGCTCTCGACACTGAGCTCGATAATTCAAGAAAATCATAAGCCGAAGTAGAGAAGAAGGCCGAGGAGGCCACTAAAGCACTTGAAGCAGAGAGATCCAAGCATTTGAATGAGATCGAACAAGCGCATCATCAGAACCATGAGCTTGTAATGGAAAGGGATGCTACCAAGAGGAACGCAGCTGAATTGAAAACCAAGCTTGAGCACGAGACCAAGGAAAAAGATAAAGTACGGAAAATTTCTCAGGATGCATGCGATGAGATAGTCGTCGTCAGGATAGAGAGGGACAATGCACTTGAAAAGGTCGGCGACGTTGATGCTCTCATCAAGAGAGAAGTTGAAGCTGTAGTAAAATAGGCTGAGGAGTGGGTAGAAGAGTAGATGAAGAAAAAGTTTGCGCCATGATCATTCAGTACAAGACCCATGTGCTTAAATTTTGAAATCTAGAGTGGTTTAAGGAAGATTGCTGTTAACTAGGTTTTTAACCCATCAAAATTCAATAAGAATTAGAACATTCAAACTACGCTAGAATAACTCAAGAATCAACCAAAAGGACCAGAAAAAGAAGAAGAGAAAGACCCAAGATGAAAGATGCCAAAATAAGCTAAGGTGATGGATCGCTAGCGATCCATAAGACTTGCTCATGGACCCTCCAAACCTCTTGCATCATGATTCATTACCATTTCTAAGCATGTTTACCAAGTTTCATAGCATGCCAAACAATCTAGCTCGAGAAGTGAAGACTCATCCGATTTAAGCTGTTTGGCTAGAATAGCTAACTTAAAATGGACCTACAAAACTCATACAAAGTCGGGTTGACTTGAAATTTTAGGAGAATATTTAGAAAACATAGGAGAAGGCTCACAAAATAAATGAAGTCATTTAGAGTTGATTTGATGGATCGCTAGAGATCCATCTTAATGGATCGCTAGCAACCCATCTAGATTTGGCCCCACCACTTCAAATTTTTGTTGTGGGTCCCTAACACCCTCTAAAGTATTCCTGTAATGTTTCGTTCGATTTGGTTAAGATTTGAGTGATCTATAGATGATTCTTTTGGATCAGATAACCCATGAAGACGGATGATCAAACTAACTCCAAACGACTTGATATTTGGACAAGGAACTTAAATAGAAGATAGGAAGACAACCAAACAAAGATCACTCAAAAATATGCTAAGTGGATAGATAGCTAGCGATTCATCCCCTATGGATAGCTAGCGATCCATCAAGATAGGTCGTTGCACTAAGTAAAGGCTTCTAGTAGAAAAATATGCTGAGTTGATGAATAGCTAGCGATCCATCCCCTATGGATAACTAGCGATCCATCCCTTATGGATAGCTAGCGATCCATAGAAATGACTCAGATTAATTTGAGATTTTTGGTAATGACTTGGCATAACAACTGGACTCTTCTACACCTGGACTTCTGGCCCAAAGCTTAATGAACTTCCCTATAAATACTCGCCTACCTGCAACTAGAGATGGATCTTTTCCGCATATAGAGCTTCCATTATTTGATTGGAATTCCTTCACTTCTTCAACTTTTTTCTCCCTCACAACAGTCATCAAGGGGGTTACTGTGATTCTCCAATCAACCTTGAACTTGTGACTTATTCTAACTCATTATAACTTAGATCTAAGGACTAACTAGTTGATATCCAGAGAGATTCAACTAGTATAATCATAATAAAGATTGATTAAAGTGGACGTAGGCCAGAGTCAGTCGAACCACTATAAAAATTCTGTCTATTTTCTTACTTCTGCTCTTTATTTGTTGTTTATTTGAGATTTATGCTGCTGATTATCTACACTGGTGCTTTCACACTTGATCCAAGGTGTTGATCCATTTTTCTTTAGGTTAACATTTTGGTGCTTTCACTGAGAGCCTTGAACGAGATTTAAAGATTTTAAGTTTGAATCTAAGATTTAGAGAAGATGAGTAGGTCTAATACAAGATCTTGAGCTGTAGCAAGTCAACTGGAGCCTGGGGCAGCTAGGAGGTGTCCTCAAATTCTCATCAACCCAACTATGTGATTAGAGAGGAGATGGAAAAGGTGATGAAAGACATGCAATCTTAGCTAGACAATAGGAGATGATGGACGGCTTCTTCCAGAGGATGGAGCAGCAAGGGACGGCTAGGTCTGTAGGGAATAGGAATCAAACTTCAGGGGGCAATGCTGGAATCAACATGGGAACCAATCCCAATGGAGTTACCGTTGGAACACCAGGAACTGGTGGTACTGGAGCTAATCCAAATACTAGGATGCAACCGACAAAAGAATATGTACCAGAACTTCCTTGAAGGAACTTACGTCTGAATGAAGCTAGAGTTATGAATCAGAACACAGGCATGCGGCCGGAAGAGTGCATCCTGGGATACCCCCACTAGAACATGGGGCAAAGTATTTCTTTAGGATGAAGACCTTCATTGGATGGTGACAACCGAATTGATGAATTGGTATGAAGGTTCATTAGAAGAGGACGCCCAGATCAGGGTTTGGATGACGTGAACAGGAATGTATTTACCGCTAATATCTGGAATGCCAGAAATCCTCTAGATTTCAAGCTTCCGACATTGTAAATGTACGATGGGAAGACAGATCCGACGATTCATATGATAAGATACATCCAACATATGGAGGCATTGGGTGCTTTTGAGGAGGTAATGGGGCGGTGCTTGCCATTATACTTAATGGATTTAGCTGCAATGTGGTTCATACAGTTGAAGAATGGGTCCATAAGCACATGGACCGACTTGGTGAGCAAGTTCTTTAGACAATTCATAGTCCATGTCTTACAACCGAGGAAAGTACTTACGCTCTCAAATGTAAAACAAAAGCCTGGAGAGTCCTTAAAAAGTTATTTAACAAGATTCAATGCAGTGGCAGCTGCGGTTGACAAGCCAGATCCATCATTTATCCTAATGGCAGCAGTATCTGGGGTCGTGAGTAAGACTAATTTCAAAGCTGCATTGAAAAGGGATCTACCAAGGGATCTTGCAGAATTCTAGGACGAAGCTGAGAGATATTTGCATCAAGAATACGCTGAAGCTAAAGATGAGGATGTGGATACTGAATATATGCCATGGAGGATAGAGAACCATCCAGAGCTAGAATTGGAAAAGACAAAGGGAAAAGGAAAACCAACGACGACTTCGGGGAGCCGAAACGACAAAGGAAGGAGCTGAGATTCTCCTCATACACTGACTTAACTAAAACCCTGGAGAGGATATACTTGGATACTAGGAGGTAGAACCTCTACCGAAGGCCACCTAGGAGGGAGCCCACTGATCGAGAGAAAAGATCTGGAAATTTTTGCATCCTCCATGAGCTGAATGGGCTTGAAACGAACAAGTGCCGACACCATCGTGATCTGATAGAAGAACTGGTTCGGAACAACCAGATGCCACAATACATGACAAAACCATGGTAGAATTTCAATAACAACCACCATTCGCAGCAAATGCATCAAGTTATCCCATGATCCCATGATCGGGGTAGATGGAAATTGGATCCGGCTCTTATACTTTGCTTTTTTTGAGCCAAGACAAATTATGCCATGATCGGGACAGATGGGAATCAGATCTGGCTCTTATGCTTTGCGTTTTCTTTTATTTTTCTACACTTTTCTTTTCGTATTTAGACAATAATAACCTCAAGCCGCTTACACTTGTACGGGATCCTGAACGATCCCTAGGCACACTCTAAGTTGGATGCCTTAGATGACTATTTAGGACAATATTGACCTCGGACCACTTACACGTATACGAGACCCAGATTGGTCTCTAGGCACGCTCTGAGTCGGATCTTCATGGTGAAAATTTAGGATTTATGCTTGTTTTGATTCCTGCTTATTTGATTTATGCTTGTTTGTTTTGATTTGAATATTTGGATTTTGAAAAATCCACATTTATTATGATGACTTATATTGATCGCCTTAGAGTCCCGCCACGGGACCGGAGTGCAGGGTGCAAGTCTCCTTGCCATAGAGCGAGCGGATGGACTTGTACAATATTGATCGCCTTAGAGTCCTGACCAGAGAGACAGGACCGAAGTGCAAGAAGTAAGTCCCCTCACCGAAGAGTGAGCGGATGAACTTACTTAATACCCCTTAACTTAACAAATAAATGATCCAGAGAGATCATCCACTTAACTTAAAACATTAAACGATCCAGAGAGATCGCGCATTAAACTTAAATGATTTGGAGAGATCGAGCCTTAAAACAAATTTGATTTAATAAAAGGATTTGAATGCCTTATAAATAGAATAAAACTGATAAATCCTGGATGAACACAGGATGATCTCGATATATGATGTGATTTTTGATATATAATGTGATTTTGATATATGATATGACCACTTTGAATGAGAAGCAAAATGATAATGATGTAAGTCCCGAATGAACATAGGACAATTATATATATTGGATGTAAATGGAGATATGTGATGTAATTGGAAATATGCGATGTAATAGGAAGCATGTGATTTAATTAGAGATATATGATGTAATAACTCCGAATGAAATCGGAATGATTGTGATGTACATATTACACTTGGGTAGAGCCTAGAGATGTAACTGGTTTGGAATGAGTTGTGATTGCCAAGAGAATTCGAAGGAACTGGATGATTCACCAAGGCTAAAGCAGCTAAAAGGCTCAATTATCGAAGACCGAGGATAGGAACTTGTTCTTAAACAAAGCACACCTTTCATTCAAAAGGCATACTTTGTGGGGCAAGTGTTAACAGGGTTTTTAACCCATCAAAATTCAAAAAGAATTAGAACATTCAGACTACGCCAGAATAACTCAAGAATCAACCGAAAGGACCAAAAAAAGAAGAGGAGAAAGACCCAAGAGTAAAGATGCCAAAATAAGCTAAGGTGATGGATCACTAGCGATCCATAAGGCTTGCTCATGGACCCTCCAAACCTCTTGCATCATGATACATTATCATTTCTAAGCACGCTTGCTAAGTTTCATAGCAAGCCAAACAATCTAGCTCGAGAAGTGAAGACTCGTTTGATTCAAGCTATTTGGCTAGAATTAGCTAAGTTAAAATGGACCTACAGAACTCATTCAAAGTCGGATTGACTTGAAATTTTGGGAGAACATTTAGAAAACATAGGAGAAGGTTTACAAAAAAATGAAGTCATTTAGAGTTGATTTGATGGATCGCAACGATCCATCTTGATGGATTGCTAGTGACCCATCTAGATTAGGCCCCACTACCTTAAATTTTTGTGGTGGGTCCCTATCACCCTCTAAAGTGTTCCTACAAAGTTTCATTCGATTTCGTTAAGAGTTGAGCGAGAGATGGATGATTCTTCTAGACGAGATGACCCATGAAGATAGATGATCAAACTAACTCCAAACGACTTGATATTTGGACAAGGCACTTAAATAGAAGATAGGAAGAAAATCAAATAAAGATCACTCAAAAATATGTTCAGTGGATGGATAGCTAGCGATCCATCCCCTATGGATAGCTAGCGATCCATCCCCTATGGATAGCTAGCGATCCATCCCCTATGGATAGCTAGTGATCCTTCAAGATAGGTCAAATCACCCTCAAACTTTCCGAGCTCCTTCGTTGCATAAGTAAAGCTTCTGGTAGAAAAATATGCTGAGTTGATGGATAGCTAGCAATCCATCCCCTATGGATAGCTAGCGATCCATAGAAATGACTCAGATTGATTTGAGATTTTTGGCGATGACTTGGCATAACAACTGGACTATTATGCACCTAGACTTCTAGCCAAATACTCATGGAACTTCCCTATAAATACTCACCTACCTCCAACTAGAGATGGATCTTTTTTGGATAGAGAGCTACCATTACTTGACTGAAATTTCTTCACTTCTTCAACTTTCTTCTCCCTCACAACAGTCATCAAGGGGGTTACTGTGATTCTCCAGTCAACCCCTGAGATTCTGACTTATTCTAACTCATTGTAACTTAGATCTAAGGACTAACTAGTTGATATCCAGAGAGATTCAACTAGTATAATTATAATAAAGATTGATTGAGGTGGACATTGTCCAGGGTCAGCCGAACCACTATAAAAATTCTGTATCTCTTTTCTTACTTCTGCTCTTTATTTATTGTTTATCTGAGGTTTGTGTTGCTGATTATCTACATTGGTGCTTTCACACTTGATCTGCGGTGTTGATCCATTTTCTGGGTTCACAATTGCCCTTTGACGCTTGCCCATGCCTAGGAACAGGTTATCGAGGAAGAGAAATAATTTCTTAATAGTGATAATATTGATATGGAGCAGCTAGAAAAAAGAGATTTTAAAGGGAGATGAACCCAATCCTCCATGACAACCAGCACCTTATTCATCCGGAACTTAATGCAACCACTCAAAAAGAATTAGGCAAAGGTTCCGGCTTTGTGCATCATGATGCTACAGCTGGCCAAACTCCCAGACTCAAGCTGGTCCAAATTCCACCGTTGTTTCTTCTGCCGACACTGGTTATAACCCAAAGAAGCCATAGTTTAAGAAATCCACGGTTCTCTCCCTATTCCTGAGGGAACTCCCGACAGCACGCCAGCTCACACGGAAGTTCAAACTTAAGAAGGTATCTCGTTAACTTCTCCTGTTTTCCAGAGAATTGACGTGTTGCCGGTCAACATCACTATCCTTCCTCTTTGTATTCCTTTAGGTACATGCCAGCCTGCAATTGCTCCGCTTCCTCCCAAGGGTTCTCAACTAAGGCCACAAATATCAACGAAGGAGTCCGTAACTGTCATGATTTTGACAATAATTCCTAGCATCTTGGTTGAGAAAATGCCGAGCCTTGACGAGCGCATGATAGATGCTTTGTTGGAGGAAGGAAACGATGAGAATCAGGGGACTCAAGTTGATGAGAATGTTAGTATTACTATGGTCTCCCAGTCCCTGTCGGGTCCCTCCATGAATGAGCTTAAGCAAAATCTTGGGGCAGATATCCTCTCTGCCAGTCAAATCAAGCACGAGAAAATATAAGTTTTTCCTCCTTCGTTGTCGATCGCTTTGCCCGGGCAAACCATTTTCACTCCAGTTTACATTCCTCCACCCAAGGGTGCTCAAAGTATGTCGATAGCATTCTCACAAAACATTCCAGCCTCTATTTCTCCGCCCGGGAGCAGCCAGAGTGTGCCTGCTAGATCTACGCAAAGCACTCCTCCCAAAGGCCAAGGTGGTAGAGGAAGAGATGGAAAGAGGCAAAGAGAAATCTCAAGTGAAGTCCCTCTAGTTCTAAGAAGAAAATAAAGTCAAAGAAGAAATAATTGTTAGTTTGTTTTTCTATATATAAACTCCTTTTGTTTGTTGGCCGGCCTTGTACATGTTCGGCCCCCGTTACTACTTTTTCGCTTTTGGTGTGAACCACTTGTACTTAGCTTTCCTGGTTTGACGTCAATCATAAAGACCTGTTGTTTTGTAAAAATCTTTGCTCAAATTAGTTTAAGCACTTAAGAAATATGCTTTCCATTCAATGTACTTGCGATTCATTTCTTTTAGTCATTATTTTCGGAACAAGTCCTTAGTCCATTTTATAATTTGCCGACCTCGCACCGCTCCAGTGAATATAAAGCAATCCTTAGGGTAAGCCACATAAAAAAGTGGCTTGAATATCCTTTTCCAAGATAATAAGTCCCAACAACGCCAAACTTTGGGTGCAGGTTTATGTTAACTACATAAAATCGTAGTCCTAACATCCTCATCCAAAATGTAGCATTCGATCATGCCTAACTCTAGGCATTGACCAAGGGCATACAAATTAGATCCCGCCTTACTCCAAGCGTGGACCCTCCATTTTGCCTACTCTAGGTAAGGTGTTAAGAATTAGATAACCTTGTCACACCTGTTTTCGTTTATACTTCTGCTCCCAGTCCGGTTATGAGAGTTGAGTGGTCGATCTGTCGTATCACGCTCTTTTTGATTTGTACTCTTACACTCCATCCAAGGATAAGAGTTGGCATATGGACGGTTATGTAATGTCCGGTTCTAAGTTTCTCTTGCCCCCAATCCAAAGCCAAGAGCCAGTTTGTGGATTAATGTGTTTCATCCAGCTTAAGTTTATACTCTGGCTCCTACTATGGGAAAGAAAGTTATGGTACAGAGGCTCCTATTGCAACCGATTTTCGTTTATACTCCTGCTCTTAATCAGGAGGCAAGAGTTGGGATGCGGACAGTCATATCATGTCCGGCTTATGTTTATACTTAGGTACCTACTTCAGGAGCGAGGGTTAGGATAGGGACAGTTATGTCATTTCCGACTTATGTTTATACTCTTGCCCCTAATCCGAAGGCAAGAGTTAGCTGGCGTCAATCTCCGAACAACAAAAAGGGACTTCACAGGCCCGATCATGGGCCGTAGAAGTTTGACCAGTACCATCTCCAGGTACCTGCGCAACTACATTAATCATATGCAGATTCATTCGAGTTGATTAAGTCATAACTCTTAAGAAATAAAGGTACATAATTTCTGGCTTGAAAGGTCGTTTTATTTGATTAAAGATGGAAAGTGACAAAATTCTATCTTATTACATGGCTCTAGCCAGTTATTTATAAATTTATTCTCTAAGTGAAATAGCATCGTATTTGCTTGCTATTCTATGCCCTCGAAAGTGAGATCCCGTCCGTAGTTGCCAGCTTGAAAGTGCCATCTACAAGATTTTCCTCTATTGCGTACGGACCTTCCCAAATCGGGCCGAAGTTCTTAGGGCCATGGAAGATTCGTTTGAGGACGAAATTTCCGATTTCAAAGGTTTGACCCCTAACTTTGGTGTTATAATATCATTAAACTTGGTGTCTGTGCGCAGCTGCTCTCAACTCAGCTTCGGTCCGCTTCTCATCGATTGTGACGCCCCACCTCTATGCTCATAATAACAAAGAGTATTAAAAGAAATACTGTCTATTATTACGAAGAATAAGGCTGGATAGGAGCGGCCATCCGTAGTTGGCCATACACTAATATTGGTTACCTCAATAGGAGTGGTATATACTTTTCATTTTTCATCTTATTTATTTACTCCCATCGACATACCCAATTACCAGTATAAAACAAACTACGATGGTTCATAATAGTTTAGAACATTAGATATAATAATAACACAGATACACAAGAATGCGGAACACAGATAACAAAAAGTCTCATATATATAAATAACTGATGTCAGTTACAATACATTTGACACAATACATATGATACAACTACAACTGTCGACTCAAGAAGTTATATATACAAGTACATTATCGACTAATATACATGGATACATATCAACTTAAAACAGACACACTGACTACTACAAAAAGACGCAGACCACTTCAAATGATATGAAAAGTCTTCAAAGCTCAACAGCAACTCAAAGCAGGAAATCTACAACCTGAAATAACTCGGGTCTGACCCGAGTATTAAATTCAAAAGAAAATAATACACGGGTCAGTCTAATTCAAACTCAGTTATTAGTGCATAGAAGCAATAATAATCAAACATTAAATAGACGACAGTCACAAAAATCTCGTATATCCGACTCCTCGGTAAAAGAATCGGATAACGGCAGATATAACACTAAACAGTGTTAAACAACAAATCAACAATGTCAAAAAGATCAGTCAAATCAAATTTCTGGGTGTGCTGCAGTACACGCACGCGTGCACTGCCTCGCCACACAGTACGTGAAATCATCACGACGATGAAAACTAACAGCAATTAAAACTGTAGAAATCAACATAAATAAACCAAAAACAACAGGCACTACTCAAATCAAGAAGAACGAATCACACACGAATGTACACCGAAGGTTTACATTCGTGTACAGGGTCAAACCCGGGTCTTTGAGACCGGATTCAACTCGTTGTAAAATTTCACAAATCAACTTGAAACAATCAAGAACCAACAAACCAAGCTCAACTAATTCGAGCAAATGGAAATAGTGAACAAGTTCACTATCAAAGAAACAGCCGAAGTCAAGTACTACAGGTTACTGCATATCAAGTATGCAAACCAAAATTGCAGTAAAGCAACAAAAATACTCAAGTGCCTACAAAAATGCAAACAAGAAGTTGCACCGAACAACAACGAAAATGCTCAAATGAATATGCCAACAGAAAGATGCAGTCCAAAGCAAATTCAGACCACATGATGGGAGAAATACATGAATGTACAACTCCAAGTGTGTCAACCAAACAACTCAATGCAGCAGCACGAACCTCAACAGCAACTACAAACTGCAGTTACAAAATGAATGACCAGTGGTCAAGACATGAATTGGAACCAACACAATAGCATAAGTCATATAGCAACCTGGAAACATGATTATCAATAGCATATCAATTAACTAATGAACACTACAGGCCAGTGTGAGCTCGGACAAATACAGGAAGTGCAGACCAAATTCAATCACAAGTCTCGACCAAAAAGCACTGACATTATTAAAGCTCTAATCCAAATGTCCCGACAACAACAGATCTCAATGCAACCCAGTGGCAACCACAAGATGCAGACGTAAACAACATCAAAGAAACGAAAATGCAACCTGAATTCTACCCCAAACTAAATGCCAAGCTCGGTGAAACTCAAGAAAGTACCCAACTAATACAACATGAATGAAGATACAGTGTTGCATGTACACAGTTAAAAGCACAATCAAACTGCAACCAGACCAACATGACCAAGAGAATGAAGATACAAAATGACCAGACCATTACGCAAAAGTAAGCAGTGCCAATTAACAACCATGAATAGTAGGTGCTCGACAAGGTACAAACTGGAATGGCCAGAGGCGAGGTATAAAACTGCTCAAGCAAAATGCACAGTGGACAATACGAGTTATACATGAAAACACTGAATGAACTAGCGACCGAAACTATCTCGTGGTAACTGAAAGCAAATGCAACCCAGTGATAAGATACCTAGACTTGTGGCAAGTGGTAAAGTAAATGTCAAGACCAAAGTCAAGACTGATGTCAACATAAAAATGCTCAAGGTCGACTGTAGTTCAATTAATCAAGTGAAACGAAACAGCAATAAGATCAAGTACAACAGGGATGTAACATCACCGATACACTATCCAAGCTCAACATCACAATGCCGAGCAACAGAGCTACAAAGAAAACAAAACTGCAGAGAAGTCACAGTCGAAATGAAATCATACAAAATCAGGGAATTGCAGTTTCGAATCAAAACAATGCCAAAGCCCAAGCTCAAAGAAGACAACCATAACATGAAAAGAATGAAAGGCAGTGAAATCATCAACATCGAACAATAATCACGTAATCATAGCAAAACAAATCGAATGGCAGAGGTAAATCAAGAACCTCGAATTAAGTTCAAACAATAGAGCGAATAGATGTGAGTGAAAAAGGTCACTCACCTTTTGTCGAAAAACCCAACTCGAATTGCTGCCGATAGCATCTCCTTGTGCTCGCCTTTGCACGGTGCTCAAACGAAGCAAAGACGAACCTCACTCGAGCATAATAAGTTGCTATCCTCGATTGGTAGAATCCCTAATTTGGAGAAGACGAGCGAACGGAGAAGAATGGAGCCGCCATTTTTTAATCTTTTCGAACGTTTAGGGTTTTTGGGATTGAACGAGTGAAAATAAAAAGAGGAACGGTTTGAGATAATGTCACAGCAACTAAAATCAACATGGGCCAAGGTAAAAAATTCTTTCTTTAAAACCCACCAACGTTCAACAATTTATTAACGAATTTTAACCCAACTTTTATTAAAGAATTATACAAATCTGAAAAGAATTTCAATCGATTCAAATTTGCAATAGCAATTAACAACCGGCTAAATCGTCATTTGACGATAAATAATTGTTGTAAAACTCCGGGTTGTTACAGACTCCCCTCCTTATAAAAATTGCGTCCCCGCAATTTTCATAATTAAAGTTGCCAATAACAATTATTTTTCTAACATAAACTGGTTAAGCTAGAAAAATAAAAGTCGAGTATTCAAATGCCAAAGAAATTTTTTAATTTCATAAAAGAAATTCACATATTTTCAACAAAATCTAACTATCAATAAAGATAGAAAGAAAACAGCAGTTCAATAAAATCAGCATAATCTAGAATCAATAAGAAACTAGAAAATCTCGTATCATTAAAATCAGCATAATCTAGAATCAATAAGAAACTAGAAAATCTCGTATCAATAAAATCAGCAAACATCCAATGATCTAAACGATAGTCAGACAACAAATCAACAAATTTCAAATTAGCAAAAACGATAATCAAATTTCAAGTTCAACAAATATTCGATTATCACAAACGATAATCAAATTTCAAATTCAACAAATATTCGATTATCACAAACGATAATCAAATTTCAAATTCAACAAATATTTGATTATCAAAAACGATAATCAAATTTCAAATTCAACTAATATTCGATTATCACAAGCGATAATCAAATTTCAAATTCAACAAATATTCGATTATCAAAAACGATAATCAAATTTCAAATTCAACAAATATTCGATTATCACAAGCGATAATCAAATTTCAAATTCAACAAATATTCGATTATCACAAGCGATAATCAAATTTCAAATGAACAATTATTCGATTATCACAAGCGATAATCAAATTTCAAATTCAACAAATATTCGATTATCACAAGCGATAATCAAATTTCAAATTCAACAAATATTCGATTATCACAAGCGATAATCAAATTTCAAATTCAATAAATATTCGATTATCACAAGCGATAATCAGATTTCAAATTCAACAAATATTCGATTATCACAAGCGATAATCAGATTTCAAATTCAACACATATTCGATTATCACAAGCGATAATTAGAAACAACAAATATCTGATTATCAAAAACGATAATCAGAACTCATATCAACAAATATCTAATTATCACAAGCGATAATCAGAAACAACAAATATCTGATTATCAAAAACGATAATCAGAACTCATATCAACAAATATCTAATTATCACAAGCGATAATTAGAAACAACAAATATCTGATTATCAAAAACGATAATCAGAACTCATATCAACAAATATCTAATTATCACAAGCGATAATTAGAAACAACAAATATCTGATTATCAAAAACGATAATCAGAACTCATATCAACAAATATCCAATTACCTGCAGATAATTGGAAACAAAAAATATCTAGAAATCAATTAAGAAGACTAGAAAATCAACATAAAAGCTTGGATCGATCCCATCAGATGGCGAGTTTTTAATTCGCCGCACGTGCATCAACAAATGGCCGAAGCCTACCAAGTACTCAACATAATTTTTGGCGCCCAACAGATGACCCGAAGGTCTAATACTGGTATTTGACCCGAAGGTCCAACAAATGACCCGAAGGTCCAACAAAGTGGCTCGAAAGCACACGAAAGCATCAAATATTTCAATTAACGAGTCCGGAATTAACCGAAATAGCAAACTCACATGTCCCATACCACGTGTTTTACTAAATCGTTTGATTCTCTTCATCGTTTCCTTGAAAGTGCAAAATTCATCAAAATCATCAAACAACAGATATTCAATTAACGAGTCCGGAATTAACCGAAATAGTAAAAGTGTGGTTCCATACTCCGCACTTTTGCTAAATCGTTTAAATCTCTTCATCGTTTCCTTGAAAGTGCAAATTGTGTATTTTGTAAAAATACACTTTACATTCTCAAACGGATAAGTCCGGAATTAAGCGAATCAGTAAAAGAAAGGGGTCATAGTCCTCGATTTTGCTGAAACGTTTAAATCGCTTCCTCATTCTTTTGAAAGCGCAAACTGTAAAAATTTTTGAAAACAATTTTATTTATTTTGTAAAAATAACAATTCACATTCTCAACTGGACAAGTCCGGAGTTAAGCGAAACAGTAAAAGAAAGGGGTCATAATCCTCGATTTTGCTGAATCGTTTAAGTCGCTTTCTCATTCTTTTGAAAACGCAAACTGCTAAAATTTTATAAAACAATTTTCATTTTAAAACGATTTTCCAATCACGTGATTAAAGCAGCAATATTAGTAACAATTTCGAAAAGGAAATTGTACTTCTCCATAACATTGTAAAACGAATCTCAGAATCAGCATTGCGGAATAACCGCTTGAAAATCCACTTTTTTTAAAAATTTGACTGTTACTGAAGTCAAAGCGATAGTAATTTTAAAACATCAAAAATCTCATCAAAATAATTCACATCAAAATGTGGCATCAGTGAATTTTCATTCATTAAAATTGTCAACAAAACACCGTGCTTCAAAATATAGCACTGGTGTAAAAATCCCGTTATAAAAATAACGGCAACAAAATACGTTTCATAACAAGGCATCGGTTCAACGTAAAATTAATGCGGTAACGTGCAATTCATATTTGCACGCACATTACAATATAAACAAAGAAATCATTCGAATGTATCTTCAATGAAGACAATTCAAAACAGCAAAATCTAATCAATAGATGATTAGTACAAAAGAAAGCCAGCGGAAATTTCAACAAAAATCACATAACTGTAATTTCTTTGAATCCTCAATTCGGATTCAAAATTCTCAAGAAACAAAATAATTGCAGCTATGTAAACAACCAATGAAATTTATTTCAATTTCATATTTCAATTTTTAAATCAAATAGATTATCAGTTGTACTCAGCGAAGACAGTTTCACTGTTACCGCTGCGCACTCTGATAAACAGTACTCAAATCAATCAAATCATCAGAACACAAATTCACTTTTTATTTTTAAATAATGATATTTAAAAACTTTCATCAAAATTTCAAATCTTTAGTTTTGACTCAAAGCACAAATAAAACATCGACTAATAGTTGTAACACATGTTCCATCCAAGTTATGTTTTATATTATGTCCATAAACCCCAAGCTCTGATACCAACTGTGACGCCCCACCTCTATGCTCATAATAACAAAGAGTATTAAAAGAAATACTGTCTATTATTACGAAGAATAAGGCTGGATAGGAGCGGCCATCCGTAGTTGGCCTTACACTAATATTGGTTACCTCGATAGGAGTGGTATATACTTTTCATTTTTCATCTTATTTATTTACTCCCATCGACATACCCAATTACCAGTATAAAACAGACTATGATGGTTCATAATAGTTTAGGACATTAGATATAATAATAACACAGATACACAAGAATGCGGAACACAGATAACAAAAAGTCTCATATATATAAATAACTGATGTCAGTTACAATACATTTGACACAATACATATGATACAACTACAACTGTCGACTCAAGAAGTTATATATACAAGTACATTATCGACTAATATACATGGATACATATCAACTTAAAACAGACACACTGACTACTACAAAAAGACGCAGACCACTTCAAATGATATGAAAAGTCTTCAAAGCTCAACAGCAACTCAAAGCAGGAAATCTACAACCTGAAATAACTCGGGTCCGACCCGAGTATTAAATTCAAAAGAAAATAATACACGGGTCAGTCTAATTCAAACTCAGTTATTAGTGCATAGAAGCAATAATAATAAAACATCAAATAGACGACAGTCACAAAAATCTCGTATATCCGACTCCTCGGTAAAAGAATCGGATAACGGCAGATATAACACTAAACAGTGTTAAACAACAAATCAACAATGTCAAAAAGGTCAGTCAAATCAAATTTCTGGGTGTGCTGCAGTACACGCACGCGTGCACTGCCTCGCCACACAGTACGTGAAATCATCACGACGATGAAAACTAACAGCAATTAAAACTGTAGAAGTAAACATAAATAAACCAAAAACAACAGGCACTACTCAAATCAAGAAGAACGAATCACACACGAATGTACACCGAAGGTTTACATTCGTGTACAGGGTCAAACCCGGGTCTTTGAGACCGGATTCAACTCGCTGTAAAATTTCACAAATCAACTTGAAACAATCAAGAACCAACAAACCAAGCTCAACTAATTCGAGCAAATGGAAACAGTGAACAAGTTCACTATCAAAGAAACAGCCGAAGTCAAGTACTACAGGTTACTGCATATCAAGTATGCAAACCAAAATTGCAGTAAAGCAACAAAAATACTCAAGTGCCTACAAAAATGCAAACAAGAAGTTGCACCGAACAACAAAGAAAATGCTCAAATGAATATGCCAACAGAAAGATGCAGTCCAAAGCAAATTCAGACCACATGATGGGAGAAATACATGAATGTACAACTCCAAGTGTGTCAACCAAACAACTCAATGCAGCAGCACGAACCTCAACAACAACTACAAACTACAGTTACAAAACGAATGACCAGTGGTCAAGACATGAATTGGAACCAACACAATAGCATAAGTCATATAGCAACCTGGAAACATGATTATCAATAGCATATCAATGAACTAATGAACACTACAGGCCAGTGTGAGCTCGGGCAAATACAGGAAGTGCAGACCAAATTCAATCACAAGTCTCGACCAAAAAGCACTGACATTATTAAAGCTCTAATCCAAATGTCCCGACAACAACAGATCTCAATGCAACCCAGTGGCAACCACAAGATGCAGACGTAAACAACATCAAAGAAACGAAAATGCAACCTGAATTCTACCCCAAACTAAATGCCAAGCTCGGTGAAACTCAAGAAAGTACCCAACTAATACAACATGAATGAAGATACAGTGTTGCATGTACACAGTTAAACAGCACAATCAAACTGCAACCAGACCAACATAACCAAGAGAATGAAGATACAAAATGACCAGACCATTACGCAAAAGTAAGCAGTGCCAATTAACAACCATGAATAGTAGGTGCTCGACAAGGTACAAACTGGAATGGCCAGAGGCGAGGTATAAAACTGCTCAAGCAAAATGCACAGTGGACAATACGAGTTATACATGAAAACACTGAATGAACTAGTGACTGAAACTATCTCGTGGTAACTGAAAGCAAATGCAACCCAGTGATAAGATACCCAGACTTGTGGCAAGTGGTAAAGTAAATGTCAAGGCCAAAGTCAAGACTGATGTCAACATAAAAATGCTCAAGGTCGACTGTAGTTCAATTAATCAAGTGAAACGAAACAGCAATAAGATCAAGTACAACAGGGATGTAACATCACTGATACACGATCCAAGCTCAACATCACAATGCCGAGCAACAGAGCTACAAAGAAAACAAAACTGCAGAGAAGTCACAGTCGAAATGAAATCATACAAAATCAGGGAATTGCAGTTTCGAATCAAAACAATGCCGAAGCCCAAGCTCAAAGAAGACAACCATAACATGAAAAGAATGAAAGGCAGTGAAATCATCAACATCGAACAATAATCACGTAATCATAGCAAAACAAATCGAATGGCAGAGGTAAATCAAGAACCTCGAATTAAGTTCAAACAATAGAGCGAATAGATGTGAGTGAAAAAGGTCACTCACCTTTTGTCGAAAAACCCAACTCGAATTGCTGCCGATAGCATCTCCTTGTGCTCGCCTTTGCACGGCGCTCAAACGAAGCGAAGACGAACCTCACTCGAGCATAATAAGTTGCTATCCTCGATTGGCAGAAGCCCTAATTTGGAGAAGACGAGCGAACGGAGAAGAATGGAGCCGCCATTTTTTAATCTTTTCGAACGTTTAGGGTTTTTGGGATTGAATGAGTGAAAATAAAAAGAGGAACGGTTTGAGATAATGTCACAGCAACTAAAATCAGCATGGGCCAAGGTAAAAAATTTCTTTCTTTAAAACCCACCAACGTTCAACAATTTATTAACGAATTTTAACCCAACTTTTATTAAAGATTTATACAAATCTGAAAAGAATTTCAATCGATTCAAATTTGCAATAGCAATTAACAACCGGCTAAATCGTCATTTGACGATAAATAATTGTTGTAAAACTCCGGGTTGTTACATCGATTATATCTAGAGACTCCAGAAGGAGTTGTTCGTTTATCCATGGATTATAATGGGCGACCCAATGAGAGGGTACTTCTAGTTTGATCGAGATAATAATCTTCGATCCGTAGGCCAAGGTGAACAAAGAATGACGAGTTATTGACTTGTGGGTGGTTCGATAAGCACAAAGTGTTAACGGGAGTTCATCGATCCACTTGCCTTTGGCTTTCTCCAATCGTTTCTTAAGAATGGAATTGATAATCTTGTTTACAGCTTCAACCTATCAATTTGCCTGAGGATGTGCTATCACTGCAAATCTCTTATCTATGCATTGTCAACAACAGAAATCCTTATACTCTGTACTATCGAATTGGGTCTCGTTATCGGTAACGACCGCTTGCCAGATGCCAAAACGACTGATGATATTCCGAACAACAAAGTTGATTACTCTCTTCCTGGTAATCGTAGCCAAAAGCTCCACCTTAGCCCATTTAGTAAAGTAATCAACTGCCACGATGGCATACTTCGTGCCACCTTTAGATATTAGCAATAAACCAATAATATCAATACCCCAAACTGCAAACGGCCAAGGGCTGACCATTTTGGTAATTTCCATCGGCAAGGCCCTCAAAATTTTAGCAAATCTCTGGCACCTGTCAGATCTTCGGGTGTAGTCCGCTATGTCTCAATTGACAGTCAGCCAGAAATACTCGTAACGAAGGATCTTCTTTGCTAGAGTCCACCCCCTAGTGTGGTTACCACAGGACCCTTCATGAACTTCTCTCAGAACTCGTTTGGGCTCGCCGTGAGTGACACACTATAGCATAGGGACAAAGAAACCCTTCTTATACAGTATTCCTTCTTGCATGATATATCTCGAAGCTTGTCGAAGGATTTTGCATCATTCATTCCTTCTCTCTGGAAGGATTCCTCTTTGCAAGAAATCCCGAATAGGAGTCATCCATGACTCTCATTCAGGCTCAGTTTCCAAGATCCAATCGACATCCATCTGGTCGATGCTCGAAGCTGAAAGTACTTCCACTGGAACCAGACCCATGAGTTTCGCATCTCCGGAACTAGCCAACTTTGCAAGCGAGTCAGGTTTTTCATTTTCCTCTCTGGGAATATGAGTAATCATGTAATATTCAAAGTCATCAAGCAGCTCAAGTACCCAATTTAGATAGGGAGCTAGCCTTGCTCCTTTTGCCTGATACTCTTTCCGAACTAGGCATACCACCAGCTAGGAGTCACAGAAAATGTGTAAAATCTTTATTCCTAGCTCCCTGGCGATCTTTAGTCTGCAATCAAGGCCTCGTATTTAGCTTTGTTGTTCATTACCTAAAAATAAAGTTTCAAGACGTAGCTGATAGGGTGTTCTTCGAGAGTGACAAGCACGACTCCAGCACCGGAACATCGATCATTAGATGCACCATCTGTGTACATCTTCCATCCAACTTCCTTTTCTCCATCGCTCTCCAAAGAATCATCTCGGGCGGTGAATTCAGTTATGAAATCTACCAAGGCCTGACCCTGGATTTCTCTTCAAGGGTGATAGCGGATATCGTACATGATCAATTCAATGTTCCATTTTAACAGCCTTCTGGAAGTCTCAGGTCATTGCAAAACTTTTTGTAAAGGTTGGTCGGTAAGGACACTAATCGGATGAGCCTAGAAATAGGGGCGGAGCTTTCTCAAAGTGATTAACAGACAGTATGCGAGCTTTTCCAATCTCGGGTAGTTTCTTGCTGCTCTTGTTAAGCGCTTGCTAATGTAGTAGACCGGTCGCTGGATGCAAGATTCCTCACGTACAAGTGTTGTGCTTAGAGCATGCATTGATACTGCCAGATATAAGAAGAAATCCTCATCATCCACCGGTTTTGAAAGAATGGGAGGTCTCTTCAAGTGATCTACCAGATCCTGGAATGCATCTTTGCGGTCTTTATTCCACTCGAAATTTCTCTTTCCCTTCTTAATCACCTCAAAGAAAGGGATGCATTTGTTAGTTGCCCGGGAGATGAATCAACTTAGGGTAGCAACCTTTCTGTTTAAGCTTTGGACCTCCTGGATCGTCTTGAGGGTTTCGATCTCTCTCAGAGCATTGATCTTTTTCGAAATTGGTTTCAACTCCATGAGAGTTGACGATGAAACCCAGGAATTTCCCTGACGCAACACCGAAAGAGCATTTTAAGGGATTGCGCTTCATCCCATATTGTCAAAGGACGCAAACATTTCTACTAGGTCATGAATGTGGTTTCTCAAACATAGTGACTTCACAAGCATGTTGTCGACGTAAACCTCCATCGATCATCCAATTTGGTCTTTAAACATCCGGTTCATGAGTCTTTGGTAAGCCGCTCCTGCGTTCTTTAATCCAAAGAGCGTGACTAGATAGTAATAGAGTCTGAGGTTGGTAATGAAATTGGTGTGTTCCTAATCCGGTACGTGCATCGAGATTTGATTGTATCTGGAGTACGCGTCCATGAGTGAAAGTAACTCGTGTCCAGCAGTTGAGTCCACCAACTGATTTATTCTTGGAAGCGAGAAGTTGTCCTTCGAGCATACTTTATTCAAGTCCGAATAATTGATGCATGTAATCCAATTTTTATTTGCTTTCTTCACCAAAATAGGGTTTGATACCTAATTCGAGTATAAGGCATCGTGGATGAAGCCGTTATCCTTTAGCTTATCCACTTCTTCTTTGTGCACAGTGGATCTCTTCGGATCCAGCTGCGGCGTTTCTATTTCACAAGAACGCATTTAGGAGTTATGTTTAATGCAAGGCTCGCTATCTCGGGCAAGATCCCACAAATATCTGAGTGCGTCCAGGCAAACACATCTAGGTTGACCAAAAAAAACCAACCAACTCTCATCACACTAGTACCGAGATGAGATCTGACCTTCAGGACTTTATTTGGGTCAACCTTACTGACTAGAACAACGACTATCAACTTGGCAGGAGTTGCTCGTCTACCCTCTGGCTTTTTTCATTGGTCTGTGTCATCGTAGAGCCGACTAGTTTGCTCGAGCCAAGGCTCAAGTGGTAGTTTCTATGTGTTTAAAGCCTTTATGCAATGGACCCCCTCGACACTCTTTCCTTTCTCCTTATGCCTTGCTTCCTTCAGTTCATCGACATAGCACTACGGCCAGCCACTTGATCTTCACACAAAACTCCCACTATATAATTAGTAGGGAATTTCATAGTTAAGCGTCAAGGAGCGATATTCGCTCTAAATTCAGCTAGGACCGATCGGCCAAAGAATGCGTTATAAGCAGAATAAATATCCAACGCCAAAAATAGCATGACCCGCACTCGCCTGCGGTCGCTCTCACCAAGTTCTACTGGTAATTCAACAAATCTGATGGCTTTGTTTGCGCCAAAAATGGTCACAAACCCCAAGTATTGTGAAAGCACCAGTGTATGAATACAAATCAGCAATATTCAAACACAAATCTCAGATCTAAGCTAGCAACAAACAGCAATCCAGAAATAATGAACAGTGACACACAATTTATAGTGGTTCGGCTGTCTCCGGCCTACGTCCACTTCAAGATTTTTATCTTTTATTGATGCTCTTTGTTGGTTACAAATGATTACAGCAGATACAATGAATGAATTTCGAGTGTAACTGCAATGGAAAGAAGTTGAATTGAATTCGGCAGAGTCTGGACGTTGAATGGCCAAAAGATCCCCTTTTCTGCAGGCCTCAAGGGGTTATTTATAGGCGTAGGAGGCTGAGATCGCGCTCAAACTTCGGAAGACTTCTTCTGGCACGTGAGTGGGCCCACGCGACCGACCCTACCCAGTTTCGACTCGATCTGTGATCGATACGAAACCATTTCGTATCCATCAAAAAATGATCCAATCGATCTAAAACTTGGCAGGGACATTCTTTACCTTGTACGCAAGCTACTATGAAAATTTCGTTGCATTTGTATCAGTGGTTTATGAGATATGATCGATACGAAATAGCAATTTTCATGTATTGCCGAGTTCGAAACCATGATTTCGTATCCATTCCTGCCGTATCGATCGGAAGCACGCGTGCCCAGTGACGTGGTGCTAATTTTAGGGATTGATCCAATCTCTGTGGCGTGTTGACTGGGTTGCTTGCGCTTTGTTTGTTCCAAGATTGAAGTTTAATCATATTGCATCTTGTTCGCGTTGACTCTGCATCGATAGCATTTGCATCGTTTGCTATTTTATTCGCACCGATCAACTGTGGTTCTGGGGATCGATACGAAATGCGTGGTTCAAAAGGATGCAAACAATATCGATGCGTCGGCATGATACGAACAAGATGGATACGAATTGCACGAAGGTGGCGCCATTCTGGTGTACAAACCACTCGAGTCAAACCAGCCAATGCCTGATGGATACGAATTCGATGGATTCGAACAGAGTGAGGTGATGTCTATTTGATCAATTCGAAACCGATCGATTCGAACAGACTGATATCAAGTTACTGATCGATTCGTACTCGATCGATTCGAAGTATGTGGGACCTGATTCGAACAAACAAATATTGATGGATACGAATTCGATGGGTTCGAGCAGAACATCTTCTCGACCTTTTGATGGATACGAATGGCATACTTTCTTTAATTTGAATCGATCATATCTCGTCCATACGAACTCCAATTAACCTGAAATTTGAAACGCTGGCTTCCATGGCTTTGCTTGTCATGTCTTGTCAATTGCAACCTGATCCGAACTTGGACAAAATTCATCGATCTCCATGGTTATCCTGTAATGCACAGTTGACATTCATGACTAGTTATTATCGATTTTCAGTTAATTTTTGGGTATCTTAGCTTTTCCAAAAGTTGGGATAACACTTTGCCCCCCAAAACATGCCTTTTGGTAAAAGGTGTGTTTTGATTAGTCTCAAATCGAATGCAGTGAGTTCACGTTTTATTCAAATCTTTTGGTATTTTCAATCGAGTTCATGGCTGTTCGAAGCCAAATCATTATCCACTTCTTTTGTGTGGAAGTTAAGAATGAAACCCCGTAGTCTCTCCGGACAATCAATGGTTACTCCAGACCCTTGCTAAGCCCATCCCAGACTTGGCGATTGAATAGAAAGATCCTATTGCACTCCGGTGTTGCTTTCTACCCCTTGCACTCTAGCCCCAGTTAGGGCGTAAAGCGATGTCTTGGTCGCTCTGGACCGATCGTAGCCTCTCCGGGCTCCTGCTGGATCCCATTCAGTCACTCTTCGGTGAAGGGGAAACAACGTTAAGTGAGTCAATCCTGTCGCTGTCCGGCGAAGCGACTCACTTCTTGCACTCCGGTTCAGTGTATCTAAACATTAAGCGATGTCATGGCCTAAATATTGGGCCGATCATAGCCTCTCCGGGCTCTTATCGAATCCCGATCCAATCATTCTCCGGTGAATGGGAAACGACGTTAAGTGAGTCGATCATGTCGCTCTCCGGCGAAGCAACCCACTTCTTACACTCTGGACCCCGTCTCTCTGGGTAGGGTCATAAAGCGATCATTTTTATATTGGTATTTAATACTCATCCTTTAACTCTCCGGTCAAAGGTTTATTTTAAGAAATTCAAGTTTATTTATTAAATTCAGGTCCTAGATGTTGAATCTCAAATATCAGGAAAAAACTAAACATTGCCTCTCCAGGCAGATCGGTCTATCTCCATCTCAGAGCATGCCTAGGGATCTCTCTGGTTCCCGTACATGAGTAAGTGGAATAGCCGTTTATTCTGAAAACAAATCTAATGAAATTATTTGACCGAAGTCCAAATCCTGAACTTGGCCCTTGCCATCTTAATCAGTTGATGACGAGTCATGATCCCGATCTAGGATCGTTTCTGTTAGGTGGAGGCGGTAGTTGTTCAGGCTTTACCGCCGCTGCCCGTTCTTTGACATATTGTGGCAATCTACTACTCCTGGCATGTTCTTCCACCTCATCCTTTAGGTGGCGGCATTTGTCGGTTGTGTGCCCATCCAGCTCATGGAATAGGCAATATTTTCCGGTTCTATGCTTCCGCTCTGTGGGATCTCTCCTGGGTGGTTTTCGATAGGGAAGTTGCCCCCGAGTTTCAGTGTAAATTCGTTCCAGGCTTGCCGCCAAATCTATGTATTGCCTGAATCTGGGCTCTCGGAATTTCTTCCGTTTATCAGGACCATCATGTGCATCGTCCTGCTTTCTCTTTCCTTTGTCTGCCCTGGGTTGTTCCCTGGCGGTTCCTTCGCCTTGTACAGCGTTTATTTCCTGCCTCTCGGCCTGTGATTCTTCTAATCGAATGAATCTTTCAGCTTCATGGTAAAACTCTCCAAGATCTTGCGGTGGGTCTCTTGTTAAAAAATCTTTGAATTCGGTGCCTTCTCCAACTCCTGCCACTGCCGCCATCAAAATCATCGATGGATCTGGGCAATCTACAGAAGCCACCGTTGCATTAAATCGTGACAGAAAATCTTTTATGGACTCTCCAGTCCTTTGTTTTATCGATGCCAAAGTCATCACACTTTTGGGTCGCGTCACGTGGACCCTAAACTGTCTCATGAAGCAATCTACAAGCTCGCCCCATGTTCTGATCGATCCGGTTTCTAATTGCCTAAACCAAAGTGCAGCCAAATCTGACAAGTATAGAGGGAAGCATCGAGCCATCACTTCCTCGGATGCCCCCAACACTTCCATGTGCCTGATGTATCGAGTAATATGCATCGTTGGGTCTGACTTCCCGTTATAAGGATCCAGCATTGGCAGTTTGAACTTTGGAGGGTTCCTTGCATTCCTGATAGTCGGAGTGAACAGACTCCGACTGACTTCTTCCAACCCTCCGCTAGACAATCCTCCTCTCATGAGTCGTCGCACTAATCCAGCCATCTTTTCATCTCCATCCTGGGGTTGCCCTCTTGGTCTTGAAGGGTATTCTGGTACGTACTCTTCGTGTGGCCCGTTAGCATCAGCGTTGGCTCCAGCTTGTTGAGCTCCATCTGTTGGCCTTCTAGCATCAGATCCTGAGGGTCTGCCCCCAAGTACTTGTTGATTGCCTTCTGGATCTGCTTTCTGACCTTCATCGGGTTCCGCAACCCTAGCTCCTTGTTCCACATTCATAGCCGTTGTAGTTGGTCCTAGGTTCTATATTCCTGCAGCTCTCATCTATTCAAAGAAATTATGCAGCATCTCTTATTGGCTTTTCATCATTCTTTCATGCATTAGGTTATTCATAGCCTCCATCTCATCTCTAGTAATGTAGATCAAAGCTTGTCCTTCTCCAGCACCAGAGGATGCCTCTTGACTTCCTCCTTGTTGGCTTCTCTCAGCTCTTTGTCTTGTTTGTCGAGTCATTGTCGAGTCAATCTGAATCCTTCAAGCTTTCAAATCTGAACTTCGAATCTGGTGTAGCGGGTGCTAGTTCTTCTCGGTGAAAGCACCAAAGTGTTTGCGCCAAAAATGGTCACAAACCCCAAGTATTGTGAAAGCACCAGTGTATGAATACAAATCAGCAATATTCAAACACAAATCTCAGATCTAAGCTAGCAACAAACAGCAATCCAGAAATAATGAACAGTGACACACAATTTATAGTGGTTCGGCTGTCTCCGGCCTACGTCCACTTCAAGATTTTTATCTTTTATTGATGCTCTTTGCTGGTTACAAATGATTACAGCAGATACAATGAATGAATTTCGAGTGTAACTGCAATGGAAAGAAGTTGAATTGAATTCGGCAGAGTCTGGACGTTGAATGGCCAAAAGATCCCCTTTTCTGTAGGCCTCAAGGGGCTATTTATAGGCGTAGGAGGCTGAGATCGTGCTCAAACTTCGGAAGACTTCTTCTGGCATGTGAGTGGGCCCATGCGACCGACCCCACCAAGTTTCGACTCGATCTGTGATCGATATGAAACCATTTCGTATCCATCAAAAAATGATCCAATCGAGCTGAAACTTGGCAGGGACATTCTTTACCTTGTACGCAAGCTACTGTGAAAATTTCGTTGCATTTGGATAAGTGGTTTATGAGATATGATCGATACGAAATAGCAATTTTCGTGTATTGCCGAGTTCGAAACCATGATTTCGTATCCATTCCAGCCGTATCGATCGGAAGCACGCGCGCGCAGTGACGTGGCGCTAATTTTAGGGATTGATCCGATCTCTGTGGCGTGTTGACTGGGTTGCTTGCGCTTTGTTCGTTCCAAGATTGAAGTTTAATCATATTGCATCTTGTTCGCGTTGACTCTGCATCGATAGCATTTGCATCGTTCGCTATTTTATTCGCACCGATCAACTGTGGTTCTGGGGATCGATACGAAATGCGTGGTTCAAAAGGATGCAAACAATATTGATGCGTTGGCATGATACGAACAAGATGGACACGAATTGCACGAAGGTGGCGCAATTCTGGTGTACAAACCACTCGAGTCGAACCATCCAATGCCTGATGGATACGAATCCGATGGATTCGAACAAAGTGAGGTGACGTCTATTTGATCAATTCGAAACCGATCGATTCGAACAGACCGATATCAAGTTACTGATCGATTCGAACTCGATCGATTCGAAGTATGTGGGACCTGAGGGATTCGAACAAACAAATATTGATGGATACGAATCCGATGGGTTCGAGCAGATCATCTTCTCGACCTTTTGATGGATACGAACGACATACTTTCTTTAATTTGAATCGATCATATCTCGTCCATACGAACTCCAATTAACCTGAAATTTGAAACGTTGGCTTCCATGGCTTTGCTTGTCATGTCTTGTCAATTGCAGCCCGGTCCGATCTTGGACAAAATTCATCGATCTCCATGGTTATCCTGTAATGCACAGTTGACATTCATGACTAGTTATTATCGATTTTCAGTTAAATTTTGGGTATCTTAGCTTTTCCAAAAGTTGGGATAACAAGCTTCAGTAGCTATCCTATTGAAGCCCTGTATATGAGATCTATAAGGCTTCAAATCTCTCTCCTCTAACTTCATTTGATCGTATGTTTTTTTGAATGGAATATGGACGAAACTCCCATAGTCAACAAGCATCTTTCGTACAGCAGAAGGACCAATCACGACTGAGATCATGAGTGGGTCAATTGTCGGACCCTCCACTTCTTCAGCATCCCTGTTCTAGAAAGCAATATCGCCTGTCATGGTTCGAGATTGTTTTTCCGAAGCTCCATCCTCGATATATCTATCCATCTCCATAAAGCTCGTATCAGTAAGATGTAGCCCACCGATGATTGTGTTTATCACTGATCGTTTTTCTGGCCGCCTGAATGCATCAGCACCTGGCTCAACTTGCCCCCGTTGGGAAGACGACCCAAGGGTGCTAGAATTTCCTTACCCGCCATTCTACAAGGCATTCACATATTGATGCAATTTCTTTTTCCTTATTAATTCTTCAATCATGTCGCGCAAGTACCTGCACTCGTTAGTATTTTAACCGTGGGTCTCCTGAAATCTGCAGAACTTGCATGACTTCCTTTCCTTCTTAGTTGACTCCCTGGAGCCGGCTCCATCATTGTTTTGTTTTCCTCCTTGGTTCGATTACCAACTTCCACATTAACTTTTCCAGAGCTTCCTCTAGATTGCTTTACAGCAATATTACTCTGAATCGGCTCATTTTAACTTCCTACGCGAGTTCTTTGTAGACGTTTACACATGTCCTTCTGATGTAAATACTCATTGGCTTTCCTATAGAAAGCTTCCATTTTTGACGGTTGCTTCCTTTTTGTCCAATCCCCAAAGTCCCAGTCGGGATGAACTCCTCTACAAAGTGCCATCAATACCATATCTTCCTTTCCATCCGTTATTCTTGTTACAGCCGTGTGGAACCGATTTAAATAGTCCTGTAATGACTCACCTTCTTCTTAACATACTTTAGACAATGACGTCTCGTGTTTTGGACGTGAGGTATGCAAACGGAATTACTCCATGAATTTCCATGATAATGCAGCAAAAGATGATGTGGACCTCGGCGGAAGCCGAGTGAACTACATTATAGCCACCCCTTCTAAGAAAATTGGGAAACAGCGGCACTTCACAGCATCCGATGCCCTGGTTGAATCCATGTGCCATTCATATCTTAATAAGTGTTGCCTGGGATCTATCGTTCCTTCGTATAATGGAATAGTTGGCATGTTGAATCTTCGAAAGTATCCTGCGTGAAGGATGTCCTCTGTGAACTGGTTCCGACAAGCATAAGTTCCCCAATTGTCATTAGTTCTAGATATATTTTCACTAACCAGCCTCCTAACCATATCCTTCAAATAGTTCGAATCAACAGGTTCGACTGAGCAGCAGTGATCGGGTCCTGCCCCAAATGTTCGGCCTGGCGAATGCTCTTGGGAATGTTCTCGATACCTAAGCTCCCCAAACTCCGGGAGACCATTCTTCCAGCATTCCCCTCTATTTGATTCCCATAAGCTGCATCATCAATAATATTGTGATTTTCCAAATTCAGACCTTCAACGGCATATCCAGGAACAACATCCACGCCGGCTTCCAGAGGATAGGTTTTGGGCCCACCATTTTTGGGATCGGTACCGAGTCCCAAGTGGCAGTCGGTACCGATCCCTGAATTCAAGCCTAGGGCTCATCCTCTCCCTTGGGCAGATGTTCCAGCAGCGTATTGAGTTTTCTTCTACGTTCATTTCCTTCATCTTCACTCGGATGAAGAACCCTTTTATTCTGAGCTAGAATCTCTTCTACTCCATCTGCAGCTGTTTTGAGTCAACTCATTCAGTAGCCTCAAGCTCTATTGCATTGTGTTGTTCATCTCATGTTGGATAGCTTGGAATCTATCTTCAATAGGCTTCATCATCCTATCCATCTCCGCTCTAGTCACAACATCAGTTGGAGTCTAGACCTCACGTTGAGTTAGTTGGACAACTCCATCTCCTTGCTGAGGATTATGATTCTTGATTTAAGTAGTAGCTCTGGAATTGGTAGAATGATCTCTTCTTGATGAGGCCATGGCAGAAAGCTTTTGGTAGACCTTTACAAATCTGAGTTGTAGAATTAAAAGATAGAGAAATTGGATCTATCTCTTGGATATAAGAAATCCATAATAGATGATGGATCCAAATGGCCTGAGTTCAACTCTCAATGAAAGCACCAAAATGTTTGAATCAAAAATGGCACAAACACCTAGAAGTTTATGTAGTAGAGAATGAACAAAGAAAAGTAAATGAAAAGGAGGAAATAAACAAGACACAATCGTTTATAGTGGTTCGGCAAAGTAAGGCATATGTCCACTTTGAAGTTTTATTGCTTATTTCTGATTTGGAGGCAGAAGTTCTTGGGAGTCGGTACAACTCCAACACTTAGAATTTCAGAGTTACAAGAATATAAAAAATAATGGAGCAAGAGCCAAAAGATCCTCAATATTGAGCCTTACCCCTATTTATGGAGGTAAGGGGCTGAAAATCTTGTCTAAAATATCTCCAAACCGTTATGCATGAATTAACCAATTCTCCCAAAATAATAGGCGCCTCCTCAGGAATAAGTGGGAGTCGGTACCGATCCCCATGTGGAAGTCGGTACCGATCTCCAAGTTCACCATTCTTGGCATCTTCGAATTCTTGCTTCGGATCGCCTTATGGCTAGCTTCTCTTTTCTACAGTTGTTTGTACTTGTTTAGCTTGTTTCTGAGCCCAAATGATGGGGTTGAAGGAGAACAAAGTTGTAACTTCAAGTGTCTGTGGCGTTCGAGGGTGAAATGCATTGAATCAACAAACCAACTTTGTAAATAGGCTTTCTGCACTGAGATAACCATGTAGGCAAAAGATTAGGTCCACCCAAATTGTATTTGGGAGTTGGTACCGATCCCCAGTGCGAGCCGGTACCGATCCCCAACTTGGGTGATCCCATTGCCTTGTTGTCTTAGATGATTCTTGGCTTTGACTTCATGGCTCTGTCTGTTCTTTGTTTCTGGACTCCTGGGCTATCTCTTCGGGCTTTTCACCTTGATAACTCTAGGTTCTATCTATCCAATTTGTCTGGATTCTATCTGGTCAAAAGGCAGGATGACAACTACCCAAGCTATCGTGAGTTGTTTCTATTAAATCCTTCATTTGTTGAAACTTCTGGCTCAAAATTTTAAAGTGGCAATCTTTAATTAACTATTTTCTTACCTTATTAAGTACTCTATTTTCACCTAATCCCAATTTGTGTTAAAATACTATTGACCATTTTCTTACTTTTTAGTGTTTTTTCCAAGAATTGTTGGTTACACTTTGAATTAATTAATTAACCATCCTTGATTAATTAGTTCTTTCCTTCACCAAAAACATAGGTCTCTGCAAAGTCGTAAGACCATGTATGGGGGCTAATGCTTGCCCAGTGTCGAAAGGTCAAAGAAGTTAGTGACTGATAATAGGGGAGCTGGCGATCGAAGCCTCGGTGAACTTTGGGTGTAACTATAATGCTCCTAAGGTAGCAAAATTCCTTTTCGGTTAAGTTCTGGACTACACAAAAGGCGTAATGATCTAGGCATTGTCTTGGAGAGAGGCCCGATGAAATATGCATACCTGTGAAGATGACGACTACCTGCACTTGGATAGAAAGACCCTACGAAGCTTCACATTCCTCTATAAAAACATCCTTTTAGGAATGGGCCAGAGATGTTCATTTCTCGAAAACAGTAGCTAAAGGCCTCAATACTACTATTTGGATCTGGAACCTACTTGTTAATGTTCACGATCTTGATGGTCATACCAGCAATTTAGTGGAGATCTCTCGTAAAGTATTTAGCGCTCATTTCATTCAACTCTCCATTATCTTTCTTTGGCCGAGCGGTATGAAAATCCCAAAAATTCACAAAAAATCAAATTTATCATATTTTACCTTGTCTCAAAATTTCAGTTCAAAATAACTATTTTTATGATAATTAATTTCCAGAAATTAACCCTTTTCTCAACTTAAAAAATTCATATAAAATCCAAATTCATTCCAAAAATATTAAAATAAAAAACCCATCTTATTTCATCATTATAGATATCATATTCTTAATTTCCAATCATTTAACTCTCGTTAGTTTTACCCTAAAACATAAGCTAATTTACTTCATTTAAATTTCAAACCATAATCAAAACAATGTTTAAGGCTTCTAAACATGCTAATCATCATCAAAAAATTCATTCACAATCAAAATCCAAACTCAAGTAGGCAGTGATAGGTTTTAGGGAAAGTTTTTACTCACATTTGGTTTGATTAAGCCTTTTTTAAAGTTGAACGCTCCCTCTTTTATTTTTATCTTCATCTACTTCCCTATAAAGTAAGGTCGGCCTTTCTTGTTTTCTTTTCCTTAGTTTTAGTGGAAATGAGATAGTGAATAAAGTGTTGGAGTATAAGCAATTAGTAATTAGGCTTTGGGCTAAAACCCAATTCTAGCCTACTCATAATAAATCCCCAACTCCTCTTTCTTCATTTATTTACTCTACATTGGTCAACCCTTCCTTTATTTCATTTTATGCTTTGATTTAATTAATCATTTATTTATTTAATCTGCTATATTATAGCTCTCCAAAATATAGGGTGTTACAAAATATTTTGAAGACTTATGATCCGTAAGTAGCTCAAATTTCTCCTCTAAAAGTTAATGCCTCCATGATTTAACAGCAATGACAATAAGTGCCAATTTAAGATCATGGAGTGGGTAGTTTCTCCCATGAACCTTCAATTATCAACTAGTATAACAAATAACTCTACCCTCCAACCTCAATATTATGTATGAACCTGTACCATTACCGATATATACTGCAAACGCCTTTGTATCATTAGGGAGTACTAAAACAAGTGCACAAATCAACAACTTCTTCAATTTAATAAAAGCACCTTCACATTCTAAGCTCCATGAGAAACTAATTTTTTCTTGGCAAGACATGTCAATGGTGAGAAATTTAGCGAAGTCCTTAATGAACTTCCTATAATAGCGAGTCAAACCAAGAAAACTTCTCATCCTTGTGGCATTCTTTATATGTGTCAATCCTAAACTGTAGTAAATTTACTATGATCGACCGATAGTCCATGCTCGGAGACATATCCTAGAATGTGAACCTCCTTGCATCAAAAGTGACATTTAGAAAACTTCGCCTTTAGCTTATGCTTACAGAGAGTATTGAGCATTTCACCTAAATTCAACACATACCCTTCCTCACTTCTTGAATAAACAAGAATGTCATCACAAAATACCACCACGAACTATTTAGCCCTTTAAAGACATGACTCATGAGGTTAGCCAAATATGCTGGTGCAGTGGCCACTCCAAATGGCATAACTAACCACTCATAAAGTCTGTCGGATGTATAAAATGCAGTTTTCTAAATACTATCCTTAACTACACACAACTGATGGAATCTGATAGCCAAGTCAAGTTTAGAGAATACCTTTGTTCCAACTAACTTATCAAAGAGATGTTCTATAAAGGGAAGTGGATAACAATTCTTCATTGTCAGTTTATTTAGCTCACGATAATCGACACAATGCCTTAAAGACCTATTCACTTCAGTAACAAAGACCACCGGGGTGCCTCACTCTGAAATACTTCTTTGAATGAAACCCTTCTCAAGTAATTAATTTACTTGCTTATTGAACTCACATTTTTCACTAGGAGTCATATGCCTAAGAGGTAATGCAATGGGTCTAGCATTCTCTTCAAGGTAAATTCTAAATTCAATCTTCATATGGGGCGAAAGACCAAAAACATCGAAAAATACATCCGGGTATTATGAACTACTGGTTTTGAAGCTAACCTATCATGTGAGAGGTTTAAAGAATATAGGTAACTCAACATAATTAAACTCCTGGGGTCGCTGTAAGCCTTAAAGATGCGCCCACTACAAGTACCTAATATATACACCTTCCTATCACAGTCTAGCACTGCCCAATACAGTCTATCTGTCCATTTCTAAGATTAAACCTATTTCAGAAAACCCTAAAAGAAAAGTAGTGCAATCGAATTAAACACCCAAATATACAACTTCAAACCCTTACAAATCATGGATAAATGAGTCGATCCTCCAAGTGGGTTTGATACTACAATAGAGTAGATAACTATGCTAGTTTTTAAGTGCAATACATCTACTATTCTATTCGAAATAAAAGAGTGTAATGCGCCAATTTCAAAGAATGTACGAATAGATAAATCAGAAAGAGTTAATGCACCTTTAATAATGACCTTCTTTCCCTTCTCCATAACTGGAGTAGCGCTCAAGCTAGGAATAACATCAAGTGTATACGCAAGAACTACCTAAGTAAATGTCTTAGGTGCACTCAGACACTCTCTCTTCATTTATCTAAATTGGTTGTTATTACAACTCTTAATCTGCGCAATGCCCACCCTGCAATCCTTTGTCGTATCCCCCCAGTATTGGCACTTTTTACACTTAAACTTTGGCTTCTTTTTCTTACCCTGAGCTTCCATTCCACTTTTGCTGTGGTCTTGCTGAAATAGCTTCACTGCTGCCTTCTTAGGTCACCTTGCCCCAAATGAATTGCACTTAAAAGTAGCTCCAATAGATATATGGCTCAAAGCAATACCTTTTAAAGATGGATCAACCCCATAGAAAACTTCCTTGCCTTTTTTGCTTGTGCATTGAGTCTAAAACATACTTTGCCAGCTAGTTAAACTCATTCACATACCTCTTGACACTGTAGTTACCTAGCCTCAAATGAATGAACTTCTCTAGCTCTACTCCCCA
This sequence comes from Allium fistulosum, assembly GCA_030737815.1. NCBI lineage: Eukaryota > Viridiplantae > Streptophyta > Magnoliopsida > Asparagales > Amaryllidaceae > Allium > Allium fistulosum. The sequence continues at coordinate 478,547,348 of CM060904.1, forward strand.
TTCCAGCTAAAAAATGAAACTAGTCTCAAAGTGCCTTTTGAAATCGGTCCATGCAATACTAGTCTCATCTATTTCAACAACAATAATCTCCCACAAGTTTAAGGCCTCTCCTTTCAAATTCCACGTAGCTAATTGTCTCTTCACCGCATCTTCCTCACCTATCATAACAAAAATCCTATCACAATTTCTCAGCCATGTCCATTCCTCTACAAATGATTCGGTCCCATGATAATTCTTTCCACTCTGACTTTGGAAATCCTGACGGAACTTAGGAAAATCCAAAGCAGGCGAAGGAGCTGGAGCTGAAAATTGCACTTGCACTACAGGTCCTCCATTGGGGTTGAGCTCATTTTTGCCTCTTTCTTGAAGATACCCATGGAACTATATAGGAATGTTCATGTCCAGAATCTTAGCTACCTCATCGGAATTATTTCAAGTTTTACTACTCATCCTCAGCTATTTATAAATATGAATTATTAGCAACTTTCCTTAGATATTGTTAAGCATTACTAGAATTAAATAGGAATTACACTCTCCGTACGATCTAATCCCTACATAATCCTGAACTAAGGCTCTGTTATGAACTGTGACAACCCATACCTCCGGACATAGCGATTCAAAGCTTAAAATAACTTTCGATCTTGCGAAAGAAAATAAAATATAAATAATCCAGATTATATAATAGTCTCAAAATGTGGTCTATACAATAATGTCTCCATATAGTAGTACATAGAGTCTGATAAATAAAATAACATAATATAAAATAGAGTAATAATAGATAGATGTAACTCCAAGCACCCGGTATCCTCTTCCATGCACTATATCTAGACTAAATCACTTACTGGCCCATCCTCTAGTAGCGTGTATAAATGAGGACAAAAGGAGGATCAAACAAAGTATTGTGAATGAATTATATTACTAGTGTATGGTGTTCACAAGTAATTAACTTCTTTTATAACTTACATGACCTAAGGTGTCCATTTATGGTTAATTATCACATATTAAGGGTTGGTTATTTTACAAAACAAGGTTATAATTCTAATTACACTTACAACCATAAACAACTTACAATTTTTTTCCAAAAATGGTTGAATAACCAACATCTAAAAGCTCCTCCTAGTAGATGAATCCTATTGATTAACTTTCTAACCAACATTGGATTAACATTCCCAAATGAACAACTATGATAAACAATTCGAAGAGCTCGTCCTCTTAACTTAAACAATAAACAATCTCGAGAGATTGCACATTATATTGAATATAAAATGATCTGGAGAGATCGCTTGTTAAATTTAATATAAAACGATCCGGAGAGATCCAACCCTAGAGCGGATACAGATTTAATAAAAGGATTTGAATGCCTTGTAATTAGTAAAATTGATAAAATCCCGCATGAACATGGGACGATTTTGATATGTGATGTAATGACTCCGAATTAAATCTGAATGATAGTGATGTGTAAACAACACTTAAGCAAGAGCTAGAGTTCTTAGCTAAACTGAGTCTGGAGCAACCTTTGATTTGCTAGAGAATCCGAAGGAACTGGATGATTTTGTTAGTACCTTAGGCATTGGTTTTGATGATAACAGCCATATGATATTATATAAAATATAGATACTAATGTTTTTATCAAGTTATATATAGTGTATAGTGCGAGGTATTAAACATGTGTTGATTTAGAAGACTATAAATTATCAGAAGAAGATTCAAGAGGTTGATATAGAGATTCAAGAGTTAGAGATTGAAGACTCATAAGTTTTGAAGATTCAAGGTATCAACATAAGTTACAGAGTCATATATTAGTTTGTTAAAATCTTGGTAGCACTTCTTTGATCTCTCTTCTTTTTTCAAAAAGGTTTTAAAATCTATTTTCCAATTTTAAATGATTTTTAATCTCAAAAATGATTTTAATAATCTCTATTTTCAAAATAATTTTTCAAAATGGCCTTCAAATGATTCCTAACTTTTTGATTATTTATTTACAAGATTATTATATTTTGAGTAACTAAGTTTTTAAGTATTTATATTTTAAATATACTTTTCGTCTATTATACTTTAATAGAGTTTTATTTTTATGTTGTTTATAGAATTTAAAAGTATATTTAGACATTTATTAATACTTTGATTTTAAATATATATTCACTTATACTTTATATATATATTATTTTCAAAGGAAATTCATATTTAAATACTTTATATATTAAAATATTTCAAAATAATTTATAAAGTTTTCTTAAGTTTTATTATGATTAAAATGTGTATAAACTATGCCTAAATGATTTTGCAAATTACCAAAATATTTCACAAAGCTTAACATTTTCAAAATAATTTTTATTTAGTGGTTTTTCAAAATTACGAAGGATATGTCAACATATCCCCATCATGTATGTCGACATATAGGCCAAGAATTTCAAAATTCAAATTTGAGTGGAAGTGTCTTTTCGTCATATCTCTTCACGAATGGACATGACTGTTGTTCCTCTATAAATAAGGGTTTTCCAAACGAATTTTTGTTAACTACTTTCTCATTTTTTCCTCTCCTTTTTCACTCTCTTGATTTCTAAAAGAAATTCTACTCAAAATCTTCTCAAATTCAACTAGAATCAAATTCAAACTCTATTGATTTGATTCTCTACTATTTCCTTTTTGATCACTCTCATCTCTCTCATTCAAATCAAGATCAAAGTGCAATTCAAGAGATTATAGGAACATTTGTATTCAAGGTCAAGAAATTGAGTCTGTAAACTTTATCAAATCATACTCTTATACTCTTGGGTGTGCTTGGTGTCCTTGAAATCCAAGTGGGTGTGCTTGTATCCTGTCTAATTCAAGTAGGCATGCTTGGTCTCCCGTTTGAATCCAAGTGGGTGTGCTGGTGTCCTGTCTGAATCCAATAAGTGTACCCAGAGCTTGGAAAATCTAGAGGGTGTGTCTCGTAGCCTTGAAATTGAGATTATATTAACATTGGTATTTGAAAATAAATCCGTATAAGAAATTGTACAGGACTGAATGTAGGGTAACTCCGAACCAGTATAAACATTCCTAGTGTGATCTCTCCAACTCTTTACTTTTTAGCTTCACTGCATTTATATATGTTTATGTTTTTATCTATGATTGTTAATTCTGCATTGTTTAATTATAATCTTAAAAGAATTTAAAAAGATTCACAAAAATCAGTAAACACTATTGACCTACCTTTAGTGTTAAATTAGCCTTAAGATCCATCTTCCGCAAACTAACAGGTTCACCAAGGTTGAAGCAGCTGTAGAGCTCAACTATCGAAGATTGATTACTAGAAATTATTCTTAAGAAAAGCACACCTTACATTTGAAAGGCATACAGATGAATTAGGGGGCACGTGTTAACCCACCTTTTAGCAAAAGGGATTTCAACTGGACTTAGAAGATCCAAACGAAGACAAAACGACTTGAAATTTGGCAGGCATGCATAGATGGACAATGAAAATAACTTGGGAAAAATTGGGTCAGAAATACGCTAAGTGCATAACTCGCCATCGAGTTATTGCTGTAACTCGGTACCGAGTTATGGTGCTTTATCACCACAATCTCGAACTTTAAACAAGTTATCCTCTAGCTCTTCCATGCATGCCTAAGTGATTTCATAGAATTCCAAACGATTTATCTCAAGAATTGAAGAGTTAGTTGCTGTGAACTACAAAACAAACCAAGTTATGAAGGGGTGCTCATTAAAACAAGTCAACGATCTACGAAAACACTATGGAAACTCCAAAACGATGCAAGAAACACGATGCAAGAGAGTTGGGAAAGTTTTTCCCTAAGGGGACAACTCCGCACCGAGTTATTCGGATAACTCGGTACTGAGTTATCACCTTAACTTGTGTGGCCCCAAAAATTTTCACACTACTTTAGGCTGATGTTTGGACATCACTACAAGCGGGCTTTTGATCCAACATGCTTGCCACTCCTATAAATACAAACCATAGTGCACCCAAAACAGAATCTAGATTCTCGGACTGCGGAGACTTTGCTACTTCTTTACTTTTAATCTCTCCTCCATTAAAGTCACCTAGAAAATAACTATTTGTTTTCTAAGACATAGATCGATAAATTTTTAGTACTAGTGACTTTCAAAGAACCTAAAAACTCTATTGTAAATCTGAGATCCACTATATTGTGATCAGGTCTGAGATAATTAGTTGCAATCCAGAGAGTACAACTAATAAATATATTTAAGTGGAGTAGGCGCAAGATTACGCCGAACCACTATAAAAATTGTATCTTCTTTTATTGCTTTTCTGTTTATTTAATATGAACTGGTGCTTTCATCCGATTATGGGCGTGGATCCATTTTTTAGGTTAATACTCCCCTTGAACTCCTCTCTCTTAAAACTCACTTTATAGTCCTTAGCGATGTGCCTTTTCTTCTGACATTCAGCATATCACACCTCCTTTCTTAATATTCTCCATGGCTTTCTTGTCTACCCAGAGTCCCCTTTTCTGCGCTCCACCTTGATTATGCACCTGTCCTACTTTCTCGTTTTCTTCTGTACCAACTATTTAAAGCAGGGCCATTTTAACTGACATTTCATAGGTCATGCCTACGGGAACTTGAGTTAAAAGTTGCTCCCTAAGTGGAGAATTAGGCCTTTTTACAAACTTCATTGCCTTCTTTGCTTAGGTGTCAATGAGACGCATTCCAAACTTAGCTGATTCCATGAAATTATTGATATACTCCTTCCATGGTAGAATCTCCCTGCCTTAGTTGGATAAACTTCTCCAATTACAGACTTACTTCAGCTTTGGAAGCGAGCCCTAAATTCATCCCAAGTAATTCCTACATCTTCATTCTCATCAATGACTATGGTCCACCAATCCAGCACCATACAACCATCCTCCTTTTAATCCGGTCTTTCCATCCTAACTCCCAAAATATATGGTCATAATCATTAATTCAAGCCTAGGTTTTTACAAAATCTTCCACCCTCAAAAAAATGCTCATCCTCCTATATTTTGAAAATCATTACACATTTTAGGAAAGTCCAGTGTGAGGGGTGTTGTTTCAACGGACGGAGCAATTGGCGCTGCTGGTGCAGCTTGTTGAGGAACGAGAAACTTGCCCCATGAGCCTTAGATATTGTCGGAACCATGATGGCATACCCGAAATGGTGGGTATCTCTTGGGTGGGGTGGTTTCCGACTTCAGAGGTGGTATTCTCAGCTATTTCAACTATCTGTAGGTTCAAATTTTCGAAATAATCTCGATTTTCTATGGATGTATTACTTGGTTAATCAAAAGTTTGTATAGGGTGTTCACGCATGTCCATATATATATATATAATAAGGTTTTGAAAAATACTTACAAAATTACAAACGCATACTCTCATGTATACTTATTCTCGTTGAACGGGTAACCTAACGTCTGATACCAAATGTAACAACCCTCGCTTGAATGGGTCTAATTTTTGACCCAATAAAAGTCCAATCAAACCTTAGGTCCATTCCAAAGCTGGCTTTTGGTTGGCAAACTTTATTAAATAAACAATATACCGAGCTATCTATCTATGCTTTTAGAATCTCACAGTGGAAGGAATAAAATATAATAATAAAATAAGTGCCCATTCATAATTTCCATACCCCAGAAATATAGTTTTTCCAAATATCTATAACACAATATCTCGCAGTAGAACATCAACAAATCTAGAATCTAAGTACATCAAAATAAACCATAAACATAAATAAATAGCTATCTTGCCACTAGTCTTCATTGCCTTCTTCACACTTCACTGTCAGCATCGTTTCTTTCTAATTTGTGGCTTATAATGAAGAGGGATTCAAAACAATAATGTCTAGTGAATGAAAATCTCAAGTCTTATCATAATAGTATTTGGGTAGTATCATTCAGAGGAGTATTATTTCTTACGTAATTTCTAACCATACCTTTTCCGAGTATACCTCTAATTGTAAGCCAATGGCCCTTCTAGTCCAACTTCATAAAGTATCTCTAATTATAGCTAATGGCCCTTTCCAATCTAACTATAACGTAGGAGCAATGAAATTATGGAATATATATTGGGTCAAACAACCCACCTCTATTAATCATATCCTAAAGATGCGAGAGAAAGTACCTGAGTCACTTAAGACCTTTTTGATGGGAAATAGGCAGACCCTGACCATTTAATATCTAGACCCCAGACAGATCCCAATCATATAATACCTAGACCCAAGGAGATCCCCTCTCTGGTACTTTCTACCTGTTATAATAAGAAATCCCATAAGTCTACTTAATACTTCTTAAATGAGGAAGAGGCAAACCTTCAAATAGCTATTTAATACCACAACCCCGAAGCAGGTACCCTCTTGAGATTTACACTACCATACCTTAAAGAAAATCTTGACCATTTAATACATCATGAATGGGAAGGAGGTAGACCCTACAATATCCATCTAATACCTCCAACCCTGAAGCAATCCCATCCTGGGATATCTATTCTATGACGGGTAATAAAAACCATGACATCTCACATTAGTTCGACCATTCGTAGGTGTCGGTAGCCAGATTAGCTGGGCGGGCTTACCCTATAGAATTGGTACTAACCTTGTGTCCATTATGGGCACTTATTATATGTGATGTCTCACATCAGTTGCAAAATCAAACAGCTGGTATCCAGATTAGTCGGGCAGACTTCTATGTACTTCTAACCGAACTCCCATCTCTATAATTTAGTCATATTGCATGTTCAATTTTCTTTGCTACTCAAAATATGTAAGGTAAGTCAAGGTTGGTTTGGATAAGGGCTTAAGTGGCCTTATGAAAGGTTAGGAGTATATGCAAGTTCAAGTTCGAGTGTAAGTCCAAAGATAAGTCATATGCATGTCCATTGTCCAGGTCCAAAAATAAATCATATGCATGTCCATTATCACAAGTAACTAATCAGGAAAATATAAGAGAAGTATGCTATGCAAAGTTGAATGTTCAAGTCCTTATTTTCAAAAGTCATAAGAGTACAATTGGCTCTAAAAATCCCTAATTCAATTTAAGGTTTACAACTTATAAATTGAGAAATAGAGTAAGAATCAATCGTCCCTTTCTAAATGACAATGGGGTCTATTTATAAGGGTGTGAATCACGTGGAATGATTGACACATGTAATAGCTTTGAATCTAAGGGCTCTGATAGCTTCATCTTGATGAATCTCGACATTCCATTGTAGAGACTCGATATCGCTTGCTTGTGAAAACTCGATAACATAATCACCCTTGCAGAAACTCGATAACCTTTGCACACTGAGGGCTTTGGCACCTTCTGCTATTTGTAAAGACTCGAAATCCTTTGCTAATTTTGAAGCTCATCGTTCCTTTATAATTCATTATCTTTGTAAAATCTCAATATCCCTTGTTGTTTGTAGATGCTTTACTATAGTTACTTTTGTAAAGGCTCAATAGTAGTTGTTATATCAAAGGTTTGATTTTCATTGAATGTCGATTTCCTCCATTTTTGATTAAATTCTCAACATTTTCTAGTGTTTTGGCACTCTTCCTTTGTCATATACTCTGCAACACTCTATGTCGCAGTGGTTCAACATCCCTTCCTACAACTTTGACAACCCTGCTATCTTTAGACTCGGCAACCTTTGTGTTGTAGAAGGTCGACATCTCTTGTTCTTCAAAGTTTGTTGTAGCTCGATATCTCTAAGCATTTACCAATTGGATATCTTTGTCTTCTTACTAGCTCAATACCCTTCTTCATTGCTAATGTTCGACACCACCTTTTACTTGTTAAATGCTCGATAACACTTGTTGTTATTGAGGCTTGTTACCCTTTAGAGATTCGACATCTCATCATTGCTTGTTAACCACTTGGACGTTTGACATCCTTAGAGATTCGACACCTCTTTTTATTAAATGCTCGATACCATTAGAGGCTCGACATCCCTTTGCTTGATAACTTTACGTTCTTTAGGCTCGACTTCACTCGTTATCTTCAAAATCGACATGTTCTCTTTAGAGGCTCAATACTTATGTTTGTAGTAACATTTACCTCCCTTTTGTAGAGAGAGCATATTATACTTTAGTATAATTTCACTTTTTCAATTCCCGCCTATTGATATTCTGAATCTTCTAATCTTGTTCGTCCATTTAAATAGAAATGAATGCTCCTAGCTGCTTCCCTCTTCTTTTATAAATACCTACTTTTCCTTCTCCTAAAAGCCTTACCTCAAACTTGAAATTTAAATTGCAATTATAATTTTCCTTTTCTACCTTACAATTTCCAAAGAGATGCTTTTGATTGCTACTGTGTTAAGGTTTTATTTTTCATTTGATCAATTTAGATGTAAAAATGGGTTTTTTGATTTGAAAACTAGGGTTTTATGGATCAGCTTTCTACGAATTGCTTGAGTTTGATTGGCAATTTGAATTCAAATACTATCTTGATTTGGGAATTCTGTTTGTAATTCGTATCTGACACAAACCTGATGATAAATTGGGTTTTGATAACCATCATAGACCCAAAATATTTCTAGAATTTTGACAAATAATTAAGGTTTGGTCATTATTAAAGAATCAACATCAGCTTAAAGACACGACGGCCTGTTAGAGGTTTGCTAATTAGTTATAAGTTCACCAATTAACTATAAATTCAATAATTAGTTAGAAACTCGATAACTTGTTTAAGATTCGATGGCTAATTATAGACTCAATAACAAGTTATGAGCTCGTCAATTAGTTGTAACTTCAGCAACTAGCCAGTGACTCGATAACTAGCTATGAATCCAACAATTACTTATTAACTAGTTACAAACTTGATAACCTGCTAGAGGATTGTTATCTAGTTTCAAGTTCGACAATCCTTTAGAGAGTTGTTAACTAGTTTCAAACTCAACAACTACTTATAGGGTAATTACCTAGTTACATATTCAATATCTTTTATAAGTTTGACATGTAATAACAAAAAATATTCTTTAACTGGTTAGGAACACACTAGCTATTTATGGGTTCGACATCCTAATAACTAGTTATAAGTTCGATATCTCGCTATGGACTCGATAACTAATTATGAATTTGATATTTTGTTATAAAGTTGATAACAGTTAAGGTGCTCTAGCTATGAACTTGTTAACCATTTACAACTTCGACATCTCGTTATAACTTGATAACTGGTTAAAGGACTTTTAATTATTTATGAATTCACTAACCATTTGTCATCCGATACGAACTTGATAATGAGATATAAGTTCGGTATCTTGTTATGAATTCAATAATCATTTAGAGAATCGTCAAATAGTTACAAACTCAATAACTACTTATGAGTTCAACATTTAGTTATACTTGATAATTAATTAAATTTCCTTCAATTAATTATGAATTCACCAATTATTTATGAATTTTTCATCTAGTTATCTTTTTTTACGTTCTCTTAACCATTTTAAACTTTAATAAAATATATGATACTTCCCTGATTCTTGCACGATATTTTATGACAGATAAACAGCTAGCAAGAAGGGCTCCAAATCCTCTCCTGCTTTAGAAAAAGATGATTATAGACTCATCCAATCGTTTATAACCACTAAGGATGAAGTTGGTGTTATTCTTCAGCAATTCGAGATTACTAACATAGAGGCTAAGGTGGTAGGCCCATTCAAAAGGATAGAAATCCTCCATAAGGGTTCTTTGATTTCACCCTAATTCATATCTAGAATTCGAGATTACCTCCCCCTCATAATTCTTCACTCGATTCCTGGATTATTTAGGGATTGCTCTGATAAAAATGTTTCCCAACTCTTATACATATCTATGCTGCCTTGAATTACTGGCTAAGGAAGTTGACCTTCCCTCTCTCGATGTTGAAACTCTTCATTCATTAGTAAATCTAGTCAAGGTAGAAAAACAACCAACGGATACCATATATCGCCTTCTTCCTCATCCAAAGAGCTTGATCACTAATTTGATCAACATAACTAAGGATTAGGTAAACCAGTTCTTCTATATTAAGAGTCATACCCCTAGAATCAAGGGGTCCTTCTCATCCCCTAGTAAGTCTTGCTGCTTTTCCTCTCTTATTTATACAACATTTTTTCATTATCTTATAATAGCTATTATTTTTTAGAACCTGCTTCTAAGAGGATGAATCCCCCTGTCACTAGTACAATTAGTGCCTTGAGTTTGGCTTCTCAGACTATTGGGGATAGGTCTATACTTCTGACTGAATTTAACCTTTGAAAGTATTCGTTGATTCTAGAGAATTATAAAGTGCTTGAGGAGTCACTAATGATCAGGAAGGATGCTCATGGGAAACAAGCTTTGGTTGTTGGCAACCAAAATGCCTTCTCTCCATAATCTCCCATTCAACATGGTTCTCCCAGTAATTTCTTATTATGATTTGATAGAATTTTCTATAAAGTCGTCTTATGGTTCCTTCTTTAACTTAGCTTCAACTCTTATCGTCTCGACTGCTAAGTCCAAGAAAACTAAAGTTCCTACCTCCTCCTCGATTGTGACTACCATAGTTGCTCCCGTTACCGACTCTATCACTGACACCCTTAAGGCTATTGAAAGTCGCAAAAGGAAAAAGTATTTGGCAATTTGTCTAGTGTTTCAATTCCTCCTCCAATTAAAAAGGCCAATGAAGAAGATCGATCGGTTGCTAGTATTGCCGAGGAACCGAATGCAGCTGTGACCGCAATCAACCAAGACTTTAGCTTTATTGGTTTAGGCCTTCCAAACTAGAATCTTTAGGACCAAATAGAAGTCGCTCACACCCCGAGCCTTATTATAGGCATCATGAATCCCTCATCTGCAACTGTTTTTCAGTGTTTGTACTAGGAGTTGGGCTTGACTCCTCCTCCTCCTGAATCTCTACCTTATGAAGCTTCGTCTCGATCCATCCCTATAGACTTTAACAATTTTGTTTTCTCAGTCATCCAGTCCCCGTTTGTGGCTTCTCTAATGCCACTGCAACCTTTTTCCTTTTCTAGTGACTATCTCCACATTCTCTTTTAGCAGATGCTTGTGGTACGTATCTCTATGTGTCTGGTTAACATAAATTTTGGCATCATATATCTTTATTTAGTATATATTTCTATTTATTTTAGGTGGCCAAGTACATGTTTTTTCTACAACAAGCTTCTTATGAATCCATTGATTAGATTCCAAATTTCAAAGAACAGATTTCATCGCTGATGGATAAAGTTAGCTCCCTTGAGTGCCAAATTCTTAAAGTTGCCATAAAGAGGGATGAGATTGCCATTGAAAAGAATAAAGTTTCCTCCGCTTTAGATGAATAAATAAAAATGAAACTGGTGACTAAAGAAGAGTGAAATTACTGTAGAAGGAACTTGAGCAAGCAAAAACTGAAAAAACTTAAATGGCTACTCAAGTTATAACTTTGAAGGATGGTCTGGAAAGTGAGGCGGCTGCTCTTATCTACCCAAATAACATCATTAAGGATGCCAAAAATAAGGTTTCTTTCTTTATAGACCGAGCCCTGTCTTAGAAAAAAGAGCAGTGCTATGAGGAGGCCCTCTTTATCGCGTATTATGATAACATAGATTGCTATCCAGAGTTGGGTTTTCCTTCACTACCAACATTAAATGAAAATTTCAATAGGAAGTTTGGCCTTATACTGGAGAGAGTTTCTGGGTCATTGCAAGATAAATTCCTAGATGAGGAAGCCATCAATCCTTAGGCATTACTATCTTTTGATAATACTCTGCCTGATGAAGGTAAGGATGAGAATGATAGAGGGGATGGTGATAAAGATGACAATGATGGTGATGAAGATGATGAGATGATAATAATATTTTGGTAAGGATGGGGGGATGGTAACAAAGACCTTGAGGGACCAGGAAGTGGCAGTAATGGTCAGGTGGCCAAGACTTAGTCCCATTTACTCATGATATGGATGTTCCCAATCTTCCCGAGCCTCGTAATACTTTTCAGAAAGATACCTCAGCAAAAGACACCAAGGATGTTAACAAAGAATCAAGTAAGGAGAAAATTCGGGTTTCCTGCCTCACAAGCTCCCATGGTATAGGTATAAAGTTTACTATCTTTAAACGCTTATAATTGTCTACTAACTAGGTTAACAAATCTACTATTTTAGCTAAGGAAAAGAAACAAATATCACTATGAAATTTTACACAAAAAGAGCGAGAAGGAGGTGCTGTGATTAAATAGAGAAATCGAGAAATTGGTTGAAGACGACAACAACATATCTGAAAAGTATATAAGCCTTCTCATTTATGCCAAAAGATTAAAAGATTTTAAAGAGAAGCGTGTTGCCTTGCTCTTAAAAAGATCTCGCCTTTCACCGAGAAAGAGTTTAAAGGACAATGTGGAATTAAGCACACTTTTTTGGATGCTTATTGAAGATAGGGACACTTTAGTGGAATTCCTCTAAAAAATCCATACTAGGAATATTTTTACTGACGTTTTATTCCGAAGGGAACAAGAGTGGGGGTTTACTTAGGCATCTTCATAATAAGTATTTGAATGATCATGGGACCGATCCTCATCCCGGGGAATGCTGGAATATTCCTAGGATTGAGATTGTTTCGATTTTTTCCCGCAATCAAACTCCGGAGAAGGTCAAGTTCAACAAAGAGAAATTTATCTCCAAATTTACAAAGGTCTATACTATACGAACTTGAGTGATTTCATTGTTGTATCATGTAAGCCTGGCCAGAGCATGGCAAGCCTTCAATCCCGAATACATAGCCTGGCCGGAGCGCCTCCTAGAGGGAGGACGTAGTAAGCCTTTGGTCCCGCCTAGGATGGCCTGGCCAAAGCACCAACAAGCTTCGGTTCATCCTATAAGGTCAGACCAGAGCGCTTCCTAGAGCAAGGATGAGTAAGACTTTCGTTTTGCCTAAGGTGGCTAACTATACACACCAACTAGCCTAAATCGTTACCTAAATGGTAAGAAGGGGCGGAAAAAAATTAGTCAGAGCTTAAATTCTTACCTAAAAGGTAAGAAAGGGAAAATGAAATCAATCCAGCAAGCTTAATTCAATCTTGGAGATGGGCCAAAGTAATCTTCCAGAAGAAGAGAAATCAAACACGATCAATCTTGTGCAATCTTCAAAGTAAAGGTTAGACTACTACTACGGCGAAATATTCGCAAGGGAAATTCTTAATTTTTCTTGCGAAAAGCATAAATCATAGTCTGGGTTTATTCCCTGAAATGCTGAGTTAAGTTAGCTCTCTATCTTTTATTTCTGGATTGGAATCCATATTTCATTTTGAACAACGGGAATCTTCGTTATTGGTCAGAAATCTGGCCTTCCATTAAAATGGAATAAGAATTACCAATGAAATGAAAATTTTTAGATGGAATTTTGGTCTCCTTATCAGATGAATTTCTGATCTTCTTACTAAATGATCGCTGCTTTTCGTATTGGTTAATTTTTTGGATGAATTTCCGGACTTCTTACTAAACGAATTTCTAAATTTTGAAAATTGCCCACGAAATAAGGTTTATGGAATCCTTGCTCTTATTGCAAATTTCTCATCTTAAATCATGAATCTGGACTCGCCTCTATGGGTCAACAAATATAGCATGGCCTGATAGATATCTCTCAGATTAAGTCTTACCAAAGAGCATTCTATAAAGAAGTAGAGAGCAAACAAATTTATGCTTAATCAAAGACCACAAATCATATTGAATCAAATTAAAGCTTTAAAGTAAATCGCAAATCTCAAAACAGCTCAACGAGTTCAAACACTAAACAAGAATATGGAAGAAAATACAAGGTATATTCAAAATATCAACTATTCAGGCACAAAAGTTATTTACTAATTTACATACAAAAAGTTACAAATATCAAGAAAAGCCATCCTAATCTTCTTAAGGAGGAGGTTGAGGGAACAGATATTGCTGGTATCTTTTCTTTCCCCTTCCTATCAACCTCAAGAAGATAGGGAGGACTTTCGCTTGAAGCGAGGCATCTCTAAGCAAAAATGGAAGCCCTCCAGAACACCCATATAAAAAGAAGTGTTGATAATGTCTGTATCATGCCATTGCTGCTTTGCTCAACCTCTGGTTCATTTCTAGAACTAAGAAGGAACGGTCGATTTTTAAGACAAAAGTAATTATTATTTCATGCAAGTAATCTATAAGGGAATCCAACCAAGAGTTCTGAAGTGACATAACCTCGATTATCATCAATTGAGATTCAAGGTCCTGCACTTGCCTCTTCAAAACTTCAACGGCAGAGGAGGGTTTGGTAATATGGCGAATTACCACATCCAGAAGCTCTTTAAGTTTCTTCTTTTTCTTTCAGATATGTATCATCAATTGAGCCAATTTGAATCTTTAATGCATGTTAGTACATTTTATTAGCCCCTTTTAAATTGTTAACCTTCTGTAGCATATTTTTCGCATCCAATTCCTCGACCTGACTTTGATAGTTATTAAGATATTTCAAAACTTGTTCATCTCATTTTTCTTTCAGAAATTGGTTGCATTCATATTTATACCCTTGGCACCATCTGGCAATCTCTCCATCATCCAAACTGGGAGGCGGATTTTCCAATGAAGAAAATTTCTTTTTACGGCTGAGGATTGGGACCTAGTTATCCCAGTAGGAGTAGAACTGGGAAGGCTGGATTTGCCCCCACTAGGAATAAGAGCTAAAGCTTGGAATGGTACTTGACTCTTCAATAGACAACTTCAAGGTCCTCGGCATTTTGATGCAGTCAGGCAATTTCTGCATCAACCTCAATCCTTTGGTTTAGATGTCCAGACTGACCAACAGTGACTACGCTCTCTTCCAGCTCTTTGATATCCTTGTCTTTCTCTTTGATTTTTTCCTCTAAACTCGAGATTGTTTCATTCATACTGCTTAATGTTGATCTCAACTTATAGTATTTGTTATACTATTTACATGCTCTTGGGTTGTCCGAAAATGGTATAACCGAGGCATCTTGAGAGGAGCGCTTCCCAATGTCTAACATCAATCTGGCCTTAAGTTTATACAATCGAGAAGAGAGGTCAGGATCGCTGGATGCAAGTGTTAGTTGACTTTCCTAATAAAAATAAATAAAAGAAAAGTCAACACATGGGAAAATATATTATTTCATTAACAACAACGAAACATTACAAACATGAACAAGTTCAAAATTACATCCACTACTCAAGTCCTATACATTCAATCCTCTATTTTGAAAATAGCGGTTTGAGTTTTTATTAAGTGAACCCACGGACATAGAGAAAGAAGAGTCAAAAGGAACATCAAATCCATAAGGAGTATGAACTGGGGGAGCTAGCGATAAGTCCATCCTTTGATAGAAGGGCAAGATTCTCCATATAACAGTTTAGCATAGTTAGACCGGGTCACTTTGAGTAAACTATCTTTTTCATCACCTAAGAAGTCCAAATATAGGTGGAGGAGTTGTGTTTATACTTCTTGAATATCCCTAAGAAAGCAATATTTTGCTAATCGAGAGGTTTTGAGAATTAATGTTTTCTCTTTAAAACCTCTTTTTAACTTGTACTTAAAAGTTCTTTTGAAACAAAAGTGCTCAATGGTCCCTTAACCCATACATTTAAAGAAAAACAAACTAAGCTACAAAGGTATCAAAATGCTGAAATTCATAAAGATTATATGGATTTATAGGTAGGACCAGAGGCTTAGTCTGACCACCCTCTAGGAGGGGCTGCAGTCAGGCCTTATAGGCGAGACCGAAGGCTTATAATGCTTTGACCGGGCCCTTGAGGCGGGATCAAATGCTTTTCCTTTATTTTTGTAAATCCTTTTGATGAAGTATTTCCTTTTATCAAGTACTTGATCTTTGTAGATTCATTGATTTTTCACTCAATTTTCATTGCTAAACTCTTGGAGTTCTCCCTTTCTAAGAAAATTCATAATTATTCCTTTAAGGGTTTGAAACTAATTGGTATCGTGTCCATTCGTTTGGTGATACTGGCAATAGGCGCCTTCGAGATTTCTTTCCTTTCCTGGCTGCTTCTACTTTGAAGACTAATAGTCCAACCCTTCCTTAGTTAGGAGATAGATGTTTTCATTAGATGTGGTAAGGGAATAGGCTCTAACAGACCGAAAGTTCAAAGGAAACTGTGTTTTTTCCCATTTGGCTTTTTTGTAACATTAGATTGTTTCATTAACTCTAACGATAAACTTTTCCCTTGAAGACTTTCGAGTTCAGTTTGGAGCGGAGGAGAGATCAATTACCCTTTGCCACTTTTGAGTAAATTTATTAAAGTCCTTTTCATCTTCAAAGACAATTCCTTTAGCTTGAAGCTGTATAGTTTTTCTCATTTCCGAGAATGAGTCATTCCTTTTCTTGCTCTATTTTCCAAGAGTGGGATAATAAGCGAAAATCGGGGTAGATCCCATATGGAGTGGATTTATGCTCCGGTTATCCGGGTCGTAGGGAATTACCCACGTCTTTTCCATAAGACTTATCGGTGCTAAGTTTCTTAGTGCCTATCCTTCATAGAATTGAATATTATGGGTTACTTGATAAGCTAGCTTAATAATATGAGGTTTGGAAAATCCTTGTTCAAAGATAGTCATTATGTAGTTTAGTAGGTTAGGCAAAGCACAGAAAGTCCTCTATAGGAATATGCTGGATATGGAAAGTTCCTTATAAGGATATGCCAGATACAGAAAATAATCTGTAGGGATATGCAAGGAGACAGAGGTTTAAGCCTTCCTTCTAGCATCAATAATGTTAACAAATTGCTTCGCTAACCATATATGCAAGGTTAGTCAAGGTTGGTTTGGATAAGGGCTTAAATGGACTTATGGAAGCTTGGGAGTATATGCAAGTTCAAGTTCGAATCCAAGTCCAAAGACAAGTCATATGCATGTCCATTTTCCAAGTCCAAAATAAATCGTATGCATGTCCATTGTCACAAATAACTAATTAGACAAATATAAGATAAGTATGCTATGTAAAGTTGAATATTCAAGTCCTTATTTGCAAAAGTCACAAGAGTAAAATCGGCTCTAAAAAATCCCCAATTTGTTTAGGGTTTACAACTTATAAAATTGAGAAATAGAGTAAGAATCAATCGCCCATTTCTGAATAACGATGTGGGTCTGTTTGTAAGGGTGCTAATCATACGGGATGATTGACACATGTCATAACTTTGAATCTAAGAGCTCTGATTGATTCATCTTGATGAATTTCGGCATTCCTTTCTAGAGACTCGATATCGCTTGCTTGTGAAAAACTCAAAAACACGATCTCCTTTGTAGAAGCTCGACAACCTTTGCATCTTGAGGGCTTTAGCACATTTTGCTATTTGTAAAGAGTCGAAATCCTTTGCTAATGTTGAAGCTCATCATTCCACTAGAATTTTTTTTCTATGTAAAAGCTCGATATCCCATATTGTTTGTAGATGCTTTACAACAGTTACTATTGTAAAGGCTCGATAGTAGTTGCTATACTAAAGGTTTGCTTTCTATAGGAAGTCGATATCCTCTATTTTCGATTAAATGTTCGACATCTTCTAGTGTTTTGGCACTCTTCCTCTGTTATATACTCTATAACACTCTATGTCATAGTGGTTTGACATCACTTCCTACACCTTTAACAACCCTGCTATCTTTAAACTTGGCAACCTTTGGGTTGTAGAAGGTGGACATCTCTTGTTCTTCCAAGTTTGTTGTAGCTCGATATCTCTAAGTATTTACCTGTTCGATATCTTTATCATCTTACAAGCTTGATACCCTTTTTCATTGCTAATGTTCGACACCACCTTCTACTTGTTAAATGATGGACAATAGTGATGTTGTAGCAGCTTGTTGCACTTTAGAGATTCAGCATCTCTTCACTGCTTGTTAACCACTTGAACATTCGACATCCTTAGAGACTTGATGCCTCTTTGTTATTAAATGCGCGATACTCATAGAGGCTCAGCATCCATTTGCTTTATAACTATACCTTCTTTAGGCACAACATCTCTTGTTATCTTTAAAATCAACATGTTCTCTTTAGAGGCTCGGTACTCATGTTAGTAGTAACATTGTTGTTCTCCAATCTTACGAAATTAAACTAACATATATGTATAATACACACACACATAATATACCATACCCGCATTTATGCATTAGCCATATATGGGAAACTCCTTATTTCGCCTTTTAATTAAGGATAAATTTCCATAATTGTTCTTAACTTCCCTTTTATATGGTTTGTTGTTATTTATTGACCTATTTATTTTATACATTACAACTTATACATTATTATTATATCTATACTTAATGTAATTTTTTAGCTAAATGGTTTTTATTAAATATTCCTAAGCGTGCATAAAAATATTTCTATACTAAGATTTTTGCTTCCTATTCGATTTGCTTAAATGTCATAATACCTATATCCATATGAGTCCCTAGTCCAATTCACAGTTTATACAATAGCTAATATCACAATTTAAACTACCTAAACAAAATAGACTTGCACATATATATATATATATATTCAAAAATGGAATCAAAACATCCAACTTATTTTATATTAATGTGGTAGAATTAATGCTTCTGTTTCAAGGCAGTAAATCTTTACAATTTAAATCCTTTATATTCTATATTCAACTTTTAAATGGATAAGGTCAAAATGAAAAAAAATCATATTTATTTTCATTACGGAAGTAGGTGGTGCAAACCACGGATGGGAAATCCATGCTTTACACACCGTTTCCTAATTCATTTTAGGATTTTCGTCATTATAAACACAAATTAGGAAGTGGAAGTTGATAGAATATAAATTATTCATATTGCAAATAATAGCAGATTAATTCTACCATAATAACATAAAACAATAAGTTTCCAAGTAATTCCAGAATTAACATTATAAGGGGAATATTTGGGTTTTAGATTTAAAGTTCTCATATACAAAATTTCCAAAGCATAAAACAAATCCAAATCTTAACAGCATAAGCTACTAAAAAAAAGAGAAACTAAGATTTCCACTCATAGATAGCTTTCTTCGAATTCCTTTGGATTTGATTTCATGCCTTTGCCTATTTCCTCCTTCAGTTATCTTCTTTTTAATTTTACATTATATAACATTTCATTTGTACATAGATTAATTTAGAATTCAGAGATTAGGGAAGAATAGAAATAGATAAATATATGTGTATCTAAAATTTATTACCTTTTTCCTTTAATTCGATTAATTTCTTCCCTAAATCTTTAATCTTGAATCTAGAAAGTCTATTGAGGGGGAAGGAAACTGACAGAGTTCAGCTAGCATACTTATTTTTCTTGTGAATAAAAGTAAAGGGGCTAGCCTCTTATTTATAGCGGTTAGAACACATTAAAACCATTGGATGGAGAATCTTTTATTTAAACTAAATCCAAATTGTGCTGGCCTAGGCAAACCTTAGCCACCAATACACAATCGATTGACCATGGGCAGTCGAACACTATCGGTTAACCGGCCCAAATGAAGGTCGACCAGTTATGGTCCGGCCTCGTTGATTATAACGTTATATTATTTCTTTCGCCATTTAGCCCTATCGTTAACGTTTGCTTAAACATTAAGCTTGCTTTTAATGTTAAAAACTTTCATTACCCTTTTTAATTTCGAACGTTAACATATTTAGTTTTAAATTTAATTTTGTTTGAATTATTTTAAATTCAAAAACTCTAAACGTCAATAACTTCCCTGTTTGAACTCATTTAGCAAAGCTCAATATAGGAAAGTTTCTCAAAAAATCGCCACGAACACAATGGTGTAACTTCCGTTGCCAAATTCTAACATTTGTAAAATTCCATTTTAGCCTTCTAATTAACTAATTTATTTCCTATTAATTTTTATAGGTGTTACAAAAGGTTACCAAGTTTAGGTCCCAGCTCGGTTTGAAGATAAAGAAGGATTTGGGGGTTTCTTTGGGAAAACACAAAAAAAATTCTCAGACGCATTCTGATTTTGATGTGTGTGGAATTTAGCCGGAGATAGCATGTCGTGGATTGAATTTAAACCCAAGATACCTTTTTTGAAACAAAATAAGTGCAAAATGGAATCAAAATGATCTGCTGCATTGATGTAAGAAGTGGATAAGCTGAAGGCAAATGACTTTATCGGTAATGCACTATACCCAGAGTGGGTACCTAGTCCAGTATTAGTCATAAAGGAAAACATAAAGTGATAGATATGCATTGATTAATCAGACTTGAATAAGGCATACCCGAAAGACCGTTTCCCCTTGCTAAGGATCAACCAACTTATGGGTAGAATGACAAGACATAAACTGCTATCTTTTGTAGATGCATACTTCAACTATAATTAGATTGCGATGCAATTCATAGACCAGCACAATACGAGTTTTTTCATAGATTTAGAATTATATTGCTACAGATTTATAAAGTTTGGTCTGAAGAATGCTGGAGCAACTCACCAATGATTAGCTAACATATTGTTTAAAGACTAGATCGGACGGACAATGGAAGTCTATGCGGATTATATAGGCGACCTTTAAGAAATGTTTGATTTGCATTGCAAGTATGGAATGAAGCTTAATCCACTTAAGTCTTCTTTCGAGGTTGCATCAGGCAAGTTCTTGGGTTTCATTATAAACTCAAGGGACCTTAAAGCTAACTCGAAACAAATTAGAATGCTGAGAGAGGTTACTACCCTGAAGACAGGGAGGGAAATGCAAATCTTGAATGGTAAAGTCATCACACCTTGTTAATTAATCTCAAAAGGTGACCGGTTAGTGTATACCATACTTTGATGCCCTAAAGAAGGAAAATTAATGTTTATATCGATGAAGGGATGTCAGCATGCTTTCCAGAATCTGATAGGTCACATAGAGAGACCATCGGTACAATGAAGCTTTTGGAGGGGAGGTTCTTTTTATTTATCTGACGGTGTCTATTCAAGCACCGAGTACAGCATTAGTACGTGAGGAGGGCAAGATCCAAAGGACAGTTTACTATATCGGTAAATAGTCCATCGGAGCAGAAAAGAATTATCCAAAGTTAAAGAAGAGGGCATATTGTTCGTTGACCGCATCGAGGAAGTTGAGACCATACTTCCAAGCTTGTCCGATAAAGGCATTGACTGATCAGCCATTGAGATAAGTCCTGCATTGGCCCAATACTTTAGGAAGATTGTTGAAGTGGAAAATTAAGTTAAGCCAGTGCTATATATCTTACCATTTTAGAAAGATATTCGAGGATAGGCATTGATAGATTTTATTGTTGAATTCACCTTCTAGGATGATAAAGTGAAAGAAGATTTGGTCCAGCTATCTCAACAGAAGTTATATGGATAGAGCCTTCATGAACATGATTCTGGAGCAGGAATGTTTCTTATGGCCTGAAAGGATGGTGGATACGCTATGCTCTGAGGCTAGAGTTTTAAGTGACAAACAATGAGGTTGAATGGAGGCGTTGGCTGTGGACTCAAGATAAGAAAGGAACTAAGAGTCAAGACATTACATATATTCAGTGACTCCAAGATGGTGGTTTGTTAGGTAAAAAAATTTCAAGCTAAGGGAGCGAGACTTGCCCCTTACCTATCAAAATTATTAGCACTACTGGGTGATACCGAGCATTACATGATAATGCACATCCCTAAAGAGGATAATGTGTATGCTAATTCATTGGCTAAACTAGCAGTTCTGGAGATGAGTAACTTTTGGGAATCGTGCCAGTAGAGGTTCTAACAATTCCAAACATTGGTAAGATGGATGTATATTGGATCTTGGAGGTTGAGAAAGAGAAGAAGTCTGGATGACTCTAATTAAAAAATATTTTCTAAGAAGGACTCTCCCGGACGAAAGGAACGAATTGTGGAAACTCCTACATAATGTACCTTGATTCATTATGCAAGAAGAAGTATTGTATAGGAGAGGATTCTTAATGCCCCTACTTAAGTGTGTCACCAAAAACGAAGCTAAAAAATTCATTGCATATTTGCATGAAGGAAGATATGTAGATCATATCGGGGAAGACATTAGCAAAGAGAGTTCTTCACTACAGATACTTTGGCCTACAATCAACCGAAATACGGCCGACACTTAGAAGATGTGATAGGTGCCATAGGCTTGTAAAAATAGCAAGAACCATGTCCACTGAGCACATGTTGATGGTTAGCCCATAGCCCTTTGTGTTCCATGAGAGAATAAGGGGAACGTCCAATGGGTAACTACATAAATTGTCACATATATCTAACTCAATAACCAATCTTTTTAAAAATAAAAGGTATTTTCTTTCTATTATATACTTGTTATATTGTGATATGATTAATTAAGTAATTAATTTAAAGTATATTAAATAGAAAATCCTTAAATGATATGTTATGTGATAGTAATTACAATGCATTGTAATCGTGAGAAATTTATCACACTAAAAATAACATATTATTTCAAATATTCATAGTCAAGATGTTTAGAGATGGGACATCGATACACCAGTTGAGAATAAAGTGCATAAATATCTCCAAATGTTGGATAGTGTATAACTCATGACTACTGGGGGGCACCAAGAGGTTACGTACCAAAAGTTATTAGATAACCATGGAATAACTCACTCGAGAGTTTTCTGTCGCTTAGTATAACTAAGGTCAAATACGAAATCTCAAAGTAACGACATTACACAGTTCCCCCAACTTAAGAATGATGTGGAACTTCAATATGGATAGTCCACTTTGACAATAGTTAAAACATGGTATGGCATCCATCGAACTACTATAGTTGGGTCAGAGTGAAAGCATTGGAAATGTAACATTATTTAATAGATAATTCATCTTCTTAGTTATATGATGTAAGTATTACGGTCAACTGTAGCAAAACCAAAGTCGAAGTCTCTGGTCAAAGCAGTACGGTTAATAATAATTGTTATTATTGAACCAACGATTTTGCCTTTGGACTAATCAATTTAAATGTGAACGGTTTCAGAATTTTGACCAAAACCAAATTCCACAAGTCCTAATGTGATAAACTATTGACGAGGGAATTCTCGTAAATAATCATTATTATCGAGTACCGCTTAAAATAGTAAAATTAGATTTTACCAAAAAGACGTGTAAGTGATAAATTCAACTAAGATTTCACACCACTAGCTAATGTGACTTGTGAACATTAATATTCAAATTGTTCGATATTAATCATGATTGGATTTACACATTTGAGTCACACAACCATGATGATGACTACATCGAAAAACCACACGATTCAATTCATTTATAATCATTGTAAATTAATGAATATTTATGAAATATTAATTATTATATTTTATTTGATGTTTGAATACCATTAGTATTTAAATTATTGTGTATATATAAAAGTTATGTATGCACGTATCGATATACGATATCATAAAATATTTAAAGTGGATTTAAACAAAATAAATGCTAAATGGATTTGGGAAATTTTGAGGTCCACTGTGCCTCTTTTTATGGTCAACTAAAGTGGGCAATGCGGAAAGTTTTCAAATTTGATTTAAAAGGCAAAAGAGTAATAGAAGGAAAAGATCTATTCTATTGATTCTCTTTTATTACTTTATTAAAAACCACCAATTTTTTTGCTTCCTCTTGCTCTCTTCCTCTCCTTTAATGGCCGAAATCATCGTGGCATCCATAGCTTAAAAATCTCAAAAAATCAAAATATTAAAGGGTGTTAGTTATCTCTTGATCCTTGCAAAGTCCATCGGTTGATTTAGTTGAATCTAGGAGCTTTGTTCTTCATTTAAGCTGCTACTTTTGACTATATCTTAATGTAACATTCAAATTTTACTTTTCTGTATGTTAATCATGTTAATTTAATCGAGATCCCCTTTTGTGCTACACCTCAATATGATATATATTCATTATGTTGATACATTTTAGATCCTTCATCTCATATGATTATCTATTTATATTGTTTGTATAGTTTAGATTTGAAGTTTTTACAACGAATTTATATGTGCTTAAGCTGTTCCATATATTTTGTTACTGGTTTAGAAATTACTGTTTGATAAAAAAATTATCGAAAACTATTTTAGTTAGGTATACATATGTTATATGGTTATTTAAACAATTTTGACTGAAAATAATGTTAATTATTTAAAATCACATTTAAAATTGAATGCATGTGTTTCAGGTAGTTGTTCTGAATATAATTTGTTAGGATATTGTTTAAACAAGTGTAAAATTTATTTCAATTTAAAATCCATAAGTGGAATTTTATGTAAAATTATAAACCATCCGATTCCTTCATAAGTTGAAAGTTAGATTTATATTTGTTGACTTTAAATATATATATATATATATATATTAGATTATAAAATTTACATACATGCTTTGTTTAATTAGTAAAACATAGCTTGCAATTATTTACATATGGATATATGTATGTGTATGTCATTTTAACTCAAATTTATAAAATGGACTTTTGTGTAAAACCATAAAATTTGATTTTAAATCCTTTCCTTAATTAAATAGACTTACAATTGTTAATTTTAGATTTCAAAACATATAAAATAGTCAAACTTAATTTTAACACACACACGCACACATACACACACACACAGATATATATATATATATGTGTGTGTGTGTGTGTGTGTGTGTGTGTGTGTGTATTTGTATATATATGCATGTGTGCCTATTAATATATAGATATATTTCAACTCAAAACTACAGATAACAAAGACATATATAAAAGAACAAATGAGTTTATTACTGTGTAAATTTCATCATCGATAAACAGTCACATTAATCATGTACACTTATGATATGTTGCACTCACACATTTTACAGTGGAGTACATTTGGGTATACTCACATTATATGTCAAGTATAAATTTAGTCATCAATGTCATTTAATAAATAAATTAATTAATTATAGAGAGAGAAATGAAAGATATCTCTCTAAATAAAACAAAATATTCCCACAATTAATTATAAATTAAGAGAGAGAAATGAAAGGCTTCCTTCTCAAAATTAAATTAAATAAGTAACTATTACAATACATACACACAAGAGTATATTTCATATACTTTATCTTATATAAATATCATATTAATTAAGATAAATAATTAAATCTTCATTTAAATAAATATAAATAAAATAAGATTTGATTTAAACAAATAATAGACCAGATCTAATAAACCTTTAGACTTCATAGGCCCAATAGATCAAAAATAGTTTTTTTTTAAATCTGCTTATTTCATCTGCTTTTGACTAGCCCAGATCCTTAAATGACATCGGGGCGAGGTTAGTTAAGGCATTCACTTAGTACATTAGATGTCGCAGGTTTGATCCTTGCAACTAGCATTGTGGAGGTGGGGTTCTCACATTATGATCTATGACGAAGCATTGTGCTTTACCCGTACATGTCCTATAATGGTTGAGCTAGTTGAAAGGTTGCATGTAAACTCACTTGTGAGGTACCTAATTGGGTTACTCCAAAGGAGTTTGGGCTGGACAAATAATGGTATCGAAGCCCAATAGCCTATGCTATTTAAATTAGCATCGTTAGCTAACTAATTAAAGCCTACCAATTTAATAGGGTGTCTATAAAGGTAGTGTTGAAGGATCAGATTAGGTAAATAAGTATTATTTCCTACCTGGCTATTGGCCTGACCCAAAGGATGAATTAAGCCAATAGGTTATCCCCAATATAAATTTCTGAATTGATTTAGGGCCTTGGGCTAATTTTCAAAGAAATGAAAATTTTAAATTATGTTTTAAATTTAAAAGTTAAGTTTAAAATATAAAAAGGATATTTTATAAAAGTTATAAAATGTATTCAAAATTTTCAAACTTGTTTTGAGAAATAAAATAATTAATTTTGAAAATTTAAAATTTAAAATTTAATCAATATGATTAATGAATAAAATAAAATAATTAATTTAAAGATAATTGATTAAAACATATATACTCATGTATGTGTATAACTATAATTATTGGAGTTATTTATTTATCTTAAAATTGTTTATGATAAACTAAATTAAAATTTCAAATTCATTAAAGTATTTAATTAAATAAAATTTGTCAAATAATATTAATTAAAAATTAGTTAATTAAAATGTATACATATATTGATATGTACACATAAGAAACTATATCTGTTATAGTTGATTAACTATCTTAAATAGGTTAAGATAAGTAACATAAAATTTTATAAATTTTATATAAAATAAATTGATTAAATATGATCTAATTGATAAGAATTAAAATTGATTAAATAAGACTTAATTAATAATATATATGTGTGTGTGTTAGGTAAGTAAATTAAATTATATAAGTTATAAATAAGTTAATACTTATATAACTATATATGTATAAAATTAAATGGAACTGTAAAGAAACCCAAATTAGATATAAGGAATTAACACATACGTATAGTAAATATACCGTGATTTCAAATATGAACGATACTTGAATTATGAGGGTATTTCATAAGAAATACATTATTCCCTAAATCGATATCACTCAAATACATATATATTAATAATCATGAATCTTTAATATAATTGTCGTCCCTCACCATTTATATATTAATAAATTACTTGCATACTATCTAATTGTTGAGAAAACTCAAGCTAGAGATGTTATATGTATTATTATTATTATTATATTGACTAGATGAGATAAGATAACTCTATGTATTTGTTGAACAAACTCATGGAACATATGTTACACTTAGGTCATCACAAAATAGTGGGTATGAATGAATAATCACTTTTGATTTGTTGAGCAAACTCAAGGTCAATATCGAGATTTGGATAAAGACCATCGGCTAGGAGTTGTATATGACACAAGAGATAAAGTATTATCCATCACTTGCGGGCCCATGATTTGTTGAGCAAACTCAAGATCAAAATCCTATGTCAAGTGAGTCCTAACGTCCACTAGAGAAATTGAAAGAAATCTATTTTTTATAGGGTTTTGAGAAACATAAAAATCTAGTGGAGGCCTTATTAGAAAGATAAAATAGTAACATTTAACCTTTCTTATATTGTAAGAACATTTGCTATATAAAGTTAAAATAATCTGCATCGAAATTTTTGTACAACTAATAAAACTGATAAAATGTTTATCAGTTAAGATATATAAATGGACTACATTAAAGATTGACATAAAAATATCAAATATACTTACTAGTAAAAAAATTCATGTTGTCAATTCAAGACCCAAGTTAGAGCTAATTTGTAAAACCATTAAAACATTCGTCCTCAGTTGCTTATTGTTTATTTGTACAAGACTGTGCATTGTCTTCTTTAAATGTCAAACATTAATGGCAATAAAAGAATATGGATATTTTGATCCATATTCAAACAAATATAAATGTTATATAGAGAACGATCGCGGTTTGTAACGTGTGAAACTTCAATAAAATTAATTCATTGGAATTAAGCAAATAAACCATAATGCGAAGTTGTGTATTCAATAGGATTAACTACAATAAGTATCTCCTTTAAATGGTTCGACTGTTTAGAAAGGAAAGCAACTGTACGAGAGCAGATGAAACTTAGATACAGTTGGGACGAAGAGAGTGAACAGTCGTTCTTGCTTCAAGAAGAAACACCATAAACAAGAATTGTATAAAATACTAAAAGATACTTAATATGAAATAAGAAATATGATTTCTATTCCTATTGTATTATAATATAGAAAATTGTTTTGTATAAAGGTTATTTCTATGAGCTTAAGATATATGATCAGAAACCTTTGACTGTAAACTTGGTATATTAAAAGAAATAAATAGCCCCTAATAAGTATTTAAATGAAGCTTTATATTTCATACACTCTTATAGTACTGGCAGAAATAGTGGCATACTATATAATACTTGTCAGTGGATGCACAAAGAAACGAAAAATAACTTTCATAAATATACTAAATATTATTTATGAAATAATTACTTTTTTCAGTATTGACTGAAAATTAATATAGTTTTATTTTTTTATGAATATTTTGAATATTCGTTATGAGATAATATATTTGAATAACAATACTTGTTGCATTAGCTACATAACATAGAGGTGTCTAAAATTTTAACAATTATTTTGAAATTATAGACTAAGCTATGGTTTTGAGAAATAATTGTTTAATCATATGATTTTCAATCATATGGTATCGGTGAATTGCGTCTCAAATGATTAATGGCAAAAGCACTCATTTATGGGAGCAACATAAGAGTTAGTGAACCAAATCTTAGGATTGATAAATATAGACATATGCAATCTTAGGTTTAATGATACCAAAACGGTTCCACATACTTCATCAAACTGATGAATTATCATAGATATGAACATGTGTATTTGAAACACATGTATTATGTCTATGATAAGCTCATGGAATATAAAACAGAAGTAAATAACATAACATGCAAAAGAAAATGATTTGATTTTATCGAATATGTGAGTGTATTGGAAAGGAGTTCCGAATGTACCTCAAATGAATAAAATTCTATCTCAAAAGTCACTTCTCTCTGTGATACAAAATGATGTATCGATAAGGAATAATTGGACTTTGTTAAACAAAGTACAATTAATGATGAGTGAAGTTGAGTTCACTTCTTTAAGGTTATGTACTTAAGAGTGACTACACAAGGTTAATATTAATTTCATCTAAAAAAAGTTTACGAGATCATACAAGATAAGGGTTGATGAAGCAACCACTACATATCCTAGATCAAGGAGTTGATAGGTTGTGTGAGTTAAGGATTGCATGCAATACATGTTTGTGAGGGATCTTGTGTGAACCACCCCAAATGAGTTTGGGACCAACCAATATTGATGGTTATGTTATAAACATAAGTTTCATAAACTTATAACCAAATTAGTTTTATACATATACATAGGAAATTCATAAAATGTTTATGAATGTCTATACCATTACACAAAAAACATTCATTGTTTTAAGAAATACAAACTTCATGGCGAAGAAATTTCTTCTAGAAATTATTGGTAGTAAAATGGATTTGGATATGATCCAAATATAAAACTGATTTCAAAGGATGAAATGAAATTGGCCAAACCAAAATGGACATAACTAATTAGAATAACAAACTAGAACTCACATATTAAAGAGAAACCATGACTCTCTTATCGATGTCAAGAAAATAATTTCCTCAGTTGCCAATAAGCCATTAAGAGTATTGACTCTACTATACGACATGATACACAAATCCAGAAAGGATTCCAAGTACATTATCAAATATGATTTTGACAGTTATACTCAAAGAGATATGATCCGTCAGCCACAAATGTGCCTTCGAGAAGAAGACCAAAGCAATTGGAATATAAGCTACGTTGATTGAATAACATCGCAAATTTCAATTATTGAAATTAACGTAACAGATTCGTTATTCAATGTACTGAAGCTAATTTGGATTTTATTCGCAAAATTATCGCCTGATATGATTTTGTGTTTTGGTGCATGTATATTGAAATAAAAATTCTATATAATGATTTATAATATGTTGGTTGCGCTTTATAACCAAAGTGTCTCGTTGTCAGTAGGAGTGATTCTAAGTTTGTGGATTATGGATATGATCCAAAAAATGATATGAAAGTTTTATTCGACACACATTAGAGTCAAGCATGTAGTTTGACCGAGAAACCAAATAGTTTGGTTTTCAGTCAAAATGTAGAGGAAATGTGTGCCTGTAAGAAACAATATTGATAGGTGCTAAAATATTTCTAAAATTATAAGTGAATGGCAAATTTATGATTGTTAACGATGTACTCATGCTAAAATCATTTTACTTTGGGTGTCTAATTCTCAGTATAGTTGACACCTTTTATAATTATATAAAAGGGTATTGGAATTGTCCTAAAACGATGTACACAGACACCATATTAAAAATGTTCAATATGGACCATGTAAGATGAATTTCTTATGCATTGGCAATATGATTTATTGTACATGTTGTCTTGTCTGTGGTATCACATTTTGCTTATGTATAAATACATAAGGCAAGTGCAAATTCGAATTTAGATCACTGAATGATAGTTTATAGTGTTTTGAGTATTTACGATATACTAGAGAATTGTTTACATAAATAACGAACTTCTTATGAACGAGTGCGTGGACTCGTACTTCATAAGTGATATCGAGTATAGTATGTCAATCCTAAATTGATGTTCAATCTTGAGTTAAAAACTTTAAAGTTGGAAATTGTGATGATTGCCCCTACACCATCGGCACCTAAATGTAACCTGTATAGTGCGCTGCGATAATGCCCAATCGATGCAGGATGATAGTCAAGGTTGTAAAGTAAATAAAATAGTCACAGAACCTATTGTATATCTCATAGCACATCGAATAAAATATAATAATCATCATAGATATAAAACATGTGAGATAGTAGTAACTACATAATCACAAAATTAGATTACACAGCTTCATACGGTTATACAAAACAGCAATAGAGTTTATACAACTGATAAATAAACTTAACTGATAAAATGTCTCTAATAATAATATGTCAAACACTCTTAAGGCTCCATAGTGTCTCATAGTAGAGTAAGCGATAATGAGTAAAAATATAAGTGCGAGAAAGCATCAACTCTTACTTATCTATCTGCATAACTCCAAGTATTGCTTACACATGCAAACTAGTATACTCATTTAAGAGTACCCAAGATAATAAGAAGCAAAGCATAAAACCTCGAGTCAGATAATATTCTGGTGTGAGCAATAAACGATCTCAAAATACTATGAAAGCTGATATAGTATATGGGACATAGGATATGGAAAATTATACCTACCTTGTCCATGCATCCAAAGAGTTAGCATATAACCTAGGATATATGATACTATATCATTCATTATGGGTGTGCTATACGTCAAAGTACAAATGGGCGTCTTGGTATCTACATTAAAGATAACTACATCATGTCGCATCTAAAAACAACAAAGCAAACATGGCATCCATCATCCATCCTCACATCACTCACTCAGTGCATTAGATATATGGCTAGGTACAAACTAAATGAAAACGTCTAGAGTCCATCCTGAAGTCTGAAGCACATATCTAAGTCCATCGTCTTTTACCCTAAGATCGGCTGGTACGTACGAAACTCTATGCACGAAATTCTATCCGATAGGATATTTCCTAACACTATATCATGTATTGATCGGCGTTTCCAACCAAAACAAGAAAACAAGCTTACATGCAACCAACAAGCATACATACATCTATCATAACATACAACATATATAACACATCTATATCAACTAATTCCATAATTCATATCAAAAATAGTCTAAATTTATTGATTTCCTAAAAATAGT
This sequence comes from Allium fistulosum, assembly GCA_030737815.1. Lineage (NCBI taxonomy): Eukaryota > Viridiplantae > Streptophyta > Magnoliopsida > Asparagales > Amaryllidaceae > Allium > Allium fistulosum. The sequence continues at coordinate 478,578,525 of CM060904.1, forward strand.
ACATCCATAATAACATATTTGATATCCAATTTAAAACCATTTTAAACACTTTTAAATTCTTTTATAAAATCGTGTGTGGATTTTTTTATTAAACTTACTTTCATAGGCCAGGGATGTAAGTAGGTCTACCACTACCCCACCCCTTTTAACCCAGGTACTCACAAAGGTACTTTTAATCCTGAGATTCAACTCATTTAAGATATTATTACATGCCTCCACAAATATCAAGCTGCTAAAGTGCTGCTACCAAGGCACGAACCCTCTCCCTCTACTAGGGAGCTACCCGTACCAATGGCACTAGAGCTGTGGGCATGTGTGGATTTTAATATATTAGAAATTATGTTTTAAAATTAGAAATTATTTCAAAACGTTATTCATATACTATACTAACAATCATAGTAAGGTGAGAGATAATATCACTCACCTCAACAAAAGTTCTCCAATCCTATGCCAAGTAGTAGAGGGCCCTAATACAAGTGCAATGCAAGAAACCGCATCCAAATTGGATCTCTTATGCAAAATATATATGCGATATAAGATTTCAATATATATATATAAATTAATAACCTAATTAATTAATTAATTAAGTTAATTAATAATTAATTAATCTAATCCTACTTTCATAATTACATTATGTATACACACCCACACAAATCTCATTTCGTATGCCATGCCACCATTTCTTTCCTCCCTTCCTGTACCGTACCTCCCCCTTTGTGCAAATGTCCACCACCCACATCCACTTATGCATGTAGCTTCCCTACTATGGCTGCAGCCGAATTTCACTAGCATCACAATCCCAGCCAGAAGTTTCATGCCCCTCTCTGGCCACTACCTCCTACCACATGACTTGATACGTTTTTTCTTTCTTTTGTTGCTTGTTGTCTACTCACCAACATGCATAACAACACCGCACACCACCACTACACATACACCAAATTCCATCAACCGCTCCACCGACAACCTCGCCTGCCACTGCCACACCACTTGGCATTACTACAAGCACCACCTACTTTGCCTCCCCATTTGGCTACCACCTCTAATTGCAAGACCTGCTGCCACCATTCTTTTGTGTCTAATTTTATTTTTAAAGGTTCTACCAAACCCACCTGGGTATGATTACCTTCAGCCTAACCACAAGGACCCAACGTAGTAAGTGGGAACTAATAAAAAAAGTTATGCAGGTACCAACAAATAAAATGGACAAATGGATTTTCAATAGCAGTTGCACTAAACATATAACTAAAAATGCAGAGATATTAATAAATAAATCTTTTATGGATGGTGGAATAATCACTTTTGGAGAAAATTCCGAAGGCTACGTTACTGGAAAAGGAAATGTATCATCTGTTGGTATACCTAATTCCCCTTTAATTTCCAATGTTTTGCTAGTAGAAAATTTAAAACACAATCTTTTAAGCATCAATCAACTTTATGGTAAAGCTTTTTAAATAATCTTTAAGAAAGAGACATGCAATGTTTCGATCAAATTGAAATTTTAATTTTTGAAGGAATAAGAGATCAAAATATTTATATATTAAATTGTGGGAAACGTTGTAGTACTATTGTGAATGGATCTTAAGGCTACTTTAATACTAAAGGGGGTGAATAGTGTTTTATAACTTATATGGAATTTTCCTAAATTATTTCAAGATTGAAATTCAAACACTGATAATCAATTACAATTATATACTAACAAACATGCATATATATATATGCAGTAAAAGTAAGAGAGATGACACCAGGAGTTTTTATATTGGTTCGAATTAACTAATACTACGTTCAGTTGTGTGTAATATATGTACAGATTTCTGTTCCAACACCTACTTTAAACAGGTAGCAAGAAAACTAGAATATAGTCTTTATTTCAATGCAACGAGATACACCCTTCTAATTTATGAGTTCAGAGTAGACTCTCTTGATTTAATCGTGCAACAAGATCACCCACTTGATTTGACTGAGAAACAAACACACCCACTTGATTTGAACGGGCAATAAGCACACCTACTTGATTTGAATGGGCAACAAACATACCTAGACAATTAATAGTAGAGAGTTGTTGATTCCAAATACAAACAGTTGTACTTTGGATATAGAATATTCTATAGCCCTTTTGATAGCACTTTGATATATGAATTGATGAGAGAATACTTTCAAATCAGTAAGTAGATTGTAGAGAATGAATGTAGTAAAGTAAGGATTGAATTCGAAGAATATAGATAGTGGGTTTCGTGAAATATATAATGAGAATTTGGAGTAAGAAGAAAATAGATAAAGTAGTTAATAAAATTCGTTTTTCAGTCCTCTTTATATAGTGTTTGAAGGGATGTGTCTATTTAGATGCAACCAAAGATCACAACTATTAAAAATTCAAAAGGCGTCTCTTCAATAGTCTATATATCGACATACTTAGGAAGGTATGTTGACATACCCTTGTTAATTTTGAAAAACAATAATTCTTTTAAAGTGTTTATAAAATTCTAATAATTTGTAAAACCTTTAAACATAGTTTTTAAATACTTTTAATATATATAATTCTTTATATAATATTTGTAAAATTATACTTTAATACATATAAAGCAAATGATTTGATAAGGAAGTATTCAAAGAACAGATGGTTGCTATCCAAGGACTTTGACAAATTAGTCTAATGTTTATTTCCTATGATCTATAGTCTTAAACTCATCGTGACTGTCTTTAAACTCATGAGTCTTCAAATATCTTGATCATCTCTGAATCTTGATCTCTAGTCATTTTACTGATCGGTCTTCAAACTCGATTATCCTATTCTTGTATAAACCTGCATAAAATATTGCAAAATACTCTACACAACTTGGGAAAACATTAATACCTATATTTATATGGTTGTTGTTATCCAGCATTTTGACCCGGCTATATCCAAACTGATTGGATAAGTTAGACTTAATGATAGACAAGGCAAGTGGCCCAGAAAAGTGATCATGGAGTCCAAAGATCAAGCACAAATAATGGTATGAAGCAACGATAAAGTGAGACCAAGAGATGGACTCTCCGGAATATTCTAAGTATGGATTAGCGACTCCCTAGGCATGGGATTGGTACCTATCCATTTCCCTAGGCAGGGGATCAGATCGTATTGTTCCCTCTAGGAAGGGGATTGGATCGTATTACTTCCCATAGGCAGGGGATCAGATCGTATCACTTCCCCTGGGCTGGGGATCGGATCACTCCCCTAGGTGGGGGATCAGATTGATCAGCCCAACAGTTCAACTCAACCGAAATCGATCGGTATCTCCAAAATCATGAAGGAAACTATGCAAACAACTTTGAAAACATGAAGCTAACATCAGGATGGACCCACAGGAGGTATCGCATGGTTCCACACGGTCATCTAGACCGATCAGCGTCGATACTCTATCCTTAGGAGTTAGGCCACAAAACATTTTGGGTGACCTCGTTACATCATGAGATTATACTTGTGAAATTTTAGGAAGATATTCAGTCGTCTTCCCTATAAATATAGCGGCCATTCTCCACAAGGGAGATCCTTCTCTTCGATGGCCAAGGCTCTGCCATTACTATTCTTTATTCGTGGACTAATGGATCCTAGATGATCCAAATCTCTTGTAATCAGACAACTAGTGCAAGACCAATGAAAGAATCAAGTGGACATAGGCCAAGATTGCCGAACCACTACAAAAATTTATGTCTGATTTACTTTTTCTGCTCTTTTTTAATTTTATTCTTCATTTGATATCTACTAGAACTATATTAGGTGTTTATGACCAATTTTGGTGCAAACATTTTGGTGCTTTCACTGAGAAAGAATTCTCAGCTTGATTGGATCTCATCATCAACTTGTTGATTCCCATATCCATGAGATAGATCCATATTTCTACCGACAAGTTTCCTTTTCTACTTGGATTTGAAAAAGATCTAGTACGAAGCTATCTATAATTCTTTCTAGGAAGGAAAAGGCCATTGCTACCTCCTCACGACCATGCAACGAAGTAGTAGAGAACATGGAGATCGCTCTTCTTGATAATGGAGTGCAATAGGGACTCCTTAGCATGCAAGACCCTTCTGATGTGATCACTAATGCTGATATAGAGACACTGCAGAGAGAGCTCCATGTGACTCATGCAGAATCACAGAAACCAATCCAAGAGGACAAGGTCCTCATAACCAGCCTCCTACAGTCCGCTCGGTCTGATTCATCGTCACCTGCTCTTCCTCTTGAAGTATAGCTATCCATCATCAAAGCCGTACTTCCCATCTTAGAATCCCCATCGTCAAGTCACGAGTGTTCATCATCGAAAATTGTCAAAACGATCATCGAAAAACTAACTTCAGGGTTGATCCGAAGTCAGACCCAAATTAGTCACCCATTTGACTCGAAGCAAAGTCTAGAACTTCTGGCCTAAAGTCAGACTCGAGTAATACCAAGATTTTCTCCAAGAAAAACCCAATTTGACTCAAAGTAGCGTTTATCACCGAACCGCACCCAGGGTTTTGTACCGAACCCCAAGCAAACATGCAAATGACTCAAAGCACCGTTTGTTGCCAACCTAGCACTTCAAATTTCTACGACTCTAAGCGAACCATATGCTGACTCCAAGCAAATAACAAATTATCTCGGGTCGGACACCAAGTAAATTACCACCCGATCCATCTTCGTTTGTCCATAACTCAAGCATACGTACTCCAAACGACTTGAAATTTGACATGTGGCCTTATGGGGCCTTCCTAGTCACTCCATATTGGTCTCATCCAGTTTGGGACAAAAATTAGGGATAGGTATCGATCCATCCAATTAGGGATCGACCCCTCCTCCGTCACGGTGATATGGAGATACCGCATTCTGGATTCAAAACTCAACTTGAAGATGGTGCATTCTCTCTACTCCCAATGACTGAATTGAGCGTCGAGAACTAAGAGGTAGTTGCTGAACTACCATCAAGGAACGAATAAGGAACTGTTACTCAAACGGTACTCCTCGAAGCCGCAGAATAAAGGCAGTATGGAACAAACCGGGATGAATTACTGGGCCAAGCATCCTAAGTAGATGACGGCTACTTCCAACTAACCAACTTCCAAACACCTGACTTGGCAGCCATGGCACTACGGCTCATGAGAGAAAGCCAATACCAAACCGATGACGACTGGGGAGAGTCTCAAAGCCATAATCTTTTTACTAAAGCTATTCAATGTGAAGAGTATCTTCAAAAACTCAATATGCCAACCGTACCAGCATGCTCAGAGAAAACCGACCGTGGACTACATTATGAAATATGAATGGCATATAGAATCCGCCAGAGTGATGGAGGTAATCGAATGTAGACGCTTTCCCATCTTTCTTGAAGGAGCTGCGATTATGTGGTTTACACGATTACCGCCTAAGCCCGTCTCCTCATTCGATCGGCTAGCGCAAAAGTTCATTGAGCAATTTCGAATACAAGTGATTTGCCCCAAGCATGTGATGTCACTATCAAAACTGTTCCATGCGCTGAGGGAGCCGCTCAAATACTTCTTGCAAAGGTTCAACGTCGCCATAACCGAAGTGAGCAATCCCAGCGAGAATACCATACTGATAGCATTCATAAGTGGAATCAACACCGAGATAGATTTTTGTGGCTAGTTAGCTGGAAAGCCTACTACCACCTTGGATCATTTTTACTACAAGGTGAACCATTATTTATGCAAGGAGGAGGAAAAGCTAACTAGGAAAAAGTATGATGCAAACCAGTTGGCCGAAGGTTTCAAAACAAGAGTGATGATGATGCCCTAGATAAGGACTTGGATTCTAAGAGACAACCCAGGATCTCGGAATTCAACGCATACACTCCATTTAATGTTTTGAGTGAAAACATACACCTAGAGACTTGTGACTGGAGTAATACAAGAAGCTAGCACCGAGAGAATCCATCAAAATACGGACGAAATTCAAGAAATATTGCATATTTCATGAGACATATGACCATAACACTGACGATTGTTGGCACTTCCAAGATGTGATCGAAGAGTTGATCCGAAAAGGAAAGCTTCAACGGTATGTGCAAGCCCCACAGGATAGTGGGTAATGAATTTCTGATCCTTACCTATAAAGACCTTTGGTTACCAACTGGACCGTCGACGGTCCAGTTCCAACTGAGAAGAGCTGGGGCAAAGTGGAATAGTGAGTACACGACGCTGCTTCACTTATCAATAAGATTTATTTCTATTTGCATTATGTTGGGTGTGTTTTCACCCCTACCGAGCCAGAAGGAACCAAGCTCCTACCACCGGTCCAAACAACAGCCGAACCAGGCATATCCCCCTCGCCGAACCAAGACCTATCCCAACTACCGCCGAACCAGGGAGCTACCGAACCAGCTTCCTCCATTCCATTGCCGAACCAGCTTGCTCCAACCACTACCGAATGAAGCCTCGCCGAACCGAATCAAAGCACTACATACCGAACCAGCTTGCTCCAACCACTACCGAATGAAGCCTCGCCGAACCGAATCAAAGCACTACATACCGAACCACCACTGCTCCAACCACTACCGAATGAAGCCTCGCCGAACCGAATCAAAGCACTACATACCGAACCACCACTGCTCCAACCACTACCGAACCGAAGCTTCGCCGAACCAGAACGTTGCCAGGCCAGATTGCTCCAGCCCAGGCCCACAGGCAGCTATATACATCCAAGACCCCTGCCCCCAGCCTCACTCTATAAATAGAGGGGCAGGGGTACAACAATGGGGACCAGTTTTTAGAGAGCTCAAGCACGGAAGGAACTCTTAAAACAACATTCTTTTACTTGTATCAAAGCTTTGTACTTGTAATCATAAAAGAAGAAGAGAAATAACATATAAAGTGGACGTAGGCACATTCTGGCTGAACCACTATAAATCTACGTGTCTTTTTATAGTTTAGCCCCTGTTTTTTACGTATTTGCATAAGTCGCTCAAATTACTAAGAATAACATAAAATCTACTAAATCATACAACTTTGAGGTGTTTGTCCATTTTTTGTGCAAACATTTTTGGTGCTTTCACTGAGAGTCAAGGCTCGAAGCTTCAGCTTCATCCGCTTAACAAGTTTTCCTAACAGCATCGTTCGCCACTTGGAAAACATGCCTCCCAAACAGAGAAAAGATGTTAACAAAGGAAAAAACATCGCATCCAGCAGTCTCCCAGATCCAGATGTCACAAATCAAGCAAATCGTCCTCCTCCAGCAACAGTAACGAATGAAGAACAGGCTAACCCAACTACTCCTGCCACAGAACAGCCTGCAGCAATTACTAGAGCAGATCTGGACAGAGTTGTGGTTGAAGTAACTAACCGCTTCACGTCCCAGCAGGAAGCCTTGGTGGACCATCTCATGTCACGCTTAAGGGACGCTGAAGAATCCAACCGCAACACTGAATCATGGGGCGAGTCCCAGTCTGGAGGATCCCAGAGACAGCAAAGATCCTCCTTCTTCGAAGGAGCTAACGGCAGAAGTAGCCGTGGTAGGAGCCGAGACCGAGCACAGCCCGAAGTTAGGCCTGAGGAAACGTTTGGTACCGAACCCAATGAGGAAGGTACCGGGCGAAGGTCAACTGCAGCTGAGCCTGTCATGCTGCCTAACCACAGAAACACCAGTGAACGGGGCCGAGCTAGAGTTCAGCTCGAAGTTGGACCCGAGGAAGTGCTTAGATCAGAACCCAACAGGGGAAGATCAAGGCAAGGGCCAACTGTAGCTGACCCAAGCATGCTCCCAGAAGATCAAAGGCAGCCACTGGAAAATATGAGGAATGATAGACGATACCATCCCTACAGGTTGTCTGGACGGAATCAATCCCACAGAACAGAACCAAACTCATTTCTATCTGCTCCAAGTTCTGATGAAAGGATGGCACGCTTATTCAGAGAGTGTGTCCAACGGGAGCAAAGAGATCGAGGGATAGGCGCTAGGGTAACCAGCCCTTTCGCCCGCAATATCGAAATTGCTATCACCCCCCGAGAATGGAAGATGCCAACAATGGAACCCTACAAAGGAACCTCCGATCCCGTTGTACACTTACAAAGGTACACGCAGCATATGCTCATGAGTGGAGCAACAGAGGGAGTACTATGCAAATGCTTTCCGCTCTTCTTAGCAGATCTTGCTACCTCCTGGTTCTGTCATCTACACCAAGGATCCATCAGCTCATGGGAAATGTTGAAAGAAAAATTTATCAGTCAGTTCCGCATTCATGTGGAGCAACCTAAGGACGCTTATTCCTTATCCAGCGTCAAACAGAAACCTGGAGAAAAGCTGCAGCAATACCTAACCAGATTCAACGCCGCAGCAGCCGCAGTTCAAGATGCCGATGAGAAGCTTATCCTAATGGCCCTCTGCAATGGGGTGCATCCGGACACTAAATTTGCTAGAAGATTGACAAAAGAAAAACCAGCTACTTTACCCTATTTCTTCCATGAAGCCGGGAAATACATGAGGCTTGAGGATGCTGCCATTGAGGGGCAGTCAGGACAGCAAAGTAAGACGACCCATGGCAACGCCCCTGCTGTGGCAAGGGACGTTCGAAGAAATGATTCCAGAGACAATGCTGGGGGCAAGAAGGTAGAAAAGCGCCTATATCGGCCAGGACCAAGATTCGACACTTACACCCCTTTGAACGAGACCGTCGAAAATATCTTCCTTGCCACCCAAGGCGAAGTTAGATACAAACGCCCACCATACAAGAAGGAATCAGATAACGCACAGAAGTCTGGAAAATTCTGCCGCTTCCACGAATCTCACGGACATGATACCAACGAATGCCATCATCTCCGAGATCTGATTGAGGAACACATCAGAAGGAAGAAACTGGAGCGTTATGTAAAAAGTCAAGACAGGACTCCAGCTCCTGCCAATGAAAACCCAAGGCTACCCTCACCAGGGACCGACAGAGGAAACCGCAACACTAGCAGCTCTAGTCAAGAGAAGATAGTGGTCCATACCATCTCAGGAGGTCCGCACATCGCAGATAGAAGTTGGAGAGAGATGGAAAGATATGGGAAGTCGCTTAGAGACAATAGAGACTGTGTCAATACGGTTATAGAAGAGCGCCACCCAAAGCGGAAAGAAAGTGATGACATCACATTCAGTAAACGCGACCTAGAAGGAAGACAGTACCCTCACATGGATCCCATGGTTATCTCTGCCCGACTCGGTCCCGCCGAAGTTTACTGAATCCTGGTAGACACTGGAAGCTCTGTAAATATCCTGTTCAAACACGCATTCGACAAAATGAAGCTATCAATGAAGGATGTGTCTCCCTGCGATAAACCACTACACGGTTTCACTGGAGATGCGAAGATGCCCCTCGGGCAGCTGGACCTCTTTGTTGAGATTGGAAGCCATCCCCGCTCCGTTGTAAGGAAACAAACGTTTGTGCTGGTAGAAAACCATTCGGCCTACAACGCCTTCTTAGGAAGACCAGCCTTGTCTGACTTCCAGATTGTCCTAGCCCCATGGTGCCTGAAAATGAAATTTCCAACAGACAATGGGGTAGGGGAAGTGGAAGGAGACCAGGATATTGCATGAGATTGCTATGTAACCGAACTTCGCAACAACCACAAGAAAGATAAAGGGAAAGGTGTAGAGATTGCCCTCTGCACAAAAAGCCTTGAAGCATAGCAACTAAAGAAAGCCCCTCCTCTTCGATACACCAGCGACCCTTTCAACGAATTAGACCCTAGGGACAAAGAGGAGGAGGCCACCGCCGAGCCTGCAGAGGCTATGGAGTTTATATCTGTAGACAAGCACGACTCAAGTAGGCTACTGAAAATTGGGTCCCAGCTGAAAGCTGAATTGAAGGAACAACTCATTGATTTTCTCCGCCACAACTTGGATGTATTCGCTTGGTCACACGCTGACATGACCGGAATCTCCCCCGACATAGCATGCCACGTATTAAACATTGATCCTACCAAGGCGCCTATAAAACAAAAAAAGAGAAGTATGGGGGCAGAGCGATCAGCAGCCCTCGATGAAGAAGTAAAGAATCTACTCGCCAATGATTTCATACGAGAAGCTATTTACCCAGAATGGATCGCCAACCCGGTACTAGTAAAGAAGGCTAATGGGAAGTGGCGGACCTGCATTGACTTCTCCAACCTAAACGACGCCTGCCCAAAGGATTGCTTCCCGCTTCCCAGAATCGACCAACTTGTAGACAGCACAGTCGGGCACGAACTCCTATCTTTTATGGATGCATACTCAGGATATAACCAAATTCCTATGCATGCTCCCGATCAAGACCACACTAGTTTCATCACCGACCGGGGTTTATACTGCTACAAAGTGATGCCCTTCGGACTTAAAAATGCAGGAGCCACCTACCAGCGCCTCGTCAACAAGATGTTTGCAGGGCTAATAGGACGAACTATGGAAGTATATGTAGACGACATGCTGGTGAAATCACGGAAAGCCAAAGATCACGTAAGCCACCTAGGCGAAATGTTCCAGGTACTTCGACAGTATGGAATGAAGTTGAATCCACTAAAGTGCTCCTTCGGAGTGTCATCGGGAAAATTCTTAGGGTTCATCGTCCATGCCCGAGGGATTGAAGCAAACCCTAAACAAGTCCGAGCATTAAGGGACATCAAGATACCTTCCACCCGAAAGGAAATGCAAAGCCTAAATGGAAAAGTGGCCGCCCTAAGCCGATTCATCTCCAAAGCAACGGACAAGTGCGTCCCCTTTTTCGAAGCTCTAAAGAAAGATAAAGGAAAGTTCGAATGGACGGACGAATGCTTAACCGCTTTCCTTAACCTAATCGATATCGAACACCTCCAGAAACCACCGGTACTCTCGACCCCAAGCGAAGGCGAAGAATTATACCTATACCTTGCTGTGTCATCTCACGCTCTAAGCGCTGCCTTGGTAAGGGAAGACAACCGCACGCAACGACCAGTTTACTTCGTCAGTAAAAGGTTTACTGGGGCAGAAGTCAGATATCCTAAACTTGAAAAGTTAGCATACTGTTTACTAATCACTTCACGAAAACTACGTCACTACTTCCAATCCCATTCCATCAAAGTTCTAACCGATCAACCACTGAGGCAGGTACTCCATCGTCCCGACACTTCCGGGCGACTACTTAAATGGTGTATCGAGCTGAGTCAATATGATATCACCTATCACCCTCGCACCGCCATCAAGGGACAAGCCATGGCTGATTTCATTGTAGAATTCACTACCAACGAGGATAAGGAGCAACTGGAAATAACGGAAGATATCAAGTGGAATCTCTTTGTGGACGGTGCATCTAACGAACAAGGCTCGGGGGCAGGTATGGTAATAATCACTCCCAGGGGAAATAAACTGCACTATGCTATAAGGTTGGAGTTCGCTGCCACCAACAACGATGCAGAATATGAAGCAGTGATAGCTGGACTAGAAATTGCCATAGAAATCGGAGCCAATTCTTTGTGTCTTCACAGCGATTCTCAACTCATTGTTAATCAAATACTAGGAGAATTCCAAGCTCGAGAGGAACGACTCATAGCATATCTAAAGAAGACCAAGTTGCTTCTCAGCCGATTGGATCAGTACTTAGTCAAACACATCCCTCGGGAAGAGAACCAAGAGGCCGACGAATTGGCAAAGCAAGCGAGTATGAGAGACATCGCCATCTTTGGGGCAGTAACCATCTCAAAGCAAACGGTCCCGAGTTTTGAGCAAGTGAATCTGATAGCCGCAGCCGAAGAAGCAACTTGGATGACTCCCATCCGAGACTACCTACAAGGTGGCACACTACCCAACGGGCGTAATGAAGTCAAGAAAATCTTGAGGAAAGCGTCCCGCTATACAATACAAGAAGACATCCTCTATCGGCGCGGTTTCTCTAACCCATTATTAAGGTGTGTCGCCGGAAGGGAAGCCAAGGAAATCTTATCCAACATCCATCAGGGGAGCTGTGGAGATCACACCGGGGGGCAAACATTAGCAAAAAAGATACTCCGATACGGATATTTCTGGCCCACCTTAAGCAAGGACGCCTTAGATTTCGTCAAGAAGTGTGACAGATGCCAAAAATTTGCTAAGATCCCTCGGCTACCAACAACCGAGATTACTCAGATGACCAGCCCTTGGCCCTTCGCGATATGGGGAATTGACTTAATCGGCGAGCTACCAATGGGCCGAGGCGGGGCCAAATATGCTATAGTGGCAGTTGATTATTTCACCAAATGGGTGGAAGCGGAACCTCTAAATAAAGTATCTTCAGCAAAAGTTATTAACTTCTTGATCAAAAATGTTCTGTGCAGGTACGGAGTCCCACTCAAAATCATATCAGACAATGGACTTCAATTTGACAGCGAGGAATTCGCCAACTGGTGCCAAGAACACAGAATTCATAAAAGCTTCTCATCCGTAGCATATCCCCAGGCAAACGGACAAGTCGAAGCGGTCAACAAAATTCTGAAAACTCTAATCAAAAAGAAGCTCGAAAAGTCAAAGGGCGCTTGGGTGGATGAACTTCCTACGGCACTATGGGCCTATCGCACATCTTTCAGAACATCGACAGGGCACACTCCTTTCTCTTTGGCATACGGATCGGAGGCTATGCTCCCAGTTGAAACTATTGTGCCTTCCCATCGTCGGATCCACTATAACCCAGAAGAGAACGAAGAACTCCTTCACATGTCTTTGGATCTAATCGAGGAGAGAAGAAACGATGCAATCCTCAAAACAGCAGCCCACAAGCAAAAAGTGGCAGCACAATACAACTCCAAAGTCAAGCATCGTACCTTGCAAGAAGGGGATCTTGTCCTCAAGCGAATCTTCCCTCGCCCCGGAGCACTAGACCCAATCTGGGATGGACCATATGTAATTCATAAAGATCTCCACAACGGAGCCTATATTTTGTCAACAGTGGACGGAGAGGTGTTCCAGAGGGCATGGAACATCCAACACCTCCGTCGATACTTTTCTTAACTTGTATTGCCCATATGAAGTGAATTAACAAAGAGAATCAGTGGACGTAGGCCTTTTCGTGCCGAACCACTTTAAAAAACCTTGTCTCTTTTTTTTGTTGTTCCTTTGTATCTTGGCTGCTTGTTAACTTTATCCTTTTCTGTTGAACAAAATCCTGAGTATACAGCATTTCTATTCAAAGCACTCCGCAACACAACTTCACCTGGACAAGACCTAACAGGTACTATGCGAATCTATGCCCTCGCCAATGAGACACTTTTGCTCCAGCATCCCTCTGCTGCGGGTTAACTCATTGCTCACGACGGCCCTTAAAGCCAACTGTAATGAGCCGATTATAAGCCACCGAGAAGGCCGACTATAGCCGAGGCAGCTCATTACGGCGTTAGGCTCGCCGGCAACTGTAAACCGACTATAAGCCCCAACATAAGGTGTGGCCAGCCAGGGGCAGTTCACAGTTGACGATCGGCACCCACGCTAGCCGGCCACAGTAAATCGAATAATACCCACGATTACGGGCCAAAATGGCCCGGGTAGTTACTGTGCGCGATCTCGGCTCCGATGTGTCTTAAGTGCGGCTGTGGTAAAAAAGAATTAACTCCCCGCGGAGGCGTAAGATGGGTGACAAATGTCTCCAAGACCCATAGCTAGGGAAAGTGACTACAAAACCCGTTTGCCACGAACTTAAGCACATCGAAGGCCTTCCGTGATTGGAAGTTTTACTATTTCACGTATTTCAATTTTACTTAAAAAGCTTTTTTTTTCCTATCCCCTATAACAATCCCTAAAGTACATGATACAGAGTAGGAGATACTCGCCAATGGGTGTAGGGACTCACAGTGGCAGGACATTCGACTACATTCCATGCTCGGTCCTACAAGATATTCAAGACTGCCATCTACGATTAAAACATGAAAGGCGGTATTTTCTTCTTTTATGTACAAATACATGACTATAATTTGTTCACACCACACGTTAATATTGTAAGTCATAAAATTATGGTGTAGAACCAGAGTCTAACATCAAACACAATTTAATTACAAGAATATACATAGCTACATTTCTCATACGATATGTCGAAATAGCAACAAATATTCAAGAAACGACAAAATCAGCTTAAGTTAAAAAATTACACGTCAAGAATTATGTTGATTATTACAAGTAGCAAGAATTACAACTTAGAAGTTACTCTACTGTCTTAAGACTAACAGATACAACAATGCCAAGCCTACAAAAAGAATTTTCCAGGTCTAATCAGGGAGCCGGTTGCGTCGAAGTCTTGTCCTTGCTCTGTTGCCCGCCTGTCCGGTCATAAAAAGGATTCATTAGTGATAAGTAACCAAGTTAACAGAAAGACTAGAAAGGAAGACTTACCAGCACCTGCTTCTTGACCATCCTGGTCGTCATCCTCTACCTGCACACCTGCCTCCTCAGCAGCAAACATCCGCATACCCTCCTTTACCGCCACTTTCTCCTCCTTGGTGAACTGGGCAGTGACCACATCCATACTGAAGACCGATCCACCCTCTTTATCTGCATCAGCCTTAGCCTCCTCCAAAGCCCGAAGATAGATCTTAGCCATGACCCTGGGATAATCATCCATCCAAGAGAGATTGCCCTGCTTCCAAGTTCGGAAATACATGTCCTGGAGCATGTCATCCATCATTCCCTCATTCTCCTCAAACTCCCTCATCCGGGCATCGGAAGCCGACAACCTTTCGACGGCAGCATCTCTCTCTAATCTGTATCTCGAGCAATCAGCCTGAAGGGACCTCCGCATCACCTCCATCTCTTCCCTCAACTTAGCTTGAGCAAGCTCTGCAGCCTCAAGTTTCTCGGACAATTCCTCCACCTGCTCGAGATCCGCTCTCCGAACCTCATCCACCGTGGCAATAGCCATGTCAATCCGCTCTTTGCAAGCAGCTTCCATTTTCCACAATTCGGCCCGACTGGCCTCTTCCATGGTTTTCCTTAGTCGCCCAGTAGCAGCCTCATGCTGAGAAATCTGAATAGCCTGATCTGCAAGCTGTTTGGCCTGATCCGAAACCACCAATCGAAGTCGGATATTGGCGCTCCCAATCTCCTCTCCGGCCTTAACCAGCCGAGCATGATGCCCCATCAGCTTCTTGGTCTCCTCTGCCACCCGATCAATATTAGCCTTGGCCTCGTCTCCCATAGTGACTATACGAGTAGTGAGTAGATCGAGATCTAAGGACTTGGCTTCATCAAGTACTCGTACCATGGGGTTACGGGGGAGAAGGTGTTCGCCAGTGACTTCGTCAAAAGTAATATCATGAGAACTTGGATCCAGATCAGGATGACCCGCAAATGGATTACGGGCCAAGTCGGGACGGTCGATATGAATAACAGAAGGGTTTCCGAACGGGTGCGGAGAAGGTACAAACTCGCTACCCTCCTCAGTAATATCATGAATAGGCTGAGCCGGAGGCTGAGGACCGGGCGAAGTTTCGGATAAAGGATGACTCCTCTTCCTCTGCTGAATACCCTCTTCGATGACCCCAAGAAGAGGACGGTAGCCGACTACATCCCCGGAGCGTTGGGTTGGGGGCTTCGGCTTAGCAGAAATTTTGGAAAGTTTATATTGCTCAAGCCTGTGTCGAAGGTCTGAAGCTTTGGACATCTTGCCTGCTCCTGATATAAAGAACAAGTGTCACAATCTTACATTACTATACGATTCGAGAAACGCGGTAAATTACAAGTTAAAAAAGGAAAAGAAACACAGCTGTGGTTGTACAAACCCTGGGGAGGAGTGGGATACTGCAATAAGTCCTGGATTTCATTCCAGGACGGGAGCGGGTCATAAAATATTCCTAAGTCCCTATCATTAATGAAGCATGCAGGAGTCAAGAGTTCACCTTGAGTCGTCGGAGCCACCTTGGCTGGAATGGTTGGAGAAGACTCACTTGCACCAGTCCCGGCTTTGTCCGCCTTCCCGGTCTTCTCTGCCAAAGCCGGATCCTCATCCAACCCCTCAAAAGCCTGGTGGAACGCATCATCCGTCCACTCCTGAATCTCGCCCGCTTGCCCAGGAAGTAGGGCCCCGATGCCATCGCCACCTTTGTCACCATCCCGACCATCTCCACCCTCGCCTCTTTCCTCCTCTATGTCTTCCTCCTCCCGGGTAAGTGGACAATTGCTGGGGGAGGGACCGTCCTATTTCTTGAGTTTCTTACCTCCGACAGCTGGAGGTTTTGTGAAAGGTTTCCTCTTGCTACTCTCTGCCATAACACCGTCCTTGGTCTGAGCAGCCGCCCTCTCCTCCGCCGTTTCCCTCAACTTAACTACAGACTGCTGCGGAAGGATTAAGTTATATTCCAAAAGAATCGCATTTCTAATCAAGAAGGCAGATGATCTATATTTCCCAAGAATGGCTTCTATCTCAGCCGCCGTCTGAACCAGGCGGTCAGTCTCCACAACCGGAAAGCCACCTGTCGCTAGCAAAAATGAGAAAGTATGAGAAGAAGCATCGCAATCGGAATAGAAATTATAAGTAAAAGCATCAACTTACATCCAGAGGTAAAGCGCCGGATTGAAACGGAGTCGTCCCTAACAAAGAACCACTCTTTCTTGAACATGCTGAATTTAGAGTACAGATCCAAGACCGGTTTGAAGGCCACGGCTGACTCCAAGCTAATGTATGGGGATCCTTTCTTGTAGCCTCTCAAATTATATAAGTACCGGATCTCTCGGTTGGAAGGAGGGCGCCCGTACTTCCTCTGAAAGATGACGAAAAGGCTCGCCAGTATGGCATAAGAGTTGGGCTGAAGCTGGAATGGGGCCACCTTTAGATACGTGAGGAAGCTGACTACCCAAGCATTGAGAGGCGGGATAGCACCACACATACAATGGTACCTACTATAAGCAAAGTACCCTTCGGGAGGATTGTATGGCATGACTCCTGGGCTCGGCAACAGCATGAGGGCTCTATCGATCCCAAAGGAACGAGATATAACATCGAGCTGCTCCTCTTTGAGAGAGCTAGGAAAGCAGTCAGGCGGGGAATCCAGCAGCTCCTGGGGACCATGTCCATCCACTAATGACCTTGGGGCGGGCCCATGACGCTCCGATCCTGATTGAGCTGGGGGCACGGCCGAGGACTCTCCTTCACCCCCGGACTTCCTTTTATCCGAACGAGTTTCCACTTTGCGAGACATTTATCTGCAAAACAAAAGATACGAAAGTATAAAACAAGCAAGTATATGATTTCTGGAATTTAATTTGTCATTCGAAGCATAAAAATCATTCGGTACAGAAAAATTCTCAAGTCCATTCGACACGGGAAGTTTTCAAGTTCGTTCGATGTTAGGTTCGTTCGGTATTCGAACTCCTAATGTTCATTCGGCGATCACACTCTCCCATTTTCATTCGGTAGGACTAAGACCCATTCGGTAACAAAGGTTCATTTGGCGGTAAAGAGAAATCACCTGGTTCGGCTAGCACAGCTGATTCGGCAGAAGGCAGAAATTTTGATTCGGTAAAATCAATCGGTTCGGCTATCTCAGACGGTGAGGAGACGACGGTAGCATAGCTCCCATATTTATAGGCAAGGGAAAGGCCACCGAACCAAAACATTCGGCGCACAAGACCGAACGAGAACAACCAGGATCAAACAAAGCAAGCTATATACCAGCATATACCTCGCTTTGGGGGGCAAATGTTGGGTGTGTTTTCACCCCTACCGAGCCAGAAGGAACCAAGCTCCTACCACCGGTCCAAACAACAGCCGAACCAGGCATATCCCCCTCGCCGAACCAAGACCTATCCCAACTACCGCCGAACCAGGGAGCTACCGAACCAGCTTCCTCCATTCCATTGCCGAACCAGCTTGCTCCAACCACTACCGAATGAAGCCTCGCCGAACCGAATCAAAGCACTACATACCGAACCACCACTGCTCCAACCACTACCGAATGAAGCCTCGCCGAACCGAATCAAAGCACTACATACCGAACCACCACTGCTCCAACCACTACCGAACCGAAGCTTCGCCGAACCAGAACGTTGCCAGGCCAGATTGCTCCAGCCCAGGCCCACAGGCAGCTATATACATCCAAGACCCCTGCCCCCAGCCTCACTCTATAAATAGAGGGGCAGGGGTACAACAATGGGGACCAGTTTTTAGAGAGCTCAAGCACGGAAGGAACTCTTAAAACAACATTCTTTTACTTGTATCAAAGCTTTGTACTTGTAATCATAAAAGAAGAAGAGAAATAACATATAAAGTGGACGTAGGCACATTCTGGCTGAACCACTATAAATCTGCGTGTCTTTTTACAGTTTAGCCCCTGTTTTTTACGTATTTGCATAAGTCGCTCAAATTACTAAGAATAACATAAAATCTACTAAATCATACAACTTTGAGGTGTTTGTCCATTTTTTGTGCAAACACATTAAACTACTTCATTAAAGTGACTTTGTTGTTTCTATTTTCGAATAAAATGGCCCTTCGGTCGTGTACTTCTATTTTACATAATTATATTGTGAACTATGACCAACTTGAATTAAACTACATGCGAACGATGCAGGTAACCAAGCACCCAGAGTTAGGCGCCAAACAACCTCCATAGACCATGATCAGACCTTGGGAGTTTCATTAAGACAAGCGTGAGTCTACCCTTCATCAGCTACCATGCACCCCGACTTGGGGTAAGAACTCGAAACGAAAAGTGGGTGTGACTCAACCATTCACCTCATATTCTATTGCTTTAATTCCTACGGAACATCTATGCCTTACTAAGAGCCCGACAAGGTCAAACTCCAATACAAAGTGGACAAAACTGACCGTCCACTCATCAACCTCCGCACTTGAGTTAGAGACCAAAAAAGGACTTAGAGTAGATGTGACCCAACCATCCACTCCCAACTCGTACTTGAAATTCGCCAAGATACTTATACCTCTTCCGAAGCTTAGCAAGACCGAGGTTCAACTAGAAGTGGATGTGACTTGGTCGTTCACACATCGACTCCTGCCCTGGACATAGGGGCGGTTTGGGAGCTCGACCAAAAGTAGGCGTGACTGGCCTTCTACTCATTAACCACTGCCCTTGACATAGGAGCACGACTACAGCTTAAGGTGGAGGTGACCTGACCTTCTACCCAACAACTCTCTCCCTCGACTTACCGAGAGGAGTATGAAGCAAATTGGACATGACCTGACTGTCTAATCTAAACACGGATGTGATCTAGCCATCCATTGCTTACTCCCTTCCTTGACTTGATAGGAGGAGCTACAATCACCAAGCGGACGTGAATCGACCGTCTACTTGCCAACTTCTATCCTCGGGGTTGGGGAGTAGAATTCCATTCCACGAATGAACGTGACTCGACAGTTCATTAAACAACTCCTGCCTTAATTCAACAGGTGGAGTATAAACGCATAAAAATGGGTGTGACTAACTAACCATTGTATAACTCTAGTTTCCAGATTGCAGACTAGAGTATAAACACAAAAAATGGATGCAGTCTAACTATCCATCGATCAACTCTGGTCCCCAGAGAGTAGATAGGAGTATAAACTACCGGTGTGAATGACTACCAGTCGAATGACTCTGGTCCTAGTGCATGGATAAGAGTATAAAACAGAGATGGATATGACCCGGCCGTACATCGGATAACTCCGATCCCCGGAGCATGGATAGGAGAATAAACAACGAAAGGGTACGACCTGACAATTCATTCTTCAGTGCCTTTCTTCGATCCATTGGGAGAAGTATGAAACCAAATGAGCATGACTCGACCGCTTCTGAGCTAACTCTATCCCTTGATCCAACGAGAGAATATAAATCAACATGGACGTGATTGATCGTCCAGCTCCAAATGAATATGACATGACCGTTTATTCGCTAACTCTGATCATGATCCGACTACAAGAGCAATTTGAAATGGATGTGACTCGACTGTCCGCTCTCCAACTCTTGCCCTTGACTTGGTGGCAAAGACATGACTTAAAGTGGATGCAGTTCGACCATCCGCTCCCCTGCTCGAGCTCGAAGTTCACCAGAATGCTCATCTTACTCCCAAGGCTCGACAGAAATAGGATCTAAATGAAAGTGGATGAAGTACGACCATCCACGCATCGACTCCTGCCCGGGATGCAGGGGAAGTTTGAGAGCTCAAGCTTAAACTGGATGTGATTCAACCATCTAATCTAGGGAGGATGGGATCCTTCCATCCACGATCGTGCTCGTGCCTGAAGTACGATGAACTATTCAAGTCTTGCCCAAACATCGACAAGTCCAAAATCCAAACCAAAAATTGGATGCTGTTCAACCGTCCGTCACCAACTTTAGTCCCCCAGTATGGACTGGAGTATAAAAAAAAGTGGGCATGGTTCAACCGTGCATTGACTAACTCAGGTCCCAAGAGTGGGGACTGGAGTATAAACACCAAATGGGTGTGACTGAGTGCCCATCAACAAACTCTATTCCCCAAGCGTGGACCAGAGTACAAACACAAAAAAGATGGACGCGCTTCGACCGCCCATCGATAAACTCTGGTCCTTAGAGCGCGGATATGAGTATAAACAGCAAATGGATGTGACTCGACCGTCAATTCATCAACTCTAACCTGAACTCACCAGAAGGAGTATAAACTCAAAAGGACGTGATTCGACCATCCACGAACTAACTTTGCTAACCAAGACTGGGCGCAGGAGTACAAACTACTAAAAGCTGAATATGACAGCTCACTATAGCTCCGGATTGGTATTCTTTACAACTAAAGGCAACGACCACAAGGAGGCCTTAATACAAAATCAATCGGAACAAAGTCCAAAGTTACGGGAGACCGACTATATCGTACCACCGGATCGATGGGCAATATTGATCCAAATCTTCTATATTGTGCCTCTTAATCGACGGTCAATGTCGATCCACACCAACGATTCTTCAGTTCCTGCCTAGAATATGGCGACATCTGCACCAAAAGTAGACGTGATTAACCATCTGGTACTCAGCTCATGTTCAAAATCCGGTGAAGCATCGAAGTCTTCCCTCGGGAAGGAGAAACTAGGATACAATCCAGAATTAGCTTGACTTGGCCTTCCATCAATTACCTTAGATCCGGCAGAAAAAGTATAAAACTAAAGCGGACGTGACTTGCCCGTCCACTTACCAACATTTGCCCCAGACTTGGGAGGCACGAGCGAGAATCAAGATGGATGTGACCTGATGATTCATCAATCAACTATAAGTCTTTGGAGCTTAGGCGGGAGTATAAACACAACTAGGACGAGACTTGACCATCCACGCAGTACATCTATCAATAGAAGACTGGGGGCAGAAGTGTGATTATCAAAGAGTTGACTACGATAACTTAATATTGTGACTCATGCCTAGTGTTTACAAAGACTCGAGGCTACGACCGAAAGGATGCTTAGAGATAGAATCATTAAATCTACGCCCAGGCTCATAGGCGACTGACTATTATTCCAAATCGAACAACAAGCAACGGATCGTGAGTACATTGAACGGAAATCATATTACTCGAATACACAAGCAGATTCAAACTCAAAGCAAAAGCCTGCTATGCAGCTATACGCAACACAAGGCTGAACTCTACTCGGTATTTGATTCAACGGGCCTGTAAGCCCGATCTTCAACCATTGTAGATAATCACTCAAGGTGCATGGAATCCATAACTATCAAATTCTATAGATAGTCATTGTTAGATAAATTAATCTGTTCCCCCGTGCTAAGTGCAGTTTAGTGCGATATTGTGCAATGTAATGCAGTTCAATATTATACGATAGTTATGGAGAAACTTGGGGGTTTAACCGGACTGACCATTATCTCTGACAATCCAAACTAGATTTCACGTCGATGGTTATGCACAACAGTTACATTCAAAATTCAAGGAATCAGCTATCGGTGCATAAGTGCTTGCCGTCAATATTCAGGGCACAGGCATACATCTGAATTCACGTTCAAACAAACAAGCATGTCCATCCATTTAATTTCAAGTCCATATGGGCATACATGTGCATGCGTTCAAGCCTTAGGTCACAAAGCAATTATCCATCTTGGCAAAAAGTGTTCATATATGCAAGAGTACAAGGTAAGTTCATATAGAGAAAGAAAAACCAAAGTTCGCGTCTAAACAGGCAAGCCCAAGTTCGAGTTCAAGATCACAAGGCAGAGAGCTTGTTTTAGTTGTACGTGTCAATTCGTCATATGTTGGGGATCCACCTATGGGATCGGAACCGATTCCATCACCCGCTATGTGTTCTTTTTGATTCCATGCCTTCACCGATCCCATATATAGCTTCCTATATATGGATGCGTTATCCATTACTTGTTTGGACAGGATATCAAAAATGTTTTGGTTCAACTACCGATCCCTTATGTATGGGATACATTACTCACACTATCGATCCCTAGTTCGCTTGATTAAATGAGCGATCAAAGGCTAATTATGATCCCATGCTCCATGTTTTGAGAATCTGCTATGACAGTTCAATTCAATGCCTACGAAACTCAATTTAAAGCTAGTTAAAAATAAGCTTGTACATAGTTTCATCACCAATAAGCTGATATGTCATTTGCTTATGATTGTTCAATTCATCGCTGATCCTTTAACCAGCTTCAAACTGCCGATCCCAAGCCTACTACCAAACCCCAAACTTACATCAACTAACCCAAAATCCTCCTTCCCATAATCAATCCCAAATCCGACCACCAGCGTGAAATCAAACCATAGCTTAGGTAGTCCTCATTTCCAACATACTCCAATTCGCCATTTGTTTGGAGCTAAGTATGGGGTATATTTGAATTAATTTCGAGTTTGGATCGATCTAATTGGATAGAGATTCGACCTAGAGTGGCGGCGCAGGCTATACGAGGAATATATGATCGGATCAAAAAATGACTTAAGTGGATTGAAGGGATTTTCGAACTCTAAAGTTTGGCGATGTTGACTAGAAGGGAGTGGGGTTCGGTTGCAGGAATGAACAAATGTAAAAGAGGGGATCGGTGGAAGAATGTAAAAGAAAAATAAAATGAAGAGGAGGGATTGTAAGTGGATTATATCTCATGCGTATTTGGTTCTACAAAGAATGCAACACAACCTATTGCATACGGGTCCAAAGTGTTAAACATATGCGTGTGGGATCAGTGTCAATCCCCCCTATAGGGGTCAGTACCGAATCCTATTCCAAAAAAAAGTTTATGTATGTGTGAACTCGACGCATATCATGAGACTTGGCAACGACCCGTTGACGTATGAACGTACTCAGGAACCATTGATGACTAAAATGTGTACATGGATGTACGTGCATTTATACATACCCATCATTCGATTTCTTGAATCGACGGAAATTGAATTATTACCTGAGAACTACAGAGAGAAAAGAACAGTTCAAATAGTCGAGGCCTACTAACTCGATTGACAAGCTCAATGGAACCAAGCATAGATAAAGACTGAGGATTACATCCCAGATTTATACTAACTAATGTCGACCAAGCATCACATCAAACAAAAAAAGATATGACTCTTTGGAGAGATAACTCAACGGAAGGATAATGACTGTTCAGGAAACTTAATGGAATCCTTTTCGATAACTCTAACTTGTTTCGATTCAAAGCGTGTTGTGTTTGAAACAAGACGTACTTTGGAGGGAACGTGTTATCCGGCCTTTTGACCCGGCTATATCTAGACTGATTGGACAAGTTAGACTCGATGATAGACAAGACAAGTAGCCTAGAGAAGTGATCATGGAGTCCAGAGGTCAAGCATAAACAATGAAATGAAGCAACAATCAAGCGAGACCAAGAGATGGACTCCCCATAATATTCTAGGAATAGATTAGTGCCTCCCCTAAGCAGGGGATCGGTACCTATCCCTTCCCCTAGGAAGGGGATCCGATCGTATTACTTCTCCTAGGCAGGGGATCAGATCGTATTACTACCCCTAGGCAAGTGATCAGATCATCTCACTCCCCTTGGGCAGAGGATCGTATCACTCCCCATAGGCAGGGAATCAGATCATATTAGCTCAGCAGTTCAACTCAACGAAAATCGATTGATATCTCCAAAATCATGTAGACAACTATGCAAACAACTTTGGAAATATGAACTAGCATCAAGACGGTCTCGTAGGAGGGATCGCATGGGCCCACAAGGTCATCTAGACTAATCTACACTGATCCCCTATCCATGGGAGTTCGGCCATGAAACTTTTCGGGTGACCTCATCTAAATCATGAGATTCTACATACAAAATTTCAGGAAGATATTCAGTCTTCTTCCCCTATAAATACAGCGACCATTCTCCATAAGTGAGATCCTTCTCTTTGACGGCCAAGGCTCTACCATTACTATTATTTATTCTTGTACTACTGGATACCAGCCGATCCAAATCTCTTGTAATCAAACAACCAGTGCAAGATCAATAAAAGGATCAAGTGGACGTAGGCCAAGGTTGCCGAACCACTATAAAAATTTGTGTCTGATTTACGTTTTCTTCTCTGTTTTAATTTTATTCTTCATTTGATTAGAACTCTATTGGGTGTTTGTGTTTGCAAAAAAAATGGACAAACACCTCAAAGTCGTATGATTTAATTGAGTTTATGTTATTCTTAGTGATTTGGGTGATTTATGCAAATATATGAAAAGCATGGGCTAAACTGTAAAAGACACGCAGATTTATAGTGGTTCAGCCAGAATGTGCCTACGCCCACTTTATATATTATTTCTCCTTTCTTCTTCAGATTACAAGTACAAAGCTTTGATACAAGTATCTGAAAGTTGTTTGAAAGTTCTCTCTGTGCTTGAGCTCTCAAAACTTGTCCCCCCTTGTTGTACCCCTGTCCCTCTATTTATAGAGTGAGGCTGGGGGTAGGGGTCTTGGATGTGTATAGCTGCTGGTGGGCTTGGGCTGATGTGATCTGGCCTGGTACGTCTTGGTCCGGTAGCACTTGGTCCGGTGATGGTTTTGATTCGGTGAAGGCTGGTCCGGTAGGCAGTGGAGTAGGTTGGTTCGGTGAAGGCTGGTCCGGTAGGCAGTGGAGTGACTTTGGTTCGGTCATGGGTTGGTCCGGTGGTAGTGCATGCTGGTTGGATTGGTTCGGCAAGGCCCTAGAGACATGTTGGTTCGGTGATGAGAGGGGAGTGGAGTGGGATTGATTCGGTGGTTTTGGTCCGATGGGACTTCGTCCAACATTTGCCCCCCAAAGTGGGGCATATGCCAACATGTGTCTCGCTTTGTTTTAGTTCATTCGGTTTCAACTGTCGAGCTGGTTGGCTCGGTCGTCCAGGTTTGCCTATAAGTATGGGACATATGCTTCCGTGATTTCTTGCCAAACGAGATAGCCGAACCAGATTGCCGGATCAATTGTTGAATCCTGCCGAATCAATCATTTGCCAAATCACCCTCGTCTACCAAACCAGGTGATTGCCGAATGACCCTTGTGTGTCGTATCACCGAATGAATCCGGGGTTTGAGTGTCGAATGACCCTTCGTGGTTTGAACTGCCGGATGAGTTTTTACGACTCGGACTACCGAACGAGACCCGGAGTTTGAATGCTAAATGAACCTTGAACCTTTTATGTTTCGGATTACAAATGAAACTCTAGATTGTACGCACTTGCTTGTTTATATCTCTACATCCTTTGTTTTTAACGATGTATTCTTTTGTGTTGCAGATAATGTCTCATAAAGTTGAAACTCGATCAGAGAAAAAGAAATCTACGGACAGAAGAGAATCTCCCGTCGTGCCCCCAGTCCAGTCGAATCCAGAATGACATGGGCCCACCCCGAGATCGCTGGTGGATGGGCATTGTCCTCAAGAACTTCTGAACTCACCTCCCGATTGCTTCCCTAGCTCCCTCAAAGACAAGCAGCTTGATGTCATTTCTCGGTCTTTCGGGATTGACAGAACGCGTATGCTGTTGCCGGGGGAAGGAGTGATGTCGTATGACCCCCCTCAAGGCTACTTTGCTTACAGCAGATATCACTTTATGTGTGGTGCCATTCCGCCTCTCAACGCCTGGATAGTCAGCTTCGTCACATACCTGAAGGTGGCTCCACTTCAGCTTCAACCTAACTCCTATGCCATCCTGGTGAGCCTTTTTGTCGTATTTCAGAGGAGATACGGGCGTCCTCCTTCCAACCGGGAGATTCGGTATTTGTACAACTTGAGGGGCTATAAGAAGGGATCTCCATACATCAGCTTGGAATCGGCCGTATCCTTCAAGCCAGTCCTGGACTTGTACTCGAAGTACAACATGTTTAAAAAGGAATGGTTTTTTGTCAGGGACGACTCTGTTTCTATCCGTCGCTTTACCTCCGGATGTAAGTTCAAGCTTATTTACAATTTCCATTCTGGTTGCAATGCCTCTTCTTATGTGTTTTTATTTCTTACTAGCGACAGGTGGTTTTGCGGTCGTGGAGAATGATCACCTGGTTCAAATGGCAGCGGAGATAGGAGCTATTTCAGGAAGAGATAGGTCGGCTGCTTACTTGATCAGGAACGCTACACTTCTGGGGCGTAACCTGATCTTACCACATCAGTCCATGGTCAAGCAGAGGGATACGGCGGAAGAGAAGGCTGCCCAAGCTAAAGGAGGGGCTGCGTCGAAGAGTAGCAAAAGGAGACCCTTTTTGGTATTTCCAGCTGTCGGGGGAAAGAAACTTAAGAAGTCTGACGGTCCCTCTTCCAGTACATGTCTCGACATTTCGGAGGAGGGAGATGTGGATGAGGGGAAAGGCGGAGATGAAGGAGGTGAGAGCGGAAGTAAAGGAGGAGGTGATGGTGGTGGTGATGGCACCGGGGCTTTGTCTTCTGGGCAGGTAGGCGAGATGCAAGAGTGGACGGATGACGCTTTTCGCCAAGCCTTCGAAGGTTTAGAGGAAGAACCGGCTTTGGCGGAGAATCCCAAGAAAGTCGACAAGGCTGGGACTGGTGCCGATTTACCTTCCGGGAGTGCTTCGGCTGAGGCGACTTCTGCGACTCCAGGTGAATTCTTATTCTCCCTAACTCGATACATTTCCTGAGTTATGGTTCAACGTACGCTTGTGACACTTAGTTTCTATTCCAGGAGCGGGCAAAACTGCTAAGACTTTAGATCTTCGGCACAGGCTTGAACAATATAGACTTCTTAAAGCTTCGGCCAAACCGAAACCCCCTACTACCTGCCCTGGAGACGTAGTCGGTTATCGTCCTCTTCTCGGAGTTATTGAAGAAGACATCCAAAAGAGGAAGAGGCACCGATCTGCTTTCGAATCTTTGCCTGGCCCTCAACCCCCACTCCAGCCTGTTCATGATATTACGGAGGAGGATACTGAGTTTAGGCCTTCCCCCCATCCGTCTGAGAATCCAACCGTCATCCCGATAGATCACCCTGGCTTAGCTCGTAATCCGTTTATGGGTCATCCAGATCTGGACCCGGCCTCTCATGACATTTCCTTCGATGAGGTTACTGGTGAGCATCTCCTCCCTCGCAATCCTATGGTTCGGGTGCTTGATGAGGCTAAGTCCCTGGACCTCGATTTGCTTACTAACCGAGTTGTGACTCTGGAGGATGAGGCTAAGGCGAACATCGACCGGGTTGCCGAGGAGACCAGGAAATTGATGGGGCACCACGCCCGACTGGTCAAGGCTGGGGAAGAGATAGGGAGTGCCAACATTCGGCTACGGTTGATGGTTTCTGACCAGGCTAAACAACTTGCCAATCAAGCCATTCAAATCTCTCAGCATGAGGCCGCATCCAGACAATTGAGGAAGGCTATGGAAGAGGCCAATAGGGCAGAGTTGCGGAAGATGGAGGCCGTCTGTAAGGAGCAGGTTAACATGGCCATTGCCATGGTGGACGAGGTTCGGCAAGCGGACCTCGAGCGGGTAGAGGAACTATCGGGGAGACTTAAGGCCGCGGAGCTTGCTCAGGCCAAGTTGAAGGAGGAGATGGAGACGATGAGGAGGTCCCTCCAGGCTGACCGTTTACGATATCGATCGGAGAGGGACGCTGTCGTTGCAAAGCTGCAGGCTTCCGAGGTCCGAATGAGGGAGTTTGAGGAGAACGAGGGGATGATGGATGAAATGCTCCAGGATATGTACTTCCGCACTTGGAGGCAGGGTAACTTGTCCTGGATGGATGATTACCCCCGGGTTATGGCCAGGATCTATCTCAGGGCTCTAGAGGAGGCCAAGGCTGAGGCGGATAAGGAGGGTGGCGTGGCCTTCAGTATGGATGTGGTTACTGCCCAGTTTACCGAGGAGGAGAAGGTGGCGGTGAAGGAGGGTATGCGACTGCTTGCTGCTGAGGAGGCAAGTGTGCAAGTAGAGGATGATGACTAGGATGGTCATGAAGCAGGTGCTGGTAAGTCTTCCTTTCTATTCTTTCCGTCAACTTGGTTGCTTATCATTAAAGAGTTCTTTCTTTGACCGGACAGGTGGGCAACAGGACAAGGATAAAACTCCGAAGCAGCCGGCTCCTTGATTTGACCTGGATATCTTTTTGTGAACTTGACATTGTTGTGTATGTTAGTCTCAGAATAGTAACGTAACTCTTAGGCAGTAATTATGCTACTTGTAATAAACAACATTATTCTTGACGTGTAATTTTTTAACTTAAGCTGATTCTGTCGTTTTTGATGTTTTTTGCTATTTTGACATGTTGTACGAGAAATATAGCTATGCATATTCTTGTAATTCAATTGTGTTTGACGTCAAGTTCTTGTTTAAAACATAATTTCATGACTTGCAAATGTTAGCGTGATGTGTGAACAAATTATAGCCACGTGTTTATACATGAAAGAAGGAAATACCGCCCTTTATATTTTGCTTGTAGATGGCAGCTTTGAATGTCTCGTGTGACCGAGTATGGAATGCAGTCCGGTGTCTCGTTGCGAGTATCCGCTTCCATTAGCGAATGTCTCTTGTTCTGTGTCCTGCACTTCAGGGATTGTTATGGAGGATAGGAGAAAAGTTTCTTAAATAAAATTGAAATATGTGAAAAAGTAAAACTTCCAATCACGGAAGGACTTCGATGTGCTTAAGTTCGTGGCAAATGGACTTTGTAGTCACTTTCCCTAGCTGTGGGTCTTGGAGACATTTGTCACCCATCTTACGCCTCCGCGGGGAGTTAGTTCTTTTTTACCACAGCCGCACTTAAGACACATCGGAGCCGAGATCGTGCACAGTAACTACCCGGGCCATTATGGCCCGTAATCGTGGGTATTATTCGATTTACTGTGGCCGGCTAGCGTGGGTGCCGATCGCCAACCGTGAACTGCCCCTGGCTGGCCACACCTTATGTTGGGGCTTATAGTCGGTTCACAGTTGCCGGCGAGCCGAACGCCGTAATGAGCTGCCTCGGCTATAGTCGGCCTTCTCGGTGGCTTATAATCGGCTCATTATAGTTGGCTTTAAGGGCCGTCACGAGCAATGAGTTAACCCGCAGCAGAGGGATGCCGGAGCGAAAGTGTCTCATTGGCGAGGGCGTAGATTCGCATGGTACCTGTTAGGTCTTGTCCAGGTGAAGTTGCGCTGTGGAGTGCCTTGAATGGAAATGCTATATGCACAGGATTTCGTTCAACAGAAAAGGATAAAGTTAACAAGCAGCCAAGGTATAAAGGAACAAGTTAAAAAAGAGACAAGGTTTTTTAAAGTGGTTCGGCACGAAAATGCCTACGTCCACTGATTCTCTTTGTTAATTCACTTCATATGGGCAGTACAAGTTAAGAAAAGTATCGACGGAGGTGTTGGATGTTCCATGCCCTCTGGAACACCTCTCCGTCCACTGTTGACAAAATATAAGCTCCGTTGTGGAGATCCTTATGAATTACATATGGTCCATCCTAGATTGGATCTAGTGCTCCGGGGCGTGGGAAGATTCGCTTGAGGACAAGATCCCCTTCTTGTAAGGTACGATGCTTGACTTTGGAGTTATATTGTGCTGCCACTTTTTGCTTGTGGGCTGCTGCTTTGAGGGCTGTATCATTACTTTTCTCCTCAATTAGATCCAAAGACATGTGAAGGAGTTCTTCGTTCTCTTCTGGGTTATAGTGGATCCTACGGTGGGAAGGCATGATGGTTTCAACTGGGAGCATAGCCTCCGATCCGTATGCCAAAGAGAAAGGAGTATGCCCTGTTGATGTTCTGAAAGATGTGCGATAGGCCCACAGTGCGTAGGGAGTTCATCCACCCAAGCGCCCTTTGACTTTTCGAGCTTCTTTTTGATTAGAGTTTTCAGAATTTTGTTGACGGCTTCGACTTGTCCGTTTGCCTGGGGATACGCTACGGATGAGAAGCTTTTGTGAATTCCGTGCTCTTGGCACCAGTTGGCGAATTCCTCGCTGTCAAACTGAAGTCCATTGTCTGGTATGATTTTGAATGGGACTCTGTACCTGCACAGAACATTTTTCATCAAGAAGTTAATAACTTCTGCTGAAGATACTTTATTCAGGGGTTCTGCTTCCACCTATTTGGTGAAATAGTCGACTGCCACTATAGCATATTTGGCCCCGCCTCGGCCCATTGGCAGTTCGCCGATTAAGTCAATTCCCCATACTGCAAAGGGCCAAGGGCTGGTCATTTGAGTAATCTCAGTTGTTGGTAGCCGTAGAATCTTAGCAAACTTCTGGCATCTGTCACATTTTCTGACGAAATCTAAGGCGTCCTTGCTTAAGGTGGGCCAGAAATATCCATATCGGAGTATCTTTTTTGCTAAAGTTTGCCCTCCGGTGTGATCTCCGCAGCTTCCTTGATGAATGTTGGATAAGATTTCCTTGGCTTCCCTTCCAGCGACACACCTTAATAAGGGGTTAGAGAATCCGCACCGATAGAGGGTGTCTTCTTGTATTGTGTAGCGGGAAGCTTTCCTCAAGATTTTCTTGACTTCATTACGCCCGTTGGGCAGTGTGCCACTTTGTAAGTAGTCTCGGATGGGAGTCATCCAAGTTGCTTCTTCGGTTGCAGCTGTCAGATTCACTTGCTCAAAACTTGGGGTCAATTGCTTTGAGATGGCTACTGCTCCGGAAATAGCGCCGTCTCTCATACTAGCTTGCTTCGCCAATTCGTCGGCCTCTTGGTTCTCTTCCTGAGGGATGTCTTTGACTAAGTAGTGGTCTAATTGACTGAGAAGTAACTTGGTCTTCTTTAAATATGCTATGAGTCGTTCTTCTCGAGCCTGGAATTCTCCTAGTATTTGATTAACAATAAGTTGAGAATCGCTATGAAGACACAAAGAATTGGCTCCGATTTCTAAGGCAAGTTCTAATACAGCTATCACTGCTTCATACTCTGCATCGTTGTTGGTGGCAGTGAACTCCAACCTTATAGCATAGTGCAGCTTATTTCCCCTGGGAGTGATTATTACCACACCTGCCCCCGAGCCTTGTTCGTTTGACGCACCATCCACAAAGAGATTCCACTCGATGTCTTCTGCTATTTCCGATTGCTCCTTACCTTCGTTGGTAGTGAATTCTGCAATGAAATCGGCCATGGCTTGTCCCTTGATGGCGGTGCGAGGGTGATAGGTGATATCATACTGACTTAGTTCAATGCACCATTTAAGTAGTCGCCCAGAAGTGTCGGGACGATGGAGTACCTGCCTCAGTGGTTGATCGGTCAGAACTTTGATGGAATGGGACTGGAAGTAGTGACGCAGTTTCCGTGATGTGATTAGTAAACAGTATGCTAGCTTCTCAAGTTTAGGATATCTGACTTCTGCCCCCGTAAACCTCTTACTTACAAAGTATACTGGCCGCTGCGTGCGGTTGTCTTCTCTTACCAAAGCAGCGCTTAGGGCGTGAGATGACACAGCAAGGTATAGGTATAACTCTTCGCCTTCGCTTGGAGTCGAGAGTGGTTTATGGAGGTGTTCGATTAAGTTAAGGAAAGCGGTAAGCATTCGTCAGTCCATTCGAACTTTCCTTTGTCTTTCTTTAGAGCTTCGAAGAAGGGGACGCACTTGTCCGTTGCTTTGGAGATGAATCGGCTTAGGGCGGCCACTTTCCCATTCAGGCTTTGCATTTCCTTTCGAGTGGAAGGTATTTTGATATCTTTTGGAGCTCGGACTTATTCAGGGTTTGCTTCAATCCCTCTAGCATGGACGATGAATCCCAAGAACTTTCCTGATGATACTCCGAAGGAGCATTTTAGAGGATTAAGTTTCATTCCATACTGGCGAAGTACTTGAAACATCTCGCCCAGGTGGCTTACGTGATCGTCGGCTTTCCTTGACTTTACCAGCATGTCATCCACATACACTTCCATAGTTTGTCCTATTAGCCCTGCAAACATTTTGTTGACGAGGCGCTGGCAGGTGGCTCCTGCATTTTTAAGTCTGAAAGGCATTACTTTGTAGCAGTACAAACCCCGGTCAGTGATGAAACTAGTGTGGTCTTGATCGGGGGCATGCATAGGAATTTGGTTATATCCTGAGTATGCGTCCACAAAGGATAAGAGTTCGTGTCTGGCTGTGTTATCTACAAGTTGATCGATTCGGGGAAGTGGGAAGCAATCCTTCGGGCAGGCGTCATTTAAGTTGGAGAAGTCAATGCATGTTCGACACTTCCCGTTAGCCTTCTTTACCAGCACCAGGTTGGCGATCCACTCTGGGTAGATGGCTTCTCGTATGAAGTCATTGGCAAGTAGATTCTTTACTTCTTCATCGAGGGCTGCTGATCGTTCTGCCCCCATACTTCTCTTTCTTTGTTTTATGGGCGCCTTGGTAGGATTAATGTTTAGTACGTGGCATGCTATGTCAGGGGAGATCCCGGTCATGTCAGCATGTGACCATGCGAATACATCCAAGTTGTGGCGGAGAAAGTCAATGAGTTGCTCCTTCAACTCAGCTTTTAGTTGGGACCCGATTTTCAATAGTCTACTTGAGTCATGCTCGTCTACAGATATAAATTCCATAGCCTCTGCAGGCTCGGCGGTGGCCTCCACCTCTTTGTCCCTGGGGTTTAATTCATTGAAAGGGTCGCTGGTATATCGAAGAGGAGGGGCTTTCTTTAGTTGCTATGCTTCCAAACTTTTTGTGCAGAGGGCAACCTCTACATTCTTCCCTTTATCCTTCCTGTGGTTGTTGCGAAGTTCAGTTACATAGCAGTCTCGAGCAACGTCCTGGTCTCCCTCTACTTCCCCTACTCCATTGTCCGTTGGAAATTTCATCTTTAGGCACCATGGGGCCAGGACAATTTGGAAGTCAGACAAGGCTGGCCTTCCTAAGAAAGCGTTGTAGGCCGAGTGGTTTTCTATCAGCACAAATGTCTGTTTCGCACAACGGAGCGGGGATGACTTCCAATTTCAACAAAGAGGTCCAGTTGCCCGAGGGGCATCTTCGCATCTCCAGTGAAACCGTGTAGTGGTTTATTGCAGGGAGAAACGTCCTTTATTGATAGTTTCATTTTGTCGAATGCATGCTTGAATAAGATATTTACTGAGCTTCCAGTGTCTACTAGAATTCGGAAAACTTTGGCTGGACCGAGCCGGGCAGAGATAACCATGGGATCCATGTGAGGGTACTGTATTCCCTCTAGGTCACGCCTACTGAATGTGATGTCATCACTCTCTTTCCGCTTCGGGTGGCGTTCTTCTATTACGAAATTAACACAGTCTTCATCGTTTCTAAGCGACTTTCCATATCTTTCCATCTCTGCCCAGCTTCGGTCGACGATGTGCGGTCCTTCCGAGATGGTATGGACCACTATCTTCTCTTGACTGGAGCCGCTAGTGTTGCGGTTTCCTCTGCCTATCTCTGGTGAGGGCAGCCTTGGGTTCTCATTGGCAGGAGCTGGAGTCTTGTCTTGACCTTTTACATAGCGTTCCAGTTTCTTCCTTCTGATGTGTTCTTCAATCAAGTCCCGGAGATGATGGCATTCATTGGTATCATGCCCATGAGATTCGTGGAAGCGGCAGAACTTTCCAGACTTCTGTGCGTTATCTGATTCCTTCTTGTACGGTGGGCGTTTGTATCTAACTTCGCCTTAGGTGGCAAGGAAGATGTTTTCGATGGTTTCATTCAAAGGAGTGTAAGTGTCGAATCTTGGTCCTGGCCGATATAGGCGCTTTTCTCCGTTCTTGCCCCCAGCGTTGTCTCTAGAATCATTTCTTCGAACGTCCTTTGCTGCAGCGGGCGTGTTGCCGTGAGCTGCCTTATTTTGTTGCCCTGACTGCCCCTCAGTGGCAGCATCTTCAAGCCTCGTATATTTCCCGGCTTCATGGAAGAAATCGGGTAAAGTAGTTGGTTTTTCTTTTGTCAACCTTCTAGCAAATTTAGTATCCGGATGCACACCACTACAGAGGGCCATTAGGATAAGCTTTTCATCGGCATCTTGGACTGCGGCCGCTGCGGCATTGAATCGGGTTAGGTATTGCTGCAGTTTCTCTCCAGGTTTCTGTTTGATACTGGATAAGGAATAAGCGTCCTTGGGTTGTTCCACATGAATGCGGAACTGACTGATAAACTTTTCTTTCAACATTTCCCATGAGCTGATGGATCCCTGGGGTAAATGACAGAACCAGGAGGTAGCTAGATCTGCTAAGAATAGTGGAAAGCATTTGCACAGTACTCCCTCTGTTGCTCCACTCATGAGCATATGCTGTGTGTATCTCTGTAAGTGTACAACGGGGTCGGAGGTTCCTTTGTAAGGTTCCATTGTTGGCATTTTCCATTCTCGGGGGGTGATAGCAATTTCGATATTACGGGCGAAAGGGCTGGTTACCCTAGCGCCTATCCCTCGATCTCTTTGATCCCGTTGGATGCACTCTCTGAACAAGCATGTTAACCTTTCATCAGAATTTGGAGCAGATAGAAACGAGTTTGGTTCTGTTCTGTGGGATTGATTCCGTCTAGATGACCTGTAGGGATGGTATCGTCTATCATTCCTGATATTTTCCAGTGGCTGTCTTTGGTCTTCTGGGAGCATGCTAGGGTCAGCTACAGTTGGCCCTTGCCTTGATCTTCCCCTGTTGGGTTCTGATCTAAGCACTTCCTCGGGTCCAACTTCGGGCTGGATTCTAGCTCGGCCCCGTTCATTGGCGTTTCCGTGGTTAGGCAGTACGACCGGCTCAGCTACAGTTGACCTTCGCCCGGTACCTCCCCCGTTGGG
The DNA here is from genome assembly GCA_030737815.1 of Allium fistulosum. Taxonomy (NCBI): domain Eukaryota; kingdom Viridiplantae; phylum Streptophyta; class Magnoliopsida; order Asparagales; family Amaryllidaceae; genus Allium; species Allium fistulosum. The sequence continues at coordinate 478,613,529 of CM060904.1, forward strand.
TTCGGTTCCAAGCGTTTCCTCAGGCCTAACTTCGGGCTGTGCTCGATCTCGGCTCCTACCATGGCTGCTTCTGCCGTTAGCTCCTACGAAGAAGGAAGATCTTTGTTGTCTCTGAGATCCTCCAGACTGGGACTCACCCCATGATTCAGTGTTGCGGTTGGACTCTCCAGCATCCCTTAAGCGTGACATGAGATGGTCCACCAAGGCTTCCCGCTGGGACGTGAAGCGGTTAGTTACTTCAGCCACAACCCTGTCTAGATCTGCCCTAGTAATTGCTGCAGGCTGTTCTGCAGCAGGATTGGTCGGATTTGCCTGACCTTCATTTGGTATTGCTGCTGGAGGAGGATGATTTACTTGATCTGTGACCACTGGATCTGGAAGACTACTGGTTGCGATGTTTTTTTCTTTGTTAACATCTTTCTTCTGCTTGGGAGGCATGTTTTCCAAGCGATGAACGATGCTGTTAGGAAGAAGGTTAAGTGGAAGAAGCTTCGAGCTTCTAGCTCTCAGTGAAAGCACCAAAAATGTTTGCACAAAAAACGGACAAACACCTCAAAGTCATATGATTTAATTGAGTTTATGTTATTCTTAGTGATTTGGGTGATTTATGCAAATATATGAAAAGCAGGGGCTAAACTGTAAAAGACACGCAGATTTATAGTGGTTCAGCCAGAATGTGCCTACGTCCACTTTATATATTATTTCTCCTTTCTTCTTCAGATTACAAGTACAAAGCTTTGATACAAGTATCTGAAAGTTGTTTGAAAGTTCTCTCCGTGCTTGAGCTCTCAAAACTTGTCCCCCCTTGTTGTACCCCTGCCCCTCTATTTATAGAGTGAGGCTGGGGGTAGGGGTCTTGGATGTGTATAGCTGCTGGTGGGCCTGGGCTGATGTGATCTGGCCTGGCACGTCTTGGTCCGGTGATGGTTTTGATTCGGTGAAGGCTGGTCCGGTAGGCAGTGGAGTAGGTTGGTTCGGTGAAGGCTGGTCCGGTAGTCAATGGATTGACTTTGGTTCGGTCATGGGTTGGTCCGGTGGTAGTGCATGTAGGTTGGATTGGTTCGGTAAGGCCCTAGAGACATGTTGGTTCGGTGATGAGAGGGGAGTGGAGTGGGATTGATTCGGTGGTTTTGGTTCGGTGGGACTTCGTCCAACAGTTTGTGACCAATTTTGATGCAAACATTTTGGTGCTTTACTAAGAAAGAATTCTCAACTTGATTGGATCTCATCATCAACTCGTAGATTGCCATATCCATGAGATAGATCCGAATCACTACTGACAAGTTTCCGTCTCTACTTAGATTTGAAAAAGATCAAGAAGGAAGCTATCTACAATGCCTCCTAGGAAGGAAAAGGCCATTGCTACCTCCTCACGACTTGTCGATGAAGCAGTAGAGAACATGGAGATCGCTCTTCTGGATGATGGAGCACAGCAGGGAGTCCCTGGAATGAAGGCCTATTTTGATGTGATCAGTAATGCAAAAATAGGGGGACTCTGGAGAGAGCTCCATGGGACTCGTGCAGAATCACAGAAACAAATTCAAGTGAACAAGGTCCTCATGACCCGCCTCTCATAGCCCCCTCAATTTGACACGTCATTACTTACTCTGCCTCTTGAAGTATACATATTCATCATCAAAGCTGTACTTTCCACTCTGGAACTCCCATCGTCGAGTCACAAGTCATCGTCGTCGAACATTGTCGAAACGATCGTTGAAACGGTCGTCGAAAAATTCACTTTAGGGTTGACCCAAAGTTAGACTCGAAGTAATCACCCATTTGACTCAAAGAAAACTCTAAAAATTCTGGCCTGAAGTCAGACTCGGGTAAAAGCAAGATTTTCTCTAAACAATCCCCAATTTGACTCAAGTAGCATTCATCACCGAATCGTACCCAGGTTTCGATGCCGAACCCTGAGAAAACATGCAAATGATTCGGAGCACCATTCGTCATCGACCTAGCACTTCAAAATTTATGCAACTCTAAGTGAACCATGTGCTGACTCCAAGCAAATAGCAAATTTTCTCGGGACGACGTCTAAGTAAATTACCACTGATCCGTTAACACCGATCCATCTTCTTTTGTCCATAACTCGAGCATACGAACTCCAAACGACTTGAAATTTGAAATGTAGCCTTATGCAGCCTTCTTGGTCATTCCATATCGATCTCACCAAGTTTAGGACAAAAATTGGAGATAGGTACCGATCCATCCAATTGGGGATCGTCCCCTCCTCCATCGCGATGATATTTAGCTCCTACGTTTTGGGTTCGAGACTCAACTTGAAGATGGTGTATTCTCTCTACTCCCCGTGAATGACCGGAGCATTGGGAACCAAGCGATAACTATTGAACTACCACCAAGGAATGAAAAAGGAATTATTACTCTAATGGTACCCCCAGAAGCCATAGAACCAAGGCGATATGGAACAAACTGGGATGAATTACCTGGCTAAGCTTCTGGGGTAGATGACAACTACTCCCAACTAACTGGTTTCCAGACACCTGACTTGGTGGCCATGGCACTATGGCTCATGAGAGGAAGCCAAAACCAAACCGATGATGACTAGGGAGAGTCCCAAAGTCATAATCTTTTTACTGAAGCCATTCGGTGTGCAGAATATCCTCACAAATTCAACATACCAACCATACCGGCATGCTTAATGAAAACCGACCTAGGACTACATCCCATGAAATAAGAATGGCACATGGATTCCACCAGAGTGATGGACACAATCAAATGCAGATGCTTCCCCATCTTTCTTGAAGGAGCAGCGAGCATATGGTTTACACGACTACCGCCCAGGTCTGTCTCCTCGTTCGACCAGCTAGCGTAAAAGTTCATTGAGCAATTTTGAATACAAGCGACTCGCCCTAAGAATGTGATGTCACTATCAAACCTATTCCAGATGCTGAGGGAGCTGCTCAAAGACTTCTTGCAAAGGTTCAATGCGTCGTAACCGAAGTGAGCAATCCCAGCGAGAATACCATTATCATGGTGTTGATAAGGGTAATCGATCCCGAGGTAGATTTTATGGTTGGTTAGCTGGAAAGCCTCCTACCACCTTGGATCATTTTTACTATGAGGCGAACCAGTATTTACGCAAGAAGGGGGTAGAGTTGACTGGGAAAAAGCATAGTGCATCCCGTCAATTGAAAGGGTTCAAAACATGAGCAATGATGATGCCCTACACGAGGACTCAGATTCTAAGAGATGCCCCAAGATCCCAAAATTCGACGCATACACTCCATGGAGCGATTCGATTGAAAACATCCACCTGGAGACACTCAACTTGGAGCAATATAGGAAGCCTACCCCGAGAGAGTCCACCGAAACCCGTAAGAAATCCAGGAAATATTGCATATTTCATGAGACATATGGCCATAACACTGGAGATTGCAGACACCTTCGAGATGTGATCGAAGAGCTTATCCAGAAAGGAAAGCTTCAATAGTATATGCAAGCCCCACAGGATGGCGCGCAGGAAACGTTCGACCCTTACCAATAAAGACCTTTGGTTATCAACTGGACCGTCGACGTTCGACCTCCAGCTGAGAAGAGCTAGAGCAAAGTGGAATAGGGAGCACACCACGCTGCTTCACTTATCAATAAGATTTATTTCGATTTCCATTAAACCACTTCATTAAATAGACTTTGTTATTCTATTTTCAAATAAAATGGCCTTTCAGTCATGTACTTCTATCTTTATGTAAGTATGTTGTGAACTATGACCAACTTGAATTAAGCTGCATGTGAACGATGCAGGTGACCAAATATCCAGAGTTAGGCACTAAACAACCTCCACGGACCATGATAGGACCTTGGGAGTTTCATTAAAATGAGCACGAGTCAACCGATCATCAGCTACCATACGCCTCTGACTTATGGGCAAGAACTTGAAACGAAAACTTGGTGTGACTCTACCATCTACCTACAATTATGTGCTTCAAATACGACAGAACATCTATGCCTTTCTTAGAGTCCAGCAAGGTCAAACTCCAATAAAAAGTGGACGCGACTGACCATCCACTCATCAACCTCTGCACTTGACTTAAAGACCAAAAAAAGACTTGGAGTGGATGTGATCCGACCATCCACTCCCCAACTCGTATTTGAAGTTCGCCAAGATACTTATGCCTCTCTCAAAGCTCAGCAAGACCGAGATTCAACTTGAAGTAGATGTGACTTGTCTTCCATACGTCGACTCCTGCCCTGGACACGATGGAAATTTGGGAGCTCAACCTAAAGTAGGCATGATTGATCGTCGACTCATCAACCACTGCCCTCGACATGGGGGCACGACTGCAGCTGAGGTGGAGGTGACCTGATCGTCCACCTAGCAACTCTCTCCCTCGACTTGCCGAGAGGAGTACGAAGCAAATTGGACATGACCTGATCATCCATCCCAAACATGGTTGTGATCCAGCCATCGATCGCTTACTCCCTTCCTTAACTTGACAGGAGGAGCTACAATCGCCAAGTGGACGTGAATCGACTGTCTACTCGCCAACTTCTTTTCTTGGTGTTGGGGAGTAAAATTCCATTCATGAATGAATGTGACTCGACCGTTCATTCAACAACTCCTACCTTAATTCAATAGGTAGAGTATAAACTCATCAAAATGGGTGTGATTCACCACCCATCGTATAACTCTAGTTCCCAAAGTGCAGACTGGAGTATAAACACAAAAAGGTAAATGCGGTCCGACTATCCACCGATCAACTCTGGTCCCTAGAGGGTGGATAGGAGTATAGACTAAAGATGGGTGTGAATGACCACCATTGAATGACTCTGGTCCCAGTGTGTGGATAAGAGTATAAAAATAGATGGATATGACCCGGTCGTCCATCAGATAACTCCGATCCCTAAAGCATGGATAGGAGAATAAACCATGAAGGAGTGTGACTTAACCATTCATTCTCTAGTGCCCTCCTTCGATCCATTAGGAGAAGTATGAAACTGGATGAGCATGACTCGACTGCTCCTGAGCTAACTCTATCCCTTGATCCAATGGGAGAATATAAATCAAAATGGATGTGATTGACCATCCAGCTCCAAATGAATGTGACATGATGGCTCATTCGCTAACTCTGACCATGATCTAACTAGAAGAGAAATTCGAAATGGACGTGACTCGACCATCCTCTCTCCAACTCTTGCCTTTGACTTAGAGGCAAAGACATGACTCAAAGTGGATGCGGTCTGGCCATCCGCTCCCTTGCTCGAGCTTGAATTTCTCCAGAACACTCATCTTACTCCCAAGGCTCTATAGAAACAGGATCCAATTGAAAGTGGAAGTGGAACGACCGTCCACACATTGACTCCTGCCCCGGATAAGGGGGAAGTTTGAGAGCCCAAGCTTAAACTAGACATGATTCAACCGTCCAATCCAAAAAGGATGTGATCCATCCATCCACGACCCTTCTCGCGTTTGAAATACAACGAACTATTCAAGCCTTGCCTAGATATCAGCAAGCCCAAAATCCAAACCAAAAATCGGACGCGGTTCGATTGTCCAACACCAACTTTGGTCCCCCAGTGCGGACTGGAGTATAAAAAACATGGGCATGGTTCGACCGTCCATTGACCAACTCAGGTCCTTATAGTGTGGGCTAGAGTATAAACACCAAATGGGTGCGACTGACTGCTCGTCAACAAACTCTGTTCCCAAAACACAGACCAGAGTATAAACATACAAAGGATGGATGCGGTTCGACTGCCCATCGATAAACTCTTGTTCCTAGAGCACATATAGGAGTGTAAACAGCAAATGGATGTGACTCGACTATTCATTCATTAACTCCGACCTGAACCCGATAGGAGGAGTATAAACTCAAAAGAATGTGACTCGACCATCCACGAACAAACTTCGCTAACCAAGACTAGGGGCACGAGTACAAACTACTAAAAGATAAATACCATAGCTCACTATAGCTTCGGCTTGATGTTCTTTATGACTTAAGGCAACAACCGCAAGGATGCCTTAATGCACAATCAATCGGAATGACGTCCGAACTTACGAGCGACCGACTATATCGTACCACCGGATTAACGGGCAATATCGATCCAAACCTTCTGTGTCATGCCACTAGATCGATGGTCAATGTCGATCCACACCAACCATTCTTCAGTTCTTACCCAGAATATGGTGATATCTGCACCAAAAGTGGACGTGATTGACCATCTGGTACTCAGCTCATGCCTGAGATCCGACGAAACGTAGAAGTATTCCCTCATGCCCGAGATCCGATGAAGCATAGAAGTCTTCCCTTGGGAAGGAGAAACTAGGATACAATCCAGAATAGGCGTGACTTAGCCTTCCATCAACTAGCTCTGACCTTAGATTAGGCAAAAAAAGTATAAAATTAAAGCGGACGTGACTTACTCGTCCACTTATCGACATTTGCCCCTGACTTAGGGGCACGAGCAAGAATCAAGATGCATGTGACCAATTATTCATCAATCAACTCTAAGTCTTTGGAGCTAAGGCGGGAGTATAAATACAACTAGGACGAGACTTGGCCGTCCATGCAGTACATCTATTAACCCGAGACTGGGGGTAGAAGTGTGATTATCAAAGTGCTGACTATGAAGCTCAATACCGTGACTCATGACTAGTGTTTACAAAGACTCGAGGCTATGACCGAAAGGACGCCTAGAGATAGAATCATCAAATCGATACCTAGGCTCATGGGCAATAGACCATCATTCCAACCCAAATCATGGGCAACGGATCACGAGTATATTAAATGAAAAGAACATTACTCGAATACAAAAGCAGATTCAAACTCAAAGCAAAAGCCAGCTATGCAGCTACATGCAACACAAGGCTGAACTCTACTCGACATTTGATTCAACGTGCCTATAAGCCCGATCTTCAACCATTGCAAATAATCACTCAAAGTGCTTGGAATCCATAACTATCAAATTTAACAGATAGTCATTGTTAGATAAATTAATTTGTTCCCTCGTGCTAAGTGCAATTTAGTGCGGTATTGTGCAGTGTAATGCAGTTCAATATTATATGAGAGTTCTGCCAAAACTTGGGGGTTCGAGTAGAGTGACCGTCGTCGCTAACCATCCCAACTAGATTTCACATCGATGGTTATGCGCAACAGTTACGTTCAAATTCAAGGGATTGACTATCGGCGCATAAGAGCATGTCATCAATATTCAGGGGATATGCGTACATCTAAATTCATGTTCAAACGAACAAGCGTGTCCATCCATTTAATTTCAAGTCCATATGGGCATACATGTGCATGCGTTCAAGTCCAAGGTCACAAAGCAATTATTCATCTTGGCAAAAAGTGTTCATATATGCAAGAGTACAAGGTAAGTTCACATAGAAAAAGAAAAACTAAAGCTCACGTCTAAACAAGCAAGCCCAAATTCGAGTTCAAGATCACAAGGCAGAGAGCTTGTTTTAGTTTTACATGTCAATTCGTTATATGCTAGAGATCCACCTATGGGATCGCATCGATCCCATCGCCGGCTACAGGTTCTTTTCGATTCCATGCCTTCACTGATCCCCTATATAGCTGCCTGTATATGGATACGTTATCTATTACTTTTTTGGACAATATCAAAAATGTTTGGGTTTAACTATCGATCCTCTGTGTATGGGATCCTTCACTCACACTATCGATTCCTAGTTCGCTAGATTAAATGAGCAATCGAAGGCTAATTACGATCTCAAGCTCCATGTTTTGAGAATCTGCTATAACAGTTCAATTCAACGCCTACGAAACTCAATTCAAGGCTAGTTAAAAATAAGCTTGTACATAGTTTCATCACCGACAAGCTATATTTCATTTTCTTATGATTGTTTAATTCATCACTGATCCCTTAACCAACTTCAAACTGTTGATCCCAAGCCTACTACCAAACCCAAAACTTACATCCACTTACGCAAACTCCTCATTCCCACAACCGATCCTAAATCCGACCACCAGCATGAAATCAAACCACGGCTTAGGTAGTCCTCATCTCCAACATACTCTGATTCGCCATTTGTGTGGAGCTAAGTATAGGGTCAGATTTGAATAAATTTCGAGTTTGGATCAATCTAATTGGATAGATATTTGATCTAGAGTGGCGGTGCAGGCTTTACGGGGAATATATGATCGGATCGACAAAAGACTTGAGGGGATTAAAGGAATTTTCAAACTCTAAAGTTCGGAAATGGAGATTAGAAGGGAGTGGCGTTCGGTTGTAGGAACGAACAAATGTGAAAGAAGGGATCTATGGAAGAATGTAAAAGAAAAATAAAACGAAGAGGAGGGATTATAGGTGGATTACATTTCATGCGTATATGGTTCCAAAAAGAATGCAACGGAACCCATTGCATATAGGTCCAAAGTGTTACACATATGCGTGCGGGATCAGTGCCATTCCCTTCTATAGGGGTCGATACCGAATCCTATTTCAGAAAAAATTTGTGTATGTGTGAACTCGACGCATATCACGAGACTTGGCAAGGACCCATTGACTTATGAAAGTACGTGGGAACCAACGACGACTAAATGTGTACATGGATGTATGTGCATGTATACATACCCAACATTCGATTTCTTGAATTGACAGAAATTGAATTATTACTTGAGAACTCCGGAGAGAAAAGACTAGTTCAAATAATAGAGGCTTACTAATTCAATTGAAAAGCTCAATGTAACCAAGCATAGACAAAGACTGAGGATTACATCCTGAATTTATACTGACTAATGTCGACCAAGCGTCATAGTAAACAGAAAGGGATACGACTCTTTGGAGAGACAACTCGATGGAAGGATAATGACTGTTCAGGAAATTGAATGGAATCCTTTTCGGCAACTCTAACTTGCTTTGATTCAAAGCACGTCATGTTTGAAACAAGACGTACTTTGGGGGTCAAGTATTATCCAACCTTTTGACTCGACTATATCCATGCTTATTGGATAAGTTAGACTCAATGATAGACAAGGCAAGCAGCCTGGAGAAGTGATCATGGAATCCAGAAATCAAGCACATGCAATGGTATGAAGCAACGATCAAGTGAGACCAAGAGATGGACTCCTTGAAATATCCTAAGTATGGATCAGTGCCTCCCCTAGGCAGGGGATCAGTACCTATCCCTTCCCCTAGGCAGGGAATCAGATTGTATTACTTCCTCTAGGCAGGGGATCAATACCTATCCCTTCCCCTAGGCAGGGAATCGGATCGTATTACTTCCTCTAGGCAGGGGATTAGATCGCATTACTTCCCCTAGGTAGGGGATCGAATCGTACCACTTCCCCTAGGTAGGGGATCAGATCATATCACACTCCCTAGGCAGGGGATTGAATTGTATCAGCCTAGCAGTTCAACTCAATGGAAATCGATCGATATTTCCAAGATCATGAAGGCAACTATAAAAACAACTTTGGAAATATGAAGCTAGCATCAAGACTGACCCACAAGAGGGATCGCATGGGCCCATAAGGTCATCTAAACCGATCAGCACTGATCCTCTACCTTTAGCGGTTAGGATACGAAACTTTTTAGGTAACCACGTCTACATCGTGAGATTCTACCTACGAAATTTCAGGAAGATATTCAGTCATCTTCCCCTGTAAATACAGCGACCATTCTCCATAAGGGGGATTCTTCTCTTTGGCAGCCAAGGCTCTGCCATTACTATTCTTTATTCTTGTACTACTGGATCCCAGCTAATCCAAATCTCTTGTAATCAAACAACTAGTGCAAGATCAATAAAAGAACGAAGTGGACATAGGCTAAGATTGCCAAACCATTATAAAAACTTGTGTTTGATTTACTATTTCTGTTCTGTTTTAATTTTATTCTTCATTTGATCTCTACCAAAACTCTATTGGGTGTTTGTGACCAATTTTGATGCAAACAGTAGTTGTCATCAAAATCAATATCTATTGTATTAAGAATCTCCGCTTTTTTTATCTTGACAATCATGTAAATACATTTAATATAAAATATAATGTAACTCCCCCTAAATTGGTTAACATCCACTTAGTATATGCATATATATTATATTTTATATTTTTCTCCCCCTTTGTCATAAAAAGAAATGGGAGAAAAAGACAAACTCTCCCTAAATATGACATATACTTGTGATAATGTTTTATACCAAATCAACCTAATAATAACTAAATATATTCATATAACTAACTATGTATTTATATAATTACAATTGTTTTTAACCATATATCACAAACTTTACATTATTCATTAATTATATGAAAAGTACAAATATCACTAGAGTTAATTATACAAATATGACTAAAACAAGTAAGTATAAATTAAAAATACAAATTAAAAATACAAATCAAAATGCAAAATAAAAAATGAAATCCTAGATATTCTTAGAAACATCGACCCATCCTTTGGATCTAAAGGTAGAATTGGTGTTGATAACTTCCCAATCTTCATCATCCACTCTCGCTTTAGAGTTTTAGCATTCAGGAGCGTTGTTTTGAAATTGTTTTGTGAAACTGGAAATAAAACATTGAAAAAATCAATTTTTTTCATGTTCTTTTTTCATTTGCATTTGACTCAACTCCAAGTGTCATTGATTGCGTAAAATGAAGCAAAGAGCATTTTTGAATGATTGAAGAGTCTACTTTAGATTTTCACTAAGTTTTTTATTTGAAAATTTTGTGTTTAAATCCATTTTTATGAAGAGATGAGTCGAGAGGAATAGAATAAGAAGATGAATTAACTTCTGAGTTTTTCTAGAAGAAACGGGCATCTATAAAAGTGAAAGGTCAGATTAGTAACTAATCCCTCTAGAAATTAACTAACCTTTTGAGTTCCAAAAATCAGAAAACTGTCAGGTATATGTCGACATAGATATGCCTATATGTCGACATATATGCAGTAGTTCACATATTTCTCGTATTGTTTTATTTTTTGTTTATGTTTTATACAGTCTAAAATTTTGAATTCCAAAGAATATAAGAATACTATTGAACAGTAAAATTAAATTTCTAAATCATTTTCATTAATATAAAAGAGAAGTACATGGGCATAATAGAAACATGGGAATAACATGAAATAAGACTAGAACAACATAAAACTAAGAGATACAAAGGTAGATAAAAGATCTAAAAAGATGATTAATGATGAGGAGTTTCTGTTGTTTCCTAATGATCTTCCCAAATTATTTTTCCACTTTATATGAGAGAGAAGTGAACGTTTTACTAAAGGAACGTTTAAGCTTCTTTTGGTGGTTGAGAAGCTTTTCTTGGTTCTTGAAAATCTCTTTATTGGAATAGCGAGATTGTTTGTCAATGCTTTCTAAGGAAATGTCCATTTTCTCCTCTTCTACTTCTTGCACTTCCTCCTCTTCAATTTTATTCCATCAATTTCTTCTTCTTCTAGAATCTATTGCTCTTCTTCCCTTACCAGTCTCTCTTCCTTTTCAGGAAGAGATTCATAGGGTTGGAATTCAAGAGGAAAGTGCATAAGAGAGAGGTTGGTTTCGTAGAAAACTTTGTGAGGCAAAATGTTTTCATCTCTTAGATCAATAACAGAATAATTGAAAATTGTAGTATGATACACACCATGGTAAAGTGTATTCTCATGCCTAGAGATTTCTTTTGAACAAAGTCATCCAAAATCACTTGAGCCAAATTTATATCATATTTTCGAAAATAGAAAAAAGAGCTTTGAAAACTTTTTGAGTAGGGTTGTTGTAATTCCCCTCCTTAGTGTAATACCTTATTTTAAAATAATACTCATTAGTCTTACTTTAGACCTAAGATTTTTATCTTTAAAACCATACTCTTCATCACAAGAAAATAAATCATGCATAAATTCTCTATTTCCAGAGAGATCATTTTCACTACTTTTACAACCAAAATTTTGACTAATAATTTCAAAATCTAAAACAATAATAGTGTGTTTTACACTACTCCAAATTTGACCTTCTTCTCCTTGAAAATACTTTCCATTCAAATTAGCATAAAACTTTTTATCAAATCGGGATAGCAATCAAAATAATTTTGAGATAAATCGGTAAATAAAAAATATCATTTTCTAAAGCAAAATCTTGTAAATCATAAGAAGAAAATTCATCAATATCTGCAAACATTCCTGAAAATATTTTTCCAAAAGTAGCATACTCAATGTAAGTTTCAATGGACACTTAATCATTATGAAGTTGACTTTTAATCTTTTTGGTAAGCGTAATGGCTTTGGATGAGGAAGGTTGGTTTGAAGAATGCCTTTTTTGATTTGTTTTGGAGGAAAGAGAGTGAAGAAAAAGTTTGAATTTTGAATAAAGTGTGCCTAGAAGATGAGATAAGAGAGAGTGAATAAATAGAGAATGAATAGTCACGTGACAGATGAAAAGGTAACTATTCAGGTTTTGAAATTAATGTAAAAGAGAAGGAATTTCAAAAGTTTATGTTTTGAAAAGATTCTTAAAATTTGCCAGGTATGTCGACATACCCACGTGACATGTCGACATATGGACTAAAATTTCAAAGTTCAAAATAAGAAATATTCATATTATATGTGTGTGTATATATATATATATATATATTCATACATATTTACTTATATATATATCAATATTTATACTTGTTATTATTATATTCCTATATAATTTCTAAACTAAAAACAACAAAATATGAAATGTAAAAGGTATTCATTTGTCTCTTCTGATTAATCTTCCATCAATGTAAGACACATATTGATATTTTCTATATCAAGTTCATTGTCACTTGATGCAGTATCAGAATCGTCAAAAGTTGCGTTGTATGATATTTTTCTATTTTTGAATGATTCGGTGTTTGGTGTTTTCTTTTGCTGGGGGCAGTCTCTTCTTAGATAGCTAGCTTCACCACAATCGTAACACTTAAAAACATTTTGGTTTCGATGTTTATATTTCCAGTTTTACGAAAGTTGTTCATCTTTCTATATTTCAGGAATTTTCTAAAAATTTCGAGTCATAAAAGTAATCTCCTCATCATTGTCACCCTCCTTTGAATCTTGATCATCAGTTGTTGCATTGAATGCAGTTAATTTTTTTTCGATTGTCTTGCTTTCCATTCTACCCTACATGTAACGACCCGTATTTTTGACAATTAAAAATATTCAATTAAATAAGACTTTGGAATTTAATATTGTAAGAAATTTAAAATTTATGATTTATTAATGAAAAAAATCATTAGAATATAATTTAATAATATTGATTGAATGTAATAGACATCTATTTTAATGTAATTCCAATCAATTATAATTGCAAATGTTAATAAGGAATAAATTAAATGTTGTATTAAAAATAGAAATCATATGTTATTTAATTTAAATTGGTTAATATAGAATATGAAATCAGTTTTTGGTAAGTAATTTATAATCCTTGGTTGTAAACAATAAGTTAATAGATATGAATTATTAATGCATTACAATTTATTATTTAATCCATTTGAAATTAATTTGGAAATTAATGAAATTTAACGTAATTAAATATTCCAACTAATATGAGCAAAGACGTTAACTGTTGAGCGATGAGTGTAATAAAATGGAAACTTATGTTTAATTAACACATAAGGTATTTGTTGATTTAATAATAAGAATTTAACTCAAAATAAAAGGATTTGTTTGAAATTTAAAATATAATAAACTAGGATTTTATTACAGTTGTAATTAAGTGTTGAAATTAATTTAATATTTAAATCTTGTATTTAACAAGGAAATTTGTATTTGAAAGATTATTAATTTCAGTTTAATCAAAATGAAGATAGAAAACTTTAATTTAGAATTTAAAAGTGATTAAATTGATTTTTAAAATAGATTGTTTTAATTAACGTGTAAAATTAGTCTTTTTGGGCACTGTCTCGGATTTCGACGAAACCAGTTTCATCGGATCTGTAATAGTGAATTATTATTGGATTTCAAGTTTCGTAGCGATCAGACTTATTGTTTGATCGCGCGAGCTCGAAACGCGTAGAAATCGATTAAAGGAATTTAATTAAAATAATTTGATTTTAAAAGCTAACTTCTATATACAATAGAATTAGGGTTTGATATTAGTTTCATTGAGTTTAAAAATATTGAAAACCAATATTTCGATATATAGGATGACCAACTTTCGTCCCGAGAACAAAACGGGCTTTTCGGGCCTTTGTTATCGCGTGGGCCCAATCGATCTGTTCCATCCGTTCCTGTTCCATCTTTGTCTATATGTGTTGTTATAAACCCTAGCATCTTTCTATTCTATTTTCTATACGTACTTTTCAGAACCTATCTACTTCTTCCCAATGGTGAATATCCTAAACCTAAATTCCAATTTCAATTTCAAATCAAATCCAAAAATTCAAACTGCTCCAATCCTATCATATAATATATCATCGCAAAGCTCTCGATGAATGGAATCAGCATCTGTAATTCGTTTTTTGATTGGACCACAAGGAGGCCTTAATACAAAATCAATCGGAACAAAGTCCAAAGTTACGGGAGACCGACTATATCGTACCACCGGATCGATGGGCAATATTGATCCAAATCTTCTATATTGTGCCTCTTAATCGACGGTCAATGTCGATCCACACCAACGATTCTTCAGTTCCTGCCTAGAATATGGCGACATCTGCACCAAAAGTAGACGTGATTAACCGTCTGGTACTCAGCTCATGTTCAAAATCCGGTGAAGCATCGAAGTCTTCCCTCGGGAAGGAGAAACTAGGATACAATCCAGAATTAGCTTGACTTGGCCTTCCATCAATTACCTTAGATCCGGCAGAAAAAGTATAAAACTAAAGCGGACGTGACTTGCCCGTCCACTTACCAACATTTGCCCCTGACTTGGGAGGCACGAGCGAGAATCAAGATGGATGTGACCTGATGATTCATCAATCAACTATAAGTCTTTGGAGCTTAGGCGGGAGTATAAACACAACTAGGACGAGACTTGACCATCCACACGGTACATCTATCAATAGAAGACTGGGGGCAGAAGTGTGATTATCAAAGAGTTGACTACGATAACTTAATATTGTGACTCATGCCTAGTGTTTACAAAGACTCGAGGCTACGACCGAAAGGATGCTTAGAGATAGAATCATTAAATCTACGCCCAGGCTCATAGGCGACTGACTATTATTCCAAATCGAACAACAAGCAACGGATCGTGAGTACATTGAACGGAAATCATATTACTCGAATACACAAGCAGATTCAAACTCAAAGCAAAAGCCTGCTATGCAGCTATACGCAACACAAGGCTGAACTCTACTCGGTATTTGATTCAACGGGCCTGTAAGCCCGATCTTCAACCATTGTAGATAATCACTCAAGGTGCATGGAATCCATAACTATCAAATTCTATAGATAGTCATTGTTAGATAAATTAATCTGTTCCCCCGTGCTAAGTGCAGTTTAGTGCGATATTGTGCAATGTAATGCAGTTCAATATTATACGATAGTTATGGAGAAACTTGGGGGTTTAACCGGACTGACCATTATCTCTGACAATCCAAACTAGATTTCACGTCGATGGTTATGCACAACAGTTACATTCAAAATTCAAGGAATCAGCTATCGGTGCATAAGTGCTTGCCGTCAATATTCAGGGCACAGGCATACATCTGAATTCACGTTCAAACAAACAAGCATGTCCATCCATTTAATTTCAAGTCCATATGGGCATACATGTGCATGCGTTCAAGCCTTAGGTCACAAAGCAATTATCCATCTTGGCAAAAAGTGTTCATATATGCAAGAGTACAAGGTAAGTTCATATAGAGAAAGAAAAACCAAAGTTCGCGTCTAAACAGGCAAGCCCAAGTTCGAGTTCAAGATCACAAGGCAGAGAGCTTGTTTTAGTTGTACGTGTCAATTCGTCATATGTTGGGGATCCACCTATGGGATCGGAACCGATTCCATCACCCGCTATGTGTTCTTTTTGATTCCATGCCTTCACCGATCCCATATATAGCTGCCTATATATGGATGCGTTATCCATTACTTGTTTGGACAGGATATCAAAAATGTTTTGGTTCAACTACCGATCCCTTATGTATGGGATACATTACTCACACTATCGATCCCTAGTTCGCTTGATTAAATGAGCGATCAAAGGCTAATTATGATCCCATGCTCCATGTTTTGAGAATCTGCTATGACAGTTCAATTCAATGCCTACGAAACTCAATTTAAAGCTAGTTAAAAATAAGCTTGTACATAGTTTCATCACCAATAAGCTGATATGTCATTTGCTTATGATTGTTCAATTCATCGCTGATCCTTTAACCAGCTTCAAACTGCCGATCCCAAGCCTACTACCAAACCCCAAACTTACATCAACTAACCCAAAATCCTCCTTCCCATAATCAATCCCAAATCCGACCACCAGCGTGAAATCAAACCATAGCTTAGGTAGTCCTCATTTCCAACATACTCCAATTCGCCATTTGTTTGGAGCTAAGTATGGGGTATATTTGAATTAATTTCGAGTTTGGATCGATCTAATTGGATAGAGATTCGACCTAGAGTGGCGGCGCAGGCTATACGAGGAATATATGATCGGATCAAAAAATGACTTAAGTGGATTAAAGGGATTTTCGAACTCTAAAGTTTGGCGATGTTGACTAGAAGGGAGTGGGGTTCGGTTGCAGGAATGAACAAATGTAAAAGAGGGGATCGGTGGAAGAATGTAAAAGAAAAATTAAATGAAGAGGAGGGATTGTAAGTGGATTATATCTCATGCGTATTTGGTTCTACAAAGAATGCAACACAACCTATTGCATACGGGTCCAAAGTGTTAAACATATGCGTGTGGGATCAGTGTCAATCCCCCCTATAGGGGTCAGTACCGAATCCTATTCCAAAAAAAAGTTTATGTATGTGTGAACTCGACGCATATCATGAGACTTGGCAACGACCCGTTGACGTATGAACGTACTCAGGAACCATTGATGACTAAAATGTGTACATGGATGTACGTGCATGTATACATACCCATCATTCGATTTCTTGAATCGACGGAAATTGAATTATTACCTGAGAACTACAGAGAGAAAAGAACAGTTCAAATAGTCGAGGCCTACTAACTCGATTGACAAGCTCAATGGAACCAAGCATAGATAAAGACTGAGGATTACATCCCAGATTTATACTAACTAATGTCGACCAAGCATCACAGCAAACAAAAAAAGATATGACTCTTTGGAGAGATAACTCAACGGAAGGATAATGACTGTTCAGGAAACTTAATGGAATCCTTTTCGATAACTCTAACTTGTTTCGATTCAAAGCGTGTTGTGTTTGAAACAAGACGTACTTTGGAGGGAACGTGTTATCCGGCCTTTTGACCCGGCTATATCTAGACTGATTGGACAAGTTAGACTCGATGATAGACAAGACAAGTAGCCTAGAGAAGTGATCATGGAGTCCAGAGGTCAAGCATAAACAATGAAATGAAGCAACAATCAAGCGAGACCAAGAGATGGACTCCCCATAATATTCTAGGAATAGATTAGTGCCTCCCCTAAGTAGGGGATCGGTACCTATCCCTTCCCCTAGGAAGGGGATCCGATCGTATTACTTCTCCTAGGCAGGGGATCAGATCGTATTACTACCCCTAGGCAAGTGATCAGATCATCTCACTCCCCTTGGGAAGAGGATCGTATCACTCCCCATAGGCAGGGAATCGGATCATATTAGCTCAGCAGTTCAACTCAACGAAAATCGATTGATATCTCCAAAATCATGTAGACAACTATGCAAACAACTTTGGAAATATGAACTAGCATCAAGACGGTCTCGTAGGAGGGATCGCATGGGCCCACAAGGTCATCTAGACTAATCTACACTGATCCCCTATCCATGGGAGTTCGGCCATGAAACTTTTCGGGTGACCTCATCTAAATCATGAGATTCTACATACAAAATTTCAGGAAGATATTCAGTCTTCTTCCCCTATAAATACAGCGACCATTCTCCATAAGTGAGATCCTTCTCTTTGACGGCCAAGGCTCTACCATTACTATTATTTATTCTTGTACTACTGGATACCAGCCGATCCAAATCTCTTGTAATCAAACAACCAGTGCAAGATCAATAAAAGGATCAAGTGGACGTAGGCCAAGGTTGCCGAACCACTATAAAAATTTGTGTCTGATTTACGTTTTCTTCTCTGTTTTAATTTTATTCTTCATTTGATTAGAACTCTATTGGGTGTTTGTGTTTGCACAAAAAATGGACAAACACCTCAAAGTCGTATGATTTAATTGAGTTTATGTTATTCTTAGTGATTTGGGTGATTTATGCAAATATATGAAAAGCATGGGCTAAACTGTAAAAGACACGCAGATTTATAGTGGTTCAGCCAGAATGTGCCTACGCCCACTTTATATATTATTTCTCCTTTCTTCTTCAGATTACAAGTACAAAGCTTTGATACAAGTATCTGAAAGTTGTTTGAAAGTTCTCTCTGTGCTTGAGCTCTCAAAACTTGTCCCCCCTTGTTGTACCCCTGTCCCTCTATTTATAGAGTGAGGCTGGGGGTAGGGGTCTTGGATGTGTATAGCTGCTGGTGGGCTTGGGCTGATGTGATCTGGCCTGGTACGTCTTGGTCCGGTAGCACTTGGTCCGGTGATGGTTTTGATTCGGTGAAGGCTGGTCCGGTAGGCAGTGGAGTAGGTTGGTTCGGTGAAGGCTGGTCCGGTAGGCAGTGGAGTGACTTTGGTTCGGTCATGGGTTGGTCCGGTGGTAGTGCATGCTGGTTGGATTGGTTTGGCAAGGCCCTAGAGACATGTTGGTTCGGTGATGAGAGGGGAGTGGAGTGGGATTGATTCGGTGGTTTTGGTCCGGTGGGACTTCGTCCAACATTTGCCCCCCAAAGTGGGGCATATGCCAACATGTGTCTCGCTTTGTTTTAGTTCATTCGGTTTCAACTGTCGAGCTGGTTGGCTCGGTCGTCCAGGTTTGCCTATAAGTATGGGACATATGCTTCCGTGATTTCTTGCCAAACGAGATAGCCGAACCAGATTGCCGGATCAATTGTTGAATCCTGCCGAATCAATCATTTGCCAAATCACCCTCGTCTACCGAACCAGGTGATTGCCGAATGACCCTTGTGTGTCGTATCACCGAATGAATCCGGGGTTTGAGTGTCGAATGACCCTTCGTGGTTTGAACTGCCGGATGAGTTTTTACGACTTGGACTACCGAACGAGACCCGGAGTTTGAATGCCAAACGAACCTTGAACCTTTTATGTTTCGGATTACAAATGAAACTCTAGATTGTACGCACTTGCTTGTTTATATCTCTACATCCTTTGTTTTTAACGATGTATTCTTTTGTGTTGCAGATAATGTCTCATAAAGTTGAAACTCGATCAGAGAAGAAGAAATCTACGGACAGAAGAGAATCTCCCGTCGTGCCCCCAGTCCAGTCGAATCCAGAATGACATGGGCCCACCCCGAGATTGCTGGTGGATGGGCATTGTCCTCAAGAACTTCTGAACTCACCTCCCGATTGCTTCCCTAGCTCCCTCAAAGACAAGCAGCTTGATGTCATTTCTCGCTCTTTCGGGATTGACAGAACGCGTATGCTGTTGCCGGGGGAAGGAGTGATGCCGTATGACCCCCCTCAAGGCTACTTTGCTTACAGCAGATATCACTTTATGTGTGGTGCCATTCCGCCTCTCAACGCCTGGATAGTCAGCTTCGTCACATGCCTGAAGGTGGCTCCACTTCAGCTTCAACCTAACTCCTATGCCATCCTGGTGAGCCTTTTTGTCGTCTTTCAGAGGAGATACGGGCGTCCTCCTTCCAACCGGGAGATTCGGTATTTGTACAACTTGAGGGGCTATAAGAAGGGATCTCCATACATCAGCTTGGAATCGGCCGTATCCTTCAAGCCAGTCCTGGACTTGTACTCGAAGTACAACATGTTTAAAAAGGAATGGTTTTTTGTCAGGGACGACTCTGTTTCTATCCGTCGCTTTACCTCCGGATGTAAGTTCAAGCTTATTTACAATTTCCATTCTGGTTGCAATGCCTCTTCTTATGTGTTTTTATTTCTTGCTAGCGACAGGTGGTTTTGAGGTCGTGGAGAATGATCGCCTGGTTCAAATGGCAGCGGAGATAGGAGCTATTTCAGGAAGAGATAGGTCGGCTGCTTACTTGATCAGGAACGCTACACTTCTGGGGCATAACCTGATCTTACCACATCAGTCCATGGTCAAGCAGAGGGATACGGCGGAAGAGAAGGCTGCCCAAGCTAAAGGAGGGGCTGCGTCGAAGAGTAGCAAAAGGAGACCCTTTTTGGTATTTCCAGCTGTCGGGGGAAAGAAACTTAAGAAGTCTGACGGTCCCTCTTCCAGTACATGTCTCGACATTTCGGAGGAGGGAGATGTGGATGAGGGGAAAGGCGGAGATGAAGGAGGTGAGAGCGGAAGTAAAGGAGGAGGTGATGGTGGTGGTGATGGCACCGGGGCTTTGTCTTCTGGGCAGGTAGGCGAGATGCAAGAGTGGACGGATGACGCTTTTCGCCAAGCCTTCGAAGGTTTAGAGGAAGAACCGGCTTTGGCGGAGAATCCCAAGAAAGTCGACAAGGCTGTGACTGGTGCCGATTTACCTTCCGGGAGTGCTTCGGCTGAGGCGACTTCTGCGACTCCAGGTGAATTCTTATTCTCCCTAACTCGATACATTTCCTGAGTTATGGTTCAACGTACGCTTGTGACACTTAGTTTCTATTCCAGGAGCGGGCAAAACTGCTAAGACTTTAGATCTTCGGCACAGGCTTGAACAATATAGACTTCTTAAAGCTTCGGCCAAACCGAAACCCCCTACTACCTGCCCTGGAGACGTAGTCGGTTATCGTCCTCTTCTCGGAGTTATTGAAGAAGACATCCAAAAGAGGAAGAGGCACCGATCTGCTTTCGAATCTTTGCCTGGCCCTCAACCCCCACTCCAGCCTGTTCATGATATTACGGAGGAGGATACTGAGTTTAGGCCTTCCCCCCATCCGTCTGAGAATCCAACCGTCATCCCGGTAGATCACCCTGGCTTAGCTCGTAATCCGTTTATGGGTCATCCAGATCTGGACCCGGCCTCTCATGACATTTCCTTTGATGAGGTTACTGGTGAGCATCTCCTCCCTCGCAATCCTATGGTTCGAGTGCTTGATGAGGCTAAGTCCCTGGACCTCGATTTGCTTACTAACCGAGTTGTGACTCTGGAGGATGAGGCTAAGGCGAACATCGACCGGGTTGCCGAGGAGACCAGGAAATTGATGGGGCACCACGCCCGACTGGTCAAGGCTGGGGAAGAGATAGGGAGTGCCAACATTCGGCTACGGTTGATGGTTTCTGACCAGGCTAAACAACTTGCCAATCAAGCCATTCAAATCTCTCAGCATGAGGCCGCATCCAGACAATTGAGGAAGGCTACGGAAGAGGCCAATAGGGCAGAGTTGCGGAAGATGGAGGCCGTCTGTAAGGAGCGGGTTAACATGGCCATTGCCATGGTGGACGAGGTTCGGCAAGCGGACCTCGAGCGGGTAGAGGAACTATCGGGGAGACTTGAGGCCGCGGAGCTTGCTCAGGCCAAGTTGAAGGAGGAGATGGAGACGATGAGGAGGTCCCTCCAGGCTGACCGTTTACGATATCGATCGGAGAGGGACGCTGTCGTTGCAAAGCTGCAGGCTTCCGAGGTCCGAATGAGGGAGTTTGAGGAGAACGAGGGGATGATGGATGAAATGCTCCAGGATATGTACTTCCGCACTTGGAGGCAGGGTAACTTGTCCTGGATGGATGATTACCCCCGGGTTATGGCCAGGATCTATCTCAGGGCTCTAGAGGAGGCCAAGGCTGAGGCGGATAAGGAGGGTGGCGTGGCCTTCAGTATGGATGTGGTTACTGCCCAGTTTACCGAGGAGGAGAAGGTGGCGGTGAAGGAGGGTATGCGACTGCTTGCTGCTGAGGAGGCAAGTGTGCAAGTAGAGGATGATGACCAGGATGGTCATGAAGCAGGTGCTGGTAAGTCTTCCTTTCTATTCTTTCCGTCAACTTGGTTGCTTATCATTAAAGAGTTCTTTCTTTGACCGGACAGGTGGGCAACAGGACAAGGATAAAACTCCAAAGCAGCCGGCTCCTTGATTTGACCTGGATATCTTTTTGTGAACTTGACATTGTTGTGTATGTTAGTCTCAGAATAGTAACGTAACTCTTAGGCAGTAATTATGCTACTTGTAATAAACAACATTATTCTTGACGTGTAATTTTTTAACTTAAGCTGATTCTGTCGTTTTTGATGTTTTTTGCTATTTTGACATGTTGTACGAGAAATATAGCTATGCATATTCTTGTAATTCAATTGTGTTTGACGTCAAGTTCTTGTTTAAAACATAATTTCATGACTTGCAAATGTTAGCGTGATGTGTGAACAAATTATAGCCACGTGTTTATACATGAAAGAAGGAAATACCGCCCTTTATATTTTGCTTGTAGATGGCAGCTTTGAATGTCTCGTGTGACCGAGTATGGAATGCAGTCCGGTGTCTCGTTGCGAGTATCCGCTTCCATTAGCGAATGTCTCTTGTTCTGTGTCCTGCACTTCAGGGATTGTTATGGAGGATAGGAGAAAAGTTTCTTAAATAAAATTGAAATATGTGAAAAAGTAAAACTTCCAATCACGGAAGGACTTCGATGTGCTTAAGTTCGTGGCAAATGGACTTTGTAGTCACTTTCCCTAGCTGTGGGTCTTGGAGACATTTGTCACCCATCTTACGCCTCCGCGGGGAGTTAGTTCTTTTTTACCACAGCCGCACTTAAGACACATCGGAGCCGAGATCGTGCACAGTAACTACCCGGGCCATTATGGCCCGTAATCGTGGGTATTATTCGATTTACTATGGCCGGCTAGCGTGGGTGCCGATCGCCAACCGTGAACTGCCCCTGGCTGGCCACACCTTATGTTGGGGCTTATAGTCAGTTCACAGTTGCCGGCGAGCCGAACGCCGTAATGAGCTGCCTCGGCTATAGTCGGCCTTCTCGGTGGCTTATAATCGGCTCATTACAGTTGGCTTTAAGGGCCGTCACGAGCAATGAGTTAACCCGCAGCAGAGGGATGCCGGAGCGAAAGTGTCTCATTGGCGAGGGCGTAGATTCGCATGGTGCCTGTTAGGTCTTGTCCAGGTGAAGTTGCGCTGTGGAGTGCCTTGAATGGAAATGCTATATGCACAGGATTTCGTTCAACAGAAAAGGATAAAGTTAACAAGCAGCCAAGGTATAAAGGAACAAGTTAAAAAAGAGACAAGGCTTTTTAAAGTGGTTCGGCACGAAAATGCCTACGTCCACTGATTCTCTTTGTTAATTCACTTCATATGGGCAGTACAAGTTAAGAAAAGTATCGACGGAGGTGTTGGATGTTCCATGCCCTCTGGAACACCTCTCCGTCCACTGTTGACAAAATATAAGCTCCGTTGTGGAGATCCTTATGAATTACATATGGTCCATCCCAGATTGGATCTAGTGCTCCGGGGCGTGGGAAGATTCGCTTGAGGACAAGATCCCCTTCTTGTAAGGTACGATGCTTGACTTTGGAGTTGTATTGTGCTGCCACTTTTTGCTTGTGGGCTGCTGCTTTGAGGGCTGTATCATTACTTTTCTCCTCAATTAGATCCAAAGACATGTGAAGGAGTTCTTCGTTCTCTTCTGGGTTATAGTGGATCCTACGGTGGGAAGGCATGATGGTTTCAACTGGGAGCATAGCCTCCGATCCGTATGCCAAAGAGAAAGGAGTATGCCCTGTTGATGTTCTGAAAGATGTGCGATAGGCCCACAGTGCCGTAGGGAGTTCATCCACCCAAGCGCCCTTTGACTTTTCGAGCTTCTTTTTTATTAGAGTTTTCAGAATTTTGTTGACGGCTTCGACTTGTCCGTTTGCCTGGGGATACGCTACAGATGAGAAGCTTTTGTGAATTTCGTGCTCTTGGCACCAGTTGGCGAATTCCTCGCTGTCAAACTGAAGTCCATTGTCTGGTATGATTTTGAATGGGACTCTGTACCTGCACAGAACATTTTTCATCAAGAAGTTAATAACTTCTGCTGAAGATACTTTATTCAGGGGTTCTGCTTCCACCTATTTGGTGAAATAGTCGACTGCCACTATAGCATATTTGGCCCCGCCTTGGCCCATTGGCAGTTCGCCGATTAAGTCAATTCCCCATACTGCAAAGGGCCAAGGGCTGGTCATTTGAGTAATCTCAGTTGTTGGTAGCCGTAGAATCTTAGCAAACTTCTGGCATCTGTCACATTTTCTGACGAAATCTAAGGCGTCCTTGCTTAAGGTGGGCCAGAAATATCCATATCGGAGTATCTTTTTTGCTAAAGTTTGCCCTCCGGTGTGATCTCCGCAGCTTCCTTGATGAATGTTGGATAAGATTTCCTTGGCTTCCCTTCCAGCGACACACCTTAATAAGGGGTTAGAGAATCCGCACCGATAGAGGGTGTCTTCTTGTATTGTGTAGCGGGAAGCTTTCCTCAAGATTTTCTTGACTTCATTACGCCCGTTGGGCAGTGTGCCACTTTGTAAGTAGTCTCGGATGGGAGTCATCCAAGTTGCTTCTTCGGTTGCAGCTGTCAGATTCACTTGCTCAAAACTTGGGGTCAATTGCTTTGAGATGGCTACTGCTCCGGAAATAGCGCCGTCTCTCATACTAGCTTGCTTCGCCAATTCGTCGGCCTCTTGGTTCTCTTCCTGAGGGATGTCTTTGACTAAGTAGTGGTCTAATTGACTGAGAAGTAACTTGGTCTTCTTTAAATATGCTATGAGTCGTTCTTCTCGAGCCTGGAATTCTCCTAGTATTTGATTAACAATAAGTTGAGAATCGCTATGAAGACACAAAGAATTGGCTCTGATTTCTAAGGCAAGTTCTAATCCAGCTATCACTGCTTCATACTCTGCATCGTTGTTGGTGGCAGTGAACTCCAACCTTATAGCATAGTGCAGCTTATTTCCCCTGGGAGTGATTATTACCACACCTTCCCCCGAGCCTTGTTCGTTTGACGCACCATCCACAAAGAGATTCCACTCGATGTCTTCTGCTATTTCCGATTGCTCCTTACCTTCGTTGGTAGTGAATTCTGCAATGAAATCGGCCATGGCTTGTCCCTTGATGGCGGTGCGAGGGTGATAGGTGATATCATACTGACTTAGTTCAATGCACCATTTAAGTAGTCGCCCAGAAGTGTCGGGACGATGGAGTACCTGCCTCAGTGGTTGATCGGTCAGAACTTTGATGGAATGGGACTGGAAGTAGTGACGCAGTTTCCGTGATGTGATTAGTAAACAGTATGCTAGCTTCTCAAGTTTAGGATATCTGACTTCTGCCCCCGTAAACCTCTTACTTACAAAGTATACTGGCCGCTGCGTGCAGTTGTCTTCTCTTACCAAAGCAGCGCTTAGGGCGTGAGATGACACAGTAAGGTATAGGTATAACTCTTCGCCTTCGCTTGGAGTCGAGAGTGGTTTATGGAGGTGTTCGATTAAGTTAAGGAAAGCGGTAAGCATTCGTCAGTCCATTCGAACTTTCCTTTGTCTTTCTTTAGAGCTTCGAAGAAGGGGACGCACTTGTCCGTTGCTTTGGAGATGAATCGGCTTAGGGCGGCCACTTTCCCATTCAGGCTTTGCATTTCCTTTCGAGTGGAAGGTATTTTGATATCTTTTGGAGCTCGGACTTATTCAGGGTTTGCTTCAATCCCTCTGGCATGGACGATGAATCTCAAGAACTTTCCTGATGATACTCCGAAGGAGCATTTTAGAGGATTAAGTTTCATTCCATACTGGCGAAGTACTTGAAACATCTCGCCCAGGTGGCTTACGTGATCGTCGGCTTTCCTTGACTTTACCAGCATGTCATCCACATACACTTCCATAGTTTGTCCTATTAGCCTTGCAAACATTTTTTTGACGAGGCGCTGGCAGGTGGCTCCTGCATTTTTAAGTCTGAAAGGCATTACTTTGTAGCAGTACAAACCCCGGTCAGTGATGAAACTAGTGTGGTCGTGATCGGGGGCATGCATAGGAATTTGGTTATATCCTGAGTATGCGTCCACAAAGGACAAGAGTTCGTGTCTGGCTGTGTTATCTACAAGTTGATCGATTCGGGGAAGTGGGAAGCAATCCTTCGGGCAGGCGTCATTTAAGTTGGAGAAGTCAATGCATGTTTGACACTTCCCGTTAGCCTTCTTTACCAGCACCGGGTTGGCGATCCACTCTGGGTAGATGGCTTCTCGTATGAAGTCATTGGCAAGTAGATTCTTTACTTCTTCATCGAGGGCTGCTGATCGTTCTGCCCCCATACTTCTCTTTCTTTGTTTTATGGGCGCCTTGGTAGGATTAATGTTTAGTACGTGGCATGCTATGTCAGGGGAGATCCCGGTCATGTCAGCATGTGACCATGCGAATACATCCAAGTTGTGGCGGAGAAAGTCAATGAGTTGCTCCTTCAACTCAGCTTTTAGTTAGGACCCGATTTTCAATAGTCTACTCGAGTCATGCTCGTCTACAGATATAAATTCCATAGCCTCTGCAGGCTCGGCGGTGGCCTCCACCTCTTTGTCCCTGGGGTCTAATTCATTGAAAGGGTCGCTGGTATATCGAAGAGGAGGGGCTTTCTTTAGTTGCTATGCTTCCAAACTTTTTGTGCAGAGGGCAACCTATACATTCTTCCCTTTATCCTTCCTGTGGTTGTTGCGAAGTTCAGTTACATAGCAGTCTCGAGCAACGTCCTGGTCTCCCTCTACTTCCCCTACTCCATTGTCCGTTGGAAATTTCATCTTTAGGCACCATGGGGCCAGGACAATTTGGAAGTCAGACAAGGCTGGCCTTCCTAAGAAAGCGTTGTAGGCCGAGTGGTTTTCTATCAGCACAAATGTCTGTTTCGCACAACGGAGCGGGGATGACTTCCAATTTCAACAAAGAGGTCCAGTTGCCCGAGGGGCATCTTCGCATCTCCAGTGAAACCGTGTAGTGGTTTATTGCAGGGAGAAACGTCCTTTATTGATAGTTTCATTTTGTCGAATGCATGCTTGAATAAGATATTTACTGAGCTTCCAGTGTCTACTAGAATTCGAAAAACTTCGGCTGGACCGAGCCGGGCAGAGATAACCATGGGATCCATGTGAGGGTACTGTCTTCCCTCTAGGTCACGCCTACTGAATGTGATGTCATCACTCTCTTTCCGCTTCGGGTGGCGTTCTTCTATTACGAAATTAACACAGTCTTCATCGTTTCTAAGCGACTTTCCATATCTTTCCATCTCTGCCCAGCTTCGGTCGACGATGTGCGGTCCTTCCGAGATGGTATGGACCACTATCTTCTCTTGACTGGAGCCGCTAGTGTTGCGGTTTCCTCTGCCTATCTCTGGTGAGGGCAGCCTTGGGTTCTCATTGGCAGGAGCTGGAGTCTTGTCTTGACCTTTTACATAGCATTCCAGTTTCTTCCTTCTGATGTGTTCTTCAATCAAGTCCCGGAGATGATGGCATTCATTGGTATCATGCCCATGAGATTCGTGGAAGCGGCAGAACTTTCCAGACTTCTGTGCGTTATCTGATTCCTTCTTGTACGGTGGGCGTTTGTATCTAACTTCGCCTTAGGTGGCAAGGAAGATGTTTTCGACGGTTTCATTCAAAGGAGTGTAAGTGTCGAATCTTGGTCCTGGCCGATATAGGCGCTTTTCTCCGTTCTTGCCCCCAGCGTTGTCTCTAGAATCATTTCTTCGAACGTCCTTCGCTGCAGCGGGCGTGTTGCCGTGAGCTGCCTTATTTTGTTGCCCTGACTGCCCCTCAGTGGCAGCATCTTCAAGCCTCGTATATTTCCCGGCTTCATGGAAGAAATCGGGTAAAGTAGCTGGTTTTTCTTTTGTCAACCTTCTAGCAAATTTAGTATCCGGATGCACACCACTACAGAGGGCCATTAGGATAAGCTTTTCATCGGCATCTTGGACTGCGGCCGCTGCGGCATTGAATCGGGTTAGGTATTGCTGCAGTTTCTCTCCAGGTTTCTGTTTGATACTGGATAAGGAATAAGCGTCCTTGGGTTGTTCCACATGAATGCGGAACTGACTGATAAACTTTTCTTTCAACATTTCCCATGAGCTGATGGATCCCTGGGGTAAATGACAGAACCAGGAGGTAGCTAGATCTGCTAAGAATAGTGGAAAGCATTTGCACAGTACTCCCTCTGTTGCTCCACTCATGAGCATATGTTGTGTGTATCTCTGTAAGTGTACAACGGGGTCGGAGGTTCCTTTGTAAGGTTCCATTGTTGGCATTTTCCATTCTCGGGGGGTGATAGCAATTTCGATATTACGGGCGAAAGGGCTGGTTACCCTAGCGCCTATCCCTCGATCTCTTTGATCCCGTTGGACGCACTCTCTGAACAAGCATGTTAACCTTTCATCAGAATTTGGAGCAGATAGAAACGAGTTTGGTTCTGTTCTGTGGGATTGATTCCGTCTAGATGACCTGTAGGGATGGTATCGTCTATCATTCCTGATATTTTCCAGTGGCTGTCTTTGGTCTTCTGGGAGCATGCTAGGGTCAGCTACAGTTGGCCCTTGCCTTGATCTTCCCCTGTTGGGTTCTGATCTAAGCACTTCCTCGGGTCCAACTTCGGGCTGGATTCTAGCTCGGCCCCGTTCATTGGCGTTTCCGTGGTTAGGCAGTACGACCGGCTCAGCTACAGTTGACCTCCGCCCGGTACCTCCCCCGTTGGGTTCGGTTCCAAGCGTTTCCTCAGGCCTAACTTCGGGCTGTGCTCGATCTCGGCTCCTACCATGGCTGCTTCTGCCGTTAGCTCCTACGAAGAAGGAAGATCTTTGTTGTCTCTGAGATCCTCCAGACTGGGACTCACCCCATGATTCAGTGTTGCGGTTGGACTCTCCAGCATCCCTTAAGCGTGACATGAGATGGTCCACCAAGGCTTCCCGCTGGGACGTGAAGCGGTTAGTTACTTCAGCCACAACCCTGTCTAGATCTGCCCTAGTAATTGCTGCAGGCTGTTCTGCAGCAGGATTGGTCGGATTTGCCTGACCTTTATTTGGTATTGCTGCTGGAGGAGGACGATTTACTTGATCTGTGACCACTGGATCTGGAAGACTACTGGTTGCGATGTTTTTTCCTTTGTTAACATCTTTCTTCTGCTTGGGAGGCATGTTTTCCAAGCGATGAACGATGCTGTTAGGAAGAAGGTTAAGTGGAAGAAGCTTCGAGCTTCTAGCTCTCAGTGAAAGCACCAAAAATGTTTGCACAAAAAACGGACAAACACCTCAAAGTCATATGATTTAATTGAGTTTATGTTATTCTTAGTGATTTGGGTGATTTATGCAAATATATGAAAAGCAGGGGCTAAACTGTAAAAGACACGCAGATTTATAGTGGTTCAGCCAGAATGTGCCTACGTCCACTTTATATATTATTTCTCCTTTCTTCTTCAGATTACAAGTACAAAGCTTTGATACAAGTATCTGAAAGTTGTTTGAAAGTTCTCTCCGTGCTTGAGCTCTCAAAACTTGTCCCCCCTTGTTGTACCCCTGCCCCTCTATTTATAGAGTGAGGCTGGGGGTAGGGGTCTTGGATGTGTATAGATGCTGGTGGGCCTGGGCTGATGTGATCTGGCCTGGCACGTCTTGGTCCGGTGATGGTTTTGATTCGGTGAAGGCTGGTCCGGTAGGCAGTGGAGTAGGTTGGTTCGGTGAAGGCTGGTCCGGTAGGCAGTGGATTGACTTTGGTTCGGTCATGGGTTGGTCCGGTGGTAGTGCATGTAGGTTGGATTGGTTCGGTAAGGCCCTAGAGACATGTTGGTTCGGTGATGAGAGGGGAGTGGAGTGGGATTGATTCGGTGGTTTTGGTCCGGTGGGACTTCGTCCAACAGTTTGTGACCAATTTTGATGCAAACATTTTGGTGCTTTACTAAGAAAGAATTCTCAACTTGATTGGATCTCATCATCAACTCGTAGATTGCCATATCCATGAGATAGATCCGAATCACTACTGACAAGTTTCCGTCTCTACTTAGATTTGAAAAAGATCAAGAAGGAAGCTATCTACAATGCCTCCTAGGAAGGAAAAGGCCATTGCTACCTCCTCACGACTTGTCGATGAAGCAGTAGAGAACATGGAGATCGCTCTTCTGGATGATGGAGCACAGCAGGGAGTCCCTGGAATGAAGGCCTATTTTGATGTGATCAGTAATGCAAAAATAGGGGGACTCTGGAGAGAGCTCCATGGGACTCGTGCAGAATCACAGAAACAAATTCAAGTGAACAAGGTCCTCATGACCCGCCTCTCATAGTCCCCTCAATTTGACACGTCATTACTTACTCTGCCTCTTGAAGTATACATATTCATCATCAAAGCTGTACTTTCCACTCTGGAACTCCCATCGTCGAGTCACAAGTCATCGTCGTCGAACATTGTCGAAACGATCGTTGAAACGGTCGTCGAAAAATTCACTTTAGGGTTGACCCAAAGTTAGACTCGAAGTAATCACCCATTTGACTCAAAGAAAACTCTAAAAATTCTGGCCTGAAGTCAGACTCGGGTAAAAGCAAGATTTTCTCTAAACAATCCCCAATTTGACTCAAGTAGCATTCATCACCGAATCGTACCCAGGTTTCGATGCCGAACCCTGAGAAAACATGCAAATGATTCGGAGCACCATTCGTCATCGACCTAGCACTTCAAAATTTATGCAACTCTAAGTGAACCATGTGCTGACTCCAAGCAAATAGCAAATTTTCTCGGGACGACGTCTAAGTAAATTACCACTGATCCGTTAACACCGATCCATCTTCTTTTGTCCATAACTCGAGCATACGAACTCCAAACGACTTGAAATTTGAAATGTAGCCTTATGCAGCCTTCTTGGTCATTCCATATCGATCTCACCAAGTTTAGGACAAAAATTGGAGATAGGTACCGATCCATCCAATTGGGGATCGTCCCCTCCTCCATCGCGATGATATTTAGCTCCTACGTTTTGGGTTCGAGACTCAACTTGAAGACGGTGTATTCTCTCTACTCCCCGTGAATGACCGGAGCATTGGGAACCAAGCGACAACTATTGAACTACCACCAAGGAATGAAAAAGGAATTATTACTCTAATGGTACCCCCAGAAGCCATAGAACCAAGGCGATATGGAACAAACTGGGATGAATTACCTGGCTAAGCTTCTGAGGTAGATGACAACTACTCCCAACTAACTGGTTTCCAGACACCTGACTTGGTGGCCATGGCACTATGGCTCATGAGAGGAAGCCAAAACTAAACCGATGATGACTAGGGAGAGTCCCAAAGTCATAATCTTTTTACTGAAGCCATTCGGTGTGCAGAATATCCTCACAAATTCAACATACCAACCATACCGGCATGCTTAATGAAAACCGACCTAGGACTACATCCCATGAAATAAGAATGGCACATGGATTCCACCAGAGTGATGGACACAATCAAATGCAGATGCTTCCCCATCTTTCTTGAAGGAGCAGCGAGCATATGGTTTACACGACTACCGCCCAGGTCTGTCTCCTCGTTCGACCAGCTAGCGTAAAAGTTCATTGAGCAATTTTGAATACAAGCGACTCGCCCTAAGAATGTGATGTCACTATCAAACCTATTCCAGATGCTGAGGGAGCTGCTCAAAGACTTCTTGCAAAGGTTCAATGCGTCGTAACTGAAGTGAGCAATCCCAGCGAGAATACCATTATCATGGTGTTGATAAGGGTAATCGATCCCGAGGTAGATTTTATGGTTGGTTAGCTGGAAAGCCTCCTACCACCTTGGATCATTTTTACTATGAGGCGAACCAGTATTTACGCAAGAAGGGGGTAGAGTTGACTAGGAAAAAGCATAGTGCATCCCGTCAATTGAAAGGGTTCAAAACATGAGCAATGATGATGCCCTACACGAGGACTCAGATTCTAGGAGATGACCCAAGATCCCAAAATTCGACGCATACACTCCATGGAGCGATTCGATTGAAAACATCCACCTAGAGACACTCAACTTGGAGCAATATAGGAAGCCTACCCCAAGAGAGTCCACCGAAACCCGTAAGAAATCCAGGAAATATTGCATATTTCATGAGACATATGGCCATAACACTGGAGATTGCAGACACCTTCGAGATGTGATCGAAGAGCTTATCCAGAAAGGAAAGCTTCAATAGTATATGCAAGCCCCACAGGATGGCGCGCAGGAAACGTTCGACCCTTACCAATAAAGACCTTTGGTTATCAACTGGACCGTCGACGTTCGACCTCCAGCTGAGAAGAGCTAGAGCAAAGTGGAATAGGGAGCACACCACGCTGCTTCACTTATCAATAAGATTTATTTCGATTTCCATTAAACCACTTCATTAAATAGACTTTGTTATTCTATTTTCAAATAAAATGGCCTTTCAGTCATGTACTTCTATCTTTATGTAAGTATGTTGTGAACTATGACCAACTTGAATTAAGCTGCATGTGAACGATGCAGGTGACCAAATATCCAGAGTTAGGCACTAAACAACCTCCACGGACCATGATAAGACCTTGGGAGTTTCATTAAAATGAGCACGAGTCAACCGATCATCAGCTACCATACGCCTCTGACTTATGGGCAAGAACTTGAAACGAAAACTTGGTGTGACTCTACCATCTACCTACAATTATGTGCTTCAAATACGACAGAACATCTATGCCTTTCTTAGAGCCCAGCAAGGTCAAACTCCAATAAAAAGTGGACGCGACTGACCATCCACTCATCAACCTCTGCACTTGACTTAAAGACCAAAAAAAGACTTGGAGTGGATGTGATCCGACCATCCACTCCCCAACTCGTATTTGAAGTTCGCCAAGATACTTATGCCTCTCTCAAAGCTCAGCAAGACCGAGATTCAACTTGAAGTAGATGTGACTTGTCTTCCATACGTCGACTCCTGCCCTGGACACGATGGAAATTTGGGAGCTCAACCTAAAGTAGGCATGATTGATCGTCGACTCATCAACCACTGCCCTCGACACGGGGGCACGACTGCAGCTGAGGTGGAGGTGACCTGATCGTCCACCTAGCAACTCTCTCCCTCGACTTGCCGAGAGGAGTACGAAGCAAATTGGACATGACCTGATCATCCATCCCAAACATGGTTGTGATCCAGCCATCGATCGCTTACTCCCTTCCTTAACTTGACAGGAGGAGCTACAATCGCCAAGTGGACGTGAATCGACTGTCTACTCGCCAACTTCTTTTCTTGGTGTTGGGGAGTAAAATTCCATTCATGAATGAATGTGACTCGACCGTTCATTCAACAACTCCTACCTTAATTCAATAGGTAGAGTATAAACTCATCAAAATGGGTGTGATTCACCACCCATCGTATAACTCTAGTTCCCAAAGTGCAGACTGGAGTATAAACACAAAAAGGTAAATGCGGTCCGACTATCCACCGATCAACTCTGGTCCCTAGAGGGTGGATAGGAGTATAGACTAAAGATGGGTGTGAATGACCACCATCGAATGACTCTGGTCCCAGTGTGTGGATAAGAGTATAAAAATAGATGGATATGACCCGGCCGTCCATCAGATAACTCCGATCCCTAAAGCATGGATAGGAGAATAAACCATGAAGGAGTGTGACTTAACCATTCATTCTCTAGTGCCCTCCTTCGATCCATTAGGAGAAGTATGAAACTGGATGAGCATGACTCGACTGCTCCTGAGCTAACTCTATCCCTTGATCCAATGGGAGAATATAAATCAAAATGGATGTGATTGACCATCCAGCTCCAAATGAATGTGACATGATGGCTCATTCGCTAACTCTGACCATGATCTAACTAGAAGAGAAATTCGAAATGGACGTGACTCGACCATCCTCTCTCCAACTCTTGCCTTTGACTTAGAGGCAAAGACATGACTCAAAGTGGATGCGGTCTGGCCATCCGCTCCCTTGCTCGAGCTTGAATTTCTCCAGAACACTCATCTTACTCCCAAGGCTCTATAGAAACAGGATCCAATTGAAAGTGGAAGTGGAACGACCGTCCACACATTGACTCCTGCCCCGGATAAGGGGGAAGTTTGAGAGCCCAAGCTTAAACTAGACATGATTCAACCGTCCAATCCAAAAAGGATGTGATCCATCCATCCACGACCCTTCTCGCGTTTGAAATACAACGAACTATTCAAGCCTTGCCTAGATATCAGCAAGCCCAAAATCCAAACCAAAAATCGGACGCGGTTCGATTGTCCAACACCAACTTTGGTCCCCCAGTGCGGACTGGAGTATAAAAAACATGGGCATGGTTCGACCGTCCATTGACCAACTCAGGTCCTTATAGTGTGGGCTAGAGTATAAACACCAAATGGGTGCGACTGACTGCTCGTCAACAAACTCTGTTCCCAAAACACGGACCAGAGTATAAACATACAAAGGATGGATGCGGTTCGACTGCCCATCGATAAACTCTTGTTCCTAGAGCACATATAGGAGTGTAAACAGCAAATGGATGTGACTCGACTATTCATTCATTAACTCCGACCTGAACCCGATAGGAGGAGTATAAACTCAAAAGAATGTGACTCGACCATCCACGAACAAACTTCGCTAACCAAGACTAGGGGCACGAGTACAAACTACTAAAAGATGAATACCATAGCTCACTATAGCTTCGGCTTGATGTTCTTTATGACTTAAGGCAACAACCGCAAGGATGCCTTAATGCACAATCAATCGGAATGACGTCCGAACTTACGAGCGACCGACTATATCGTACCACCGGATTAATGGGCAATATCGATCCAAACCTTCTGTGTCATGCCACTAGATCGATGGTCAATGTCGATCCACACCAACCATTCTTCAGTTCTTACCCAGAATATGGTGATATCTGCACCAAAAGTGGACGTGATTGACCATCTGGTACTCAGCTCATGCCCGAGATCCAACGAAACGTAGAAGTATTCCCTCATGCCCGAGATCCGATGAAGCATAGAAGTCTTCCCTTGGGAAGGAGAAACTAGGATACAATCCAGAATAGGCGTGACTTAGCCTTCCATCAACTAGCTCTGACCTTAGATTAGGCAAAAAAAGTATAAAATTAAAGCGGACGTGACTTACTCGTCCACTTATCGACATTTGCCCCTGACTTAGGGGCACGAGCAAGAATCAAGATGCATGTGACCAATTATTCATCAATCAACTCTAAGTCTTTGGAGCTAAGGCGGGAGTATAAATACAACTAGGACGAGACTTGGCCGTCCATGCAGTACATCTATTAACTCGAGACTGGGGGTAGAAGTGTGATTATCAAAGTGCTGACTATGAAGCTCAATACCGTGACTCATGACTAGTGTTTACAAAGACTCGAGGCTACGACCGAAAGGACGCCTAGAGATAGAATCATCAAATCGATACCTAGGCTCATGGGCAATAGACCATCATTCCAACCCAAATCATGGGCAACGGATCACGAGTATATTAAATGAAAAGAACGTTACTCGAATACAAAAGCAGATTCAAACTCAAAGCAAAAGCCAGCTATGCAGCTACATGCAACACAAGGCTGAACTCTACTCGACATTTGATTCAACGTGCCTATAAGCCCGATCTTCAACCATTGCAAATAATCACTCAAAGTGCTTGGAATCCATAACTATCAAATTTAACAGATAGTCATTGTTAGATAAATTAATTTGTTCCCTCGTGCTAAGTGCAATTTAGTGCGGTATTGTGCAGTGTAATGCAGTTCAATATTATATGAGAGTTCTGCCAAAACTTGGGGGTTCGAGTAGAGTGACCGTCGTCGCTGACCATCCCAACTAGATTTCACATCGATGGTTATGCGCAACAGTTACGTTCAAATTCAAGGGATTGACTATCGGCGCATAAGAGCATGTCATCAATATTCAGGGGATATGCGTACATCTAAATTCATGTTCAAACGAACAAGCGTGTCCATCCATTTAATTTCAAGTCCATATGGGCATACATGTGCATGCGTTCAAGTCCAAGGTCACAAAGCAATTATTCATCTTGGCAAAAAGTGTTCATATATGCAAGAGTACAAGGTAAGTTCACATAGAAAAAGAAAAACTAAAGCTCACGTCTAAACAAGCAAGCCCAAATTCGAGTTCAAGATCACAAGGCAGAGAGCTTGTTTTAGT
Organism: Allium fistulosum; assembly: GCA_030737815.1. Lineage (NCBI taxonomy): Eukaryota > Viridiplantae > Streptophyta > Magnoliopsida > Asparagales > Amaryllidaceae > Allium > Allium fistulosum. The sequence goes on from CM060904.1 coordinate 478,649,686, forward strand.
TTTACATGTCAATTCGTTATATGCTAGAGATCCACCTATGGGATCGCATCGATCCCATCGCCGGCTACAGGTTCTTTTCGATTCCATGCCTTCACTGATCCCCTATATAGCTGCCTGTATATGGATACGTTATCTATTACTTGTTTGGACAATATCAAAAATGTTTGGGTTTAACTATCGATCCTCTGTGTATGGGATCCTTCACTCACACTATCGATTCCTAGTTCGCTAGATTAAATGAGCAATCGAAGGCTAATTACGATCTCAAGCTCCATGTTTTGAGAATCTGCTATAACAGTTCAATTCAACGCCTACGAAACTCAATTCAAGGCTAGTTAAAAATAAGCTTGTACATAGTTTCATCACCGACAAGCTATATTTCATTTTCTTATGATTGTTTAATTCATCACTGATCCCTTAACCAACTTCAAACTGTTGATCCCAAGCCTACTACCAAACCCAAAACTTACATCCACTTACGCAAACTCCTCATTCCCACAACCGATCCTAAATCCGACCACCAGCATGAAATCAAACCACGGCTTAGGTAGTCCTCATCTCCAACATACTCTGATTCGCCATTTGTGTGGAGCTAAGTATAGGGTCAGATTTGAATAAATTTCGAGTTTGGATCAATCTAATTGGATAGATATTTGATCTAGAGTGGCGGTGCAGGCTTTACGGGGAATATATGATCGGATCGACAAAAGACTTGAGGGGATTAAAGGAATTTTCAAACTCTAAAGTTCGGAAATGGAGATTAGAAGGGAGTGGCGTTCGGTTGTAGGAACGAACAAATGTGAAAGAAGGGATCTATGGAAGAATGTAAAAGAAAAATAAAACGAAGAGGAGGGATTATAGGTGGATTACATTTCATGCGTATATGGTTCCAAAAAGAATGCAACGGAACCCATTGCATATAGGTCCAAAGTGTTACACATATGCGTGCGGGATCAGTGCCATTCCCTTCTATAGGGGTCGATACCGAATCCTATTTCAGAAAAAATTTGTGTATGTGTGAACTCGACGCATATCACGAGACTTGGCAAGGACCCATTGACTTATGAAAGTATGTGGGAACCAACGACGACTAAATGTGTACATGGATGTATGTGCATGTATACATACCCAACATTCGATTTCTTGAATTGACAGAAATTGAATTATTACTTGAGAACTCCGGAGAGAAAAGACTAGTTCAAATAATAGAGGCTTACTAATTCAATTGAAAAGCTCAATGTAACCAAGCATAGACAAAGACTGAGGATTACATCCTGAATTTATACTGACTAATGTCGACCAAGCGTCATAGTAAACAGAAAGGGATACGACTCTTTGGAGAGACAACTCGATGGAAGGATAATGACTGTTCAGGAAATTGAATGGAATCCTTTTCGGCAACTCTAACTTGCTTTGATTCAAAGCACGTCATGTTTGAAACAAGACGTACTTTGGGGGTCAAGTATTATCCAACCTTTTGACTCGACTATATCCAGGCTTATTGGATAAGTTAGACTCAATGATAGACAAGGCAAGCAGCCTGGAGAAGTGATCATGGAATCCAGAAATCAAGCACATGCAATGGTATGAAGCAACGATCAAGTGAGACCAAGAGATGGACTCCTTGAAATATCCTAAGTATGGATCAGTGCCTCCCCTAGGCAGGGGATCAGTACCTATCCCTTCCCCTAGGCAGGGAATCAGATTGTATTACTTCCTCTAGGCAGGGGATCAATACCTATCCCTTCCCCTAGGCAGGGAATCGGATCGTATTACTTCCTCTAGGCAGGGGATTAGATCGCATTACTTCCCCTAGGTAGGGGATCGAATCGTACCACTTCCCCTGGGTAGGGGATCAGATCATATCACACTCCCTAGGCAGGGGATTGAATTGTATCAGCCTAGCAGTTCAACTCAATGGAAATCGATCGATATTTCCAAGATCATGAAGGCAACTATAAAAACAACTTTGGAAATATGAAGCTAGCATCAAGACTGACCCACAAGAGGGATCGCATGGGCCCATAAGGTCATCTAAACCGATCAGCACTGATCCTCTACCTTTAGGGGTTAGGATACGAAACTTTTTAGGTAACCACGTCTACATCGTGAGATTCTACCTACGAAATTTCAGGAAGATATTCAGTCATCTTCCCCTGTAAATACAGCGACCATTCTCCATAAGGGGGATTCTTCTCTTTGGCAGCCAAGGCTCTGCCATTACTATTCTTTATTCTTGTACTACTGGATCCCAGCTAATCCAAATCTCTTGTAATCAAACAACTAGTGCAAGATCAATAAAAGAACGAAGTGGACATAGGCTAAGATTGCCAAACCATTATAAAAACTTGTGTTTGATTTACTATTTCTGTTCTGTTTTAATTTTATTCTTCATTTGATCTCTACCAAAACTCTATTGGGTGTTTGTGACCAATTTTGATGCAAACAGTAGTTGTCATCAAAATCAATATCTATTGTATTAAGAATCTCCGCTTTTTTGATCTTGACAATCATGTAAATACATTTAATATAAAATATAATGTAACTCCCCCTAAATTGGTTAACATCCACTTAGTATATGCATATATATTATATTTTATATTTTTCTCCCCCTTTGTCATAAAAAGAAATGGGAGAAAAAGACAAACTCTCCCTAAATATGACATATACTTATGATAATGTTTTATACCAAATCAAACTAATAATAACTAAATATATTCATATAACTAACTATGTATTTATATAATTACAATTGTTTTTAACCATATATCACAAACTTTACATTATTCATTAATTATATGAAAAGTACAAATATCACTAGAGTTAATTATACAAATATGACTAAAACAAGTAAGTATAAATTAAAAATACAAATTAAAAATACAAATTAAAAATACAAATCAAAATGCAAAATAAAAAATGAAATCCTAGATATTCTTAGAAACATCGACCCATCCTTTGGATCTAAAGGTAGAATTGGTGTTGATAACTTCCCAATCTTCATCATCCACTCTCGCTTTAGAGTTTTAGCATTCAGGAGCGTTGTTTTGAAATTGTTTTGTGAAACTGGAAATAAAACATTGAAAAAATCAATTTTTTTCATGTTCTTTTTTCATTTGCATTTGACTCAACTCCAAGTGTCATTGATTGCATAAAATGAAGCAATGAGCATTTTTGAATGATTGAAGAGTCTACTTTAGATTTTCACTAAGTTTTTTATTTGAAAATTTTGTGTTTAAATCCATTTTTATGAAGAGATGAGTCGAGAGGAATAGAATAAGAAGATGAATTAACTTCTGAGTTTTTCTAGAAGAAACGGGCATCTATAAAAGTGAAAGGTCAGATTAGTAACTAATCCCTCTAGAAATTAACTAACCTTTTGAGTTCCAAAAATCAGAAAACTGTCAGGTATATGTCGACATAGATATGCCTATATGTCGACATATATGCAGTAGTTCACATATTTCTCGTATTGTTTTATTTTTTGTTTATGTTTTATACAGTCTAAAATTTTGAATTCCAAAGAATATAAGAATACTATTGAACAGTAAAATTAAATTTCTAAATCATTTTCATTAATATAAAAGAGAAGTACATGGGCATAATAGAAACATGAGAATAACATGAAATAAGACTAGAACAACATAAAACTAAGAGATACAAAGGTAGATAAAAGATCTAAAAAGATGATTAATGATGAGGAGTTTCTGTTGTTTCCTAATGATCTTCCCAAATTATTTTTCCACTTTATATGAGAGAGAAGTGAACGTTTTACTAAAGGAACGTTTAAGCTTCTTTTGGTGGTTGAGAAGCTTTTCTTGGTTCTTGAAAATCTCTTTATTGGAATAGCGAGATTGTTTGTCAATGCTTTCTAAGGAAATGTCCATTTTCTCCTCTTCTACTTCTTGCACTTCCTCCTCTTCAATTTTATTCCATCAATTTCTTCTTCTTCTAGAATCTATTACTCTTCTTCCCTTACCAGTCTCTCTTCCTTTTCAGGAAGAGATTCATAGGGTTGGAATTCAAGAGGAAAGTGCATAAGAGAGAGGTTGGTTTCGTAGAAAACTTTGTGAGGCAAAATGTTTTCATCTCTTAGATCAATAACAGAATAATTGAAAATTGTAGTATGATACACACCATGGTAAAGTGTATTCTCATGCCTAGAGATTTCTTTTGAACAAAGTCATCCAAAATCACTTGATCCAAATTTATATCATATTTTCGAAAATAGAAAAAAGAGCTTTGAAAACTTTTTGAGTAGGGTTGTTGTAATTCCCCTCCTTAGTGTAATACCTTATTTTAAAATAATACTCATTAGTCTTACTTTAGACCTAAGATTTTTATCTTTAAAACCATACTCTTCATCACAAGAAAATAAATCATGCATAAATTCTCTATTTCCAGAGAGATCATTTTCACTACTTTTACAACCAAAATTTTGACCAATAATTTCAAAATCTAAAACAATAATAGTGTGTTTTACACTACTCCAAATTTGACCTTCTTCTCCTTGAAAATACTTTCCATTCAAATTAGCATAAAACTTTTCATCAAATCGGGATAGCAATCAAAATAATTTTGAGATAAATCGGTAAATTAAAAATATCATTTTCTAAAGCAAAATCTTGTAAATCATAAGAAGAAAATTCATCAATATCTGCAAACATTCCCGAAAATATTTTTCCAAAAGTAGCATACTCAATGTAAGTTTCAATGGACACTTAATCATTATGAAGTTGACTTTTAATCTTTTTGGTAAGCGTAATGGCTTTGGATGAGGAAGGTTAGTTTGAAGAATGCCTTTTTTGATTTGTTTTGGAGGAAAGAGAGTGAAGAAAAAGTTTGAATTTTGAATAAAGTGTGCCTAGAAGATGAGATAAGAGAGAGTGAATAAATAGAGAATGAATAGTCACGTGACAGATGAAAAGGTAACTATTCAGGTTTTGAAATTAATGTAAAAGAGAAGGAATTTCAAAAGTTTATGTTTTGAAAAGATTCTTAAAATTTGCCAGGTATGTCGACATACCCACGTGACATGTCGACATATGGACTAAAATTTCAAAGTTCAAAATAAGAAATATTCATATTATATGTGTATATATATATATTCATACATATTTACTTATATATATATCAATATTTATACTTGTTATTATTATATTCCTATATAATTTCTAAACTAAAAACAACAAAATATGAAATGTAAAAGGTATTCATTTGTCTCTTCTGATTAATCTTCCATCAATGTAAGACACATATTGATATTTTCTATATCAAGTTCATTGTCACTTGATGCAGTATCAGAATCGTCAAAAGTTGCGTTGTATGATATTTTTCTATTTTTGAATGATTCGGTGTTTGGTGTTTTCTTTTGCTGGGGGCAGTCTCTTCTTAGATAGCTAGCTTCACCACAATCGTAACACTTAAAAACATTTTGGTTTCGATGTTTATATTTCCAGTTTTACGAAAGTTGTTCATCTTTCTATATTTCAGGAATTTTCTAAAAATTTCGAGTCATAAAAGTAATCTCCTCATCATTGTCACCCTCCTTTGAATCTTGATCATCAGTTGTTGCATTGAATGCAGTTAATTTTTTTTCGATTGCCTTGCTTTCCATTCTACCCTACATGTAACGACCCGTATTTTTGACAATTAAAAATATTCAATTAAATAAGACTTTGGAATTTAATATTGTGAGAAATTTAAAATTTATGATTTATTAATGAAAAAAATCATTAGAATATAATTTAATAATATTGATTGAATGTAATAGACATCTATTTTAATGTAATTCCAATCAATTATAATTGCAAATGTTAATAAGGAATAAATTAAATGTTGTATTAAAAATAGAAATCATATGTTATTTAATTTAAATTGGTTAATATAGAATATGAAATCAGTTTTTGGTAAGTAATTTATAATCCTTGGTTGTAAACAATAAGTTAATAGATATGAATTATTAATGCATTACAATTTATTATTTAATCCATTTGAAATTAATTTGGAAATTAATGAAATTTAACGTAATTAAATATTCCAACTAATATGAGCAAAGACGTTAACTGTTGAGCGATGAGTGTAATAAAATGGAAACTTATGTTTAATTAACACATAAGGTATTTGTTGATTTAATAATAAGAATTTAACTCAAAATAAAAGGATTTGTTTGAAATTTAAAATATAATAAACTAGGATTTTATTACAGTTGTAATTAAGTGTTGAAATTAATTTAATATTTAAATCTTGTATTTAACAAGGAAATTTGTATTTGAAAGATTATTAATTTCAGTTTAATCAAAATGAAGATAGAAAACTTTAATTTAGAATTTAAAAGTGATTAAATTGATTTTTAAAATAGATTGTTTTAATTAACGTGTAAAATTAGTCTTTTTGGGCACTGTCTCGGATTTCGACGAAACCAGTTTCATCGGATCTGTAATAGTGAATTATTATTGGATTTCAAGTTTCGTAGCGGTCAGACTTATTGTTTGATCGCGCGAGCTCGAAACGCGTAGAAATCAATTAAAGGAATTTAATTAAAATAATTTGATTTTAAAAGCTAACTTCTATATACAATAGAATTAGGGTTTGATATTAGTTTCATTGAGTTTAAAAATATTGAAAACCTATATTTCGATATATAGGATGACCAACTTTCGTCCCGAGAACAAAACGGGCTTTTCGGGCCTTTGTTATCGCGTGGGCCCAATCGATCTGTTCCATCCGTTCCTGTTCCATCTTTGTCTATATATGTTGTTATAAACCCTAGCATCTTTCTATTCTATTTTTTGTACGTACTTTTCAGAACCTATCTACTTCTTCCCAATGGTGAATATCCTAAACCTAAATTCCAATTTCAATTTCAAATCAAATCCAAAAATTCAAACTGCTCCAATCCTATCATATAATATATCATCGCAAAGCTCTCGATGAATGGAATCAGCATCTGTAATTCGTTTTTTGATTGGAGACTCCGTTTGTCTAGAAATTGGAAAATCATTCTCGGCCATCCATTCTAGGGTTGTCGTTAAAGGTGGATCGTCCCAATCGACAATCGGGTATTGTTGCAGCATAGAGGGCATTTAGAAGAGTCGATCTATGGTGGTCGATCATCGTCTAGTGGCTCGATTTCGCTAGAATTCATGAAATAAGGTCGGCGGCGGTGGAGCTCGTCTAGTGGTCAGAGTTGGCCGCGCGAGGCCTGGTGGGTGCGCCTGGCCGAGGCGTTGGCGGCAACGTGGTCAGATCGAGGGGTTGGCACTTGAGGCAGCGGCGTTTTGGAGTTGAACGTTGGCGGTTGTACGTGGGTTTCCGATCAAGATCGTGTGTGTAGGGTTTGAGATAAGTTAATTATCCTTTTTTCCCTTTATTTCATTTTAATTTAATTTTAAAATTTAAATGTTCTAACCTTCATAACTTTTTCATACGAACTCTGATTCGCGCGCGGTTTCTTCCATTGGGTTCATATTAAAATTCCAGATGACATGAAGTAAGTTTGGATTGATTTGGAGACTGTTAAAATTTTGGGCTTTTATTGGATTTTTAATGGACTTAAAATCAATGGTGAGTGATTTAACCCACTCACGCAATACTAAACCTTCTTATGTTAGTTGAATTAAATTTATGAAGTAATAAGAATGTTATTGGTTACTGTTTGGTAGTTTGAATTGAAATTTAAACTGAAATTGAATTTTATATTGAATTAAATTAATATTGAATTTAATTGCTAGCTAAACATCGACAATTGATAATCAGTAACCGTTGTGATATACTGGTTGGTTTGGATGTTAATTGTTATTGCATGCCGATTGATTGATGATGGATGTATGGTTGTTTATTTATTGGCATCATCAATATTATCATTTGGATCATTGGAAATGAACAAGAAATAGGTTGAAATGATATATACCTATGTCATTTGAATATGGATTGAAATGATATATATCCATCCATGTAATTAAAATTGAAATAAATGATCACTTGGCCATAGGGTAGAAAACTATATACGGACACCGGATTGGTTAAATTAAATTGTTTCAAAATTTTGAATTTTGATTTATACGAATTAAATTATTTTCTAATTCGAGATTTGGAATGTTGAAACTGAAACTGTTTTAATGAAATTGTTTAAGGATTCAATTTGAAACCTTAAAGTCGAAATTGAGATATGATTTGAATTTATTGGAAGTGAATTATTTTAAAGGTTTAAAGTTTGAATTTACTGTAATTAAAGTAGTTTTAAATTGGTATTTCAAAGTTTTGGATGTGAAATGGTTTTAATCTAAATTGTTTAAAAATGAGTGAACTGGAACTTTCAACCTTTGAGTAGAATCGTTTAAATTGAATTTGAAGTTAAATTGAAATTGTTTTGAATTGAGGCTGATTTAAATCGGAATTTTGAATATGAAGTTTGACTTGAATTGGAAGTCGAAAATGGAATTCATTGTGATTTAGAATTTGAACCGTGTTGTGGAAGAAGAAACAGTTTTAATATAAACTATTTTTATATATAAACTATTTTAATAACCAAATTATTTTATATACAAACTACTTTAATTATCCAAGTATTTTCAATATCAAAACTACTTTATATTCAAAACTATTTCCAATCTTTAAAACTATTTTAATTATTATAAACTATTTTTCCATATTAAACTATTTTGATTATTCCAAACTATTTCCAATATTAAAACTATTATCCAAACTATTTTCAATATTCAAACTATTTTCATTATGAAAACCATTTTTAATATTCAAACTGTTTTAAAAGTGGGAATTGTGTAGATTTGAATCATTGATTTAGATACAAATGTTTTGGAGGTATAACCTATTTGAATTCGAAATGATTTTGAAGCAAAAACTGATATTTTGATATGAAATATGACTTGTTCTTAAAAGGTAAAAGAACCAATCGGTGTGAAAAATGACGTTAGGTTGTTAAAGAGACCGAGGGTGAATATTGGCATACTCTCTATCAATACCAGAACAACTTTAACAACTGTGTATGTGGTGGATGTTATCCAGAATGTAGAGGTTGAATTGGAAACGTTTACTGGAATGAAGAAAGAGAATAATGATGGATGACCCGACACTTGCATCAATTTGAAATGACTAAAATAGGAGCCTATGTTTGGCCAAGGGGTTAGCTACCTTTATGGGCCCTACCACTTCGTATTATATTGACTTTTAAGTTGATCGGTGCACGTTGATTTGACTTTGGGGGTGGCGGACTCGGTAAGCGGTCGTGGCTACGATGTGTTACCACCAGCCAGAAAGGGTAAACTGGTAGAATCTTACCTTGGACATTGCCTCATGTGCCTTGTCATACTTTTATCCTTATACGCGACCACTATGATTTTGTTTTAGTGTTGTCTTATCACGGCGCCTCCCTGACTACAGACGTTACTGGTTGTGTCATAAGGAAAACTGTAAGGCAATGCTTAAAATGTGTTAAGGTGGATTAATGTAAAGCCTTAATGCTAGGAAAAATATTTACTTTATTGATTAGACGTTACATATATAGCGTATCTTACTACATATAGATAGTTTAACGGAACCTTAGGAGATGGAAAATCCCATAACATCTCTAAAGTTATCGCACTCAAGTTGTACACTTGATAGGAGATGGAAAATCCTATAAACATCTCTGAAGCTATTACACTCATATTTACTTATTATCGATTTAACTTACATAATAACTTTTAGTTCTGACTCGAGTGTTTTGTCTTTTCATTACGCTCGGGTCTGCCTGAGTATTTCAGTGTTTGAAGGCATTATTCCTTGGAGATGAAGATGGAGTTTGCTAGACCACATTTACTATATTATTCCGCTGCATTATTTTGGTATGCTTGTTGATTGTACTATGATTATGTTGTAAAAAATTGTGTAATCAAATGTATATTGTAAAACAGCTTCATGAACTGTTTATTTGATTATTATATTTTGTCATTCCGCTGCGAGATTCTGTGTTTGCTTTCCTTCTTTTCACTTATTTCTTATTAAATACCATTGGCAATCCTCCCTTTTAATGTTTGAGTTAGACATGTGTGGTTTATTGTCGATTTAAACTATCCAGAAAGGTGGGTCATCACAGTTGGTATCAGAGCTTTGGTTTAGAGATACCTTAGCCTGTTGGGGATCAACTCATTAGAGATAGGGTAGCTAATACCTTAGAATGAGTCTGAGTGTGTGTGTGCACGCGCGCACGAGAGAGCGTATTTGTTAGTGTTATAAAAATTGTTCTGTATTGTGTTAGTTTGTTTAGTTGAGTATTTATGAATTCTGGTCGGTACGTAGGACGCTATGGCATCGATAGGGATTTCTAAATACTTGAACAGGGTAAACCGACACAATATTGTTTTAAAAAATAGATAAATGAAATAATTTTACCTAGCATTATATTTTGTATATAAAAGAATAATTTTTCATAAATGAATATAGTTGTATGTGATATGTTGTTTGTTAGGAAGTGAAATTATTACTATGGTTTTTAAAAATAGGATTTACAAATAAAATGAATTTAAATTGGGAATTTGAGAACCTAAGTTTCCGGTGTTGAAATTGGTTTTCAAAGATTTTGGAAAAATATATATTAGTATTATTTAGAAGTATTTTTGGATAGAAATATTTTCAATAAGATTGAAAGAAATGTTTTAAAGGAACTTTAAAAAGGAAGTAAGTTCTGTACTCCTCTCTTCTGTCGTTGGAAAATAATTTTGGTGATGACGGTCGCATCATCGACATTCATTTTTGAGTCTCAAAGTGGGGGAGGCCACTTAGTAGATTTGCTACACATTTGGTTCGATAAACATATTTTGATTTAAAATTTCTAAATATGATTTGATATACAAAAGATATAAGTATATATTATTTTAAGATGATATGAAATGAAACCCAGTATTTAGTTCTTAAGTTTCTGATAATTAGTGATTTTCAATTATTGTAATAGAATGGAATCTTGACTATTTTAATAAGTTGGAAACTTCCAAATTGAAATCTGAATTAGGAGATAATGGTTTAATGTTAATATAAAGAAATTGAAGTTTTGTATAACTTGTAAATTAAAAGATAATGGAATATCCAACAAGTAAAAACTTGAGTAATAATAATGTTTCAAAAATAAAATTATGTTTAAAGAGAAACATTTATAAATAAAGAATTAAGATGTACAAGAAATATTATAAACTTAAGTTAATGTTTTAAATGCTTAATAATTAAATTGAATAGTAAAAAAAGAGAATACTATTTAAGTAAATGATTATGAACTTAAGAAGATGTTGAAATGATTCAAAAATAAATTTAATATTAAATGGTACTATATATGAAGAAATAAATGTGAACTAAAAGGTAGAAAAACTTAAGTATGAAATGATTCATTAATGAATATTAATATTAAATGGAAATCAAGTTATATAAGTAAATAATAAATGTAAATTAAACTGCAAGAAACTTATATAATATTTTAAGAATTTATTCATTGATGATTTTAATTATTGAATGGGAAAAAATTTATGCAAGTAAATGAATGAAAAAAAAGATGACATTGTATGAATGAATGAAAATAAATAAAAGGTAAATAATGTGAAAAGAAACCAATCGAATAAACTTAAATAATATTTAAAATTCTATGTTGTTGGCGTATGGAAAGTTTGGGAAATGATACTTCAAATTGTTTGAGGTTGTATGAATAATCTATTGAGTAACTACTATGGCTGTTGAGCGTAATGTACACTTGGTAGTTTATTTATCATCCTTGTACGATGAAAGGTTTCTGAAACTGAACAAACCAACTAGTTTTTGATTGCTATGGATGTGTGATGGATTCTTTGGTTGAATATAATGGACGTATTGCTTTTGATTGCATATGATTATTATTTATGTTGTGTTGCTTGTGCTATTAATTGGAACAACTAATATATTACTCTTTTTACATAGTTTTAACTCTTTTGGATTATGTAAGTAAAATACAGGTTTATGGAAGTAATAGTTATTGCTTTTGGTTTCATAAATAGAGTTTTGTTTGCCCGACAAATAGGTACGTTTTCGGATTACGGTTTTGTAACGGTATTTTATTATTTTTCCCATGGTTTGGGATGCTTTATTTTTGAAATATGATATATACAATGTAATTATTGATATTGTTATTTTCCCGGACCTATCCGCGCAAAGGAGATGCTGCCGAAATTTTCCGTGAATTTAGGACTTAGAAAAATTTTCTTGGAAGTAGAGTTATTTCCAAATTTATATCAAACTTAAGTATGTAAGTTTAATTAGTTATAAATTAACTATTTTAAATAAAATATATCAAATCTCTTGATTCTTTCTTGTTCCTTTTCGGGGATGAAACGTTTTGAGTGGGGGAGATTGCAACGACCCGTATTTTTGACAATTAAAAATATTCAATGAAATAAGACTTTGGAATTTAATATTGTGAGAAATTTAAAATTTATGATTTATTAATGAAAAAAATCATTAGAATATAATTTAATAATATTGATTGAATGTAATTGACATCTGTTTTAATGTAATTCCAATCAATTATAATTGCAAAGGTTAATAAGGAATAAATTAAATGTTGTATTAAAAATAGAAAACATATGTTATTTAATTGAAATTAGTTAATATAGAATATGAAATCGGTTTTTGGTAAGTAATTTATAACCCTTGGTGTAAACAATAAGTTAATAGGTATGCATTATTAATGCTTAACAATTGTTTTAATTATCATCTTATTATTTAATCCATTTGAAATTAATTTGGAAATCAATGAAATTTAATGTAATTAAATATTCTAATTAATATGCGTAAAGACGTTAACTGTTGAGCGATAAATGTTGTAAAATGGAAACTTATGTTTAATTAATACATAAGGTATTTGTTGATTTAATAATAAGAATTTAAATCAAAATAAAAGGATTTGTTTGAAATTTAAAATATAATAAACTAGGATTTTATTACAGTTATAATTAAGTGTCAAAATTAATTTAATATTTAAATCTTGTATTTAACAAGGAAATTTGTATTTAAAATATTATTAATTTCAGTTTAATCAAAATGATGATAGAAAACTTTTAATTTAGAATTTAAAGGTGATTAAATTGATTTTTAAAATAGATTGTTTATGTAACGTGTAAAATTAGTCTTTTTAGGCACTGTCTTGGATTTCGACGAAACAAGTTTCATCGGATCCGTAATAATGAATTATTATAGGATTTCAAGGTTCGTAGCGACCGGACTTATCGTTTGATCGTGCGAGCTCGAAACGCGTAGAAATCAATTAAAGGAATTTAATTAAAATAATTTGATTTTAAAAGCTAACTTCTATATACAATAGAATTAGGATTTGATATTAGTTTCATTGAGTTTAAGAATATTGAAAACCTTTATTCGATATATAGGATGACCTACTTTCGTTTCGGGAATGAAACAGGCTTTTCCGGCCTTTGTTATCGCGTGGGCCCAATCAATTTGTTCCATCCAGTCCTGTTCCATCTTTGTTTATATATATGTTGTTATAAACCATAGCAGCTTTCTATTCTATTTTCTGTATGTACTTTTCAGAACCTATTTGCTTCTTTCCAATGGTGAATATCCTAAACCTAAATTCCAATTTCAATTTCAAACCAAATCCAAAAATTCAACTGCTCCAATCCTATCATATAATATATCATCGCAAAGCTCTCGACTAATGGAATCAGTTCTATAATTCGTTTTTCGGTTGGAGACTCCGTTTGTCCAGATATTGGCGAATCGTTCTCGGCCGTCCATTCTAGGGTTGTCGATCAACGGTGGATCGTCGATCGGGAAGCGCTGCAGCGTAGACGGCGTCTAAAAGAGTCGATCTATGGTGGTCGATCATCGTTTAGTGGTTGGATTTCACCAGAAATGGCATAATAAGGTCGGCGGCGGCGGAGCTCGTCTGGTGGCCGGAGTTGGCCGCGCGAGGCATGGTGGGTGCGCTGGCTGAGGCAAGGGCTGTGGCGTGGTCAGATCGAGGGGTTGGCACTCGAGGCAGCGACGTTTTATAGTTGAATGTTGGCGACTGTACGTGGGTTTCCGATCAAGATCGCGTGCGTAGGGTTTGAGATAAATTAATTACCCTTTTTGCCCTTTATTTCATTTTAATTTAATTTTAAAATTTAAATGTCTAACCTTCATAACTTTTTCATATGAAATCCGATTCACACGTGGTTTCTTCCATTGGGTTCGTATCAAAATTCCGAACAACATGAAACTACTTTGGTTGGATTTGGAGACTATTCAAATTTTGGGCTTTATTGGATTTTTAATGGGCTTAAAATCAAAGGTGGGTGATTTAACCCACTCACGCAATGCTAAACCTTCTTATGTTAGTTGAATTAAATTTATTAAGTGATAAGAATGTTATTGGTTGCTATTTGGTAGTTTAAATTGACATTTAAATTGAAATTGAATTTTATATTGAATTAAATTGACAGTTAAATTAAAATTGAATTTAATTGCTAGTTAAACACCGATAATTGATAATCAGTAACTTTTGTGATATATTGGTTGGTTTGGATGTTAATTGTTATTGCATGCCTATTGAATGATGATGGATGTATGGTTGTTTATTTATTTGACATATTCCTGGTATGACCTATTATTTATTGACATCATTTATATTATCATTTGGACCATTGGAAATGAACTAAGAAATAGGTTGAAATGATATATACCTATGTCATTTAAATATGGATTGACATGATATATATTCATCCATGTAATTAAAATTAAAATAAATGATCACTTGGCCATAGGGTAGAAAACTATATACGGACACCAAATTTGGTTAAATTAAATGGTTTTAAAATCTTGAATTTTGATTTATATGAATTAAAATATTTTCTAAATTGAGATTTGGAATGTTGAAACTGAAACTGTTTTAATGAAATTGTTTAAGGATTTAATTTGAAACCTTAAATTCAAAATTGAGATATGATTTGAATTTATTGGAAGTGGATTATTTTAAAGGTTTAAACTTTAATTTAAACTTTGAATTTACTGTAATTAAAGTAGTTTTAAATTGGTATTTCAAAGTTTTGGATGTGAAAGGATTTAAACTAAATTGTTTAAAAATGAGAATGTGAACTGGAACTTTCAGCCTTTGAATAGAATCATTTAAATTGAATTTGAAGTTAAATTGAAATTATTTTGAATTGAGGCTGATTTAAATAGGAATTTTTAATATATAGTTTGACTTGAATTGGAAGTTGAAAATGGAATTCATTGTGATTTGGAATTTGAACCGTGTTGTGGAAGAAGAAACAATTTTATTATAAACTATTTTTATATACAAACTATTTTAATAAACAAATTATTTTATATACAAACTATTTTAATTATCCAACTATTTTCAATATCAAAACTATTTTATATTTAAAACTATTTCCAATCTTTAAAACTATTTTAATTATTATAAACTATTTTTCAATATTAAAACTATTTTAATTATTCCAAACTATTTCCAATATTAAAACTATTATCCAAACTATTTTCATTAATCAAACCATTTTTAATATTCAAACTGTTTTAAAAGTGGGAATTGTGTAGATTTGAGTCATTGATTTAGATACGAATGTTTTGAAGGTATAACCTATTTGAATTCGAAATGATTTTGAAGCAAAATATGATATTTTGATATGAAATATGACTTGTTCTTAAAAGGTAAAAGAACCAACCGGTGTGAAAAATGACGTTAGGTTGTTAAAGAGACCGAGGCTGAATATTGGCATACTCTTTGTCAATACCAAAACCACTTTAACAACTGTGTATGTGGTGGATGTTATCCAGAATGTAGAGGTTGAATTGGCAAAATTTACTAGAATGAAGAAAGATAATAATGATGGATGACCCGACACTTGCATCAATTTGAAATGACTAAAATAGAGCCTATGTCTGGCCAAGGGGTTAGCTACCTTTATGGGCCCCACCACTTCGTATTATATTTACTTTTGACTTGATCGGTGCACATTGATTTGACTTTGGAGGTGGCGGACTCTGTAGGAGGTTGTGGCTAAGATGCGTTACCACCAGCCAGAAAGGGTAAACTGGTAGAATCCTACCTTGGACATTGCCTCAAGTGCCTTATCATACTTTTATCCTTATACGCGACCACTACGATTTTGTTTTAGTGTTGTCTTATCACGGCGCCTCCCTGACTACCGATGTTACTGGTTGTGTCACAAGACAAACTGTAGGACAATGCTTAAAAATGCGTTAAGGTTGATTAATGTAAAGCCTTAAAGCTAGAAAAAATATTTACTTTATTGGTCAGACATTACATATATAGCGTATCTTACTACATATAGATAGTTTAACGGATCCTTAGTAGATGGAAAATCCCGTAACATCTCTTAAGTTATCACACTCAGGTTGTACACTTGATAGGAGATGGAAAATCCCGTAAACATCTCTGCAGCTATTACACTCATATTTACTTGTTATCGATTTAACTTACATAAGAACTTTTAGTTCTGACTCGAGTGTTTTGTCTTCTCATTAAGCTCGGGCCAGCCTAAGTATTTCAGTATTTGAAGACATTATTCCTTGGAGATGAAGATGGAGTTTGCCAGTCTGTATTTACTATATTATTCCACTGCATTATTTTGGTATGTTTGTTGAATGTACTCTAATTATGTTGTAAATTTTTTTGCAATCAAATGTATATTGTAAAACAACTTCATGAACTGTTTATTTGATTATAATATTTTGTCATTCCGCTGTGAGATTCTGTGTTTGCTTTCCGTCTTTTCTCTTATTTTCTTATTAAATCCCATTGACAATCCTCCTTTTTGAATGGTTTGAGTTAGACATGTGTGGTTTATTGTCAATTTAAACCGTCCAATAAGGTGGGTCGTCACACTGCAAGTGTGCTTTATAGGACATTAGATTACTAATTAACTCTTCAATTTTCAATAAACTAATATCATTGGCTTCCTCTATTGCTTATGTCTTTTGATCCCATTCAAAAGAGAGTGGATTAAGAATTATTCTAACTTGATCATCTTTTGAGAAATATTTACCTAATGATACTAATGAATGAACTATATCTTGAAATCTGGGATATATATCAAAAATAGACTCATTTAGTTCCATTTTAAACCGCTAAAACTGATTGGTTATCATAGAAATATTAGTTTATTTTACTTAACTAGTACCTTCATGCGTGACTTGTAATGTTCTCCAAATTTCATATGTTGACTTACAAATTGAAACTCGATTAAATTCATTTTTATCTAAGAAGCAAAATAAAATATTCATGGTTTTAGGTTATTGAGTGCTTGTGTCTTTTGGCCTGGTGTCCATGTTTAGTATTCGGTTTGGGGTTCAATGTACTCACTCTGTGTAATGTTCCAAATATCTAAACTATTGGATTGCAAATAAATTTTCATTCTACATAACTATTAAGTGTAATTGCTAGCATTAAATAGTGAGCGTCTAGCAGTTGATTGTCCTTCAATAAAAGTATTAAAAAGTGTACTACTAATGTTACTAGCCATTTATAATTTGCAAAAATCAAATAACGAGTTTTGGAAAACCTGATACTTTGATACCAATCGTGGTAATCGTTGCAGTACAATTGTGAACAGATATTAAGGCCACTTTAACACTAGAGGGGGTGAATAATATTTTATAAATTATATGGAAAAATTAAATTATAGCAAGATTTAAATTGAAATACAGATAAATCATGGATATATATTAACAGACAGTCAAAGATATATGAATGCAGTAAAAGTAAAAGAGATGACATCAGGAGTTTTTATATTGGTTCGGACTAACCAATCCTATGTTCAGTCATGTACAGTGTATGTACAGATTTCTTTTCCAATGCCTACTTTAAAAAGGAAGTAAGCAAATTGGAATACAATCTCGATTTCAATACAATGAGATACACCCTCCTGATTTATGAGTTCATGGTAGACTCTCTTAATTTAATCGGGCAACAAGATCACCCACTTGATTTGATCTGGCAATAAGCACACCCATTTGATTTGAATGGACAACAAGCACTCCCACTTGATTTTAACGGGCAACAAGCACACCCAAACAAATAATAGTATAGAGTTTTTGATTCTAAATAAAAACCGTTGTACTTTGGACAAATAATACCCTATAGCCTTTTGATAGCATTTTATCTTTGAATTGATGAGAGAATACTTTCAAATCAGTAAGTAGATAGTAGAGAATGAATGTAGTAAAGTAGAGATTGAATTTAAATTCGAAGAGTATAGAAAGTGGGTTTTGTGAAATATATAATGAGAAT
Source organism: Allium fistulosum (assembly GCA_030737815.1). Lineage (NCBI taxonomy): Eukaryota > Viridiplantae > Streptophyta > Magnoliopsida > Asparagales > Amaryllidaceae > Allium > Allium fistulosum. The sequence goes on from CM060904.1 coordinate 478,667,975, forward strand.
TTGGAGTAAGAAGAAAGTAATCAATAAAATTCATTTTTCAATCCCCTTTATATAGCATTTGAAGAAATGTGTCTATTCGCAAAGATATGCAACCAAAAATCACAACTATTCAAAATTCAAAATGCATCTCTCCAACGGTCTATATGTCGACATACTTAGGTAGGGTATGTCGACGTACTCTTATTAATTTTGAAAAATAATAATTCTTTTGAAGTGTTTATAAAATTCTAATAATTTGTAAAGCTTTTAAACATAGTTTTTAAATACTTTTAATAGATAAAACTCCTTATAAAATATTTATAAATTATATTTTAATAAATATAAAATATATAAAATAATTAATTTGATAAGGGAGTATTCAAAGAACAGATGTTTATATCCAAGGACTTTGATAAATTATGCTAATGTTTATTTCCTATGATATATTGTCTTGAACTCTTCGTGTCTTTGTCTTTAAACTCATGGGTCTTCAAATATCTTGATCATCTCTAAATCTTGATCTATACTCTTTTTACTGATCAGTCTTCAAACTTGATTATCCTACACTTGTATAACCTGTTGGAATCTCGATTTTACATCGTTTTGATTGTGACAAACTATATAAATAAATATTTGTGTTTACTAATCACTTGTGCAGGAGATTCGATGTAGATTCATATTCAGAATATTTTGAAGCTGATAGTCCTTTGTCTAGAGTCTTATATTATTTAGAAATATTTTAAAATCTCTCCTGAAATGATATATATATATATATATATATAAACATACACACACATACACTACCCTACACAAAAGGCTGAAACAGCCGGCTGAATGGATTCATTCAACCGTCTGATTGCTGAAACAAATTTATGGTTTCACAATATTCAGTCAACTGAATGTGTTTATTCAGCCGGCTGTATTAGGCCAAAAATTGCCTATTTCTTTGTTGTTTACGATTTTATCAAATTCAGAAAGCTGAATAAAAAATTTCAGCCGACTGAATATTTTTAACAGGTATTTTATGAAAAGACACTTCTCTTTATCGAAGAGAAACATCTTCAAACCAACAGTTGCACCAGTTCCTTTTCAACGTTGCCTTTCATCAATGGTTGAAACTTTTTAATCTCTATAAATAGATTTCAGAATTCAATAAACAATTAACTTAACTGATTTTAATATTCTTAAATTCTTATTTCTTATTCTCTATTTTCAATTTGCACTCTAACTGCATACAATCTCTGATCGTTGATCACTCTATCTTCCACATTCTGCAAGTACATTACACTATATATCATAAAGGAGAAGATTATAGAAAGATTGTACTTCATTGACTTATCAGTGATATTTAAAGAGCATCCTAGAGTCAGATACTTTTGTTATTTGTAAAGAAGTCATGTTCAGTTGCTCAGGCGGTAGAAGTCCTATTTGGTTACTTAGGCGGTAGAAGTCCTGTTCGGTTGCTCAGGCGGTGTAAACCAATTCCTTCGGGTTAAGTGAGGGTTGCTAGTTTAATTCCAAAAGGAGTCTGGGACTGGACGTAGAACGGGAGTTCGAACCAGTATAAAAATCTCTGGTGTCATTTACTTTACTACTTTAATTATTTACTTACTTAGTTTATATTCCGCACAAGTAGTTTATCCATATTACACGATCCTATAGCACCGTAACTTTCATTTAGTATCAGAGCAAGGCCATCATATTACCGTAACATGGTTATCTGATATTGTTTTAATATGGACACTACTACAAAATGGGCCATTTGTATCAGTTGTTTACCCCCATTTTGCATCAGTTCAACATCCGATGCATATGCAACCGATGCAACAGGCTTAACAATTTTGCATCAGTTCTAAAACCGAAGCAACATGATCCTTTTTGCATCGGTTGTTACTAACAACCGGTGCAAAATACGGTTGGTTGCTTGGACACAGCCCTCATGTTGCATCAGTTATAATGAAATCCGATGCAACAAAGGAACTTGTTGCATAGGTTATTGTTGAAAACCGATGCAACATAAGAGTCTTTGGGTTTAAAAGGCTTCTTTGTTGCATCGGTTTTTTATAACAACCGGTGCAAAATAATCCCTCTATTGCATCAGCTATTTATACCTGATGCAAAAAAAAAATTCTCAGAAATCATTATTACAGTACTCAAATAGACTATATATATATATATATATTATTGATTATAACAAACAACAATTATTGCATGCAATATTACAATCATTCAAAATTAAATTTGATGGCAAATACAAACTGAATAACATAATACCAAAATAAACATATATCAATTATAGTGTTAATAATCTATACAAAATAATGGTTCGTACATTCATTTTAGCAGCATAATTCAGATCTTTAGTACAATCATTAAGTGGTATAGTCTTAATTCAGATCTTTAATTAGTACAACCATTAAGAAATAGTATAGTGAAAACCTTAAAAACTTCATGGAATCTTGAAAACCCAAATTTTTAGGCTTCAGCTCAAAACCATATGATGCATTCCATGTTTCCAATGTCAACTTGAACCTGGGAAAACAAAAGATAAACATGTTTTGGCAATTTGGTTAATATATTAAGACCTTGTGTTCCATTCTATGCAATTACTAGCTAGCACATGATACATAGAGACGCTTACCATCCTTGTACATGAGGAGTTACGGTCCAACAACCTGAAATCATTGAGCAAAAAGTTACATGGAATATAGTGTTGCATGGTAAGACAACACAATTAAATTACCAATTTACCTACACTGGTTGAAAGCACAATTTCTCTCATAAATCTAGATTGTGAAATTAAAATGCTGATGGTTCAGAATAAATTGTTTTGATCAAGATATTTTTGTCTTCCAGATTAACAAGGGAGTCCTTGCTTTTCAACCAGGGCAAATGATCCAAATTAGTGAATGCGCAATATATAATGATAAGTGAAAGGGAAAAAGAAAACTTACTTGTATCAACCTCATCGCCTCCTAAATGAACAAACTTGAACTTGAAAACCTTACTAAAATCTGAAAGAAGTGAAGGATAAAATCGTCTGAATCCAGAAACAACTATAGAACTTCACTTAAAAACAGAAAAACACAAATATACTTAAGCTGAAAGGATTCCATCAATTATCTTGAATGTAAACTCATTACTGACATCAAGAGGCTGCTAACAACTAGCCGACGGCCACAAAGTAGGATAACCTTTACCCCTATAAAAAAATACACAGGTACATAAAGACTCCCATAGTTTTATGCACATTGAGTTGCACGAATATCGTTATTTTCGAAAACAAAATGGGTGAGCTACCATGACAATGCATGACCGGGCTCATCAATCTCAGCAAGCACATTGACTCCTCTTCTTTCTGCATACCTGAAAATTACACTTATGCCCATGCATAACTTCCATAATGCTTGAAAATAGAAGGTGAATAGTGAAGGAAAGAATGACTCACTGCACAATAGAAATGGCATCAGACATGGTGTATCTTTCTGTATAGGAGTAAGCACCATTCCACAATTTCAGATATGAAGGTATTTCAAATCCATGACATGCTTCATGATCTAGGTAACAAGAACATACCAATAGAAACTATGAACATATTTTATGGTACTGGAGCAAAACAAGAAAACAAAATTTGATAAAAAAAAGAAACGGAAATACACAAATGTGAAATGCCCAACCTCAGAATCCCATGTTCGAAGTATTCCATCTTCTCCACCACTGATTATGGTTTTATTTAATGGACCCCACAAAGCACTAGTGATCCTTCCAGACAGTTGAGGACCTAAAATTATGAGCACAGATTCGCTGATCTCTGCATTACGTATGTAATAAAATAATGTTGAGCAGGAGGATCTATAAAGTTATTATCTTCCGTACTATGGATTGTGTGCTCCAGATTTTATGGGCTTTGTTTTTTCATTCAATTTTTTGGTTTGGTTAGGCTCAAATGAGGCAATGGATCGACTAGGATGAGTAGTAGGTTGCATCTGACATAGCCAGATTTTAATGTTTAAATGTACACGGCACTGTGGATGCCACATGACATCAATAGCACAACATCTAAGCTGCTGTAATATAGGTGATCATGGTGTTTAACTGAAATTGTTGATCTATGATAGTGAAAAAGCATAAACAAAAGACTCTATGGCTCACAAAGCCTAAGGTTCGTGGTGGCATGTGGAATTATTGGGCTTAAACTGAGAAAGTAAGACGATGAGGATGTTGTTGAAGATGATGTTGACTGGAGAACACAACAGCAAGATGTTAAATATGGAATTCACATTGTAAAGTTCAAATTTCAAACCAAAATTGAATTTAGAGTTGAAAAGTTATGTTTTTATGTTAGAGACGTTGCTCGGCAGGTTACCAACCGACATTTAAATATGTAAAAACGCCTACCGGCTTCCTCCTTTTCAAATGAGCAATTCATATTTCAAAACTGATTTTGATGTTATCTGCAAATTAGATGAGAATTTAATTAGCTTTACATGTTATTTGCACATGTTATTTGCGTGGGAGATGCTCTTATTGTAGTTAGTTGCTTTTTCATCCCACTACAAATTAGATTAGATTAAACACATGCTTTCTAGATAAGGATAACGATTAATGAATGAAGTTGCTTTATATCTTTGCATCAATGGAATATCAAGGATGCTAGAAAAACAGTACTAATTTGCCCAGTTCGAGAGTAACTTTTCGAATAAATACTTTGAATTGCAACTTTTAAATGCTTAAAAGTTGAATAATTTTTGGTGAATAGTTCAAAACTATAACTGTTTTAAATAAGTTGAAAAGTTGAATAATTTTGTTGTTTATGGCTTCTTAGCTTCTAACAAACTTATACTAATACTTTATCATTTGTTGTCAAACATTCGATACAGTTTATAAGTAGTTGTCAGATTTGCATTGTACGTTGTTGGATATGATTGCAAGTTACCAGGTAGTGCATTGATATTAAGATAAAAGATAAATCAATCAATCAATACAAAGCTAATAACCTGGAAGTATATCGTCTTCTAAAGTAAAAGACAATTCAAAGTGTAAACCTTACCATATAGTTGAAGTAACTGAAACTGAAGAAGCATGCTAGAAATTCAAAAGAAATATAATAAAGAACAGCAACAAATTTAGTAGAAATTGCATGATATAGTGGCTATGCATGTTTACTCTGAAGGGAACAAAGTGAGTTGCACTTTAATATTTAGTTGAAGTAATTGAAATACTAATAAATTAATTTTAAAAAAACGTACCAGAAATTAAGGAGGGAATACATTAAAAAAGCAGCAACGAATATGGTAGATATAGTGGGTATGCATGTATACCACGGAGGGAACAAAGTGAGTTGCATTCTAGCAACTGTATGTGATTCTAAATTACCAAGAAGCGCATTGACTTGGAAAAAAACAATTCAAATCTAACATGTTTATTATTCAAGGACAAATCAAAACAATTCAAATCTAACATGTTTATTATTCAAGGACAAATCACATTTGCAATTCAAATCTAACAAAGCATTATTGTTGGAAGTCACATCATTCGGACTATTCTAAATTGTTAAGTGAGGAGCAAATCAATAGTGATACTGAACTATTATCATCAAAACATGCTGTTCATTTTATGATCAGGTACTATAAGACAGTGAATGGAGAAAATAATTATTAAAAATTAATCGAGGAACACAAATATTTTCACTGAAAATATAAACAGATAATGATGCAAAGGGATGGAATACATACTTTTAAGTTATCCATGTAAGATAGGATTGACAAACTAACCAGCCATGTCTTTGATCAAGTTATTGGCTTAGAGTTCTCAGATTATGAATATTGCATCCTATAAACATAAACAAATCATATAGATCAGTGATAAATTTTGAAGCTAGTTGCAAACAAAAAGACAAGCACTGCAAAAATTAGAAAAAACAAACATTTTACAATCGGGTCCAGCATGCAGCAATTGATCAAATCATGATTTAGAAGCATCTCCAACTTCCAACCTATAGATAGATAAAAACATTTTTAGGCCTAATATTAATCCTCAATGAACATTTACACCTAAGCCGAATTCCTACATAATGCTAAACAGATAAAGATAATAATACAAAGAATTTATTTTATTAGATATGCAGAAAGCAAGAACTAGTATTAACTCTCATACCAGCACTCAATTAATAAATGAAAAAAATTCTAGCTATTATCCCTTCATTAAGTTTATAAGTCAGTGAACGGTAAGAAAAATGAAACTGAGCACCAACATAGTAGGGATGACTGGGCAATTCAATTATCTACAATACCAATATATTTCAGCATCAAAATCAAAATAAGTTCTTGAATATCATGTGCATGACTAATTAAATAATAAGACAGACCTCCATTCTTTTCCCAGATTCATCTTTACCAACAAACTTAAGCCCAGCATCTTCGAATTTCATAATCAAATCAGGATTTACCTGCCAAAATTACAAGTGTGTATCAATTTCACACAAGTCATTTGTAAAATTCAACTTCAAAGCCGTCTAAATTATCCTTTATTTTCTGGAGACATAATGCTGACAGACATGGCAGCTGAAGCAATAATTCACATTGGAAGTTAACATGGATTGACATTTCGGAAGGAATGCTCAAATATGACATTTTACTAACTTTTGCAATGGCAATGATTAATTTTCGATTTCACCAAACAGACTACTAATGTTCTATTCAATCTGGCTCCAACTTTAGTAAATGTACATCTTTATATATTATAGAATGGGACTATAAAATAAAAGACAAACCTCATATCTGTGGCGGTGTCTTTCATCCACATAAGCAACATTTCCATATCTACGCCCAAAAAAAATCATAGTTTAAAAGAATTTTGAAACAAAAACATTACACATCAATGAGCTAGGGAATAATGTGTTGTAAAAGAGATATAAAATTAAATACAGCTTTGTCGATTTGCAGTTTGCACTCTGAAAGTAAGTTCTCCTCGATCTAAGTCGCATCGTTTAGCCGGGGGGTTTTAATCATTGTAGGGTGAGTGCTGAAATATATAAAGAACTAAGATAGCCATGAAATTAAGATCCAATACAAGTTGTACCAAACATTTCATTGCATTTTGAAACCATGAAATTGAGATCCAATGCAATTTATCCTGAGGATGTTGTAGGGTGAGTATTGAAATCTATTTTGAAGCCAAGAAATTGAGATCCAATGGAAATATCAAACATTCCAATGCAATCGACCGATCTCATCAAAACCCTAAAATCAAAATTACCCCCAAACCAACCGCCATTAGAAATCCTAATACGTTCCAATGCAATCTATCAGCCCCACTAACTTCATCGCCGCCTAAAAATACCATACTCTCATTAATGACAGGCAATCCTGCAGCCTGCGGTTCACTTTTCCCACTTTTAGGGCAAAACGTGATCTCGTAATCTGCCCCTTCCCCACAAGTAAAAGTACTAATCCCATCATTGTAAGCATAACTATAAGCCCTAGGACATGCGTTTTTGAATACCTGCGAATACGTGCTAGGTTTGCAAGTGTTGGGGGTTCCGTACTCGCCACTGCAGCAGAACTCAGGAGTGTTGAATGCCTCACACGTGCTTTTGCACGCTACGTTAGAGTCCGCGGATTTAACTTTGAGATCATTGGGGCAGACGCCGTTCAGATCTACTTTCTAGGGTTTTTTTTGAAGCAGGCGAAATACTTTGTAGGGGAAACGAATGGGAAAATAAGCGGTAGAAAAATTTGGGATGGCAGGAATTAACAGGTGCAACTGATGCAATTGCATCGGTTGACTTTAAAACCGATACGACTAAAACTATTTGCATCGATGTATTTTCTTCGGTTGTTGGTGACAACTGATGCAAATTTGATTTTTTTATTACCTATTGCTTTCCACATACCAATTGCACCGGTTATTAAGATAGAACTGATGCAGATAGTTCTATTTGCATCGGTTTTTACTTCAACCGATTCAAATGAGGCGAAGCAATATGCGCTTTTTGTACTAGTGGGAAAACAACACTAGCACTGTTGCTAAAACTACCTTTTTAGAAGGTGTAACAACTCGTTTATGATTGTATATTTAAATCTTTTATTTAAATATAGCATCGTTAATCGGATTAAGGTCCGAAAAGCTACTTTTTGTAAACAGTCGAATTGGGACTCGAGACCACTTCCATTGAGTCCAAAATGACATTTACAATATAAACATCGATATGTTTGGAGTTGAGTAGAATTTTGATATTTTCATTTAGGGCTTTGGGTTTGGGTTTCAGCCCATCAACCCATCTAATACCCTAGCTCCACCCCCTCTCCTCTTCATACATTCTCATTTTCCTAATACTCTCTAGATAAAGCAAAAATGGGGGAAGAGAAAGGAAATTAGAATTCCAAACCCTAGTTTAATTAGGAAATACAAATTCTAGCTCCAACATCAAAGATAAGCTAAGGTAAGCATCATCTTCTTCTTCTCCATCTCAATCTCTCTCCAATCTCAAAAATTTCCTATAACCTAACTTAGGAAATATTGCTTATGATCTTAGATTGGAGCTTCTAGAGTTGAAATTGAAGAGTAGTTGATCTTTCCTTTGCTTTAGAGCTTCTCATTTGTTGTTTTGGGTTGAAAAGGTGAGTTTTTGAACTCACATCTTTGTTTATATCTTTGATAGTTGTTAGGTAGTAATTCCTAACATCTATTCCTTTGTCCAATTTCTTTTGAATTGAATTGGTTTGATGAATATTCCAATTTTTGGTGTTTTGAAGTCAAATCTTTAAAAATCCTATCTTTGATGTTTGAACACGTTGTTGGGGTGTATCGAAGAGCCTATAAGGTTGGGTTGTCACTTGGCATAAATCCCTAGTCTCCGTTGCTCGTCCGATCACTTTCGTTGGATTTTTGCCCTTCATGGGGCTAGACTGGAAAATACTGCAACTGGCAGTTCAGTCGACTGAATTGCAGAGTCAGTCGACTGAATCTGGGGCTAGAAAACTCTCTGGCTCTGTGTCAGTCGACTGACCATACAGTTCAGTCGACTGAACTGGGGACAGAAATGTTTCTTCCCCTGTATCAGTCGACTGAACTGCAGAGTCACTCGACTGAACCTGAACCCGAGAGTTTCTAGGCATGTTTTTGTAACGACCCGATATTTTGGACCATTCGCATCCATTATAAGTGTATAGGTAGACACTCATGCCGGAATTGAATTGCTCAAAATACCGCGTTGTTAATTTAAATTTAGCAAAACTGAACATATACAGTAAATAAATAATCACAGATCACAGACACAGAGTCATAAATGCAGCGGAAATAAAAGAGATAGTAGTTCATGAAGCTACTATATAAATGTATAAGATACATCAAAGTTTACAACAGAAGAGTAATACGATACATCAGAGTTTAACCAGATACAACGGAAGAGTAATATGGTACATCAGATACAAATCGTAATACATCACTGGAATCATCGAATACTGAAAGCAGAATAGATGGTTGGATCTTCAAGCAAAGCTCCAACTCCAAAGGTGAGTCTCGAATACTGGTACACTCAGTCTGACCCGAGCGTAAAGCAAAAACACAAGACACTCGAGTCAGGATTAACATTCTTATATCAATAAATCCAACTCAAGTGAAATAGCAATTGAAATACAAGTAACTCAAAGGATGTTTGGAATAACCATCCTTTAAGGATCCGTTAAACTATCTACTAGGTAGTAATATACGCTAAGTAGATAATGTCTATCAGTAATATAAAGATATCAAAATAGTGTTAAGTCATGGCCCATTCCACCCTTAACACATTTTTATTCCCAAGAGCATATACAAGACCGTAGTTTCCCCAAAACCGGAAGTCACCAGAGGGCAATCCATATACTAAAGGTACAAAACAATTTCGTAGTGGTCACGAATAGGGATACAAGTATGACAAGGCACATGAGGCAATACCCAAGGTAGTGACACTACCGTTTGCCTGATCCGGACTGGTGAGAACGCATCGCCGCAGCGACCGCAACACCGTGAAACAACACTCCCAAAATCAAGGGTGCACCAATCGACAACAAGTAATGAGTAGTTCGAAGAAGTGTGTTCACTTGAGGTAGCTGACCTCCATTGGCCTGGCACGGCTCCTGTTTTAGTCATTTCCAATTTGACACAAGTGTCAAGGCTATCCATTATCGTTCTCTTTCTTCAGTCATCACGTACATCATTCCAACCACTTCATTCAGGATCATCACTCCGCGTATAGTTATTAAAGTGGTTTTCGGTTTAGACAGAGAGTATGTCCATAACCGATTCCGGTCTCTTTAATAACCTTCGAAATTATTTCACCGATTAGTCGTTTATTTATTTCAAAACCAAATCAATTTCAATTTCAATCAGAGTTTATAAATCAACATTTCGTTTGTCTTTCTAAACCAATTTCCATAATTTACGTTTTAAAACTTCCAAATTACCATTTCAAAATCTTATAATACAATTTCAAATTTTATTTAAAACGATTCAAATATTGATTCAAGTTCGTATATAAGTTTCATTCCGAAATCATTTAAATTAATTTAATTTAACATTCAAATCAGTTCCAAATTCATTTATCGATTTCAATCAATATTCATTAAGTAAATTTGCCATTCAAAACAATTTCTATTAAATCTCCAATTCATTAAATCCATTATTTAAATTCAACTTCATTATTTCAAAACTTACAATTTGAATTAAATTAAATTCATCAAATCAAATTCTTTAAATTTCAAGTCTTGCATTAATTCCAATAAATCACATTCTATTTCTTGTTAAAGAAATTCAATTTCACTTATTTACTTACTTAAATAATTTTCCAAAACTTAATTAATTTAGAAACTCCATTTCAATTATTCAAGAAGTTAAAATTCACTTATTCAAAAATTCAATTTAATTTAATCATTAAATAATTCAATCTTATTTAATTATTAAATAATTCAAAACTTAATTATCAAATAATTTCAAAGTTTAATAATTTCAAACTTAATTATAATTTCGAACTTAATTATTAAATCATTTCAAACTTAATTCAATCATTTCTCAAATTAAACAACATTCTTTCATCAATTACATTGTTAATATTTTGTTTCAGATTATTAAATATTAACATTTTCCTTTCGTTAAAATTCAAATTTCAACTTCATTTCAGAATCATATTATTTATTCAAATAAAATCTTCGTTTATTTTTTTTATCAAATTATTGACCAAACGGGTTTTATTAAATTCTCTATCCTAGGTCAAGTTCATTTGGGTATTTATCATTTCAACCCGATTCCAATTCAATTCAAAATCAAAACATAGCAAAGGGAACTTGCAGTGTGATAACTGGGATGGTGTCAAAGTAAATAAACAAGCAATAACAACAATCAATATCAATCCAAAAATCAATTCAAATAATCCCGAAATAATCGTATTAATTCACATTGTTATTTGTGTAAATTAATAAAATTATTTCTAGAATCTACACTATCATTTCATGTAGATTAAAGATTATTACACTTATTATTTATATGGTTTTCACTTTTCATTCAATTACAATTTTATACTTCAACAATTTATCCAATATACGTCGATGGTTCAAAGTGTAATTATCACTATTCTACATGTCAATGAATTTAACAATTAAAAGGGGTCATATTCAACTAATCAAATTTAACATATAAATCAGTTTAAAATTGTTAACTATCCTACATCAATTTTAATTCTGCATAATATTTATCATTTAATACTAACAATTTAACGTCCAATATAAACATCAACAATCAATCAATTATCAGCCAAACTGCATTATCATCACATAAATAATTAACAGATAATGGTGTCAAATGTCACAGGTGAACTGATACAGGCAATAGCATATATAACAGTGTAATTAACTAACAGCAGCATATTTCAATTGTTGTTTCAATTGAAATCAGATTTAATAAATAAAAGAACGTTAATCGTGAGTGAGTGCTCACCTTCCGAGATTAAAGAGGATTTGACGATGAAATCGAGTTACGAATCGAAGCACGAATTCCAAATCGAAGCAAGATTGACACTAATTCGACGGACTGATCTGATAAACAGAAATTTACATAATCAAATCAAACAGGGTCGATAGCGATGAATGGTATCAAAGATTTTATATATATACCACTATATATCAGTTTATATAAAAGAAATCATATTACCAACTTAATTTAAATAAATATATATGATTTTCAAAGATCATAGTTTAAATTAAGACTCACATATATACAATAAATTTTGAAATTCATTTATATACACATAAAAATACAAAATATAGTAACTTTGAAAAACAACACAAACAATAACTTATATAACTTGAGACAACTTGATATATAGCACTCTAGATTATTAAAACATGACCAGAAATCGATACTTCAGTAAAACTATATATTAAAACCGGTTCAACATTCTTATATACATATTTATATATACTACATATTTTAAAATACTAAACATATTACAGTCCTAAACATTGTCATTCGGATCCTTAAAATGTAAAATATATGCTTATTGTAAATAAAACTTAAATGTACTAACCTTATATCTCCAGACCAAAACAGCTTACAAATATAAATTTTTAAACAAATATTATGTATAAGTATATATATACCAATATGCGTAACCATAATTTAAAATAAACTCAACAGATCACTTAAAACCAGATTAACATAAAAAAAATACTGACATAACAAATATAAATAATTTACCCCTTTTAAATAAATATCTACCATCATGATTCAGACGTATAGCCTATTTATATAAAACTGCAGTTTAAATTCAACAAAAATTATTCATAACAGAACGTAAATTAAACCTGTACGCACCTATATTTAAAACCAATATTATTATCAAACAAAATACTACTTACAGTACTATACCTATGGCTGCGCGAGTTGTTAGCTGGAAGGCGGAGCTAGCACGACAGGAGAGAGGAGGACATGAAGGCCGAGGCAGCGTGTGTGGTGGAGCGGTGGATGCGGGTTGTTGCCGAGGTGGTGGTCAGCCATGTCGTGAACGGCTGTTGGTGTTGGGGAAGCGGCTTCAAGCAAAAGGCATAGGACGTGGAGTGCTGCCTTTCAAACATGAGGAGGACAAGGCGGGAACAGGCGGTGATGCGCTTACGTGGAGGAGGAGATGCAGCGTTCGGAGTTCATCGGGTTAGGCAGGTGGGTTTGGGTTCAAGGCAGAGCAAGTGGACGTGACGATGTTATGAGGTGGTGCGGCCAGGGCAAATTTTGTTTGCTGATGGTTTCAAGAGGATGGGAAAATAAGTGGTAAGCTAAGGAAGATAAAAGGAAGGGTAGATGCATGGATCTGGGAAGAAGGAAGTAAAGGAAGAAGGCATTGGGAAAAGGTGGGGAAGGGGCAAGATGAATAATGCATGTGCAGACAAAGAAAATGAACAGGGAATTTACGTTTACACTCTTTTATATTATATAGTGAGAAATAAAATGAACCATATTGAACCGGCTATATGAAATTGGTAACCGAGAATTAATGATAGCCAGCTATTAAATCTAGGAATTTTAAAAAGCTCAAGGTTATTTGTTCATAGTGGTTAATTGAATAGATAGAGGAAAAGAAAATAGGTCAGGGACGTAAACAAGATGAGAGCCACGTTATGTATTAAGTTTGTTTTAGAAGCATAGGAAATTGAAGGGCAGAGAACGAACTGGAAATGAAATAAATTGGTATGGGAAATAGGAAAAGTTAGCAATAAATTTGGAGAATATAAAAGGCTGGTGGCTATTGGATTTCACAGTGGATAGTGGATAAGCGGAAGGTCATTTGGAAATTGAAAGTCAAAAACAGAACCAATACGGTTAACCGTTTCGTGATTTTCACCGGGTATCGGATGTCGTAACACAAGAACGAATATACTATGGAGATCAGCGTGACGAGACGATCAAAACGGTATATAAATATCAGTGTTACGATTTGAATTATAAAAATCGAATTTTCTAATAGCGGAAAATGCAAGAAAAACACTGAAAAATAAGATCGACGGAGCCAAAGATGTCCGAATTTGGAAAAACGACAAACTGTCATCTTGCTCAGAAGATGGTTTAGAATTTTTCTATATAAAAATATTTAGGTTTCGAAAACATTTTATTTTCATTGCTTTTTAACTGATTAACTTGAAGTGAATTTACGCGCGAAATAAACTTTCATATTTTCGGACGAAAATTTACCAGTTGCTATGTTTAACTAGACGCATTTCAAATATCAAATTTATATTTCAAAATTTTATCGTTTAAAATTTTGCAAAATTTCAATTAATAATGTTAATAAAAACCGGTTAAATTTACGGGTCGTTACAGTTTTAGTCGACTGGCCCTACAGTGCAGTCGACTGAATCTGTGAAATTTGCTTTTTGCCTATTTTAGGCAGTTTCGTGCGGGTTTCTGATTTTTAATCGATTCTTTTCGATCCGGTTAGTTGTTATCACTTATTATTGACTTTGATGACTTATTTCTTTGGATTTTTGGAAATATCTGTTTGATGGATTTAATATCGATTTCTATGGTTTTGATTCATGTCTTCGAATGTGAATCTTTGGTGCTTAATTGTTTTTACAATCATTTTTGTGATTTTTCACTTTAAAATACAAAGGTTTCTATACTAGTAGTAACTATTCAAACTCTTTCACAAAGATGATTTCAACTCTAATTTTTAATACAAAGCTCGATTATAAAACCATTTTCCAACCTATTAGTATATACAAACCTTTACCTCATTCGTATGAGAAATCTAATTAAACGGCTTAGCAAAACAAGTGGTATTAAACGCTTGCGTTTACTTTGTTGGTTAATTCTTAGACTTGTTCGATTGAAACCTTGTGACAATTTTCAAGTGGAAATCTACATTTTGTTCGTAAATATTTAAGTTAAGCCAATGGTTATGGGACATGAAGCTAAACTCATTTATTTACTAGCTTAGTGTAATTGACACTTCTTAATGATCGATGATGATTATTTTATGGTTTAGACTAGTGATTTGCGATGTCTCTTTGTCCGCATGGGGGACTGTACCCCGTTCTGTTGAGCTTCATCTCATTTTTATAGGCTAGCGATCTATGCTTTTATGGAGTTCGGTTCATCGGGCATAGTGATGTATTACGTCGTTGTTCCGTATTATTTGAGTTTGGTTCATCGGGCGTTCGCTGTACTACATCGATGTTCCGGATTATTTGTGTTCAGGTTCATCGGGTGTTCGGTGTACTACGTTGTTATGCCTGATTATTTGAGTTTGGTTCATCGGGCGTAACGCTGTACTACGTCGATGTTCTGGATTATTTGAGTTTCTGGTTCCTCAGGCGTTCGTTGTACTACGTCGTGGCACCGGCTCTATGGTTAGCGACCATGGGATAGCGACCCATTTGTGATACACGTGTTGGTGAGTTTTCATGCTCCCGTTTGTGATAGGCCTTGCCCCCTTTGTGATTTCTGGATTTCTGGTGGTTGATTTCTAGAATTTGTGTTTCACCAATTTTCGTGGATTGCATTGATAAGCTTTATCAATATTTGTGTTTTGGTGATTTAAGATATTTGAGATATTGTATGATTTTTGTTGTTACCTTATGTATACTTGTCACAGTATGGCATTTTTGTTATCATACGTTTTTGGCCATATCTCTTACCCTATCTCATTTTATCTGATATTTATAGCTAGACTGATCCGTTTATTATTTTCTTCTTAAATAATACTCGGGTCAGACCGAGGTATTTCAGGTGCTTCTACTTGACTTCTTATCAGGGTTCGTCACCTGTCTTTTGGCTAACTACTTTAACTTAGTAGTTTTTGTTTGTATACATTTGAGATAGAGACTCCTTGATGTATACTTATTCTTTTGTCTAGCACTTGTACCTATTTTCTTTTGTGATGTAGTGGACCTTGTATGACCACTACTTTGATGTAATCTTTTATGTGTTATATTCATATCTGTTTTTGCCTTTGTGATATGAATATCTATGACTGATTTGTGTTATGTTTATTTCTATATTTGTTTCCGAAGTCCACATAGCCACTGTGTGGTAGCTTTGAGTTTGTATTCGATATGTCAGATTTCCTCTTGAAATGAAATGTAAGTTATATTATCTGACATATCGGTACTCGCACAAAGCAATTACACAGATGGTCCCTCCTCAACAGCCTTATTCTTCGTGCTAGTCGATGACATTACTCAGTAGTGTCCTTGGCTAGTGTGAGTATAGAGGTGGGGTGTCACAGAAGGTCAATCTACTGCACGACCACCTCTATTTAATGGAATGAACTATAACTATTGAGCTACTAGAATGAGAATTTATAAACAAGCAAGTAGTTATGAAACCTGGAACATTATGCAATCTGAATATATTATTCCTACTACTGAATATTCAACATGGTCTAACACGCAAAAATTAGATGCTACTGCTAATTCTATAGCTATGAATATGTTATATTGTGCATTAGACAAAAATGAGTTTAATAAAATAAGCATGTGTAAATCTGCTCATGAAATTTGGCATACACTTAAAGTTACACATGAAGGAACTAACAAAGTCAAACAAAGTAAAATTTCTATGCTCAAAAATCAGTTCTAGAATTTAAAATGAAGCAAGATGAGACTATAAATGAAATGTACTCTAGATTTCAAGATATATCATTCTTTGATAGCATTAGGAGAAACTTACACAGATTTTGATATTGTTTCAAAAATCCTCAACTCACTAACGGATGAGTGGGAACAAAAAGTCTTAGCAATCGAAGAAGCTAACAACATTTTGACCATAAAACCAGAAGAGTTGATTAGAAATCTAATGTCTTATGAAGTTAATCTCCAGGCAAAATGAGTACAGGCTCAAGATAAGAAAAATATAGCATTCTAGGCAGAAAAGGATGAATCAGATTCAGATGAAGAAGATATGGCGTTCATTGCTAAAAATTTCAAAAAGTTTTTGAAATTTAGAAAGAGCAACAAATTTAAAAATAACAAGAATAACTCCATCAACAATAACACCAACAAACCATCATCATCTGCTCTAGAATGTTATGAATGTCACAAGAAAGGTCACATCAAGAATGACTGTCCTGAGAAAAAGAAAGGCAATTATAAGCACAAAAAGGGAAAATTCAAGAAGAAAGCTTTCTCTGTCACATGGGACGATACAGAATCATCTTCATCATCAGAAAGTGACTCGGACAGTGATTCAGAACAAGCCAACATTTGCTTTATGGCCACAAAAGACGAGGTAAGTGATCTAACTTTTAATGACCATTTGGAAATCAATTCAGAATTACTTGACAAACTAAAAGGAAAAAATTAGAAAGTACAAAAAAACTCTTGAAAAATTGAATAGAACTGAAATCGAAGTAGAAATGCTAAGAGATGAAAAGAAAATTTTAGAAGAAGAACTCCGAGTTACTCAAGAATCTTGTTCTAATATGACATCTCAACTTTCTCTGCTAAGTCAAGAGATAGAAACTCAAAAAGAAAAGAATGATGCTTTATTAATTGAAAATCATGACCTTAAAGAAAATATCAAGATTTTACAGTTAGATAACCCTAGCTTTAAAACAAAGTTAGAAGACATTACTAAAAATGTTTCTAATTTTAATAAAGGTATAGAAAAACTTTCCAAAATTATAGAAAATTCTCAAACTGTTTCAAATAAAAGAGGACTAGGATATAAACAATCCTTTAAAATTATTACAAAGAAAAAGAATTCTTCGTATAAAAGGAATAATAAAGTTGAAAAACCTAGTTCTAAAATTTCAAATTTTACTACATCTGTTAGCACCAAAATTGGTCACTAACCTCATTGAGAAAGTTTGTGTAGAGAGATAAATGAAGAAAGTAAATTTAAATAGAGAACAATATGCTAAATTGAATGCAAAGACGAGAACACCAGATTTATAGTGGTTCGGCGTAATTGCCTACGTTCACTTTGAGGTTAATCTTTTATTGCTTTACTTGATAACTGACTACAGATACAATCCGTTCACCAACTACTCGAATACAGTTGCTAAGTAAAAAGAGCGAGTCTTAAAAGCGGAAGAGTCTCCCCAGTGTTCTCGAAAAAAGGTCCTTTTCACTATGCCCCTGCCTCTCTATTTATAGACAAAGATGAGTTGGACTTCCCTGGTGGGCCTGGCAGCTGAATACCTCGGCCTAGAAAGAGTGATTTCTACGTGTCGAACCATTGATGCCGAACAAACTTATGTCGAATGATGTCGTCATGCCGAACGAAGTGCTGTGCTGAGTGGAGAATGCAGGCCGAGCAATAGTTGAAGCCAGTCGAGATTGGATGAATGTCGAACACCTCTGGATGTCAAACATCTCTAGATGCCGAACAACTCTGAATGCCGAATGAGGTGTGGATGCCGAGCAGTATGGAGCGACGAATGACTCTGCCATGCCGAACGGTCCATGTATGCCGAACGCTCTGCCATGCCGAACGATCCGTGTATGCCGAACACTCTCGAATGCCGAACAATCCATGTATGCCGAACGCTCTGCCATGCCGAACGATCCATGTATGTCGAACGCTCTGCCATGCCGAACGATCCATGTATGCCGAATGCTCTGCCATGCCGAACACTCTAGAATACCGAACGATATACAATACCGAACGACTCTTAATGCTGAACGGTATGTAAGTGTCGAGTGCCTAGTTGCCTGGTCAAACCTTTAGGTAACACTTGCCTCCCAAAGTGCATCATGTGGTTAAACGTGATGTGCTTTGAGTCATGAATCCACCGTGCTTTGCTTCAAGCTGTGGCTTAGTCTTCACGATAGTGTCTTCTCTCAAATTCCAGGTGAGGCGATGTGTGCCAAACGACATGCAAATACCGAACGACATAGCCGAAGCCGAGCACCCTGGATGCCGAACGACATAGCCGATGCCGAACGACATAGCCGATGCCGAACAATGTCGTTTTTACCGGTTCTACCGGTTATAGTCTCTTCGACTTCCTCTCCTCTCCTATAAAAGCTGGCATTCTTCTTCTTCTTCTCTTTTTCACTTTTTACCTCCGCGACTCTCCAAGAATACATAACTTACCTCCCTTAAATTTTATTCACCTCTTACGATCTTTCCTTCTTACTTCGAATCCAACAAGCCCTTTCCAAGTTAAGCTCGAACACTCTGTCAATCTTAAGTCCACAGATCCCCAAGCTCCTGTCGTTTCCTTCGGTAAGAAACTCTCGATTGTTTTCTCGAATTAGGAAGCATAACACAAAACTCGAATTCATAAATTCTCTGTAGATTAAAGGAAGTAAGAGGCGTGTGGGTGATGAACTGTTGTGGCTCGGCACGATCTTTAAAGCCGCGTGAGTATAAGGGTGCACAGAATTGGAGGTAAGGCCTAGTGAAGTGGATCGGCATGACCATGGTTTGACATGGCTTGCCGAAAGACTTAGTCATGCTGGTCAGGAGAGATGGAGGAAAAAAGGAGAAGTGATGTTAAGGGTAGAAGGCCGAGAGAATCAGCTCGGCATGACTTGCTGCGTGCACTTGTTTTCAAGCCGAACAGAAGGGAGGTCGAATAGAATTCTGGCCAGACAGAATTTTGGCCGAACAGAATTTTGGCCGATCGGAACGAAGGCCGAACATAATTTAAGCCGAACAGAATTTAAGCCGAACAGAATTTAAGCCGAACAGAATTTTGGCCGAACTCCTATTCACCTTGCCTAATCATATAACAAACACAAGGACAAGGACCTAAGCATACTAGCATATCGAACTAATCTGGACTGATAACTTCCTAATTTCAATAATCACAAGCCTAAACTTAAACCAATAACAACATATTAAAGCTTTTAACATGCAGTGCCAATGTCCAAGTTCAAAATTGAAAACATATTAATGCTGGCTTTCGGAGACGGTCAGCGATGACGGTCTTCGAAGACGTCAGTTCAAAGCTCAACTTTATACCATCAATTCTGTGACTTATAATTTCTCAGCTTTTACACCTGAATGATCACACTAGTTCACACACTACATGGGGGGAATGTTCGTATTGTTAAGTCGAACGTCGATTATTTTTCAAGTATAGTTCGAACAGGTACTTTGATAGATTCAATCTTTATCGGCGATGTCTAGGAAATCTAGCTCCGCCACAATTTCAGACAGGCCTGGGCCGTCCTCCCGACGAGAAGTCGCAGATACTTCAAACCCATCAACTTCCCCTGCACATGACTTAGCTCCCGATGCTCTGGAGGCAACAATTCTCTTGGACAACCCTGTCGATTCACATGCTTCGAAGATTAATGAAAGTACACTCCGTTGGATATGCTCTATCCACGGAATCCCCTTCGATGACGTGCTAGTTCCATCGGGGCACGATTGTCCACACTTGCCCCCAGTCGGATACATAGCCTGTAATAAATTCATGTGCTAGGTTGGCAGTGTGCCACCGTTCAACTCGTTTCTTCAGGATGTGCTGCAATATATTGACATTGCCCCATCGCAACTGCACCCGAACGGCCATGCATACCTCTACGGTACTTGCATCCTCTTCATGAATGTCTTCTCTAGGCTTCCAACTCCGGGCGATATCCGATACATATATTGCATCAAGAAGCGGAAGGATAGCCCATCATTCATGTTTCTCGAGCCGCATAACAAATGTCAAATCTTAACTAGGGCGTGGACCAAGTTCGCTTTGTATAAACAGGAATGGTTTTATGTGCGTTGTCCTCCCGGCTTTGCGAGTAGATGGGTTGAAGGAAGTAAGCCTTTTCCTTGGACTATTACTCACGTTTAGTCGAAGCCGTACCTTTTCTAAATTTTACCCATCTTTTCAGGTATTAGCCCACGTCCTGACGGCCGTGGATACTCTGATGCCGTCGAAGCCATTCGAGCCCTTCCTGCTGAAGAACGGGACATTATAACTCTCATTTCGAATGAGTCACTTACAAGGCTCGGACTGTTGGCAGAAGGCCGTCATATAAGCCTTCCTCAAGGAATCACCATTCCCAGGCCTGCCTCTGGTAAACGGAAAAGACAAGCTGAGTCTTTAGCACGCAATGCTCCTTATGCACTAGAAGAGGGGGAAATTAAGGAGACTGAGACGCCCGAAGTACAGGGCGAGAATATTAGTCCGTCTCGGGGACCGACGGTTGAAGTTCATGACATAGAAACGTCGTCTTCCCCTTCAAAGAGAGAGAAGAAACTAACGTGCAAGCTGAGGAAGAAAACTGTGGGCGGAACTTCTAAAGTTACCCTTATGCCAACGGAAAAAGAAACTTCCTCGGAGCACTTAGAAAGTTCTCTGAAGAGCCTGTCGAACCTTACAATTCCTGACGATTTACTCAACTATGGTTTCGATGATCCAGAGGCCCTCAAGCTTCATTTGCCCGCTAGAGGCAGTACGGGAGTTCAAGCCTAAGTCCAGGGAGATAAAACTCCAATTAGTGAAGAAACTGGTCCGTCGGGGGGAAAGACTAGGACACACACGGACACGCGCACTTCACTTTGCACTTCAATCTTAACCGTCACCCTGATCTATTCTAACTTGTCGTTATTCTCATTCTATGCAGGTGACATGGGACGCTCCCACGGATTTGATCGTCTCCACGGCTCTTCCATCTTTCACCATTCTGGCCGGGATTCGGGCTCCGGTAAACGCCGGGATAGGGACGACTACGGAGATCGAGACAACCGTCCCCGAGAGTCGTCTTAACGAAAGAAATCACATTCCCAGTCTTCATACTCTCGCGATCTTCCTCCTCAAACAGAACCAAACAGAGAAAAATCTTCGCAGAAGTGGTCTCAACCCGATGTTTCCCGAGATCAACATTCCGGTTCATCAAGCACACGACAATCTCGGGAACATCGTAAGAGAACTGAATTTTCAAAACCTCCTCCCCATGTTCCTACGGCAGACCCAACGATATCGGAGAAGCTGGTCGATCTTAAAGCTAAATTTCCCAAAATTTTCTTTGACGGTCTGAAGTTCCTCCCAGCTATTCATCACATTCCGGGGCATGTCAAGCAGAATGCCATCGCTTGCAACAACGACGTCTATGTTCAACATGACGTGTTTGTTCATTTAGTCGAAAAAGTCTCGGAAGTATCCGTTGAGCGTCAACAAGAAATCGACCGCTTGAAGCTCGAAGCTATCTTCGATAAAGACATCATCAAAAATCAGGACGAAGAGCTCGCTTCGTACAAGTCCAAACTTGAAGCTGCAGAACAGAGTGCTAAGGAGACTGCGGAGGCTGTCGCTCATCTAGAGACGACTCATAAGAAAGAACTTGACGTCGTAGTCCAACGCAGTGGGGCCCTAGCTTTATAAAAAGATTCTATTCAAAAAGAAAGGGATGCACTCGCCCTAAGGTTAAAGATTTGAAGGAGCTACTCTCTAAGGAGAGGGAAGAGAAGATAGCGGCTCAAGAGGAGTCTCAACAGTACTGTAACGAGATTGTCGATACATGTCTCTTGAAGGCAAAGCTCGACGATGAGCTTTCTAAGGTCGGGACAATGAAGGATGAAGCCTGCGAGGAAGGCAAGAGAATAGCTTCTACGGAGATCGACTCCCGCCTTGAAGTGGCTGCAGAGGCCGGTAGAGAAGAGATTAAGTGTATGTTCGACCCACTGATAGCCGAATACAATGCCCGTGAAGTCATGCACCGGGACATGACTTTCTTAGGCGAGGGCTACCTTGAATCTTTGGCCGAGGCTTGGGAGACTTTAATAAAGATTAGAAAGGTGGAGTCGGGCACCGAGGAGGTCGATGAGGAGGCTTTAATGAAAGAGTTTCTTAGGGGGAATGAGCCATCGGACTTGTCTGCAGCTATGGCTCTCTTTGGTAAAGGCTCTCCTCCGTCAAAAGAGAAAGATGACAAAGCTGGTCCATTTGGAACCAAGGCTGCAGCTCCTCCTTCTACTCAATCGGCCGATCGGCCAACACTTGACCCATTTGAGCAGCACGCCGGCTATGATCCGGAAGACCCCGGTCTCGGCATTCACGTGCTATCTCCCATTCTAGAGGGTGAAACTCCGCGCACAGTTGAAAGCCAGCAAGAAACCGGTATAAAACTCTTCTTCTAGAAGTTCAAAGATCTGTCGCTTTCTACGAGCGGTTATTGGTTCTAATGTTCATTCTTTATGTTTTTAAGCAGGCCTCTCTGATCCTGAACCGACTCCGAGGAGCGATGATGTCAAGGGGGAGACGGGGAAAACAAGCGATGCTACTCACGCGGGAGTAACTCCCGGTCCTGATGCTCAAGTGATCGGGGTGCTAGATGATGATAAGTCTGACACTTCATCTCCCGTTGAAGGGAGTTATGAAATTGAAATCACGGGCGCCTCAGAACACACTTCGAAGGTGAGTATGAAGGAGCGACTCGCGGAAGAGAAGAAGAAGAAGGTTGAGATCAAGGTCGAGTCTCAAGTAATAGAACTTAACGACCCGCTGAACAGGCCTCTGAAAGTCATTCTTCCCGGCAAATCCAAACCACTGGATGTTCCTCCTCCCACTCTTGACTCCGCTTCTTTGGCGAGCAAAAAGTCCAAGAGGAAGCGTGAGGGAGAGGAGTCATCCGAGAAAGCAAAGGAGGACAAGAAACTAAAGAAGTCGAAGAAGTAGCCACTATACTCGTTCAACGAGGTTTTGCTTAGGTCATGTAACTACTTTTACTTTTTCGTTTTCGTAGTTTATGTAGATAGACTTTTGACTCCAAGTTTTGGAGGAGTGGTTGTATAACCACATTTTGGATTATTGAATAAAGTTTAGTTTCTTTGTCATTTGAACGATTTCTGCTTTTTAGCTTTCTGTATAACAGTGGTCGAAACTCAAGTTCTTATGAGTTACATAAATTCCCAATCCATTCTTACATAGTTCGGACATTCTTTGGAATTGTACATCTCTTGTTTCACATTTTTAGTACTTAGAATATTTTTTAATCCGTGCTCCGGGGACTTAGAGTAATCCGGTCCGCATTCAGGGGACTCGGAGATTCAAGTCGTTTATACTCTAGTCCGTGCTCCGGGGACTTAGAGTGCTCCGGTCCGCATTCAGGGGACTTGGAGATTCAAGTCGTTTATACTCTAGTCCGCGCTCCGGGGACTTTGAGTAATCCGGTCTGCATTCAGGGAACTCGGAGATTCAAGTCATTTATACTCTAGTCCACGCTCTGGGGACTTAGAGTACTCCGGTCCGCATTCTGGGGACTCGGAGATTCAATTCATTTATACTCTATTCCGCGCTCCGGGGAATTAGAGTACTCCGGTCCGCATTCAGGGGACTCGGAGAATCAAGTCGTTTATACTTTAGTCCGCGCTCCGGGGACTTAGAGTACTCCGGTCCGCATTCAGGGGACTCAGAGATTCAAGTCGTTTATACTCTAGTCCACGCTTCAGGGACTTAAAGTACTCCGGTCTGCGTTTTGGGGACTCGGAGATTCAATTCGTTTATACTCTAGTCCACGCTCCGGGGACTTAGAGTACTCCAGTCCGCATTCATGGGACTCGGAGATTCAAGTTGTTTATACTCTAGTCCGCGCTCCGGGGACTTAGAGTACTCCGGTCCGCATTCAGGGGACTCGGAGATTCAAGTCGTTTTTAGGAGTCCGTACATCAGGTAGAATAGTGTAACTTCAGTTGTTCATCACCGGACTATAAAGTTCAGAAACATCAATAATTCATAGAAAGGATGGCTTCAAGCCTTTATTAATGAATACAAACTAAATCTTCCGATTACATGCTAAAAAAGAAACTAAGAATTAACGGAATAAAAACATACGGGAAAACAATTGCACCTAAAACAGGAAAGAAACAGGCTAAATATAATAACGTCGCAAATGTTCACTGTTCCACGCTCGGGGGAGTGTCACACCATCAACGGTCGCTAGCTTGAAAGTTCCCTCTCCAAGCTTCCGTTCAACGACATAAGGACCTTCCTAGTTGGGATTCATACATGACGGTACTGGGAAAACTCGTTTCAAAATGAGATCACCCACATCAAAGATTCTTGGGCGGACTTTGTCATCGTAATATCGCTTCACTCGGTGCCTATATGCTACCGCCCTTAATTCAGCTTCTTCACGTTTTTCATCGATGCAGTCCAGTGATTCCAACAAGAGATCCTGATTCGTCTTAGGATCATAATATGTCACTCGATGCGATGGAACTTCAAGCTCCACGGGTATAACAGCTTCTGAGCCGTATGTCAATGCGAATGGAGTGTGGCCAGTCGCGGACTTGTGGGTAGTCCTATAAGCCCATAGCGCTGTCGGGAGTTCATCTACCAACTTGCCTCCAGCCTTTTCCAAACGCTTCTTCAATATGGACTTGATTATTTTGTTCACGGCCTCAACTTGTCCGTTAGCCTTCGGATGAGAAACGGTGGCAAACTTTTTCTCAATGTCGTACTTTAAACAGAATTCTTTGAATTCTCCACTTTCAAACTGAGTTCCGTTGTCTGTAATGATGGTTCGCGGGAGGCCAAAGCGGCATATAATGTTTCGTACAACGAAATTAATTACCTTCTTAGAGGTGATTGTGGCCAAAGGCTCTGCCTCGGCCCATTTCGTGAAGTAGTCGACCGCAACTATCGCGTATTTTGCACCACCTTTGGATATAGGCAAAGAACTGATTATGTCGATTCCCCAGATTGCAAACGGCCATGGACTAACCATTTTCGTGAGTTCCGTCGGTGGAGATCTCTGGATTTTTGCGTATCTTTGACACTTTCACATTTTCTTACATAGTCTGCAGCATCCCGATTCACAGTTGGCCAATAGTATCTGTAGCAGAGGATCTTTTTTGCTAGTGTCTGGCCCCCAGCATGATCGCCACATTCTCCTTTGTGCACCTCCTCCAAGATCCGCTTTGTTTCATCACGAGCGATGCACCGTAGTAAGGGAACCGAGAACCCCTTCCGATACATTACTTCTCCCTGCATCACATATCGCACGGCTTTGCGAATGACCTGTCGCCTTTCGCTTCTTTTTTCGGGCAGAGTCCCGTTCAGCAGGTATTGTTTGAACGGAGTTATCCACGACTCCTTCTCGATTTCCGTTTCCAACGCAAAATCGGCTTCCATCACATCTATGCTTGGAGCATGTAAGGTTTCGACGGGAACTAGTCCCATTTGCTGTGCATCGCCAGTGCTTGCGAATTTGCCCAACGAGTCGGCTTCCTTGTTCTGTTCACGCGGGACATGCGAAATGTCATAATGTTCGAAGTTCGCCAATAGTTCCTGAACCAGAGCAAGGTATGGAGCAAGCTTTTGTCCCCTTGCTTGGTAGTCTCCTCGCACTTGGTACACCACCAGTTGGAAGTCACAAAAGATTTCAACTGATTTTACCCCGAGTTCTCCAATGAACTTTAAGCCAGCAATCAATGCTTCATATTCTGCTTCGTTATTCGTAGCCAGGAAATTGAGCTTCAAAGCATAACAAATTGATCGATTTTTTGGAGACACAAGGACTACACCAGCCCCGGAGCAACTGTCGTTTGATGCCCCATTGGTGTACAATTTCCATTGAATGGGAGGAATGACACTATGACCATTTGGTTCGTCTGGCACAGTAAACTCAGCGATGAAATCTACTAATACTTGCTCTTGTATGGCTCTTCGCGGTAGGTAGGTAATATCGAACTGACTCAATTCTATATTCCATTTTAACATCCTTCCAGAAGTTTTTGGTCATTGGAGTACCTGTCGCAAGGGCTGATCGGTATAAACACTGACTGAGTGTGCTTGAAAGTATGGACGCAGCTTGCGTGATGCAATCACCAAGCAATATGCCAATTTCTCAATTTTAGGTTAATTCCTCTCTACCCCCGTTAAACGTTTACTAACGTAATACACCGTCTTTTGAACTCGGTCCTCCTCGCGGACAAAAGCCGCACTTATAGCATGCGGGGATACGACCAAGTATACATACATCATCTCGTGGTCTACTGGTTTTGACAGCACTGGAGGACTCTCCAAATTCCTCACCAGATCTCGAAACGCTTCCTCACAGCTGGATGTCCATTCGAAATTCCTCTTTCCTTTCTTTATTATATCGAAGAAGGGAATGCATTTATCTGTGGCTCTGGATATAAATCAACTCAGCGCAGCCACCTTTCCATTCAAGCTTTGTACCTGTTTTATATTTCTGGGCACTTGTACATCTCGAATAGCTTGAATCTTTTCTGGGTTAGCTTCAATTCCCCTGGCATTAACAATGAATCCCAAAAACTTCCCCGACGCAACACCGAAAGAACACTTCAGAGGGTTGATCTTCATCCCATAATACCTGAGTATACCGAACATCTCTGCTAAGTCTCGAATGTGGTCGTTTGACTGTCGTGACTTCACGAGCATGTCATCCACATAGACTTCCATCGTTCTACCAATCTGGTCTTTGAACATTCGATTCACCAAACACTGATAGGTCGCTCCCGCGTTTTTCAATCCAAAAGGCATTACTAAATAACAATATAGCCCAACGTCTGTGACGAAACTGGTGTGCTTCTGGTCTGGAATATGCATCGGGATCTGATTATATCCCGAATACGCATCCATGAATGACAACAACTCATGTCCTGCAGTGGAGTCGACCAACTGATCAATCCTAGGTAATGGGAAACTGTCCTTGGGGCATGCTTTGTTCAAATCGGAATAATCTACGCAAGTTCTCCATTTCCCGTTCTCCTTTTTCACCAGCACGGGGTTTGATACCCATTCAGGGTAGTGGGCGTCGCGGACGAACCCATTGGCTTTGAGTTTGTCCACCTCCTCTCTGAGAACAGCGCACCTTTTCGGGTCCATTCCTCTCCTCTTTTACTTAACTGGGACATACTTCGGGTCTATGTTCAATATATGACTCGTAATGGCGGGAGAGATCCCGCACATGTCAGAATGTGTCCAGGCGAAAACATCGAGATTCGCTCGGAGGAAATCACTAAGGTCTTCAGTCATTACGGGGCTGAGTTGTGATCCAATCTTCAGTACTCGTGATGGATCGTCTCGACTGACCAAAACGTCAATCGTCAGTTCAGCCGGTGCTGCCTTCTCCTCCCTGGGTTCCTCATCATCGTCTCTCGGGTCTATGTCTCTGAAGATCCAAGAATCATGCCCGAGCCAGGGCTCCGGCATTACTTGTCAATTGTCAGTATGCTGGATGCGGACGAGATCGTCCACAACCTTTCCTTTCTCCCTTCGATGGGCCTCTCAGAGCTCAGCCACATAACATGCACGACCGGTCGCCTGGTCGCCATGAACAACACCTACTCCTTTGTCAGTTGGAAACTTTAAAGTTAAACACCATGGGGCTAATGCTGCCCTAAACTCAGCCAGGGCCGATCGGCCCAAAAACACATTGTACGGAGAATCCACATCCAAAACTACGAATGGTAGGATTCGCACCCTCCTACGCTCATCTTGTCCCAGTTCAACTGGCAACTCAACATATCCCACTGCACCGGTCGCTGCACCATTAAAGCCATGTATACGAGCTTTAGATGGCTTCAAATCCTTCGTCTCCATCTGTTTCCTGGAGATTTGACCAGGCAACTGAGCACTCGACATTGGAAGGTACTCGACATCTATAGTACTCAGCATCTGGACTACTCGGCGTCAACTACTGCTCGGCATCTCATAGTTTTCGACGTAGTACTCAGCATTCGTAGTACTCGGCGTAGTACTCAGCATCTCATAGTACTCGGCGTAGTACTCAGCATCTCATAGTACTCGGCGTAGTACTCGGCATCTATAGTACTCGGCATCAGGTAATACTCGGCCTCAGGTCGTACTCGGCAACAGGAGCACTCGGTACTCAGAGGAACTCGGCAACAGTAGTACTCGGCGTAGTGCTCGACATCCAGTAGAACTCAACGATAGGAGTACTCGGCATCTAGAAGACGTTCGGCGCACACGACTACTCAACATGACTGTATCGTTCGGACAGAATGCTTCGTTCGGCCAGGATGCGTCGTCCGTCCAGAGAGCACCGTTCGGTTTAGAGCTTCGGATGGAGGCGCGTTCGGCTTCAACAGACAACCATTCTGCACTTCCCACACATCAAACACACCGTTCGGCATAGAAGGGATGGTTCAGCATAGCGGCGTTCGGCATACCTTGCTCGGCATACAGCGACCACTGTACTCGGGCTAGAGTGTTCGGCCATCAGCCCACTTGGGAAGTCCAGCCCATATTTGTCTATAAATAGAGGGGCAGGGTCACAGTGAAAAGGGATCCTTTTTTGGGAGAGAACACTGGGGAGACTCCGCCATTTTTGAGACTCATCTTCTCTACTTAACAACTTCATTCAAGCATTTGATTCACGAATTGTATTTGTAATCATCTATTAAGAAGATCAATAAAGTTTAACCTCAAAGTGGACGTAGGCAATTACGCTGAACCACTATAAATTTGGTGTTCTTACTTTCTGCATTTAAAGTAGCATTCTCTTCTCTGTTTAATTTGTTTTCATCACTTATATCTCTACACAATCTTTCTCTAAGAGGTTAGTGACCAATTTTGGTGCTTTCACTGAGAATTGAATTCTCAGACCTCAAGAATCTGCTTTGAAGCTACTGGATTGAACAAATCCCCCAAAGAAGATCCGACTCACTGATAGGACATCCGTTGATTCTACTCAGAGTTCATACCAATAACTCTACAATGGCAGGACCACGTACCAAGTCAGCTTCTCATAATGCGGATGCCCGCGAGACTGCTAGCGTGCAACAAGCAGGACCTAGCAACCAACCAGCAATTCCGGGTGAAGGAATTGCTACCCAGGACCAAACTCCAGTTGTCACCAGAATAGAGTTCAACGACTTGGTGAGAGAGCTCAGGGAAAGCAGGAGACAACTAGGAGAGCAAATGCAAGCTAACGCCAACCTGATGGCACAGCTCACTCAACAGCAGCAACAGAATGCTGGGGGCAATCCCGCTCCTTATTCCTCATCTGACAGCTCTACTTCCTCTGATGAACCTCCCAGGCGTAGATGCCGCAAGACTGAAGCTGCATGAGCAGAAGCTGCTGTTCAAACAGCTGGAGACCGTGACCAAGCAAGAGCTGGAAACTTCAGGACCGGAGTACAAATGGAGGATGGAGGCCCAGATCATCAAAACGCTAACGATGTCGAACCTCAAGACGCACGATTGGCAGATCGCCAGGAGAGGAGGCATCAACATGGATAGGCGCGTAGAACAGACTCTAACCTTCCGCCTTCCATACAGACACCAGATCTGACAGCCATGATCAGGCAATTGATGAAAGAAAATCAGGGCTTATCGAACGATGATTGGGGAGTGTCAAGAAGTCACACTCCGTTCACAGATGTTGTGTTACAGGCGGCGTACCCAAGAAAGTTTAGTATGCCAACTATCCCTACATACGAGGGAAAGACTGACCCCAGACAGCATGTCATGAGGTACGAATGGATGATGGATTCAGCTAGAGCAAATGATGCCACCAAGTGTAGATGCTTTCCAATTACTCTATATGGGATCGCTACTATGTGGTTTACCCGACTTCCTCCGCGGTCTGTATCCAATTTCGAGGAGTTGGCAAAGAAGTTTATTGAGCAGTTCAGGATACACACTACTCGTCCGAAGGACGTAATGTCTTTGTCAAGTGTAATCCAAAGTCCTGGGGAGTCATTGAAGGAATATTTATAAAGGTTCCATGTCGCGGCAACTAAAGTCAGTAATCCCAATGATCATGCAATTCTAATGGCTGTGATGAGAGGTGTGGATCCGGAGTCTGATTTTGGATACTGGTTGGCAGGAAAACCTCCGACCACACTAGAGCGTTTCTACTCAAAGGCACACCAATTCATAAGGAGAGAGGTAGCCAGGTGGGTAAGACAAGATAAGGCACCAGGACCTGTCCAAGAGTCTATGAAAAGCAACGTTGCTGTGAAGCAGTCCGGAGACAGCTCGGGAAAGGTCCAAGTCAACGTCCAGAATAAGCCTGGGCAGCCTAAGGAGTCCGGAGGAAGAAATCAAGGGAAGAAAAGAGATGCGGGGAAGTGGAAGTCGAGAATTCCAAGCTACAGCGAGTATACTCCGCTGAACGCGCCACTTGAGAACATTTACCTATCCACCTGCAATACTTTTCAATACAGAAAGCCACGCTTAAAAGAATCAACCGAGGAACAAAAGCGGACCGGGAAATATTGTCGCTTCCATGAGACTTATGGGCACAATACGGAAGAGTACAGACACCTGCACGACGCTATCGAGAAATTGATCAGGCAAAAGAAGTTGCAAGAATTTGTGAAGGATCCATAGGAAGGAGGACAGGGAACGTCCAACCCAGGTAGCGCGCCAGCCCCGTGTCATCCCGAGGAGCCTGCCCGACCCGTAGGTAGACTAGTCATAAATACAATTATCGGCGGACCTCACCCCGCAGATAAGAATTGGCAAGAGATGGAACGATATGCAAGTTCCCTAAAGCATGCAGATTTTGAGTGCTGTTCGAAAACGGAGGATGGGACCCCCGCTAAGCAGCAGCGCGTAATGACAGACGATATAGTGTTCAGAAATAGAGACGCTGATCAGGTAGAGGCTCCGACCATCGACCCGATGGTCATATCTGCGATGATCGGACCAGCATATGTGAAAAGAATTCTGATCGATTGCGGAAGTTCTGTCAACATAATCTTCAAGAAGGCTTACGACCAAATGAAAATGGAAACAAAAGACTTGAAACCATCCAAAGCTCGTATTCACGGCTTTAACGGCGCTGCGACCGATGCAGTGGGGTATGTCGAGTTACCAGTTGAACTGGGACAAGGTGAGCGTCGGAGAGTGCGAATTCTACCCTTTGTAGTTTTGGATGTGGATTCTCCATATAATGTTTTTTGGGGCCGGCCGGCCCTGGCTGAGTTTAGGGCAGTGTTAGCCCCGTGGTGTTTAACTTTGAAGTTCCCAACTGACAAAGGAGTAGGTATTGTTCATGGCGACCAAGCAGCTGGTCGTTCCTGTTATGTGGCTGAGCTCCGAGAGGCCCATCGGAGGGAGAAGGGAAAGGTTGCGGACAATCCCGTCCGCATCCTTAATACGGATAATTGACAAGTAGTGCCCGAGCCCTGGCTCGGGCACAGTTCTCGGATCTTCAGAGACATAGATCCGAGAGACGACGATGAGAAACCCAGGGAAGAGAAGGCATCACCGGCCGAGTTAACGATTGACATCTCAGTTAGCCGAGACGACCCTTCGCGAATACTAAAGATCGGGTCACAGCTTGGCCCCGCGATGACTGAAGACCTTAGCGACTTCCTCCGGGCGAATCTTGATGTTTTCGCCTGGACGCATTCTGATATGTGTGGGATTTCTCCCGCCATCACGAGTCATATGTTGAACATAGACCCGAAATACGTTCCAGTTAAACAAAAAAGGAGAGGAATGGATCCGGAGAGGTCCGCCACTCTCGGAGAGGAGGTGGACAAACTCAAAGCAAATGGGTTCGTCCGCGACGCCCTCTACCCTGAATGGGTATCCAACCCCGTGCTGGTAAAAAGGGGAATGGGAAATGGAGGACTTGCGTAGATTATTCCGACTTGAACAAAGCATGCCCAAAGGACAGTTTCCCGTTGCCTAGGATCGATCAGTTGGTCGACTCCACCGCAGGACACGAGCTGTTATCATTCATGGATGCATACTCAGGGTACAACCAAATCCCAATGCATATTCCAAATCAAGAACACACCAGCTTCGTTACAAATGTCGGACTATATTGCTATGTAGTGATGCCCTTTGGATTGAAGAACGCAGGAGCGACTTACCAGCGTTTAGTGAATCGAATGTTCAAGGACCAACTGGGTAGAACGATGGAAGTCTATGTGGATGACATGCTCGTGAAGTCACGACGGTCAAACGACCACATTCGAGACTTGGCTGAAATGTTCGACATACTCAGGTTTTATGGGATGAAGATCAACCCTTTGAAATGTTCCTTCGGCGTTGCATCAGGGAAGTTTTTGGGATTCATCGTCAATGCTAGAGGAATCGAAGCTAACCCAGAAAAGATCCAAGCTATTCGAGACGTGCAAGTGCCCAGGACTATAAAGCAGGTACAGAGCTTGAACGGAAAAGTAGCTGCGTTAAGTCGATTCATATCCAGGGCAACTGACAAGTGCATCTCGTTCTTTGATATAATAAAGAAAGGAAAGAGGAATTTCGAATGGACGCCTAGTTGTGAGGAAGCATTCCGGGGTCTGGTGAGGCATCTGGAGAGTCCACCAATGCTGTCAAAACCAGTAAACCACGAGATGATGTACGTATACTTGGCTGTATCCCCGCATGCAATAAGCACGGCTTTAGTTCGTGAGGAGGATCGAGTCCAGAGGCCGGTGTATTATGTTAGCAAGCGTTTAACGGGGGCAGAGAGAAATTACCCTAACATCGAGAAATTGGCTTATTGCTTGGTGATTGCGTCACGTATGCTGCGCCCATACTTCCAAGCACACTCAATCTGTGTTTATACCGATCAACCCGTGCGGCATGTACTCCAACGACCAGAAACTTCTGGAAGGTTGCTAAAATGGAACATCGATTTAAGCCAATTCGATATCGCCTTCTTGCCACGGAGAGTCGTACAAGGGCAAGCATTAGCAGACTTTATCGCTGAGTTTACCATACCCGTCGAACCGGGTAGTCACGACGTCATTCCCCCCGTTCGATGGAAATTATACACTGATGGGGCATCAAACGACCGTTGCTCCGGCGCGGGCGTAGTTCTTATTACTCCGGAAAACCGATCAATCTGTTATGCTTTGAAGCTCGATTTCCCAGCCACAAATAACGAAGCGGAATATGAGGCACTCATCGCTGGCTTGAAGCTAATCGGGGAACTCGGGATCAGATCAGTTGAAATCTTTTGTGACTCACAGTTGGTGGTTTACCAAGTGCGGGGAGACTACCAAGCAAAGGGACGAAAGCTTGCTCCGTACCTTGTTCAGGTCCAAGGACTACTATCAAATCTTGAGCGTTATGACATTTCACATGTCCCGCGCGAACAGAACAAAGAAGCCGACTTATTGGCTAAGTTTGCGAGTACCGGCGATGCACAGCAAATGGGATTGTATCCCGTCGAAGTCTTGCATGCCCCGAGCATAGACGAGATGAAAGTCGATCGCGTGTTGGAAACGGAAATCGAGAAGGAATCGTGGATAACCCCATTCAAACTGTACTTGACGACCGGGGCCTTACCAGACAAAAGAAACGAAAGACGGCAGGTCCTACGAAAGGCCGCACGATACGTAATGCAGGATGGGTCAATGTATCGAAAAGGATTCTCAGTTCCATTATTACGATGCATCGCTCATGATGAGACAAAGCGGGTCTTAAGGGAGGTTCACGAAGGGGAATGTGGTGACCATACTGGGGGGCAAACGCTAGCAAAGAAGATCCTCCGCTATGGATATTACTGGCCAACCGTAAACCGGGACGCCGCAGACTATGCAAGAAAGTGTGACAAGTGTCAAAGATATGCGAAAATCCCAAGGACTCCATCAACGGAACTCACACAAATGGTTAGTCCCTGGCCATTTGCAATCTGGGGAATCGACATAATCGACTCTTTGCCTATATCCAGAGGTGGCGCGAAGTACGCGATAGTTGCGGTCGACTATTTTACAAAATGGGCTGAGGCAGAACCTTTGGCCACAATCACCTCTAAGAAGGTCGTTAACTTCGTTGTACGAAATATTATATGCCGCTTTGGCCTTCCTCGCACCATCATTACGGACAACGGGACGCAATTTGAAAGTAGAGAGTTCAAAGAGTTCTGTTTAAAGTACGACATCGAGAAAAAGTTCGCCGCAGTTGCACACCCGAAAGCTAACGGACAAGTCGAGGCCGTTAACAAAATAATCAAGTCCATACTGAAGAAGCATCTGGAGAAGGTTGGATGCAAGTGGGTAGATGAACTCCCGACAGCATTATGGGCATATAGAACTACTCACAAGTCCGCGACCGGCCACACTCCATTCGCCTTGGCATACGGCTCTGAAGCCGTCATACTCGTGGAACTTGAAGTTCCATCGCACCGAGTGACATATTATGATCCCAAGACGAATCAGAATCTCTTGTTGGAATCACTGGACTGCATCGATGAAAAGCGTGAAGAAGCCGAATTAAGGGCGGCAGCGCATAGACATCGGGTCAAGCGTTACTACGACGGCAGAGTCCTCCCAAGGATCTTCGATGTGGGTGATCTCGTTCTGAAACGAGTTTTCCCGGTACCATCACGTATGAATCCCAGCTGGGAAGGTCTGTACGCCATTAAACGGAAGCTTGGAGAGGGAACATTCAAGCTAGCGACTGTTAATGGCATGACACTCCCCCGAGCATGGAACAGCGAACATCTGCGGCACTATTACATTTAGCATGTTTTCTTTCTTGTTTTAGGCACTGTTATTTCCTGCATGTTTCCGTTCAGTCATAACTTAGTTTCTTTCTAAAGTTGTAATCGAGCAATTCAGTTGATTTTCATTAATAAAGGCTTGAAGCCGTATTTTCCGTGAATCACTAACGTTTCTATATCTCATAATTGGATAACGAACTACATTATCCCGTACGATGCACGGACTCGTGTGAACGATTTCAAATCTCCGAATCCCCAGAGCGCGGAGCGGAGTACTCTAAGTCCCCAGAGCGCGGACTAGAGTATAAACGATTTCAAATCTCCGAATCCCCAGAGCGCGGAGCGGAGTACTCTAAGTCCCCATAGCGCGGACTAGAGTATAAACGATTTCAAACCTCTGAATCCCCGGAGCGCGGAGCGGAGTACTCTAAGTCCCTAGAGCGCGGACTAGAGTATAAACGATTTCAAATCTCCGAATCCCCAGAGCGCGGAGCGGAGTACTCTAAGTCCCCGGAGCGCGGACTAGATTATAAACGATTTCAAATCTCCAAACCCCCAGAGCACGGAGCGGAGTACTCTAAGTCCCCAGAGCGCGGGCTAGAGTATAAACGATTTCAAATCTCTGAATCCCCAGAGCGCGGAGCGGAGTACTCTAAGTCCCCAGAGCGCGGACTAGAGTATAAACGATTTCAAATCTCTGAATCCCCAGAGAGCGTAGCGGAATACTCTAAGTCCCCGGAGCGCAGACTAGAGTATAAACGATTTCAAACCTCCGAATCCCCGAAGCACAGATTCTGGAAAAAGTCCAAGTACTCGAGAGATGTGGGATGAGAAGTATGCCACGTCTAGAAATGTTTGAATGACACGAGAATGGACTGGGAGATAATGCAACTCATAAGAACTTGAGTTACGACTATAGTTAGTCAGCAAACCAAAGAAAAGCAAGAGAATCATTCAAACGAAAAAGAAACTAAACTTTATTCGATAAGTTCAAAATGGGGTTACATGGTTACTCCTACAAAACTCAGAATTCAGAGTCCATCTATACAAACTACAAGCTACGGAAGATAAAAGCAACTACAAGACTTAAGCAAGAAGCTCGTTGAACGAGTGTATCAATTATTTCTTCGATTTCTTCTTCTTGTCTTCCTTTGTTTTTTCCGATGACTCCTCTCCCTCACACTTTTTCTTGGATTTCTTGCTTGCTAAAGAAGCGGAGTCAGGAGTAGGAGACGGAACATCCAGTGGTTTGAACTTGCCTAGGAGAATGATTTTCAAAGGTCTATTCCGTGGGTCGGTCAGTTCCAGTATTCCAGGTTCAACTTTGACCTCAACCTTTTTCTTCTCCTCTTCGGCAAGGCGGTCCTTCATGCTTATCTGCGAGGTATGCTCAGAGGCGCCGGTGATTTTAATTTCATCACTCCCTACGACAGGAGATGAAGTGTCGAGCTTATCATCATCTAGCGCCCCGATCACTTGAGCATCGGGACCAGGGAGTACTCCCGCGTGGACAGCGTCGCTTGTTTTCCCTGCCTCCTCATTGGCGTCATCGCTCCTCAGAGTTGGCTCGGCGTCAGAACAATCTACATGAAAACATAAAGGATGGGCGTTAGAACGAGTAACCACCGCTGAAAAATGACGGGATCTTTCAACTTCTAGAGAAAGAAGAATTTCCTACCAGGTTCCGGTTGGCTATCGGTGGCGCATGGGGTTTCACCCTCCAGGATAGGGGATAGCACATGAGCACTGAGCCCGGGATCTTTGGGGTCATAACCAGCATGCTGCTCGAATGGATCAAGTGTCGGCCGACCGACCGATTGAGTGGCGGGAGGAGCAGCAATATGAGGAGCAGTAGTATTGGCCCCAGACGGGCCGGCTTCATCATTTTTCTCTTTTGGAAGGGGAGAGCCTTTGCTATAAGGTGCCAATGCTGCGGATAAATCCGATGGCTCATTCCCCCTAAGGAACTCCTTCACCAAGGCATCCTCATCGACCTCTTCGGAGCCCGACTCGATCTTCCTGATCCTTATCAAAGTTTCCCAGGCCTCAGCTAGGGACTCGAGGTAGCCGTCGCCCAAGAATGTTAAGTCGCGATGCATAAGGACACGGGCTCCATATTCAACAATCAACGGGTCAAACATGCTTTTGACCTCTTCCCTGCCGGCCTCTACGACCGCCTCGAGGCGAGAGTCAATCTCCTCCGCAGCCTTTCTTTTTCCCTCCTCACGGGCCTCATCCTTCATTTTCTCAACCCCAGCAAGTTCGTCATCGAGCTTCGTTTTCAGGAGACGAGTAGCAACGATTTCATCACAGTATCGTTGTGATTCTTCTTGAACAGCTACCTTGTCCTCCTTCTCCTTGGAGAGTAATTCTTTCAGCTCTCTGACTTGCACGACGAGCGCGTCCCTCTCTTTTTGGACAGAGTCTTTTTCTAGGGCGAGGGCACCGCTGTGCTGGACTGCTTCATCAAGCTCCTTCTTGTGAGCCATCTCTAAGCGAGTAACTGCCTCAGTAGTATCTTTTGCGCTTTGTTCAGCGGCTTCCAGCTTTGAATTGTACGAAGCGAGCTCTACGTCTTGGTGCTCGATGATGTTTTTGTCGCAGCCAGCCGCTAGTTTCAGGCGATCAATCTCATGTTGACGCTCAACGGACACCTCCGAGATCTTCTCCACCAAGTGCACAAACGCGTCATGTTGAACATAGACGTCGTTATTGCAGGCAATGGCACTCTGCTTCACGTGCCCAGGAATATGGTGAATAGCCGGGAGGAACTTCAAACCATCAAAGCAAATTTTCGGAAACTTGGCCCTAAGATCGACCATCTTTTCCACGATAGTTGGATCAACCGCGGGAGTAGGGGAGGAGGCTTTGGAAGTTCTGCCCTTTTTCATTGTTCCCGAACTTGCCTCGTACTCGATGAACCGGAGTGTTGTTCTCGAGGAGCATCAGATTGGTAACCCTTCTGTGAAAATTTCTCTTTATCCGGCACAGTTGGAGGAAGAGGATCACGGGACTACGAAGATTGAGAATATGCCTTCTTACGGTGAGACGACTCACGGGGACGATTGTCTCTATCTTCATAATCGTCTCTGTCCCTGCGTCTGCCTGAACCAGAGTCCCGTCCAGAGTGATGAAATATGGAAGAGCCATGAAGGCGATCGAGTCTGTGAGAACGCCCCATATCACCTGCAAAGAATGGAGATAACAACGAGTTAAGAAAAATCCGTGAGATAAGAAAAAACTTGAAGTGTATGATGGAATGCGTATGTGCGTGTGTGTCCTAGTGTTTCCCCCGATGGACCAGTTCTTTTGTCTTTGCTAATTGGAGTATTGTCTCCTTGGGTCGGGAGTTGAACTCCCGCGTTGCCTTTAGCGGGCGAAGAAAACTTGAGGGCTTCAGGATCGTCAAACCCGTAATTAAGAATGTCATCGGGAATAGACAGGTTCGATAAGCCCCTCAGGGAACTTTCCAGGTGCTGCGAGGAAGCCTCTTTCTCAGGCGGGATAGGCATGACTTTTGAAGTGCCACCAACTTTCTCCTTCTGAACTTTATATTTTAACTTCTTCTTTCCCTTCGAAGGGGAGGATGACGTCTCAATATCTTGAACTTCGACTGCCGGATTCCAAGCGGGACCCACATTCTCGCCTTGAGTCTCAAGAGCTTCGTCTTCTTTGCGCTCACCTTCTTTGTGCGTATCGGGAGTGCGGCGCGACGACGATCCAACCTGTTTTTTCCCTTTACCGGACGGAAGTATGGGAATGGTGACACCTTCTGGAAGGCTGATCCGACGACCAGGGGCTAGCAAGCCAAACCTCGACAGTGATTCATTTGAGACGATAGTTCGGATGTCTCATTCCTCGGCAGGAAGAGCTCTAATGGCTTCAACAGCCTCAGAATATCCTCGGCCTTCCGGACGTGGTTTGATACCTGAAAAGATGAAACAAAGAGTTAGGAAAAACATGACTCCGGTTAAATGCGAATAGTGACTCAGCAGAGAGACTTACTGCCTTCAACCCATCTCCTCGCAAAACCAGGAGGGCAGCGCACATAGAACCATTCCTGTTTGTACAGGGCGAATTTACTGCATGCCCCTGTCAAGATTTGGCATTTGTGGTACGGCTCGAGGAACATAAAGGAAGGACTGTCTTTCCGTCTCTTGATCATATAGATGTATCTGATATCACCAGCGGTTGGAGGTCTGGAGAAGACGGCCATGAAAAGTAAGTAGGTCCCATATAGAAATGCATGACCGTTCGGGTGCAGCTGCGACGGAGCAATGTCGATATACTGCAGTACATCCCGGAGGAATAAATTAAACGGAGGCACGCTTCCCATCCAACACATGAACTTGTTACAGGCGGTATACCCGACTGGGGGCAGATGGGGACGATCGTGTCGCGAAGGGACTAACACGTCGGTGAAAGGGATCCCATGAATGGAGCATATCCGTCGGAGAGCAGCTTCGTTGATCTTCGAAGCTTGTGAATCGATCGGATTGTCTAGAAGGATCGTTGCCTCCAGGGCATCGGGTGCTAAGTTATGAGCAGGAGGAGTCGACGGATTAGAAGTATCAGCGGCTTCTCGCCTTGATGACGGCCCAGGCCTGTCAGATATAGTGGCGGAGCTAGACTTTCTTGACATCCTCAATAAATAATGAATCCGGCTAAGTGCCCGAGGAAACTATACTCAAAAGACGTTGAACGTTAGAATTAACAACACGAACTTTCCCCCCCCCCACGTGATGTGTGAACTAGTGCAAGCAATCGTGTACAAGCAATAAGGATCTAGAGATTTCAAACATATAAAAATGAGCTGCAAATCGTTGCCTTCGAAGACCGTCATCGCTGACCATCTCGAAAAGCCCGCCTGGTGGTGATTACAGTTCTAGATTCAGAAAATAAATAATTGATAAAGTGATCGGCAATTGTATTGTTCGGTCTAGGTTTTGTTCGAAGGGGATTGTTCGGCCTAAGTATGGTTCGGCATGTATATTGTTCGGCATGTCAGTTGTTCAACATATATACTGTTCGGCATTTAAGTAGTGTTCGGCAATTGTATTGTTCGGTCTAGGTTTTGTTCGAAGGGGATTGTTCGGCCTAAGTATAGTTCGGCATGTATGATTGTTCGACATGTCAATTGTTCGTTCGGCATTTACAGTGTTCGGCCTAAGTATGGTTCGACATTTGTCATTGTTTGGCTAAAGCGTATTTCGGCTGAAGTCATTGTTCGGCTAAAGTCATTGTTCGGCTAAAGTCATTTTTCGTCCTAAATATGGTTCAACATTTGAGTAGTGTTCGGCCTAAGGATTGTTCGGCATTTGAGAATGTTCGGCCCTGGTTTTCGTTCGACTAAGTTATAGTTTGGCATTTTGATGAGTGCTCGGCCTGGGTTTGATCGGCCAAGGTAGTGCTCGGCAGCCTTCCACTCCACCGTCCGGCGCATGACGACGTACGCCGGAGCAATGCTACGCCAAACAACACCCTTACCTCCTCCAACACCTTCATTCTTTTTTTTCTTCCCTTAAACTTTGGTTCGACACGAAGAAACTAAGCCCATAGGTGGACATACTCCTAATCATTCCTCCTCGCATCATTGTTCGGCAGTAAAGACGCAATAAAGACAACCTACTCGAAAGCTTTCTACGTGGCACACTCGGCCATCTCGTTTGAAATCCACTTGAATCGTATGAGGAAAAATACCTAGTTTACAGATTGGAGATTAGGATGGAGTAGTTAAATTTTTAAATCCGGACGACTGAATAGAATTGCAAGTCTTCAAAGAACGACAGAAGTAAAAAAGTAAAAGGGAGAAGAAGGAAAAGACCTAGTTTTATAGAGAAGAGAGGTGGAAGTCGAAGGGGCTATACCCGGTGGAACCGGTCAAAGTCTTAGCGTTCGGCTTCAAAGCGAGGTGTCACTCGGCACATGAGGATTGTTCGGTTTCGAACATATCGTTCGACGTCCATACCATGCTCGTCACACATATTCTCGAGAAGGCATCTCCGAGGAAAGTTAGTCTAGGTCCAAAGCGCATCACGTTCGGTCACGTAATACACTTTGGGGGGCAAGTGTTTCCTAGAGATTTGACCAGGCAACTGAGCACTCGGCATTGGCAGGTACTCGGCATCTATAGTACTAGGCATCTGGACTACTCGGCGTCAACTAGTGCTCGACATCTCATAGTACTCGGCGTAGTACTCAGCATTCATAGTACTCGGCGTAGTACTCAGCATCTCATAGTACTCGGCGTAGTACTCAGCATTCATAGTACTCAGCGTAGTACTCAGCATCTCATAGTACTTGGCGTAGTACTCAGCGTCTCATAGTACTCGGCGTAGTACTCGGCATCTATAGTACTCGGCATCAGGTAATACTCGGCCTCAGGTTGTACTCGGCAACAGGAGCACTCGGTACTCAGAGGAACTCGGCAACAGTAGTACTCGGCGTAGTGCTCGACATCCAGTAGAACTCAGCGATAGGAGTACTCGGCATCCAGAAGACGTTCGGCGCACACGACTACTCAACATGACTGTATCGTTTGGACAGAATGCTTCGTTCGGCCAGGATGCGTCGTCCGGCCAGAGAGCACTGTTCGGTTTAGAGCTTCGGATGGAGGCACGTTCGGCTTCAACAGACAACCATTCTGCACTTCCCACACATCAAACACACCGTTCGGCATAG
Organism: Allium fistulosum; assembly: GCA_030737815.1. Classification (NCBI taxonomy): domain Eukaryota; kingdom Viridiplantae; phylum Streptophyta; class Magnoliopsida; order Asparagales; family Amaryllidaceae; genus Allium; species Allium fistulosum. The sequence goes on from CM060904.1 coordinate 478,709,959, forward strand.
AAGGGATGGTTCGGCATACCTTGCTCGGCATACAGCGACCACTGTACTCGGGCTAGAGTGTTCGGCCATCAGCCCACTTGGGAAGTCCAGCCCATATTTGTCTATAAATAGAGGGGCAGGGTCACAATGAAAAGGGATCCTTTTTTGGGAGAGAACACTGGGGAGACTCCGCCATTTTTGAGACTCATCTTCTCAACTTAACAACTTCATTCAAGCATTTGATTCACGAATTGTATTTGTAATCATCTATTAAGAAGATCAATAAAGTTTAACCTCAAAGTGGATGTAGGCAATTACGCTGAACCACTATAAATTTTGTGTTCTTACTTTCTGCATTTAAAGTAGCATTCTCTTCTTTGTTTAATTTGTTTTCATCACTTATATCTCTACACAATCTTTCTCTAAGAGGTTAGTGACCAATTTTGGTGCTAACACCATCTTCATCTGATCATAAGCCTTCTTGAAGATGATATTGACAGAACTTCCACAATCAATCAAAATTCTCTTCACATAAGCCGACCCGATTATCGCAGATATGACCATCGGGTCGATGGTAGGAGCCTCCACTTGGTCAGCATCTCTGCTCCTGAATACTATATCGTCTGTCATCATGCGTAGCTGTTTAGCAGGGGTCCCATCCTCTATGTTGGAACAACACTCGAAGTCTGTGTGCCTCGGGGAACTAGGATACCGCTCCATCTCTTGCCAGTTCTTATCCGCAGGATGAGGTCCGCCGATGATCGTGTTTATGACTAGTCTACCCACGGTCCGAGCAGGCTCCTCGGGATGACGTGGAGCTGGTGCACGACCGGGATTGGACGTTCCCTGTCCACCTTCTTGCAGATTCTTCACAAACTCCTGTAACTTTTTCTGTCTAATCAACTTTTCTATAGCATCATGTAGGTGTCTGTACTCTTCAGTATTGTGCCCATAAGTTTCATGGAAGCGGCAGTACTTCCCAGTCCGCTTTTGCTCCTCGGTTGACTACTTTGGGCGCGGCTTTCTGTATTGAAAGGTATTGCAGGCTGATAGGTAAATGTTCTCAAGAGATGCATTCAGTGGGGTGTACTCGTTGTAGGTTGGAATTCTCGGCTTCCATTTCCCCGCTTCTCTCTTCTTCCCTTGATTTCTTCCTCCGGATTCCTTAGATTGCCCGGGCTTATTCTGGACATTGACCTGAACTTTCCCCAAGTTGTCTCCGGACTGCTTCACAGCAATGTTGCTTTTTATGGACTCCTGAACAGGCCCCGGTGCCTTATCTCGCCTTATCCACCTGGCTTCCTCCCTTCTTATGAACTGATGTGCCTTTGAGTAAAAACGTTGTAGCGTAGTTGGAGGTTTTCCTGCCAACCAATCTCCAAACTCTGAGTCCGGATCCACACCTCGCATCACAGCCATAAGAATTGCATGATCATTAGGATTACTGACTTCAGTAGCCGCAACATGGAATCTCTGTAAATACTCCTTCAACGACTCCCCAGGAGCTTGGATTACACACTATAATGACATCACGTCCTTGGGACGAGTAGTATGTATTCTGAATTGTTCTATAAATTTCTTTTCCAACTCCTCGAAACTGGATACAGACCGCGGAGAAAGCCGGGTGAACCACATGGTAGCGATCCTAGATAGAGTTATTGGAAAGCACCTGCACTTGGTTGCATCATTCGCTCTAGCTGAATCTTTCGTACCTCATCACATGCTGCCTGGGATCAGTCTTTCCTTCATAAGCCGGGATAGTTGGCATGCTGAACTTCCTGGGGTACTCCGCCTGTAGAACAACATCTGTGAACGGAGTATGACTTCTGGACACTCCCCAATCATCGTTTGATAAGTGTTGATTCTCTTTCATCAACTGTCTGATCATAGCTATCAGGTCTGGGGTTTGTATGGAAGGTGAAAGGTTGGAGTCTGTCCTACAGGATTGATCAGGCTGATGCCTCCTCTGCTGGCGATCTGCCAAACGTGCATCTCGAGGTTCGACATCATTGGCATCTTGGTGAGCCGGGCGTCCACCCTCCACCTGCACTCCAGCTCCTAAGTTTCCAGTTCCTGCTTGGTCACGGTCTCTGAGGTGTAAATGGTCCCCAGCTGTTCGGACAGCAGCACCTACCTGCGTAGTTTCAGTCTTATAGCGTCTACGCCTGGGAGGTTCATCGAACGAAGTCGAGCTATCAGATGAAGAGTAAGGAGTTGGACTGCCACCAGCATTCTGATGCTGTTGTTGAGTGAGTTGTGCCATAAGGTTGGCGTTAGCTTGCATCTGCTCTCCAAGTTGCCTCGTGCTTTCCCTGAGCTCTCTCATCAGGTCGTTGAACTCTATTCTGGTGACAACTTGCATTTGGTCCTGGGCGGTAGTCCCTGCACCTAGATTTTCTTGCTGATTGCTAGGCCCTGCTTGTTGTACGCTAGCAATCTCATGGGCATCCGCATTATGAGAGGCTGATCTGGTACGTGGTATTCCCATTGTAGAGTTATTGGTAGGAACTCTGAGTAGAATCAACGGACGTCCTACGAATGACTCGGATCTTCTTTGGGGGATTTATTTAATCCAGTAGCTTCAAAGCAGATCCTTGAGGTCTGAGAATTCGATTCTCAGTAAAAGCACTAAAATGTTAGCACCAAAATTGGTCACTAACCTCATTGAGAAAGTTTGTGTAGAGAGATAAATGAAGAAAGTAAATTTAAACAGAGAACAATATGCTAAATTGAATGCAAAGACGAGAACACCAGATTTATAGTGGTTCGGCGTAATTGCCTACGTCTACTTTGAGGTTAATCTTTTATTGCTTTACTTGATAACTGATTACAGATACAATCCATTCACCAACTACTCGAATACAGTTGCTAAGTAAAAAAAGAGAGTCTTGAAAGCGGCAGAGTCTCCCCAGTATTCTCGAAAAAAGGTCCTTTTCACTGTGCCCCTTCCTCTCTATTTATAGACAAAGATGAGTTGGACTTCCCTGGTGGGCTTGGCAGCTGAATACCTCGGCCCAGAAAGAGTGAGTTCTGTGTGCCGAACCATTGATGCCGAACAAACTGATGCTGAACGATGTCGTCATGCCGAACGAAGTGCTGTGCTGAGTGGAGAGTGCAGGCCGAGTGATAGTTGAAGCCGGTCGAGATTGGATGAATGTCGAACACCTCTGGATGTCAAACATCTCTAGATGCCGAACAACTCTGAATGCCGAATGAGGTGTGGATGTCGAGCAGTATGGAGCGCCGAATGACTCTGCCATGCCGAACGGTCCATGTATGCTGAACGCTCTGCCATGCCGAACGATCCATGTATGCCGAACACTCTCGAATGCCGAACGATCCATGTATGCCGAACGCTCTGCCATGCCGAACGATCCATGTATGCCGAACGCTCTGCCATGCCGAACGATCCATGTATGCCGAATGCTCTGCCATGCCGAACACTCTAGAATGCCGAACGATATACAATACCGAACGACTCTTAATGCCGAACGGTCTGTAAGTGCCGAGTGCCTAGTTGCCTGGTCAAACCTTCAGGTAACAACATCAATTAAAACTTGGGTTCCTAAAACAAATAATTCTTTAATTAGAAACAAGTATATAAGTTTTTTTATAAAAACTATTCATAAAAACAACGATTTTGTTTTCAAAAGGAATTCTGAACCCTCTTGGGTTTGGCTTCCTAAGACCTAACTTTTAGGACCCAAAATAAATGGGAGGGTACCAATGTTATCTCTATATTTTGCAGGTACCATCCAAAAAGAGAGGAAAATGGATACTAGACAGTGGTTGCTCAAAACACATGACAGGAAACAAAGGGATGCTAACAACCATTAATTACTCAGATGGAGTTTCTGTCACATTTGGAGATAATTCCAAAGGATATGTCATCGGCAAAGGCGATGTGAGCAATAACGGTATATCTAATTTACCTCTTATTACAGATATCTTATTAGTTAAAAATTTGAAGCATAATTTACTTAGTATCAGCCAATTATGTGACAAAGGATTCAGTATTTCCTTTTTTGAAAATAAGTGTAGCATTTTTGATCAAAATAAAAATCTTATTTTTGAAGGTTTTAGAGATAAAAATATTTATGTGTTAAATAAGAATATAAATTATAATACAAATATGTGTTTAATAGCCAAAGAAAATGATCCTTGGTTATGGCACAAAAGATTTTGTCATATTAATTTCAAAACTATAAATAAATTATCTAAAAATAATTTAGTAAAAGGTTTACCAAAAATGGACTTTAAAGTAAACAATATTTGTGATGCTTGTCAATTAGGAAAATTATCAAAATCATCCTTTAAATCAAAGAAAAATATTTCTACTGTACAACCACTAGAACTATTACATCTAGGTCTCTGTGGTCCAACTCAAATTCAATCTATAAATCTTAGTAAATATGTGTTTGTTATAGTAGATGATTTCTCAAGATATACTTGGACTATTTTCCTAAAAAATAAAAGTGATACTTTTGAAAATTTCAAGAATTTTGAAAAGAAAATTCAAAATCTCAAAAATTTTAAAATTAAAAATATTAGAACTGATCATGGAGGTGAATTTGAAAATGAAGCTTTTGAACATTTTTGTAATAAAAAGGGAATTTATCATAATTTTTCTTTTCCTAGAACACCACAACAAAATGGAGTTGTAAAAAGGAAAAATAGAATGTTACAAGTGTTAGCGCCAAAATTGGTCACTAACACCCAAATACCAGTCACAGCTCACAGACAGAATATATGTAGAGAGTAATAATGTGAAGAACGGTAAAAATTAAAATGAAAGCAGTAAAGGACAACATATTTTATAGTGGTTCGGCTAACTCTGGCCTACGTCCACTTAGACGTTTCCTTTTTATTGATGTAATAATCGATTACAGTTACAAAAATGGCAGAGTAGCCTTAGAAAAGAGAAAGCCGGAGAGCAGAAAGAAGATTCCTTTTCCGGAGCCCTACATGTTGTATTTATAGGCAAATCCTGAGTTGTTGGGCTTTCTGAGTAATTTGGGCCCACCAAGGCCATAGCCAATACGGACCCTGCACTACGACTGAACCAGGTAGGTCGAGCCGTGTCCACCGATCCAGTTTAGCCGACCCATGTTTCACTCCGACCCAAAGCCTGTATCTAGCATCGCTTGAGAATGTCGAGCCGCTCCATCGAAACCAACCTATAGCATGCCGAGCCATACGTGATGAATAAGTCCTCACCGAACGATGCTAGTTTCCTTCCTTTGTCCGATCCACTCAACCATGCCGAACGACCTACGCCGACCCACATAGACCGAGCCACCATGATGCTGGTCCACCTTCCTGCCAAACCATCTCCAATACGAATGACCCATCCTAATGCCGAGCGACTTCCTATGCCGAGCGACTTCCTAATGCCGAGCGACTTCCTGTGCCGAGCGACTTCCTGTGCCGAGCGACTTCCTGTGCCGAGGGACTTCCTATGGAGAGCGACTTCCTGTGCCGAGCGACTTCCTGTGCCGAGCAACCTTTGATAAGTGAAGTATGCCAAGCGGCATATGCTGAGTGAAGTATGCCGAGCGACACTTATGACGAGTGACAATGCCGATCGCCCTTACTTCCAGACCAAGCCGTCCATGCCGAACGACCCACAACTTCCAGACTGAACGACATATCCAAGTGGACTTCATCCTCTCAAACAGAATCCATCATATTCCAACCTCGATAATCGTGAAGTTGGTTAGGTTGAATCCGCCTGTTTATGGCCTTGTAAAATGGCGGGTTAACATTTGCCCCCCACATGCCTTGCTATTAGAAGGTGTGTTTTGAATAGTCTCTATCTCGATATCCAAGGTCCATGCTACATTCGTTATCAAGCGATTCCATCTGAATCTGAAAGTTTATTCCGCGACCGTTCCAAGTCATTATCCAATTTCGAATTCGCCTCTTGGAAGTCAGCAATCGAATCCTATGATCTTTCCAGACCATTGACGGCCTCTCCGGACCCTTGCTAAGCTCGATCCAAACTTAATGATTGAATAGGCAGATCATGTCGCGCTTCGACGAAGCAAGCTATTCCTTGCGCTCCGGTTCAGCATCCCTGAACATTAAGCGATGCCCTGATCATCCTGGACCAGTGTCAGCCTCTTTGGGCTCTTACTGGATCCCATCCTGTCACTCTCCGGTGAAGGGGAAACAGCGTTGAGTGAGCCGATCCTATCGCTCTCCGGCGAAGCAGCGTCACTCCCTGCACTCCGGTTCAGTGTCCCTGAACATTAAGCGATGTCATGATCCTCCTGGACCGATATCAGCCTCTTCGAGCTCTTATTGGATCCCATCCTGTCACTCTCCGGTGAAGGGGAAACAGTGTTGAGTGAGCCGATCCTGTCGCTCTCCGACGAAACAGCGTCACTCCCTGCACTCCGGTTCAGTGTCCCTGAACATCAAGCGATGTCATGGCCTAAATCCTAGGCCGATTACAGCCACTCCGGGCTCTTATCGAACCCCGATCCAATCACTCACCGATAAATGGGGAACGACGTTAAGTGAGTTGATCCTGTCGCTCTTCAGCGAAGCAACTCACTTCTTGCACTCCGGACCCCGTCTCTTCGGGTAGGGACATAAAGCGATTAATTTCAAATTGACTTCCAATATTCATCCTTTAACTTTCCGGTAAAAGGTTTATTTTATGAAATTCAAGTTCATTTATTAATTTAAATTTTCAAGTGTTCAATCACAAACAAAGGAAGATTCTAGATACTGCCACTCTGGGCAGAGCGATCTATTACCATCTCAGAGCATGTCTGGAGATCTCTCCGGTTCCCTTACATATGTAAGTGGAATAGCCGTTTTATTTTGAAATCAAACATAAGAATTTTAGGTAATCGACCAAAGTTCAAGTCCTGAACTTGGCCCGTGCCATCACGATCAATGGATGACGAGTCGTGATCCCGATCCAGGTTAGTTCTGTTGGGTGCAGGCGGTAGTTGCTCAGGTCCTACGGCCTGTAACGACCTGGGATTTTTGATATTTGAAATTTGAATATTTAATTGATTTTAAATATTCAGGTGTTAATTTTTAACTTGAATTTCAAATATTACTATTTATTTGGTGATTTAATTATTGAATTAAATAAATTGAAATTGAGTAAAATATTGAATCTGGAGTTTCAGGCTCGTTAAAAATAATTTGAAGGCTTGTAAAAACTATATTGATAATACTGAAGATAGTAAAAGTGCTAAAATTGAATTTGGAAGTGTTTTGTTAAGTTTTGAAATTTTATCGTTTTAATTGATATTTAAAAATAGCCTTCCGAGGCACAGTCTCGGAATTCGACAAAACCAGTTCCATTGGATCCGTAATAATGTATTATTATCGGATTTCAAGTCTCGTAGCATTTGGAGTTGTCGTGTGGTCGTACGATTGATAAACGCGCTGAAATCTATATCGAAAATCCAATATATTAACTGGGTCCAAAAAGCTATCTTCTCCATACGATCGAATTAGGACTCGAAACATTTTCCATTGCGTTCGGAATAGGGGTATAACATTATGAACGCATGGCGGCACGCCTCAATAGGAGGTCAAGATTTTGAGTTGCAATTATCGAGATAATTTGAATTTAAATTTGAATTATATATTTTATATTCTAGTCAAATTTTTCCCATCAGCCGAATACCTTTCTCATCAGAACTTTATATTGCTTTTCAAGCACGTTACTCAGTGTCCTTATATCGTACCCGGATCCTGTCTTCCTTTTGAATCAAATCGTTCTCTAGAAAAATATATATCAATCGAACAAATCAGTTCGATTTCAAAAAAAAAGGGGAAAAATGGCCGACAACCGGGTCAGAATCCTCTCTTCGTAATTCAAGCAAGAACCGTTCATTCTAAACGAATCCCCTCAGCAACAAAATGAAAACCGCGTTTTTCATTATTCTCTGCATCCTCTAAATCGAAATCAACGAATCGAATTCAAAAGAAATTATCGTTCCAGTTCTTTCCCGATCGAAATCGTTGCCAAACGAAATCGCTTTCGTTTGAAAATTGAATGGCGACCGAGTCCCCTTCACGCGAGGCTATGTTGTTCATGGAGGCGATGGTTGATAGCTGCTCGATTCGAGCACGATGTTGATGCAAGGGCCGAAGGGGGGGGCACTTGAGAAGGGTGGAGTTGCGTGCCTTGGTCGTGGATGGTCACGCGATAGAGATGGTAGTGGATTCTAGGCATGCCGGGAGGGTGTTGTCAGCGACGAGGGGTGATGTATAACTTCTGTTTGTTTGTTTGTTTTTTTCCCCCTTGTTCTGCATTTTTTTTCTTTTCAATTTGAAACTTAGTAATATATATATAGGCAGGGAAGAGAAATTTAAAACCAGTGTTCATTTTACAAATATATATATAAGAAAAGAAAAGTTTTTACAGTAAGGAGGATTGCTATTTTTGTTATTTACAGAAATATATATAAATATTTACAGTAGAATATAAAACAGTTCTGCTTTTAGTTTAATATATAGTTTTGAAAGGAATTTTATTTTTTTAGGATTTAATATATATATACATATACATAAAAGATTTGGAAAATATAGAAATTGTAAATGTTGTGGGGTTTATATAAAAATTTGATTTTGAATCTAGATAAATTAAATTTTTAAATATATGTAGTTTCAAAAGAAAAATAAATATACATACATTTTGAATTTACTAATTTATTTTAAAACAAAGTATTAAGGTAATTAATTTATTTAACTGGTTCATTTAATTATTTTAGTCACTAAAAATAATTTATTAAAGGAGAATTTGTAAAATTAAATTATTAAATGCTAATAGATTATTCAATTAGTTAAAATGTTAATAAACCCTATAATGCTTATACAAGGTCTGAAATCATGGAAAATCAAGTCGGGTTGGATGGATGGCAAAACAAAAATCAAAGGTGAGTTAATCTCACTCATCTGGGTTGTTATTTAAATTTAAATGGTTAAATTTAAATATTTGCTTGAATGATTGAATTGAATGGATGTGGTATATATTATATAGTGGTATATATATATATATATTGGAGTGATTGATTTCTCGCATTATATAGCGGATGAGACCCTATGTGCCGCATAATAGCGGATGATATTTTATAAACCCATATACCGCGATATTCCACCTCGAAGTGGAATTGGTATTGTGTTAACGTCTGTGGATGCAGGGAAACGGGTTGGAGGGATCTAACTGGATTCCTCAAAATTATTTAGATTTTTAATATTCTGTGTTATGAATATTTGATTTTCTATGATGGATTATATGGACAATTGAGATTGAATGCTATGGTTTGCTTGAATATATTTCGATACTCTGAGCTATCAAAATATATAGAATTGGATTTTTGAAAAGAAAATAAAAGAGTAAATTTTCAAGTAAAATAATTATAGAAAATTTGAATAAATTTAAGAATGAATTGAAAAAGGATATAAGTGATTTTAAAATCTTAATAAATAAATTCCGAGTATGGGAATAGAAGATTTTGAGCAAACAGAGAAATAATGGAAATTTAAACTTAAGTGATATTATTTAAAGTAATAAAGAATTTACTTTAAAATTCAAGGTTTTAAATTTTTTTAAAAAGGATAAAGAAGGAATTTGGAAGAAAAAAATATGAAATTGGTATTTTCAGATAAAAAGGGTTTTAAATCATAATATAGAAATAAAATCGAAGTTAATGGGTTTTGAAATAAATTGAGTAAGTAAAGGGATTTATTTCAAAATGGAGACTTTGGAAATCAATTTGAAATTGATTCAAGTGTATAAAAGTGGGATTTTAAAAGAGAAGTGAGACTATGGAATTTATAAACTGGGTTTATAAAGTGAAGTAATATATCAGTGGATATTTGGAAGAATAAATTCACGCTAGGAATTTATTAAAGAAATGGGTAGATTTGTTTAAAAATAAATAGTGATTTATTTTTAAAGATGTGAAAGAGAAGTGTATTTCCCTGGATAGCCAAGTACGTTTCCAAAGCAAACTTTTAAGTTTGAGTTAAAGGTTTTAAAGTTGTTTTTAAAGTATGTTTTAGAAAATTTATTATTTTTAAAATGTTTAAAGTTCAAAAGTAAGTTTTTCTCAAATTTAATTTAGTAGTAATTATTTAAAGGTAACTTGGTATTGTGTTTTAAAAGGATAAAATGTAGTTTTATATTTTATAAAGTAGTTTATTTTAAATATTCTTAAAGTATATATTTTTAAATAAAGTATTAAAGTTGTTTTAATTTAAATGTTTTAAAGTGTATTTTATAATAAAGTGTTTTTAAATCATTTTAAAAATCTAAAGTAATTGTACTTGGTGTTTCAATGGAAATAAGTATTTGGGAATTTATTCCATGAGAAGAGTGTGGTTTGAAAACTGTTTTCAAAAGGGTTTGAAAATGGAAATATATCTTGCGAAGATAATTGTGAGGTAAATAAATAATTTGGAAAATTATTTATTGTTTGATGGATGTTTTTGAATGTTAATCGTTAGTTAAATAACCGACTATCAATATGGGCCAATGCGTTGATCGTTTCGAAGAGACCGGGATCGGGTTTGCTATATTTTAGCATGATAGGGGGTTCTCGCTTCGTGTTTGGTGGCGAACGGGAGACTCTTACCCCTACATGTCCCTTTGAGGTAGTATCAGGCCTTGGGTTGGTTGCGAGTCGAGAGGCTGGCCGTAAAAGCAAATTCAAGGTACCAATGTGAGCCACGGTGGAAAGTGGCCGCTATTGGGATGGTTGAAAAGACTACCGGTCATCACAGTTGGTATAAGAGCTGAAGGCTAGCGATAACCTTTGCTCTAGTGGGAATTACTCATTAGAAATAGAGTCCGTAGTACTCTAGAATGAGTTTGAGTGTATTAATAGATATGAGCGCGTATTTGTTAGTGAATATAAATTGTTTTAATATTGTGTTGGCTTATTGGTTAGGTGGAATATGAATTCTGATCGGGTAAGTTGGCCGCTATTCGAGAAGAGTTTATAAACACCTGACACGATCAATTGACATAGTATTGTTTTAAAATAGGGTAAATTAAATAATTTTACCCAATTTATTTTTGTATATGAAAGGAATAATTTTCAGAAATTATTTAGTTATATATGGATGCTTGGTTGTTAGGAAGTGATAATAGTAAATTATTATCATTTAAGTGTAAAATTGAATAAGAAATCGAATTATAACCAAAGTTAAGGAAATAAATTCAGGTAATAAAATGGAATTTGTAAATGTAAATTATAATTGAAATTGAAAATAAAAATTCCAGAGTAATGTTTGAATATAAATTGGATGGATTTGAAATTTGGAATTTTGGGAAGTTTAAATTCCTTTGAGTTTGAAAATAGTTTTCAAAGGTTTTAGAGAAATAATGGTGATATTATTTCGGAAATATTTTTTGAATTGGATTTGAAATCTGGAGAGATTTGGAATTTAAAAATATTTGGAGGGGTTTTAAAGAGATAAAAGCATTTAACTCTCTTTCGGTCGCTGGAAAATAACTTCGGTGATGACTGCAGCATCATCGATGTTCATTTTCGAGTTTCTAGTAGAGAAATTGCTACCAAATTGTTTTAAATTGGAATGGTTTTGGAAACGGGGTTTGGTTTTGAGATTCAAAGAATGGTTGATTTGGATATGTATTTTTTTTCAAATCTGATTTTGAATGTTTAAACTCTGGAAGCTTATTTAAAATATTATGGTAATATAAATGGGATTGTTTGAGTTAAAAATGAATTGAATGTAAGCAATTAAGTTGTAAACTATTTAAATTAAATGAAAATAGTATATGAGTTGATGGAAACAATTGAAATAGTATACGAATTGGTTGTCAACAATTAAAATTAATGTTGGAACATTGGCAATTGCTTCTGAAGGACTGTTTAGTATGCATTGTTTATCAAATGCATGTTTTAGCTATTTTAAATAAGTAAAATGGTTACTTAAATAAAATTTAATTAGTCTTGTTATTAATAAAATAAGTTTAGAAATAAATTAAGAATATGAATTAAAATTTAAAATGGATAATGAGAATGAACTTAAGTTATTAAATTGGAATGATTGAAGTAAATTAACTTAAGTTTAAATTTATGGAAGTTTGGCTTTGGTGAAAATGAAAGTCCATTAAATAAAGTCTGAGTTGAATTAATTTGGAAATGGTTATTAATATACAAGCAAGGAATGTTGTCGAGCCTAAATAAAATGGTTTTGAATGAAAATTATGCAAATATGCAATTGAAATAGGTGTCGAAACCTTATATGTGCCTATGAAAACTATATAACATGCATTGTTTATAGAATTCATGTATTAGCTTGGTTAACGCAAGTGGAATATTGTAAATTGCATATATTTGGCACTTACATGTTTGAATTGAGTTAGTACAGGTATAGGGAAGTCGTGTGGCTAGATTTGGTTGACCTAATTTCTAAAATAATAAGCCGCTTGCTTAAAAATGCTAAATAAAGGTACGCCTACGCAATAAAAAAGATAGGAAATATGAACTGTTGTTTGTTTTTTGTTTTCCGACCGTGTGGGTCGATGTATTTATATTTACATCTCTTGTCAAATTGCAAAAGCTCCTCCGTACAAAGGAGACTCTACCAAAATTTTCTGAAAATTTTGGGAGTTAGAAAATTTTTCAAATTTTTCACTAACGACAAAGGATTTAAAATTGGTAAGAAAAGAGAATTGAAACTGAATATTGAAATCTAATTTAAAATTGTGTATGTAAAGTAAGGTGAAATCGAAGAAATTGTTTGAAGAAACTAAAGGAAGAAAAAGTTTGCAAATAAACTTTTATTTGAGATTTTATATAAATTAGTAAGTGAAACTAATAAAAGGAAATGGTTAATTAAATATGGGTTGAGATAAGGTGAATAAAATTCAATATTCAGAGTTTGAAGATAAATTGAATTCAAGCAAAATTGAAAATGAAAATCTGAATGGAAATTAGGAAAAGTATTTATATTTGAAATGAATTAGTAAATTGAAGCAAATTGAAATTCATATGGAATTGGAATTCAATTTGAATATAAACTTCAGTAGTGAAGTAGTGAAAATAAATATAAGAAATGTTTATATTGGACTTAAGAAATGAAGGATGAAACTCTTAAGTAAATTGGTATTGGGAATATACTAAGTAATTTTGGAATAGAGAAATATACTAAGTGAATAATTGAATGAAGATTTAAAACTGAAAGTTGTGAATGGGATAATTGTGGATAAGTGAATAGAAATCAAAACGAATGTGAATAAAAAGGGAATTGATATAGTTGATAATCAATGGATATAAATACGTAGGATGTAGGTATATTATTTTATTCGCATAATGGTTTGATCCAGATTCGAGCACAGAATTTCGAGATAGTTATATCGGTCCGAGTTGGGATTTTTCACTCGATTTTCGACGCGAACCCTGGATATGGAATTTTGATTGATTTTGGAAATTCTCTATCATAGTTTGTGGCTATGCAAGGAGGATGACGGTTTCTGATCAAGAAACCAGATCTGAGTCCGCACTAGGATGTCGGGTGGACGATACTAGTTCGGAAATGAAATTGTGTGATCGAGCGAGCGATCGGATTTGATATTGCGTACGGATGATATATGCACATCGTACGGGCTCGAATGAATAAATATTGAAATTTTGTAAAGAAGTTAATAAAATGATTTTAAATGTTATGATTGGATATTATTGCTAAGTAGGATATACAGGTGTTTAAAAAGCAAAAAGGAAATTGGGATTTTTGATTTCAGAACATAAATTAAAATTTGCTCGGCAAAGGTATGTGTTTAAATTTCTATATGAAATTTGATGATTTTCTTGTCTAGCCACTTGGCCTTTTGTTTTCTTTTGAAATTTGGGGGCCCGTAGAGGCATTTTGTAGTTGTACCGAGCTAGACGCACAAAGGAGACGCTGGCGAAAATTTTCGAAAATTTAGGGAGTTAGAGAAATTTTGAGGAATTTTTTATAATTCAAAATTTGGTTTCAAAATTAAATTTGAATAGTTAAGTAAGTAATATTGTTTGGGACTTATGGATAAGTTTGGAAAGTTAGTAAGATGGATAGTGTGTCTTTAATAAAAAGATTGTTTTAAGAATTGTTTGAAATTGTTTGGTTTTGGGAAGTTAGTGAACGAGTTAGGGACCATTCTTCTTAACTAGAAATTTCGGGGACGAAATTCTTTTAAGGGGGGAGGAATGTAACGACCCGGGATTTTTGATATTTGAAATTTGAATATTTAATTGATTTTAAATATTCAGGTGTTAATTTTTAACTTGAATTTCAAATATTACTATTTATTTGGTGATTTAATTATTGAATTAAATAAATTGAAATTGAGTAAAATATTGAATCTGGAGTTTCAGGCTCGTTAAAAATAATTTGAAGGCTTGTAAAAACTATATTGATAATACTGAAGATAGTAAAAGTGCTAAAATTAAATTTGGAAGTGTTTTGTTAAGTTTTGAAATTTTATCGTTCAAATTAATATTTAAAAATAGCCTTCCGAGGCACAGTCTCAGAATTCGACGAAACTAGTTCCATTGGATCCGTAATAGTGTATTATTATTGGATTTCAAGTCTCGTAGCATTTGGAGTTGTCGTGTGGTCGTACGAGTGATAAACGCGCTGAAATCTATATCGAAAATCCAATATATTAACTGGGTCCAAAAAGCTATCTTCTCCATACGATCGAATTAGGACTCGAAACATTTTCCATTGCGTTCAGAATAGGGGTATAACATTATGAACGCCTGGCGGCACGCCTCAACAGGAGGTCAAGATTTTGATTTGCAATTATCGAGATAATTTGAATTTAAATTTGAATTATATATTTTATATTCTAGTCAAAATTTTCCCATCAGCCAAATACCTTTCACATCAGAACTTTATGTTTCTTTTCAAGCATGCTACTCAGTGTCCTTATATCGTACCCCGATCCTGTCTTCCTTTTGAATCAAATCATTCTCTAGAAAAATATTTATCAATCGAACAAATCAGTTCGATTTCAAAAAAAAAGGGGAAAAAATGGCCGACAACCGGGTCAGATTCCTCTCTTTGTAACTCGAGCAAGAACCGTTCATTCTAATCGAATCCCCTCAGCAACAAAATGAAAACCGTGTTTTTCATTATTCTCTGCATCATCTAAATCGAAATCAACGAATCGAATTCAAAAGAAATTCTCGTTCCAGTTCTTTCCCGATCGAAATCGTTGCCGAACGAAATCGCTTTCGTTTGAAAATTGAATGGCGACCGAGTCCCCTTCACGCGAGGCTATGTTGTTCATGGAGGCGATGGTTGATAGCTGCTCGATTCGAGCACGATGTTGATGCAAGGGCCGAAGGGGGGGCACTCGAGAAGGGTGGAGTTGCGTGCCTTGGTTGTGGATGGTCGCGCGACAGAGATGGTAGTGGATTCCAGGCATGCCGGGAGGGTGTTGTCAGCGACGAAGGGTGAGGTATAACTTCAGTTTGTTTGTTTTTTTCCCCCTGTTCTGCATTTTTTTCTTTTCAATTTAAAACTTAGTAATATATATATATATATATATATATATGCAGGGAAGAGAAATTTAAAACCAGTGTTCATTTTACAAATATATATATATAAGAAAAGAAAAGTTTTTACAGTAAAGAGGATTGCTGTTTTTGGTAATTACATAAATATATATAAATATTTATAGTAGAATATAAAACAGTTCTGCTTTTAGTTTAATATATAGTTTTGGAAGGAATTTTATTTTTTTAGGATTTAATATATATATATACATATACATAAAAGATTTGGAAAATATAGAAATTGTAAATGTTTTGGGGTTTATATAAAAATTTGATTTTGAATCTAGATAAATTAAATTTTTAAATATATGTAGTTTCAAAAGAAAAATAAATATACATACATACATTTTGAATTTACTAATTTATTATAAAACAAAGTATTAAGGTAATTAATTTGTTTAACTGGTTCATTTAATTATTTTAGTCACTAAAAATAAATTATTAAAGGAGAATTTGTAAAATTAAATTATTAAATGCTAATAGATTATTCAATTAGTTAAAATGTTAATAAACCCTATAATGCTTATACAAGGTCTGAAATCATGGAAAATCAAGTCGGGTTGGATGGATGGCAAAACAAAAATCAAAGGTGAGTTAATCTCACTCATCTGGGTTATTATTTAAAATTTAAATGGTTAAAATTAAATATTTGGTTGAATGATTGAATGGATTGGATGTGGTATATATTATATAGTGGTATATATATATATATATATATATATATATATATTGGAGTGATTGATTTCCCGCATTATATAGCGGATGAGTCCCTATGCGCCGCATAATAGCGGATGATATTTTATAAACCCATATACCACGATATTCCACCTCGAAGTGGAATTGGTATTGTGCTAACGTCTGTGGATGCAAGGAAACAGGTTGGAAGGATCCAACTGGATTCCTCAAAATTATTTAGATTGTTTAATATTCTGTGTTATGAATATTTGTTTTTCTGTGATGGATTATATGGACAATTGAGATTGAATGCTATGGTTTGCTTGAATATATTTCGATACTCTGAGCTATCAAAATATATAGAATTGGATTTTTGAAAAGAAAATAAAAGAGTAAATTTTCAAGTAAAATAATTATAGAGAATTTGAATAAATTTAAGAATGAATTGGAAAAGGATATAAGTGATTTTAAAATCCTAATAAATAAATTCCGAGTATGGGAAAAGAGGATTTTGAGCAAATAGAGAAATAATGGAAATTTAAACTTAAGTGATATTATTTAAAGTAATAAAGAATTTACTTTAAAATTCAAGGTTTTAAATTTATTTAAATAGGATAAAGAAGGAATTTGGAAAGAAAATATGAAATTGGTATTTTCAGATAGAAAGGGTTTTAAATCATAATAAAGAAATAAAATCGGAAGTTAATGGGTTTTGAAATAAGTTGAGTAAGTAAAGGGATTTATTTCAAAATGGAGAACTTTGGAAATCAGTTTGAAATTGATTTAAATGTATAAAAGTGGGATTTTAAAAGAGAAGTGAGACTATGGAATTTATAAACTGGGTTTATAAAGTGAAGTAATATATCAGTGGATATTTGGAAGAATAAATTCACGGTGGGAATTTATTAAAGAAATGGGTAGATTTGTTTAAAAATAAATAGTGATTTATTTTTAAGGATGTGAAAGAGAAGTATATTTCCCCGGATAGCCAAGTACGTTTCCAAAGAAAACTTTTAAGTATGAGTTAAAGGTTTTAAAGTTGTTTTTAAAGTATGTTTTAGAAAATTTATTATTTTTAAAATGTTTAAAGTTTAAAAGTAAGTATTTCTCAAATTTAATTTAGTAGTAATTGTTTAAAGGTAACTTGGTATTGTGTTTTAAAAGGATAAAATATAGTTTTATATTTTATAAAGCAGTTTATTTTAAATATTCTTGAAGTATATATTTTTAAATAAAGCATTAAAGTTGTTTTAATTTAAATGTTTTAAAGTGTATTTTATAATAAAGTGTTTTTAAATCATTTTAAAAATCTAAAGTAATTTTACTTGGTGTTTCAATGGAAATAAGTATTTGGGAATTTATTCCATGAGAAGATTGTTGTTTGAAAATTGTTTTCAAAAGGGTTTGAAAATGGAAATATATCTTGCGAAGATAATTGTGAGGTAAATAAATAATTTGGAAAATTATTTATTGTTTGATGGATGTTTGTGAATGTTAATCGATCGTTAAACAACCGACTATCAATATGGGCCAATGCGTTGATCGTTTTGAAGAGACCGGGATCGGGATTTATTTCTCGAAAACCACTTCGATCCGGTTTGTACGTTTTCGTGGGGAAAACG
The DNA here is from genome assembly GCA_030737815.1 of Allium fistulosum. Lineage (NCBI taxonomy): Eukaryota > Viridiplantae > Streptophyta > Magnoliopsida > Asparagales > Amaryllidaceae > Allium > Allium fistulosum. The sequence continues at coordinate 478,727,783 of CM060904.1, forward strand.
AGTTTGGAGTCGAAGATGGAGCAGTGAAGTGCAAGGGCTAGTCGCTACTAATCCTGAGGATGATTCCAAAATGGATGTAGTAGGAATAGTGCCTTCGGTTCCGTTTGAACCCGGGACGGACTTGTATGGATGAATGCTTTCAGAACATCGTCAGGTGGACGATGAGCATTCTAAGTGATATGTTCTAAAAAGGTAACGCTTAGCCTCAAGCCTCATCAACCGGGAATGACTGAAAATCAGGGGTTATGCAGCAAGGTTATGTGGGTAGCACCCATTAGGGTGAGGTCATCCCTGTTTAGATGTCCCTTTTATTTCGGCTTAGTGGTGCGGTTGCCGATCCCAACCGTGGGGTGATCTTACTCGGAATTATCCAGTAAGGGGTAGTTTCGGTCTTGTGTTGCAAGGGTTAGGGCGTGGTCATCGGTACGCTGATCTAGACCAGGTACTGTGACAGGTGGTACCCCAGTGCCTAGTCATTAGTTGAAAATCCATTCTCCCTACGCGCCTTTTACGGTTTTTGTTTGTAGAACCCACTTCGTGGCTAGTATGCTGGAATTTAATCATGTAACAATTTCAGCTATTTGAATAAGTATTTGTATATAGACACTATTATAATATCAGACGGATTTGATAAAAAGTGTTTTGGCTATCGTAAGGTAAAAACCCGACATGTTTATTTGTGGCGTGGTCTTACGAGATGCTTTTGATTTCAAAGGGTTTGGAAAACTTTAATAATCCAATTGAGTGTGTTTTCTCACGCTGGTTTTCCAGACTGACTCGGGTGTTATTTTATTATAATAATCGGGTCAGACCGAGTATTACAGATACAGGATAAGATGTTGTGGAGCTCAGGAGACGAGCTGGATGGCGAGACGTATCACCCGTATTTGTTGTATTCCACTGTGTATCATAAGTGGTATAGTCATCTTGTGAGGACAAGTTATTATAACTATCTTGAATTGTGATGTTGATTGTATTGTACTCTGATGTTGTATTCTGATGATGTAATGTATAAACAGGTTTGCTTTTGTGTAAAGATCAGTTATTAACTATTATATATTATTCCGCTACGATTGTGAGATTCTGATGTTTTGTTTTCTCTTTTCTATCTTCTTCTTCTAATCCTGATGGTTCGATTTTTCGGGTATGAAAAATCGGGTCATCACAGTGGCCGCTGTCCGATTTCTCACGCATTGTGGCAATCTACCACTTCTAACATGCTCTTCCACCTCATCCTTCAAATGGTGGCACTCATCAGTAGCATGCCCTTCCAGCTCATAGGATAGGCAGTACTTTCCACTTCTACGTTCCCGTTCCGTGGGATCTCTCCTGGGTGGTTTCCGATAGGGGAGCTGCCCCCGAGTATCCATGTAAATCCGTTCCGGGTTTGCTGTCAAGTCAGCGTATTGTTTGAATCTGGGTTCTCAGAATTTCTTTTGTTTGTCAGGACCATCATATTTGTCATCCTGTTTCCGCTTTCTTTTTTCTATTCCAGACTATTCCTTAGAGGTTCCTTCGCCTTGCACGGCATTTATTTCCAGCCTCTCGGCGCATGAATCTTCCAGCCGAATGAATCTCTCAGCCTCTTGATAGAATTCTCCAAGATCCTGTGGTGGATCTCATGCTAATGAATCCTTGAGTTTTGTGCCTTCCGCAATCCCTGCTACCGCCGCCATCAAAATCATTGATGGATCTGAGCGATCTACCGAGGCCACAGCTGCATTAAATCGCATCAGAAAACCTCTCACGGACTCTCCTGACCTCTGCTTCATCGATGCTAGTGTCATTACACTCTTGGGTCGCGTCACATGGACCCTGAACTGTCTCATGAAGCGTTCCACTAGCTCGCCCCATGTCCTGATCGATCCGTTCTCCAGCTGCCTAAACCAAAGTGCAGCCAAATCCATCAAGTATAAAGGAAAACATCTTGCCATCACCTCCTCAGATGCCTCCAGCACTTCCATATGTCTGATGTATCTGGTTACATGCATAGTTGGATCTGATTTTCCATCATAGGCCTCCAGTGTTGGCAGTTTGAATTCTGGAGGGTTCCTTGCATTCCCGATTTCCAAAGTGAACGGATTCGACTGACCTCCTCCAAGCCTCTATTCGGCAGTCCTCCTCTCATAATCCTTCTTATTAATCTAGCCATCCGCTCGTCTCCATTTGGGAGTAGTCCCATGTTTGCATCTCTACCTTGCCCCCCATGTCCTAAGGGGTACTCCGGGTAGTACTCTTCATGTCGGTCATTTACGTTCACGTTGGTCCCTACTTGTTGAGCTTCATTCACCGCTCTTCCAGTATCCAATCCTGGAGGTCTGCCCCAAGCCTTGGCTGATTTCCTCCAACCTCTCCAGTCTGGTTCTGGTTTTGACCTCCAGAAACTTCTACAGCTCTGGTTCCTGGTTCTGCATTGCCAGCAGCCGCGGTTGGTCCATTCCCTTGACTTTGTGTTCCAACTTGTCCAACCTGTCGAAGTAGGTTCTGTATCATGTCCTCCTACCTTTTCAGCATTGTCTCCATCTCGTCTCTAGTAATATAGATCGAGGCCTGATTAGCTCCAGAGTAAGCCTCTTGACTTCCTTCATGCTGACTTCTTTCCGTCACTTGCTTCCTTGTCGATGTCCTAGCCATTGCTTCCTAGAATCCAAGTTCCTAGCTCCAAAATTCCCGAGTGCTTGCCTTCTTAGTGAAAGCACCAAAATGTTAGCGCCAAAATTGGTCACTAACACATAAATCCAGTTGAAAGCACCAAATACCAGTCACAGCTCACAGACAGAATATATGTAGAGAGTAATAATGTGAAGAACAATAAAAAATAAAATGAAAGCAATAAAGGACAACAGATTTTATAGTGGTTTGGCTAACTCTGGCCTACGTCCACTTAGAAGTTTCCTTTTTATTGTTGTAATAATCGATTATAGTTACAAAAATGGCAGAGTAGCCTTAAAAAAGAGAAATCCAGAGAGCAGAAAGAAAATCCCTTTTCTGAAGCCCCACATGCTATATTTATTGGCAAATCCTGAGTTGTTGGGCTTTCTGAGTAATTTGGGCCCACCAAGGCCATAGCCGATCCGGACTCTACACTACGACTGAACCAAGTAGGCCGAGCCGTGTCCACCGATCCACTTTAGCCGACCCAAAGCCTGTATCTAGCATCGCTCGAGAATACCGAGCCGCTCCATCGAAACCAACCTATAGCATGCCGAGCCATACGTGATGAATAAGTCCTCACCGAACGACGCTAGCTTCCTTCCTTTGTCCAATCCACTCAACCATGCCGAACGACCTACGCCGACCCACATAGACCGAGCCACCTTGATGCCGGTCCACCTTCCTGCCAAACCATCTCCAAGACGAATGACCCATCCTAATGCCGAGTGACTTCCTGTGCCGAGCGACTTCCTAATGCCGAGCGACTTCCTGTGCCGAGGGACTTCCTGTGGATAGCGACTTCCTGTGCCGAGCGACTTCCTGTGCCGAGCAACTTCCTGTGCCGAGCGACTTCCTGTGCTGAGCGACCTTTGATAAGTGAAGTATGCCGAGCGGCATATGCCGAGCGACACTTATGACGAGTGACAATGCTGATCGTCCTTACTTCCAGACCGAGCCGTCCATGCCGAACGACCCACAACTTCCAGACCGAATGACATATCCAAGTAGACTTCATCCTTTCAATCTGAATCCATCATATTCCAGCCTCGATAATCATGAAGTTGGTTAGGTTGAATCCGCCTGTTTATGGTCTTGTAAAAGGGCGGGTTAACAACAAGAATGTGCAAGAACTTTGTTAAATGGAAGCACATTACCAAAACATTTCTAGGCAGAAGTTGTAGCAACTGCTTGCTATATTCTAAATCGTGTTTCCATCCGACCTTTAACAGAACACATTCCATATGAACTTTTTTATCAAAGAAAACCAAACATTTCATATTTTAAAACTTTTGGTTCAAAATGTTTTATCTTAAACACAAAAGATCAGCTTGGAAAATTCGATCCAAAATCCGATGAAGGAATCTTCGTAGGATATTCAGAACAAAGCAAAGCTTATCGAATTTTCAATAAAAGAACAAAAACAATCGAAGAAACACTTCATGTTTCATTCGACGAAAATTTAAAATTTAATAATAATTTTAAGGATGATGAAGATATACCTAAGACGGTCACAAATACGGTTACTCAAAATAATTTTGAAGAAGATGAAAACATTGTTTATAATTTTGAAGAAAATGAAAACATTGTTCATAATGAAAATGAATTAAGGTCTCCTCTTAGGATTTTACGAGATCACCCAGTAGAAAATGTCATAGGAGAAATTGATTCACATGTTAGAACTAGAAATCAATTTAATCAAATGGCCATGTAGCTTTTCTTTCTAAAATCAAACCTAAAAATGCAAAAGAAGCATCTATTGATGACTATTGGATTCTAGCTATGCAAGAAGAGCTAAACCAATTCGAACGAAATGAAGTTTGGGAACTAGTTCCTAGACCAAGTGATCAAACAGTCATTGGTACAAAATGGGTCTTCAAAAATAAAGTAGATTAACAAGGTAATATAACTAGGAATAAAGCTAGATTAGTTGCGCAAGGATATAATCAAGAAGAAGGAATTGACTACGAAGAAACATTTGCTCCAGTTGCATGACTTGAAGCAATACGTATCTTACTGGCCTTTGCATGTTTTCATAATTTCAAACTTTATCAAATGGATGTTAAAAGTGCTTTCTTAAATGGTTATATAAAAGAAAATGTTTTTGTTGAACAACCTCCGTTATTCACACATGAAAAATTTCCAGACCACGTCTATGAACTTAAGAAAGCCTTATACGGTCCAAAACAAGCACCTGATGCTTGGTATGAACGTCTTAAAAGCTATCTAATAAATTCTGGTTTTGAAATTGGGAAGGTTGGTCAAACTCTTTTTATTAAAAGAACTAAAAAGGATATTTTAATTATTCAAATTTATGTAGATGATATTATTTTTGGCTCTACAAATGAAAAATTATGTCAGGAATTTTCAAAAATAATGATCAAAGAATTTGAAATGTCACATATGGGAGAATTATCTTATTTTCTCGGATTACAGATTAAACAAATAGAAAATGGAATTTTTATTAATAAAGAAAATTTTTGTAATAATCTAATTAAATGCTTTAATATGAAAAATACTTCTGCTAAACCAACTCCAATGAGTACAAAAGTTCATCTCGATAGAGATGAAAATGACAAAAGTGTTGACCAAAAATTATATCGACGTATAATTGGATCATTACTTTATCTAACTGCTAGTAGACCTGACATAATGATGAGTGTTTGTTTATATGCTCGATTCCAAGCAAATCCTAAAGAGTCAAATATGCGAGCAAGAAAATGCATATTGCGTTATCTAAGCAAAACCAAAGATTTTTGACTTTTCTATCCAAAAGAATGTCCTTTCGAGTTAGTTTCATATAGTGATGTTGACTTTGGAGGATGTCGGACGGATCGGAAAAGTACTGGTGGGACTTGTCACTTCATTGGATAATCCTTAGTCTCTTGGTTTAGCAAGAAACAAAATTGTGTTTCACTTTCAACTTGTGAGGCAGAATATATTTCTGCTGCCTTAGCTTGTGCTCAAGTCATTTATATGCAACAAACACTTCAAGATTTTGAAGTTAATTTAATTATATCAACAATTTTTTGTGATAATACTAGTGCTATAAACTTGTCCAAAAATCTTGTTTATCACTCATGAACTAAACATATTGACATACGTCATCATTTTCTTCATGATAATATTGAAAAGGATTTAGTCAGACTGGAATTTGTATCCTCTGAAAATCAATTGGCAGATATATTTACAAAACCTTTAAATGAAAATATCTTCATAAAATTAAGAAGAGAATTAGGAATTGTATCCATAAAGGATTTATAAATTTTTAATAAATTTTTTTTTCAAGACTTGAACTCGGGATCTCTTACTTGGAAATCTGGTGCTCTACCACTACACTACTCTTTTCTTTACAACTAAATTTGGTTTACATTTTATTTTTATTATACTTTTTTTACCTTACATTTTTAACTTCTTTACAACCAGTTTTTTCTCTAGTTCTTAAGAACCTAACCACCAATCTTGTTTCTATTTATATGATCCTTTTACATATAAATACCTCTACTTCTCTTCTTTCTTTTGGCAATCAATTCAAAAAAAAATAGTTTCAACTCTCTTACTTAAAAATGTCTTCCCAGCATAATTCTGAATCCTCTACACTATCATATTCTTCTCATAGTTCAGGATCGGTGAATTTACCTACCCCAACACCGATTTATGAACCATTACCAATTGTTCCTTCTTCTACTCACACGGGTTACACTCTACCCAGTAAAAGAACAAGACAGTCTATATTTTTTGGTTCACCATCTACCAAAGAAAAGATAGATGACATTCATCATTACCAAAGGGAAACGCTAGAATTACAGCGCGAAATTTATTATAAACGAAAAGTTAACGCCAAGCGTTTAAGCTTTTTGGAACAAGTCGCATTGAAATTCTGTGGTTCCTCATCCAAAAGCACGGTTCATCAACCGTCTCCCGTTTATTCTCCATCCCGACGTAATCCTTGGGAACTATCGCTGCAGCGTCCACCAATATCTCCGAATTCATGGGAACGCGGCAATAGGTGGTCACCACTCAGGCCATTTCAAGAAAACACAAAAATAGAGCAGGATGAATATCACTCTCCAAGCTCCTCTTCCAAATCTGTTTAAAAGTTTTTGTTAATATGTAATCTTGTTTGTTTATTCAAAAATATTCACATTGTTCTTTTAATAATAATACTTGTTATAAAAGTAAAAGGCAGCCATATGTTTTCAAAAAATTCAATCGGCTGTGTACACTCAAACAGACGGCTGAATATTATCCAGGAATATTTTTTTTCCTGATTTAGACGGCTGAATCACTTCAAACAGTCATCTGAATCAGTTCAAAAATGAACTGTTTTCTTGCGGGAAGAAATTCAGACGGTTGTTTACAGTGAAACAGCCGGCTGAATTATTCCTGAGGCATTTTTTTAACTGGCCCTACACTTTTTCTTCCAACTTTACCCTTACTTTTCACCTACCTATATATTCATCTTTTACCTTTTACCCATTCACTTCAGAACCCTAGCACATCTTTTTCAAATTTTCAACTTTTACTCTTCATTTTTTAAACTTCTAATGGCTCCTAGATCAAAACGCATTAGGGAATCCGCCTCTGGTCCTTCCGAAGATCAGATTCGTCGATGGCTTTGGAATGATGTTGCGGTCTCCTGCTTCAATTCCATGAAAAATTCAACATCTTTGAAGGGGCTTTCATGAAGTTCCCAGATTTCGCGGCTTACCCAATTAGAGAATTGGCCGAGCAATTCCACTTTGATAGTCTCATAGGGTATGCTCCCAATAATGTTAAAATTAATCATCTTTTGATCAAACTCTTTCTTGCAAATCTGAATCTAGACCACCATAATCCTAAAAATCGACAAGATTGTGTTTGGTCAATAGTTTGTGGCACTAAAATCTTTTTGCCTTTACAAAGATTAGGCAATATTTTAAATTATCCATTTCAAGGTGTTGATATAGATGATATTGAAGTTGATATGGATCATAGAGATGAAGTTTCACATCGTTTCTTGTCCGATCACCTTACTGATTTAAGTGCATTAAAATCTAGCACCTTAAGGCCACAAGCATGCCTTATTCATCGTGCTTTCATTCGCTCCTTACAACCTCGAACGAGAAGTTATGAAAAAGTTTATAAAAGAGATTTTCAAGCCCTCTATTCAATCTACTCCAACCAACAAGTAAATTGGGGCAAAATCATTTTAGATGAATTTCAAGACATCACAATCCGAAGAAAATATAAGACCATTCATTATGGTGCTTATATTATGTGTATCCTTCTCAACTTCGGCATTCCAATGCCCGACTCCGAGTTTTCAAGCATTAGTGAGTTAGGTGCAAAAACCTTAGGATTGATGGGTCTTCCTAACCGGCTTCCTCCACAATAAATCATTTCTTTCCAAGAATGGTCTCACAATGTTCAACAAGGTGTTCCACAACCTCGTAACACTAGTATTGCCTCATCTTCGCATACCCAACATGAAGAAGAAGAAGAGGACGGTGACTCCATTCAAGTTGTTAGCCCAGAAACTTCCTCTAGACAAGCTATCATCACTCTCTCCCGAAATCAATCAAAACTTCATCGGGAAATTAAAACTCTTGAAAAGAAGACGGAGAAGAAATTCAAATCCATAAAAGGATTTCTTAATAGGATATGGAATAAAATTTCTTATTCCGGTTCTACATCCACCGAAGCTTACAACCCATCTCCCTTTCAATGGTCATCTTCGAGTTCGGATTCTGATGATGATGAGCCTTTTGTCTCTATCTAGTTTTATTTTTCTCTGTTTTTGCTTCAATTTGTAATTTTTTCTTTTAAAAATTCTATGGTTATCTATCTAGTTATTTAAAATGTTGTTTGAATATTGTTTTTCTCTTTTGGTAATGACATCTCGAGTATGGGTATTAATCTTTGCTTTAAAATGTTTCTGTGCATTTATTTCTTTCTTTTTGTCGATGACAAAGGGGGAGAAAGTTAGCTTAAATTATTGGGCATATTGACATGGGGAGTAGCAATGTTAATGTAAGTATTTATGTAATTATATTATACTTATATAGTTGTCATCATCAAAAAGGGGGAGAATGTTGAAATCTCGATTTTACATCGTTTTGATTGCGACAAACTATATAAATAAATATTTGTGTGTACTAATCACTTGTGCAGGAGATTCGATGCAGATTCATATTCAGAATATTTTGAAGCTGATAGTCCTTTGTCTAGAGTCTTATATTATTTATAAATATGTTAAAATCTCTCCTGAAATGATATATATATATATATTTATATATATATATATAAACATATACACACATGCACTACCCTATACAAAAGGTTGAAACAACCAGCTGAATGGATTCATTCAGCCGTCTGATTGCTGAAACAAATTTATGGTTTCACAATATTCAGCCGGCTGAATGTGTTTATTCAGCCGGTTGTTTTAGGCCAAAAATTTTCTATTTCTTTGTTGTTTATGATTTTATCAAATTCAGAAGGCTGAATAAATAATTTCAGCTGGTTGAATATTTTCAACAGCTATTTTATGAAAAGACACTTCTCTTCATCGAAGAGAAACATCTTCAAACCAACAGTTGAACCTGTTCCTTTTCAACTTTGCCTTTGATCAATGGTTGCAACTTTTTAATCTCTATAAATAGATTTCAGAATTCAACAAACAATTAACTTAACTGATTTTAATATTCTTGAATTCTTATTTCGTATTCTCTATTTTCAATTTGCACTATAGCTGCATACAATCTCTGATCGTTGATCACTCTATCTTCCACATTCTTCAAGCACATTACACTATATATCATAAAGAAGAAGATTATAGGAAGATTGTACTTTATTGACTTATTAGTGCTATTTAAAGAGCATACTACAGTTAGATACTTTTGTTATTTGTAAAGAAGTCCTGTTCGGTTGCTCAAGCGGTAGAAGTCCTATTTGGTTGCCTAGGCGGTAGAAGTCATGTTCGGTTGCTCAGGCGGTGTAAACCTATTCCTCCGGGTTAAGTGAGGTCTAGTTTAATTCCAAAAGGAGTCTGGGACTGGACGTAGAACGGGAGTTCGAACCAGTATAAAAATCTCTGGTGTCATTTACTTTACTGCTTTAATTATTTACTTTGTTTATATTCTGCACAAGTAGTTTATCCATATTATACGATCCTACAGCACAGTAACTTTCATAACCATGTGTAATATCCTACAAACACTAGTACAAAACAGATCAGTTGCTTCGCCTCATTTGTATCGGTTGTCCATAAAACCGACACAAATAGTGTAATTTGTGTCGGTTGTTTATTAACAACCGAAACTATTGACTTATGGGATAAGAAGAAAATGTTAAAAATGTAATTTGCATCTGTTGTTCTTAAGAAACCGACACAATTAAAGGGAAGCAATAGATTTACTCATGTCGGTTGTTTGAACAACCGACATAATTAAATACAATAGCATCGGTTGTCCAAAAACCGACACCATAGGCACACAACTTTTCCCCCAAATCCATTTCAGCCACCCCCATCTTTTTCCGCGAACCCTAAATTTTAGAGGGAAAATTTAGCCGCGTCTCTTCTTTTCTTCTTCGTAAAACAAAAAAAAAGAAAAAAAACTCATTTGTTCTTCTTGTTTTGGCTCTCGATTTACCAAACCAACTATTAAAATCCCTAAGTCGAAATTTTACAAGAAAAATTAGGATTTCCCAAATAGCCTCGCGGGATAATCATTTGATATCGTAGCGGCTCAGAAACGAAGTAGGTTTCAGGCAAGCTCGCGACATTGCAGGGATGAAGCAGGGGATCGGGTCGCAGTTGTTGTTTAAAGGCTGCAATTGATGAAGGTCGCGGCGGCGAGGATTTCAGCGCGGTGGTTCCTGGTGATGTGGTGATTTGGCAAGTTGATGGTTTGAGTTCGATGACTGGGATGGGGGGTTCGGCGGGTTGCTGTTGCAGGCGGTCAGTTGTCTCATGTTTTTATTTTGTAGCAGTGTGACAGTCAGCGGTAAGGTTTTGAAGCTTCTTTTTTTGTGATGCCAGGTGCTGAATTGTGGAAGTTAGGTTGTTCTGTTTGGTGACAGAAGTGTTTAATGTATGGATGGGGTTTGAAACTGTGAAACTTGTGATGATGTAGTTCTTTTTGTTGACAGTTGTGAATGGAAGTGGATGGAGGGCGGTTGCAGGTGGGTTGCAGTTCACGGCTGAAGTTGTTGATTTGGAGTGTTTGTTGTCAATTGAAGGGGCAGTTGTTTGGCGGTGAAGATGGTGGAAGTTGAGTAAAGTCGGAGATGTAAAGAAGAGGGATGTTGTTGTAGTGATGTGGAGTTTTTTTTGCAGTGAAGTATTGGGGTGTGGTTTGTTTGGTCGAGAATGGTTTAGCATTGGAGTGTAAACTTGTAATGCAACAGGGATGCAAATGGTTGTTTGTGGTTTTTGTGGTGCGTCGATGATGAGGAGAGGTTTTGACTGGTGGGTACTGAGAGCAGGTGGCAAAGTGGATTGTAAGAGGTAACAGTGAAGTATTTATGGTGAGCAGTTGTAGCAAAAGTTCAGGTAGGAGAATGGGCGTGTTATGGTCAGAACGGAAGATAAGTTATGTCTGTTTTGGCTCTCGATTTCCGCATAAGATAAGTTATGTCTGTTTGAATAAGCTTCAATCTTTCTTTTTAGTTTGTACTTCTTGGCTAAAAAACTCATTTGTTCCTTTCATCCCATAGGTGGTAGATTGTCATGACATAACGACATGCTGCTAGTTCGCCAATCTGATCATTGCAGTGAAAGTTAGATCTGATTATTTATATCTCGTCATCAATTTTCAAGGAAATGTCTTCATTAGTAATTACATTTAACTTCATAAGAGTCCACATACATCAGCTGTGGCTATAGTTAAAGAATAGATGATTGATTGTTACACATTGCTCTTCACATTCTACCCCCATTGCCGTATTTTATTTTTTATGTTTAGTCTACTTAGAACTACTGTATTGGCACAAATTGAAATTTTTTGTTGTCAATATTGTTCCAAATGATAGGGCACCGGTTGTGCTATTCATAAATCTGTCTGCATGTTTGCCACGTTTTTGAGAAAGATAATTATTGTTGCCTACACCATTCCCGGTAGTCATTATTGTTTAATGCTTTGATCTGTGCTTGTTGGATTAATATGTTGCTTTCTCTTGTCTCTATTAGATGTATTCCACTAGCCATCTTGAATGATATATGAGACATGGACATTTCTGTATTCACTGATGTGATATCTGTCCCAACCCAGAATATCTACCAGACTTTTATTGTTTATCCCTTGTTCTGTCCATAATAGAGTGTCTTTACCATTGATAATTACCTTTTTGATATACTTCAAACTTTTTGCTCTATTTAATCATATTCTTCATTGTACACGACATGTTGAATGTAAATCTACAATAAGAGTTTGTAAATAGTATCATGCCATGTCAGTCGAGTGTAACTAGATTAAATGTTCCTTTAAGCAGACTGGGGAAAATTGCCAAAAACTTCTCATGTGCTATATTTTCTGAATGTTTTAGCAATTAAATTATCAAGGTCATTCATAAACAAATTGAAATCCATTTAATATGATGCAGGATGATATGAACTGTGCTGAAAACTATGTACGATTTCTCTGCAAGTGGTTGCTTGAACATTGTCTTCCAGACATGGAATTCATGGTGAAAAATTATGACAAAACAGCTATAGAACGCCTAAAGCTTGTTTCCTCTACCCCATTTGAGCGCATATCATATACAAAGGCAGTGCAACTCTTACAGAATGTCACAGACAAAGAGTTTGAGAATAAAGTTGAGTGGGGCATAAATTTGGCTTCTGAGCATGAAAGGTTAGTGAATATTTGTTCTTAATCCTTTGTGAGTTTGCTCTTATATTCATTTATATAAAATAATGAGCTGTGAAGACCCGAAAAATTGACCAGGAAAGTCGGGCAGAGGACAAGAAAATAGTCTAAAAAGGAGGAATTTAGAGGGTCCCAACATTGTTTCCCTTTGTGTTTGGCAAAATGCAGAAATTTCCTTTGTACCTTATAGAATTTTCCTAAAATAATAGTTTGTACATAACACGTTATTTTATAATAGATATAAAAGCATAAACCTAGATTTAAATACATGCGTAGATGGGTATTTAACTTATTTTGAAAGTTAATAAGTACTTAAGAGAGAACTTCTCCATTATTGTGTCATTGTTTGATAAAATGCCGAGCTGTTGTAACTGTTATGTATTCCCATTAATGTGATATAGTTTTATTATAGTCATGAGCTAATAATAAAAAATATTGGTAAGAGGATATTAATAACAAAGTGTATTAATATTTATAATAATGAGAAAGATTATTTTAATGGGTGGCACAAATACATAAGAAAAATCTTTTAATTACTTATATCTAATAATGATTAACTACACAAGGTTCATGAATTTGATGTTACTGCATAGATAGAGATAGCAATCCAAATATATACATATAAATGTGAAGTACCAAAATTAATGTTCACACCAGGTTATATATATTTCACAACTCTTTTGTTTTTTCTACTTTTTATTCAGCCATTTCATGATGATTCAGTTCATTGTTTTAATTTTTTCTTTATTAATTTTATTATATCTCTTCTTTCTGAAAGTAGAGTACATGAAGAAGAAACGTTGTCCCTTACCACCAGGACCCATTAGATGGCCGGTCCTAGGAAGCATAGTTACAATGTGGCTAAACAGACCTTATTTTAGATGGATGCTTCAGATTTGTGATGGGAGAGATATAACTTGTGTTCGCCTTGGAAATACTTATGTAGTCGTTGTCAACTCTCCAAAGATTTCCCTTGACTTTCTTAAGGACAATGATGCCGTGTTTGCTTCAAGGCCCAAGATTATGTCTTCTGAACATACAGGTAATTTATTATATAATCATATACGATTTTTTAGTTCAAGATACAAGTATATATAAATTGTATAAGTCTTGAAAATTTTATGGCAGGAAGAGGGCATTACTTATCTGTTGTAATCGCCCCGTTCGGAGAACAGTGGAAGAAGATGCGTAGAATCATGGCTTCTGAGCTTCTTTCCCACGCTAAATTAAACAATGATATGAATCTAAGAGCCGAAGAGGCTGATCACTTGGTTGATTTCATGTATGATCGACTGGTTAAAAATAAAAAGAATGATATCATAAATGTTAGATGGATATTACGTTATTACAGTAGTAATATTATAAGAAGAATGTTATTTGGTCGAAGATGGTTTGGTGAAAGGCTAAGCGATGTTGAGACCAAGCTAGTTATATCATGTATAATAGGATGTAGTTGTTTTTTATTGTGTACGCTGATCTTTTGTAACGTACGTTGGTATTTTGTTATGTATGTTATGTTTGTGATAGATTATATTCTATTTTGTTCTGTAAACAAGAATTATGTTGATGGATAATATAATTATATTTTTTGTTCAATCAGTTCATAGTAACGTTCGTTTATAAAAAATTAAAATTCAATTTCATTCTGTTTTTATAATCTTAAATGGTAATAATATTTTTTTTTTGCTTCAGATATAACTTGTGTCGGTTGTTACTTCAAAGAGAACCGATACAACTGCATATCAATTGTGTCGGTCCTATTAGAAACCGACACAATAAACGGCGGTTTGCTTCACTATACAAGCTGATTTGTGTCGGTCCTATTAGAAAGACCGACACAATTGTTCATAGTTTTGTGTCGGTTCTCTATTACCAACTGACACAAATAATTGATATTTGTGTCGGTTGTACAACCGACACAACAGAAAAATGTCTTTTGTGTCGTCTTCATTTGAGTCGGTTGTAAAACCGACACAACAGGGGTTACACAACCGACACAAATGACCAATTTTGTACTAGTGAAAATACTCTATACAACTTGGGAAAAACATTAGTACCTATATTCATATAGTTGTTGTCATCAAAATCAACGTCTGCGGTATTAAAATAAATATCAATATTAGACATAATAATGATTTGTGTCTAATTGCGGATATAAATGATCCGGGGTTATGGAATAAACGTTTTTGTCATGTAAATTTCAAAAGTCTCCATAAGTTCGCTAAAACTGAAATTGTAATAGGTTTACTAAAAATGAATTTTAAAGTTAATGATGTATGTTATGCTTGTCAATTTGGTAAACTTAAAAAAATCATCTTTTAAGTCTAAAAATTAAATTATTACAAAACAACCTTTAGAACTTTTATACTTTAATCTGTTTGGTCCTATGTAGACAAGATTAATAAACCATAATAAATATATTTTTGTAATATTAAATGATTTTTCAAGGTATACTTGGACTTTATTTTTAAAACATAAAAGTGAAACTTCTGAAAGATTTAAAATCTTTTGCAAAATGAATCAAAATTTAAAAGATTTAAAAATTAAAAATATCAAGAGCGAACATGGAGAAGAATTTGAAAATGATCTTTGTGAATAATTTTGTAATAAAAAGGGTATAAGACATAATTTTTTTTTCCTTAGAACACCTCAAAAAACCCGTATTGTAGAAAGGAAAAATATAACCTTACAAGAATGTGTTAGAACCTTACTAAGCTGTAGTAATCTACCACAAAATTTCTGGACCGAGATAATAGTTACAACTTGTTATGTTCTAAATCGAGTTTTATTGACAACCTTGACTAAAAAATACTTCTAATGAACTCCTTCATCATGGAAAACCAAAAGTTTCTTACTTTAAATTTTTTGAATTAAAACGTTTTATCATAAACACTAAAGACCCCATAGGAAAATTTGATTTGAAAGCCAATAAAGGAATCTTTGTTAGATATTAGGAACTAAAGCATATAGAATGTTTAATAAAAGAACTAAAATAATAGAAGAGACTTTGCATGTATTTTTCAATGAAAGCTTTAATAATAAAAATGAAGATAAAGAAAATATTTAAATAAACAAACCGTTAACTCAAACTTTACCAAACGAATAACCAACCGAAATAATAAAATTTGAAACTAATAATGAATTAAAATCACCTTGTAGGAATTTAAAAGATTACCCATTAGATAATGTAACTGGAGATATAAATACTAAAGTAGCTACACAAAGACAATTGACTAGGTCACGTAGCTTTTCTATCAAATATTGAATCTTAAAATTACAAAGAAGCAGCTAAGGTGATTATTGGATTTAATCTATGTAAGAAAAACTTAACTAATTTGAAAGAAATAATGTCTAAAAATTTGTATTGCGACTAGAGAATCAATATATTATTTGTAAAAATGGGTTTATAATAACATGGTTGATGAAAATGGTGATATCATTCGCAATAAAGCAAGACTTGTTGCTCAAGGGTACAATCAGGAGGAACGGATTAACTATGAGGAAAATTTCATTATTGTAGCACGTCTTGAAACCATAAGAATACTTTTAGCATTTGCATGTCACTATAATTTAAGTTTATATCAAATGGACGTCAAAGTACTTTTTTAAATGGATATATTAAAGAAAAATTTTTTGCTGAACAACCACCACTTTGTATAAGAAAAATTCCCAGTTTTAAACTTATAAAGGCATTTTATGGTCTTAAACAAGCAACACGTGCTTCATATAAAAGGCTAAAAAATTGTAATGACCTGACTTTTCGACCCTCGAATGTCGATACAAAATACATG
This sequence comes from Allium fistulosum, assembly GCA_030737815.1. Lineage (NCBI taxonomy): Eukaryota > Viridiplantae > Streptophyta > Magnoliopsida > Asparagales > Amaryllidaceae > Allium > Allium fistulosum. The sequence continues at coordinate 478,744,077 of CM060904.1, forward strand.
CATGGTATTCATATGCCAAACACTCAAGTGTCGGAAGGATAGAAAGTTAGGGTAAAAGAAAAGGAAAAGGAATAAAACAAGAAAGAGAGAACATAACATCAAAATTTCACACCGGAACGATAGTATATAATATCAAAGGAATAGTACAAAGGGTTACTCCAAATACAAAAATATCACAGTTACCAAAACCTAAGTACAATCATCAGCCTGAACAGTTATAACTACATGTCCTCACAACGCTAATATATACAATTCAGAAATGCAGCGGAAATAATAATACTAGTAGGTAATTGTCCAGCTCTTCTCCATAAGCTCCAAGGCGTCCATAGCTAAATTTGAAAACATACATGGGGCTAACCTAAGAATTTTAAGAAAATAACACCCGGATCAGTCCAGTAAACCAGTGTGAGCAACTCAAGAAACAAGTGTGACATATAATAACACCTTTTGAGACCGTACGGATTACCGTAATTGTCTTCCCTCAAAGCAACCAACCATTCATTGGGTTTAATATCGTGATATAATAGATAATTCCTAGGGTGTAGAATATAAATAATATCAAATAGCTGTGATGCTTACATTGGTCACACCATAACATATTTAGGTTACATTCAGAACCACTAAGGTATGTTTGCATATCAGATTTTTCCATAGAGATCTCTTCAGAGAAGCCAAATCCAAACTCCATGCACAAGGGTTAGAAAGTACTTTTCAAGCATCGTATATCTCTAGATAAAATACACTATCAAGGTAAACATAGTGGTCCAGGCCCGAACACGTCATCCCATATATTATCAACTCCCATCGGCCAACAATCGATAAGTATCTCTAGATATGAAGTGTATATATCCTGTCATGGGTTAGCTAAACCACAGATTATGAGGCCTACTTTGTTTTTAGTCTTTTTCAATGTCGAGAATACGTTTGGCATCTTTCACAAGAGTCTTCATCACTCAAATAGAACACGAATCCCCAGATGGATTCCCACATCTCTAACAGGTCTCAAAACCACATATGGATTCCAGCATCTCGAACAGATCCACTTCCAAGAGATAGAATACGTATTTTAGTCTTGAAGTGGTCTTCAATAAGTTAAACACTTACCAATCCAGATCTCCTCAAGACTGAATCGACGAATTTGGTAATATTCAACAATAATGAGAATGATTGCATATAAAAATCAAGTCTCGTACACTTATTACGTTTTCGATATTTTCATCTAACACTATCCCTCGGTCAAGAGTGAAGACAATATGTTAGAGCTCTATTGCTCATATCCTTACTCGAACAGCAGTTTTAACTCCCACAGATAGATAAGCCTACTTTATCGGTTTTTAGTGCAAAGTATACGACTAATTTTTTTCCATAATTAGTAAACATACAAAGGACGATCAAGTCATACAAAGCACGATTAAGTCACATAAGCGACTTCTAATCCATTTTTGTTTAATTAATCTTTTATTAATTAAAACCTCTTTTATTAACAAAACTTCTTTTATCTAATAAAAAATCGTTTATCAATTTCTACTATTCATTTGTACTCTTTTAATACTTCAAAAATATTCATGTACTTATCTTAAATGGTATAAGTATATTCATAAATCATTAACAAGATTTCTTACTTTAAACCTTTGCATTTTCTATCTTTTCCCAAAAGATTCCTTACTTATAACTTACTTCAAAATATCCATTTAAAACCATTTCAGTTATGCTTATCTTTAAAACATCCTTTTAAAGGTCTATTTACATTCATAAGTATAATCAGAAAGTTTTAAAGATGAATGTTATTAACACATTGTCACAACAAACCCAAAACCATTTCATACTTATGTTATCTTTAAAAACATTCTTTTAAAGATATAAGTTAATATTTGGTTAAGTTCGATAGTCGATGTAACGAAGCGAATTTTGCCTGCTCGAAAATCAACATCCATACTTTACATCGTACTCGAATGTCGCAGATTCGACCGTTCAAATCCGAGTTGCCGGAACTTATAACACAATTAAGTAAAACAACACAGCGGAAGAAATGAATAATACATTGATATACAATATCTGATACAATAGAGTGATACAATGAATATCAATATACATCAGAGATATGATACAAGAAATAACAGCGGAAAAGAAAACGATAACATCAGCAGCGGATAATCTCCATCTTCAAAGCACCAATCCAGAAATAGCTCGAACTCCCAATAACGATACACCAAGATAAGCAAGTGCAGTCTGATCCAAAGGCTGAACTAGCTCCAGAAAATCTACTAATCCTGACTATCTGAAAAACCCAACTCTAGACTGCTCGTGTAGAAAAATTTTGAGCACCCAGAGTTTAGGAAAGAAACAATAAACTCCGGATCAGTCATGGGACTGGTGTGAGCAACAAAAACAGTTTATCTTTAAAAACAAATAGCAGAGAATTTTAAAGTCAATTCGCAATGCTTTTAGAAAATGAAACTACCATAAGACCTCCCGCCACACACACAATGCAAACGCAGAATTGGAGGAGATTTCTTCTTATGTTAGTCAAAGATGCTTACTATGCAAAATCAAATCATTCTGATATTATTATTAGTGCATAGTGTAGAAAACATTTCGAAAATAGAATATAAATCTTAGCCAGCATAGGTACTATTATATTATGCCCACTATAGCTACCATATTAAATAGCAGGTTCTACAATTAATACCGTACAGGGCTCGTATTGTTTCTTTGGATTTCCAACAAATGGTCAGGCCAAGGAACTTCCCATTGCCACATGGAAACGCCTCTGGAAAGACGTCCCGAGAAATAACCTAACATTACGGTTAGATCTCTGCCAACACAAGGCCAGGTTACCCCTAACTGGGTAACTACTGACATGAATATGTCATCCCCCGATCGTAACCGATCTTCCCGAGGATCCTCGATTCCAACAACCACAAAGTAATAAATTTGCAGCAACCACATAGGTTAAGTACCTGGGCTCCATACCATGGTACCACCTCTATCCAGAAGGAATGACATACACTAAAGGGGCGCTACCCCCTAATAACCTTGCCGCATCCTTCCTATTTTGACCATTTCCGGGGTGTGAGGTCCGACGTAGTCTCATCCACAAAGCTACGCTTTTCACAAAGCCATGCTTCGGGTCAAACAAATGATCAAAGAAATGATCACAAAGATAAATGATCAAACAAATGATCATATCGCAAATGATCAAACAATGATCATTTCACAGCAACACTCAGCATGTCACATTACCAAATTGGGAGTATATCGCTGATAAATTTCAACTATATAACCTCTAAGCTCGTACGTCTCTGAGAAGGGTGTTAAGCTAAGAGAATAAATTCTCCTCCACCAACAGAAATGTATTTGAAAGAAATCGGCTTTATATCTCAAAATGTAATGTCAGACATGTAACCATACAAGTCTATTCCGGGTTCGAACAGAACCGAAGGCACTTCTTATGAAGCCCTTGCAATTCCGGGTATTCACAATCCCGTCCGGACTTCCCATCACAAAGGGTGATAAAATCTCTATATCGGGGCCAATCGATGCAGAGACATTCGACGAGTTGTCCTTTCATTTTCGAAAATATCTGGTCTTCACCACCGGTCTTCAAATGCTATCCATATACGACGTATCACTATTCGGAATGGGTTATATGACACAAATGTCTTTTCCCGGCTAACCCGAATAGTGAGCGCAATATTTAAAAACATATGGATATGTGATTTCAATTAAGTCACAACTTAATAATTCAACTTCTTTTTAAATGGTTTCAATCGATTACCATTTCAAATCTTTTAAACAAAAATATTTATTTCACAAAGTTCACTTAATTTTCATAAAGATTCATTCACAGATTTTCCAAAACAATTTCCATTATGAATTTAATTAATTCGTTAAATCTTTAAATCAAAGATTTAATTCATAGCTTTCAAAACAATTTCATTTCGAATGGGTTAAACAAAACATCATTTTAAATCTGTTAAAAATAAACAGATTTAATTCATAGCTTTCAAAAAGAATTCATTCATAACTTGGAAAACCATTCTTCAATTCAATCTTGAAATTCCTTTAAATTAAACTGGAATTTCATTTCTTATCTGAAAGCTTTTATTCTTTTAAAACAAACAGTTTCATTTCAGAAAATCTGATTCATTCATACGAGTTGAAATCCTTGGGTTTAATTCAAATTCTCAAACCAATATCTTTAAAATGGTTTAAATTCTTATAACTTGTACAGCATCTTAAATCCCAAGTTTCGAATCATAGAATTCAATTTCAAACTTGAATTCAATCAAATTATTTAAATTTCCAAAACTCGATTAAGTTATTTAAAATAACTTTTATATTTGAAATTCCATTTCAAAAGCTTTTCACTTTAAACCCAAATTTCCAATTTCAAAATCAATTGAATTTAAAATTTCAATTTCAAAACATAAATTTAAATTATCTGTGACTTAACCGATTTCCACGTGAAATCCATATTTGTGTGTGTAAAAGTGTAGTCCAGGGGTTTCACACACAATAGTGCAACATCAATCATCACAGATATATCGATAAGCGGTATAATCGATAACGCTTATCTTCATTCATAGATTCATAGATAAAATAAATTTATCGGTCACAAAGATTTACTATTACAATTCGATGTGGGTTTCGGATAACCAACTGGAATCCAACTCCCTGTCGCATCGAAATTCAAGTGCCGTTTTACGGGCCAAGGGTTTCATATTCACATAGTAATATATCACAGAAATAGAAATTACAGCTCAACACAAAGTAATTCATATCACAAATCATCACAATTCAGAGATGTCAAACAATTCAATTATTCAGTCAAGTCCAAACATTCACAAGTAGGATTAATTAATATCTGATCATAATTAATTTATACCAGATTAATTACTTATGAATAACTACAAATCTTGGTTAATTAATCATTAATTAATGATAAACCATTTTAATTAATTGACCTTTAATCATTTATTAATTAACTTTTAAACCAATTACATAATTAATTGACCCCTTAATTGCTTTCATAAAGTAATTAACAATTTACAATTGATTATCTCAATTAATTAATCTAATTATTTATCAAAATTTATCACATAAATTTGATTACTTAATAATTTCTATTTAATTAACTTTATTAACTAATAACATTTCTTCAATTGCCTTCTTGAGAAATTATCTTAGATTAATTCATTATTAATCCTTTCCAATTATAAATTAATCTAAATTATTTATTTATAAATTAAATAAATCATTCTTTAATCATCTTATTAATTTAATCATTTTATTGCCGTAATTTTTCTAAGATAATTTATTTCTTTATTAATGATTTCATTAATCATTTTAAGTGTAATTTAAACATTACCCTTTTTAAAATTAAATTTAAATTCCATTTTAAATTTAAGATTCAAAATGAATATATATTTTTATATTAACCAATTTAAATATCAATTTATAAACCTTAAAATAAATGAAAAGAATATTTATTATTTACATAAGAAACTTATATAAGGAAAGCCTTTGAATTCAATTACTTAAATTTTAAGCTTTTAAATCACATTACATTTTTAACTTGCAATTTCAAGTTTAAAACAATCATTTACCTTTCCATTCAAAATTAAACTTACTTATATACACATCTGTCTTTAAATTCAAGTTCAATTTAAAATTAAACAGATAGCTTTTCAGATTTTTAAAACCTGGAACAAACCCTTACCCGAGGCCAGACAAAAATACTTCGAGTCAAACTCGAACGTGCCTCGAGCCAACCCTTCCATTTACTCGACTCAAACTCGGGAACGACCTGAAACCACTCACCATCAAAATCCCAGATCACTTAGAAGTGCACGTGCACATCACCAGAATTCGCCTCCAGTCGACATCGCGACGTCGATCTAGTCGACCATCTTCCTCGCACCACTCCCCAATCGCCAAAACCCCATCATCTCATCAAAACGAATTCAAGCTTAAAAGCTCGAACCTGGAAACACGAGACAGAAACCCAGCCTCCAAACCTGTCAACACGTCGCATTCAAAATTCCGACCACCAGAACACGCTGCACCTCCGTCCAGACCACGATAACACGACAAGCTTCCTTCCTCTTGAATTTCGTGAAGCTCGATCACGTGTAGATGATGAACTCATCACGTTTACTGGCATGACCAAATCCTTAAACGAAACCCTAAAATGATCTAGTTTCTTAAATTTACTCAATAGGAAATTTTTCTGATAATTTTTTCGAAATCACAGGTACTTAAACTTGCTCCAATTCAAATTTCAACCTTTTACATTGATTCAATTTCCTGGAATTGGTGGAAATGCAGTTTTATTTCAAATTCGAACTGCACTTAAACCCTTTATCTAAAAATCAAAATTTTTACTTTAAAAATCATATTTTTGTATAAGAGTTCAGTTTGTAACCCTGAATTCAAAAATTAAGAAGTTCTAAATTTGACCAATTTAAAGTCTTGTCTGTTCTTTTAAATTTACAGAGATAATACTAAATTGTTTTAGCTCAAATAAAATTTTAAACTAAAGCTTATAATAAAACAACCATGTTTTATTTAAAGCTTGTATCCAAATTATGCTTAGATCAAGAGATTTGGATTTGTTTGTAAATCTGGCCTAAAAAGAACAAAAACAAGAACAAAGATACAGGCATGGACAGAGTTACATATTCACACTTACATATACTCAGGAACAACAACATACATATTTTCCAGATATAAACTTGAAACTAATTTTAGATACTTGGGTTTTCAAAGGTGAAGGTTACTCACCTGGAACAGTTTGAAAACAGAGACCACAGGCTTGAATTTAAAACTGGAAATGATATCTAAGTTTGAAAACTGATCTGACTTGATTTCTTGTTTTATTTGCTTGATGTTCCTTTACTTCATTCCAGAGAAAACTGCTCACTGGAAAAACTGAAGCTCCACTCTTTTTTCTTTTTTTCTTTGAACTGAGTTTGTTGTTTTAAATTGAAGTTTGTTTTAGTTGAATGGTTTTAAAATGATGTTTGCTTCAGACATTTTTCCTTAGCTTCGAATGAATAAGACCGAGAGTGGAAGGTTTGATATATATAAAATAAAGAGTACTAGTTGATGTATTTTATTTGTACAATAGGGTGAGACATCCTTTAGTTTGTACAATATAGGACAGAAATATTTTTTCTTTGGAGGCTGGAAGAAGATTTTGAGTAGATGGCATTTAATGCTTTGTACAAATTCATTTTTTTTCCTTTGCTTTCGGCTGAGATGATATTTTATTGTGTACCAAGATAATGGCATGGATTGCTTAGTACTATACTATATTTTCTTTCCTATACTCCATTTCAGCTGTACAAAGCATGGAGATATTTATTTTGTGTGCTAACATTTATTAACTTGGACTTGTTCATACTTATATATATTTTTGTTTGTTATTTTACTTTGTTTTGTATTTAATTCTATATATATATTTTCATATATACACCATATTTATAATATTATTAAATTTAAATGATTTATACAAAATTTATTTTAGTTCGGGGAAACTCGCTTCCATTTAAAATAAATTATACAATTTTTATTCAAAAATTCATTTAATTATCAATTTAAATTAAATAAAAATCTAGGGTCGTTACAAACTTCCCCCCTTAAAAGAATTTCGTCCTCGAAATTTGCAAGCACGAAAATAACTCAGAGATAGATAGATTCGATCTCCTATAATTCCTCAAACACAAGATATGGATTCCAAATCCAAGTCGGAATATCTCAAAATATATACCAATATATCCCTCTTCGGACTTCGATCAACCCAAGAAATTACAATAGAATTTCAAAATTTGGTTTCAAACGATATCGTTTTATTGATTCAATTCAAATTTTATCCTCATATTCTATTAGTCAATTTAACGCAATTTAAAATTTCCAATTCATATTCATTAAAGTTTAAATCAAAAACTGATAAGAAACCGATGAAGATGCGAAGTAAAAATTTCCTACAACGATTCGTAGACCATCATCGTATCGAAACTTCTTCTTGTAGCTGGTACAATGAAATCAAAAGAATTTGGAAAGACGAATCAAAGAAAATTGATAGAGAAAATTATTTCCACTGTTGCAGGGTATAGACCATTTATAGTCGTACTCCCCTGTCTCCTATCTCGTCCTCTTCTTGCACTCATACTCACTATCAGTGGATAGTAAGAGAATTTACTGAGACGTTCGAACGGATATCTGAGAATACTCATTCTAGAGTTTACTTCACTCGATCTCTAATGAGCTACTTAACGTGTTATACTCCTGAGCTAAAGTTCAACCTTAGCTCTGATACCAAATGTAACGAAGCGAATTTTGCCCGCTCGAAAATCAACATCCATACTTTACATCGTACTCGAATGTCACAGAGTCGACCGTTCAAATCCGAGTCGCCGGAACTTATAACACAATTAAGTAAAACAACACAGCGGAAGAAATGAATAATACATTGATATACAATATCTGATACAACAGAGTGATACAATGAATATCAATATACATCAGAGATATGATACAAGAAATAGCAGCGGAAAAGAAAACGATAACATCAGCAGCGGATAATCTCCATCTTCAAAGCACCAATCCAGAAATAGCTCGAACTCCCAATAACGATACACCAAGATAAGCAAGTGTAGTCTGATCCAAAGGCTGAACTAGCTCCAGAAAATCTACTAATCCTGACTATCTGAAAAACCCAACTCTAGACTGCTCGTGTAGAAAAATTTTGAGCACCCAGAGTTTAGGAAAGAAACAATAAACTCTGGATCAGTCATGGGACTGGTGTGAGCAACAAAAACAGTTTATCTTTAAAAACAAATAACAGAGAATTTTAAAGTCAATTCGCAATGCTTTTAGAAAATGAAACTACCATAAGACCTCCCGCCACACACACAATGCAAACGCAGAATTGGAGGAGATTTCTTCTTATGTTAGTCAAAGATGCTTACTATGCAAAATCAAATCATTTTGATATTATTATTAGTGCATAGTGTAGAAAACATTTTGAAAATAGAATATAAATCTTAGCCAGCATAGGTACCATTATATTATGCCTACTATAGCTACCATATTAAATAACAGGTTCTACAATTAATACCATACAGGGCTCGTATTGTTTCTTTGGATTTCCAACAAATGGAAAGGCCAAGGAACTTCCCATTGCCACAAGGAAACGCCTCTGGAAAGACGTCCCGAGAAATAACCTAACATTACGGTTAGATCTATGCCAACACAAGGCTGGGTTACCCCTAACTAGGTAACTACTGACATGAATATGTCATCCCCCGATCGTAACCGATCTTCCCGAGGATCCTCGATTCCAACAACCACAAAGAAATAAATTTGCAGCAACCACATAGGTTAATTACCTGGGCTCCATACCATGGTACCACCTCTATCTAGAAGGAATGACATACACTAAAGGGGCGCTACCCCCTATAACCTTGCCGCATCCTTTCTATTTTGACCATTTCCGGGGTGTGAGGTCCGACGAAGTCTCGTCCACAAAGCTACGCTTTTCACAAAGCCATGCTTCGGGTCAAACAAATGATCAAAGAAATGATCACAAAGATAAATGATCAAACAAATGATCATATCGCAAATGATCAAACAATGATCATTTCACAGCAACACTCAGCATGTCACATTACCAAATTGGGAGTATATCGCTGATAAATTTCAACTATATAACCTCTGAGCTCGTACGTCTCAGAGAAGGGTGTTAAGCTAAGAGAATAAATTCTCCGCCACCAACAGAAATGTATTTGAAAGAAATCGGCTTTATATCTCAAAATGTAATGTCGGACATGTAACCATACAAGTCTATTCCGGGTTCGAGCAGAACCGAAGGCACTTCTTATGAAGCCCTTGCAATTACGGGTATTCACAATCCCGTCCGGACTTCCCATCACAAAGGGTGATAAAATCTCTATATCCGGGCCAGTCGTTGCAGAGACATTCGACGAGTTGTCCTTTCGTTTTCGAAAATATCCGGTCTTCACCACCGGTCTTCAAATGCTATCCATATACGACGTATCACTATTCGGAATGGGTTATATGACACAAATGTCTTTTCCCGGCTAACCCGAATAGTGAGCGCAATATTTAAAAACATATGGATATGTGATTTCAATTAAGTCACAACTTAATAATTCAACTTCTTTTAAAATGGTTTCAATCGATTACCATTTCAAATCTTTTAAACAAAAATATTTATTTCACAAAGTTCACTTAATTTTCATAAAGATTCATTCACAGATTTTCCAAAACAATTTCCATTACGAATTTAATTAATTCGTTAAATCTTTAAATCAAAGATTTAATTCATAGCTTTCAAAACAATTTCATTTCGAATGGGTTAAACAAAACATCATTTTAAATCTGTTAAAAATAAATAGATTTAATTCATAGCTTTCAAAAAGAATTCATTCATAACTTGGAAAACCATTCTTCAATTCAATCTTGAAATTCCTTTAAATGAAACTGGAATTTCATTTCTTATCTGAAAGCTTTTATTCTTTTAAAACAAACAGTTTCATTTCAGAAAATCTGATTCATTCATACGAGTTGAAATCCTTGGGTTTAATTCAAATTCTCAAACCAATATCTTTAAAATGGTTTAAATTCTTATAACTTGTACAGCATCTTAAATCCCTAGTTTCGAATCATAGAATTCAATTTCAAACTTGAATTCAATCAAATTATTTAAATTTTCAAAACTCGATTAAGTTATTCAAAATAACTTTTATATTTGAAATTCCATTTCAAAAGCTTTTCACTTTAAACCCAAATTTCCAATTTCAAAATCAATTGAATTTAAAATTTCAATTTCAAAGCATAAATTTAAATTATTTGTGACTTAACCGATTTCCACGTGAAATCCATATTTGTGTGTGTAAAAGTGTAGTCCAGGGGTTTCACACACAATAGTGCAACATCAATCATCATAGATATATCGATAAGCGGTATAATCGATAACGCTTATCTTCATTCATAGATTCATAGATAAAATAAATTTATCGATCACAAAGATTCACTATTACAATTCGATGTGGGTTTCGGATAACCAACTGGAATCCGACTCCCTGTCGCATCGAAATTCAAGTGCCGTTTTACGGGCCAAGGGTTTCATATTCACATAGTAATATATCACAGAAATAGAATTACAGCTCAGCACAAAGTAATTCATATCACAAATCATCACAATTCAGAGATGTCAAACAATTCAATTATTCAGTCAAGTCCAAACATTCACAAGTAGGATTAATTAATATCTGATCATAATTAATTTATACCAGATTAATTACTTATGAATAACTACAAATTTTGGTTAATTAATCATTAATTAATGATAAACCATTTTAATTAATTGACCTTTAATCATTTATTAATTAACCTTTAAACCAATTACATAATTAATTGACCCCTTAATTGCTTTCATAAAGTAATTAACAATTTACAATTAATTATCTCAATTAATTAATCTAATTATTTATCAAAATTTATCACATAAATTTGATTACTTAATAATTTCTATTTAATTAACTTTATTAACTAATAACATTTCTTCAATTGCCTTCATGAGAAATTATCTTAGATTAATTCATTATTAATCCTTTCCAATTATAAATTAATCTATATTATTTATTTATAATTTAAATAAATCATTCTTTAATCATCTTATTAATTTAATCATTTTATTGCCGTAATTTTTCTAAGATAATTTATTTCTTTATTAATGATATCATAAATCATTTTAAGTGTAATTTAAACATTACCCTTTTTAAAATTAAATTTAAATTCCATTTTAAATTTAAGATTCAAAATGAACATATATTTTTATATTAACCAATTTAAATATCAATTTATAAACCTTAAAATAAATGAAAAGAATATTTATTATTTACATAAGAAACTTATATAAGGAAAGCCTTTGAATTCAATTACTTAAATTTTAAGCTTTTAAATCACATTACATTTTTAACTTGCAATTTCAAGTTTAAAACAATCATTTACCTTTCCATTCAAAATTAAACTTACTTATATACAAATCTGTCTTTAAATTCAAGTTCTGTTTAAAATTAAACAAACAGGTTTTTAGATTTTTAAAACCTGGAACAAACCCTTACCCGAGGCCAGACAAAAATACTTCGAGTCAAACTCGAACGTGCTTCGAGCCAACCCTTCCATTTACTCGACTCAAACTCGGGAACGACCTGAAACCACTCACCATCAAAATTCCCAGATCACTTAGAAGTGCACTGCACGTGCACATCACCTGAGTTCGCCTCCAGTCGACATCGCGACGTCGATCTAGTCGACCATCTTCCTCGCACCACTCCCTGATCGCCAGAACCCCATCATCTCGTCGAAACGAATTCAAGCTTAAAAGCTCGAACCTGGAAACACGAGACAGAAACCCAGCCTCCAAACCTGTCAACACGTCGCATTCAAAATTCCGACCACCAGAACACGCTGCACCTCCGTCCAGACCACGATAACACGACAAGCTTCCTTTCTCTTGAATTTCGTGAAGCTCAATCACGCGTAGATGATGAACTCGTCACGTTTACTGGCATGACCAAATCCTTAAACAAAACCCTAAAATGATATAGTTTCTTAAATTTACTCAATAGGAAATTTTTCTGATAATTTTTTCGAAATCACAGGTACTTAAACTTGCTCCAATTCAAATTTCAACCTTTTACATTGATTCAATTTCCTGGAATTGGTGGAAATGCAGTTTTATTTCAAATTCGAACTGCACTTAAACCCTTAATCTAAAAATCAAAATTTTTACTTTAAAAATCATATTTTTGTATAAGAGTTCAGTTTGTAACCCTGAATTCAAAAATTAAGAAGTTCTAAATTTGACCAATTTAAAGTCTTGTTTGTTCTTTTAAATTTACAGAGATAATACTAAATTGTTTTAGCTCAAATAAAATTTTAAACTAAAGCTTATAATAAAACAACCAAGTTTTATTTAAAGCTTGTATCCAAATTATGCTTAGATCAAGAGATTTGGATTTGTTTGTAAATCTGGCCTAAAAAGAACAAAAACAAGAACAAAGATACAGGCATACATATTCATACTTACATATACTCAGGAACAACAACATACATATTTTCCAGATATAAACTTAAAACTAATTTTAGATACTTGGGTTTTCAAAGGTGAAGGTTACTCACCTGGAACAGTTTGAAAACAGAGACCACAGGCTTGAATTTAAAACTGGAAATGATATCTAAGTTTGAAAACTGATCTGACTTGATTTCGTGTTTTATTTGCTTGATGTTCCTTTACTTCATTCCAGAGAAAACTGCTCACTGGAAAAACTGAAGCTCCACTCTTTTTTTCTTTTTTTCTTTGAACTGAGTTTGTTGTTTTAAATTGAAGTTTGTTTCAGTTGAATGGTTTTAAAATGATGTTTGCTTCAGACATTTTTCCTTAGCTTCGAATGAATAAGACCGAGTGGAAGGTTTGATATATATAAAATAAAGAGTACTAGTTGATGTATTTTATTCGTACAATAGGGTGAGACATCCTTTAGTTTGTACAATATAGGACAGAAATATTTTTTCTTTGGAGGCTGGAAGAAGATTTTGAGTAGATGGCATTTAATGCTTTGTACAAATTCATTTTTTTCCTTTGCTTTCGGCTGAGATGATATTTTATTGTGTACCAAGATAATGGCATGGATTTCTTAGTACTATACTATATTTTCTTTCCTATACTCCATTTCAGCTGTACAAAGCATGGAGATATTTGTTTTGTGTGCTAACATTTATTAACTTGGACTTGTTCATACTTATATATATTTTTGTTTGTTACTTTACTTTGTTTTGTATTTAATTCTACATATATATTTTCATATATACACCATATTTATAATATTATTAAATTTAAATGATTTATACAAAATTTATTTTAGTTCGGGGAAACTTGCTTCCATTTAAAATAAATTATACAATTTTTATTCAAAAATTCATTTAATTATCAATTTAAATTAAATAAAAATCTAGGGTCGTTACAGTCGACTAAGTGACTACCTATTAAAAAAATCGCTTATAGAAATCATGGTTTATATACTTAACTAGTTTTCAACCTTCCAACTTAACTATTCCCCATCCAAGAGTGAAGTCAGGTAAGTTAGAGCACTAGTTGTATCAAAGCTTTGCCTAGACACTTGATTCTTGAATCTCACAAATAGATAAATCTACCTCGTCGGCTTTTGGTGTTAAGTACTGTATTTACGACTTTCATAAACTAGTAAGAAAACAATATGATTAACTCATTTCCGACATTCTTGACTTAACTATTCCTCACCCAAGAGGGAAGCTGGTAGGTTAAAGCTCTATTGCTCGTATCCCTACCTAACATCAATCTTAACTCTCATAAATAGATAAACCTATTTTGTCGGCTTTAAGCGTTAAGCACAGTTAATTACTTTTCAAACAAATAAGTAAACAACAAAATTAACACATTTCATACATTCCAACTTAATTTTTCCTCAATCAAAAGGGAAACCGATTAGAGCTCTATTGCTTGTATCCCTATATGACATCAATCTTAACTCTCACAAATAGTAAAGTCTACCTCATCGGCTTTGAGTGTTAAGCCTATTCAATTAACTTTTCCAAAACTTATTTAAATACTTTAAACATACTTGTAAATAGGTTTTAAATATCTATGTAAAATATTACTTGAAAGTGACTAATTTATAATTTGATGAAAAACATGTTTTATATTATAAAACCTCTTTACTTTGAATATACATATATAATTATTAAAAATATATTTAAACTTCAAACCAACTTTAAAACACTTCAAAATAAGTTAGAAAACATCCCTAAAAATATTAGAAAAAAATACCAAATTTAAATATCTTTTAAAAACATTTAAAACCATAAGTGACTTACTACAGCATTTATGAATACTATTAAAAGTTTTTGTTTGAAGAATATATTGAAAAGCATAATCTTTACGACTAATTTTATCCACTTTAAAAAATGATTTAAGACTTGAGTTTTTTGTAATAAGTACTTTCCTTAGGATACTTAAAAATCATGGAAAAAAACCCTTAAGAATATCTTCCAATTTATTTATAAAAATTCCGAAAACAGGCTATATTTACAAAGTGTATTTATAACCTCCTTTTTGCTTCAACTTTCACAACTTTGGTTCATAATTTCTATAACTTTCCAAACCATTTCTTTACTGTCCAATCCACTAAGATATATGTAGAGAACAACCAAATCAAATTATCCCAAGTTTAGATCATAAATATCCAATTTTACACAAGTTAAGTTAAGGGATATTGAAGTGCACTTATAATGACTATTCTCGCTTCAAACACTCTCAAACATACTTCAATTCAACACACAATCCAAAGAACCATTTAAAAATCAAGTCAAGGCCATGCCACATGTTTAAAGGGATAATAGAAGTGATGTTTATACAATATAAAGTTGTCATTTGCTTTCAAAAGCAAGAGGGTCCAAAGTTTATAACTTTAATTAGTTAATATCACTTTAAATTTATAATTCAACACAACATATACACACACAATATATACAAACAAGATAGCAAGATAACCCAGTTAGATTCAAGCCAAACACATGCACAAAGCCACAAGAATCAAAAAACAACCTCCTACTATCACCAAAAGCCTAAAGATCCAACCTTTAGCACCTTCAAACCAAGGCAACACCTCCCCTCCTCTTGCATTGCTCATGGCCCATCCAAGATTCCCCCTTCTCCTTCACTTTTCTTCCACTTTGAATTTAGATATAAGCTTTCTAAGGTGTTCGTGAAAGTTTGGAAGAGATTTGAGTGGATTTGGTTTAGACTTGAAAAAGTTAGAGAAGAATTAGTGGATTAGTGTTAATCACTTCCACCATTTTTATTCTTTTACTTCATTTCAAGCTTTTGTGATTAGTTCTTACCTTAAGGTGTATTTATAGATTTATGGAAGATGTCATTACCACCTTCTACCTCCATGAAAGGTCATAAAGGAGCCTCCCTCTCACATGCTACCTTTGCACCTTTGCACCTTTGCATCTTTACTTAAAAGTTATGTCTTTCCTTAAAAGCTCGTTTTCAAAATATCTTTGATGACGTCACCCAGGACATCATCAAAAGGTTTATTTCCATAAATGGTAAAAAAATTATTTCATTTTATTGATTTCCTAAGCAAATAAGTGTGTAAAAAAATTTGAACAACTTCTGATGGTAAAAAAACTATTTCATTTTATTGATTTCCTAAGCAAATAAGTGTGTAAAAAAATTTGAAAACTTCTGATGGTAAAAAAACTGTTTATGGATAAAACGATTTTCGAACATATTATCGATATTTTTTTCAAAGTATTTATTTTTATAAACTTTTTTTTAAAACAAGTTTACCGTCATTTGTTATGATTTAAAAGGAAGTTAACAAGTTTATTAAATCATTTTAGTAATATTAAATCCAAGGTTCAAATATTTAATAGTTCAGAAATTTAAATACGAAGTGTTCAAAATTCCGGGTCGTTACAAAAACTACCTTTTAAATTCTGATTTTGAAATTGGTACAGCTGACACTACTTTGTTTATTAAACAGGAAGGAATGATATTTTAATCGTTCAAATATATGATAATGATAACAATTTTGGTTCAACTAATAAAAAGCTTTGTTACTAATATAATGAAAAATGAATTTGAAATGAAATATATGAGTGAACTTAATTTTTTCTTCGATTACGAATTAAAAAATTAGAATAAATAATTTTCATTTATCAAGAAAAATATTGTAAAGATTTAACAAAAATGTTTTGGAATGGAAAACATTAGTAGGAAACCAACTCTAAGGAGTACCAGTCTTCATTTGGACAAAGATGAAAATGTTAAGGACGTCAATCAAAAAAATATATAGAAGTATGATAGGTTACTCACTTTATTTAATAGCTAGTAGACTTGACATTATGATGAGTATTTCCTGTATGCTAGATTCCAAGAAAGTCCCAAATACTTGCACTGAAAGGAATTTCGCTTTGCTTGATCGATACTAAAGATTAAGGACTTTTCTATCCCAAAGGTTGTCCCTTTGAATAGGTATCATATAGTAATGCTGATTTTGGAGACTGCAAAACAGATTGGAAAAGTACAAGCGAAAAGTGCCACTTCATCGATCAATCTTTAGTATCTTGGTTTTGTAAGAAAACAAAATCATGCTTTACAATTGATATGTGATTTATGCTGCTTTGGCATATGCTTAAGTAATATACATGCAGCAAACACAGTGTGATTTTGGAGTTAATTTAACAAAATCCTTAATTTTCTATAATAAAACTGGCGCAGCATATCTATCAAAAAATTCTGTAAATCATTCCAGAACAAAACACATTGATATAAGACATCATTTTTAAGAGATAATATCGAAAAATGAAAATTTTCACTAGAGTCTGCTAACGTTGAAAATCAAATTGCTGACATTTTATCGAAACCGCTTTGAAAAAATACCTTTTTTAAATTAAGAAGAGATCTAGCAATTTGTTCGCTATCAAAATTCAAATAATTTGGATTTTTAGGATTTCTACGTATACTTTTACAATTTTTAAATATAAAATATATATATATATATACATATATTTTTATAAGAAATCCACATAAAAATCTTTTAAATATTTGTTTTCTATATAATTTAATAAGAACTTTGAATATTCTCTTCATAAAATCTCCATAAAGATATTTTACATACAATTTAAAACCAAATATTTTATATATATAAAGGTTCTTATTAACTAAAAGAACTTTAAATTTTTCATTAAAACAAATTATTTTTCTGTAAATATTTTTATACTACCATACAAAAATAATTATGGTACTTTTATTATTTTTAAGATAAATAGTATTATTTATAAAAGATTTAAATCAAATAATATCAAATTGCTGGCAAAACAGGAAACAAAACAAATAAGCGGTCGAGTGCTCATATAACAACCCGTCGACCGCTTAGTGTTTGAAAACCCCTAATCTGGGATTATTCGATCAAGTTTTAACGGCAGATTTTTAATTCCCCACCTCATTTTTTCAAATCAACCTCCCCCAAACCACACTTTGCATCAGTTTTCAAATTAATTTTTTCTCCTACCTACTCGTCAATAGCGCCAAAGAAGTGTAGCACCCTTGAATCCAAATCTCAAACTTGACTCCTCACTTTACAAATCAAGACATGGCTTAATAATGACTCTAGGGCTATTGCTGACTACACCAAAATGGTGAACTTTATGTTACTTGCTAGTAGGCCACCTGATTTTGAATCTTATCTTCTCTTTGAATTATTTGAAGTGACTAGTTTGTTGATTATATTAGATGATGGAGTTTTTCAAAAAGAAATATACCTTGGGCGTGTCTTCCTGTTTTACTAAAACTCTACGGTTGACATCAGTCGAGGTTTTGATATTTATTCCCAAGTAAAAGGGCAACAAATTCACTTAAATGATAGAATTTTAGGGGAAATTCTATCAATTTTCTCTAGTGGTATGGACTTGTATGATGTTGAATTAGAATACAGCTAGATATTGTATCATATTATCCATTCTAATACTAGTAATTGGAGGTTGGAAAACATCAAGGATAGGGCAAAGTTAGTCATTATAATTCTTCAGCACAATGTTATCCCTAAACCGGTAGCTCTAATCATATTTACCACATAGTACAATAGGCCAGTTATGCAATTTTTGGAAATATAAGGATAAATTGGGCCAAAGCAATTTTAAGGAATTTCATTGATAGCAGACCAGGGATGCACCAAAGCTACCACCCCTGCTACAATCTTCTAACCTATGTATTTTGTCATTTCCGTGTTAAACTATCAGATAAACAAGTTGAAAACAACATTTTTGGTCTTCCTTTTAATAAGGGTAGCTGCAAGAGGATGAACATCCATACTAGATTACATCCTTATCCTCTGTGTGGTGAAGGTTCCAGTGGGTAGGAGCATGAGATTGGGGAGGAGATGGAGGAAGATTATGGTTACTCATCACCTCAACATCACTATAGAGAGTTAGACCAGATCAGCCTGACCTAGAATTACATTATCAATAAACAAAATGAAATACTCTCTCACCAAAAGAGCATCAAAGATGAAATGGGATAGATAGGAGAAGAGCAAGCCAAGCAAAGAAATGAGTTAGGCTTTATTAAGAGGATGCTTCTTTCACTTTGTGGTACTTCACGTCCTAGAGAGAGCACTAGTGGTCAGGACAATACACTAGCTTTTCTATTTTCTTTTAACAGTGTCTATATTCTAGAGCCTTTTATTCTTAATTGTCATTTTGGTGGCGAGGCCATTGGAGCTGCAAAGAGACGGTTTCAACCTCATGCAAAGAGTAGTGGACCAACACACAAGTGATCTACACTTATATTCCTAGCGGAACCAGACCATAAGCTAGTCTCACCTCAAAGAGCAATCCTACTACACCTGAGGGGTATCACATGACTCTATCAGATGACTAATAAGCCATAGTATTTTGCATCATATTTGTCTTTCATATCATTATGTGTCTTGCACTTGTATTTTGAGTTCGGTTGTTATTTCATTCCTTATAGTATTTGCTTTTAGTTAGACGTTGTGTTAGTTCATTTGGCTAGACATAATGTTGGTGACATCTTGAGACATTCTATAACATTATGAGATTATAGCATTTTGTTTTGCATCATGTTTATGATTTTATTTCTAATCATTCTGTGATATTTGTCAATCTATGTGATATTTATTCCTTTTTATTGATGACAATAGGGGAGAAAATATCACATATTTAAGGGGAGTCATATTTTTAAGCGGAGTATATTTCCTGCTCATTCATTACTATAAGTAGTTGTCATCATCAAAAAGGTGGATAATGTTAGAATCAATATTTTGATGATGACAATGAAATATATACTATACGCTTAAAATTGCAAGGTATTTGAAAAATAGCTAAGAGGCGAAAAAGATATTTATAAAAGAGGGAAAGGAGAAAGAACATTAAGGGGTTCATCAAGATGGAGAAGAGTTGGAGATGACTTTGATATAGATATGAGCATTCCGGTATTATATTTATGTACTCTCTAGTCAAGTCTTAGATCTTGCTATATTATAATCACTTATAATCTCAATCTTATCCCACCTCATTTTCTGGAATCACTTTTTATAATTATTAATGATTTTAAATTTTATTGAATTTTAAAGCAAAAAAGTGTAAAAGTTTTCAAAAAAGGGCTAATTATAGCCTATAGTTGATCACCGGCTGACCGCTAGGAAAATCATCAGTCGACCGGTCGCCACAATGGTCGACTGCTAATTTTTCAGCTGTCGATTGCTTTTTGATGTAATTTTTTAAACTACTGCCGTTCTTTGTACAATGTGGTGTTCTTCCCACTACAACTCTTCACCAGCATCCCTTGGCTCTTCAATCAACCATTGCAAGTCTTTCATACAACTTTTTAACACTATAAAAATGCTACATTTGATTTTAGAACAACACACTTTTGCTTACTATTCTATTCTATCTCTCTAATTTCAAAAGGCTTTCAAATCCCATACTCACTGATCATCTATTTTTCATTCTAAACTTTGTTCATTCTTGGAGATTATTAGTGGTTATAGGACCACAGTACTACATTGTGACAAATCAGTATCTGGAGATACAAAAATTATCAGACACTTTTTACTGTAGAAGTAGAAAAAGTTTGGTGGAGGGAGCCTTTATGCAGACTACTGTACACCTACTCCTCCCAGTGAAGAGAGAGTTTTAGATTAGTGAAATACCGAAGGGGTGCTTCAGGACTGGATGTAGGACGAGAGGTTCGAACCAATACAAAAATCCTAGTGCGATTTCTTTACTTTACTTTTTATTACATATTTACACTTTTATTCAAAATATTAGCCATATTATCAATTCATCTGTATGCGTTCATAGATGGCGGCTACGGTATAAATGATGAAAAATGTAAATTTATTCCAAAGCTCCTACAAATTATTAAATAACAATTTAAACCATAAATATTTAAACACTTTCAATTGTCAAATATGAACTATATTATGCGCACATCTTATTGTTAATACCATATATATTGATTTTGATGACAACAACCATATAAATAAAGGTACTAATGTTTTTTAGGTTGTATAGAATATTTTACAGAATATTACATAGGTTTATATAAGCACAGGATAATCAAATTTGAAGACTAATTAGTGAAAAGATTAGAGATCAAGATTTAGAGATGATCAAGATAATTGAAGACTCATGAGTTTAAAGACGAAGACAAGAGTTCAAGACTAAAGTTTATAGTTAATAGACATTGGATTAATTTGTTAAAGTCCTTGAATAGTAACTTTCTTTTCTTTGAATATTCTCTTATCAAAATATTTATTTTATTTTCCAAATATAATATTACAAATATTTTATAAAAAGTTTTTATATGTTAAAGTATTAAAAAATAATGTTTAAAATACTTTACAAATATCTAGAACTTTGAAACACCTTAAAAAGAATTTTTTCAAAATACACAAGGGTATGTCGACATACTCTACCTATGTATGTCGATATATGTACCGTTGAAGATTTTTTTTTGAATTTTGAATAGTCGTGATTTTTGGCTGCATCTCTTTGTGAATAGACATGTCCCTTCAAACACTATATAAAGGAGATTGGAAAATGAATTTTCATAACTACTTTCTCTATATTCTTCTTACTCTAAATTCTCGTTTTATATTTTACAAAATCAATTTCTATACTTTTCAAAATCATTCAAATTCAATATCTACTTTACTACATTCATTCTCTACAATCTACTCACTGATTTGATAGTATTCTCTCATTAATTCAAAGATCAAAGTGGTACAAAGAGCAATAGGATATTCTGTATCTAAAGTATTACTATTTGTATTCGGAATTAACAACTCTCTACTACTATTTGTGTAGGAGTGCTTGTTTCCCGTTCAAATCAAAGTGGGTGTGCTTGTTTCCCATTCAAATCAAGTGGGTGATCTTATTGCCCAGTTAAATCAAGAGAGTCTATCCTAAGCTCGAAAAGTCAGGGGGGTATGTGACTTGAAATCAAGATTATATTATGGTTTGCTTGCTACCTGATATAGTAGGTGTTTGAAAAGAAATCAATACAAACACTGTACATGACTAGACGTAAGATTGGTTAATCCAAACCAAAACTCCTGGTGTCGTGTCTCTTATATTTACTTTATTTTATTGCATTTATATATATCCATGACTGCCAATTAATATATATCCATGTTGATTTATCCGTGTTTTGATTTAGATTTTAAAACTATTTAGAAAAGTTCTATATAAGTTATAAACACTATACATACCCCCTCTAGTATTAAAGTAACCTCAGGATCCATTCACACTAGTATAATTTATACTACACAGTTTTCCACATTTTGTATCAGAGCCTTAGGTTTAAAAAACTCGATATTTGATTTTTGAAAAGTATAAAGGCCGGTAAGTATAAATACTACCATTAAATAGTGAGGATCTAGTAGTTGATTGTCTATCTAAAAAAGTGTTAAAAACTATACGATGAATATTTATTTACAATCCAGTGGTTTTGATATTTGGAATATTACACAGAATGAGTACACTAAACCCTAAACTGAATACTCACAATGGACACCGAACCAAAAGACACAAGTAATCAATAACTTAAGGCTGTGAACATTTTATTTTGCTCCTTAGATAAAATTAATTTAATCGAGTTTCTATTTGTAAGACTACTTATGAGATTTAGAGAACATTACAAGTCACACATGAAGGCACTAGTAAAGTAAAGCAAACTAAGATTTCCATGCTAACTAACCAGTTTTAACTTTTTAGAATGAAACCGAATAAGTCTATTTGTAACAACTCGCATATTTCACGATTATATATTTAAATGTTTTACTTAAATATAGCATCGTTAATCTGATTAAAGTCCGAAATGTTACTTTTTGTAAACAGCCGAATTGGGACTCGAGACCACTTCCATTGAGTCCAAATGGCATTTACAGCTTTTTTGAGTATAAACATCGATATGTTTGGATTTGAGTAGAATTTTGCTATTTTTCTATTTTCGGCTTTGGGTTTGGGTTTCAGCTCACTAACCCAACTTAATACCCTAACTCCACCCCTCTCCTCTTCATTCATTCATTCCATTTTCTAACACTTTCAAGCTAAAGTAAAAATAGGGGAAAAGATAGGAAATTAAAATTCCTAAACCCTAGTTTGATTAGGAAATTCAAGTTCTTGCTCTAAAATCAAAGAGAAGCTTAGGTAAGCATCCTCTTCTTCTTCTCCATCTCAATCTCTCTCCAATTTCAGAAATTTCCTATAACCTAACTTAGGAAATATTTGCTTATGATCTTAGATTGGAGCTTCTAGAGTTTAAATTGAAGAGTAATTGATCTTTCCTTTTTTTTAAGCTTCTCATTCATTATCTTTGGGTTTAAAGGTGGGTTCTTTAACTCACATCTACGTCTATAACTTTCATTGTTGTTGGGTATGAATTCCTAACATCTATTCATGTTCTTTTGCTTTTGCTTTGAATTGATTTGGTGAATTTTCCAATTTTTGGTTTGTCAAGTCCAATTTTATGAAAATCCTACTATGGATGTTTGGACATGATATTTGGGGTGTATCGAAGAGCCTATAAGGCTGGGTTGTCGCTTGGCATAAATCCCTAGTCTTCGTTGCTCGTTCGATCGCTCTCGAAACGTTTTGGCCATCTTGGCCTAGGCAAATTGTTGTCCAGACCAGGTGACCAGACGTCTGGTTATCAAGTCCAGACGTCTGGTTATAGACCTGGAGGAAAAAATATACATGGCAGAAAAAAATAAAATGGCAGAGACTAATTCCAGACGTTTGAAATATAGGTTCAGACGTCTGATTAGGGCTCAGACGTCTGCTTCGAAATTTCAGACGTCTAGGAGGTTTTATGAACATTTCCAGAAAACAAATCCAAACGTCTGGATTCTAAACCAGACGTCTGGAACTGTTCAGTTTTGCTTATTTGCCTATTTTTTGTGTGAACTTCCAATTTTAATCGATTTTTGTTGATCCGGTTAGTTGTTATCTCTTATTATCGACTTTGATGACTTCTTTCTTTGGATTTTTGGGAATATCCATTTGATGGGTTTGGTATCGATTTCTATGGTTTTGATTCACGTCTTCGAATGTGAATTTTTGGTGATTGATTGTTTCTACAATCATTTCTATGATTTGTCACTTTAAAATACAAAGGTTTCGATACTAGTAGTAAATACTAAAACTCTTTTATTAAAACGATTTCGACACTATTTTAAATATAAAGCTCGCTTTTAAAACCGTTTTCCAATCTATTAGTATACACAAACTTTTACCTCATTCGTATGAGAAATCTAATTAAACGGCTTAGCAAAACAAGTGGTATGAAACGATTGCGTTTACTTCATCGGTTAATTTTTGGACTTGTTTGATTGAACTCTCGTGACAATTTTCGAGTGGAAATCTACAATTTGTTCGTAAATATCTAAGTTAAGCTAATGGTTATGGGACATGAAGCTAAACTCATTTATTTACTAGCTTAGTGTAATTGACACTTCTCATTAATCAATGGTGATCATTTTATGATTTAGACCAGCGATGTGCGATGTCTCTTTGTCCGCGTGGGGGACTGTACCCCGTTTGGAGGAGTTTCGTCTCATAGTCCGCAAAGGGGGACTATACCCTGTTTGGAGGAGCTTCGGCTCATATTCTGCAAGGGGGGACTATACCCTGTTTGGTGGAGCTTCGGCTCATAGTCCGCAAGGGGGGGACTATACCCTGTTTGGAGGAGCTTCGGCTCATAGTCCGCAAGGGGGACTATACCCTGTTTGGAGGAGCTTCGGCTCATAGGAGGAGCTTTGGCTCATAGTCCGCAAGGGGGGACTATACCCTATTTGGAGGAGCTTCGGCTCATTTGTGATACACATGTTGGTGAGTTTTCATGCTCCCGTTTGTGATAGGCCTACTTCCCCTTTTTGTGATTTCTGGATTTCCAGTTGATGATTTCTAGAATTTGTGTTTCACCGATTTTTGCGATTGGCATTGATATGTTTTGTCGATGTTTGTGTTTTGGTGAATAATTTAAAGAATATGACATTGTTTTTGGTGTTTGAGAATATTTGAGATATTGTATGATTTTTGTTGTTACCTTACGTATACTTGTCACAGTATGGCATTTTTGTTATCATACGTTTTTGTCATATCTCTTATCCTATCTCATTTTATATGATATTTATAGCTAGACTGATCCGTTTATTATTTCCTTCTTAAATAATACTCGGGTCAGACCGAGGTATTTTAGGTGCTTCTGCTTGACTTCTTATCAGGGTTCGTCACCTGACTTTTGGCTAACTACTTTAGCTTAGTAGTTTTTGTTGTTATACATTCGAGATAAAGACTCCATGATGTAAACTTATTCTTTTATCTAGCACTTGTACCTATTCTTTTGTGATGTAGTGGATCTTGTATGACCACTACTTTGATGTACACTTCTATGTGTTATATTCATATCTGTTTTCGCCTTTGTGATGTAAATATCTGTAACTGATTTGTGTTATGCTTATTTCTATATTTGTTTCCGAAGCCCACATAGCCACTGTGTAGTAGCTTTGAGTTTGTATTTGATATGTCTGATTTCCTCTTTAAAAGAAATTGTCATACTATCTGACATATCGGTACTCGCACAAAGTAGTTACACAGATGGTCGCTCCTCAACAGCCTTATTCTTCGTGCTAGTCAACGGCATTACCCCGTAGTGTCCTAGGCTAGTGTGAGTATAGACGTGGGGCGTCACAGCTTGGTATCAGAGCTAAACTTCGGAATAATGTAGAATAATCTCGCAAGGATCATTGTCCTAAGTCTCTCTTAGGAATCGTGCCTTAGGATTTATCCGAGTCTTAGGACCCATTCTATCCTATTTTCTTTTATGATGCCTTGTTTTATTAATCAAGTTTGTTTGATATTCATTTTGAGAATAACATTTTTCCTCTTCTTTCTTTCTTTCTTAAAGAAGAGAAATGGTTAGACCAGGCCGTCCCAGCGCCGGTCAATCCAGTGCTACTCCTCAGGATGGAGTATTTATGTTTGCCCAGTAGCTCTTAGATCTTGTGAAGAATGCTCAAGCTGTCGGACCCATTACAGAGCCTACTCATCCTAAATCCGGGTTTGCACGCTTGTTGAGAGATTATACCGCTTTGGGTGGAGGGCCATTCAAGGGTTCCGAAAACGTTATAGAAATCCAAGCTTGGCTTAGAACATGCGATCGCATATTTTCCTGCATGAATCTTATTGATTTACATCGAGTCCAAGTGGCTTCTAGCATGCTCCAGGAGAGAGCATTAGATTGGTATGAGCTTTTGATTTTTGAAATTATTGAAGCGGATCTTACTTGGGAGCAATTCCGAGAAAGGTTCGAGTTAAAGTTTGTGCGGGAAGCTGAAAATGTATCTTTAGCTCGATGCATTATTGACCTTGTTCAAGGTGAATCTTTTGTGATGGATTACGTCGCATCTTTTGAATCTCTCTCTAAATATGGGGTTGAATATATTAATAGCCCATTGAAGAAAAATCAGAGGTTTGTCTATGGGTTGAATAAGAACCTCAAAAGGCCTTTACTTCTGAAACTAGAAGTTTCTTTCGATCAGCTTGTAGATATCGCTCTTCGACTTGAAGAGACCGATAAAAAAGTGATGTTGAAGTTGTGGGTGCCAAACTGAACTTCAACAATAACATGAAGAGGCCTATTAAGTTCAAAGGCCCCAATCCCAACAAGAAAGGGAAGCAAGAAACTTCGGTAGCAAGGACTCCTACCTCTAGTCGTGGACAATGCTACA
Source organism: Allium fistulosum (assembly GCA_030737815.1). NCBI lineage: Eukaryota > Viridiplantae > Streptophyta > Magnoliopsida > Asparagales > Amaryllidaceae > Allium > Allium fistulosum. Next base: position 478,770,977 of record CM060904.1, read on the forward strand.
ATTGTGGTTCTATGGACCACTATGCGAATGAGTGTCTGAAACCCCTTTATTATCGCTATTGCAAAAGTTTGAGTCATCATATATCTGCGTGTCCCATACTTCAAAGCTAGAAGGAGGGAGAGTTGAATGTTGTGCAAGCCCCTTGTAACACTTCTCTTGGTTAAGGTATTTCTCATTCTATCCTTGATGGCACTATTTTATTTCGTGATCTTCCTATTCGAATCGAATTTCTTTTGATTCGGGTGTATCTCACTCTTTTATATCGAAAGAACTTGTTGTTACTTTTTCTTTAAATATTATGGGCTTGATGACTTCATTGAGAATTGCGAATCCGATTGGTGGATCCACAACACTCAGTTTACTTTGTGGAGATGTCGAGATTATTTTATGTGATTATGCTTTCCGATCCGATTGCTACTTAGGTTTCGGAATGAATTTTGGGAATGGATTGGCTTAATTGTTATGAAGCCCATATCCTATGTCCCGAGCGGACTATTCATTTTCGACCTCCTCAATCTGTTAAGCCGATTTCTATTGTTCTTAATGATTTTGATTTTCAAATTCGGTGGCATCATTTTATTCTTTATACCCACTTGATAAGGAAGATGTTATTTCCCTCACTCAAGTTGTTCGTGAATTTCCCGATATCTTTGAGCTTGTCTTAGGATTACCACCTAAGCAATCTATTGAGTGGTGCTAAGGTCTTTTCAACTCGACCTTGCCACCGGTTTTCATCAGCTACGAGTTGCGGAGGGTAGCATTCCACTTACCACATTCCGCACTCGTTATGATTCTTATGAATGACTCGTGATGTCATTCGGTTTGTCCAGCTTATTTCATCCATCTTATGAATCGAGTATTCTGCGAATATCTCGATGAGACCATCCTTGTATTCATTGATTATGGATGAAAACAACAATTTAAAATTTGCAAATCTTTTTAATAAGATATTTATAAGTATGATTGGATTTTGTTCTTAAAACGAGCAAAGAATATTTGTAAACTTTTAAGAGACATGTTTATCATATAGAAGATGATTTTGTGTTGTTTTGCCCATTGAGTGCTTTAAGAATTCTGGTCGATGCGCTTGATCAACGTTATCGATAGGAATCTCCTAAACGCTATGATGAGACAGTCAGACACAATAAATTGACTTGTAAAAAGTAAATTTTTCTAAAAAGATGATTACATAAAGTTCATTATAATTTTAAATGTCTTAGCTTTTCGGGAAAGAGGATCATTTAAAAGAACTCCTTTCTGATACTTCTATTGTTGTGATTCTCGAAGGGAACCAAGACTTCACTGTTTGTACCAATGCTAGTCGCATTGGTTTGGGTGTCATTCTCATGTAAAAAGGGAATGCATTATCGCTTATACTTCTTGACAATTAAAGCCTGCCGAGACTAGATATGCCACTTATGATCTAGAGCTCGCGGCCATTGTTTTCGCTCTTAGAATTTGGCATCATTATCTTTTGGGAGAGAAATTTGTTCTCTACACCGATCATAAATCTTTGAAGTATTTATTTTCTCAAAAGGAACTTAATTTGCATCAACAATGTTGGCTTGAGTTCCTTGCATCTTATGATCTTGATATTCTCTATACTCCCGGAAATGGAAATCATGTTGCTGATGCCCTTAGTCGTAAGCAACAAGTGGTTGTTTCCATGATGATATCCGAACGGAATGATCTCGAGACTTTATCCACTTGTGAGATTCGAGATCGTGAATCCAATTCATGTTTATCTCTTGTTTTATATAGCCTTGAGGCTCATCCTTCTTTTTTTAGCACCGCTTATCGTCCTCAATCCGATGGACAAATAGAGCGTTTGAATCAAACTCTTGAAGATCTCCTTCGTGCATGTGTTCTTGATTTTGGTGGAAGTTGGGAAGATCAAATTTCTCTTGTTGAGTTTTCCTATAATAATAGCTTCCAATCTAGTATTGGTATGGCACCTTTCGAGGCACTCTACGGAAGGCCGTGCCGATCTCCTTCTTGTTTGTTGAAGCCGGTGAGAAGCTGGTTTTAGGTCTAGATTTTATTCGTGTTTCACCTATGAAGGGTGTTGTGCATTTCAGTCGATCGGGAAAGTTAGCACCTCGATATGTTGGTCCTTTTCCCATCACCGAATGCATTGGTTCCATGGCTTATCGCCTTTTATTACCGGCTCAGTTTTCTGCTATTCATGACGTATTCCACATCTCTCAACTATGGAAGTGCCTTAGGGATTCCGATTCTATTCTTTAGCCCAATGTAATTGAAGAAATTGAAGTTTCACCAAATTTGACTTATGAGCAACATCCTATTCGTATCATCGCTACGGAGGTTAAATGCCTTCGAAATAAAGATGTTCCTCTTGTGAAAGTCCAATGGTCCTCAAATCAAAAGGACTGCTCTTGGGAATCCAGAGAATTCATCGAGCGAACACATCCGGACTAACTCTCTCGTGCTCCTTAAGGTGAACTTCTCATTTCAAAATTTCTTCTTTTGTGTTGTTATGCCTTAGTATGGTTGTTACTTTTTATTTTCCTCTTAATTATTGCGAGGACGCGATTTCTTTAAGGAGGGGAGTCTGTAACAACCCGCATATTTCACGGTTATATATTTAAATGTTTTATTTAAATATAGCATCGTTAATCGGATTAAAGCCCGAAATGTTACTTTTTGTAAACAGTCGAATTGGGACTCGAGATCACTTCCATTGAGTCCATAATGGCGTTTACAACTTTTTTGAGTATAAACATCGATATGTTTGGAGTTGAGTAGAATTTTGCTGTTTTTCTATTTTGGGCTTTGGGTTTGGGTTTCAGCCCACTAACCCAACTTAATACCCTAACTCCACCCCTCTCCTCTTCATTTATTCATTCCATTTCCTAACACTTTCAAGCTAAAGTAAAAATGGGGGAAAAGATAGGAAATTAAAATTCCTAAACCCTATTTTGATTAGGAAATTCAAGTTCTTGCTCTAAAATCAAAGAGAAGCTTAGGTAAGCATCCTCTTCTTCTTCTCCATCTCAATATCTCTCCAATTTCAGAAATTTCCTATAACCCTTAGGAAATATTTACTTATGATCTTAGATTGGAGCTTCTAGAGTTGAAGAGTAATTGATCTTTCCTTTGTTTTTAAGCTTCTTATTCATTGTCTTTAGGTTTAAAGGTGAGTTCTTTAACTCACATCTACGTCTTTAACTTTCATTGTTGTTGGGTATGAATTTCTAACATCTATTCATGTTCTTTTGCTTTTGCTTCGAATTGATTTGGTGAATTTTCCAATTTTTGGTTTGTGAAGTCCAATTTTATGAAAATCCTACTATGGATGTTTGAACATGATATTTGGGGTGTATCGAAGAGCCTATATGGCTGGGTTGTCACTTGGCATAAATCCCTAGTCTTCGTTGCTTGTCCGATCGCTCCCGAAACGTTTTGGCCATCTTGGCCTAGGCAAATTGTTGCCTAGACCAAGTGACCAAACGTCTGGTTATCAAGTCCAGACGTCTGGTTATAGACCTGGAGGAAAAAAATATACATGGCAAAAAAAAAATGGCAGAGACTAATTCCAAACGTCTGAAATATTGGTTCAGACGTTTGATCAGGGCTCAAACGTCTGCTTCGAAATTTCAGACGTCTGGGAGGTTTTCTGAAAATTTCCAGACAACAAATCCAGATGTCTTGATTCTAAACCAGACGTCTGGAACTGTTCAGTTTTGCCTATTTGCCTATTTTTTGAGTGAACTTCCAATTTTAATCGATTTTTGTTGATCCGGTTAGTTGTTATCTCTTATTATCGACTTTGATGACTTCTTTCTTTGGATTTTTGGGAATATCCATTTGATGGGTTTGGTATCGATTTCTATGGTTTTGATTCACGTCTTCGAATGTGAATTTTTGGTGAGTGATTGTTTCTACAATCATTTCTGTGATTTGTCACTTTAAAATACAAAGGTTTCGATACTAGTAGTAAATACTAAAACTCTTTTATTAAAACGATTTCGACACTATTTTAAATATAAAGCTCGCTTTTAAAACCGTTTTCCAATCTATTAGTATATACAAACCTTTACCTCATTCGTATGAGAAATCTAATTAAACAGCTTAGCAAAACAAGTGGTATGAAACGCTTGCATTTACTTCGTCGGTTAATTTTTGGACTTGTTCGATTGAACTCTCGTGACAATTTTCGAGTGGAAATCTACAATTTGTTCATAAATATTTAAGTTAAGCTAGTGGTTTGGGACATGAAGCTAAACTCATTTATTTACTAGCTTAGTGTAATTGACACTTCTCATTGATCAATGGTGATCATTTTATGATTTAGACCAGCGATGTGCGATGTCTCTTAGTCCGCGTGGGGGACTGTACCCCATTTGGAGGAGTTTCGGCTCATAGTCCGCAAAGGGGGACTATACCCTGTTTGGAGGAGTTTCGTCACATAGTCCACAAAGGGGGACTATACCCTGTTTGGAGGAGTTTCGTTTCATAGTCCGCAAAGGGGGACTATACCCTGTTTGGAGGAGTTTCGTCTCATAGTACGCAAAGGGGGACTATACCCTGTTCGGAGGAGTTTCGACTCATAGTCCGCAAGCGGGGACTATACCCTATTTGGAGGAGCTTCGGCTCATAGTCCGCAAGGGGGGACTATACCCTGTTTGGAGGAGCTTCAGCTCATAGGAGGAGCTTTGGCTCATAGTCTGCAAGGGGGGACTATACCCTGTTTGGAGGAGCTCCGGCTCATTTGTGATACACATGTTGGTGAGTTTTCATGCTCCCGTTTGTGATAGGCTTACTTCCCCTTTTTGTGATTTCTGGATTTCTAGTTGATGATTTATAGAATTTGTGTTTCACCGATTTTTGCGATTGGCATTGATATGTTTTGTCAATATATGTGTTTTGGTGAATAATTTAAAGAATATGACATTCTTTTTGGTGTTTGAGAATATTTTAGATATTGTATGATTTTTGTTGTTACCTTTTGTATACTTGTCATAGTATGGCATTTTTGTTATCATACGTTTTTGTCATATCTCTTATCCTATCTCATTTTATATGATATTTATAGCTAGACTGATCTGTTTATTATTTCCTTCTTAAATAATACTCGGGTCAGACCGAGGTATTTCAGGTGCTTCTGCTTGACTTCTTATCAGGGTTCGTCACCTGACTTTTGGCTAACTACTTTAGCTTAGTAGTTTTTGTTGTTATACATTCGAGATAGAGACTCCTTGATGTATACTTATTCTTTTGTCTAGCACTTGTACCTATTCTTTTGTGATGTAGTGGATCTTGTATGACCATTACTTTGATGTACACTTCTATGTGTTATATTCATATCTGTTTCCGCCTTAGTAATATGAATATCTGTGACTGATTTGTGTTATGCTTATTTCTATATTTGTTTCCGAAGCCAACATAGCCACTGTGTAGTAGCTTTGAGTTTGTATTTGATATGTCGGATTTCCTCTTTAAAAGGAATTGTCATACTATCTGACATATCGATACTCGCACAAAGAAATTACACAAATGGTCGCTCCTCAACAACCTTATTCTTCGTGCTAGTCGATGGCATTACCCCGTACTGTCCTTGGCTAGTGTGATTATAGAGATGGGGCGTCACACTATTTCTGACATGTATTCTAGATTTCAAGAGATAGTTCATTCAATAGTATCATTAGGTGAAAATTTCTCAAAAGAGGATCAAGTTAGAAAAATCCTTAATTCGCTCGCTTCTAAATGGGATCAAAAGACATTAGCGATAAAGAAAGAAAATGTTATTAGTATATTGAAATTTGAAGAATTAAGTTGTAATCTAATGTCTTATGAAGCCCAGTTGTAGGGTAGAAAGGAAAATAAGGCAACTAAAAAGAAATCAATTGCATTCAATGCAAGAACTGACGGTCAAGATTCGGATGATGATGATAATGACGAGAAAATTGCTCTTATGACTCAAAATTTTTGAAATGCAGAAAGATGAATAACTTTTGGAAAACTGAAGAAAAAAAATCAAAACAGAATATGTTTTTAAGTGTTTTGTCGTAAATCAGCCATCTACGAAGAGACTATTCACATTAGAAGAAAACAAAGAATTCATCAAACACCAATTCTTCAAAAAGAGAAAAAGGGATTACAGTGCGACTTTGAACGATTCTGATACTATATCTAGTGATAACGAACTAGACATTAAAAATATGAATATGTGTTTCACGGTGATGGAAGATTAATCAGTTAAAAACAAAGGAAATAACAAAACAGGTACATTTTACATTACATATTTTATTTTTTTAAAATTATTCAATATAGGAATAATATATAATAGTAAAAAGAGTATGTGTGTGTATAATATATCTAATATGATAAGTGTAAATATAAATATAGAATATATCTAATATGATAAGTGTGCGCGTGTGTGTATATGTATATATTTCTTTAATTTTTGAACTTTGAAATTTTAGCACATATTCGACATATGCCACGTAGGAATGTTGACATAATTGGTAGGATTTGAAGAATTTTTTCAAAATCTAAACTTTTCAAATTCTCACTTTTTGTATTAAATTCAAAATTTGAATAGCCGCCTTTTTACCTTTCACATGACATTCAAACTCTGTTTATTCACCCCTTCTTACCTCATCTTCTACACCACACTTTATTTCCAAAATCAAACATATTTTTCACTTTCTTTCTCCATAACAAACCAATATGTCTTCCTCAAGTCAACCATCTTCATCCAAAGCCATTTGGCTTACTAAAAGAATCAAAAGTCAGCTTTTCAATGATCAATAGTCCATTGAAACATATATTGAGTATGCTACTTATGGTAAAGTCTTTTCGGAAGATTTGCAAATTTTAATGAGTTTTATTCTTATGGTTTACTAGATCTTCCTTTAGAAATTGATATTTTTTGTTTAACCAATTTATCTTAAATGATTTTGATTGTTATCCCGATTTGGTTAAAATGCTTTATGCTAATTTAAATGGGAAATTTTATCAAGGAAAAGAAGGTCAAATTTGGATTAGTGTAAAAGTTATTACTATTGTTTTAAATTGTGAAATTCTTGGTTGTAAAAGTAGTGGAAATGACCTCTCTACTTTTGAAATTGGCTATGGAAATATAGAAGTTATGCTCGATTTTTTTTCAAATGATGAAGAATATGGTTTTAAAGGCAAAATCTTAGGCCAAAAGAAGGACTGATGAGTCTTATTTTACAACAAAGTATTATACCAAGAATAGGGAATTAAAATAACCCCACTCAAAAAGTTTTTAAAGCTCATTTTGCTATTTTCGGAAAATATGATATAAATTGGGCTCAATTATTTTGGATGACTTTGTTCAAAAAAAAATTCTAGACATGAAAATACACTTTATCATGGTATGTACCTCACTAGAATTTTCAACTATTTTGGTATTGATTTAAGAGGTGAAAACATTTTGCATCAAAAAATTTCGACAAAACAAACCTCTCTCTCATGCACATCCCTCTTGTATTTGAACTTTACGGCTCTCTTAACGAAAAGGAAGAAAGATTAGTAAGAGAAGAAGGGAAAAAGATTCTTCAAGAAGAAGAAAGTGATGACATGGAAATAGAAAAGGAGGAAGAAGGAGAAGTAAAGGAGGAGGAAATGGATACATCTGTTGAAAGCTATAACAAACTGTCTCGTTATTCAAATAAAGAGATACGTAGAAATCAAGAGAAGCTTCTTAATGAACAAAAGAAGCTTAAGAAGTCTTTTAATAAGAAATTCACCAGCCTCTCAAATAAAGTTGACAACTACTTTGGGAAGATAATGAGAAATTTTGGTGAAAATTCTTCCTTTTCATCATCATCTTTGTAGATCTAACTTAGCTATCTTTATGTTTATTGTTTTTACATATGTCATTTTCTTACATTCTTTATTATGATTATGTATCTCTCTATTTTATTATTGAAATTGCTTATCGATTTCATTTCTATTGTTAAATATGTTTTTTTGCTCTTTGGAATCATAAACCAAAATAATATAAAATATAAACAAAAATTAAGAATTAAAAAAACAAGAAACATGAAAATTACTGTATATATGTCGACATAGGTCACCTATGTATGTCGACATACTCTCGTTTTTCCAGAATTTGAAATTCAAATAAATTAGTCATTTTTTCGAGGGATTAGTTATTAATTTGACTTTTCACTTCTATAAAACCATATTTCCTCTGAAAAAACTCAAAAGTTAATTCATCCTTGTACCTTATTTCTCTCTACACATCTCTTTTCATAAAAATAAATTCAAACATCAATTTTTCAAAACAAAATCTTAGTGCCAATCTAGAAGAAACTCTTCAATCATTCAAAAATGCTCTTTGCTTCATTCTTTGCAATCAACGACACTTAGAGTTGAGTCAAATGCAAATGATCAAAGAACAAGAAAAACAATTCAATTCTCTTCGATATTTGATTTCTAGTTTCGCCAAAAAAGTTCAATGTAATGCCCTATAATGTTCGAACTCAAAATCGAAAGTGAAACATAAAGATTAGGAAGTTATCAACACCAATCCAATCTTTGGATCCGAAGGATTGGTTGAAGTTCCCAAGAAAGTCTAGTTTTTGTAACGACCCCAGATTTTAAATTCGTGTTTATAATACATACTTATTATTTGTACATTTTTAGTCTGTATAATTAACTATAGTTATATTTTGTACTCTTTATGTAATTAATTGTATAAGTGCGTATAGATTGTGATGTATGGTTGAAATAAATATGACCATACTTGTATATATATAGATATTTCCAGAAATATTGTTTCAGAATTAATATTGATTTTGATTCCATATACAATATTATCACATTTCATAATATTTAGTATATGTCACATTTAGGGGGAGTTTGTTTTTCTTTACCCATTTTTGTTGATGACAAAGGGGGAGAAAAGTATAAAATATAACATATGCATATATTAAGGTGGAGTTATTCAAAATAGGAGGAGTTAACCAATTTAGAGGGAGTTACATTATATTTTATAATAATATATTTATGGTTGTCATAACCAAAAGAGGGGAAATTGTTAATACCACATATATTGATTTTGATGACAATAACCATATAAATATATGTACTAATGTTTTTTTCAAATTATATAGAATATTTTGTAGGATATTATATAGGTTTATACAAGTACATGATAATCAAGTTTGAAGCCGATCAGTAAAAAGATTAGATATCAAGATTCAGAGATCATCAAGATAATGGAAGACTGATGAGTTTAAAGAAAAAGACATAAAGAGTCAAGACTATAGTTTATAGTTAATAGACATTGGATTAATTTGTTAAAGTCCTTGAATAGTAACTTTCTTTTCTTTGAATATTCTCTTATCAAAATATTTATTTTATTTTCCAAATATATTTTTACAAATATTTTATAAAAAGTTTTTATACGTTAAAAGTATTTTAAAACAATATTTAAAAGACTTTACAAATACCCAGAATTTTTAAACACCTTAAAAAGAATTTTTTTCAAAATACACAAGGGTATGTCGACATACCCTACCAATGTATGTCGACATATGTACCATTGAAGAAATGTTTTTGAATAGTCGTGATTTTTTGGCTACATCTCTTCATGAGTAGACATGTCCCTTCAAATACTATATAAAGGGGATTGGAAAACGAATTTGATAACTACTTTCTCTATATTCTTCTTACTCCAAATTCTCATTATATATTTCATAAAATTCACTTTCTATACTCTTTAAATTCATTCAAAATTCAATGTTTACTTTACAACATTCATTCTCTACAATCTACTCACTGATTTGAAAGTATTCTCTAATTAATTCAAAGATCACAGTGATATCAAAGGACTATAGGATATTTTGTATTCAAAGTACAACTATTTATATTTGGAATCAACAACTATTTATATTAGTGTGCTTGTTGCTCGTTAAAATCAAGTAGATGTGCTTGTTGTCCATTCAAATCAAGAGGGTGTGCTTATTTCCCTGTTTAAATCAAGTAAGCAATCTTATTGCCCGGTTAAATCAAGAGAGTATACCCTAAGCTTGGAAAGTCAGGAGGGTGTATCTTATTGCCTTGAAATCAAGATTGTATTCTGGTTTTCTTTCTACTTGATTAAAGTAGGCATTTGAAAGGAAATATGTACCTGCATTGTACATGATTAGACGTAGGATTGGTTAATTCGAACCAGTATAAAATACCTAGTGTCCCCTCTTACTTTTATTTTATTTTACTACATTTGTATATACATACATACATACATATATATATCTGTGACTGCCTCTTAATATATATCTGCGTTGATTTATTTGTGTTTCAATTTAGATTTAAAAATGTTTAGAAAAGTTATATATAAGTTATAAATACTATTCATCTGCCCTCTAGGGTTAAAGTGGCCTTAAGATCCATTCACACTGGTATAATTAATACTACATCGTTTCCCACACTTATGTCATTAGGTTCGTTTTGAAATTCTATACATATTAATATAATTCGACATTAAATATTCTGCATAGATTTTACATGAAAATTAGACCTTAGAGTATTAACTTTCTATATAAATATTTATATATTGACATCAATTATGAATTGATATATTAAAATATGGTTAGCTTCATTTGATTATTCAACATTTGAATTTGGACGAACTGTCAATTATTCATATATTATAAACCTTTTGCATATGTCTACACTTATAAATATGTGTACATATATACTCCATGATATGCATTGTTTATAAAAATACACACATAAACACGTGTGCCACAGACACACTTTTCATATGCAGACCCATACACCTTCTTGTATGTTAGACCTAAATATAATATATTTTATATGCACATTCCTTGTTAGTCATTGCATATTTGAAATTAATTTTTATTATCGAACTAGTTCAAACTAATTAAAATTTAGACTTCCCTTTTGAGTAATAAATGTTAAATATGATTTAATTTCAACAAAAATTATTCATGATAACACTATGAAAGATCTAGTGCATAATAAATTAAAAGGATTTTTTTTGAAATTTTGTCATTCTGTCCCGCTGCCCAATGCACCAGATCCATTAGTACCATCTTCAAACTCACCAGGTTGCTTTTTGGTCACTCTGGACCTTACCAGCATCACGTGTGTGCTCGAAATGAACCTAAACTCTCGGAACATCCATTCTATACACAAGACTCAACCGTCCAACTTACAACAATTCAGACGTTTACATTTGGGATTCAAACGACTGACCCTAATTTCAAACGTTTGATCTTAGAATATAAACATTTTAAAACCCCATATTTATACTGGAATAAATTTCAAACGTTTGAATTTCCTTTTCAAATGTATGAATGTCTCTTATGGCCAAAACATGAATTTGGATGGAAGAATTTCCTTTGGTGAAATTCTTCCCACCTATTTCTTGTTTGCCTTTCTTTCTCCTATCTTCGACTTTTGGCAACATGACACAGGGACACTTCGCACTACCATCGCTCAATATGGATTCACATCTTTGTTTTAAGTCATTGGACATTTAGACAAGTACTACTTTGCACTCGAAGAATAGCTTTGAGGAAATGAACAATTCAACTATCATTCAAGTTTAATTACTCAATTATCATTCCACGTCATTACCAAAGTCATGGATCATCCCAAATCATCCGATCAACTCCAAACCAATCAACAATTTCACAATTCAAACCAAACACAAAATTATTCAAAATCAAGCTTTTTAACACATTCATTCTATAATTAAACTCTTTACAAAATTCATTAAAACAAGATTCTCATTTGTTAAATCCCAATTCAAGTTCATTAATAAAGCCCTAGTGAACATTAGATATTTAACATGTTTTCTAGCATATTCAACGATCATATATCATAGAGGATAAATTACACTCATCCAATACGAAGAAATCCAAACTTTAGTTGAACCCACTTTGAAGCTCTCTCTTGATTTCTGAAATCTGACTCCAATCTTCTCCAAAATGCAAACTTGAAGAGATAGATTCGTAGAGAATCTCTCAATTTGAATTTTGAAATTTATTTTGGAATTTTTAGTGAACACATGAAGAACCTATGTCAATTTGAAGTTTGGAAACTCTTATTTCTTTATTGAAGAGAAGAAGAGGAAAAGCAAAGGAGGAATGAAATGAAGAAAGGCTTCAGTTCAAAAAATATAAACAATACTGCTAAAATTATATAGATTTTCCTCTAACCTCTCTTTTCTTTTTATTTATCAATTTTATCTGATTTTAACAAACTGTATATGTGTTTTTTTTCATAGCAAGCAACATTACAAACCCAGTAGAATAGGTCTCAAGGCTAATTCATTCATCTTTGAAAAAATTTCTTTTTAAGTCACTAGCTCGCTTCAGTCATTTAGTGCAAGTAAAACAATTTACTTTATGAATTATCAAGCATTAAAATTTGGTTTGTTACACTAGCATAGGAATACCACTCTATTTTTCCAGCTTCCAAGTTTGTTGGTATTTTTTTGACTGTTTAGTGTTCTCCTCTCATTGAGCACCATACTTTATTCCCACAAAATGCTCATTTTCCATGCTTCTTTCGTGTTGGAAAAAAACACACATCCAAATCTGATTGGATATTTCACCCTCACATCAGATACATCAAAGGATGCTAAAATGACCTGGCGTTGAGAAGTAAAATTATGTGAATATGTATGTGGAAGGTGGATATTAGGGGGAGAATTAGTTAAGTGTGATTTTGCTTGATTCCATCGATTTACAATCGATTGAAGTAGCAAAACTATTAGATAGCCAACTGGTGAAACTAAGAGATCTTTTTAATGTATCAAAAGTATAAAACAAAAGTATTTTTGATGCATAATTTAGTCCAATTTCAACTATTGACGTTCAAAGTTTGCTCTTGGTAAAAGTATATATTCTAACACCATTGGCCCAGTTGTTAGACGCTCCGACTTTTGTCCGTAAGGTCACATGTTCGAATTTTGCATAGCATGATTTGTACCACCGAATATATGTTAACATGTGGTATGTTATATATTACCTAAGACTTGTAGTACTATCATGTACCACCGCATTATTAAGTACCAATTTCAAGAAGGGTTTGCTCATGGTAAAAGCATTGTTAATACAACCCTTATTATGTATTATGATTTTTCAATATTTTGAAGTTGTTTCAAAAAATTTATCGTGCTCATCACAAAGATGCTTTAATTATGTTTCAATTTACATAATTTTAGCATGTCGTGTTTGTAGCACAGTTTACACTTATTTTTAATTGATTTGAGAACAGAGCCATATAAAGAGAATGAAAGTAGAAGAAATGGTATGAAAGTAATTTTAAATAAATTTGTTCTAATAGATTAATGTTTAAAAATTAGGTACTTCAAACTTACATGCAAGATATGTAAACCCTTCAAGTAAAAATGTTTCTTTTAAAAATAATATAAAATAACTTATAAAGAAATAAAGAAATAAAATCTGAATAGCTATGTCTTAATTGAGGCACGTAGTCTTTTTTGTACCTTTGAGTCTTTGACAAATCCCTTATTTGATGGCCATCAATATAACCTAACTGGAAATTTCACCTTCACACCAAACCGCCCACCAATAGAATCTACCTACATCCAATTAAAATCTCCCGCGAATTAAATATCCCCGAATAAATAAAAGCGAATCAAAGAGATCCCCACCACAAAACCCAAATCCCTAAAAAATAAAAACAATGGCCACCGCTTCTCTATCTCTCCTCAGCGGCACAACTCCCCGATCCACCACCGTCACATCCTGCCGTGCGTCCCCGCATACCCTACGCCGCCGCATCCTCCCTCTCCTCCTCCTATCTCCGGCAATATCCACCCTCTCCTTCAACGTTCCGGAATCTAAAGCACGGGATATTCCGATTTTCGGGTTGAGAGAGAAGATTGAGAAGGCGGAGGAGGCAGTGAAGGAGGAGATTGGAAAAGTTGAGGAGGAGATCGTTAAAGCGGAGGAAGAGGTGACGGAAGAGTTCCAGTTTGGGGCCGGAGGGTTGGTGCAGGCTGCGGTGGTCGCTGGGGTTGAGGCGGTTGCTGTGCTCGTTGGTGTTACTATTGTTAATGGCATTCTTGGACCTAAGGAGGCCTGATTTTATTTTTGTTAATGGCATTCTTGGACCTAAGGAGGCCTGATTTTATTTTTGTTTATGTCATAATTTAACTGTGAACATTCTAGCTTTTATTTTATTTTTTCTCTTTTTTCCGATGCTGTGTATTCTTTTATGAAAAACCGTTTACACTGCTGTTTCAACTTTGATTGGCACATTGTGGCAGTAAAAATTTTAGGCCCCGTTTGGTTTGTCGTTTTTAGTTTTGTGTTGTCGTCTATACGAAAACGCGTCCGTTGTATGTATAGTTGAAAAACAAATAATTTTAAAAAATGAAATTAACATATAAAATAGAAAACAAGTTTATTTTGTTTTTCGTGTTTCGAGAGATAATAAAAGCACAGAGAACAATCAAACTCTTTTGTTGTCCGTTGGTCGTCCCAACGGCTAAGAATTATTAATTTCTCTTTTTATTTCTTGCTATTTCTTAGTACAACTTGAAAACACAAAACTCAAAATACAAACCGAAACCAAATGGGTCCTTATTTTTTGATAAAATAGTTCTGGTTTTTGCGTTCACGATTTCAAGCATAACAAGCATAATCTGCATGACAAAAGCATTACCCTAACTATTACTTGATAATATGATTAATTTGTGTACATTAGTATTACTGCTCTACACTAAACAGAATGGAAAATGTGGAAATTTTGTGATCATTTGTAGCACATTTAGGGTAGATGAAAATTTTAAAGTTGTCCAACGATTTATATATGCTAGAAAGCCCAAAATCAGACATGCAGGTTACAAGCCCAACTCGGAGGATAGTGCACGAAGGCCTTGGGTTAGGGCAGCCCACTGAACTGGGTTCAACAAATTATAATTTTTCTGTTATAAACTGTTTGTATATGAATTGTAAACTCATCAAATAATGTGTAGCTTAGTGACAAGCAAATTTGGAATGAGCTCAGATGATCTGGATTTAAAGCTGGTAAGTAGGTCCGTCAATTCATACTTGAAAATTTCGAAATCCGTCCGCATCCGTATTCAAAAAAGGATAAACATCTGATATTCGAAAAAAAGAATGCGGATGCGGATACGAAAACATCTGCATTGAGAAATTATCCGTCCGATTTTTGTCAAGATTATAATTTAAATCTTGTGTATTTTAGTGCAATAAAAGATAGATATTTACTGTTTTATTAAGTTAGTGGTTTCTGCTATATGCATCTAATTCTTATTAACTGTTCGAAACTATTTATCATCATCATATTTGTTTATTTGTGACACTTTTATAATCAATGGAATTGAAAAATATTTATGTTAAACTTAAATTTTCTATTTTTATTTTTTGATTTATCGGCAGTTAACGGATAGCATAATTTTCCGATATCTGTTTATATTTACGGATGCAGATATGACACCATCCGCATCCGAAAGTATTCATTGACAGGTCTACTGCGTATATGGGCTTTGGCAGTCTAAACTGTGGGTTGGCTTTGGGGTTACTGCAGAATTTGAGGGGAATTCGGGGTAGGGGAGGGGTATTGATTTCAAATGCTCTAAAGCTGCGAGATTACTATGGTACTAAATTTTGTTCTTAATACCCGGGCATTCTAGCTTTATCAAAATGAAAAATATTAACTAGAGGATCAATATCAATGAAAGCGGATGAAAACATTGGAAGTACGGAAAATCCAAGTAAAAATATTGACCATCGAATAAAGGGAACGAAATGAGAACTTTTGAAAATATAGAAAACTTAACGAGAACAAATAAGTTTTTAATCCTCTCATTTTTGTTTATTTTCGAAATGAACAAATTTAAGAACATGACTTTTCATAATTTTCCGTTGGCTAATTCAATTTGTAAACCTAAATTTTTTGTACATACACGGTATTTAAAAAAAAATTTAAAGACCAAATACTCTTATTTACAACAATTAATAATGTCCCCGTAGAGACACGCATAGGAAAATACAATAACCCTGTAGAGGTGTAACAACCCGGCTTTTCGCGATCATAAAATTTTGTGTTGTAGAATGAAAATCCCGATCGTTTAAACAATTTCAATAGTAGTAAACAGAGAGTTGAACTAACTAGCTATATCTTTCAGAACTCACAGCGGAATGGATCCAAATACGATATAAATAAACAAATCTCGTCCACATATAACACAAGTCATTCATAGTATTCATACACACACACATTATCACACCATATATAAAATATATACAAATAAACAAATAACATATGTAAACAGCTTCATAGTCACTGTCTTCGAACGCCATACAATCCAAAGCTAATCTGTTAACCTATAGTGTATGAGGAAGGGATGTGACACACATGTCTGTCGAGTAAAAATATTACCAAGCATATACTGCTAATATGATTTCATAAACATCAATGAGAACTAATCCTAATTTTACCTCAATCTGTCTCACATGCGTCTATAGAGTTAATCCATCATAATAAACAAAATATGGGGACCACTATCATATACTTAACAACACTAAATGTACGGTAAAGTTAGTTAAACATATAATATACCATCGACAAACATAAGAGAGGAAAAGAGAATTAGTTAAACATATGCTAAGCTCACAACCAACAGAATAGTTAGTTAGACATAGACTAACCCCAAAATATAATTAAACATATGCTATTCCATAAACGAAACACGGACGTAAGTTAGATAAACATAGACTAACTTGTGTACACACAATGGTATAGGTAAACATAGCCTACCCGATAACGAATGATTCGATATCAACGTCATACTATATGCCAGTCAACCATGAACATTTTTGGACGTTAAATGCTTTCAAACATCGCAGAAAAAGCACACATCGCTTACTATATATTTCATATCGGCCAGGTCCGTATAACCGATATTTGAAAACTGCTTTTCAAATATGAATTTCAACCGTTGTTTACTATCTATTTTGTTTCTATACTTCCTTAACATCCTTTTCTATTGGGTAAACGTTCCCTATATCATGTGTCCACATTATATACAAATACAAAGCCTTAACCACCCTAATCTAATCATTTTGTACAAATTTTATTTTATACAAAATTTAGATGAAATTTAACCCAATTTGATTATTATTAACATCATTAAATTCTAAAATTATTTCAATATAAATTTCATAATCCAATTCACCCAAATTCAATTATCAAATTAAACTAGTCGGCTCATACAATGTATACTACTCTTATGTAAACAATATATCCTCAATAAAGAATCTTACTCACAGAATTGCATTGCCAAGCCTTAAAATTTGCCTATTAGTATCTGATTCCTCCGCTCTTTGGAATTGTAGTCCTCTAAAGTTTCCTGAATCCACAAACGATTGGTATCTTCGCGCAGTCCTCTTCATGCTCGTCGATTTGATATATAGATTTCTAGATTTTCTTTAGGTTTGAAAGAGGAATGGTGAATCAGAGGGATTGAGCAAGAAGAAGAGAAACTGAAATCGTACGTGGATGAGGAAATGAATTCAAAACTTTATATGCGGCTTGATATAAACTTTCCAACCATCGCTTCAGTCTAATGGGCTTAGGCCCGTTTATATAAATTAAAACTCACTTACATAAAACCCACGTATCTTCTTCATACGAACTTCGATAAGGACAAACTAATATATTATTCTGACCAGAAAAACCAGCTCTACGCAGCGGTACAAGTTTCGTTGCCATAATTTCAATGTTTGTAGAATTACTATTTTTCCCTAGTAATAAAATATACGTTCAATCTCATGGGGTATATTACATTCACCTCCCCCCTCTTTAAAAAGAATTTCATCTTCAAAATTTCGAACCAAAATTCCTTCTCACATTTTTCTGTATCTTATGCTATATAAACACACACGCACACACACACACGCACACACATATATATAAGGCCGTTAAGGTAATGGTAAATTTACCATTACCATACCAATACTAAGTCATTGGTAGCCAATATTGAGCTACATTATTATATCAATGCAATCAATATGATAATGGTAAATTTACCATTGTTAATGGTAAATTTAGCGGTAAAGCAATATCAAACCCAGTGGTAACGGTAAATTTACCAATCATATTACTTTTTCCCCACTGTTAATTTAATTCTAACCATGGACACTTTTAAGGGTATATATGTTATTATTATTATTTTTGAAATATTATTTATAATAATGTTTCTTGTATTATTTTATTAGGTTCAAAACATAAGAGTATCAAAGTTATTATTTCATATTATTATAAATAATTCATCATGAATTAAAAAAAATTATATCAAATAAAATAAGTCAAAATTTTGATATAAATATTGATGGAGTTAAAATAAGGAAAAAAATGTTTACCTTTTTATCATTATAATTTTTTTAATGCAATATAAAATTTATGTTTAATGTACTGATAAAAGTACCATTACCAGTCAACATTTCATCGGTATATCAAAGATCATTTTACCAATGGTAATGGTAAAGTATTGATAGTCATTTTTGACTTATTAGTAGTATTGATATAGTAACAGATTTCGCATAGCGGTAATGGTTACTGCTACCATAACAGCTATATATATATATATATATATAAACATAGGACAATAACGTAAATAACACACCTCACATCAACTTTCCCAAAGGAGAGCATTCCATCTTCATATGATCCATCTGATTGTAGTTATAACACTTTATCTTTGCAACTTTAACCCTACAATCCTTCAACTCGTGTCCTCTCATGTTGCAACTTTCACACTTCATGTCTTACTTACCACTCCGTCCACTTGGACCTCCAAAATCTTTATGCTTACCTTGATTTACATTCTTTGTCGGCTGCCATTTAAAAATTTCCAATATAGTGGTATTCAGCAGCGCTGCCTCTATTAAACTTCCAAACTTCGCTCCAATAAGAATCTGACTAAGTACTAATTCCCTAAGCGATGAACTCAATCCTTTCGGAAACTTCATTGCCTTCTTGGATGCCGTATCTACCAATTCGAATCCAAACTTTTCCAATCCATTAAAATTATTTATATATTTCTTCATAATAGAATTCTCTTGTTGGATATTTATAAACTTCTAGAGCATCACTTCCTTTTCTACTCTAAATAAAAATTTCATCTCAAACCTATCCTTAAAATTAGTTTAGGAGATTTCATTTTCATGAACTTCTTCTATAACAACATCCCACCAATTCATTGCTTCTCCCTATAGGTGCTAAGAAGAAAGTTGCCTCTTTACTTCATCACTCAAATTCAGCACAGTAAAAATCCTATCACATCTACACAACCAAGCTTGCATCTCCAAAAAAGCTTTCGTTCCATTATACGGCTTGCCACCCATATCCAGAAAATCCTTACATAGTTTTGGAAAATTAGGCCCTAGTACACGAACAACATTCCCATATTTTACTCTAGTTACAGTGGCTCCTTCTTTGACGGTGGCCTTGTTTCTAGCTTGGAGATAACAGCGGAACCAAAGTGGAACATTCACGCACGGTACTTCCCCAGCTTCATTTTCAGTGCTAGTGCCAATGCTAGTTTCAGTCGGGTTACTCATCACTACTATATATAAAATAGGCCTCAATATTATACCCTTCAAGAGTAGTAACATAATGGTAAACATAAACCCTAGTTTAAACATCATACGTCCATTTACTTTAACCCATATATACATACATACATACATATATATATATATATCACATAGAAAATATACAAGTACACTCTCTCTATACATCCTAACCTAAGCTCTGATACCAAATGTAACATCCTGGCTTTTCGCGGCCATAAAATTTTGCACCGTAGAATGAACAACCTGATCGTTTAAACAATTTTAATAGTAGTAAATATAGAGCTGAACTAACTAACTATATCTTTCAGAACTCACGGTGGAATGAATCAAAATACAATATAGATTAATAAAAAAAATCTCATCTACATACAACACAAGCCATTCATAGTATTCATGCATACACACATTGTCGCACCATATACACAATATATATAAATAAACAGATAGCATGTGTAAACATCTCATAGTCATCATCTTCGAACACCGTGCACTTCAAAGCTAATCTGTCAACCTAAAGTGTATGAGGAGGGGGACAGACTCACATGTCTGGTGAGTAAAAATATTACCAAGTATATATTGCTAACATGATTTCATAAAAATCATATAAGAACTAATACTAACATCACCTCAATCTGTCTCACTTGCATCTACAGGGTTAGTCCATCATAATAAACATAATATGGGATCACTATCATATACTTAACAACACTAAACATGTGGTAAAGTTAGTTAAACATATACTAACCCATCGACATACACAAGAAAAGAAAAGATAATTAATTAAACATATACTAATCTCATGACCAATATAAGAGTTAGTTAGATAGAGACTAACCCTGGAATATAGTTAAACATAGATTATTCCCATAAACATAAACATGGACGTAAGTTAGGTATATTTAGACTAACTTGCATATACACAAAGGTATAGGTAAACATAGCCTACCCTAAGAACGAATGACTCGATATCAAAGTCATAATATATGCAAGTCAACCATACAATTTTCCGAACATTAAACACTTCTAGATGTCATAGAGAAAACACACATTCCTTACTATCTATTTTGTATAGACCTAGCTAAAGTAGAATGGCTTCAGCCTTGGTCCAGGTTCAATATGGAAAACTGAACCTTGCACCGGTGGACCGGTGGACCCCACACTAGTAGACTGGTTGCTGTATCAATTTTAGAAAACTGATATCTTAAAATTGTTTTTTTTTTCAAATATGAATCTCCACTATTAGTTACTGTTTGTTATGATTCTATGCTTCCTTAATATCCTTTTCTATTGTGTAAACGTTCCCTATATCATATGTCCAGATTATATCCAAATTCAAAGCCTTAATCACCATAATCTAACATTTTATACAAATTCCATTTAACACAAAATTTAAATGAAATTTAACCCAATTTGATTATTATTAACATCATTAAATTCTATAATTATTTCAGTATATATTTCCTAATCCAGTTTACCCAAATATAATTATCTAATTAACCTAGGGTGCAATCATGCAATGTATACTACTCTCATGTAAACAATATATCCTCAATCATGATTCTTACTCTCCAAATTGCATTTCCAAGCCCTTGAATTCATCTATTGGTCTTTGATTTCTCTACTATCCAGAATTGCAGTCCTCTAAAGTTTCCTAAATCTATAAATGATTAATATTTTCATGTAGTCCTCTTCTTTCTCGTCAATTTGATATATAGATTTCTACGTTTTCATTTAGATTTGGAAGAGGAATGGTGAATCAGAGAGATTGAGAAAGAAGGAGAAGAGAAACTGAAATCATATGTGAATGAGGAAATGAATTCAAATCTTCTATGGCCTAATAAAAACTTCCCAACCCTCGCTTCAGTATAATGGGTTTAGGCCTGTTTAAATAAACTAAAATCCACTTAGTTAAAACCTACGTATCTTCTTCATACGAACTCCGATCGGGACAATCCAATTTATCATTCCGACTAGAAAAAAAATGAGCTTTACACAATGGTACAAGTCCCGTTGCCTATTTCCAATATTTGTAAAATTAATATTTTCCCCTAGCAATAAATTATATGTCTAGATCTCATGGTGTATTACAAGAGGCATACTTAGGTTTGTATTTTAAGCATACAGATGCTCTATGAGATTAAAATTTTACATCGTATGGGCTCTGTGTGGTAGGTCTTCTTAGCTCGCTCTAGCACTACATGGAATCTCGACTTTCCAGTAATAAATGGTTATAGTGATAAGGTGGATTTGGAAATTATAGGGTGTATGTAAAATGATAAATGTTGTATATGTATGCAAAATGATAAATGATGTATATGTTGTTTAGTGAAAAAATCAGGTGTATGTAAAGCAAAACAGGTGTGTGAATAAAACTAGCCTTTTCTATTTTTATTCATAATTCACTTAATAATTTAATAAGTTTAGATATTTTAATACTATTTCCCATTTTAATTTTAATTTTATCTTGATTCGTATCATTTGATTTTCTTAGCATATGTCTTTTTTAATCTAACTAATGAAAATTATGTATGTGTTTACGAGTATACATGCACGCCTATAAAGGTCTTCATCTAATCACCCGTGCGTGTTGATGATTACTTTCATTTTCAATAAACTTGTTGTTTTCTTGCTTAATCTCTTTTATTCTCCTCTTTCACCAAAAATGTGAATAATTGTACTTAGACAATAAATATATTAATGAATAGATTCCTTTTCTTATATTTCAAAATATTCATGCGCGTACTCTTTATACTTGTCCTACGAATCAAATTCATCTTATTTTACTTCTAGGTATAATGGATTTGTATTGATAAGAAAAAAGTAAAGGCGGTCGTAGCGTTGAATTGATATATATATTATGATAATGTATATGAAAAATACATACATACATACATTTATATATAAATATGTATGTATGTATGTATGTATGAATGTATGTATATGTATATGTATATACATGTTTGTGTGCTGATGAACCAAAAATTGGCACAACACCCCAAATCTACTAGAAAGATATAATTGAAATAGCATAAAATACTAAAAACAAGAGGAATTTTATAGTGGTTCGGAAAAATCTATGGCCTATGTCCACTTTAATCTAAGTAGAGATTAATTATCACTACTCACTAGTACGAATTCTTTGCAATTTGATTTTCAGTCTAGAACAGCAAAAGTAAGCTCTCATATGAAAATGGTGTGTAGAGAGTAGAAGATAAAGAAAATTGAGGCAAAAAAGTCCTTTAGTCATTGCTCTATGTATCTACTTGGAATTTCGAACACTTCGTATTTAGATATCTGAATTATCTAAATATTTGAATCTTGGTTAAATGTGACTAAATTTGATTTATAACCTTTTTAACCCATATTCCAATTAATAACTGAAGATAAGAAACTTGTTTTTGAAATGTGTTTACAAAAATAAATAGTTCGAACAAATATCGATAATGTGACTACAATTCATTTTATCGATAAGTGGCTTTTTACTCAATAGAAGTTGTTCGAACATGTTGTGCTTGCTTAGAATATTAATGTGTAATTAATTAGCAACTAAAAATATTTTGCACTAATGGTAATTAATGGGGTAGGATGATGTCATAGTTGATGTCATAGGATTAAAGCTATTTTGGTGAATAGTAAAAGATACCATCCTAAGGGTGTGAGGTGGAAAGCTAGGCACATGGAAGGGAGCATGCATGGTGACCTTCCATGGAGGGTAAGAGGTGAGTGATTACCTTTGGGGAACTTCTACATAAGGCCCTTCATGGGTTACATTAACACATTTGCTAATTTTCAAAGGTAGAAACATTTAGTCTTAATCTTCTTCTAACTTCACTAATCAATCTTTAATCAAAGTAACTATTCTTCAATCTTCACAAAGCTTAAGTATAAGGCTTAACACAACATAACAACAAGGAACAACAACCCTAAGCATGAAGAAAAGGAACAAAACACCCCACAAAGGTTGGGCCGTGAGCATTGATGGATTAAGGAAGGAGAAAAGAGAAAAAATGACCTAAAGGTTGGATCTTTTGGATGTTTGGTAATGGAAGAAAGTATTCATGTGATTCTAAGTGGATTTTGTTAGCTTGGTTTTGGAGTGAGTTAACTCACTATTGAAAATCATATAATGTGTGGATATATGTTATGCTTGAACATAAAGTTCATTAACTAATTAAAGTTATAACTTTGGACCCCTATTGCTTTTGAATGCAAATGACTACTATATATGATATATATTCATTTCTAGTACACTTTACAATATGTAATGTGGCCTTGACTTTGTATTTACATGTTTAGTTCGGTTTTATGTGGCATTGAAGTGTGTTTGAATGTGTTTGAAGCGAGAGAAAGTTTGCTATAAGTGCACTTTGGATCCTTTGTGCTTTAACATGTGTTAAAAGGTTATATGTGAATATATAGTGAAATAACAATCTTGGTTGTTCTCTACACTTACAATAGTGTATGGAACAGTGAGGAAATGGTTTGGAAACTTATAGAAATGATAGGATAAAGTTGTAAAAGTTAGAAGCGAAATAGTCGCTATAGATGCACTTTGTAAATGCCTTGTGTTAAGCGATTTTTAATATGATTTTGGAAGATATCCTCAATGGTTCCTTTGCATGGTTATTAAGCTAAGTAAGTCAAGTACTTACTGTAAAAAAAATTGGATTTTAAATCTATTGTTAACTAGATGAAAACTGGTCAAACATTAGGGCTTTAAAACTGGTTTTGTGGTAAGAACAGTAAACTACAACACTTTGCAACTGCATTACTTTCTAGATGTTCCTAAACTTTTGATAGCAGTTCTGTAAATCCTGTAGTGTGTCGTTCTAAACTTGCCTAACCCGACGGGTAAAGGAGTTTAAAAGGTTGACACGGTTATAAACCCAAAATTATTTTAGGCCTCCATTTGAATTTTAGAAAGTAAAATGAATTTGATATTGTGTATATACTTTTAGGATGTTGTAGAGAAGTAAATTTTTAAGAAATTTTTTATTAACAAAGTTTTTTCATTATAAAATGTTTATAAACTTGTGTAATGTTTTATGAAATGGTTCGTAAATGATTTTAGTATTAAATAATATTTACTATTTGCGCAAGTGAATATGATATAAAAAGGTATTTGTATAGTTGAAGAAACCAATAGGATATAATACTTAAGTTGTACATAAATTGATTTATTTGCATGACTGTTCTTGATCCAAGATTCGAGTACATGATTCTAGGTGATTTACACCGATTTGAATAAGGATTATTCACTCGATTCTCAACGACGAACACTTGAATGGATCCTTGATATGATCTCGAGGTTTTCTATCATAATATATGACTATGTAAGGGAAACATGGGTTTCTAATCAAGGAACCTGATCAGAGTCTGCACTAGAAGGGCCAAGTGATCTACACTAGTTTGGAAGTGAAATTTATATGATTGAGTAAGTGATCAGATTTGATATTGTGTATAGATGATCCATATGCATCATATGGGCATTAGCATATGTTCATACTATGTTTTATTTGCTTTTGGAGAGTTCAAGGAATGACTTTTCGATTTTTTCTAATGTAGCTTGAATAATCATCTAAGTAACAACATGAGGCTAATGAGCGTAAGGTACGCTTAGTAGGTTATTTATCATCCTTGTGCTATGAGAGAGATTTTAAACTTGAGCAAACCATAAGCTTTGTTTGCTAATGATTTTGAATACTGTTGAGTACTACTGTGTGATTGTTTCTTTAGTTTATCGGTCGTGTTGAACTTTTGAGGATGAAATGTTTTAAGTGGGGGAGAATGTAATGACCTGAAATTTCGAACACTTCATATTTAAATATCTGAATTATTTAACTATTTGAATCTTGGTTAAATACGATTAAATTTTATTTATAATCTTGTTAACCCCCTTTTCAATTTATAACTAATGATAAGAAACTTGTTTTTGAAATGTATTTCCAAAAATATATAGTTCGAAGAAATATCGATAGTGTGATCGAAAAACTTTTTATCAATAAACGACTTTGTACTCAATAGAAGTAGTTCGAACTTGTTGTGCTTGTTAGAATATTTACATGTAATTAATTAGCAACTAAAAATATTTTGCACTAATGGTAATTAGTAGGGTAGGATGATGTCATGGGTGATGTCATGGGATAGAAGATATTTTAGTGAATAGTAAAAGATATTTTCCTAAGGGTGTTAGGTGAAAAGCAATGCACATGGAAGGGAGCATGCATGGTGATCTTCCATGGAGGGTAAAAGGTGAGTGGTTACCTCTTAGAAACTTCTACATAAGGCCCTTCATGCATTACATTAACACATTTGCTAATTTTCAAAGGTAGAAGCACTTCATCTTAATCCTCTTCTAACTTTACTAATCAATCTTTAATCAAAGTAACTCTTCTTCAATCTTCATAAAACTCAAGTATAAGGCTTATCATAACATAACAACAAGAAATAGCAACAAAAAGCATGAATAAAAAGAGAAGAACACCCCACCCAAGGTGGGGCTATGAGTATTAACGGAGCAAGGAAGGAGGTCGAGAGAAAAAATGAGATAAAGGTTGGATCTTTTGGATGTTTGGCGATGGTGGAAAGTGTGCATGTTATTATAGGTGGCTCGTGCTTATGTTCGTTTGGTTTTGGGGTGAGTTAACACACTACTGAAAAGTATATAATGCGTGTGTATATGTTGTGCTTGAATATAAAGTTCGTTAACTAATTAAAGTTATAACTTTGGACCCCTCTTGCTTTTGAAAGTAAACGACTACTATACATGATGTATAGTTACTTCCACAACCCTCTACAACATGTAACATGGCCTTAACTTTGTGTTTACATGTTTAATTTGACCGTATGTGGCATTGATGTGTGTTTGAATGTTTGAAAAGAGAAAGGTCGCTATAAGTGCACTTTGAATCCCTTGTGCGTTAACTTGTGTTAAATTGTTATATATTATGAATAATATATATTGGTTGTTCTCTACACTTATAATAGTGTATGGAACAGATATAGTTGTAAAAGTTAAAAGCGAAATAGTTGCTATAGGTGCACTTTGTCAATGCCTTGTGTTCGATGAATTTTATAATGATTTTCATAGATATTCTTGGGTGTTTCTTTGCATGTTTACTAAGTAAAATAAGTCAAGTACTTATTATAAAAATATTAGATTTTAAATCGATTGTTAACTAGATGAAAAATGGTCAAACATTAGGGCTTTAAATCTGGTTTTGTGGTAAGAACTTTAAACTGCAACACTTTGCAACTGTAACATTTTCTAGTTGTTTCTAATCTTTTTATAGCAGTTCTGTAAATCCTGTAATATGTTGTTTGAGACTTTAAAAGGGTTAAAAATGTTACTTAAGTAATGAATTTTCCAAGATCTTTTTAGGGACGTTTAGTAACATAAATTAGATTGTTTTGAAAATGGTTTGGATTTTAAATACATTTCTGATAATTATTTATGAATTTTTAAAGTAAATGGTTTTCTTTGAGAGAAATGAGTGATCCTCTATTAGAATAGAAGAACACTAATAAAGTAAATAATTAGGAAACATGTTTTTTTTATTCTTTTTGTTAAATTTCTACATTAATTATTTTTGCATAATACTTCCGTTAATGAATTTCTTGGTTAACCCCAAAAAGTGTAAGAAAATGATATTTGGTTGAATAGATACTTTAGTAATCTAGATTAACTTGCTAGGAGGCACATGCTCCATGTTGAATCGATGTTAGTCTCAAAGTCATGAGTGTTTTAGGAATTCAAAAAAAGTTATGATTGAAATCACAAGTGCTTGTGAGTTTGAAAATAAGTTATGATTCAAGAATCTTATGTCTGCTTGTTGGACGTATGCACTTCCAATAGCGAAGTCAAGGTCGTGTTAAAATCATAAGTCATAATTCATGTCTCTTTATTCATATGCAATGCGATTGTAAAAGTACAAGCCCTTATTTGCAATAAGGGTCGCAAGATTACAATTGGCACTAAAATGCCTAAATTGATTAGGGTTACAAACTTAAAATGTAAGAATGAGAAAAGAACTAATCCCCTCCTCCATTTCCCTAGGTTTTTTTATAGGGGTTGGGAAGAGTGGCATAACTAACATGTGTCACCTTCGACATGCTTGGCTTTCGGCATCATCAACATCTCGATGGTGCCAGGTGTTATGCTTCGTATTGAAGATTTTTGACATCCCTTTAAGTGTTGATAACACACGACATTATGCTTTGCCGTATTGCTATGTTGAGATATTGGCTGAAGAGCTATGACATCTTTCCAACGCTTACGAGCTCCGACATTATCATGAATGTTGATGATCTTCGACATCAGGCTTTAATACCCAACATTTAAATCCATCTTGATCTCTCATTATCAACCTAAAAGGTAGTGGCCTTCGATATCCTCTGAAGGCTTGGTTGATGAAGTGTGACATCAGTAAGACGTGGCGTCGGTGGTTGAGAGCATTGAAGAGATGCAGAATTGTGGCATGCTTTTTGTACTTTATTAGCAGGCGACAACCTTATACATAGGTTTCTTGAGACTCAAAATCCTTCAATTTATTATCACTGGACATCGGTTATCGACGACATGCAGCATCAATGAGATGCGGTATTGATGATATATCATGCCTCTATCACATTGATGACCTACGTATAACAACCCTAATTTTTACAAATATTATTTAGGACATTTAATTAGTTAAATTAAATGAAATAATGTATATGATTAAGGGATTGAGGTTTGTGTAATTAGAAGGTAGCCGTCCCATTTAAAAAATAAACTAAGAGAAAATGAAATAGAATAAATTAGGGTAGTTGATAAGGGCAATATAGGAATAAGTATTATTCTTATACCCTAAACCCTCACTCAAGTTCATTATTCACGTTTAAAATCAAAAATCAAATACCAAAGAGGTTGGCCACCATTAAGGGAAAACAAGAAGAAGATAAGAGGAAGAAGCTTAAGCAACTTAGTTCAAGATCAAATCTCAACTCCTTAATCAAAAAGCTAAGGTGAATAATAGGTTACATCTCATTTTTTTTATTTTCAATTTTAGATTGAGATACGAATTAATTTGCAAATGTTTTGCCATGTTTTCTATTGTTAAAATGGATAATTATGCTTATTGATGATTTATGCTATTTTATATGGATTTTATGATAAGTTTTAATGTGAAAACCCTATTAGATGACATCCAAATGCCTTGCGATTCTGAGATGAGGTCAGGAATAATATTTTAGAGATGGGTTTCAAATTTCATATTTTTTTGAATTAATGTGGATTTATTATTAATTTTCTAGTAAGGAAAATGGTTAATTGGGTTTAAAATTAAATACGGTTAATTTATATTATTTTTGGGTCAGAAATTAATATATGTTAGAAAACGTATTAAAAATGATTTTTGGGAATTTTTTTTGAATTTTCCTAAGTGTTTTAATAAGTATATAAAATTATCTAAGGTATGAGACTTAAATGTTTTATATATTTATAAAAGGAGAAGGAGCAATTTGTAAATCTTTTAAATTACTTACTTCTTAAATTTTGGGAGCACTTTTAGAAAAGAATTTGGAAAAGAAATTAACAACCAATCATATGTTGATAAATAAGGCAGGTTAGTTGAAAAGAATTACCTTTAAAAGATAAAATTCAGTTTACCATGTTTTGTTGTTTCGCCACTTTCGGCACCTATCTTTCGACCAAGTACTCACGCTTTCCTCTCCATCGAAACCAATATGCATGGTATCAAAGACTTGGTATGTGGTAAATTGGATATAGGCGAAAGGTATTGGGTCGAAACATGGAGTTCCTAAGGGGTCGAAATCGTACTTTGCTTTTAAAATAAAATGTGCTTGCTTTGCTTTCGAAAAGTATGTTTTCACTTAGATAGCTTTCGACTTGGTTAAATGGTTTTAAGGAATGGTTTCGAAAGAGGTTGCGCCTTTTGTTTTATAAAGAAGCTTTTGAAGGGGTCGAAACCCCTTGCTGCCGCCTTCAACCTTTTGAAGCAATGCTTTCAAAAGGGTTTCTTTGTTTTAAAACCTAAGCCGCTTCTCCAATGCTTTCGAAGGGATTGGTTTTGACACCATCCACTTCTTTTACTTAGGAAATTGATTTCGAAAGAGTGCTTTCGACTTAGTTGTTTTAAGAACCTTTTGTTCTATTAAAAGTTAAACCCAAAGGTTTCGAAAGGAATAGTTTTAAATGGTTTCGAAAGGTTTTCCACATGTTTACTTGAACCCAAATGCTTTCGAAAGGTTTGATTTATGTAAACTTAATACTTTCGAAAGGTTTAAGATAAAGGTTTCGAAGGGGTGGTTCCCTAAAGTTTCAAAAGGTTTTAAATGGAAGGTTTCCAATGGTTTCGAAAGACATGTTTAAGGTGTTTTGAAAGGAGGATGTCTATGGTTTTATAAAGCTTTTGAAAGAGGTGATTTCAATGTTTTCGAAAGGTTTAATGTAAGTGGTTTCGAAAGGTCTGTTTTGGCCTTCGGCCTAGGTTATAAAGTAAAGTAGCTTATTTGTATTGAAAGGGGGTACTTTCAAAGGTTTTGAATGTTTTCATCAACAAAGTTTTGTGTAAAGCGTATTCAACATGGCAAAATGATTTGAGTAAAGCATAGAGTATATTTTCGTTGTTTAAGTATGATTTAAAAAGGGTTAAATCATTTTGAAAGAAAAGGTTTTCAAGGAAATTTTTAAGGGTAGATGACCCTAAGTAAAATTACTTAGATATTAGAATACCATATGGGACTAGTATGAGGGTGCGCCTGATACTTTAGCTAGTAGCCCTAGCTAATATAAGTCCAAAATTCCAGTGTGTAGGGCTTTGTCACAGGTAAGACTAAAATGATGTTACACACAGAAAGGAATATACAGAGTGATGATAGGTTATTGGTGAACCCGCAAAACCATTAGGATCAATTGACCCTGGGAGAAGTAAGTTAGGGACAGACCGTCCAGAGAAGGAGTATCTAACATAAGTTAGATTATTTGTTTATTTTGTCTGATAAGCCCAAGTCAGCCAAATGTTAGTAGTTAACCCAAAAAAACTATAGTGTTCGGACCGATAGTCCACTGATTACCTGATTTATATGCTTACATGATATTGATATTATTGTTTTAACTAGTTTGGTTGTAGGGTTTTGGTTTGCAAAATATATGTCTTTAAAAGGGATATTAGTGAGGGAAAACCTGTTACGCTAAGCGGTGTAGTCTCACTTAATATCAAATAACCGAGATGTATAGTATTATTCACACCAGGCTTTATGTCTGACTCGAAGTTTATGTTTTTCCCCTTAAACTCTTGGGTGCTCAAAATCGATTTGAGTAGGCCGAGGGTTGAGGATTTATAGGTTATAGTAGGTGGACGAATAAAGCTTCTGAAGACGAGAAGGAGGCTGAAGTTAGCTATTTAGTAGTTGTTATGTTTTATTTCTGCCGTGTTGTATTAAGTCTGTTATGACTATTTAGTACTCTGATCATCCAAAGGGGCATCTTCATATATCGCTCTTGGCGTATTTTGTAATAATTATATTTGATATGAACCTAGGAAATGTTTGGGATTATATAACTTTGATACAAAATGTAATCAAAAAAGTGTTTTAATCTGTGATGATTTTATTTCATATTCAAGTGCTTCTGATATTATGGATACCATTAACATTACCGTATTTGGTCACCGGAAATTAATACTATGGATGACTGCAGCATCTGTAGCTCTTAGCTTCGGGCCTTCAAATAGGGAATGTTACAACTTGGTATCAGAGCGTAGGTTTATAAAAAATTTAAACTTAAAATGATTTTGAAAGCCTAATCCTAAGGACTTAGAGAAAAGATCGGGGTATGGGATAACGCTATAGTAACGTACTTGTATTTTCTATATAAAGGTATACGTTTTAGCTCTATTCTCCTATCTCTCCTAGGCTATTCTTCTATATCTTACGAAGGCTCGAATGCAGATATGGATGCTAGAAGTGGAAGAGTTAACCTTGGTGGGGAAGCACCATAACTAGTGGAAATGCTAGACCAAATACCAGGAGGAACCCAGGTCAGGCACAAGTTGGAAATGTGGGTGCTGGAGTCTCGCAAGTTGACATGTGAGTGATGTATCAGTTCTTTGTCAACATGATGCAAGCGGGAGTTGCTGCTGTGGTAGTTGGAGGAGGAAATCAATAAGCTCAAGTGGTCAACAGCTATGCTGTTCTGAGTAGAGATTATGCTCGGTTGGGAGGAAAGCCATTTATTGGTACTGAAGACGTAATCGAAGTGGAGAATTGGTTGCTTCATTGCGAGAGGATTTTTGATGATCTAGGGCTCAATGATGAGCAAAAGAGAAGGCTCGCTTCTAGACAGTTACAAGGAGCAGCGATGTACTGGTGGAACAGTGTTACGATCATATTTAACGAAGAGACGATGACATGGGCTGAGTTCAAAAGGAGATTTGAGGAGAGATTTATGTCAGAGATTGCTAAGTCCACTCTGCTCAGGAAGTCTACTGAGTTGGACCAGGGAGACATGACTGTGCTAGAGTATGCAACAAGGTTTGAGGAGCTAGCGAGATATGGTTATGCTACTGTTGATACTGTGATTAAGAGAAATGAGAAGTTCATTAGGGGGTTGAAGCCTAAGCTTTCTAAGGCCACATTACCGCATCTCAGGGACCCATGTGATGTTGTAGTGGAAATGGCTTTGAGACATGAGAAAATGCTTGCTTTTTTGGAAAGGAATAAGGCAAAGGAAGTTCAAGGAGTGCAGAGTCAGAAAAGAAAGTTTTTCCATAAGAAGGGAGCTTTGAAGGGTGGAGCTGCCAAAAAGGGAAAGGTGTAGGTTGTTTGCTATAAATGTGATAATAAAGGGCATTTCGCAAATGAATGTCACTCAGGGGATGGAAAGAAGGTGATTGGGAAGAAGAATATTAGATGCTTCAACTACAATCAAATTGGACATTACAAGAACCAGTGCAAAGAGCCAGCTAAGGATGGGAAAGACAAAGTGTTAGCATTTGAGCTTGCTACCTCTAAGCCAACAACAGAGGAAAAATGAAAGGCTGTGTTCGGAGGTATGCTTATGATTCATGGTATGTCAGTTTGCGTTCTATTTGATACCAGTGCATCACATTCTTTTATATCTCACTGTTTGGTAGATAAGCTTAACCTAGAACCCTCATACTTAGTTACTTCCTTAAGGGTTGCAAATCCAATAGGTGGGTATGCGACACTTGGGATGATGTGTGACCACTTAGAGATTGAATTATTAAGTCATACCTTTGTTTGTAGTTTGCATGTGTTTAATTTCGTAGGGTTCAGAATTATTTTGGGTATGGATTGATTAAGTGAATACGATGCTGGGATATTTTGCCATGATAGGAAAATATCACTTAGACACCCTGGCTGTAGTAATCGGATTATATACTTCATAGAAAACCTTAGTTTTGAGGCTAATGCTTTGTTGGCTGTTATGGAGGTAGAAGATGAGTTGTACCGCATTTTCGTTGTTAGAGAATTCGTAGGTGTCTTTGAACCTGTAGTAGGACTACCACTGAAACGAGCCATTAAGTTTCAGATAGATTTAGTACCTGGAGCAGAACCAGTAAGCAGACCACCAAGCAGAATGACACTTACCGAGATAAAGGAGTTAAAGGTGCAGTTTGTAGATTTGGAAGGCAAAAATTTTATTAGACCTAGTAGTTCGCCTTGGGGAGCAGCCGCAGTGTTTGCCAAGAAGCCAGACAGATCGTTAAGGTTATGTATCAATTATTGTAAGTTGAATGAGAAGAAAATAAAGAATCGATATTAATTACCCAGAATTAACGATTTGTTCGATCACTTGAGTGGAGCCAAGGTATTTTCCCAATTGGATTTAGCGACAGGGTTCCATCAGCTTAGAGTGGCAGAGGATAGTATTCCTTTGATGGTGTTTAGAATCAGATATGGATCATACGCATGGTTAGTGATGCCATTTGGACTAATTAATGCGCTGACATTCTTTGTAGATTTGATGAACTGAATTTTTCGAGAGCACTTGGATATGTTTGTGTTGGTGTTCATAGATTATATATTGATATACTCTAAGGATGAAAGGGAGCATGAATTTCATCTTAGAGTGGTGCTTGAGACGTTGAGGCAGCATCAATTGAAGGCAAAGTTTTCGATGTGTCATTTCTGGAAGAAGGAAGTGAAGTTTCTTGGTTATGTAGTCTCAGAGAAAGGGTTGTCTGTAGATACGACTAAGATCGAGGCATTGAATAATTGGAAGAGACCCGAGACAATGACTGAGATAAAGAGTTTTCTTAGATTAGCTGGGTATTATCGAAGATTCATTAAGGTTTTTTATGGATAGCAGCATTAATGACCAAGCTAATGCGAAAGGATGTGAAGTTTGTTTGGACTGATAAGTGTGAGGAGGCATTCCAGAAGCTGAAACACTTATTGACTAATGCACCTATGTTAGTTGTTCCAGAAGGAAATCAGGATTTAGTGGTATATACTGTTAGTCCATGAGATGATGGTTTTGATGACAACAACCTTAGAATAAGATTATAAAATATAAATACTAACAAAATAGTTTAGATATATATGTATATGCAGGATTTAACCATGCAGGTACCAAGAATGAAGACTGTACAGTATAGAGATTCAAGATATCAAGATTGAAGACTCATGAGTATCAAGATTATCAAGAGTTCAAGATTTCAAGATAAGTATCGAGTCTAGAATTTTGTTAAAACTTCATAATAGCACTGAAATCTTCACTCCAATTTTCTTTTGGGATGGAACCCATTTCTACCTTTTTAGTGGCTTACAAACCCATGACAAGCAGCTTACAAACCTACGACAAGTGGCTTACAAACCCACGAACATCCTGGTTTTTTACAAGTTCTCGAGTCCTGACATGATGAGATATTCTGTAGGTAGAAGCTTGCAAAACTACTTCAAAATGATTTTCAAAACTACTTCGGAATGATTTTCAAAATTGATTTTCAAAATGTTTTAGCCTTAAAAATTATCTTTTCAAATGATTTTCAAAAATATGTTTTAGCCTTAAATATTCTTGTTTTTAAACTTTGTTTATTTTAAACTTTGTTTATTTTAAACTATCTTTTAAATATAATATATTTATATTCAGATTTAAATATAAAATTATAGTAAAATTTTATATATATTATTCTCTATATTTATCTATGTATTTTATGTATAATCAAGTATATTTATAAAGTTTAAAATAATTTTAATATAAGATAAAGGTTATTTTCAAAGAAAATCAAAACATCAAAAATTGCTTTAGGATGTCGACATGCCTATGGTGACCATGTCGACATGGTGACAGTTGAGTTCAAAATTTGAATTTTAAAAGAAGTGTCTATTCGCCATAACTCTTCACGAATGGACATGACTGTTGTTCTTCTATAAATAGGGGTTAGTTTCAACAAATTTTTAATCAGTTTTTCTGGTTTTTCACTCCTCTTCTTCTTCCACATTTTCTTATTCAAAATCCTATCATCACTCTGCCGAAATCAACATTGAATCTAACTAGATCATCTCTGGTTTGATTCTCTATCACTATCTCAACAAGATCTAAGTGCTATTCAGAGTTATAGGCTTCTTTGTAATCTATCTAGCGAGAAAAGGTGTGATTGTAGCCTTGGAAATCAATCAAGCGAGAAAAGGTGTGATTATAGCCTTGGAAATCAATTGGGTGAACTTGTTGCCCGTAAATCAAGTATCTCTACCCAGAGGATTGTGATTCTGGAGGGTGTACCTCGTAGCCTTGAAACCGAGGGTTGTAATTGTTGAATTGCTTTTGAAAGGAAATCCGTACTTAGTTGTGCGGGACTGGATGTAGGGTAACCCCGAACCAGTATAAAATCCGGTGTGTTCTTTCCTTTACTTCATTTACTTTATTTCTGCATCTGTGTCTGTTTCTGTGATTATATCTGTGTCTGAATATTGCATACATTTGTGTTCAAATTAACATCAACCCAAAAAGATTTAGCAATTTCTTATAAACACTATTCACCCCCCCTCTAGTGTTATTCCTAGCCTTAAGATCCGTAATCCGCATTCCTCTCATTTGGTATCAGAGCAAGGTTTTCAAAAGTTTCATAATCTGAATTTTTTGAAAAGTTTTCAAAATGGCTACCAACACTGGTACTGTTTCTAACACTAGTTCATTTGTAGAAGGTCAGTCTACTGCCAGACCACCACTTTTTAATGGCAGCAACTATGCATATTGGGCATGTATGATGAAAATATATTTACAATCTATAGGATTAGAAACTTGGAATATCACACAAACTGAATATTCTGAACCCACAACTAATTTTGCACAGTGGACTACTGAGCAAAAGACTGTTGCACAAAATAATTCTAAAGCAATGAATATTTTGTTTTGTTCACTTGATAGGAATGAATTTAATAGAGTGTCAGTTTTTAAGTCTGCATATGAAATCTGGAAAACTTTGCAAGTGACTCATGAAGGAACAAGCAAAGTTAAACAGACCAAAATTTCCATGCTCACAAATCAGTTTCAATTATTTAAAATGAATACTAATGAGTCTATTTCAGATATGTATAGTCGATTTCAAGATATTGTGCATTCTTTAATATCCTTGGGAAAGGAATTTTCGGAAGAAGATCAAGTTCGAAATTTTTTAAATTCTCTCACTCCAGAATGGGATCAAAAGACACTTGCAATTGAAGAGGCAAATGACATCAGTACTTTAAAGATAGAAGAATTGATTGGAAATCTAATGTCGTTTGAAGTTCAAATGATCGGGAGAAGAGAAAGCAAAGCATCAGAAAAGAAATCAATGGCATTCAATGCATTAACCGACGGATCAGACTCAAATAGTGATAATGATGAAGAGATAGCGTTTATGACCAGGAATTTTGGGAAATTCCTGAAATATAGAAAGATGAATAATTTCGAGAGAAACAACTATAAGAATTCTGGAAATCAGAGTATAGTGCCAAACAATGTCAAATGCTTCAACTGTGATGAACCAGGCCATATCAAAAGAGATTGTCCGTATCCAAAAAGGCAGAATCCTCCTATAAACCATGAATCAGTAAAGAAACGGAAGCGTGCATTTACTGCTACTCTAGATGACTCAGATTAGTCCTCAAGCGATGATGATCAGAAGACAAATAATTCAAATTTGTGTTTCACGGCAGTTCACGACTTCAACGAATTCAAAGAAACGAACTCAGAAAAAGGTACACATTTACAATATAATTGATTGAAATTGCATGCTTAGAATTAGATGATTGATTGCTTGATTGATTGATTTTGAATTGGTGTGTTGATTGAATTTTTATTTTTTTTTTATTTTTTTTATTTTTAATAATATAATAATTTTTTCTGGAATATACTATAATTTTAATAATATTCCAGATATATACATATATATAGACATTAATATAATAAGTATATATATATATTAGAATTCTTAGGAAAAATAAATCATAGAAATTCACAGGCACATGTCGACATGGCCCCTACCATGATGTCGACATGGGTACCAGGATTTGAAATTCAAAATTTGAATTCAAATGCTTGAATTTCCCTCCACCTTTTCACTTCATTCAATACTCTGAAAAGGTATCTTTTGACCAGAGAACATGTCTTTCAAAAATCTATTTATTCACTATCTTTTATCACAACTTTTCACTTTCATTTTCAAATTCAAACTCTCTCTTCAAAACTTCAAGCTCTCTACTCTCTACTTTAATGGCTTCTTCAAGCAACCCCTCCACCATGAGACTTTCTAGAAACTTGAAAGAGCAACTCCTCAATAATCCGGAGGCCATAAAAGCATACATCAATTATGCTAATTATGGAAAAGTCCATGTTGTGTGCATTTCTACCACCAAACCAAAAAGCAAGTCCAAACTCTCCTCCAAGACTCATGACCGAACCAACCACATCCCGTCTCCCACCGGACCGCATCAGCTCACTGGTCCAACCCTACACACAACACTACTCCTTCTACCGAACCGAGATTCAACCAAGTACCCCCGAACCAAGCTACATCCGGCCTCACCAAACCAACCACCGAACCAAGCTACATCCGGCCTCACCAAACCAACCACCGAACCAAGCTACATCCGGCCTCACCAAACCAACCACCGGACCAACCTCACCGAACCAAACCCCCGGACCAAGCATTACCGGTCCAAACCATCGCACTCCTACCACCGAACCATGGGATGCCGAACCAAGGTGTGCCAGGCCAGATTGCATCAGCCTAGGCCCACCAGCAGCTATATACATCCAAGACCCCTGCTCCCAACCTCACTCTATAAATAGAGGGGCAGGGGTACAACAATGGGGACAAGTTTTGAGAGCTCAAGCACGGAAGGAACTCTTCAAACAACTTTCTTTTACTCGTATCAAAGCTTTGTACTTGTAATCAAAACTAGAGAAGTGAAATAACATATAAAGTGGACGTAGGCACATTCTGGCTGAACCACTATAAACTTGCGTGTCTTTTTACAGTTTAGTCCCTGCTTTTCATATATTTGCTTAAACCTCCAAAATCGCTAAGAACAACATAAGCTCTACTAAATCATACGACTTTGAGGTGTTTGTCCATTTTTTGTGCAAACATTTTTGGTGCTTTCATTGAGAGCTAGAAGCTCGAAGCTTCAGCTTCATCTACTTAACAAGTTTTCCTAACAGCATCGTCCGCCACTCGGAAAACATGCCTCCCAAACAGAGAAAAGATGTTAACAATGGAAAAAACATCGCATCCAGCAGTCTTCCAGATCCAGCTGTCACGAATCAAGTAAATCGTCCTCCTCCAGCAACGGTAACAAATGGAGAACAGGCTAACCCAACTGCTCCCGCCGCAGAACAGCCTGCAGCAATTACTAGAGCAGATCTGGACAGAGTTGTGGTTGAAGTAACTAACCGCTTCACGTCCCAGCAGGAAGCCTTGGTGGACCATCTCATGTCACGCTTGAGGGACGCTGAAGAATCCAACCGCAACACTGAATCATGGGGCGAGTCCCAGTCTGGAGGATCTCAGAGACAGCAAAGATCTTCCTTCTTCGAAGGAGCTAACGGCAGAAGTAGCCGTGGTAGGAGCCGAGACCGAGCACAGCCCGAAGTTAGGCCTGAGGAAACGTTTGGTACCGAACCCAACGGGGAAGGTACCGGGCGAAGGTCAACTGTAGCTGAGCCTGTCATGCTACCTAACAACAGAAACACCGGTGAACGGGGCCGAGCTAGAGTTCAGCCCGAAGTTGGACACGAGGAAGTGCTTAGATCAGAACCCAACAGGGGGAGATCAAGGCAAGGGCCAACTATAGCTGACCCAAGCATGCTCCCAGAAGACCAAAGGCAGCCACGGGAAAATATGAGGAATGATAGACGATACCATCCCTACAGGTCGTCTGGACGGAATCAATCCCACAAAACAGAACCAAACTCATTTCTATCCGCTCCAAGTTCTGATGAAAGGATGGCACGCTTATTCAGAGAGTGTGTCCAGCGGGAGCAAAGAGATCGAGGGATAGGCGCTAGGGTAACCAGCCCTTTTGCCCGCAATATCGAAATTGCTATCACCCCCCGAGAATGGAAGATGCCAACAATGGAACCCTACAAAGGAACCTCCGATCCCGTTGTACACTTACAGAGGTACACGCAGCATATGCTCATGAGTGGAGCAACAGAGGGAGTACTGTGCAAATGCTTTCCGCTCTTCTTAGCAGATCTTGCTACCTCCTGGTTCTGTCATCTACCCCAAGGATCCATCAGCTCATGGGAAATGTTGAAAGAAAAATTTATCAGTCAGTTCCGCATTCATGTGGAGCAACCTAAGGACGCTTATTCCTTATCCAGCGTCAAACAGAAACCCGGAGAAAAGCTGCAGCAATACCTAACCAGATTCAACGCCGCAGCAGCCGCAGTTCAAGATGCCGATGAGAAGCTTATCCTAATGGCCCTCTGCAGTGGGGTGCATCCGGACACTAAATTTGCTAGAAGGTTGACAAAAGAAAAACCAGCTACTTTACCCGATTTCTTCCATGAAGCCGGGAAATACATGAGGCTTGAGGATGCTGCCATTGAGGGGCAGTCAGGACAGCAAAGTAAGACGACCCATGGCAACGCCCCTGCTGTGGCGAGGGACGTTCGAAGAAATGATTCCAGAGACAATGCTGGGGGCAAGAAGGTAGAAAAGCGCCTATATCGGCCAGGACCAAGATTCGACACTTACACCCCTTTGAACGAGACCGTCGAAAATATCTTCCTTGCCACCGAAGGCGAAGTTAGATATAAACGCCCACCATACAAGAAGGAATCAGATAACGCACAGAAGTCTGGAAAATTCTGCCGCTTCCACGAATCTCACGGACATGATACCAACGAATGCCATCATCTCCGAGATCTGATTGAGGAACACATCAGAAGGAAGAAACTGGAGCGTTATGTAAAAAGTCAAGACAGAACTCCAGCTCCTGCCAATGAAAACCCAAGGCTACCCTCACCAGGGACCGACAGAGGAAACCGCAACGCTAGCAGCTCTAGTCAAGAGAAGATAGTGGTCCATACCATCTTAGGAGGTCCGCACATCGCAGACAGAAGTTGGAGAGAGATGGAAAGATATGGGAAGTCGCTTAGAGACAATAGAGACTGTGTCAATACGGTTATAGAAGAGCGCCACCCAAAGCGGAAAGAAAGTGATGACATCACATTCAGTAAACGCGACCTAGAAGGAAGACAGTACCCTCACATGGATCCCATGGTTATCTCTGCCCGACTCGGCCCCGCCGAAGTTTACCGAATCCTGGTAGACACTGGAAGCTCTGTAAATATCCTGTTCAAACACGCATTCGACAAAATGAAGCTATCAATGAAGGATGTATCTCCCTGCGATAAACCACTACACGGTTTCACTGGGGATGCGAAGATGCCCCTCGGGCAGCTGGACCTCTTTGTTGAGATTGGAAGCCATCCCCGCTCCGTTGTAAGGAAACAAACGTTTGTGCTGGTAGAAAATCATTCGGCCTACAACGCCTTCTTAGGAAGACCAGCCTTGTCTGACTTCCAGATTGTCCTAGCCCCATGGTGCCTGAAAATGAAATTTCCAACAGACAATGGGGTAGGGGAAGTGGAAGGAGACCAGGATATTGCACGAGACTGCTATGTAACCGAACTTCGTAACAACCACAAGAAAGATAAGGGGAAAGGTGTAGAGATTGCCCTCTGCACAAAAAACCTTGAAGCATAGCAACTAAAGAAAGCCCCTCCTCTTCGATACACCAGCGACCCTTTCAACGAATTAGACCCTAGGGACAAAGAGGAGGAGGCCACCGCCGAGCCTGCACAGGCTATGGAGTTTATATCTGTAGACAAGCACGACTCAAGTAGGCTACTGAAAATTGGGTCCCAGCTGAAAGCTGAATTGAAGGAACAACTCATTGATTTTCTCCGCCACAACTCGGATGTATTCGCTTGGTCACACGCTGACATGACCGGAATCTCCCCCGACATAGCGTGCCACGTATTAAACATTGATCCTACCAAGGCGCCTGTAAAACAAAAAAAGAGAAGTATGGGGGCAGAGCGATCAGCAGCCCTCGATGAAGAAGTAAAGAATCTACTCGCCAATGACTTCATACGAGAAGCTATTTACCCAGAATGGATCGCCAACCCGGTACTAGTAAAGAAGGCTAATGGGAAGTGGCGGACCTGCATTGACTTCTCCAACCTAAACGACGCCTGCCCAAAGGATTGCTTCCCGCTTCCCAGAATCGACCAACTTGTAGACAGCACAGCCGGGCACGAACTCCTGTCTTTTATGGATGCATACTCAGGATATAACCAAATTCCTATGCATGCTCCCGACCAAGACCACACTAGTTTCATCACCGACCGGGGTTTATGCTGCTACAAAGTGATGCCCTTCGGACTTAAAAATGCAGGAGCCACCTACCAGCGCCTCGTCAACAAGATGTTCGCAGGGCTAATAGGACAAACAATGGAAGTATATGTAGACGACATGCTGGTAAAATCACGGAAAGCCAAAGATCACGTAAGCCACCTAGGCGAAATGTTCCAGGTACTTCGACAGTATGGAATGAAGTTGAATCCACTAAAGTGCTCCTTCGGAGTGTCATCGGGAAAATTCTTAGGATTCATCGTCCATGCCCGAGGGATAGAAGCAAACCCTGAACAAGTCCGAGCATTAAGGGACATCAAAATACCTTCCACCCGAAAGGAAATGCAAAGCCTAAATGGAAAAGTGGCTGCCCTAAGCCGATTCATCTCCAAAGCAACGGACAAGTGCGTCCCCTTTTTCGAAGCTCTAAAGAAAGATAAAGGAAAGTTCGAATGGACGGACGAATGCTTAACCGCTTTCCTTAACCTAATCGAACACCTCCAGAAACCACCGGTACTCTCGACCCCAAGCGAAGGCGAAGAATTATACCTATACCTTGCTGTGTCATCTCACGCTCTAAGCGCTGCCTTGGTAAGGGAAGACAACCGCACGCAACGACCAGTTTACTTCGTCAGTAAAAGGTTTACTGGGGCAGAAGTCAGATATCCTAAGCTTGAAAAGTTAGCATACTGTTTACTAATCACTTCACGAAAACTGCGTCACTACTTCCAATCCCATTCCATCAAAGTTCTGACCGATCAACCGCTGAGGCAGGTACTCCATCGTCCCGACACTTCCGGGCGACTACTTAAATGGTGTATTGAGCTGAGTCAATATGATATCACCTATCACCCTCGCACCGCCATCAAGGGACAAGCCATGGCTGATTTCATTGCAGAATTCACTACCAACGAGGATAAGGAGCAACTGGAAATAACGGAAGATATCAAGTGGAATCTCTTTGTGGACGGTGCATCTAACGAACAAGGCTCGGGGGCAGGTGTGGTAATAATCACTCCCAAGGGAAATAAACTGCACTATGCTATAAGGTTGGAGTTCGCTGCCACCAACAACGATGCAGAATATGAAGCAGTGATAGCTGGACTAGAAATTTCCATAGAAATCGGAGCCAATTCTTTGTGTCTTCACAGCGATTCTCAACTTATTGTTAATCAAATACTAGGGGAATTCCAAGCTCGAGAGGAACGACTCATCGCATATCTAAAGAAGACCAAGTTGCTTCTCAGCCGATTGGATCAGTACTTAGTCAAACACATCCCTCGGGAAGAGAACCAAGAGGCCGACGAATTGGCGAAGCAAGCGAGTATGAGAGACATCGCCATCTTCGGGGCAGTAACCATCTCAAAGCAAACGGTCCCGAGTTTTGAACAAGTGAATCTGATAGCCGCAGCCGAAGAAGCAACTTGGATGACTCCCATCCGAGACTACCTACAAGGTGGCACACTACCCAACGGGCGCAATGAAGTCAAGAAAATCTTGAGGAAAGCGTCCCGCTATACGATACAAGAAGACATCCTCTATCGGCGCGGTTTCTCCAACCCATTATTAAGGTGTGTCGCCGGAAGGGAAGCCAAGGAAATCTTATCCAACATCCATCAGGGGAGCTGTGGAGATCACACCAGGGGGCAAACATTAGCAAAAAAGATACTCCGATACGGATATTTATGGCCCACCTTAAGCAAGGACGCCTTAGATTTCGTCAAGAAGTGTGACAGATGCCAAAAATTTGCTAAGATCCCTCGGCTACCAACAACCGAGATTACTCAGATGACCAGCCCTTGGCCCTTCGCGATATGGGGAATTGACTTAATCGGCGAGCTACCAATGGGCCGAGGCGGGGCCAAATATGCTATAGTGGCAGTTGATTATTTCACCAAATGGGTGGAAGCGGAACCTCTAAATACAGTATCTTCAGCAAAAGTTATTAACTTCTTGATCAAAAATGTTCTGTGCAGGTACGGAGTCCCACTCAAAATCATATCAGACAATGGACTTCAATTTGACAGCGAGGAATTCGCCAACTGGTGCCAAGAGCACAGAATTCATAAAAGCTTCTCATCCGTAGCATATCCCCAGGCAAACGGACAAGTCGAAGCGGTCAACAAAATTCTGAAAACTCTAATCAAAAAGAAGCTCGAAAAGTCAAAGGGCGCTTGGGTGGATGAACTTCCTACGGCACTATGGGCCTATCGCACATCTTTCAGAACATCGACAGGGCACACTCCTTTCTCTTTGGCATACGGATCGGAGGCTATGCTCCCAGTTGAAACTATTGTGCCTTCCCATCGTCGGATCCACTATAACCCAGAAGAGAATGAAGAACTCCTTCACATGTCTTTGAATCTAATCGAGGAGAGAAGAAACGATGCAATCCTCAAAACAGCAGCCCACAAGCAAAAAGTGGCAGCACAATACAACTCCAAAGTCAAGCATCGTACCTTACAAGAAGGGGATCTTGTCCTCAAGCGAATCT
Source organism: Allium fistulosum (assembly GCA_030737815.1). Lineage (NCBI taxonomy): Eukaryota > Viridiplantae > Streptophyta > Magnoliopsida > Asparagales > Amaryllidaceae > Allium > Allium fistulosum. The sequence goes on from CM060904.1 coordinate 478,814,953, forward strand.
TCCCTCGCCCCGGAGCACTAGACCCAATCTGGGATGGACCATATGTAATTCATAAAGATCTCCACAACGGAGCCTATATTTTGTCAACAGTGGACGGAGAGGTGTTCCAGAGGGCATGGAACATCCAACACCTCCGTCGATACTTTTCTTAACTTGTATTGCCCATATGAAGTGAATTAACAAAGAGAATCAGTGGACGTAGGCCTTTTCGTGCCGAACCACTTTAAAAAACCTTGTCTCTTTTTTTTGTTCCTTTGTATCTTGGCTGCTTGTTAACTTTATCCTTTTCTGTTGAACAAAATCCTGAGTATACAGCACTTCTATTCAAAGCGCTCCACAACACAACTTCACCTGGACAAGACCTAACAGGTACTATGCGAATCTATGCCCTCGCCAATGAGACACTTTTGCTCCAGCATCCCTCTGCTGCGGGTTAACTCATTGCTCGCGACGGCCCTTAAAGCCAACTGTAATGAGCCGATTATAAGCCACCGAGAAGTCCGACTATAGCCGAGGCAACTCATTACGGCGTTAGGCTCGCCAGCAACTGTGAACCGACTATAAGCCCCAACATAAGGTGTGGCCAGCCAGGGGCAGTTCACAGTTGACGATCGGCACCCACGCTAGTCGGCCACAGTAAATCGAATAATACCCACGATTACGGGCCATAATGGCCCGGGTAGTTACTGTGCGCGATCTCGGCTCCGATGTGTCTTAAGTGCGGCTGTGGTAAAAAAGAATTAACTCCCCGCGGAGGCGTAAGATGGGTGACAAATGTCTCCAAGACCCACAGCTAGGGAAAGTGACTACAAAACCCGTTTACCACGAACTTAACCACCTCGAAGGCCTTCCGTGATTGGAATTTTTACTATTTCACGTATTTCAATTTTACTTAAAAAGCTTTTTTTTTCCTATCCCCTATAACAATCCCTAAAGTACATGATACAGAGTAGGAGATACTCGCCAATGGGTATAGGGACTCACAGTGGCAGGACATTCGACTACATTCTATGCTCGGTCCTACGAGATATTCAAGACTGCCATCTACGACTAAAACATGAAAGGCGGTATTTTCTTCTTTTATGTACAAATACATGACTATAATTTGTTCACACCACACGCTAATATTGCAAGTCATAAAATCATGGTGTAGAACCAGAGTCTAACATCAAACACAATTTAATTACAAGAATATACATAGCCACATTTCTCATACGATATGTCGAAATAGCAACAAATATTCAAGAAACGACAAAATCAGCTTAAGTTAAAAAATTACACGTCAAGAATAATGTTGATTATTACAAGTAGCAAGAATTACAACTTAGAAGTTACTCTACTGTCTTAAGACTAACAGATTCAACAATTCCAAGCCTACAAAAAGAGTTTTCCAGGTCTAATCAGGGAGCCGGTTGCGTCGAAGTCTTGTCCTTGCTCTTTTGCCCGCCTGTCCGGTCATAAAAAGGATTCATTAGTGATGAGTAACCAAGTTAACGGAAAGACTAGAAAGGAAGACTTACCAGCACCTGCTTCTTGACCGTCCTGGTCGTCATCCTCTACCTGCACACCTGCCTCTTCAGCAGCAAGCAGCCGCATACCCTCCTTTACCGCCACTTTCTCCTCCTTGGTGAACTGGGCAGTGACCACATCCATACTGAAGACCGTTCCACCCTCTTTATCTGCATCAGCCTTAGCCTCCTCCAAAGCCCGAAGATAGATCTTGGCCATGACCCTGGGATAATCATCCATCCAAGAGAGATTGCCCTGCTTCCAAGTTCGGAAGTACATGTCCTGGAGCATGTCATTCATCATTCCCTCATTCTCCTCAAACTCCCTCATCCGGGCATCGGAAGCCGACAACCTTTCGACGGCAGCATCTCTCTCCAATCTGTATCTCGAGCAATCAGCCTGAAGGGACCTCCGCATCACCTCCATCTCCTCCCTCAACTTAGCTTGAGCAAGCTCTGCAGCCTCAAGTTTCTCGGACAATTCCTCCACCTGCTCGAGATCCGCTCTCCGAACCTCATCCACCGTGGCAATAGCCATGTCGATCCGCTCTTTGCAAGCAGCTTCCATTTTCCGCAATTCGGCCCGACTGGCCTCTTCCATGGTTTTCCTTAGTCGCCCAGTAGCAGCCTCATGCTGAGAAATCTGGATAGCCTGATCCGCAAGCTGTTTGGCCTGATCCGAAACCACCAATCGGAGTCGGATATTGGCGCTCCCAATCTCCTCTCCGGCCTTAACCAGCCGAGCATGATGCCCCATCAGCTTCTTGGTCTCCTCTGCCACCCGATCAATATTAGCTTTGGCCTCGTCTCCCATAGTGACTATACGAGTAGTGAGTAGATCGAGATCTAAGGACTTGGCTTCATCAAGTACTCGTACCATGGGGTTACGGGGGAGAAGGTGTTCGCCAGTGACTTCGTCAAAAGTAATATCATGAGAACTTGGATCCAGATCAGGATGACCCGCAAATGGATTACGGGCCAAGTCGGGACGGTCGATATGAATAACAGAAGGGTTTCCGGACGGGTGCGGAGAAGGTACAAACTCGCTACCCTCCTCAGTAATATCATGAATAGGCTGGGCCGGAGGCTGAGGACCGGGCAAAGTTTCGGATAAAGGATGACTCCTCTTCCTCTGCTGAATACCCTCTTCGATGACCCCAAGAAGAGGACGGTATCCGACTACATCCCCGGAGCGTTGGGTTGAGGGCTTCGGCTTAGCAGAAATTTTGGAAAGTTTATATTGCTCAAGCCTGTGTCGAAGGTCTGAAGCTTTGGGCGTCTTGCCTGCTCCTGATATAAAGAACAAGTGTCACAATCTTACATTACCATACGATTCGAGAAACGCGGTAAATTACAAGTTAAAAAAGGAAAAGAAACACAGCTGTGGTTGTACAAACCCTGGGGAGGAGTGGGATACTGCAATAAGTCCTGGATTTCATTCTAGGACGGGAGCGGGTCATAAAATATTCCTAAGTCCCTATCATTAATGAAGCATGCAGGAGTCAAGAGTTCACCTTGAGTCGTCGGAGCCACCTTGGCTGGAATGGTCGGAGAAGACTCACTTGCACCAGTCCCGGCTTTGTCCGCCTTCCCGGTCTTCTCTGCCAAAGCCGGATCCTCATCCAACCCCTCAAAAGCCTGGTGGAACGCATCATCCGTCCACTCCTGAATCTCGCCCGCTTGCCCAGGAAGTAGGGCCCCGACGCCATCGCCACCTTTGTCACCATCCCGACCACCTCCACCCTCGCCTCGTTCCTCCTCTATGTCTTCCTCCTCCCGGGTAAGTGGACAATTGCTGGGGGAAGGACCGTCCGATTTCTTGAGTTTCTTACCTCCGACAGCTGGAGGTTTTGTGAAAGGTTTCCTCTTGCTACCCTCTGCCGTAACACCCTCCTTGGTCTGAGCAGCCGCCCTCTCCTCCGCCGTTTCCCTCAACTTAACTACAGACTGCTGCGGAAGGATTAGGTTATATTCCAGAAGAATCGCATTTCTAATCAAGAAGGCAGATGATCTATATTTCCCAAGAATGGCTTCTATCTTAGCCGCCGTCTGAACCAGGCGGTCGGTCTCCACAACCGGAAAACCACCTGTCGCTAGCAAAAATGAGAAAGTATGAGAAGAAGCATCGCAATCGGAATAGAAATTATAAGTAAAAGCATCAACTTACATCCAGAGGTAAAGCGCCGGATTGAAACGGATTCGTCCCTAACAAAGAACCACTCTTTCTTGAACATGCTGAATTTAGAGTACAGATCCAAGACCGGTTTGAAGGTCACGGCTGACTCCAAGCTAATGTATGGGGATCCTTTCTTGTAGCCTCTCAAATTATATAAGTACCGGATCTCCCGGTTGGAAGGAGGGCGCCCGTACTTCCTCTGAAAGATGACGAAAAGGCTCGCCAGTATGGCATAAGAGTTGGGCTGAAGCTGGAATGGGGCCACCTTTAGATATGTGAGGAAGCTGACTACCCAAGCATTGAGAGGCGGGATAGCACCACACATACAATGGTACCTACTAAAAGCAAAGTACCCTTCGGGAGGATTGTATGGCATGACTCCTGGGCCCGGCAACAGCATGAGGGCTCTATCGATCCCAAAGGAACGAGATATAACATCGAGCTGCTCCTCTTTGAGAGAGCTAGGAAAGCAGTCAGGCGGGGAATCCAACAGCTCCTGGGGACCATGTCCATCCACTAATGACCTTGGGGCGGGCCCATGACGCTCCGATCCTGGTTGAGCTGGGGGCACGGCCGAGGACTCTCCTTCGCCCCCAGACTTCTTCTTATCTGACCTGGTTTCAACTTTTCGAGACATTTATCTGCAAACATGGGAAAAGTATATCGTTAGAATATACAAGCAGCGTAATCTGGAATTTCGCTTAAAAATTCGAAGTATGAAACACATGTTCACTCGATACAACAGTTCATTCGGCGAGCAGATGCAACAAGTCAATAGTCCATTCGGTAGTATGATATAAAGTTCATTCGGTACTAAAATGTCAAGCTCATTCGGCAATACAAGGGAACCTTCGGCATTAAAAGCCTTTCGTGTTCATTCGGCATTAGAAAGCCTTTCGTGTTCATTCGGCAATACAAAGCGAAAACTCATTCGGTATTCCCAACGCTAATCATTCGGCGAGAGAAGGTTAACTCACATGATTCGGCAACCAAACGTGATTCGGCAAAGAAGTTGATTCGGCTGGGAGGGATCTGGTTTGGCTGTTACACTTGGTAGGGAATAACGGTGGCACAAGGCCTCTACTTATAGACGAAGGTGGACTACCGGACCGGTTGGCTCGGTAATGAAAACCGGAGGAAAGCTCCTCCAAACTTAAAACAAAGCACGCCATGCGCACGCACATGCCCTACTTTGGGGGGCAAGTGTTGTGTGCATTTCTACCACCAAACCAAAAAGCAAGTCCAAACTCTCCTCCAAGACTCATGACCGAACCAACCACATCCCGTCTCCCACCGGACCGCATCAGCTCACCGGTCCAACCCTACACACAACACTACTCCTTCTACCGAACTGAGATTCAACCAAGTACCCCCGAACCAAGCTACATCCGGCCTCACCAAACCAACCACCGAACCAAGCTACATCCGGCCTCACCAAACCAACCACCGAACCAAGCTACATCCGGCCTCACCAAACCAACCACCGGACCAACCTCACCGAACCAAACCCCCGGACCAAGCATTACCGGTCCAAACCATCGCACTCCTACCACCGAACCATGGGATGCCGAACCAAGGTGTGCCAGGCCAGATTGCATCAGCCCAGGCCCACCAGCAGCTATATACATCCAAGACCCCTGCTCCCAACCTCACTCTATAAATAGAGGGGCAGGGGTACAACAATGGGGACAAGTTTTGAGAGCTCAAGCACGGAAGGAACTCTTCAAACAACTTTCTTTTACTCGTATCAAAGCTTTGTACTTGTAATCAAAACTAGAGAAGTGAAATAACATATAAAGTGGACGTAGGCACATTCTGGCTGAACCACTATAAACTTGCGTGTCTTTTTACAGTTTAGTCCCTGCTTTTCATATATTTGCTTAAACCTCCAAAATCACTAAGAACAACATAAGCTCTACTAAATCATACGACTTTGAGGTGTTTGTCCATTTTTTGTGCAAACACATACTCTATTTCGTACACCAATGCACAGTTGGTGTAACCTTCAGACAGTAATTCAATAACGGGTCAGGCATTGGATGAACATTAGTTAGGAGCACCAATGCATAGATGGTATAACCTTCAGACAGTGATTCGATAACGGACCGAGCATTTGGTAGCTACTAAGATAGCGTAACTCTAGAAATTAACATCAAGATTGTTAATATGATATAGAGTTAAATGGTCAACGAATGAGACCATACACTAGAAGTATCTCTAGGAATTACAATGTTTCTGTGTGCTTCACATGTGAGTAGAACTTTCATAAACTATATTTGGACATTTAGAATAGCCAGACAAAAATGTATATGTAACATGCTAAGAAACACCCTAGGTGTAGGATATAACTGAACTTCAATCACTTCTTTACACCATAACATTAGTGATGTGATTCATTTACTAGACTTTGTTTGACCCACTCCATCTCTCCCTCTTATTACCTATTATAGGAAGTCAGGATAGTAAATGAGTTAACTTGGTACTGGTGTGCCGAGAAGGTGACACATCAATGGAGATCCATTTATTTCAGTCTCTCTCTATGCATTTTATTTTATCTATTAGACATATTATTACTTTGGTGTTGTTTCTATCATTAGGACCTATTATTATTTATCAGACTTATGTTGTCTTTGCACTTAGAGACTTGTTATGTCGTTTACTATATGGGCTATGATTATTCTACAACTGTGTTATTTGAATTACTTTCAGTACCTATATTTTATTTCCTTCCACTATGAGATCTAAAAGTATAGTTTTGTGAAATGTTACATTTATCTTTGTATCATTAAGATTGCCTTTAAAACCTAACGATTCATACTTCTTGGCACAATGATGGTTCAGAAGTAACTTTTGGGCTTAAAAATCGGCGCGTTCGGAGGTGCGTGTTGAACATTTGGTATAAAAGCTTAGGTTCAGAATTCCCTAGGATTAGGCACGTACTGAGAGAACATACTTGTATATTTTCAAAATTTTCAAAGTTATTATATATGTTGATGTAAGTATAATTCTATACACCCACTAAATTCCAGTAAGGCTTAATACTATCTAAGGAAATTGCTAACAATTCCTAATCATAGATAGTGAGAATAAGCAATCAAGTTGGAAATGGTTCGAGCGAAGTAGCTAAAATTCCGAATTCCAAATGTAAACATGGTGTAGGGCCAGTCAACCCACTAGTTATGGATTTTTCCAAGCTATGCAAGGACTTTTTGAGCTTAGGAGGAAAGCCTTATGTAGGAACTGAATCTTTTATGGACTTAAAGGCATGATTACATTCTTGTGAGAGAATTTTCTGGTTGTTAGGGCTGGATGATGCAACTAGAAGGCAATAGGCTTCTTGGCACTTATAAGGGGAAGCTTTATATTGGTGGGATGTTATGGTGGTAGAGACCAGTGAAAAAGAGATATCTTTGGTTGATTTCAGGAGATGTTTCAAGGCTAAGTCTCTTTCTTTAGCAGAGCAAGGAGTGCAGTTGGAGAAATTCACACATCTACAGCAAGGAGATATGTCGGTCAAAGAATATGTGAACTAATTCAATAAGCTGGCTAGGTTTGGATTCAACTTGATAAATACTCTAGATAAAAAGGCCTTGAACTTTGCAAAAGGGCTAAAGCAACCTCTTCAAGATTTGGCCATTAGCCACATTTCGATGGGAGCTACTTATGAGAGATCAATGGAAATGGTTGTTGAATACCATTTCCAAAGGTGAAGCTAAGAATGAGCCCAAGAAGGCGAAAGGGAAGCCATTTCAGCATGGTCAACGCAGTGGCAGAATGGAAACTCAGGGCAAGATAAAGAAGGAAGAGCTTAGATGTAAAAAGTGTAGTTTCAAGGAACATTTTGCTAAGAACTACAAGACGGATCTGACAAAGATGAATTGTTATAATTGTAATCAGCTTGGTTACATAAAGAGGACGTGTTCGAACTTGTTCAAGACTTCTACTAAAGTGGTTCCAGCATATGCACTGGATGTTGTTCCTAGCTCAAGTGCAGCTCCAGTTATGGATAGGGGAAAGAAGGTCATTATCGAAGATGTGTTAACTCTCTCTAATTTATCTATTCGAACTTTATTTGACACTAAAGCATCACAGTCAATTATTTTTAGTAGACTAGTAAATGACTTACATTTAGAGACTAGTATAGTAGCAAATCCCATTGTGGTAATGAACCCTGTATGTGGATTGATTCATTTTTCCATGATTTGTAGGGATTCGAAACTTTATGTTTCGGGTGTCAAATTTGATTGCAATGCTTACGTTTTATGATTTTTTGTGTTTGGATTAATTTTAGGAATGGACTAAATGGCTTTGTATGGAGGTACAAGATTGCAACAGGAGGGTGGTTCATTTGAGTACTTGTAGAGGACGCAACCTAGACGTTTACTATGATCCCAAGAGTTTCGTTATGTTGAGTTACCTATATTCCCTTAGTCTATCACATGATAAGTTGGCTTTTGTACTTATAATCCGAGATTACCCAGATGTCTTTTCTAAAGTTTCTTGTCTTCCACTCTGTAGGGAGATCGAATTTTGAATCTACCTTGAGGAGAATGCTAGACCAGTTGCCTTACCTTTTAGGCATATGGCTCCTAAGGAAAGATGCAAGCTAAATAATTAAGCAAGCAAAATTTTTAGAGAAAGGATTCATCCGAAGGAGTATTTCAGAGTAGGGAACACCAGCTGTCTTTGCTACTAAAGAGGATGGCTCCTTAAGGCTTTACATCAATTATCAAGAAATAATAAGATGACAAAGAAGAATTGTTATCCACTTCCCCATATAGATGACCTCTTTGATCAGCTAGTTGGAGGAAGGTATTCTCTCAGCTTAATTTGGCTACTGGTTTCCATCAGTTATGTATAACTGAGAATAGTATTCAAAAAACCGCTTTTTTCACACCTGGTGGACTCTGTAAATGGTTAGTCATGCCCTTCGAACTGACCAATCCACCTACACATTTTGCCGACTTCATGGGTCGAGTCTTTAGAGAGTTACTAAATAAGTTTGTGGTGTTTGTTAATGACATACTTGTCTATTCAAAAAGCAAGGAAAAGTACAAGTTGCATTTAGAAGCTATGCTCGATACTCTATGTAGGCATAAATTAAAAGAAATTTTTTCCAAACGTCATTTCTGCCGTAAGGAGGTTCACTTATTAGGACATTGTTGGGTACCTTTCCTAACACCTACCACCGAACCAGGCTCCACCGGTCCACTTACCTCCCATGCTTGCCGAACCAACCTACGTCCTATGCTTGCCGAACCAACCTACGTCCTATGCTTGCCGAACCAACCTACGTCCTATGCTTGCCGAACCAACCTACGTCCTATGCTTGCCGAACCAACCTACGTCCTATGCTTGCCGATCCAACCTTCGTCCCTACCACCGGACCAAAGCTACCACCGGACCAAAGCCACCACCGGACCAAAGCCACCACCGGACCAAAGCCACCACCGGACCAAAGCACTACCGAATCAAGGTGTTGCCGAGCCAACGTTGCCAGGCCAGATCGCCTAAGCCCAGGCCCACCAGCAGCTATATACATCCAAGACCCCTGCTCCCAGCCTCACTCTATAAATAGAGGGGCAGGGGTACAACAATGGGGGACAAGTTTGAGAGCTCAAGCACAGATAGAACTTTCAAACAACTTTCTTTTACTTGTATCAAAGCTTTGTACTTGTAATCTAAACAAGAGAAGAGAAATAACATATAAAGTGGACGTAGGCACATTCTGGCTGAACCACTATAATTCTGCTTGTCTTTTTACAGTTTAACCCCTGTTTTTCATATATTTGTATAAATCACCCAAATCACTAAGAACAACACAAGATCTACTAAATCATACGACTTTGAGGTGTTTGTCCATTTTTTGTGCAAACATTTTTGGTGCTTTCACTGAGAACTAGAAGCTCGAAGCTTCAGCTTCATCCACTTAACAATTTTCCTAACAGCATCGTTCGCCACTTAGAAAACATGCCTCCCAAACAGAGAAAAGATGTTAACAAAGGAAAAAACATCGCGTCCAGCAGTCTTCCAGATCCAGCTGTCACGGGTCAAGCAAATCGTCCTCCTCCAGCAGCAGTAACAAATGAAGGACAGGCTAATCCGACCATTCCTGCCACAGAACAGCCCGCAGCAATTACTAGGGTAGATCTAGACAGGGTTGTGGCTGAAGTAACTAACTGCTTCACGTCCCAGCAAGAAGCTTTGGTGGACCATCTCATGTCACGCTTAAGGGATGCTGAAGATTCCAACCACAACACTGAATCATGGGGCGAGTCCCAGTTTGGGGGATCTCAGAGACAACAAAGATCTTCCTTCTTCGAAGGAGCTAACGGCAGAAGTAGCCATGGTAGGAGCCGAGACCGAGCGCAGCCCGAAGTTAGGCCTGTGGAAACGTTTGGTACCGAACCCAACGGGGGAGGTACCGGGCGAAGGTCAACTGTAGCTGAGCCTGTCATACTGCCTAACCACGGAAACGCCAATGAATGGGGCCGAGCTAGAGTCCAGCCCGAAGTTGGACCCGAGGAAGTGCTTAGATCAGAACCCAGCAGGGGAAGATCAAGGCAAGGGCCAACTGTAGCTGACCCTAGCATGCTCCCAGAAGATCAAAGGCAGCCGCTGGAAAATATGAGGAATGACAGACGATACCATCCTTATAGGTCATCTGGACGGAATCAATCCCACAAAACAGAACCAAACTCATTTCTATCTGCTCCAAATTCTGATGAAAGGATGGCACGCTTATTCAGAGAGTGTGTCCAACGGGAGCAAAGAGATCGAGGGATAGGCGCTAGGGTGACCAGCCCTTTCGCCCGCAACATCAAAATTGCTATCACCCCTCGAGAATGGAAGATGCCAACAATGGAACCTTACAAAGGAACCTTCGACCCCGTCGTACACTTGCAGAGATACACACAACATATGCTCATGAGTGGAGCGACAGAGGGAGTACTGTGCAAATGCTTTCCGCTCTTCTTAGCAGATCTCGCCACCTCCTGGTTCTGTCATCTACCTCAGGGATCCATCAGCTCGTGGGAAATGTTGAAAGAAAAGTTTATCAGTCAGTTCCGCATTCATGTGGAACAACCTAAGGACGCTTATTCCTTGTCCAGCATCAAACAGAAACCTGGAGAGAAACTGCAGCAATACCTAACCCGATTCAATGCCGCGGCAGCCGCAGTCCAAGATGCCGATGAGAAGCTTATCCTAATGGCCCTCTGTAGTGGTGTGCATCCGGACACTAAATTTGCTAGGCGGTTGACAAAAGAAAAACCAACTACTTTACCCGATTTCTTCCATGAAGCCGGGAAATATATGAGACTCAAGGATGCTGCCGTTGAGGGGCAGACAGGACAGCAAAATAAGGCAACTCACAGCAACGCCCCTGCTGTGGCAAGGGACGTTCGAAGAAATGATTCCAGAGACAATGCTGGGGGCAAGAAGGGAGAAAAGCGCCTATATCGGCCAGGACCGAGATTCGACACTTACACTCCTTTGAATGAGACCGTCGAAAATATCTTCCTGGCCACCCAAGGCGAGGTTAGATACAAACGCCCACTATACAAAAAGGAATCAGATAACGCGCAGAAGTCTGGAAAGTTCTGCCGCTTCCACGAATCTCACGGGCATGATACCAATGAATGCCATCATCTTCGGGATCTGATTGAGGAACACATCAGAAGGAATAAACTGGAACGTTATGTAAAAAGTCAGGACAGGACTCCAGCTCCTGCCAATGAAAACCCAAGGCTACCCTCACCGGGGACCGATAGAGGAAACCGCAACGCTAGCAGCTCTAGTCAAGAGAAGATAGTGGTCCATACCATCTCAGGAGGGCCGCACATCGCAGACAGAAGCTGGAAAGAGATGGAAATATATGGAAAGTCGCTTAGAGACAATAAAGACTGTGTCAATTCGGTTATAGAAGAGCGCCACCCGAAGCGGAAAGAAAGTGATGACATCACATTCGGTAAGCGTGACCTAGAAGGAAGGCAGTACCCTCACATGGATCCCATGGTTATCTCTGCCCGACTCGGTCCCGCCGAAGTTTACCGAATCCTGGTAGACACTGGAAGCTCAGTAAACATCCTGTTCAAACACACATTCGACTAAATGAAGCTATCAATGAAGGATGTATCTCCCTGCGGTAAACCACTACACGGTTTCACTGGAGATGCGAAGATGCCCCTCGGGCAACTGGATCTCTTTGTTGAGATTGGAAGCCATCCCCGCTCCGTTGTACGGAAACAGACGTTTGTGCTAATAGAAAACCATTCGGCCTATAACGCCTTCTTAGGGAGGCCAGCCTTGTCTGACTTCCAAATTGTCCTAGCCCGATGGTGCCTGAAGATGAAATTTCCAACGGACAATGGAATAGGGGAAGTAGAAGGGGACCAGGATGTTGCTCGAGACTGCTATGTGACTGAACTTCGCAACAACCACAGGAAGGATAAAGGGAAGGGTGTAGAGATTGCCCTCTGCACAAAGAGTCTAGAAGCATAGCAACTAAAGAAAGCCCCTCCTCTTCGATATACCAACGACCCTTTCAATGAATTAGACCCAAGGGACAAAGAGGAGGAGGCCACCGCCGAGCCTGCAGAGGCTATGGAGTTTATATCTGTAGACAAGCACGACTCAAGTAGACTATTGAAAATTGGGTCCCAACTAAAAGCCGAATTTAAGGAACAACTCATCGATTTTCTCCGCCACAACTTGGATGTATTCGCGTGGTCACACGCTGACATGACCGGAATCTCCCCCGACATAGCATGCCACGTATTAAACATTGATCCTACCAAGGCGCCCGTAAAACAAAGAAAGAGAAGTATGGGGGTAGAGCGATCAGCAGCCCTCGATGAAGAAGTAAAGAATCTACTCGCCAATGACTTCATACGAGAAGCTATCTACCCGGAATGGATCGCCAACCCGGTGCTAGTAAAGAAGGCTAATGGGAAGTGGCGAACCTGCATTGACTTTTCCAACCTAAACGACGCCTGCCCAAAGGATTGCTTCCCACTTCCCCGAATCGACCAACTTGTAGACAACACAGCCGGGCACGAGCTCCTATCTTTTATGGACGCATACTCAGGGTATAACCAAATTCCTATGCATGCTCCCGACCAAGACCACACTAGTTTCATCACCGACCGGGGTTTATACTGCTATAAGGTAATGCCTTTCGGACTTAAAAATGCAGGAGCCACCTACCAGCGCCTCGTCAACAAAATGTTTGCAGGGCTAATAGGACAAACTATGGAAGTATATGTGGATGACATGCTGGTAAAGTCAAGGAAAGCCGGCGATCACGTAAGCCACCTAGGCGAGATGTTTCAAGTACTTCGCCAGTATGGCATGAAGTTGAATCCTCTAAAATGCTCCTTCGGAGTGTCATCAGGAAAGTTCTTAGGATTCATCGTTCATGCCAGAGGGATTGAAGCAAACCCTGAACAAGTCCAAGAGCTAAGGGATATCAAGATACCTTCCACTCGAAAGGAAATGCAAAGCCTAAATGGAAAAGTGGCCGCCCTAAGCCGATTCATCTCCAAGGCAACGGACAAGTGCGTCCCCTTTTTCGTAGCTCTAAAGAAAGACAAAGGAAAGTTTGAATGGACTGACGAATGCTTAACCGCTTTCCTTAACCTAATCGAACACCTCCAGAAACCACCGGTACTCTCGACTCCAAGCGAAGGCGAAGAATTATACCTATACCTTGCTGTGTCATCTCACGCCCTAAGCGCTGCCTTGGTAAGAGAAGACAACCGCACGCAACGGCCAGTTTACTTCGTCAGCAAAAGGTTTACTAGGGCAGAAGTCAGATATCCTAAACTTGAGAAGCTAGCATACTGTTTACTAATCACATCACGGAAACTGCGTCACTACTTCCAGTCCCATTCCATCAAAGTTCTGACCGATCAACCACTGAGGCAGGTACTCCATCGTCCCGACACTTCTGGGCGACTACTTAAATGGTGCATTGAACTAAGTCAGTATGATATCGCCTATCACCCTCGCACCGCCATCAAGGGACAAGCCATGGCTGATTTCATTGCAGAATTCACTACCAACGAAGATAAGGAGCAATTGGAAATAGCAGAAGATATCAAGTGGAATCTCTTTGTGGATGGTGCATCGAACGAACAAGGCTCGGGGGCAGGTGTGGTAATAATCACTCCCAGGGGAAACAAACTGCACTATGCTATAAGGTTGGAGTTCCCTGCCACCAACAATGATGCAGAGTATGAAGCAGTGATAGCCGGACTAGAAATTGCCATAGAAATCGGAGCCAATTCTTTGTGTCTTCACAGCGATTTTCAACTTATTGTTAATCAAATACTAGGAGAATTCCAAGCTCGAGAAGAACGACTCATAGCATATTTAAAGAAGACCAAGTTACTTCTCAGCCGATTGGACCACTACTTAGTCAAACACATCCCTTGGGAAGAGAACCAAGAGGCCGACGAATTGGCGAAGCAAGCAAGTGTGAGAGACATCACCATCTTCGGGGCAGTAACCATCTCAAAGCAACTGGCCCCAAGTTTTGAGCAAGTGAATCTGATAGCTGCAACCGAGGAAGCAACTTGGATGACTCCCATCCGAGACTACCTACAAAGTGGCACACTACCCAACGGGCGTAACGAAGTCAAGAAAGTCTTGAGGAAAGCATCCCGCTACACAATACAAGAAGACATCCTCTATCGGCGTGGATTCTCTAACCCGTTATTAAGGTGTGTCGCTGGGAGGGAAGCCAAGGAAATCTTATCCAACATCCATCAGGGAATCTGCGGAGATCACACCGGAGGGCAAACATTAGCAAAAAAGATACTCCGATATGGATATTTCTGGCCCACCTTAAGCAAGGACGCCTTAGATTTCGTCAAAAAGTGTGACAGATGCTAGAAATTTGCTAAGATTCCGCGGCTACCAACAACTGAGATTACTCAAATGACCAGCCCTTGGCCCTTCGCAATATGGGGAATTGACTTAATCGGCGAGCTACCGATGGGCCGAGGGGGGCCAAATATGCTATAGTGGCAGTTCATTATTTCACCAAATGGGTGGAAGCGGAACCTCTGAATAAAGTATCTTCTGCAAAAGTTATTAACTTATTGATCAAAAATGTTCTATGCAGGTACGGAGTCCCACTCAAAATCATATCAGACAATGGACTTCAGTTTGACAGCGAGGAATTCGCCAACTGGTGCCAAGAGCACGGAATTCACAAAAGCTTCTCATCCGTAGCATATCCCCAGGAAAACGGACAAGTCGAAGCCGTCAACAAAATTCTGAAAACTTTAATCAAAAAGAAACTCGAAAAGTCAAAGGGCGCTTGGGTGGATGAACTCCCTACGGCACTGTGGGCCTATCGCACATCTTTCAGAACATCAACGGGGCATACTCCCTTCTCTTTGGCATACGGATCGGAGGCTATGCTCCTAGTTGAAACCATTGTGCCTTCCCACCGTAGGATCCACTATGACCCAGAAGAGAACGAAGAACTCCTCCACATGTCTTTGGATCTAGTGGAGGAGAGAAGGAATGATGTAGTCCTTAAAGCAGCGGCCCACAAGCAGAAAGTGGTAGCACGATACAACTCCAAAGTCAAGCATCGTACCTTACAAGAAGGGGACCTTGTCCTCAAGCGAATCTTCCCTCGCCCCGGAGCACTAGATCCAATCTGGGATGGACCATATGTAATTCATAAAGATCTCCACAATGGAGCTTATATTTTGTCAACAGTGGACGGAGAGGTGTTCCAGAGGGCATGGAACATCCAACACCTCCGTCGATACTTTTCTTAACTTGTACTGCCCATATGAAGTGAATTAACAAGGAGAATCAGTGGACGTAGGCCTTTTCGTGCCGAACCACTTTAAAAAAACCTTGTCTCTTCTTTAACTTGTTTCTTTATATCTTGGCCGCTTGTTAACTTTATCCTTTTCTGTTGAACAAAATCCTATGCGTATAGTGTTTCTACTCCAAGCCCTCCACAGCGCAACTTCACCTGGACAAGACCTAACAGGTATTATGCGAATCTATGCCCTCGCCAATGAGACACTTTCGCTCCAGCATCCCTCTGCTGCGGGTTAACTCATTGCTCGCGACGGCCCTTAAAGCCAACTGTAATGAGCCGATTATAAGCCACCGAGAAGGCCGACTATAGCCGAGGCAGCTCATTACGGCGTTCGGCTCGCCGGCAACTGTGAACCGACTATAAGCCCCAACATAAGGTGTGGCCAGCCAGGGGTAGTTCACAGTTGACGATCCGCACCCACGCTAGCCGGCCACAGTAAATCGAATAATACCCACGATTACGGGCCATAATGGCTCGGGTAGTTACTGTGCGCGATCTCGGCTCCGATGTGTCTTAAGTGCGGCTGTGGTAAAAAAGAATTAACTCCCCGCGGAGGCGTAAGATGGGTGACAAATGTCTCCAAGACCCACGGCTAGGGAAAGTGACTACAAAACCCGTTTGCCACGAACTTAAGCACATCGAAGGCCTTCCGTGATTGGAAGTTTTACTTTTTCACATATTTCAATTTTACTTGAGAAACTTTTCTCCTATCCCCTGTAACAATTCTTGAAGTACATGACACAGAACAGGAGACACTCACTAATAGAAGCGGATACTCACAGCAAGATAATGGACCGCATCCCTTAATCGGTCGCGCAGGATATTCAAAGCTACCATCTAAAGGGCGGTACTTCCTTCTTTCATATATAAACACATGACTATAATTTATTCACACCTCGCGCTAACATTGCAAGTCATGAAATCATGTTTTAAGCGAGAACCTGACATCAAACACAATTTGATTACAAGAATATGCATAGCTATATTTCTCATACAGCATGTCAAAATAGCAACAAACATTCAGAAGACGACAAAATCAGCTTAAGTTAAAGAATTACACGTCAAAAATAAGGCTATTTATTACAAGTGGCAAAATATTACAACCTAAGAGTCACTTTACTGTTTTAAGACTAACATATACAACCCTGTCAAGTCCACAAAAAGAGTTTTTCCAGGTCTAATCAAGGGGCCGGCTGCATTGGAGATTTATCCTTGTCCTGTTGACCACCTGTCTAGTCAGAGAAAGGATTCATTAGTGATAAGCAACCAAGTTAATGGAGAGACTAAAAAGGAAGACTTACCAGCACCTGCTTCTTGACTATCCTGGTCGTCATCCTCTACTTGCACACCTGCCTCCTCGGCAGCAAGCAACCGCATACCCTCCTTCACCGCCACCTTCTCCCCCTTGGTAAACTGGGCAGTGACCACATCCATGCTGAAGGCCACGACACCCTCTTTATCCGCATCCGCCTTAGCCTCCTCCAGAGCCCGAAGATAAATCTTAGCCATGACCCTAGGATAATCATCCATCCAGGATAGGTTGTCCTGCTTCCAAGTTCGGAAGTACATGTCCTGAAGCATTTCTTCCATCATCCCCTCATTCTCCTCAAACTCCCTCATCCGGGCCTCGGAAGCCGACAACCTTCCAACGACAGTTTCTCTCTCCAATCGATATCTCGAGCAGTCAGCCTGAAGGGATTTCCGCATCACCTCCATCTCCTCCTTCAGCCTAACCTGAGCAAGCTCTACGGCTTCAAGCTTCCCCGACAGCTCCTCTACCCGCTCAAGATCCGCCCTTCGAACCTCATCCACTGTCGAGATGGCCATATTTATCTGCTCCTTGCAGGCAGCCTCCATCTTCCGCAGTTCCGCCTTACTAGCCTCCTCCATAGCCTTCCTCAACCGCCCGGAGGCAGCCTTATGCTGAGAAATCTGAATGGCCTGATCAGCAAGCTGTTTGGCCTGGTCCGAAACCATCAATCGTAGTCGGATGTTGGCACTCCCAATCTCCTCTCCAGCCTTAACCAGCCGGGCATGATGCCCCATTAGCTTCCTAGTCTCCTCCGCCACCCGATCAATATTAGCCTTGGCCTCGTCTCCCATGGTAACTATCCGAGTAGTAAGTAGATCGAGATCTAAGGACTTAGCCTCATCGAGCACCCGTACCATGGGATTGCGAGGAAGAAGGTGCTCACCAGTAACCTCGTCAAAGGTAACATAATGGGAACTTGGATCCAGATCAGGATGACCCGCAAATGGATTACGAGCCAAGTCAGGACGATCAATCTGAATAATGGTAGGGTTTTCGGATGGGTACGGAGAGAGTGCAAACTCGCTATCCTCCTCCGTGATATCATGAAGAGGCTGAACTGGGGGCTGAGGACCAAGTAAAGGTTCAGATGAGGGATGACTCCTCTTTCTCTTTTGAATACCCTCTTCAATAACCCCGAGAAGAGGACAGTAGCCGACTACATCCCCGGAACGGTGGGTCGAAGGCTTCGGCTTGGCGGAAGCTTTGGAAAGCTTGTATTGTTCAAGCCTGTGCCGAAGATCTGAGGCCTTGGACGTTTTACCTGCTCCTGATATGAAGAACAAGTGTCACAAGCTTACATCAATACATAATTCGAGAAACGCGGTAAATTAAAAGTTAAAAGAAGAAAGGAAACACGTCTGTTATACAAACCCTGGGGAGAAGTAGGGTACTGTAATGAGTCATGGATTTCATTCCAGGACGGGAGCGAATCATAAAATATTCCTAAGTCCCTATCATTAATGAAGCCTGCAGGAGTCAAAAGTTCACCTTGAGTCGTCAGAGCCACCTTGGCTGGAATGGTCTGAGAAGACTCGCTTGCACCGGTCCCGACCTTATCCGCTTTCCCGGATTTCTCTACCAAAGCCGTTTCTCCGTCCAGCCCCTCGAAAGCCTGGTGGAACGCATCATCCGTCCACTCCTGAATCTCGCCCGCTTGCCCAGGAAGCAAGGCCCCGATGCCGTCGCCACCATCATCACCTTCCCAACCATCTCCACCCTCACCTCTTTCCTCCTCCACGTCTTCCTCCCCCTGGGTAAGTGGACAATTGCTGGGGGAAGGACCGTCCGACTTCTTAAGTTTCTTACCTCCGACAGTTGGAGGTTTCGTGAAAGGTTTCCTCTTGCCACTCTCTACCATGACACCACCCTTAGCCTAAGCAGCCGCCCTCTCCTCCGCCGTTTCCCTCAGCTTGACTACTGACTGCTGTGGAAGGATCAAGTTATACTCCAGAAGGGTCGCATTTCTGATCAGGTAGGCAGCTGATCTATCTCTCCCGGGGATAGCTTCTATCTCAGCCGCCGTCTGAACCAAGCGATCAGTCTCCACAACCGCAAAACCACCCGTCGCTAGCAAAAATGAAAACGTATGAGAAGAAGCCTCGCAACCAGAATGAAAATTATAAATAAAGCGTCGACTTACATCCAGAGGTGAAACGCCTAATAGAAACAGAGTCGTCCCTGACGAAGAACCACTCCTTCTTGAACATGCTGAACTTAGAATACAGATCCATGACCGGCTTGAAGGTTACAGCTAACTCCAAGCTGATATATGGGGACCCCTTCTTATAGCCCCTCAGATTATATAAGTACCGGATCTCCCGGTTGGAAGGAGCGCGCCCATACTTCCTCTGGAAGATGATGAAGAAGCTCACTAGTATAGCATAGGAGTTGGGTTGAAGCTGGAATGGGGCCACCTTTAGATATGTAAGGAAGCTGGCTACCCAAGCATTAAGAGGCGGAATGGCACCACACATACAGTGGTATCTGCTGTAGGCAAAGTACCATTCGGGAGGGTCATATGGCATAACTTCTCTCCTTGGCAATAGCATGCGCGTCCTATCAATTCCAAAAGAACGGGAGATGACATCAAGCTGCTCTTCCTTAAGGGAGCTGGGAAAGCAATCAGGCGGGGAGTTCAGAAGCTCCTGAGGGCCGTACCCGTCCACTAATGATCTCGGGGTAGATTCGTGACGTTCCGGTCCTGGCTGAGCAGGGGGCACTGCGGAAGATCCTCCTTCGCCCTGGGACTTCTTTTTATCCGATCGAGTCTCTGCTTTGCGAGACATTATCTGCAACAAAGAAAAGACAGGTTGTTAAAACAGAGGATATAAACAGGCAAGTTTTTCAAGTTCATTCGGTATCAGTTCATTCGGTATTCCCAACTTCGTCCGGTTATACGGGTGTATGTCTCCATCCGGCACTCAGAATCCCCAAGTCCATTCGGTAAAAAACCTATTCGGCCAACATAGAAAGGATCTCACCTGATTCGGTGAAAGTAAGGAGTTTGATTCGGCTAACACGTTTGATTCGGCAAAAATAAGGACTTGGTCCGGCAAAGACAAGAGTTTAATTTGGCTGGTAGGGAATAACAAAGGCGTACGGTCCCTACTTATAGACGAAAAGACACGACCGGACCATCTGATTCGGCATCCAAGAACCGAATGAAAATGTCAAAGCTACATGGAACAAAGCACGCCATATTCGAGAATATGCCCTGCTTTGGGGGGTAATTGTTGGGTACCTTTCCTAACACCTACCACCGAACCAGGCTCCACCGGTCCACTTACCTCCCATGCTTGCCGAACCAACCTACGTCCTATGCTTTCCAAACCAACCTTCGTCCCTACCACCGGACCAAAGCTACCACCGGACCAAAGCCACCACCGGACCAAAGCTACCACCGGACCAAAGCCACCACCGGACCAAAGCTACCACCGGACCAAAGCCACCACCGGACCAAAGCACTACCGAATCAAGGTGTTGCCGAGCCAACGTTGCCAGGCCAGATCGCCTAAGCCCAGGCCCACCAGCAGCTATATACATCCAAGACCCCTGCTCCCAGCCTCACTCTATAAATAGAGGGGCAGGGGTACAACAATGGGGGACAAGTTTGAGAGCTCAAGCACGGATAGAACTTTCAAACAACTTTCTTTTACTTGTATCAAAGCTTTGTACTTGTAATCTAAACAAGAGAAGAGAAATAACATATAAAGTGGACGTAGGCACATTCTGGCTGAACCACTATAAATCTGCTTGTCTTTTTACAGTTTAGCCCCTGTTTTTCATATATTTGTATAAATCACCCAAATCACTAAGAACAACACAAGATCTACTAAATCATACGACTTTGAGGTGTTTATCCATTTTTTGTGCAAACAGACATGTTTTCTTTGAGCATGGACTAGAAGCCGATCTCGATAAAGTAGCTGTAATACTGCATTGGCACATACCAAAGAATTCCACAGAGGTGAGAAGCTTTCTTGGTCGGGTTGGATAATATAGGAAGTTCATTAAGGACTTCACTAAGATTTCCACACCATTGACCCGCCTTACCAAGAATTTTTGTTTTCCTTGGAACTTAGAATACGAAGATGCTTTTATAAAGCTGAAGGAGTTGTTGACTAGTACACCTATTTTGATACTTCCTAATGGTACGTAGGTGTTTATAGTGTATACCAATTCATGTGGTACATGATTGGGCATTATTTTAATGCAGGAAGGTAGAGTTGTTTGTTACGCCAGTCGACATTTGAAGGTCCATGGGAGAAACTATCCAGACCATGATCTTGAGTTGGCGGCCATTAGTTTCACCCTTAAGTCATGGAGGCATTATCTTTTGGGAGAGCGATTTGAGCTATTTATGGATTATAAGTCTTTAAAGTATTTATTCTCCTAGAGGGATTTAAATTTGAGGCAGCAGAGGTGGATGGAGTTCTTGGCTTTGTATGACTTCCATAGCTCATATAATCCTGGCAAGGGCAACGTTGTAGCTGATGCCTTGAGTAGGAAGCATGTGATGCTAAGCCTTGTGTTCTTGGAATGGAAGCAGTTGGAGTTTATTTATGCATTCGATTTTCAACCTACATCGGACTTTACATCAGGATTGTTACTGGATTTAGATGTTCATCTTCATTCATAGACCGTATTAGTTCAAGTCAGAAGCAAGATACAGAGTTATTGGGTATTTTTGAGAAGCAAAACAAAGGACAACATTCGAGTCATTTAGATCGTTATTCTCTATTGGTTCAAGAGCATGGTTGAGGAGGGATGATAGGTTGTGTATTCCTCTCATTAAGGAAATGATTGATATGGTTCTAGTAGAGTCCATCATTCTAGGACGGTCATTCATCCTGGTGGTGACAAAATGTATCGTGATATGAAGATGGTATTTTAGTGGTCAGGCATGAAGAGGCATATATCCGAGTTTGTTGTCAGAGAATAAAAGCAGAGCAGAAGAAGCCCAGCGGATTATTTTAGCCTTTAGATGTCCCAATGTGAAAATGGGAGAGTGTCTCAATGGATTTTATTGATGGGTTACCTAGGAGTAGGATGGGGAATGAGAGTATTTGGGTTATTGTCGATCGATTGACCAAATGCATTCATTTAATTCCAATTAGGAGTACAAGAACATCTGCATCTATGGTGACCTTGTATGTGAGGGAGATGGTTCAGCTACATGGAGTTCCTTTTAGCATAGTTAGTGATCGAGTCCACTTTTCACTAGTGAGTTTTAGAGGATTCTTCAAGAGGCCTTCGGCATAGAACTAAATTTGAGTATAGCCTATCATCCATAGATGGACGGATAGACAGAGAGAGTGAATCATATATTAGAGGATTTGCTGAGGAAATGTATTTTGGATTTTTGAAGGTTCTAGAGAGGATCACTTGCCATTGGTGGAGTTTGCATATAATAATAACTATCAAGCGAGTATTGGAATGGCATCATTCAAGGAAATGTACGAGAGTGAAAATCTGTGTGGATCGAGTAATATGCACTACACCAGAAATGTCATTTTGCAACGGCTTTAAGCCATTGCAAAATTGGCAGTGGTAAAATTTTAGCAACGGCTGAAAGCCGTTGCGAAATTAAAATTAGGAACGGCTCTAAGCCGTTGCAAATTTACATTTTACAATGGCTAAAAACCATTGCTAATTTTAATTTCGCAACGGCTGAAAGCCATTGTAAAGCCTTATTGTACAACTTTGTTAATTTTGTTTTGCAACGGCTCAAAACCGTTGCAAAATTTAATATATTTTTTTAAAGAAATTATATTGCTTTTTCAACCCTCCTACATCAATAGTCATTTCATTATCATACCCAATACAATCATTCGCAAATTTAACATAATATCACAAAAGAAAGGTCATTAAACCAAATAATTTTCATAGATTCAACACAAAAACCAAACATAACAGATCTTTTAATTACAATGTTCAACAACAATACGTAACGCTACATAGTTCAACAGCATCAGCAACAACAATAGGTAACGCTACATAGTTCAACAGCATCAGCAACAACAATACGTAACGCTACATAGTTCAACACAGCAATAACTAGCATTACATACACCATAAAACCGTATATCATAAAGTATTTTTTCAAGCTAACTAATATTACAGAAAAACTCAAAAATCCATAATTACCTCTCATTCCTCACTTCAGGCTATATTTTTTCTCTGCGTCGTCTGCATTATGAACAAACACACAGTTAGTTAAAGCATAAAGGTAAGTAAACATACTGATTTATCCAATATTATTAAGCTAACCTACAACAGAATACTTAATAGGTCCGCACAGTAATATGTCAGACAAGAAATGTAAAATATCTACAAACTGTAACAATAATAAGTAGTGGAATGAATGTAAAATACTATTTCTGATAGGTTCAGACAAGCAGTAAAAAATGGCATATCTTGTTATAGAATGGCTGAATCAAATAAAAGTCGATTCGACCAACAAAGAACTCAAAGTGCATCAACTTTAGTCTAACCTAAAATGGTTCTCATTGACCAATTTAAAACTGATTTATTATCATTGACCAATTAAAACGGTTCTCATTTTGGACTATACAGACTATATCTGATGAATAAAAAAGAGTGCATGCAGGTGTATTAACACAGAGACAGACATTACACAAGTGTAAATATTCAATTTGATAGGATGATATGGCTCAGTAAGCATAACAAAATATCTGCACAAATCGAGGGAAAAAAAGTAGAAAAATGATCACCTGAATTCTGCTTGCAAAGATTCACCGCAACATTAGTTTTAATCCATACCAAGCAAAGCATAAGGCCTCTTCTTAAACATGTAAGCATTTCCTGGTGTTTCAGTTGATGTGAGGCAGCTATCCACCGAACATTCAGTAATCTGTGGCAAGCAAGAAACGTTCATCTCCGCTATGCTGCATTTTGATATTTTCACTTGAAAATTTGGTGCATTCTGATTCTAATATTGGAAGAGTAGAAAGATCATCGGTTGTTCCAAAATTAGGACATATGAGAATATTGCATGCTTTTTCCAGAATAGATTGTAGATACTTGTCTTGTGCTTCAATTCTAACCTGGACATGCCTTTGCAACCACTGTATTATATCACACATCACCCTGCTGCTTGCTACATACTACCCACCAATCACCACTCCATCACTTACACACAGTATTATGTCCTGGTTATTGTAATCTATTTCTGCCCCACTAAAGATAATGCAGTTAGAGGCTCGGTATAATGGCTCCTGTTCCAGTCATAAGAATGAAAATATACAACTGTTAAACAATTACACATCATGTACCTCAATAAATTATTTTAGTCGGCATCAGACATCAGCCCATTTGTGAAGCTAAGCATTATTATAATTCAAATTTAACAAACTGACAAAGAATATGATTCAATGAAGTATACTATTCATGTTCATCCCATCCTCAAATAAGAATAATTATGTTAAGAAGTTATAAGTGGACACGACCAAAAAAGATGACTTGCTCATACCAACTCTCTTACACAAGTGGCTTTTAATACACAGGCAGACATATACAAAAATATTTTCTCAAGAAGCAACAGATTAATTGTAACGACCCGCCCTTCCTATGCCCAGGAAGGCGCATCGTTGATAAGAAAGAAAGGGATAGAAAAGAGAAAAGAAGAGAAAAGAGAAAGAAACAACAACAAATACTCACAGCGGAAACGGAACAAAATATAATATATCACATAACTATTACATAGTATACAACACTTATCAGAGTTACACAGCATATACACATCACATACTAGACAGTTATAAACATCTGTCTAGACATTACAACTCAGATCCAATACAAAACTCTATCACAGAGATTAACACAGCGGAATACTATATCTACGAACGCTGAAGCCTCCTGCTCCATTGCTCCTCCAGATAACTCGTCAAAGCTAACCTGAATCCCTTGGCTACTCGTAAAAATTTGAGTACCCAAGAGTTTATGTAAAACAGAAATAAACACTTGGGTCAGACATGGGTCTGGTGTGAGTAACAGGTTAAAATTGCTTAACTTCAAAACCTTTTGAAAGAAAAGGTATCACGTAAGACTTCCCACAAATAAACATGGGTAAGTTTTTACCTTACGCTAACCAAAATATTTGATAGGAAATCCAGTTATATTATAATAGGGTCTAGGGTTTTCAAGTAAAATACAGAAATAGCTGGAATGCTTACATCTCACGTTCCAACATAGTTGGGCACAACTAATACGTACGGCACTTATTGGAAGTTGGATTCCATACAATGGCAGGGCTACTGGGGTACCGCCCATCACAGTACGTGGCCTAGATCAACGTACCGAGGAGTACGCCCGCTCCCCTACAACACAAGGCCGGAACATCCCTTACTGGATAATTCCCGCATAAGAAACCCCACGGTTGTAGCTAGCAACCGCCCACAAAGCCGAATAAAAATAAGGGACCTCTAGACAGGGGAATCTTATACTACTTGGGTGCTACCCACTAACCTTGCTGCACCTCCCCTGTTTTAGCCATTCCCGGTTGATGAGGCTTGAGGTTACGATTACCTTTAAATAGAACACATCTATCTTAGAATGCTCATCGTCCACCTGACGATGTGCTGAAAGCATTCAATCCATACAAGTTCGTTCCGGGTTCGAACGAAACCGAAGGCATTATCTCGTTACACTCATTTTGGAATCACCCTCAGAGTTAACGACAATAACCCTTGCACTCTGAATCTTCATCTTCACTTGATTCACGACCTATCGTTAATTTGGATCGATGTGGTATTCGGGTGTCCAGACCTGGAAATCCGGTATACGGAAACCCGATCCCGGTCTCATCGAAATCCAAAACGTATCTTTTAAGCCAAGTTGTTTTAAAGGTTAAAACAATTCAATTCAATTATCTTTATACACATAGAAAGATAATTCACAACATTACAATAGATAATCAACATTATCAATATAACAGATAATCCATATTATCATCACAATTCAACTAACATCCATATCACACAGCATATATCTCATCAGAGATATCAATCAATGCAAAGTATTCAATACTATCACCCATTCATAAGTAATGATTTATAACGTCTCTAATTATTTTAAAGTAAATTAAATTAATTACTTCATTCTATAAATCCTGCTTACTTAACCATTAATTAATTACAATCAATTAATTAGTTATCCTCTAATTACCCTTTAATTGCATTCAGGTAATTTATCCTTTAATTAATTACTCAAATTAATTATTCTTAACCATTTATAGTAATTAACCTTTAATTACTTCATTAATTAATTAAATTAATCAACTATAATTAATTACATTAATCCTTAATTAATTACATTAATTAATCACTTCATTTATTAATTATTACTTAATTAATCAATCTTAATTACATCATTAATTATATTAATTAATGATCCTTAATTACAAATTGATTATTAATTACTAAAATTAAATTAATTATATTAAGTAATTAACCTTTAATTAAAACACATTTATTAATCACTCTTGATTAATCTCATTCAGTAATTAACTACCTTTAATTACTTTTATTAACTAAATTAATTACTCCTTAATTAATTTCTTTTAATTAATCCCTTGATTAATTAACAAGTAATTAAACTCAAATTACTTCCATTAATAAAATCATTATTCACTTAATTACTTCCAGTAATTATTTATTATTAACTTCCCTAAATAATCACACCTTAACAATTACATTAAGTAATTATTATTAAACCATCTCTTGATTATCCTAAATTAATTAAACTTAATTAATTAACTTAACTAAATCAAATTAACTCAATTAATTACAAATGAGTAATTAATTCCTTAATTACTTTTATTAAGTAATTACATTTAAACCATTTTCACAAATGATTATCTTTAAATCAATTAATCTAATTAATTATCAAAATTAATCACATTAATTATTTATTTAAATAATCTCAAGTTAATGACCTTCATTAACTATTAACAACCCTTTAATTACTTTTCTTAAGTAATTAACTTAGATTAATTATTATTAATTTCAAATTAATAAATCTTAATAACCAATTTAATTAATCTAATTTATTTAGTTAATTAAGTGTTAACCATAACTTAATTAATATTTAATTACTTTATTAATTAATTCTTAATCATTAATTTATATTCTAATTATAATCCTTAATTACAAATTAATTATTCATAATTAATTAATCTTAATCATTAATTAATTAGTTTAAACCTTTAATTATCTATTTAATTAATCCAAATGATTAATTAATCAATTAAATTAATTATCCATTAAATTTCCTAATTAATTTAATGAACATAAATCTCTAATTACTTTAAGAATAAACTTTGTTCTTATTGATAATCAAGTTATCATTTACAAAGTATCTTAAATTAATTTACTTTAATTTTACCTTCAAAATTTCATTTTAAATTTAAAGATTTAAAATGAAAACAAATTATCTTTAACAATGTTTTAAACAACATTTCTAAAACTCTTTTATTTTACAAGTTAAAGAAATACTCATCTTATAAAAGAACTTAAAGAATTTAAATTAAATTTACTTTTAAATTCTAACCATTTAATATACATTTTAAACAATTAAAATTATTAAAACAATTTAATTTAAAAACTGCTTTTATTTCAAATCTGAGATACAGATTTAAACTTTTCCAGATTACACTTTTAGATTTAAAAATTCTGTTTAAATATCTCTTTACAAATTAAGTTTAAAACTTAAACAGACAGTTTTCTTTTTAAAAGCCTGGCAACATCAAAATTTACCCGAGACCATACTAATTTACTTCGAGTCGAAACCTAAAAACTTCGAGTCTCACATGCCAGAAACTCGAGAAATCGAGTAGCTTCCCCTGTCACTTGAGTCCAACACACCCGAGCTCTCTTTACAAATACTTCGAGTAGCCTATCTAAAATCTTCGAACATCACTCGAAACAACCCGAGAAAACGCGAGCTCCACCCCTCTGTTAACCCAGACTTACCCAGATATTCGATCGCGTGCACGTGCACACCCCATTGCCAGAGCTCCGATCATCGATGACGACTCCAACACGTCGGCGATCATCCACCAACCAGAAACCAATCACTCGAGCAACGAAACGAAGACGAGATCAAACTCGAGCAAAAAAACCAAACCTGGAACCACAGACTACAACTTCCAAAGCCTGTCGACATCTCCTCGTTCTTCCACTGCTGATCACCAGAACGCTAGCGACTTCGGCGACGAGTTCATCCATGTCATAACTTCAATTTCCCAGAGTTCTATTGAACTCGATCGACCAGAGACATGGTGACGATCGATTTTTCTAACCTAGTTAAAACTAGGGCTAAAATCTTAAATTCTAAATCATTTCTTCCTCAATGTTTTAATTCGATTTCCAGTAATTTTCCCTATATCCTCGATCATTCCTCCATCACTACTGAAGATTTCAACATCCCAAACTATCGAGATCAACAGAATTAC
This sequence comes from Allium fistulosum, assembly GCA_030737815.1. Lineage (NCBI taxonomy): Eukaryota > Viridiplantae > Streptophyta > Magnoliopsida > Asparagales > Amaryllidaceae > Allium > Allium fistulosum. The sequence goes on from CM060904.1 coordinate 478,843,273, forward strand.
TCACATATTCATTTATAGCTAAAACCAGAACTGCATCTTTAATTCGAAACTAAAAATTATAATTTTTATGCTAAAAATCATGTTATAGTTTATGTATTCCATTTATAATCCTGGAATAGCAATTTATAATATTTGAGTTTTTACTTTTATATACATGCACTTGTTATTTTGGGTTTATAGAGACAATCAAACTTAAATTTGACTTAATTAAAATTTTAAAACATTCTTCTATGATAAATCAACAACTTTTGTTTATAAGTTTAGTCCTAACAAGAACTAGATCAGGTAGTAAGAGATTTAAAAGAGAATTCTTGAGTCTGGGCAAACAGAGCAGAACAGAGATCATATTCATACATGCATACAATACATCCATATATACCAAACCCAACATGCATTTGAAACCAAACGTAATACAGGGAATTTCATCACATTTATTTACTGCAAACATGATTATCACATGAAGAAATCAAACAACTATACTTACTTAAGTTATTTTTAAATAAAACTGTTACTCACCTTAAACAAAGACGAACAGAGGCAGTTTTTATCACTCGAAGACTTTAACTTGAATGCTTCTTGAAATTTGCTTTGCATATTTGATTTAATAACTGGAGTTGCTGAAGCTTAAATTGCTTTAATCTACATGCATGCAACTACCAGTGGTTGAAAATTAAATGTAGACTGGTTGTTTTGAGATGATTCCAGGATTGCTTCCAGACTAAAGAAAATGCAGGCTTTGATGTTGAAAGGAATTGTAGGCCAAAAGAAATGCAGGCTGAACTTTGATTTAGATTTTGGAAAATGGTTTACAGAGATTTGATTTTGATAATCTCTGGTTTGAGGAAAATTTGTTTACTGATTTCAGATTTTAATTTAGAGAATGTTTGAGAAAGGTATTGATCTGATTTGTTTCAGATTTGTATTTAGAGAAGAAGATTTTGAGTTCTCTTGGTTTTGAAAAAGAATAGAAAGAAATGAAGTGAAGAAATGTATATGCTTATATAAGTAAATTTTGATTTTTATAAAAATAAAAGAAAATAAACATAATTAAGACACTTGTCATTAGAGTTTACCATTTATTTACACATGTTTAAAATGAAGCTTTAGATAATGACACTTGTCATTTAAGTAATTACTATATATTTTTATTTATTTAAAAGTAAATAAAAATCTTTTTCTTAATTATTAAATACTTATCCTATATATAAATTACTTTTTAAAAGAAACAAAACTAACTATATTTATAAATAAAAGTTTATACAAATATTCTAAAATCCAAAACAACTAAATATCTATTCTTTTGAATTTCAAAACTTAAATTAAATTCAAATCAAATTAAATCCTAAGATTCAATTTAAAATTAAGTTATATATATATATACATATATAACTACTTAATCAATTTAAAAATAACAATTCCATAGTCTTTAAAATTCATTCATGTTTGTAAAAATAATACATTATACTTTTTATTTGAAAATAACATATTTGATAATTTAAATAATTTATATAAAAGATTATATTATCAAGTAATATTTTAAAAAGAAATAAAACAAACCTTTTTGTTAAATCTTATTTATATTTAAACTTAAGTTAAAATATATCTTAACCAATTTAAACATTTACCCAAAGTATTTTAAAACTATAAAGTTATTTATTTAAATAACTTTGAAAAGTCCATATTAAATTAAATCTAATTTTCCAATTTACCAAAGCTTTTCTATTTACAATATATACAAATAAATATATATATTACAAATAAAAAATATCTTATTAACCTTTAAAAGATAAAATTACCAATTAAATACATATTTAATTAGATTATTAAATTAAATCCAAATTTTATTATCAAAGATTATCAATATCAATTTAATTATTTAACAGATTATTAAATTGATATTGCTCAAATTTCCGGGATATCACATTCCTCCCCCCTTAAAATAATTTCGTCCCCGAAATTTAAACAAAGGTAATTTAATAATCTTATTTAAGATTTTAATTTTAAACCACAAACATATATTATCATCCATATGCTAACAACCATAGCAACCAAATCATCCAATCAAACAATTTAACTATCCAGACAAAATTCTAGATAAAATTCCTCGAGTTTCCCCAAGTATATATATATATATCGGAATACTCGCTCTACAAACAATCTAAACTACTAAGTTATAAAGCTCCTACTCATCTAGATCTACAGAACTAAACAGGATATCAGACTACAGACGAGTCTGACTCAACTACCCAATCCTCCGGAACTGCTGGTTCCAAAACCAGAGATAAATCAAACACATACTCCCTCAGAGATACGTAAAACACAATGAATTCCAATTATCCAAACTGGCCATTCAATCCTGTAGATAAAGAACTATTCTTTCGAGAACACCGGAAAATCTAAAATATTTCGGAGCTAGCTTCCAGACTTACCAAATCTTATAGCTCTTATAATCGAGGAAAACTTAAACAATTTCCAATCTCCAACTCCGAATTCCAAACTCCGACTCATATCTGCATAACTCACAAGACAATCTTGGACTACCCCATCTCTTCCTGATCAGCTTAACCTTCGCTGATGCTTCTTGAAATAAATTCGAACCAAGAACAAAATGATCTCTAGATCCTATTCAACAGTATGAACTTCCAAAATCCATTGAAATCCAAACTTGAAAACTAGATCTGACCAATCCATTTCCAAAAATTCCTAAGCTGCTACACCAATTCTTCTCTCTAGGAACCATCCTACTACCAGACTAACCATCGGTATCGCTTCTGGAATCAAGTCGATACGGAACTCAAACTCTAAATGCAGATAAACTTCTACTTCTTCGAAGACATCCGGAAAAATTCTGACTACTTCAGTAGCTCCTACTTCCATATGAGAAACCTCAATCTCAAACAAAAGATTACCCAAGATGAATTCCCAAACTAATCGCAAGTCACTTTTGCGTTACTACCTAGTTCGGATTCCAAAGAAATTGTTCTCTCTTTACCAATTAAAACAGCCTTAAGCTTTTCCAAACAAGGTTAACCCTTCAAGAAAGCCTTCACCATCTGCCCGGACTGCTGATAGAAGAACCACAAAGATTCCTGAACCATCTAAGAAACGGCCACACTGCTGCTTCCAAACGCTATCTCTAGAATATTGCTAAGACAAAGACCTCCTTGTCAGCACACCGAACACTTCGAGTTGCACTGCTACCACAGCTAACCAAGAACTTCTAATCCAAAGGCTTCTCAAAACTAAAACCATCAACAAACTTCACAACGAACCTCCAAGATGGCAGACATCCCAAAAGAAACTCGGGACTCCAAACCAAACACCAAATAACTTACTCTTCTTAAGGGGAACAATGAGACCATGTCCGAAGAAACAACTAATAGACCTTAGTCCCATACTTCAAAACAGATAAAACTCTCTTACTCGATATCCAGAGAATTCCTATACAGCCGAGTCTATCCTGCGGTAGACATCAACTGTTCCTCCAATACCTTCTTGATCTTGCTCCAAAAAGAACATCTACTCTGGGAACATCCATAGATACTGCGTTTCATCACACAGCTGCTCCTTCCTGAAGTCGCCAAGCTATCGTTACTTACTTCTGCACAATCGACAAATTCAACTCTAGAAAATCTGCTCACCCGAGCTCAACCAAACTTATACTCCAAAAATGGACTCCGAATCTTGAAAAATATTTTCTTCAGAGATCCGAGAAATCCTTACACCAAACTGCCCAAACTTACTCGAGACGGTATTAGGTCTACAGTCTCGACAGATACTCTTCCAACCTCAACATTCAGACTTCAACCAATGGTAGTCGTGTTACACACACCACCACCCTATCTACCTTTATAACTCATATTGGAAAACCCGAACAGGTAACCCAACAATTAGGTAGAATAAATATATATATAGTTATATAAAAATTACAAATACGCTCTCTCAAGATAGATAGAAATCACTCCAGAGCTTAGGTATTCACTCAACCTATCGCTCTGATACCACTGTAACGACCCGCCCTTCCTATGCCCAGGAAGGCGCATCGTTGATAAGAAAGAAAGGGATAGAAAAGAGAAAAGAAGAGAAAAGAGAAAGAAACAACAACAAATACTCACAGCGGAAACAGAACAAAATATAATATATCACATAACTATTACATAGTATACAACACTTATCAGAGTTACACAGCATATACACATCACATACTAGACAGTTATAAACATCTGTCTAGACATTACAACTCAGATCCAATACAAAACTCTATCACAGAGATTAACACAGCGGAATACTATATCTACGAACGCTGAAGCCTCCTACTCCATTGCTCCTCCAGATAACTCGTCAAAGCTAACCTGAATCCCTTGGCTACTCGTAAAAATTTGAGTACCCAAGAGTTTATGTAAAACAGAAATAAACACTTGGGTCAGACATGGGTCTGGTGTGAGTAACAGGTTAAACTTGCTTAACTTCAAAACCTTTTGAAAGAAAAGGTATCACGTAAGACTTCCCACAAATAAACATGGGTAAGTTTTTACCTTACGCTAACCAAAATATTTGATAGGAAATCCAGTTATATTATAATAGGGTCTAGGGTTTTCAAGTAAAATACAGAAATAGCTGGAATGCTTACATCTCACTTTCCAACATAGTTGGGCACAACTAATACGTACGACACTTATTGGAAGTTGGATTCCATACAATGGCAGGGCTACTGGGGTACCGCCCGTCACAGTACGTGGCCTAGATCAACGTACCGAGGAGTACGCCCGCTCCCCTGCAACACAAGGCCGGAACATCCCTTACTGGATAATTCCCGCATAAGAAACCCCACGGTTGTAGCTAGCAACCGCCCACAAAGCCGAATAAAAATAAGGGACCTCTAGACAGGGGAATCTTATACTACTTGGGTGCTACCCACTAACCTTGCTGCACCTCCCCTGTTTTAGCCATTCCCGGTTGATGAGGCTTGAGGTTACGATTACCTTTAAATAGAACACATCTATCTTAGAATGCTCATCGTCCACCTGACGATGTGCTGAAAGCATTCAATCCATACAAGTTCGTTCCGGGTTCGAATGAAACCGAAGGCATTATCTCGTTACACTCATTTTGGAATCACCCTCAGAGTTAACGACAATAACCCTTGCACTCTGAATCTTCATCTTCACTTGATTCACGACCTATCGTTAATTTGGATCGATGTGGTATTCGGGTCTCCAGACCTGGAAATCCGGTATACGGAAACCCGATCCCGGTCTCATCGAAATCCAAAACGTATCTTTTAAGCCAAGTTGTTTTAAAGGTTAAAACAATTCAATTCAATTATCTTTATACACATAGAAAGATAATTCACAACATTACAATAGATAATCAACATTATCAATATAACAGATAATCCATATTATCATCACAATTCAACTAACATCCATATCACACAGCATATATCTCATCAGAGATATCAATCAATGCAAAGTATTCAATACTATCACCCATTCATAAGTAATGATTTATAACGTCTCTAATTATTTTAAAGTAAATTAAATTAATTACTTCATTCTATAAATCCTGCTTACTTAACCATTAATTAATTACAATCAATTAATTAATTATCCTCTAATTACCCTTTAATTGCATTCAGGTAATTTATCCTTTAATTAATTACTCAAATTAATTATTCTTAACCATTTATAGTAATTAACCTTTAATTACTTCATTAATTAATTAACTATAATTAATTAAATTAATCAACTATAATTAATTACATTAATCCTTAATTAATTACATTAATTAATCACTTCATTTATTAATTATTACTTAATTAATCAATCTTAATTACATCATTAATTATATTAATTAATGATCCTTAATTACAAATTGATTATTAATTACTAAAATTAAATTAATTATATTAAGTAATTAACCTTTAATTAAAACACATTTATTAATCACTCTTGATTAATCTCATTCAGTAATTAACTACCTTTAATTACTTTTATTAACTAAATTAATTACTCCTTAATTAATTTCTTTTAATTAATCCCTTGATTAATTAACAAGTAATTAAACTCAAATTACTTCCATTAATAAAATCATTATTCACTTAATTACTTCCAGTAATTATTTATTATTAACTTCCCTAAATAATCACACCTTAACAATTACATTAAGTAATTATTATTAAACCATCTCTTGATTATCCTAAATTAATTAAACTTAATTAATTAACTTAACTAAATCAAATTAACTCAATTAATTACAAATGAGTAATTAATTCCTTAATTACTTTTATTAAGTAATTACATTTAAACCATTTTCACAAATGATTATCTTTAAATCAATTAATCTAATTAATTATCAAAATTAATCACATTAATTATTTATTTAAATAATCTCAAGTTAATGACCTTCATTAACTATTAACAACCCTTTAATTACTTTTCTTAAGTAATTAACTTAGATTAATTATTATTAATTTCAAATTAATAAATCTTAATAACCAATTTAATTAATCTAATTTATTTAGTTAATTAAGTGTTAACCATAACTTAATTAATATTTAATTACTTTATTAATTAATTCTTAATCATTAATTTATATTCTAATTATAATCCTTAATTACAAATTAATTATTCATAATTAATTAATCTTAATCATTAATTAATTAGTTTAAACCTTTAATTATCTATTTAATTAATCCAAATGATTAATTAATCAATTAAATTAATTATCCATTAAATTTCCTAATTAATTTAATGAACACAAATCTCTAATTACTTTAAGAATAAACTTTGTTCTTATTGATAATCAAGTTATCATTTACAAAGTATCTTAAATTAATTTACTTTAATTTTACCTTCAAAATTTCATTTTAAATTTAAAGATTTAAAATGAAAACAAATTATCTTTAACAATGTTTTAAACAACATTTCTAAAACTCTTTTATTTTACAAGTTAAAGAAATACTCATCTTATAAAAGAACTTAAAGAATTTAAATTAAATTTACTTTTAAATTCTAACCATTTAATATACATTTTAGACAATTAAAATTATTAAAACAATTTAATTTAAAAACTGCTTTTATTTCAAATCTGAGATACAGATTTAAACTTTTCCAGATTAAACTTTTAGATTTAAAAATTCTGTTTAAATATCTCTTTACAAATTAAGTTTAAAACTTAAACAGACAGTTTTCTTTTTAAAAGCCTGGCAACATCAAAATTTACCCGAGACCATACTAATTTACTTCGAGTCGAAACCTAAAAACTTCGAGTCTCACATGCCAGAAACTCGAGAAATCGAGTAGCTTCCCCTGTCACTTGAGTCCAACACACCCGAGCTCTCTTTACAAATACTTCGAGTAGCCTATCTAAAATCTTCGAACATCACTCGAAACAACCCGAGAAAACGCGAGCTCCACCCCTCTGTTAACCCAGACTTACCCAGATATTCGATCGCGTGCACGTGCACACCCCATTGCCAGAGCTCCGATCATCGATGACGACTCCAACACGTCGGCGATCATCCACCAACCAGAAACCAATCACTCGAGCAACGAAACGAAGACGAGATCAAACTCGAGCAAAAAAACCAAACCTGGAACCACAGACTACAACTTCCAAAGCCTGTCGACATCTCCTCGTTCTTCCACTGCTGATCACCAGAACGCTAGCGACTTCGGCGACGAGTTCATCCATGTCATAACTTCAATTTCCCAGAGTTCTATTGAACTCGATCGACCAGAGACGTGGTGACGATCGATTTTTCTAACCTAGTTAAAACTAGGGCTAAAATCTTAAATTCTAAATCATTTCTTCCTCAATGTTTTAATTCGATTTCCAGTAATTTTCCCTATATCCTCGATCATTCCTCCATCACTACTGAAGATTTCAACATCCCAAACTATCGAGATCAACAGAATTACTCACATATTCATTTATAGCTAAAACCAGAACTGCATCTTTAATTCGAAACTAAAAATTATAATTTTTATGCTAAAAATCATGTTATAGTTTATGTATTCCATTTATAATCCTGGAATAGCAATTTATAATATTTGAGTTTTTACTTTTATATACATGCACTTGTTATTTTGGGTTTATAGAGACAATCAAACTTAAATTTGACTTAATTAAAATTTTAAAACATTCTTCTATGATAAATCAACAACTTTTGTTTATAAGTTTAGTCCTAACAAGAACTAGATCAGGTAGTAAGAGATTTAAAAGAGAATTCTTGAGTCTGGGCAAACAGAGCAGAACAGAGATCATATTCATACATGCATACAATACATCCATATATACCAAACCCAACATGCATTTGAAACCAAACGTAATACAGGGAATTTCATCACATTTATTTACTGCAAACATGATTATCACATGAAGAAATCAAACAACTATACTTACTTAAGTTATTTTTAAATAAAACTGTTACTCACCTTAAACAAAGATGAACAGAGGCAGTTTTTATCACTCGAAGACTTTAACTTGAATGCTTCTTGAAATTTGCTTTGCATATTTGATTTAATAACTGGAGTTGCTGAAGCTTAAATTGCTTTAATCTACATGCATGCAACTACCAGTGGTTGAAAATTAAATGTAGACTGGTTGTTTTGAGATGATTCCAGGATTGCTTCCAGACTAAAGAAAATGCAGGCTTTGATGTTGAAAAGAATTGTAGGCCAAAAGAAATGCAGGCTGAACTTTGATTTAGATTTTGGAAAATGGTTTACAGAGATTTGATTTTGATAATCTCTGGTTTGAGGAAAATTTGTTTACTGATTTCAGATTTTAATTTAGAGAATGTTTGAGAAAGGTATTGATCTGATTTGTTTCAGATTTGTATTTAGAGAAGAAGATTTTGAGTTCTCTTGGTTTTGAAAAAGAATAGAAAGAAATGAAGTGAAGGAAATGTATATGCTTATATAAGTAAATTTTGATTTTTATAAAAATAAAAGAAAATAAACATAATTAAGACACTTGTCATTAGAGTTTACCATTTATTTACACATGTTTAAAATGAAGCTTTAGATAATGACACTTGTCATTTAAGTAATTACTATATATTTTTATTTATTTAAAAGTAAATAAAAATCTTTTTCTTAATTATTAAATACTTATCCTATATATAAATTACTTTTTAAAAGAAACAAAACTAACTATATTTATAAATAAAAGTTTATACAAATATTCTAAAATCCAAAACAATTTAAATATCTATTCTTTTGAATTTCAAAACTTAAATTAAATTCAAATCAAATTAAATCCTAAGATTCAATTTAAAATTAAGTTATATATATATATACATATATAACTACTTAATCAATTTAAAAATAACAATTCCATAGTCTTTAAAATTCATTCATGTTTGTAAAAATAATACATTATACTTTTTATTTGAAAATAACATATTTGATAATTTAAATAATTTATATAAAAGATTATATTATCAAGTAATATTTTAAAAAGAAATAAAACAAACCTTTTTGTTAAATCTTATTTATATTTAAACTTAAGTTAAAATATATCTTAACCAATTTAAACATTTACCCAAAGTATTTTAAAACTATAAAGTTATTTATTTAAATAACTTTGAAAAGTCCATATTAAATTAAATCTAATTTTCCAATTTACCAAAGCTTTTCTATTTACAATATATACAAATAAATATATATATTACAAATAAAAAATATCTTATTAACCTTTAAAAGATAAAATTACCAATTAAATACATATTTAATTAGATTATTAAATTAAATCCAAATTTTATTATCAAAGATTATCAATATCAATTTAATTATTTAACAGATTATTAAATTGATATTGCTCAAATTTCCGGGATATCACATTAATTCTACTATATAACAAGGGAAACATATGTCACTGATATATTAAATAAATTTTTGCAATCATAACTATGTATTGTTATACTAACGAAAATGATGACCCTAGTATAATTGTTCATAATTAGTATGTCCAAGTCATGTTTTTATATAAGTTTGTCCAAATCATTTATTATACAAGTTTGTCCAAATATTGAGTCAAATCTGCCATAAGCATGTATTACAAATTCTTGCAATCAAGAGCACAATGAGCTCAATTTGTCCAACTCACTCATCTTAAACCAATTAACTACCAATAAGTCTTTTATAGCTTATTGTTATTATAATATTATCCATCTTAGCGTGTCCTACGAGAATAATAATAAATAGTTTGGTAATATCTGTTTGATGCTGATCAGAAGCCATCCTTTACTGACCAAACTCAAATAGTTAGAGATGCAACCAAGATTTATGACCAAGTAAATCATATGCTTGCGTAAGCAAATGATGAGTGTTATCAAAATGACTTGTTTTGACAGCACTATCTAAAATACTTAACATTGATTCGTAATAAAATGTCCACTTATCTTTAACTGTATCACTGTTTCAATGATTTTTGACGTAATGTGAGTATCACAGCCTATTTGCCCAAATTTTCCACCATGAGTATCACTGGGATTCATTAAATTACTCTGGAAGTCCTAATTCCTAGATTAAGACCCTGTATATCTATGAATTTCATACATGAAACTCAATATTTCAGTGTTCTGCTTTTGTAATATATAAAATGCTCAAAGTCAATGCATATTATTTTCTATTGGTTTGTTTATACAAAAATGAACTGTGTGCAGTAAGTTTTATCTTTAGAATCAATTTAAACGTAACTTGTATAATTTAATATAAGAATCAAACAGGTTCTAAACTAAATTTATATACCTTTGAATATAAAATATTAAATTGGTTTCAAATTTAAAAAACTAAACCATTTTTAAAATAGATTCAAATCAGTTTATAAAGTTGTACACTAAATTAAATTAAAACTTAAATAACATTCAACATAAATTAGAACTTGAGGGGGAAATTACCAATTATTAAATCAGGTGGAGATTGGCAAGGTGAAGACCAAAGGTGGAAGCTGGAGATCGACAGGCAGTGGCAGTGGTCGACAGCGGTGGGAGATGGTCGTATCGTCCAGTTTTTCTCTCTCGCTCTCTCTCTCTCTTTTGGTGCAATAGCAGTGGTCGACAACAAAGATATCACTAAAATAGATCTATAAACATAACCCATAACCCATGTATTTCTAATGATAAAAATCAAAAGAGAACGAACCTTATTGCTCAATTTCGAACAGCCGAGGGTTCCAACGCTTGATCCATGGTAGATGGATTTGCAATCGCTCAAGTTGATGACGATTTGCTCATTCGGGTTGACGACGATTTGTGCAAAGCGGCGGAGGAGGGAAATGGGGGCGATTAATTAGGGCAAAGCGGTGGAGGAGGGAAATGAAACTAATTTAGGGCGTTTAGTTACGGGAACGGAGGGGTGTTTCTGCACGTAAGTGCGTGGTCAACAAATTTAAAAAATATATAGGAAAACTACAGAATAGCTATTAGCCATTGCGAAATCAAAAACGGTCCATAACCATTCCAAAATCATTTACAACGGCTGATAACCGTTGCTATTTAGCAACGGCTCAGAACAGTTGCAATTCTTCTGCATGGAGGAGTTGCAAAATTGCCAATATGGTGTAGTGATGATTATATCTACTAAATAAAAACTTATTTCAAACTGGCAGGGTAAAAATTGCAAAAAGTAAAGTGCACCAAAGATTTTTATGTTGGTTCAAACTTCCCGTTCTACATCCAGTCCCAGACTCCTTCAAGATTTGAACTATACCCTCACTTTACTTGAAGGAATAGGTTTTACAAACTGCCTAAGCTACCGAATAGGACTTCGTGCCTAAAAACCTTCAACAGGACTTCGACAACAAACGGTATTAAGATTCTTGACTGATTGTGTTCTAAATAACACAAATAAGTCTATTGAGTACACCCTTCCTATAATCTCCTTGAGATGATGATTTGAATGTGTAATTGTAGGAAATAAATTGTTGAGAATATTTATAAATCACAAGTGGGTATAGATTTAGAAAGATAGAAAGAATTAGTGAATTAGAATGGGAAACCTCAACTCTATTTATAGATTTAAAAAGTTTTAAATCAATAGTTGCAACCATTTGAAGAATTACAACTTTTGGAGAAGAAGACGACTCTTCGAAATTTGAATTTCTGTGAAGATTTGCTTATGTTCGTCAGGTTTAGATGTCTGAGTAAAAGTGCTCAAATGTCTAAGTGAGCACAACAAATTATAGGAAGAACACGGACAAAAACCAAGTGATCTAGACGTTTGGAATTTTTGCATCAAACATTTGAGTGGCAATATAGATGTTTGTTACAAAAAATCTAGACATCTGAATATGCACTAAAATGTTCATTTTTATTTGGAAGCACATATATGTCTGTGATAAAATGTCAAGACGTCTAAATATGACCTAATTTTTTCATTTTCTTTGAAATCGTATATTTTTCTTATTTTGACTATTTTCTTTGAATATATATTTATTATAAAATAGTTCTATATCAAAGATAGTTTTCAAAATATATTTGTGTGTGTGCGTGTAATCATCAAATCGAATATTTTACATAAAATCTAAAATAACGAAAATAACAGACAAACTCTATTTGTTTTCTTCAATTTTATCTCGATTTTGATGCTGATCGTCATATCTCATTGTACGTATTCCTTTATATATAATGATTATATATATATATATATGGAAATGTATAGTTGTGTCACTGAAACTAAAAAGGCAAGATCTAACATTCTTCCCTTTTTTGATGATGACAACTGTATATTTCAATAAATATGCATGCTAAGTAAATATTGCTCCCCCTATCAATATGCCCGGATTTTCTTCCCCTTTGTCATTAACAAAAAAGAATATATGATGCATAGAAACAAGTATATATAGTAATATATGAACAAATGTTTTTAAGAGCATCATGAATAAGTATCAATATATGTAAATGGTATGTGACGAACGGGGATTTTCGACCCTAAAAAATCGACATTTATATGTTCACTGTATAGAATGCCGAGCAATCGAGTGCTAGAAATACCATATCATTAAGGGTTAAGAAGAAAAGAGATAGAAGAAGAAATAGAAATAACAGCAAAACAGAATCTTACAATCGCAGCGGAATATAATATAATATATATTAACAGATTTTTATACAAAAGGATCTACAACTGTCAATGTACATACAATTTATCAGAGTACAACCATCAACATAGAAATCTAGACAGTTATAATAACTTGTCCTCAAAAGTGCTGAATATACATCCTACCATACACAACGGAATATAATCAAGTACGTGTAATACGTCTCTGTCATCCAGCCCATCTCCTGAGCTCCATAGCATCATAACCTAAATCTGTAATACTCGGTCTGACCCGAGCATTACAATAACGTAACACCCGAGTCAGTCTGGAAAAACAGAATGAGTAAACACACTTAATTCGAAACACACTTAATTAAAGGCCAAGTCCTTTAAGTAACAATTTCAGATTCATGGAATTAGCATTCACATATGGAAATTCATTCCATATGTTTACTTTATCATGACCGGCCCATCGACATTAATTTTCTTGTAATCATTTCATTCTTCTGAAATTGAAACAGTGGTCAGTACGAGTAGATTTACTTTCAATAAAACTCGTCAATGTCTTATTCTAACTACTTTAATTTGTTTGGCAACTTAATGGCACAGACAAACAATACCAGCCAAAATAGATCATTATCTCAATCGACAATTTATAATTGATATTAAATCAGTTTACAACTTAGGATTGAGTTGGTTCCAATTAACTGGGACGAGTTACATTTTTATTCCAGACTACTCGTTAACTAGAAAAATTAAATAAAATGATTTATTTTAAATTAATTAAAATTAAAAAATCCATTTAAAATCCATTGATTAATTAAAATTAAACAATCCATTTAAAATCCATTGATTAATTAACCGATAATTAATCAAATAAAAGATTTCTTATTTGTTCACTTTAATATTTAAATCATTCAATTTTACATTGCATAAAAACCTGACGATCTTAGCTCAGATAAAATACATAGCATTAAGATCCGTCGTAAAAATTCTTGCTTTGATTAGGTTTTAAAATGAAATAGAAAGTGAGCTTTTAAATTTATATATATTAAATAAATTGATTTAACTCCCATACAAACCTAACCCACCCATCACGGCCCGGCCCACCCAAGTCCAACACCCTTTTCTTTCTTTTCTTCTTCCTCCCTCCAGTTCTTTTCCTCTCTCTTTGTTCCAGCACACGAAACATGTGCATGCATGTGTGCACGGACACACACCCATGGCTAACCTTTACGACCACCGACCATCCCCATGAGTCAAGCTCGACTACCACCCCACGTCCATCCACCTGAACCTCGGCAAACTCCCTCATTCAAAAATTCGAACCCAAACCCAAACACTAGAAACAAACGTGCCCCACCAAAACGCCTCGCCCCATCACCAGCGACCCTCATCCACTACCAGAGTTTTCCCAAAGCTTCGCCACATCCTCCGCCATCCTTTCCCCCTGGACCGCATGCCTCCTTCTCCTACTCCTCCTCCTTGTCGCCATTAACTCAAGACCCGAACCCAAACAACTCCACTGTAAAACCCTACTTTTACCCCGTCTACCTCACACACGCATCTAGAAAATCGCGCACCATTTTTCGTGGGTTCCTCATCACCCAAGCCTCCACCACGACGAACCCCATACCATGAAATCGAGCCCCTCGCCGTAATTTGACAAAAGCCTCAATTCTGATCATCTCTTCTATACTACTCTACACGCAACTAAAAATCCTCAAACAACCCTCAAAAATCACGATTCTCCACAACGAACATGCCTAGATGATCCATTCATTGATTTATGAAAATTGGGTCGAGACCATTATTTACCCATTAATTGTTATTTATTTATTTTTTCTCCCTACTTGATAGATTCCAGTGAAAACAATTTTAAAATAATCTACACTCAAAAACAAGCAACTTTGATTTGGAATCATATTTAAAAACTAAATGGATGATGAGCTAGTGATTTTTGAAGTGGAAGGTTCTAACTGTTTCACAAAAAATAACAAGAACAGAGAGCTTATGGAAGAAGGACAGTGCTTTGGTTGTGCAGGTGGAACTAACAATTGTCGAACACAATCATGCATACACATGTTTACGTAAAAACAACATACACTTACATATATTAATGATTCATCCCAAAATCAACAGCTATATGAACATGTGTAGTAACCAGTAAACAAAATTTAAAATGTTTACTCACTGTCTTTTGAAAATGATGAACACTGCTGTTTCTTCTTCCTCAATCTCTAATCTTCTTTCTTCACTTAAATGACAGGTCTTTGTTTCTTTTATATATATATATATGTATGCACAGGTAATGAGCAACTCGGCCTGGTATTTATAAGAGAAGGGAAATGTATAGTGCAATATAGGGTGGCTGCCTATCCATGAGTGTACAGGCTTTGATTTTTACCTTTGATTTGATTTGTTGAGGCTTGATTTGATTCCATGGGTTTGATTTGATAATTTGTGTGTGATTTGATTTATTTTTTGCTTGAATTGATGTTTTTACATCATGATGCCCCTATGTGTATATATAGACACACACATTCATATATGTATAGATTTTCCTGTAAACTCTTTTGACCGTATGTTTTCATGCTTACCTATTTTCATGTTCATTTATATATCTTCACATATATACTCTTCTATTATCATAAAGTTTATACTTATGTGTATATATCATTACATATACACTATTTTTATACATATATATAGCCACTTGCATATATTTATTTCTATATTTCTTTCATCATACTTTGTATATTAATATACATATAAATATTTAATCTTGAAGTTTTACATACATATATATGAATTTTTATCAATTCCAAAAATTAGAATTTAAATTTTAAATATAGCCTTTTGAATTTATATATTCAGATATTACCTATCTCGGAAATTTATTTATCCGACTGATTAATATTTCAATATTTAAAATTGATTAATTATTCTAATAACAAGTGTCAAAATTTTGGGTCGTTACAATCTTCCCCCCGTAGAACTTTTCGTCCTTGAAAAGGAACGAAGCGAGAACTAGAATTTTGATGTATATTATTAAATTAATCATCTTTTAAACATTTTGAACTTCTTACTCTGTTATTGTACATTTGGGATATATCCACTTTAAATTACATAGTATTTCCAAGCTAGTTTTTATATTAAAACATTTTTCATAACTCAATGTCTTAACAAGTTCATCCTTGTTCTTATAGAAATTTAGTCATACGTTGATCAAACGTAGGACTAAAAATCTCTAAGTACTTAGTAGACCCTTTTCAACACCCAGTGAAAATGCTTGAAAAACTTTTCGAAAATTACATGGAAAGTATCACCCCCTTTTCCTTCTTTACCACCATGGATCGCGGTTAACACGATGATTGCGTCGCCATCCCGGTGAAATCATAAGTAAACTATAGGCATCAACACCCTTGATTTACGCCATGGGAACACTATAGACCGCAGCTACATAATGGTTGCGTCGCTTTCCTAGCGAAACCGTAAGTAGTCTGTAGGCAATCTCTGCCCCCTCGAATTATGCTATCAAAACAAAACCACATAGATTGCATCTACCGATGTTACGTCGCTATCCCAGCGAAACCATACGCAGACTGTAGGCAATCTCTGCCCCCTGAATTACGCTATGGAACCATGATAGATCGCAGTTACATAAAGGATGCGCTGCTATCCCAGCAAAACCATAAGTAACTGTAGGCAATCCCTGCCTCTCGAATTACGCTACCAACTCTCATAGATAACTGTTACAAAAAGGTAGCGTTGCTATCACAGCAAAACCATATGTAACTGTAGGTATAATACCCCTCGATTTACGCTATGCAAACAAATGATCACTGGGAACTCATGAGTTTTTGTCCGAACTTCCTTTAGGATCCCAATTCTCATTGAACCCATCCTGTGGATTCCAAGGTAGACCCACCCAGTGGATCTCCTACTCCAAATTTCAACTTTCGTCGCGGGTGCCTTTCCATACCTTTAGTTTCAAAACACATCGTACTATATACATAGTACCTTTCAAATCATACACTTCATATGTATCACATATAAATTTTATCTATATAAAATCGATATCTTCTAAAACGATGGTTTTTTTGAAGTCGTTTTATCCAATTTCCAAAATCGACTAATTGCCAAAATCAAAAGTCATTTAAAATCAATAGGTTCCAAAACTATTTCAGTTCCATATACATATAAGATCATCCTTTCCAACTTGAAAAATTTTAGGACCAATAATTTCTGAGTTCGCTTCACACTTATATAAACTCCATTTAGTATTTTCAAATATCTTTCAAAGATCATTTCCTTCTGGTTATAAATTCAACAAGGGGAGTTTGAATATATAACTAACATATATAATCTCATTAATGCCAATCAAAAAATTCCAAGTTCGATTACTTTACAAAGTTATTGGTAACATTTCTTACTTCTTATAACATAAATTTTAGTTATAATAACTATTCAATCTTCATTTTAATAAATTTCCACATCAGTAATTATAAATTTACGTTCAAATCAATATAAAAAGTGATTTTATATAAGATCATATTTCTTCAAAAATATTTTACAACATCGATAGACTACGACACTGGTAAGTTAAAAAATTACATCCATTCATCCATATAAAAAGTCTTACAAAAAAGGTCATAAATCTTGACGCCTTAACAACTACCTAGGGATTTAGGAAAAAACAGAGCCCTACTTATATTACAACGAACTCTACCTGCCATTTCTCACCACTCCGCACCTAAAAAAAACTTCCTTAAGTATTCCCTGACATTCCATCAAAATTTCCTGTGCAATCCGTAATAGGGTGTCCCCACTTCTTGCATTTGCCACAAAAGAACTCTATACTTCCATCTTTGATGATTTTCACACCTTCCGCGAGGCGTTTCACAACTTGCTTTTTATTTCGTCTCTTGGGACAATTTCTAGCTATGTGTCCCATCATTTTACAATGGTAGCAAAGGGTTGACCCGCCGAATGATACTACGGGTTTATGTTTTATCTTCCTCACCTTAGGGCAATGGTTAAGAAAATGTCCTTTCTCACGACACTTAAAGCATGAAATCTCATATAAAAAACGTTTGACTTCCTCATTCTTTTCCTTTCTTGGTTTACTGCACTTAGCTGCATAATGTCCTTTACTGTGACATCATAACATATGATATTATCATAAGGACCTGGCCTAGCTCTTTCACTAATCTGTTTCTCTTCCATTCTTGCTCCTTCTCGTGCCTTACGTGAAGCTGCTCTCCGTTCCCTACCCCTTGCCTTCCATTCTTCTCCTTTTGCCATCTTTTACAACTTGGACTAGATTCTAATAGGACTTCCTAACCTATAATTAAACCCTTGATTAGTTGAATTTTCAGTTATTATCCTTATTTCTATGTATCGTCTTTATTTGTTCTCGATCATTTTTATTTATTACAAATAAATTCTATTTCCTTCGACTTCCTTATTCACTTAGCATAAGTTAAGTTTCAATATCCAAGGTTAAAATTTAAAATTCAATCCACTAATTTGATAATTTTGTTCATCACAAATTTTCAAGAATTCGAAACCTATTTTTTTTTCAAATACCGTTTGAAATCATTCATACATAACTTCTTTTGCACCTTTTATCAATTCTATACCTTTCCATTTACAATTTATTTTTATTTAACTTTCATAAGTTAAATTTTAATTTTATCTTGAAATTTCCAATTTCAAATTATATGTTCAAAACTTATTTAACTTGGTCTGAGCAAATTTCCAATTCGTTCAATCCATTTAAACTTACTCAATTAAAATTTTTACATTCCAAAATTCAATTTCCACACTTCTTTTCTTATTAACATCACTTTCCACTTATAAGTTCAAAACTTATTTTCCTTTGGTTCTACTTCTCTTTTTAATGGGAATTCCAAAATTCAAGCACTCGGTATTTATTTCAAATCACGTTGAAATCATACACACACACACACATCCCATTTGTATACCAAATCACACTTTTAAACTTTAAACCAACCTTGGTTTTCTCTCCAAAACAAATTCCTTTGGGCTTTCCAAAACAACCCTTGTTTTTAGAACAAAAATTTCCATATCAAAAATATTCTAAATAATATTACTTATTATTTCCTCAAACACTTTGAAACACATTTCAAAATTTCTGGGACTTAGATTCAATACTTCTCAATTTAGATCCATTTATAAGTCACATTTGTAAATTATGCTTATATAATTTTCCTTCCTTAAAACATTTCACAATGTTTTATCATTGTTTATTTTCTAATACACATCTTTTATTAAGGCACAACAACAGGTTTATGATAATAATCAATATTATCATACCTAGAAACCAAACACACCATATATTCCATAATAATTTTTCTGAAAAATTATATCTTTATATAAAAATATAATCAGGGTATAATTATTTCATTTCAAACACTTTGGAACACATTTTTGAAAATCTCTGGGATTTAAATTCTAGTTTGAATCTATTTTAACTCATTTGTATAATTCATTCTTACAAAATTTCTTTTTTTGTTATATATAACCACTTAAATTTAATAATCTTATTTTGATTATAATCATTACAACCAATCACCTCATTATACTATAATAATTTTCAAAAATTATTTCTTTTTATATCAAAACATAATCTTATATAAAAATTAATTTAAAATCGTTTATCCTTTAAAATTATTGTATAAGAAAATAACAAGTACACTTTCATAAATAATTCACTCAACTCATTCTAGGGTACTACTGACCCTATCTCTAATGAGTAATCCCCACCAAAGTCAATGTTCTCGCTTAACCTTCAGCTCTGATACCACGTGTGATGAACGGAGTTTTTCGACCCTCGAAAATCAACATTTATACGTTCACTGTATAGAATGCCGAGCAATCGAGTGCTGGAAATACCAAATCATTAGGGGTTAAGAAGAAAAGAGATAGAAGAAGAAATAAAAATAATAGCAACACAGAATCTCACAATCGCAGCGGAATAAAATATAATATATAATAACATATTTTTATACAAAATAATCTGCAACTGTCAATGTACATACAATTTATCAGAGTACAACCATCAACATAGAAATCTGGATAGTTATATTAACTTGTCCTCAAAAGTGCTGAATATATAGCCTAGCATACACAATGGAATATAATCAAGTATGTGTTATACGCCATTGGCATCCAGCCTGTCTCTTGAGCTCCATATCATCCTAACCTAAATCTGTAATACTCGGTCTGACCTAAGCATTACAATAAAGTAACAGCCGAGTCAGTTAGGAAAACAAGTGTGAGTAAACACACTTAATTCGAAACACACTTAATTTAAAGGCCAAGTCGTTTAAATAACAATTTCACAGTCATGGAGTTAACATTCACATATAGAAATTCATTCCATATGTTTACTTTATCATGACCGGCCCATTGACCTTAATTTGCTTGTAATCATTTCATTCTTCTGAAAAGGAAATAGTGGTCAGTACGAGTCGATTTACTTTCAATAAAACTCGTCAACATCTTATTCTAACTACTTTAATTTGTTTGGATATTTAATGGTACAGACAAACAATATTAGCCAAACATAGATCGTTAACTCAATCGACAATTTATAATTGATATTAAATCAGTTTACAACTCAGGATTGAGTTGGTTCCAATTAACTGAGATGAGTTACATTTTTATTCCAGGCTACTTGTTAACTAGAAAAATTAAATAAAATGATTTATTTTAAATTAATTAAAATTAAAGAATCCATTTAAAATCCATTGATTGATTAAAATTAAACAATCCATTTAAAATCCATTGATTGATTAAAATTAAACAATCCTGTTAAAATCCATTGATTAATTAAAATTAAACAATCCATTTAAAATCCATTGAGAAATTAAAATTAAACTATTCATTTAAAATCCGTTGATTAATTAATGGATAATTAATCAAATAAAAGATTTCTTATTTGTTCACTTTAACTATTTAAATCATTCAATTTTACATTGCATAAAAACCTGACGATCTTAGCTTAGATAAAATACATAGCCTTAAGATCCATCGTAAAAATTCTTGTTTTGATTAGGTTTTAAAATGAAATAGAAATTGATTTTTTAAATTTAGATATATTAAATAAATTGATTTAACTCCCATACTAACCTAACCCACCCATCACGGCCCGGCCCACCCAAGCCCAACACCCTATCCTTACTTTTCTTCTTCCTCCCTCCAGTTCTATTCCTCTCCATTTGTTTCAGTGCATGGAACATGTGCACACATGTGTGCACGGATACACACCCACGGCCGACCTTCACGACCGTCGACCATCTCCACAAGTCACGCTCAACCACCACCCTACGTCCATCCACCTGAACCTCGGCAAACTCCCTCATTCGAAAATTCGAACCCAAACCGAAATACTGGAAACAAACATGCCCTACTAAAACTCCTCATCCCATCACCAGCGACCCCTATCCACCACAAGAGTTTGCCCAAAGCTTCGCCACATCCTCCGCCATCATTTCCCCCTGGACTGCACGCCTCCTTCTCCTCCTCGTCGCCATTAACTCAAGACCCGAACCCAAACAACTCACTGTAAAACCCTACTTTTACCTCGTCTACCCCACACACGCATCTAGAAAATCATGCACCATTTTTTGTGGGTTCCTCATCACCGAAGCCTCCACCATAACGAACTCCATACCATGAAATCGAGCCCCTCGCCATAATTTGACGAAAGCCTCAATTCTGATCATCTCTTCTATACTGCCTCCACACGCAACTAAAAATCCTTAAACAACCCTCAAAAATCACGATTCTCCACAACAAACATGCCTAGATGATCCATTCGTTGATTTATGAAAATTGGGTCGAGACCATTATTTACCTATTCACTGTTATTTATTTTTTTTCTTTCTCCCTACTTGATAGATTTTAGTGAAATTTTTTTTAAAATAATATACACTCAAAAACAACAACTTTGATTTTGGAATCATATTTATAAACTAAATGGATGATCAGCTAGTGATTTTTGAAGTGGAAGGTTCTTACTGTTTCACCAAAAATAACAAGAACATAGAGCTTATGGAAGAAGGACAGTGCTTTGGTTGTGCAGGTGGAACTAACAATTGTCGAACACAATCATACATACACATGTTTACATACAAACACACATACACTTACATATATCAATGATTCATCCCGAAATCAACAGCTATATGAACATATGTAGTAATCAGTAAACAAAATTTAAAATGTTTACTCACTGTCTTTTGAAAATGATGAACACTGTTGTTTCTTTTTCCTCAATCTCTAATCTTCTTTCTTTACTTAAATGACAGGTCTTTGTTTTTTTTATATGAACAGGTAATGAGCAACTCGGCCTGGTATTTATAAGAGAAGGGAAACATATAGTGCAATATAGGGTGGCTGCCTATCCATGAGTGTACAGGCTTTGATTTTTATCTTTGATTTGATTTATTAAGGCTTGATTCGATTTCATGGGTTTGATTTGATAATTTGTGTGTGATTTGATTTATTTTGTGCATGAATTGATGTTTTTTCATCATGATGCCCATATGCATATATATATATATAGGCACACACACACATTCAATAATGTATAGATTTTCCTGTAAACTCTTTTGACCATATGTTTTCATGCTTACCTATTTTCATGTTCGTTTATATATCTTCACATATATACTCTTCTATTATCATAAAGTTTATACTTATGTGCTTATATATTACATATACACTATTTTTATACATATATAGCCACTTACATGTATTTATCTCTATATTTCTTTCATCATACTTTGTATATTTATGTACATAAAAATATTTAATCTTATATTTGAAATGAAGTTTTACATACATATATATATGAATTTTTATCAATTCCAAAAATTAGAATTTAAATTTTAAATATAACCGTCAGAATTTATATATTTAGATATTACCTATCTCAGAAATTTATTTATTCGACTGATTAATATTTCATTATTTAAAATTGATTAATTATTCTAATAACAGGTGTCAAAAATCCAGGTCGTTACATGGCATAACAAGATAAAAGAAAACTTATAAAATACTTAAACACAAAGTACATAAAACAAACATCAGAAGTTTCTACCTTGCATAACAAAACACTACACATGTACCAATACGAGTTTTTGAGCACACAAATATACATAACTTATCTTAAAGTTACCACAAGGATAGATAAAACGGCATGAGTTTACAAATAAAACATGAACAACTTAAACAGAAAACACATAAAATCCTAAAAGTCCCGAGGATGTAGGATGACCAAAAAGCGTAGAATCCATTCAAAGTGAAAGCCCGATTGCATGTATGTCCATAAATTTTAACTAAAAACAATTAAATTTTATGTATGAATGATGTTTGTTAGTTCCTTTTGTTTTGGAAACTAAAAAAATATGTAATTTTAAAATTACCTTACCAATCACCACAAGTTGGTGATTGGGGTAGTGATTCTCCGCTGAAATTCTTCCATATTCTCATGAGGATTATTTTTAAATTAGTGATCGCATTTGAGTTTCGACCTACGCTTATTTCAATATGGTCAAAGCAAAAGTTAACTTGGGAAAAACCTTTGAAGATTTGACATTCAAGTTTCTTTTGATTTTTGGAGATAGTGATGTCGGATTGAAGTTTTTCCTACTCAGTATATGACTTGTAATCCACTTTAATGACTTGTACAGATTCAATTTCACTACCTTCTTCTTGCACATTTTCTTTCACGTTTTTACTTTTATTACCATCATCCTCGGCATCATCATCCTCGCTTTCCTATTCTCTTCAATCATTGGATTCTTTTCTTTTCTTTTATTGCTCATATTATTCAAAAGGGAGATAAGTTGGAGTAGTTTTTGGAAGATGCGTTAAACTAAAAAAAATCTATTTCCAGCAATTTGAATGGAACTACGATCAGTTCCATGATCTTGAATGTTAAAGGCATTTAGTAGCCTAGTGATGTAAGGAGCATAGATCAGATATTGTTTCTTGATGTCGAAGTATGTTCGTAGTTCATCATAAATGAATTGTGCCCAATCTACTTTAATGTTGCCAAAAATAGCATATAGGGCTTGAAATTCATTATCATAAACAATTTTGTGACTACCTGTGACGACCGCCCATGACCCCTGCACCGAATCTAAGGATAGAGCGCTGTAAAGTGTGCCAGGCGACCATGGACGATTGTCAAGGTAAGATTAAAACGACAGAATCTATCGTATTACTCACAGCGCATGGACAAAATACAATAGAACATATGTATAGTGAAGCTTTACAGAATAAAATGACATCATATAAAACTCCATAATAGTTGAATACAAGCATCCACATAGTCAATACATCCAGCCTTACTACATATCACTCAGAGAATACAAAACAGCGGAATATCCAGTACATATAAAAGAAGATAATATGCAACCCTCCAGCTCGTCTTCGATATCAGCATCGTGAGAAGAGAACAACACCTGTCACCTGCTACCTAGTCTGCCCGTCCCAAAATGGACGAACAGCCCAAGGCAATAAGAATTAAAACATAAAGCCTTGAGTCAGACAACAGTCTTAGTGAGCAGTAAATTAACTAACAACATACCAAAAGAGCATAAAGGAAAAGGAATAGGAATACAACCCTCCCACTCCAACCTCATTCTACAGTGATAGCCCCCAGACACACACTAAGCAGAAGCAAACATAGCAGAGCATATAATTTTAAAGTAAAGCTACTATCACTCGAGTCAAGGGCGATGTTTTCCAAGTACCAAGGCCTAAATCAGATAAGCACCCAGAAAATACCGCTCTTGAGTCCGAAATGACGTTACAACCAAACATCCATGACTCTGGCTATCACTGTTATCATTGCTTCGATATCACCGTTAATTGAATGACCGGCACATTCTTTCAGCCGTCCGTCAAGGGCTAATGGAAACCCCGGTTCTAGACATAACTCCCGCACGTCGTCGCAGCCCGTGCCTAGGACTATCGAATCTGCCCAGAGTACTCGACCATCAACAGTTGGCCGTTGGGACTATCGAATCTGCCCAAACGTACTCTTGCTTAGAGCATGCTAGAACCTTCAACAACGATGCTATCTAAGCCTCCTAGTCATCCTCCTCGACGACCATTCTCATATCCATTCATTATCTTCAACTCGAATCATATCACCGAGTTATCAACATGCTTGGAATGATCCCGTCTGGATTAGACCAAGTCTTCATCACATGATTGCCTCGCTTCATTACATCCTCGCAAAGCCTCATCTCATCATCACATCATTAAATCTGTAACGACCCAAAATTTTAATCGTTTTATTTAGATAATTTATTGAAATTTTGTGAAATTTTAAACAATAAAATTTGAAAATAAAAATTTATTATTTGGAATACGTCTATTTTAATATAGCAACTGGTAAATTTTCATCTGATAATATTGAAGTTTATTTTCCTGTGAAATTTCATTTCAAAACAAACCGGTTAATAACAGTGAATTTAAAATTTTTCCGAAACCAAAATATGTCAACAGGAGAAAATTTATTCAGGTCATTCTGAATCAGACTGCGAAATTCGTTTCGCGAAATTCGGACGTTTCTAGCTCCGTTTGGATTTTTCCGTACGGAATAGCAACGTATATCGACACCGATTATCGACTTTTGATCGGATGATCGTACCATTGATATCTGTGTACCGTTTTGATCGTCGCATCGTGTTGATCTTAACGGTATATTCATTTCCGTATTTTGAGGTCCGGTACGCGACAGAAACAATAAACTGTTCGTCGTATCGGTACCCTAAATTTTGACTTTATTTCTTCCTTCGGTTTCAAAAATTTAAAACGTAAAGGCGGACCACATTATTACTCTGCTTTAATGAGTCAGCTCAATTGGTGGCACCGTTGAAAAATTCAATTCACCTTATATTTATGTACGTTTTCATTTTTACCAAGTCTGTTCATTCACTTTTGAATCTCCTTTTTCTCCTCCCACCTTTTCGTTTCTCAGCAAATTGATATCCTCACGAAACCCATTCCCTTGGACTTCGCCTCATCTCTGAAACCCGAAGCCCACCTCCAATCTACCCGCCTGGCACACCGCCTCCCATGCGTCTTCTTCCCCTGACCATCCCAGCTCGCTAACGCCTATCCTTCCCTCTTGCTCAGCCACGTTCTCCCTCCGGTGATATCCCATCCAGCCGAGTCACTGTGCCTTCCCCCTCACGTCCCATCAACTCACCATCATCTCCTCCAACCCGTGAATGCATCATGCAGCACACACTCCAGCCTACCCACGTTAACACCTCAACACCCGCCGTAGCCTTCGCCCTCCCCTCTGCCGTGACCAACACCACCAGCCGCCATTTCTTCTTCCGCCCTCTCCCTTCCAGCTAGCCCAACCGTGCCTGCTCCGACCCCGCTAGCTTCCTCTGCCTTTAATGGTTTAGTTCATCATATATATATATGCTCGGTATGTAAAAAAATTCATCAGTTTGTATATACATCTGTTTTAATATAAAAGTTTTAGAAAAGAAAGGATATATACCTATATAGTACTCGGTTTGTATTAATTTTATATACTGTTAAGTTATTTTAATATGTTATATAAGCTATGTGATATATGTGTTTAAAATTATATACATGGTTGTTTCATAGGCGCGTATATATAAGTATAAGTTGAGATTTGATATAGATTCAGCTTATCGCCTCTCTGTTTTAAGTAAGTATAGTTTTAAATTGTTAATATATATCTGACCCTGTTCAATGTATTGTACTTATTACCATATCGAGTTACTGACCTATTTGTCTAAGGGTATATACATACAATAGGTACTAGTTTAGTATACATAGGAGCTGCTGTATAAAATTTATATGTTACGTATATATAAGTTTGGCTTGTATATAAGTTAGGTGGTCTGTAGTTATTAAACAAGGTTATACAGTTTTGTGTTATAAGTTATTCACATATATATGTACTTTCCTCATACTCCTATTTGCTTAGATATATTTCTCTACCGGTTTCATGACTATTAAAGTTTAGTAACAATTGTATATAGGTATGTAAATTGATATAAGTGCTGCACACGTTATAGTATCTATCTAGTAATATTGATTTGCAAGTTTATTAGGTGAATATATATTACACTTATGTTTCCAAAGTTTGTATAAGGTTAGCCCACTGCATATATATTTTATAATGTTAGTATGCGTGAGTCCATTATATTTTAAGTATATAATATAAGTTGTTCTAGTTAATAAAATATGTTAGTAAGTATATATATAGTTTAGCAAATACAGGCTGGTATAGGTTGTTGGTTGTACATATAGGAAAGGATACATTTATATATTACTTTATTTTGAAAGTATGAACATGTTACAACTATTGTTGGTATTTTAACTATTTCGTTATATATATATAGTTTTATTTATTTGAGTATACGGTTGTCAATATTTTGATATATGTTAAATTGCTATATATATAAATCTTGGTCTGCATGCGGCATGTGCATGGTCTGCATTTTTAATCATATATTTTATTTTATTTTAGTGTTTTATTTTGATTTGAAATTTATAATATATATTTTGTTTCGATTATATCAAGACAATTCTGATTCGTTTCCATCAATCTCTATCTTTCAGCTTTGCCATCAAATCCACTTTCAGCTTATTTCGCTTTGAGATTTTGTTTGGATTTGTTTGATTGTCTAAGATCGTGACCCAATCCATAGCTCAATTCTGGTCAAATCTATCTAGCCTCGAAAGGTGAGCAATCACTCACGATTAACATTCTTGTATCTATTAAATTTGATTTCAATTGAAACGACAATTGAAATATGATGCTGTAGTTATTTAAATTGTTATATATGCTATCATCTGTATATGTTCACCTGTGACATCTGACACCAGTATCTAGTATTTATATGCCTGTTATTACTATTATCTGTATATGTTCACCTATGACATCTGACACCAGTATCTGTTATTTATATTGATGATATATGCCTGTTGTTATATTTTATATTATCTGTTATCACTCTGCAAGTTCCCTGTTAGTATAGAATTCACTATGGGTTGAAATGATACATACCCGAACGGACTTTAGAATAGGAGAAAATCTTTATGGGTTGAAATGATAAACCCAAGCGATTTTCATTTGAATTGAAATTGGGATTACGGGTCGAAATGATATCTACCCGTATATATTTAAATTTCGGATTGAAATGATAAATATCCGTATCACTTAACCATATGATAAATATATATATATACAGACACCGTTGGTCCATATATATAAATATTTTAAAAATGAATTCTATGGTTTTGGAAAGAAATATATGGGTTTAATAAATGTTGAGCCTTAAATTATTATATATAAATGGGAATGATTGATTTAAATACATATATTATGTTGAGTATTTAAAATATATTTCAAAATAGATTTTGGTAAAAATTTGAATAAGTTAAGGTTAGAAAGATAATTTGAATTTAGTTGAAATTGTATTCAATAAAGAATTTTATTTAATTAAACCGATTTGAAACTTATTGAAATTGAGATGTTAGATATGATTTATAACTCGAGTTTGATTTATAAGTAATCTAATGAATATTTCTTGAAAAAAAAAGAGAGGTTTAAGGAAATACTTAGTAAAATATGAAATTTAAGGCTAGTTAAATGATATTGAATTTATTAAGTGAATATTCCCTGATTAAATAATAATGAAGTTAAATCAAGAGCTATATGAAACTGTTAAATTTAACTTTGAAAATGTTGAATATTAAAGCTTTGAAATATATTAAAAATTTAAATGGTGTATTTAGAACTGAATTGAATTGATGGATTGAGCTTTGAATAAAATTTAAATTTGGTATTTGAAGTTGATGTGAAGCGATTTGTGAAACTTAAGGAAATTAAATACTTTACTTTTTAAATCATTTAATATATATATATACTATTTTGGAAAATGGATATATTTGAAATGAAATGATATTTGGGTTTTGAAGTATAAATTTAATTGAAATGACCACGGTGTTAAAATGTATATTTCCACCTTGTAGATAGTTCTGAAGATCCTTAGAGGATGGTTATCCCAACATCCTTTAAGTTACTCGTATTTCAATTGATATTTCACTTGAGTTGGATTTATTGATATAAGAATGTTAATCCTGACTCGAGTGTTTTGTGTTTTACTTTACGCTCGGGTCAGACCGAGTGATACAGCATTTGAGACTCACCTTTGGAGTTTGGAGCTTCCTTTGGAGATCCAACTATCACCTCAGCTTTCAGCTCTTCTAGTTGATTTGTTCAGAGAAGTCATCTGTTGTACTGAAGACTTCACTGCATTTGAGATATTCTATTGTATTTTATTTCTAACTCTGATGTTTATATAGTAGCTTCATGAACTACTATTTTATCTATTCCGCTGCGTATTATTGTATTACTCTGTGTCTGTGATTCTGTGATTGATTTATTTACTGCATATGCTGAGTTTTGCCAAATTTAAATTAACAATCTGATATTTTGAATTATTCAATTCTGACATGTGTGGATTTATGGTCGATTTGAATGGTCCAAAATAGCGGGTCGTTACAGTTGGTATCAGAGCTTTGGCTCTAGGCGAAACTTAGCATATATTGTAAATTTATTTACAGAATCACTTTCGTTCGAGTTTAATCTCTTCCTTTTGACTCGATTTCCTTTGAACTTTGGAACGTTCCTTACGGTTCCAAAAATTCATTCTTGTCTCTCTCTATTGGTATTCTCTTGATTCTGGAGTATCCCATAACTCCACTTCGAATGATCTCTATAAGAATAGGCGATCCCACCAATCTCTATCGGAGATTTATATATCCCTCGGTTGATGTTGCCATTTCTTGTTATGTCGAATTCTATCTCTGGCGATCGAATGTCGATTTGCCTTAGATTTCCGCATCGATTATATTCTTGAAGTCACGGTTGACCCGGTTAAGGTCGCCCGCGATTTATATAAGTGTATCCATCTACTGTTTTGTAATTAATTATCTCATTTTCGTTCGAATTTATCTTCGAATCAGAATCCTATTTGATTAGAATCCCTCTAATTTGAATTTCTATCTTTGTTTTGAAATCCATTCTTGAATCATCCTTTGAAAATCGGGTTTGTTTGTATTTTAGAAATTGCTTTCTAAACCAAAATTATTATTTTGATAAGTATGATTTTATTTTATATATAAAAGTGAAATGCTTTCGATAAAGATTATATACTTTTTTTTAAATGATAATTTGAGGTTTCGAAAGGATTTGTAATTTTGAAAAACCTATATAAGAAACTTGATTTATGACTGAAGGATTTTAAAAGTGAAATTCGAGAATTGAACTCCGGTATTTTGAAATTAGTTTTAAGATTTTGAAATATATTATAACAATAATATGATTTAAAAGTATTTTCTGAATAAGAAATGTTTCAAATGATTTTAATGAGTTTCGAATGATTTCGAAGAAATTTCAAAAGAAGTTTGAGAAAATAGAAGTCCAGAACTCACTTATGTCGCTGGAAAATAATTTCGGTGATGAGTGCACGCATCATCGACATTGATTTTCGAGTTTCAGAGTGAGGGATAGGCCACTTAAATAGCTTTGCTATGCGAGTGATTTTGCGAAACCAATTTTGATTCCAAATTCCGAAGTAAGATTTGATATTAAAAGTATATATATGTATATATATTTGAAATGATTTGAAGTAAACCGGTGTTCATTCCTTGAGTTTCGGATTTGATATAATCCCATATATTAAAATTGATTTACTGATTTGTTGATTTCCAACTCTTGAATTTGAAAATGATTTCTTCAACTATTTCGAAGGTTCGAGCACTTCCAAATCAAGGTTAACTTTTCAAAGCTAAATTTTTGAAAAGCATGAATTATTTGATAAAGTGTATAAATTTGTTTGAATGTTTAAGTATGAAGTAATATGATTTAAATAAGTTGAAACTGTTTTGTTAAGTAAATGAATAAGGCTATTTTGAATTTTTTCTAAATATGGAATTTAGATTTGAAATGTCTTGCGAAGAATTTGGTCTTTAAAATATTTTGTATAAAATTTAGTTTAAATGTTTTAACTTAGTAACATCTTTATGAAACTATATATTTAACAAGTTGGAATAAATATATAAGTTGTACGTATGCTGTTTTATTCGCATAATTAATTTGATCCAAGTTTGAGTACACAAGTTCGAGGTGGATTACACCATTTCGTGTTAGGATTTTTCATTCGATTCTTGATGGCGAATATTTGATATGGATTTTGGGCTTGATTCTAGAATTCTCTATCGTAGTATATGGCTATGCAAGGAGACTGATGGCTTCTAGTCGAGAAACCATATCGAAATCCGCATTAGGGAAGTCGAATGGACAATACTAGTTCGAAAGCGAACTTGTGTGATCAAGCGAGCGATCAAATGTAATTTTGCGAAACGATGACGTATGTACATCTTATATCCTAATATCATTTATATATTTTGACGCTGAAATTGAAAGCTGTCGAGTTAGAATATCTTTGCTTACTAAAAGAAATTTCCAATTTAAATTACAAAGATATATAACCCATAAAAGCAAAGATATTAAAATCCCATATGGCTCTTCATACAGCGAAATTTATTTTGAAAATTTGATCCTTATATAAGATGGACCTTACGTAAGTATAAGATGATTTTGAAAACATTTGATTTTGGAAATGAATGGGTTGACTTAAATTATTGATTTGGAAATTTGGATTTATTTTCTAAATCTATTATTCTTGAAACTTAGAAACTAAAGATAATTAATTTGAGAAGAAATAATTTGGTGAAATTGTATATGATTTTGAAATTGAACTGATATTGAAACAAATTGAAATTTGAGAACCTTGTGTTACTAAATACTTGATTTGGGAGTTGTCGAACTTATATAAAATTGATTTGTATGAGTATGAAATTGATTCGAAAACTATAGATTTGAAAAGGTACTTAAATTTGAAAGTGAAATCTTATATAATTGAAGTCTATATAAGTATGATTTGATATACTATTGATTTTGGAAAGTATTTGATTTGAAAATTAAACCTTATATATAATGGATTTTATATAAGTACGATATTTGAAAGTGATTTGAAAAGGTACTATATGATACATATTTTCGAAGTAAAGATATGGAAAGTGCCTTCTGCTTGATATCCGATTTGTGGCCACATCTTGGATTCATTCTATCGATATTATTCTCTCTGATTTTGGTTTTCCGGATATGATACTCGAGTGTCCTTCGAATTCCATGGCGTTACCCATGGTCTTATCGTTCTCTCGTGACTGCACAGCGCAACTGCCTGGCTGAGTCTTGCCTAGGGGTACGGATTGTTTCCTGGGGGATCCAGGCGTAACCATTGTGTATCCTGCAATCTGTGTAGGTCGCGAATAGTAGCGCAAATGCTTGGCTGAGTCTTGCCTGGGGGTACGGATTGTTTCCTGGGGGATCCAGGCGTAACCATTGTGTATCCTGCATTCTACTAGTCATCATGGCGTAACTCGCAGGGCTGAGAAAGCTTACGGATATGGATTGTTTCCTGGGGGATCCAGGCGTAATCATTGTGTATCTGCGAACCATGGTTGGACAAAGGTTTTGTTCGTTTGGTTTGGATTGTACTTTCCATATCGGTTTTAAAAGTTTTTCAGTATTTTCACTGGGTGTTGAAACAGGTCTACTAAGTACCTGGAGAATTCTAGTTTTGCGCCTGATCAACGCACTACCAGAGTCTACAGGAACAAGGATAAACTTGTTGAAACATCGAGTTATAAAAGTATTTTCGAAATGAAATTTGTTTCGTTATAAAAGTATTTTATAATAAAAGTATTTCCAACAAAGAAAATTTTGTATCTATATTTGGAATCAAAACCCTTATGGTTCTAAATTTACTATTCATGCCCGATTCTGTTCTTTTGAATCTACCTTATCTGCTCAGCTTTATTTATTCACCTATATTCGGTTTTTCCAAGTCCTCCTTCTTTTCCTTGTTGACTATATCCTTTTAAACATGGTTTAATAGAAATTTTAGTGTTATAAATATTTTAGAAGTTATTAATTAAATAAAACATATTTAAAGAAATGATTATTGATTTATTAATAATATTTGAAAAAGTATTTTAGATAGAATTAATAAATTTATTGAATTATGGATTTAATAGCTTCTTTGTAAATATAGGTAATAATGTAAATAATTGTTTTCAAATGGTTTCCATACATTTATAAAGGTGTCATTTAAACATATAAATGGTAGTATAAAGGAAGCAAGAAATTTTACAAATGGATTGTTGAAAGGTTTTAAAGTATATAAGATAATTGAATTGCTAATGAAGTTTTAAAATTTTAAGAAAAATTTATATAGTTCAAATTTATTGTTTAATCTTGACTTTCAATCTATCTTTTCTGTCTGGTTGTTTCTATTCTTCTACCTCCTTTCTTTTCGGGGACGAAAAGTTTTGAGTGGGGGAGAGTGTAACGACCCAAAATTTTAATCGTTTTATTTAGATAATTTATTGAAATTTTGTGAAATTTTAAACAATAAAATTTGAAAATAAAAATTTATTATTTGGAATACGTCTATTTTAATATAGCAACTGGTAAATTTTCATCTGATAATATTGAAGTTTATTTTCCTGTGAAATTTCATTTCAAAACAAACCGGTTAATAACAGTGAATTTAAAATTTTTCCGAAACCAAAATATGTCAACAGGAGAAAATTTATTCAGGTCATTCTGAATCAGACTGCGAAATTCGTTTCGCGAAATTCGGACGTTTCTAGCTCCGTTTGGATTTTTCCGTACGGAATAGCAACGTATATCGACACCGATTATCGACTTTTGATCGGATGATCGTACCATTGATATCTGTGTACCGTTTTGATCGTCGCATCGTGTTGATCTTAACGGTATATTCATTTCCGTATTTTGAGGTCCGGTACGCGACAGAAACAATAAACTGTTCGTCGTATCGGTACCCTAAATTTTGACTTTATTTCTTCCTTCGGTTTCAAAAATTTAAAACGTAAAGGCGGACCACATTATTACTCTGCTTTAATGAGTCAGCTCAATTGGTGGCACCGTTGAAAAATTCAATTCACCTTATATTTATGTACGTTTTCATTTTTACCAAGTCTGTTCATTCACTTTTGAATCTCCTTTTTCTCCTCCCACCTTTTCGTTTCTCAGCAAATTGATATCCTCACGAAACCCATTCCCTTGGACTTCGCCTCATCTCTGAAACCCGAAGCCCACCTCCAATCTACCCGCCTGGCACACCGCCTCCCATGCGTCTTCTTCCCCTGACCATCCCAGCTCGCTAACGCCTATCCTTCCCTCTTGCTCAGCCACGTTCTCCCTCCGGTGATATCCCATCCAGCCGAGTCACTGTGCCTTCCCCCTCACGTCCCATCAACTCACCATCATCTCCTCCAACCCGTGAATGCATCATGCAGCACACACTCCAGCCTACCCACGTTAACACCTCAACACCCGCCGTAGCCTTCGCCCTCCCCTCTGCCGTGACCAACACCACCAGCCGCCATTTCTTCTTCCGCCCTCTCCCTTCCAGCTAGCCCAACCGTGCCTGCTCCGACCCCGCTAGCTTCCTCTGCCTTTAATGGTTTAGTTCATCATATATATATATGCTCGGTATGTAAAAAAATTCATCAGTTTGTATATACATCTGTTTTAATATAAAAGTTTTAGAAAAGAAAGGATATATACCTATATAGTACTCGGTTTGTATTAATTTTATATACTGTTAAGTTATTTTAATATGTTATATAAGCTATGTGATATATGTGTTTAAAATTATATACATGGTTGTTTCATAGGCGCGTATATATAAGTATAAGTTGAGATTTGATATAGATTCAGCTTATCGCCTCTCTGTTTTAAGTAAGTATAGTTTTAAATTGTTAATATATATCTGACCCTGTTCAATGTATTGTACTTATTACCATATCGAGTTACTGACCTATTTGTCTAAGGGTATATACATACAATAGGTACTAGTTTAGTATACATAGGAGCTGCTGTATAAAATTTATATGTTACGTATATATAAGTTTGGCTTGTATATAAGTTAGGTGGTCTGTAGTTATTAAACAAGGTTATACAGTTTTGTGTTATAAGTTATTCACATATATATGTACTTTCCTCATACTCCTATTTGCTTAGATATATTTCTCTACCGGTTTCATGACTATTAAAGTTTAGTAACAATTGTATATAGGTATGTAAATTGATATAAGTGCTGCACACGTTATAGTATCTATCTAGTAATATTGATTTGCAAGTTTATTAGGTGAATATATATTACACTTATGTTTCCAAAGTTTGTATAAGGTTAGCCCACTGCATATATATTTTATAATGTTAGTATGCGTGAGTCCATTATATTTTAAGTATATAATATAAGTTGTTCTAGTTAATAAAATATGTTAGTAAGTATATATATAGTTTAGCAAATACAGGCTGGTATAGGTTGTTGGTTGTACATATAGGAAAGGATACATTTATATATTACTTTATTTTGAAAGTATGAACATGTTACAACTATTGTTGGTATTTTAACTATTTCGTTATATATATATAGTTTTATTTATTTGAGTATACGGTTGTTAATATTTTGATATATGTTAAATTGCTATATATATAAATCTTGGTCTGCATGCGGCATGTGCATGGTCTGCATTTTTAATCATATATTTTATTTTATTTTAGTGTTTTATTTTGATTTGAAATTTATAATATATATTTTGTTTCGATTATATCAAGAC
Organism: Allium fistulosum; assembly: GCA_030737815.1. Lineage (NCBI taxonomy): Eukaryota > Viridiplantae > Streptophyta > Magnoliopsida > Asparagales > Amaryllidaceae > Allium > Allium fistulosum. The sequence continues at coordinate 478,879,146 of CM060904.1, forward strand.
AATTCTGATTCGTTTCCATCAATCTCTATCTTTCAGCTTTGCCATCAAATCCACTTTCAGCTTATTTCGCTTTGAGATTTTGTTTGGATTTGTTTGATTGTCTAAGATCGTGACCCAATCCATAGCTCAATTCTGGTCAAATCTATCTAGCCTCGAAAGGTGAGCAATCACTCACGATTAACATTCTTGTATCTATTAAATTTGATTTCAATTGAAACGACAATTGAAATATGATGCTGTAGTTATTTAAATTGTTATATATGCTATCATCTGTATATGTTCACCTGTGACATCTGACACCAGTATCTAGTATTTATATGCCTGTTATTACTATTATCTGTATATGTTCACCTATGACATCTGACACCAGTATCTGTTATTTATATTGATGATATATGCCTGTTGTTATATTTTATATTATCTGTTATCACTCTGCAAGTTCCCTGTTAGTATAGAATTCACTATGGGTTGAAATGATACATACCCGAACGGACTTTAGAATAGGAGAAAATCTTTATGGGTTGAAATGATAAACCCAAGCGATTTTCATTTGAATTGAAATTGGGATTACGGGTCGAAATGATATCTACCCGTATATATTTAAATTTCGGATTGAAATGATAAATATCCGTATCACTTAACCATATGATAAATATATATATATACAGACACCGTTGGTCCATATATATAAATATTTTAAAAATGAATTCTATGGTTTTGGAAAGAAATATATGGGTTTAATAAATGTTGAGCCTTAAATTATTATATATAAATGGGAATGATTGATTTAAATACATATATTATGTTGAGTATTTAAAATATATTTCAAAATAGATTTTGGTAAAAATTTGAATAAGTTAAGGTTAGAAAGATAATTTGAATTTAGTTGAAATTGTATTCAATAAAGAATTTTATTTAATTAAACCGATTTGAAACTTATTGAAATTGAGATGTTAGATATGATTTATAACTCGAGTTTGATTTATAAGTAATCTAATGAATATTTCTTGAAAAAAAAAGAGAGGTTTAAGGAAATACTTAGTAAAATATGAAATTTAAGGCTAGTTAAATGATATTGAATTTATTAAGTGAATATTCCCTGATTAAATAATAATGAAGTTAAATCAAGAGCTATATGAAACTGTTAAATTTAACTTTGAAAATGTTGAATATTAAAGCTTTGAAATATATTAAAAATTTAAATGGTGTATTTAGAACTGAATTGAATTGATGGATTGAGCTTTGAATAAAATTTAAATTTGGTATTTGAAGTTGATGTGAAGCGATTTGTGAAACTTAAGGAAATTAAATACTTTACTTTTTAAATCATTTAATATATATATATACTATTTTGGAAAATGGATATATTTGAAATGAAATGATATTTGGGTTTTGAAGTATAAATTTAATTGAAATGACCACGGTGTTAAAATGTATATTTCCACCTTGTAGATAGTTCTGAAGATCCTTAGAGGATGGTTATCCCAACATCCTTTAAGTTACTCGTATTTCAATTGATATTTCACTTGAGTTGGATTTATTGATATAAGAATGTTAATCCTGACTCGAGTGTTTTGTGTTTTACTTTACGCTCGGGTCAGACCGAGTGATACAGCATTTGAGACTCACCTTTGGAGTTTGGAGCTTCCTTTGGAGATCCAACTATCACCTCAGCTTTCAGCTCTTCTAGTTGATTTGTTCAGAGAAGTCATCTGTTGTACTGAAGACTTCACTGCATTTGAGATATTCTATTGTATTTTATTTCTAACTCTGATGTTTATATAGTAGCTTCATGAACTACTATTTTATCTATTCCGCTGCGTATTATTGTATTACTCTGTGTCTGTGATTCTGTGATTGATTTATTTACTGCATATGCTGAGTTTTGCCAAATTTAAATTAACAATCTGATATTTTGAATTATTCAATTCTGACATGTGTGGATTTATGGTCGATTTGAATGGTCCAAAATAGCGGGTCGTTACAAAATCTATGCATAAGAGCTTCATCATCCCGCTACATATGCCACGAGCAGCTTTCCCAAGTCAAGAGCCTTTCCCTTAGCTTTTGAATCGTCTTCGGTCTAAATCTAATCATCAATCATCTAGTTCATAACAATCAATCAAATCAAACATCAATCCAAACAATCAAGCATTCAAATATGATCTAAGTAGACAATTATAACAATAATGGCATTTTCGTAATTAAAGAGTTGAAAGTCCAATAAGCATGAAAACATGGATTATATCTCTACAAACTTGATGAATGAACTTGCATAGGTTAACATATGATAAAATGGATGTAACATCATCATGAACAATGGATCTATATGGATCTACACTTAGGATGAAGAAAATGCATGGAAATCACTATTTTAACACCAAAACGAGCCAACAATCCGGTATACTCCTTTGGATCCGTGTGAGAGATAATCACCACTCACCAAATCACCTAAACCAACCCAAATCAACACACTTCAAATCTGGACAGCAAAGGATCAAGCTTGATCTATCACAAATCCGCTTCAAATGAAGAAATCTCTCTTGAAAAGATGAAGATCTTCAATCTAAGCTCTTGAATCTTCAATCTTGATCTTCGATTTGGATGGATGGAAGCACTAGATTAGAGTGGAGAAAAGAAGTGAAGAAGTGTAGAAGTCGAGCTCTCAAAATGGCAGCACTTCGTCGCTTCAAAAATCCGGATCCCAAAAAGTGAGAACAACCCCTCCTATTTATAGCTGAAATCTCTCTAAGTCGAAATCTGGCTAACTCCATAGGTCGTCTCCGACTTACGACCTAAGACTCCCACCGACCTAAGCCTTAGCCAACAACTCCGACCTAACAGACCAAGCCTACGACTTAACATGCGCGCGACCTAACTTATTCGCGCTACACGACCTAACACACGCGCGTTCCCTCCTAAGTCGCCTGGACGACTTAACAACTAAGCACCATTCGACTTAACACTTAGACGAAACCCAGCGACCTAACACAGTCTGCTTCTACGACCTACGACTTATAAAACCTTGCGACCTAACAACTTAGCAACCCACGCGACCTAACAGTGTTACGACCTAACACATAGCCTAACTCTTAAGGTCGCCAACTTGTTACTCCTTAGGTCGCTAACCCACCCAGTCGACTTAACTTGGTAACAACTTAACCCTTAGGTCGCTTACGACCTAACCACCACTAACTCGTCCAACCGACCTAACTTCTATACGCTCTAAGTCGTTGCCGACCTAACCACACTTAACCCAGTAACCACTAGGTCGCTTACTCCACTAGGTCTGCCTACCCTTAAGTCGCCATCCTTAAGTCGGTCAGTTCTTTAGGTCGTTAACTCGCCCTGCCGACCTAATACTTAACTAAATCCTAGGTTGCATAATCCTATAAGTCGCTCCAACTAACCCACGACCTAACACTAACTCGCCGAATTCCTTAACTCGGTCACGACTTAGCTCTTAGGTCGTCCACGACCTAGGACTTAGACAAATCTCCCTAAAAATCTGAAATGACTTAAAAAAAATGCAAAAATTCCAGATTTTGACGAACTTGTCGATCCGTAAAAATACGGGTCGTTACATTCTCTCCCCCTTAGGAATTTAGCCCCCGAAATTCCAAGCAATCAAAAAACTATTCTGTACGCCTACCATCCATAGCAATCAACAAACCATGCATCCAATTCTAACTTAGCGTACAGAATTCTGAAATTAGAACAAGTTACAATATCGCGAGATGACACGACACCCTAGGGCCATACCTTGAAGAGTTCAGGATGAGCTGCCTTCATCCTCTCTTCCACCTCCCATGTACAGTCGTTATCATCATCACTCCATTGTATCTTGAGCAACTTAACTACCTTCCTCCTGAGCTGTTTCGTGTCAGTTTCAACTACACGAAGCGGCTTACGAGGTCTTCGATCGACTGGATCAACTTCTAAGTCTTCACAGCTATCAGCAGAAACTACGGTATTCGAGTCGTGCACATACTTCCGTAGATATGATACATGAAAAACATTGTGCACACCCGACATCTTCTCAGGTAACTCCAACCTATAAGCGAGCTTTCCAATTCGCTCGATAATCGGGAATGGTCCAACAAATCTCGGAGTCAATTTTCCTTTCTTCCCGAATCGAATAACATTCTTCAGTGGAGAAATCTTCACAAAAACCATATCTCCTACGTCGAATTCCAAATCCTTTCGACGCTTATCAGCATAACTCTTCTGACGATCTTGGGCTGCCTTCATTCGTTGCCGAATGATCTCTATACAATCTGAAGTCTGACGAATCATCTCTGGCCCAAGCATCAATTTTTCCCCAGTTTCCAACCAACATGTCGGAGAGTTACACGGTCTTCCATATAATGCCTCATATGGTGCCATACCAATACTTGACTGGTAACTATTGTTGTACGCAAACTCCACCAAATGAAGGTGATCTTCCCATGATCCTCCGAAATCCAGAACACAAGCTCTGAGAAGATCTTCCAAAACTCGGTTGACTCTCTCGGTCTGACCATCTGTTTGAGGGTGATAAGCTGTACTCAAACACAACTCGGTTCCCAAAACTTCCTGGAAGCTCTTCCAAAATCCACTAGTGAACAATGGGTCTCGATCGCTCACTATACTTTTCGGAATACCATGAAATCGAACTATCCACTTAACATACAACTCAGCCAACTTTGATGCAGTCCTAGTCGATCGAACAGGAATGAATCGTGCACTCTTAGTCAGACGATCCACAATGACCCAAATTCCTTCATTTCCCGTTCTGGTTCTAGGCAATCCATCAATAAAATCCATCGACACTTGTTCCCACTTCCATGTAGGAACTTCTAATGGCTGAAGCAATCCACTTGGCTTCTTCTGTTCGGCTTTTACCAACTGGCAGTTCATACATTTGGAAATAAAATTTCCAACATCCTTCTTCATACCTTCCCAGTAGTAGGTTCTCTTCATATCCCGATACATCTTATTTCCACCTGGATGAATTGTCAACTTCGAGTGATGACTTTCCTTCAGAACTTCACTTCTCAATTCATCTATATCGGGAACAACTAGTCGTCCTTGCTTCCGAAGCCAACCCTCTCGATCGACTTCGAATCCTTTATCCTTTTCTGGATCCAATCCAGATTCCAATTCACGGATAATCTTGACAAGCTTATCATCTCGCTTTTGGCTCTCGCCAATCCTTTCCACAAGAGTGGGTCTTATTGATAAGTTTGTCAATATCTCAGGTTCCAATTCGCATCTAGGCCTGAAGTCAAATCCAGCTAAATACTCGAGACTCTTCCATTCTGAAAACATGGCTCCCAATCCTGCATGTCTTCGACTTAACGCATCTGCCACTGCGTTACCTTTTCCCGGAGTATAAGCTATACCAAAATCATATGATGCTAAAAACTCTAGCCAACGTTGCTGCCGAAGATTCAAATCCTTTTGGGAGAAAAGATACTTCAACGACTTGTGATCCGTAAACAACTCGAATCGAACTCCCAACAAATAATGCCTCCACATCTTCAGAGCAAATACAATCGCCGCTAACTCCAAATCATGAGTCGGGTAATTCCTTTCATGCGGCTTTAGTTGTCGACTGGCATACGCAACAACTTTATCCTTCTGCATCAGCACTGCTCCAAGTCCAGTACCACATGCGTCGGTGTAAACCACCATCTCATCATTCCCACTTGGAATAGTCAAAACAGGAGCACTCGTCAATCGCTCTTTCAGGATTCCGAAAGCTTGCTCACACTTAGTATCCCAACTGAACACTTGGTTCTTTTTCGTCAATCCTGTTAATGGTGCAGCTACCTTGGAGAAGTCTTTGATAAACCGTCGATAATATCCTGCTAATCCCAGAAAACTTCTCACATCAGATGCATTCTTAGGTCTAACCCAATCCTGGATTGCTGCCACCTTAGCGGGATCAACCGCTATTCCACTTCCAGAAATCACATGGCCTAAGAACCTCACTTCACTCTTCCAGAAGTGACACTTCGAAATCTTAGCCTTCAGCTGATGTTTCCGTAAGATCTCCAAAACAATATGCAGGTGCGTCTTGTGCTCTTCTTCCGTTCTGGAATAAATCAGAATATCATCCACGAACACAAGTACGAACTTGTTCAACTGATCTCTGAACACTCTATTCATAAGATCCACAAAATATGCTGGCGCGTTAGTCAATCCAAACGGCATTACCAGCCACTCAAAGAAACCGGATGGTGTCCTAAAAGCAGTCTTCGGCACACTATCCTTCGCTACTCTCAACTGGTGAAATCCCGTTGCCAAATCCATCTGAGAAAACACCTTAGCTTCGTGAAGCTGATCAAACAAGTCATCTATTCTCGGCAATGGATACTTGTTCTTCTTAGTCACCTTATTCAGCTCACGATAATCGACGCACAATCTCAACGACCCATCTGCCTTGGTTGCGAACACAACTGGTGCACCCCACTCGGACACGCTACGCCGAATGAATCCTTTCTGCAAAAGATCATCAACTTGCACCCTCAACTCCTGCTGTTCCCTAGGCGCCATCCGCCTAAGAGGCATCACAACAGGTCTGGCTCCTTCAACTAGATCTATACGAAACTCGATCTCTCTATGCGGTGGCAACCCTTTGACTTCGTCAAAGACATCCTCGAATCCATTTGCGATTGGCACTAAAGACAGTCCATCCCGTGGAACAACTAGCGAATACATGAAGCTCATGAAGACGCCTTCCTCATGCTTACATCGTATCACAATCTTTCGCCCTTCCACATTCTCGACTGTCACCTCCAACCTCTCACAATCCACCTTAGCCGCATACTTCCTAAGCCAGTCCATACCCAAAATAATTCCGAACCCCGCAAAGTTCAGAACAAAGCAATCACAAACAAAAGAGCAACCATGACTCGACACAACTAGACCACGGCATAACATACACAAACAAGACGAACCCCCAACTGGATTAGTCACAACCAATGGCCTATCAACAATATCCGGTTCCAAACCTAACCGGCCTACTAGTTCATTACAAACAAACGAATGCGATGCTCCAGTATCAAACAAAACTCTAACTGGAACACCACATAGGAAAAGAGTACCTTGAACAACCACACTCTTTCCCTTCTCTTCAGCAGTAGGAGCTTTCGAAGACGACGGAACAACTCCTAAAGCATAGGCTTGCACAATCTGCCTGTCCTTCCTCGGTTCTGGACAATTCTTCCTGAAATGCCCCGGCTTGTCACAGTTGTGACACTTCATCGGCACCTTCGGATTCTTACAATCCTTCGAGAAATGGCCCTTCTGCTGACAATTGTAGCAAGTCACCTCGCCTTTCGGCTTCTTCTGGCCATCCTTACCCTTCTGTTGCTGCTGCTTCCTCTTCTGGTTTCCACCCTGCTATGGTTTAGATTCTCCCTTGGTAACAGCAACAACAGGTCCTTCCTTAGGAAACAGACTCTCATGCCTAAGAGCTTTCTCCACAAGCTTCTCAAATGAATCGTCCAAATGATCCACCAACTGTCTCCCAAGATAACTGTCCAAGCCTGTCACAAACTTCTCATTCTTCAGGTAAGCAGACTCAATATATGACCGGGCATACTTGGACAAAGCTTCAAACTCAGAAACATACTCAAGAACAGATCTCCCACCCTGCTTGAGCTCCACAAACTTCTTGAACAGAACAGACTTCTGAGCTGTAGAAATGAACTTAGCTTCAAATCTGACTTGGAATTGCTCCCAAGTAATCTCTTCTTCCGGAGTAGTGATGGTAATAGAGTTCCACCAATCAGAGGCTCTCCCTTGAAGCTGCCTCGATGCCAACTTCCTCTTAGTTGCATCATCAATTCCCAAATCACCAAAGATCCTTCTACAGGCATCTATCCATCTCTGGACTTCGATAGTTGATTCTGTTCCCAAGAAAACCTTCCCTCCAAGAGCAGTATAATCCTTGCACAACTTAGCAAAATCCACTGGTTTCGGAGTTTGGACTTGAACTCCAACATCAACTGCTGCCCCCGGAACTGGTATCCTTCTCATGATCGAAGTCATCATAGCTTCGAACATGGCTGCATAATCAGCAGTCTCTTCAGTAGCACGGCCTTCCCTAGCAGCTGGTCTCCCTCTTCGACTCATTCTCAATATCTATAAAAAGGAATGATTAGAACATCTAGAGAAACAACTGCATAAAGGACTCAAACTCAACTAAACTACTATATTATATATAGTATTTATCCATCAAAATACAATTACGTCTCTCATACGTAGTTACTTCAGCGAGCGTTGGGTAAAATCGATTAACCAATGCTCTGATACCAAATGTGACGACCGCCCATGACCCCTGCACCGAATCTAAGGATAGAGCGCTGTAAAGTGTGCCAGGCGACCATGGACGATTGTCAAGGTAAGATTAAAACGACAGAATCTATCGTATTACTCACAGCGCATGGACAAAATACAATAGAACATATGTATAGTGAAGCTTTACAGAATAAAATGACATCATATAAAACTCCATAATAGTTGAATACAAGCATCCACATAGTCAATACATCCAGCCTTACTACATATCTCTCAGAGAATACAAAACAGCGGAATATCCAGTACATATAAAAGAAGATAATATGCAACCCTCCAGCTCGTCTTCGATATCAGCATCGTGAGAAGAGAACAGCACCTGTCACCTGCTACCTAGTCTGCCCGTCCCAAAATGGACGAACAGCCCAAGGCAATAAGAATTAAAACATAAAGCCTTGAGTCAGACAACAGTCTTAGTGAGCAGTAAATTAACTAACAACATACCAAAAGAGCATAAAGGAAAAGGAATAGGAATACAACCCTCCCACTCCAACCTCATTCTACAGTGATAGCCCCCAGACACACACTAAGCAGAAGCAAACATAGCAGAGCATATAATTTTAAAGTAAATCTACTATCACTCGAGTCAAGGGCGATGTTTTCCAAGTACCAAGGCCTAAATCAGATAAGCACCCAGAAAATACCGCTCTTGAGTCCGAAATGACGTTACAACCAAACATCCATGACTCTGGCTATCACTGTTATCATTGCTTCGATATCACCGTTAATTGAATGACCGGCACATTCTTTCAGCCGTCCGTCAAGGGCTAATGGAAACCCCGGTTCTAGACATAACTCCCGCACGTCGTCGCAGCCCGTGCCTAGGACTATCGAATCTGCCCAGAGTACTCGACCATCAACAGTTGGCCGTTGGGACTATCGAATCTGCCCAAACGTACTCTTGCTTAGAGCATGCTAGAACCTTCAACAACGATGCTATCTAAGCCTCCTAGTCATCCTCCTCGACGACCATTCTCATATCCATTCATTATCTTCAACTCGAATCATATCACCGAGTTATCAACATGCTTGGAATGATCCCGTCTGGATTAGACCAAGTCTTCATCACATGATTGCCTCGCTTCATTACATCCTCGCAAAGCCTCATCTCATCATCACATCATTAAATCTATGCATAAGAGCTTCATCATCCCGCTACATATGCCACGAGCAGCTTTCCCAAGTCAAGAGCCTTTCCCTTAGCTTTTGAATCGTCTTCGGTCTAAATCTAATCATCAATCATCTAGTTCATAACAATCAATCAAATCAAACATCAATCCAAACAATCAAGCATTCAAATATGATCTAAGTAGACAATTATAACAATAATGGCATTTTCGTAATTAAAGAGTTGAAAGTCCAATAAGCATGAAAACATGGATTATATCTCTACAAACTTGATGAATGAACTTGCATAGGTTAACATATGATAAAATGGATGTAACATCATCATGAACAATGGATCTATATGGATCTACACTTAGGATGAAGAAAATGCATGGAAATCACTATTTTAACACCAAAACGAGCCAACAATCCGGTATACTCCTTTGGATCCGTGTGAGAGATAATCACCACTCACCAAATCACCTAAACCAACCCAAATCAACACACTTCAAATCTGGACAGCAAAGGATCAAGCTTGATCTATCACAAATCCGCTTCAAATGAAGAAATCTCTCTTGAAAAGATGAAGATCTTCAATCTAAGCTCTTGAATCTTCAATCTTGATCTTCGATTTGGATGGATGGAAGCACTAGATTAGAGTGGAGAAAAGAAGTGAAGAAGTGTAGAAGTCGAGCTCTCAAAATGGCAGCACTTCGTCGCTTCAAAAATCCGGATCCCAAAAAGTGAGAACAACCCCTCCTATTTATAGCTGAAATCTCTCTAAGTCGAAATCTGGCTAACTCCATAGGTCGTCTCCGACTTACGACCTAAGACTCCCACCGACCTAAGCCTTAGCCAACAACTCCGACCTAACAGACCAAGCCTACGACTTAACATGCGCGCGACCTAACTTATTCGCGCTACACGACCTAACACACGCGCGTTCCCTCCTAAGTCGCCTGGACGACTTAACAACTAAGCACCATTCGACTTAACACTTAGACGAAACCCAGCGACCTAACACAGTCTGCTTCTACGACCTACGACTTATAAAACCTTGCGACCTAACAACTTAGCAACCCACGCGACCTAACAGTGTTACGACCTAACACATAGCCTAACTCTTAAGGTCGCCAACTTGTTACTCCTTAGGTCGCTAACCCACCCAGTCGACTTAACTTGGTAACAACTTAACCCTTAGGTCGCTTACGACCTAACCACCACTAACTCGTCCAACCGACCTAACTTCTATACGCTCTAAGTCGTTGCCGACCTAACCACACTTAACCCAGTAACCACTAGGTCGCTTACTCCACTAGGTCTGCCTACCCTTAAGTCGCCATCCTTAAGTCGGTCAGTTCTTTAGGTCGTTAACTCGCCCTGCCGACCTAATACTTAACTAAATCCTAGGTTGCATAATCCTATAAGTCGCTCCAACTAACCCACGACCTAACACTAACTCGCCGAATTCCTTAACTCGGTCACGACTTAGCTCTTAGGTCGTCCACGACCTAGGACTTAGACAAATCTCCCTAAAAATCTGAAATGACTTAAAAAAAATGCAAAAATTCCAGATTTTGACGAACTTGTCGATCCGTAAAAATACGGGTCGTTACACTACCTTGTTGATGAAATATTGTTTTTATCAGCATGCGAAGAAGAAGTCTAGGTCTTAGATGATGGTTTATGGATGACGTTTTCTTTTTACCTTCTTCTCATAGATGATGTGAGATTTGATTACGGGATTTTCCTATATCAACATGCGAAGAAGAAGCTTCAAGTTGCTCTTCAGTTGGAGGAGCATTTGGAGGTGGAGCATTTGAAGATTCAACAATTTTTCCTTTTCTTTTTGAAATTTTAAGAGCCATTGTAATTTTGAATTTGATTTTGATGATTTAGGTTTTTGAACTAGAGTTTTGAATTTAGGATAACGTGAACTTTTTGAAGATAGAGGCTGTTAAAAATGAAAAGATAGGTTAATTTGAAGGGTTGGTTAGTGAAAATGTAGGTTTGACCATTTATTTTTCGTGGTCAGCAGCCTTCCAAGCATCTAGTATAAATTAATCAAAAGTCTAGTTTTGGTAATTTCAAATCAGTGAGCAGTGGAAAAAGTTGCACTATTTCCAGACGCCTATAATTTTTCAACCAAACATCTGTTAGGGAATCTAGACATCTGTTTCAAAAATTTAGACGTCTATTTTAGGTAAATTTGTAAACTAGATTTTAGGTAAATTTGTCTACAGCCTTTCAGACATCTTGATTTTTCTCTTGACATTTGACATTCTGCATTTTCAGACATCTTGATCTTTTCTTCAGACATTAGACATGACATCTTTATTCTAATGTTCAAAAATTGACTTTAAACTTATTGTTTAAAACTTTTAAGCTTATCTGTTTGATTCTAACTTATTTATAGCAAATAGTTTTATTAATTTTATTTAATTTCATTTATTTATTACAATAATGTATATATAAAAGATAAGATATTTATACAAAATTTACTCATTTATCTTCGCTGGGCTCGCATTCTTCTATAGGAAAGTGTTCCCATGAGTTCGGTTCAATCTTAGTTTGCTCATCTGAAGGAATAAGTGGAGGCAATCTATTTATTCAAACTGGTGTGTGATTCCAATCTTTGTTTGATGTTCCTTGTTACCAAGAATTTCTTGGGGTTAAGTCGTATTTATTCACTAGTGTTTCTGTTAGTCGAGGAGATTTTTTACGTATGCTGTTCTTTGTTGGTGAATGTCCACAAATTGCCCGAACACATCTTTCAAGAACATTAAGATGTGCTCCTTATATATGTTGCTCATAATAAATTTCTTTTTGAACTCCCATCATTTCTAGTTGATAATGATGAATTTCATCAATTGTGTTATTGGTAGATGATGACGCAAAGTTGATCGATCATTTGATTTTCTTTCCTTTTGGAGGATAACCGGTGTGATATGTAGGTGATGGAATACTCTTTACTGAAGATGATGTATCCGATGGTAGAGTTGTTTTGGTTGGAGATGAGTAAGAGCTTTTTGAGGAAGGTGAACTATAGTCGATAGATGAATTGGTTGAATCATAGTTGGATGACATTTTGAAAGATTTTAAGGAAGATCTTAAAAATATTTTACCGTAAAGTTTTATATATAAAAGCTTGATTTATATAAACTAAAATACTATTTTTAGTAAATGAATATTTAAGGTTTATATTATTGTAGTCGTTTGATTGTGGTTTAATTTTTTTACCATTATATTTTTACTAAACATAGAATGTAGTTTATGGTATGAAATTTTTTTATTTACTGTGATTTAAAAAGAACTAGTATTCCATGATTTAAGTACATGTCAATTAGACAATTTTTCATCATTGGTTTGGAAAAAAAATTCAATATAAGATATGCATATTGTTAATTTTAATTCTTGTAGAGACATAATACCAAGCTCTCGAAGTAACTTGATAAAACTATTTTCATTTAAAGGTTTAGTAAATATGTATGCTATTTGATTTTCAAAGGAAATGAAGTAAAGAGATATCATATCTTTTTCTATGTTACCGGCAGCATCCCTCTCCGATCGATATCGTGAGCGGTCAGCCTGAAGGGATATCCTCATCGCCTCCATCTCCTCCTTCAACCTGGACTGAGCAAGCTCCGCGGCCTCGAGTCTCCCCGATAATTCCTGTACCCGCTCGAGGTCCACTTGGCGAACCTCATCCACCGTCGCAATGGCCATGTCAATCCGCTCCTTGCAGGCGACCTCCATTTTTCGCAACTCTGCCCTGCTGGCCTCTTCCATAGTCTTCTTCAGTTGCCTGGATGCGGCCTCGTGCTGAGAAATTTGAATGGCTTGATCGGCAAGATGCTTAGCCTGGTCGGAAACCATTAACCGTAACCGAATGTTCGCACTCCCAATTTCCTCCCCGGCCTTGACTAGTCGGGGATGATGCCCCATCAATTTCCTGGTCTCCTCGGCAACCCGATCGATGTTCGCCTTAGCTTCATCCCCCAGAGTTACAACCCAGGTGGTAAGCAAATCAAGGTCCAGGGACTTAGCTTCGTCAAGCACCTGTCCCATAGGATTGCGAGGGAGAAGGTGCTCACCAGTAGCCTCATCGAAGGAGATGTCATGAGAGGCCGGGTCTAGGTCTGGATGACCCGCAAACGGATTACGAACCAAGCCACGGTGATCTATCAGGGTGACGGTTGGATTCTTAGACAGGTGTGGGGAAGGCATAAACTCAGTATCCTCCTCCATAATATCGTGAATAGGCTGGAGTGGGGCCGGAGGGCCAGAAGGAGATCCAAACGAAGATCAACTCCTCTTCCTCTTTTGTATATCTTCTTCAATAACCCCAAGAAGAGGACGATAGCTGACTACGTCTCCAGGGCGGTTAGTAGGAAGCTTCGGTTTGGCAGAAGCTTTGAGAAGTCTGTATTGTTCAAGCCTGTGCCGAAGATCTGAGGTCTTGGCCGTTTTGCCCGCTCCTGGAATGAAAACCAAGTGTCACCAGCATGCATTGAGCCATCATTCAAGAATTAAAAAGAATAAAGAGAAATTCACCTTGAATCGCAGAAGTTGCCTCAGTAGAAGCACTCCCGGAAGATAAATCGGCGCCAGTCCCGGCCTTACCAATTTTCTTGGGCTTATCCACCAAGGCCGGTCCTTCCTCCAACTCTTCGAAGGCTTGGCGGAGAGCGTCATCTGTCCACTCTTGAATCACGCCTGCTTGCCCAGGAGGTAAAGTCCCGGTGCCATCACCGCTCTGTCCTTCGCCACCATCATTGCCATGACGATCACCGTCACCTTCTCCACCACTTCCACTCTCCGCCTCACCTCCTTCATCCTCTCCTTTTTCCCCCTCCACATTTTCCTCCTCCTGAACATCTGGATGTGTGCTGGGAGAGGGTCCATCGGACTTCTTGAGTTTCTTCCCCCTGGCGACTGGATGTATCGAGAAGGGTCTCCTTTTGCTGCTCTTCGTCGTGGCCCCTCCTGTAGCTTTGGCAGCCCTCTCCTCCGCCGTATCTCTCTGCTTGACCACAGACTGATGTGGTAGAATCAGGTTGTGCCCCAGAAGTGTAGCGTTCCTGATCAAGTAAGAAGCCGACCTATCCCTTCCCGAAATGGCTTCTATTTCCACAGCCATCTGAACCAGGCGATCGTTCTCCACGACCACAAAGCCACCTGTCGCTAGCAAGAAATAAGAACACATAAGAAGAAGCATTGCAGTCAGAACGGAAATTATAAATAAGCTTCAAACTTACAGCCGGAACTGAAGCGACGAATAGAGACAGAGTCATCCTTGACGAAAAACCATTCTTTCTTGAACATACTGAACTTCGAATATAAGTCCAGGACCGGCTTGAAAGATACGGCTGATTCCAAGCTGATGTATGGAGACCCCTTCTTATAGCCTCTCAAATTGTACAAATACCGGATCTCCTGGTTGGAGGGAGGATGCCCGTATCTCCTTTGGAAAATGACAAACAGGCTCACCAGGATGGTGTAGGAGTTAGGCTGAAGCTGAAATGGAGCCACCTTCAAGTAGGTGATGAAGCTGAGTATCCAAGCATTGATCGGGGGAATGGCCCCACACATACAATGGTACCTACTATAGGCGAAATATCCTTCGGGGGGATTAAATGGCATCACTCCCTCCCCCGGCAATAGCATGCGCGCTCTGTCAATCCCAAAGGAACGAGAAATAACATCAAGCTGCTCGCTTTTGAGAGAGCTAGGGAAACAGTCAGGGGGTGAGTTCAGAAGCTCCTGAGGGCCGTACCCATCTACTAGTGACCTCGGGGTGGGCCCATGACGTCCCGGTTCTGACTGAGCTAGGGGCACTGCGGAAGGATCTTCTCTGTCCTAGGATCTTTTCTTTTCCGATCGGGTTTCAACTTTATGAGACATTATCTGCAAAACACAAACAAGTACGTCATAAGGATGTATAGATATAAAACGAGCAAGAGTTTCACTCGCAACTCGGCACTCAAGTTCATTTGGTAAATCAAAGCTTTCACGTTCATTCGGTATTAAGTCCATTCGGTACTGAAACTTTTCAAGTTCATTCAGTTCGTTCGGCAAAACAAAGAAATTCGACCTATAAAAGTCATTCGGCAGAAGAGAACTTACCTGGTCCGGCAGCTAAGATTGGATCGGCACAATAGTTGATTCGGCACTCCAATTGATTCGGCGGTTCAAAATTTGATTCGGCTATTTCGATCGGTAAGGAACGACGAAGGCATGGGGATCCTACTTATAGAGGAAAGTTGGATAGCCGGACCCGCCGGTTCGGTTCTCGAGCCGAATATGGTTGACCAAATGAACAAAGCGCGGCATATACGAGCATATGCCCCACTTTGGGGGGCAAATGTTGGGTGTTTTTCCACCCGTATGTTTCCACCCTTCAACGAACCAAACCAGTTTCCCCACACAGCCGAACCAATCTTGTTTCCACCTACTACCGGATCAATGCTACTTCCATACATAGCCGAATCAACCCACTTCCCCTACATAGTTGGACCAGCCTTCACCGAATCGAACTCCATCCGATCACAGGCCTCACCGGACCAACCTCCACCGATCCAAGGCCTCACCGGACCAGCCTTCACCGAATCAAACTCCAACCTTTTCTCCACACTACTGAACCAGCCACTCCACTGCCCACCGAACCAAGCCCAAAGTCTCACCACCGAACCAATCCACGTCCCTCTCATCACCGGACCAAGGTGTTGCCGAACCAACACTGCCAGGCCAGATTACATCGGCCCAGGCCCGCCAACAGCTATATACATCCAAGACACCTACCCCCAGCCTCACTATATAAATAGAGGGGCAGGGGTACAACAATGGGGGACAAGTTTGAGAGCTCAAGCACGGATAGAACTTCCAAACAACTTTCATATACTTGTATCAAAGCTTTGTACTTGTAATTTGAACAAGAAAGGAGAAATAATAGATAAAGTGGACGTAGGCACATTCTGGCTGAACCACTCTAAATCTGTGTGTCTTTTACAGTTTAGTCCCTGCTTTTTACATATTTGCGTTAATCACCCAGATCACTAAAAACAACATAAAGTCAACTAAATCATACGACTTGGAGGAGTTTGCCCATTTTTTGTGCAAACAAGATACACGGTTGTTAGCTTAGTGTATTCCATAGATAGGTAAGTATATGGATGTTAGGCATGGATGTGAGCATGTCACTAGGGCATGTTTTGCATGATGTTTGCTAATGGATGTATTTTGTTAGCCAGTATTGCACATATATGCCATTATTTATGGTGGCCTATGACACACATCACATTATCCACTTTATTTTATCAGTTATATGCGTATGGATGCTACATTTTTGCATATGTATTATATAATTGCTTATTCATATACATACATAATTGATTCATGACATAAGCACTTGCATTTATTACATTACTTACATGTTCATATGCTTTCCATACCTATCTGTACATGTTGCATTACAAATATGAAACTAAGTACAATGGTTGCAAGTGATTAATGGTTGAGTAGATGGTTGTAGATTTGGTTGCATAAGTGAATTACATTTTCCATCCTTGGAGATTTCAGGGACGAAATCTTTTAAGGAGAATGTTACACCCTATAAATTTTAATAATAAATTAAAATATGAATAAGGTCAAAAATAATAAGTTTCTACATATGTTGGAATTAGGCCTCGAGATCTATTCCACTGCATCTGAAATGTCGCTTACAGTTATAAATCATATATAACTTGCTAAATTTGATAAACAGAGCGGAAACAACAAAAAATGTAGCCAATAGCAATTTCGTAGTTACTAACCTCGAAAATTAGATTGGAAACGCAATCTCCGATATAAATAAGACCCAAGCATCCACTCTCTTCATTTAGAGACCCTAGCCTCCACCTCCTAAACATCTCTTCTTTCTCTTCTTCTTCATTGGAAATAAAATCAAAATTTCAAACAAAATAAAAAGTAAATCAAAGGGATTAGAGAAAAGGAGTGTAACAACACCGGTCGAGATTACCTAGAACCTAAATTTAAAATATGATTTAATTAATCCTAACTAATTAATTGAATGAATTTGGGGAATTTGTAAATTATTATATTTCCAAATTAAAATGGATATGGAGTTTAATAAATAGAGAATTTATTGAATTTTCTTTTTATGTTATTTAACTTTTATATTTAATTATAAAAGAATAATTTTGGAGGAAATGAATAAATAAATTGTATGAAAACAATTTCATTAGTTGAAATATGGTATTTATATTAGTGGTTCATATTATTAAAAATATGGAGAATGAATTTTTATTTTATAAGTAGTAGCTAATTTTTGATAAAATATTTTAATATTAATGAAAAGTGAAATTTTGACATGTTATTTATATTGTGGAAATTTAAGAAATAAATGTTAGTTAAATTAGAACATTGTTTAATTAAATTAGTGTTTATAAAGTGTTAAAATGAAACACAACAAATTAGCCACACTTTGGTTTTGAAAAAATTAGCAACGCTTGGTTAATGGATCCACATTCTTTACCCACTTAACCCAAAACAAAAGAAATAGAAATGTGAAAGCGTACGTATATCGTTTCTCACTTCTCATTCTTTTTCTCCAAACCAGAAACTTAAATATATTCTAACTACAAAAAGCCTAAATCCCCAAATTAGCAAATCAAAGGGCTTTCAATCTATTTTAGTGTGTTTTGATAAAAGGTTAATATTGTTATAGGAGGGAATAAGAGATTCTAAGCTCTAATCTTCCATTCTAGGTTTGTTTAAGTGAGTTTATATCACGATTTCTAGATAAATGGGTGCTGCTGTTATATGATTATGGTTGAATTTAAAGTGTATATGATCTTAATATGTTGATGGATTCATTGTCTAAATGAATTGAATTTGTTGTCTACTGAAAACCACCATATGAAATCATGAATTTCATCCAATTATACATGTTAATATGTATGCATGACTGCCTACTCAGTACGTTAGATCGTTAGAGGAGCACACATGATGAATGAGCGAAACCAGATCAATGGAAGGTCACCGGGATTGCTTGAATGTCAGCCCACGCGAGCCAACCGATGGGCTGGTTGGTTGAACTGGTGCACTGGTTGTAGCCTGAACCTGACATCCAGGCTCCATTCCGGTATTTCTCGATCGAGTCGTGTGTCACTTGTTTGCCCAGTTGTTTCCAGAAGTTGATTGCTTAATTTTAATACAGCATTTCATATCGATTTCATTAATATTTTCCGGATTCGTTATTATGAATGGTTGAATTCATTATGTTTTATACCACAGAGATTGTTCTATGGATCTTGGGAGAATGACACACTTTTGATGCACGTTTGCAACTCGGATTTACAAATGATTGATTTCTAAATCCAATCATTTTATACAAGACTATTTATGTACAAATATAATATGTATACACATACACACACACACATATGTATGTATGTATTCATACAAATAATTTTAGTATATATATACACTATCTATTTTCATATGCAATTGTTTTAGAAATTTTTTGGAATGATAGTTTGAAAAGATTAATTATATACATTTCCATTATAAACAAATATTTCAAAAGTGGTTTTAAAAGAGAAATATTTCCATAAAATTGCATATTATCGATCGACTAAGAAACTGATTTAAACAGTTAAATAAAATGAGTGGTATGGAACGCTCACGTTTGTTTTACCGATTAACTCCTGGACTTATTCTATTGGACCTTTTTTACACACGAGTGGAGTTACTATTGTATAGTAAACATTTGGGTAAACCTATAGGTATGGGACACATGGTCGTTATCAATTCGATTGCTATATAAAAGTATTTAACACTTTTCAATGAGTTTATGACTCGCCTTTAATGTTTATAGGACTTGTTCCTATTTTATGTTTATAGGTTTTGTACCTATCTTGATGTTTATAGGACCTTTTCCTATGCGATATGAAAGTCGTAGCATCGATTAATAGTTGTTATTCACTGGATCGATAATGGCCAAATATATAGATACAGAATTGAAGCGTTGTAACTGCTGAGAGATTTTCGACCCTCGAAAATCGACACTAATACGTCCAATGTATTACATGCCAAGCAATCGAATGCCAGAAAACCCGATAGTTAAGGGAAAAGAAAAGAAGTGGTAGAAGAAAAAGAAAACAACAACACAGAATCTCACAATCGCAACTGAACAATATATAATAGATAATAAAAGATTTTTATACAAAAGGATCTGTAACTATTTATTACTTACAATCATCAGAGTACAACAGCCAATACATCAATTTGGACAGTTATAATAACTTGTCCTCACACAGCGGAAAATATAAACCAAGTACAAAGATACGTCTCTGTCATCCAGCTCGTCTCCTTAGCTCCATAGCATCCTATCCTGAATTTGTAATACTCGGTCTGAACCGAGCATTATGATAAAATAACACCCGAGTCAATCTGGAAAACCAACATGAGAAAAAAACTCAATTTGAATTATTCCTGTTATAAAAATCCTTTAAAAAACAAAGGTATCTCGTAAAACCACGTCACACATAAACACGACGGGTTTTTACCTTACGATAACCAAAATATTTTATTTCAAAATCATCTGATATTATAATAGTGTCTAAGTACAAATACTTATTCAAATAGCTAAAATTGTTACCATTATTAAATTCCAGCATACTAGGCTCTACAACCAAAACCATAAACGCGCGTATTGGAGAATGGATTTCCATACAATGACTAGGCATTGAGGTACCACCTATCACAGTTCACATCTAGAAAAATGTACCGAGGACCTTGTTAGGATCCCCTACAACACAAGACCGGCCCTACTCCTAACTTGGATAGAACCGAATATGCTATCACCTCGGGTGTTCCCACCCTTACCGAGCTTTCTTTCAATGCACCGTATTTATAATATCCGAGCGTATCTAGAAAGGTGATAACATACCCTAATTGGGTGTGATCCACTTAGCCTTGCTGCATCTCTCCTGATTTTCAGTCATTCCGGTTGATGAGGCTTGAGGCTACGATTACCTTATCAAAGGAATTTATATTTGGAATGCTCATTGTCCTCCAATGACAATGTACTGAAAGCATACATCCATGCAAGTTCGTTCTGGGTCTGAACGAAACCGAAGGCACTATTCCTACTACATCCATTTTGGAATCGTCCTCTGGATTAGTAGCGATTAGCCCTTGCACTTCAAAGCTCCATCTTCGATTACACGCTCTTGTCTTCACTTTGAAACGTATTCGTTGGATCGAAGTCGTTTTCGAATAACTTATCTGATCCCGGTCTCTTCGAAACAATGTTGGATATTTCCGGTAAACTCAACCCCGGTTCTCTAGGAAATAAACAGTTGAAAATAAGATTGGAGATCACCTCCTAACCGTTTGTGGACGGATTCCCTTATCATCGTCCTAGAAGAACGAAACGAATTTATACGTACAGTATAACACCTTCAACGATAACTGTACCATATAATTCCCGTGTTTCACCTAGATATTTCCAAAGTTATGATTTAGGTCCAGATTTGGTAGTGGTTATTTAACTATCAAATAACAATCATTCAGCCAAAGATTCCAATTCCTACTGAATTCACTAAGTCTTATTTAATTTAAATTTCAAATAACTTAAATCTCTTTATTCAAAAGTATATACATATCTAACCGAATTTAGTGTATTCACAAACCATCCTTTTCAAAAATATTTGAAAACTTTTTAAAATAAATATGGAAAGCACCACTGCGGTATCAACCATGGATTCGCAGCTCAATGATTACGTCTCTATCCCAGAGAAATCCAAACTTAACTGTAGGCACTCTCTGCCTCCCGATTCCGCCATGAATGTATACCATTACTTTCCAAAAACTTAAGTTAATAATTATCTCAAAATAATGCTTATAAAGTTTCTATATTAATTTTCCAAGTTTAATCTAGGAAAATACTCTTTTATAAAAGTTTACTATATAATATATTATTTTTAAAGCATTATTAATATTTAAAAAAATATTATCTTTGAATTTATAATAATATCTTAATACTGATTTATCCTTAAGTAATAGTTAACCTTAAATCAAATCATTATGAATAACTTTAATTAATAATTAAATATACTTTTAAACAATTTAAAAATATTTAAATAACTAATTTCCTGGAATATTTTACGCTAAAACTTTTTAAATCACCTAGTTTAATAATTTAAAATTCCTTTTTTTAAAAACAAACTCAACTTCTCGATAAAGTATCTTTTCCAATTCCAATATAACTAATCTAATATTTATAAATCTCTCTCGATTTATCACTAATTGATTTGCGTTCCAAATCCCATAAATCCCTTTTTCACATTTCCAAAATAAAATCCATCATTTCCTTTAAAACCGATTTACCATCTCATCATAAATTCTCACCGTGAATTTATATCTTCAATTTATCAAATAATAATCATTTCACTTTATTTATGAACACTATTTATAAATCTCATAGTCACATTTCCACTCCACAACGGTTTCACATCACTTAAATCCATTTTAAATCGATTTCTAATTTAAATTCCATTTATAAATCAATTTCTTAAATAACCCAAACTATATTCCAAAACAAACCAAATCTCGATCTTGTTTCCATTTCATAATTTTGAATCTTATTTAAGATCCAGTATAACCAATTTTATTTATTTCCAAATTCACTTCTACTTCTCCAATCTATTTAAAATCTTGATTTAAAAACCTTTTATATTCAAAACAAGTATCACTTAGGAATTATTATTTAAAATATATATATATATATATATTATTCCAAAATCTCTATTTAAAATATCACGAAATAGTTAAGTACAAATTTAAAGTCGAAGCATTTATTTTATCCAAATAATTTCTTTTAATAAATCCAAAATTCTACATCAATACTTCACTTTCCAGAATTCCTTTTAATTTCTTTTCAAATTCAAATATACATATTTATGGTATTTTAAAATACCAAAATCTAGTCCACTGCCATCATAGCATCCAATCACACTACAATCTATCACAATTATCCAAACATATCATATATCACTATATATGAAATTAAATTCAACATTTTTGAGGAATCCAGTTGGATCCCTCCAACCTGTTTCCAGCAACCATAGATGTAAATAACATAAAAATACCAATCCCGCTTTGAGGCGGGATATCGCGGTAATATAGGGTCATCCACTATTATGCGGAGCGCATAGGGCCTCATCCGCTCCAATAGGCGGGAAAATCAATCCAACTACTAAATATACTATATATATTATAACATCCAACTGATAATAATAATTATCAAATCATCCAATCAACTAATAATTAATTTTAACTATTTAAAATTAATTGCAGTAATCTAAATGAGTGAGATTTACTCACTTTGATTTTCAATTGTCACCGTGATATTCCGGTTTGGAACTAAAACCGGACGGCGCCCGATTTTAGCCTAATTTTTCACAGTCTCCAAATCCATCCAAACCAATTTCATTGCAAAGCTCTTGTCATCTCAATCGCAATGAAAAAATTCTCGTCCAAAACGGACCTCGCATGAGAGAGATATACATTTTATAAGATATCAATTTTTAAATTTGGAAAATTTTTTTTAATTATCTTAAAAGAAATGGCCCACCACCTCAATTCCAAGACCTGGCCCATCACCGTTCCTCCTTCTCCCCCTTCTTTATTTTCAAACGTCTATGCACATAGATACCCCCCGTGACCGCTCGTACGTGCACACATACATCACCGTCTCTCCACCATTTACCAATCCGATTGTTGCTTCAATCATCTTGACCAAAACTCCACCACCTAGACCCAACGCCGCCTCGCCCAGTCCTACAAAGCAAAAAGCGACATTACCAATTTGCTACAGACCGTACGATGGGTCGCACCCCTTCCCAGATGACCGCACATCACCAGAAGTCGGCCACACGTGCGCCTTCGCCTCACGATCCCAAATCTAGCCTCAGATCCAAAAATCAATCCCTACATTGATCTCCACTTGCAACCCTAGTTTCATCCATCAAGAAAAAATGATGCCGTGCTCTAAAATTTTCACTCTAGATCGAAGACTAAGCCTAAACTAGAATTTTAGAACAAGTTTAGGATTTTTTACTTAAGCATATTGTGAGAAGTGATTTTTTTTCTAAGTTTGCCATGCTTTTCATTTTTCTTTTCCGTACTTTGTTGCGTGCTTCTGGTTTAAAGTGGGGGAATGAACATGATGGTTAAGTGTTGGGGAAAGGCTACAGTGGCTTGAAGTGAGATAAAGAAGGTGATGTGAAAATATAGTCAAGTCGATAAATATATGTATATTATTTAAATTTTCAAATCGTCTCGATTAAGTAACTTAAAATCTCAAACCCCTATCGAGACGTGCCGCTAGGTGTTTATAATGTTATACCCCTATTCCAAACACGATGGAAAAGGTTTTGAGTCCTAATTCGATCATATGGAGAAGATAGCTTTTTGAACCCAATTATTATATTGAATTTTCGATATTAATTTCAATGCGTTTATATCCCATACGACCAAACGATAACTCCAAATGCTACAAAATTTGAAATTCGATAATAATACACTATTATGAATCTAATGGAACCTGTTTCGACAAATTCTGAGACTGTGCCTCGGAAGGCTATTTTTACTCGTCAATTTAAACGAGATATTTTTAAAATCGAGAAAATCACTTTTAAATCCAATTTAAAAATTATATTTACCTTCTTTCTTGTAAATAGAAATTTAATAAGCCTTTAAATTATTTTTATCAAGCTTAAAACTCAAGATTCAATTATTTGAGAAAATTTCAATTATTAAATTAACAATTATATTACCCTATAAATTATTAGATTTGAAATTCAAGTTAAAAATTAACCTTTAAATATTTAAAATCAATTAAATATTCCAATTTCAAATAACCAAAATTCTGGGTCGTTACAAGCGTAGTAATCACAGCAGCAGTAATATATAAATATAATGAAAGTCGATGCAGATCGAGTAATATGATTATATTTACTAAATCAAAACTTATACCAAACTGGCAATATAAAATTTTCAATAAGTAAAGTGCACCAGAGATTTTTATACTAGTTCGAACTTCGCGTTCTACGTCCAGTCCTAGACTCCTTCTGGATTTACTACTATACCCTCACTTAAATCAGAAGAATAGGTTTTACAAACCACCTGAGCTATCGAACATGACTTCTATATTACAAACCGCCTAAGCTGTTGAATAGGACTTCATGCCTAAAGATCTCTAACAGGACTTTGACTACGAATACTAGTAAAGTTTCTTGACTGATTGTGTTCTAGATAACACTGATAAGTCTATAAGTACACCCTTCCTATAATCTCCTTGAAATGATGATTTGAACTTGTAATTGTGGGAAGTAAATAGTCGAAAATATTTGTAATTCACAAGTGCGTATATATTAGAAAAATATAAAGAATTTATTCTTGGTTTGTTATATTTATATAAAAGTGAATTCTCAACTCTATTTATAGATTTGAAAAGTTATAAATCAAAAGTTGTAATCATTGGAGAGAACTATTCAAAGCAGGGATGCAACTGTTGAAGAAGACGGGACATGTCTTTTCAGCAATTTAGATAAAAGCCTCACTGCAAGCATCCAGACGTCTGGATATTTTGTACCAGACTTCTACATTCAATATAGACGTCTATTATAAAAAAATCCAGGCTTCTAGATTTGAACTAAAAAGTGCATTTTTATTTCAATATGTCCAGACGTCTATTATGAAAAATCTAGACATCTGAGTTTGAACTAAAGTGTTCCTCAGACATCTGTGATGAAATATCAGACATCTAATGTTGAACTAAAATGTTCCTCAGACATCTAAGATGAAAGTTAAACTTATGATTTTGAACTAAAATGTTCTTCTTCCTTTTAAATGATATATTTTGTTATAAAATAATATTTTGACTATTTTTTTAAATATATATATATTATAAAATAGTCATATTGTAAAAATAGTTTTCAAAATGTATTTGTGTTTGTGTATGATCATCAAATTGGAGATTGTACGTATAATCTAGACCGACAAAGATAATTTACAAACTCTATTTGTTTTCTTCAATTTTAGCCCATTTTTGATTCGTTTGTCATATCTCATTGTATATATTCATTCGGCTTATCTCCATCATGCATATCTCTTCTTGTATTTCCATGTTTATACGTTGGCATATACCTACAAGTTAGCTTAGAGGTTCTTTGGTATAATTGTATAGTTGTTGCCATTAAATCCAACAAGAGTTGTTCTAACATTCTCCCCCCTTTTGATGATTTATTTTATTTTATACAATTTTTTTGAAAATATTTATTTTATATAAAATGATATTATAATATGATTAAGCTCCCCCTAAGTATAATATCTTCCCCTATCAGCATGCATATGAATTTCTCCCCCTTATTCATTATCAAACATGAATAAGAGCATATGTATATTATATTTTAATAACTCCCATTAAATATAATATTTCTCTTAAGAAATAAATCTGTACTTTATATATATATATATATATATGTGTGTATGTAAACCCCTTTATTTTTATATATAAAAGAGATAAGTTTCATGGATAAGTGAATAAAATAATTTAACATTAATGCAATTTAATGAGTATCTAATAGATATGTCAAATGTAATCATAATGATACTCATTTTTTAAAATAAATATAGGTTTTACGACTTAGGAAACCATATCCAGTTGGATGTGGTTGATTCCTTAAAAACATAATTTTCATTATTAATCAGTGTCGTAATAATTGCTAATGTACAATTGTCTATAATGATTGGTTAGATTAGCAGGAACCCATATACCAACATTAATTATCATTAATTTTATTCAAAGAATGTTCTCTATTTCTAAGTAAAATACTATCATGACAAGAAGTGGTTTTAGAACTATCTCTATTTTTAGCACAAGTATTAAAACGTGCATACATGAATTCATATCTAGTACTATTTTTATGTTTATCGCACTTATAGCCTAAAACGTTTTTATTATTGTGAACTTTAGTATTCATCATTAAGGAGGATAAACATCTTTTTCTTTATTGAATTTTGTAACTTTCTCATTTAGTTTGTCAAAATTCGCTTTAGAGTTACAAAATTTCTTTTGCAAAATAACATTGTTTTTCTTTCAAAAGCTTACATTCTCTAATTAAATCTAAATTTCTAGCATTCAAAGCACTATTCTCTTATTCAAGAAACAAAAATTTAGAATTAGATTCATTTAAAGAATTTTCTAAAAATATAATTTTATTTTGAAAAGATTCATTTTCCTTTAAAAGGTTAGCATTATTATTAATCAAAAACTCATTGTCTTTTAAAAGAAAATTATTTTGAGAAACAAGTTCTTCAATGGTAGTTTTAGAAATTCTAGTTTGTTTTATTAGGAAATCATTTTATTCCTTTAATTTATCATATTTAAGTTCACAATCCTTTAATTTCTATAAAGCAACATTATTGACCTTTTGTAACAATTTAAATTTTTTTAAATAAACTATCATGTGATGTTAAAAGATCATTATAAATAGAACCATTGTGTACCGATTTTGATCTAGGTGTAGCCACATTGCACATGTATTGAGATTCAACTTCTAGTTGCTTGCTTTTAGAAATTTGCTTTTTCTCAACTGTCTTTGAGCTCTGACTAGATCTTCTCTTTCTGGCCATTGTTCTAGGATGTTGTTACGATCAGTAGAACACCAGGCTCTGGTACCAATTGAAAGTCGCTAGCGTCGATTAATAGTTGCTATGCACTAGATCGATGATGGCCAAATATAAAGATACAGAATTAAAGTGCAGTAATCACAGCAACGGCAATATATAAATATAATGAAAGTCGATGCGAACCGAGAAATATGATTATATTTACTAAATAAAAACTTATATCAAACTGGCAGTATAAATAAATTAATAAGTAAAGTGCAATAGAGATTTTTATACTGGTTCAAACACCCCGTTCTAGGTCTAGTCCCAGACTCCTTCTGAATTTACGACTATACCTCACGTAACTCAGAGGAATAGGTTTAACAAACCGCATGAGCTACCGAACATGACTTCTATATTACAAACCGCCTAAGCTATCGAATTTGACTTCTTGCCTGAAGATCTCTAACAGGACTTCTAGTACAAATAGTAGTAAAGTTTCTTGACTGATTGTGTTCTAGATAACATGGATAAGTCTTTTAAGTACACCCTTTCTATAATCTCCTTGAAATGATGATTTGAACGTGTTATTGTAGGAAGTAGATAGTTGAGAATATTTGTAATTCACAAGTGCGTATAGATTAGAAAGATAGAAAGAATTAATTCTTGGTTTTGTTATATTTGTATGAAAGTGAATTCTCAACTCTATTTATAGATTTGAAAAGTTCTAAATCAACAGTAGTAATCATTGAAGAGAACTATTCAAAGAAAGGGATGTAGCTGTTGAAGAAGACGGGACATTTCATTTTAGAAATTTAAGTAAAAAACCCCACTATAGGCACCCAGTCATCTGGATATTTTGTAGCAGACTTCTAGATTCAATATAGACGTCTATTATAAAAAAATATAGACGTCTAGATTTGAACTAAAAAGTACGTTTTTATTTCAATATGACCAGACGTCTATTATGAAAAATCCATACATCTGATGTTGAACTAAAATGTTTCTCAAACGTCTATGATGAATTATCAGACATCTGATGTTGAACTAAAATGTTCCTCAGACATTTATGATGATTCTGGTTTTGAACTAAAATGTTCTTCTTCCTTTTAAATGATATATTTTGTTTATAAAATAATATTTTGAATATTTTCTTCTGAATATATATTATAAAATAGTCATATTGTAAAAATAGTTTTCAAAATATATTTTTGTGTGTGTGGTCATCAAATTGGAGATTGTACATACCGGCAAAAATAATTTACAAACTCTAATTGTTTTCTTCGGTATTAGCCCGATTTTGATGCCGATCGTTATATCTCCTTATATACATTCGTTTGGCCTCTCTCCGTCGTATGTATCTCTTCTTGTATTTCCATGTATATACTTTGGCATATACTTGCAAGTTAGCTTAGAGGTTCTTTGGCATAATTGTATAGCTGTTGTCATTAAAATCCAACAAGAGAGGTTCTAACACGATGTTTATAGGTTTTGTACCTATCTTGGAGCTCATAGGTTTTATACCTATTCCGATGTTTATAGATCTCATATCTATCTTGATGTTTATAGACTTATACATCTATCTTGGAGTTACATGCATGTAAGTGAATTTATTTCACCAATCTTGGAGTTTGGCGCCTTCCCTTATTTATGAGATTTTTGGATTTCTATTTGTGAGATTTCTAGATTTGATGTTGTTGGATTATCACCAAATCATTTATGAGCTTTTTGCTTTTAAGAAGATATTATGAGTTTTTTTTTGTATTTATTGATTTGAAATTATTGATGCATGTTTGATATTTGTCGACATATGCTTATAATTGTGATCTAGGTTACTTTGTCTATCATTTAGTTTTACTAACACATTTATCTTCGTCTAGACTAACCCCTTTATTATTTTTATAATACTTGGTTCAGACCAAGATGTTTCAGGTCCTTCAGCTTGAGGCTTTAGAGTGGATATCTTATATGTTAGCTAGTAGTCCTGTTTGTTATCCTATGTATATATTTGACATTATGTAGTACCGTATGTTGATATTAGACTCCTTTTGTGTACATATTCATTTTGAGATGTAGCACTTTGTAAATGTTTAGTCTACATCATGTATCTATTATGTGTCGGTTCAAACTTGTATCTAATATTTTCCGTTGTGATTGATCTGATAATCTGTGATCTGTATATTATTATATGTTGTTCTAAATTTTTATCATAGCCACCATAATTTTGTTTTAAGCCTGAATTGTATACATCGATTCCACTTGATTCAAGAAATGTTTAGCACATTAATCGACGTGTCAATGCTTGCTTAAAGTAAAATTCATGGATGGTCGCTTTTAACCAGCCGTATTCTCTACACTAGCCAACAATATTACTTTGTATTATTCTCTGTTAGTGTGGGTCTCAGGGTGGGACATCATAGCTTGGTATTGGAACCGAGTTTAGGACAAATTATGATATTACAGATACGAATCGTGGATTAAGCAAGTCTTAGGAATTGTCCCTTAGGTTTACATGAAGTATATTCCTTAGTGACTATCTTTGAAACTCCTAATATTGAATTGTGTGAATCTTAAATAATCTTTGATCTTATCATATTCCTTTTAGACTCTTAGATGGCCAGTGGTAGACCAGCTGCTCGTTTTGTTGGTGAGCAGTCCAGTGCCCTCCTTCAGACAGAGTGTTTATGTCTGCCAAGTAAACTATGAAATTCATCAGGTATACTAAGCCTACCGACCCGCCTCCGGATTCTTCTTCTCACAAGTCGAGTTTGAACGTATGTGCAACGGCTTTGCACATCTTGGTGGCAAGCCCTTTAGAGGTTCTGAGAGTGTGATTGAGGTGTAGGCATGGCTCAGAACATGCGGGCGGATCTTTTCTTGCATGGGTCTTAACGATCAGCAGAGAGTTCGGGTAGCATCTAGTCAACTCCAAGAGCGAGCTCTTGATTGGTATGAGCTTTTTATAGTTGAGGTGGATGAGTCTACTCTTTCTTGGGAGTAGTTTAGGGGATGATTTGAGTTGAAATTCGTTCCTGAATCGGAGAAAGCCTCGTTAGCTAAGAGGTTTATTGAGTTGAAACAAGAGAATCCTTCTATAGCGGAGTATGTCTACCTTCGAAGCCCTTTCCAAATACGGGGTCGAGCATATAAGTAATCCACTAAAAAGAATTAAAGATTTGTGGATGGTTTGAAGAAGCATCTTAAGAAGGTATTGATGTTGTAATTGAAAGTTTCATTTGAGGAGTTAGTTGATTCGGCGTTTAAGCATAAAGCGGTCGAAAAGGATAGTAGTGAGGAAGACGTGGCGGAGAAGAAGAGCTTTCATCTGAAGAAGAAGCAACCATTCATCAAGTCGAAGCCCTTTCATCCTAATAAGAAGATCAAGAAGCAAGGTTCTAGTTCCTCTCCATCATAGCCAACTAAAGGAGAGTGCTTAAATTTTGGTTCTAAGGAGCATTTCATTATGGATTGTCTTAAAGCTCCTATTTGTCGTTATTGCAAGAAGGAAGGTCATCTTATAGCTTCTTGTCCCCGAGCAGCTAAAGGCTTCACTTCTAGGAGGCTTAGTGTTGTGTAGGCTTCTGGTGGTTCTTCTCAATGTCAAGGTATATCTCCTTCTGTTCTTGAAGGTGTAATTTTTTTTCGAAACCTTCCTATTCGGGTTCCCTTCGATATGGGTGCATCTCACTCATTTGCATCGAAGGAACTTGTTGATGCTTTATCTTTGGATGTCGTGTGCGTAGTGACTTCGTTGAGAACTGTGAACCCAATCGACGAGTCCATAACCCTTAGTATGCTTTGTAGAGATGTCGAGATTATCTTATGCGATCGGTCTTTTTGTGTCGATCTTCATGTTATGTATTATCTTGGGTTTTGAATGATTTTGGTAATGGATAGGCTTAACCGTTATGAAGCCCATATCCTATGTCCCGAAAGAACCATTTATCTTAGACATCTAGAATCCGTTAAGCGGATTTCTATCTTTCTTCATTATGTTGATTCTGATTCAAAAGCACCTTATTTTCTCTTGAGGCTTGGGAAGATGATGACATTTCATGAATTCCCATTGTTTGTGATTATCAATATATTTTTTAACCCATTTCAAGGTTGCCTCTCAAGCAAGCGATTGAGTTCCGAATTGATTTTATCTCTAGTACTCGTCTAGTTACTCATCCTCCTTATCGGATGTGTGCTAAGGAGAATGAGGAGTTGAGGAAATAGTTGTCGTAGTTAGAAGTGAAGCAGTTTATCCAGTCTAGTTCTTCTTCTTAGGGAGTTTCTATCATATTTGTGAAGAAGGCTAATTGTACTCTTAGGCTTTGCATTGATCGCAAGCTTAATGAGCTTACCATTAAGAACAAGTGTCCCTTGCCTAGGATCAACGATCTTTTTGATCAGCTTTGTGGTGCTAAAGTCATTTCCCGGTTAGACTTAGCTCTTATATTTCATCAGCTTTGTGTGGCTAAGGATAGCATTCCTCTTACTTCATTTCGTACCCATTATGGATCTGATGAATGGCTCGTTATGCCCTTCGGATTAATGAATTCTCCATCTTATTTTGTCGATCTTATATATCGTGTTTTTCGAGAATTACTCGATCGATTCGTTCTTATATTCATTGATGATATTCTTGTTTATTCTAAATCTAAGGAAGAACATGTGGAACATCTTAGGATTGTTTTGGAGACACTTAGAAAGAATCAGTTGAAATCCAAGTTTTCTAGTGCCACTTTTGGCAGAGGCAAGTGAAGTTCTTAGGGCATTTAGTTTCCGAAAAAGGTATTTCTATTGACTCGTTCGAAGATTGAAGCTATTCAGAATTGGAAGAGGCCTGAGAATGTATCGGAGATTCATAGTTTTCTTAGATTGGCGGGTTATTACCATGGATTCATAAAGGACTTTTCCAAGATCGTCTTACCTCTCACTTCTTTGACTAGAAAAGGAGTTAAGTATAATTGGTCGGATAAGTGTGAAGCTTCTTTTCAGAAGTTGAAGGAACTACTTTCCAATGCTCCTGTTCTTGTGGTTCTGGATGGGAATCAAGACCTTATGGTTTACATGGATGCTAGAAAGGTTTGGTTTGGGTGATGTTCTTATACAGCGAGACTGTGTAGTTGCTTTTGCTTCGAGGCAGTTGAAGCCAAATGAGGTGAGATATGCCACTCGTGATTTGGAGCTCGCGGCTATAGTCTTTGCTTTAAAGATTTGGTGTGATTATTTGTTGGGTGAGAGATTTGTGCTTTATACGATCACAAGTTGTTGAAGTACTTATTCACTCAGTAGGAGCTTAATATGCGACAACAGAGATGGCTCGAATTCCTTACTTCCTACGATATTGATATTCAGTACACTTTGGAAAATGGGAATCAAGTAGCAAATGCTCTTAGTCGTAGGCAGTAGGCTGTTATTTCTTTGATGTTATTCGAGTGGAAGGATCTAGAGATTCTATCTTGTTATGAGATTAGGGATCGTATTTCATATTCTAGTTCTTTCATCTTGTTGTTTAGCTTGGAGGCTCGTCGTTGTCTTTTGGATTGGATCGGGGAAGCCCATAAGCATGATCCTAATCTACCTCATCTTTTTCAACAGTGTAGCGGTGTTTTCCAAAGTGATGAGTTGCAGGATTTTGTTGTTGATGCTCGTGGTTGTCTTTATAGGAGAGGTAGGCTTGTAGTTCCCTAGGATGGTGACCTTAGGAGAGATATTCTTGAGGAGTGTCATCGCTCTAAGTATATTTTTTTTCCTGGTAGCAATAATATTATTGCCGATATGAAGTGTCTTTATTATTGAGAAGGTTTGAAGAGGGACGTGGCGGAGTTTGTGAAGCATTGCTTGACTTGTCAGCTTGTTAAAGCTGAGCATCAGCGCCCCAGTTGTCTTTTACAACCATTGGAGGTCCTTATGTGGTAATGGGATGAGTTTTTATGAGCTTACTTTCATAAGTTCATATTTTAATCCTCTTTTATGTCGATCTTGTAATGATCGTAATCTTATTCTTCCTTTTTTTCCTCTTAGATTTCTATGGACTTTGTCGATGATCTTCCTCGTTCGAGGGCTGGCCATGATAGCTTATGGGTAATTGTTGATCATTTGACTAAATCAGCCCACTTTGTTCCCGTTAAGTCCAGTCAGACTGCTTCTTAGGTTGCTAAGATCTATGTTAAGGAGATCGTAAAGGAAATGTAAATCCGTATAAAGTTTAAAATTTGAATGTACTTAAATAAATTAGATGGAGTAACTCAAAAAGGGAATGAAGAAAAAAAGGAATGAAACATATTCTCTAATTTATTAGGGACCCATCTAAACCATTCGTTTGTTTAATTCTTTAACCATATCCAATATTATACCCAAGCCCGTTTCAAAACCAAAAACCTCTCTATGAAAATGATCATTCCCCTATCCTTTGCTATAAAAATCTTATTACCCTAAATCCCTAAATTTTCATCCATGCTAAAAAACCAAAATAGCAAGTTGAAGAAAAAATCTCGGCAAGGCTGTTGCGTGCAAGGGGGAGAGGCGACGCGTGTGCTTCTAGGCGAAGGTTGAAGGCTGGGTTGGATGAGGCGCGTCGTGGCTCAGGTTGGAGGTAACTTGGGTGGGTTCGGAGGAACATGGTAGGTAGTGGTGCGTTCATGGTGGAGGCGATACAAGGCATGGAGGCGCAAATCCTTGCTGGTAGTGTAGGCGAGCACGACCTGAACTTTTGGGCGAATTTTGGGCGGCGCATGATTAAGGTGAGATTTTTAAATCTCACACAACTATATCTAATAGCTTTAATGCATGAAATGTTTATTAGTTAGATTAACTTTGAATAAATGGATGGTTGGTTAAACAATAATCTGGAAAAAATCAAGTTTTTAGAAAACTGATCACTGTAAATTCATGTTTAAGTACAAGTGAACTGATCAGTTAAACAGAAACATGGTTTTAGAAAATTAAGGCCTTTTCCATGTACCTTAGTTTGTTTCGTATTTTAAATTCCTGCTACCTTGAGTTATACACACCCATGATTGTACCTGGCTAGTGTAGGGAATTAGTCATGCATGTTCCCTGGTTCTTGAAGATATGATCACTCAACTTTGCTTTGCCATTAACTGCATGCATCCTTCATCTCTGTACATGTTAAATTGAGTACATTTAATTGTCTTTTGCATGGAAATATATTTTTAACTTGTCCTATTACATGATATATGGGCGCGCACATGTCACCAAAGCATTTTGCTTCGATATTCATTTCGCCCTTTCAGTTCATCCTTTGAACTTTCCTTTTGTTTTGATGAAAATCACTTACCAATTCCATTCTTTGTTTAATTTTCGTCTTTGCCTTTCATAATTATGGGCTGCCTTGCATAATTATGGTATCCCACTTCTAATATGGCATTGAAATATGGTATGCATTGTTTAAGTTGATCATGTTTGATTTTCGCCCTGTCCTTTTTATATTTTATTTTATTTTCTTGCTTAGATATCTTTTATATGCCCGTACACTTTTCAAAGCAATGTATAACATGCTTTTTAAACACTTTTGCTTTGATTATATTTTATTGCCTGAACATGCTTTGATTTATTTTTACAATCCTTTCGCTGTTGATTCCTATACATATTTTTATCACAAAGCATTCGTACTTTGACTTTCAACTTGATGCTTTAATTTGAGAAAGACGGTACATGTTTATTAGCCTTGACTTGACATCACCTTATAGCTACTTTTAATTTGTAGCCAACTTTACAAAATAAAAATATGTTGCATGTACATCTAAGTTTCGAATTTTACCTAGATTGGCTTACATTGCTTTGTATATATTTTACTACACAGCCTAACTCTCTCTATATATATATGAGTTATTGGAGTTTAAAAGTTATTTTGGAAAAAATATATTATATCTTGGTATATATGAAAACTAATTTAAAACACTTTTAATTTATTTATTATGGATTAACCAAGGTGAGAAGTTTAAAAGTGAATTATAGATAAACTATTTTAGAAATCATTTTCTATATGATAAAATTATATTAATTACTTTCAACTTAAAAACTATTGTTGGATTTTATTGTATTTAGCTTTTGGCTATTTTTATGCAAGTTTGAATTTGATTTCTGATGAATTTCATGATTTTCTATGAAACAAAGAATTTTAGTAAACGATTGTATTATCAGGTGGTATGGGAGACTTTGTACAATTCTTTCGATTATTATTATAATTTGTTAAATATAGTTTGAGTGGAAATTAATAGCTTTAGTAAATACTTGAATTTACTTTCTGGTATGCGACAGTTAGTTAAATTCTTGTGATTACTGTAGTGACAGTAATTAACACTTAGAGTTGTATTATCCTTTGGTGTTTGAATTTTATTTGAGATCGATAGATCCCCAAGAGACTATGACTCATTTTTCAACGACCTAAGAGTCGATTCATTTTTAAATTTGGGTAGGTAGACCTATTTCTTGGGGTTAGGTCTATTCTGGTATAACATAGTTGTCCTTTTTGTTGTTTAGACAGATGTTATATTGCAGCCCTATTAGTTTATTTCACAGCTAGACATTGTTTAACTATTTATATTCGTTAGGTAAATTCACATAGTTTTGTCATAAACACGGCTACCTATTTCCTATTTCCTATCGTTAGGAGTCGAAGTTTTTACCTGATAGTCTATTTCTTTTCGTTAGACTATTGCGCTATGTGGTGGGATTTATTTATTTTAGTTAGGCCCCGTGCCGCACTGTATCATACTGATAGCTGGCTACCATTATTATTCCATTACCGATGATAATTTTTTCAGAGATTTTAGTATGGATATTTTGTATCCTTTTTGGCTTTGAGGAATTTTGAATTGGTGATCACCATATTTTGAGATGATAGTCTATTGAGACTTGATATGTATTTATGAAATGGTGATTTGTTAGATATGCCTTGTTGAGTATTTGTTTTGGGCATATTTTATTTATGACTTATTCGGTTATTGTTAAGTCAAAGTTGTGAGATCTGTATTTATTGGTTTGATATGCCTTTTATGGATTTTTGGCATATTTTGAGATGACTTATTTTGGAATTAAGTCATTAATGGATCTATAAAGTAGTGAATTTAATTAATATGCCTAATTATGATTGTTTGTTCGACATATTTTATATGGCTTATTATTTTAAGTCATTAAGTTATGATATCAGTATCTCACCATTTATTAGATATAGTCTGACCCGTTTATTATTTTAATACTAGGTCAGGCCGAGACTTTACAGTTACAGGGACCCATTGACCTTTGGATTTTGGGCTAGCATTGAAGTAGACTATTTTGATAGTTTTAGTTTACTTCATACTTGTATATATTGACAGTCAGGAGTTTATGTCATTTATATTATATAGTAGTGACTTTGTACCTGATACCAAATTTTGGATATGATGTATATATATTTATGTGGGTCTAGTACTAATATTTTGTAGACTCACATTCTATTATGTATATGATGATGTATATTATTTCGCTGTAATCTACGACTCTGATTCTAATTTATCTATATTATATACTGTTCTGAATATTTTTAATCGGTGTGTTTATTATTTCGTATTAATACTGCACACGTCAAATTTTTAGTTCGGATCCTCAAAAAGGTAAATAAGACATGTCAGTGTTGTTATAAAGATATATTCACATTCGATCACCCTTAACCAGTCAGGTTCTCCGGATTAGCAGACGACATTGCTTGTAATGTTCTTTGCTAAACTGGGCATAGCGGTGGGGTCGTTACACACACACACAAATATATATATATATATATAACCATCGACATGTGGCAATACAGTAATATACTGATTTGTGATAAAGTCTATCTTGCTAACATATGAATAATTGATTAAATATGCAATTAAAAATATTAATCATGCAAAACTGTACCTCTTACCAAGGCCTATTGATCTCACTTTGAAATGATAAACTGACTTCTTAAATCAAATTCAAAGTTCTAGAGGTAGCTGGCTTTCGAACAGCTTTACCATCGAATATTGAATCGAAGAGTTTTTGATGTGATTTATGGTAAATGGTGGTATATAATTTGGAAGTCAAATGGAGAAAAAAGTGAACCACATCCTTATTTCTCTTACCAATTCCACTCTTTTTAACTATTTAAAAGTCTCCCTCTTTTACCAACGTTTGGCCAGCCTAACCAAGCTATTTCTGGCAAAAATATGCATGCTCTATATGGGCCTCAAAACCAGTCCAGGCCCAAACGATGTTCGTTACATTTAAATCCAAATTTAAACACGTAGCGATATGGTGTATCGATCAATATATTTATACTATTATAAATACACTATTTAACATTGTTCAACACATCAATTACAGAATTTTGTAATTAATCTTTTATATATTAATTAATAACAATTACAAATTAATTAAATCAGACGGTAAAAGGAATATTCATTGTTTTGGTTGTGTCACTCTTTGGTGTAAATTTGATCAGCGATTAATATCGAACAATTCGAATACTAACATTCACATCTCACTTAATAAGTGGTGTGACATTATGGCCAAATTTATCGCTTACTTGGTTTCTGTAAAATTCAATTTTACTTTATTAAGTTAAGTGTTACCCAAGTGACAATTATTTACACCAATTCTCTTCATCAAAACAATATTACTTTAAACTCAAGGAATTTGGTAACGGTCAAAATTCCAATATCATTCATATTTAACTCTAGTCCAAACACAAGGTCATTGGTTTAATAATAACAATTATTATTAACCGAACTACTCTGGCCGAAGATTTGGACTTTGAGTTGACTTCAGTTAATTGTGATACCAACCCCATACAACCGAGGAGATGAACCCTTTCTTGAATAGTGTTTTACTTCCAATACTTCCACTCGATCCAACTATTATCATTCAATGGACGTCATGCCATGATTTGACTATAATCAAAGTAAAGCTTTTATATTGAAGATTAGTTGTACTCTCAGGTCGAGAGAACTATGTAAATTAGGCATATCGATATTTTCTGTTTAACCTTAGTTATATTAACCAACAGATAACTATTGAGTGAGTCATTCCATAGTTATCTAATAATTATTAGTACGTAACCCCGTGGTACACCTAGCGGTCATGAGTAATATACTATCTAATATTTGGAGAGCGTTACGTACTCTAGTCTCAATGGATGCATCGATAACTGGTCTTGATGTATCTTGACCAGGAATTTTTAAAATTATGTGTTTATCATATTGTGATACACTCATGATTACAACTATTTGTACTTACTATCATACACACAACACCTATGGATTTTCGGTTAAATGTATTTTAGTTAAATATTTAATTATTTATAACACATTATAACTAATACACAACAGAAAGAAAAAACTTTTCAAATGAGAATTGATTATAGAATTAATTAAATTATGGAATTGCCCTATTTCATACTCCTAACTCTATCAATCTCACATGTGTACTTGGGGCTAATTTTGGAAAGTCAATTGCATCCCTTCGATCAGCTTCTTGTGAGCCGAGCCTAAATCTTAGTGAATGGATCCGCTATGTTGTCCTTGGTATCTACCCTTTGTATCACAACCTCTTTCTTCTCGATGAATTCTCTAATGAGGTGGAACTTCCGAAGTATATGCTGTGCTTCTTATGTACTTAGGTCCTTTTGCGGTCTAAATCACCACATTGTTATTACAGAACAATGCCATAAGATTCTCAGTATCAGGAATCATCGAGCTTACTCAAAAACTTGCACATCCATAATCCCTCTTTAACCGCTTCATTAAGGGCGATGTACTCGAGCTTTATCATCGAGTCAGCTATCGTCTCTTGTTTGGAACGTTTCCAACTGATGGTTCCACCGTTAAGCATAAAGACATAACCAAACACTGATTTACTATCACAATGTCACTCTGAAAGCTCGAATCCGTATACCACTCCATAAGGAGGCCTCCATTCCCATAAATGAGGAATGAATCCCAAGTATTTCTTAAATACTTTAGTATACATTTTACGGCCGTCCAATGCTTTTCTCCAGGTTTAGACTAGTGTCGACTCACATATCCTAATGCATAAGCTACATCCGTTCAAGTACATAACATATCATACATTATGGATCCTATGGCTGAAGCATAGGGGATCCCCTTTATGCGCTCTTTCTTCATCAATATGAGGAGCATTCTTCTTACAAAGGACTATTTCAAACTGTGTTAAAACGTTTCCACCTCTAGAATTTTCCATACTGAACCTCTTTAGTATGATATGTATGTACGGGGATTGGGATAATCCTAACAGCCTCTTAAATTTATTTCTATAGATCTTTATACTTAACGCGCAAGATTCTTCTCTCAAATCCTTCATGGAGAAGCTCTTGGAAAGCCAAGCTTTCACTAATTGCAATAACGAAATGTCATTGCCAATCAACAGAAGATCGTTGACATATAGCACTAAGAATACGATAGTGTTGCCCTTTTCCTTTTTGTACGCGTATGCGTACGCTTCCTCTGCATTCTGATAAAAACCAAACTATTTGATTACCTTATTAAAACACTTGTTCCAACTTCTTGAAGCTTGTTTAAGTCCATAAATGGACTTTAACAACTTGCAGGCCTTTACCTCACTCCCACTGACTATAAAACCCTTGGGCTGCGACATATAGGTGTTTTATTCTAAATCACTATTTAGAAATGTCGTCCTTAAGTCCATTTGTCATATTTCATAGTCATAAAATGCAACAATGGCCAACATAACCAGAGTGGACTTCAGCATGGTTACAGAAGAAAAAGTTTGTCATAATCAACACCTTAAATTTAACGACATCCTTTCGCAACTAGTCTAGACTTATAAGTCTCTACTATCCCATCTGCATTTAGGTTTTTCTTAAAGATCCATTTGCAGTCGATTGGTTTTATCCCTTCGATTATGTCCAACAACTTTGTTTACATACATGGAATCCATCTCGGATTTCATTGCTCCAAGCCAAAGTGTAGTCTTTACTCTGCAGTGCTTGTTGGAAAGATAGATGAGTGTCGTCATCTAAGACACGGTCCTCCTTCTTGCTATCCATGAGAAAACCATGGTATCTCTCTAGTGTGCGAGATTCCCTACTAAACCTTCCAACATGTTGTATTTTCGTATACGGGTGAACTCGGTTCTTCTACTAGTTAGGCCTTAGTATTAACTTCTTGGATCTCATCCAAGTATACAACTTTGCTGTTAATTTCTTTTGATAGAAATTCCTTTTCTAAAAAGGTAGCATGTTGAGAAACAATAACATTTTGTTCCTCAGTATTGTAGAATGGAAATCCCATCAAGTTTTGGGATATGTTATAAATTTACACGGTACTGATCTTGCCTCTAGTTTATTCAGACCAATGTTCTTAACGTATGTCAGATAACCTCACACATTCAAATAGTTGAATTGGGAATTCCTACTATACCACATCTCACATGGTGTATTAGGCATAGATTTAGTGGGCAACAAGTTTAACATGTGTGCTGTGGTTTCTAGCGTATATCCCCAATAGGATAAAGGTAACTCAACCTTAATCTTCGTAGAATGAACCATATCTAATAGGGTTTGGTTCCTTTGCTCTAACACACAATTGTGTTGCGGGGTATAGGGTGGAGTAATCTAAGAGATAATCTCATTATCTTTAAGATAATGTTAGAATTCATGTTCAATGTATTCATCTCCTCGATCAGATAGAAGAACCTTATTCTTAAGATCCGTTTGGTTTTCTACTACATTTTTATACTCAACGAATTTCTTATAGACATTGGATTTGTTATTTATAAGATACACATATCTTAGTCTCGAGCAATCATTAGTGAAGATAATAAAATAAGAACTATTATCCATGGTGGTTTTAATCATCGGGCCATATACATCACTATATACTAACCCTAAGAGTTCATTAACTCTTTCTCTACTCCCACTGAAGGGGTGCTTGTTATTTTCTCTTTGAAACAGGACTCATATGTGTCAAATGGTTCAAAATCTTATTTTCCCTTTGAAACAGGACTCATATGTATCAAATGGTTCAGAATCAAGTGATGGGAGAAAAACTTCGGTTTTTAGTTTGTGTAGTCATCTCTCACTAATATAACCTCGCTTATAATGCCAAAGATAATTATCATTTATATTGTTTAAAGAACTATTCACAAAACACGCATAATTAGTATTGGTCACGTAAATGACATTTTCAAGAACACCATCGTAGATTTCATTTCCATTTAAACTGATATTCATAACATTATTCGCATAATGAAATATATATCTAGTCTCAAAAAATCTCAAAATAGAAATAATTCCATAAATAAAGTCTTCTACAAAATAGAAATTATTTAATATCAATGCTACTTCACTAGGCAAACATAAATAATAATTTCCTACTACCATTGCATCTACGATAGATCCATCAACAACCTGGAGCCTCATCTCTCCTTTTGCCACATTATGCCAGTTTCTAAGCCCCTATAACGAATTACATATAAGAGTTCCTAACGGAGCAGTAAAATCATTTTTCTTTCTTTTTCTAACAATGTTTAGGTAATCTGGACAGTTCCTTTTCCAGTGACCTAACTTATGGCATGATAGAGTTAGGGGAATGCCCTAGGGGCAATCATGTAATTGTTAATATCTCTAACTCAATAATCAATCTTATTCCAAATAAAAGGTGTTTTTTCTATTATATACTTGATATAATATATTATTTATTAATTAATTAATTTGATTAAAAGTATATTTAATAGAAAATCCATAAAAGGTACATTTTGTGATAGTAGTTATAATGTGTCATAACCATGAGTGATTTATTAATAATAAAATAAACATTCTCTTGACTTGAGAATACTGTTGATATTAAATGTGGAAGCTATGCTTTAGTTATAGATAAATCATGGCACAACGTCCATCATATGACTATAGTTAAGTCGAGTGGAAGTATTGGAAGTGAAACACTATTAAAGAGAGGATTTGTCTTCTCGGTTATATGAGGTTAATATCATGGTCAACTTAAGTCAACTCTGAATTAAAGTCTCTGGCCAAAGCAATTTAGTTAATAATAAATGTTATTGTTGAACCAAGGACTTTGTGTTTAGATTATTGAGTTGAATATGGACGATATTGAAATTTTAACTATTATCAAATTCCATAACTTCAAAGTGGTATAATTTTGATGAAGAGAATTGGTGTAAATAATTGTCATATCGGTTAACGCTTAATAAAGTAAAATTAAATTTTATTGAAACTAAGTGATAAATTTAGGAAAATGTCACACCATCTGCTAAGTGATATGTAAATGTCAATATTCAATTAGTTTGATATTAATCGCTGATCAAATTTACACCTAAAGAATCACACGATCGAAATATTGAATAATCCTTTTACCACATAATTTAATTAATTTATAATTGTTATAAATTAAGTAAATTATTTAATATTTATGAAATATTAATATAAAGTCTTATTTGACGTATAGAATAATATTAACCAGTGTATTATAATAGTTATAAATATACTGAACAATATACAATATATGTATGCGTTTAAATCAGATTCAAATGCGACGTTTTTATTTTGGATTTGGAATGCATTATGGTTTGGCATGTGGGGTTAGGCAGCTGGTCTAGGCAATATATGGCCGATCTTTGTTTGATTAAATAGGGGATATGTTGATTTAGTTAAAGAAAAGAAAGGGTAAAAGAGAAATATAAGGATCAGATACACTTTTCTCTCCATGATCCCTTCCTTTATTTAAATAACACTTCCTCCTCTTGAAATTTTTGATTTTCACTCTTAAACCTGAGCTTATATAGCCTAAAATCTTTAGCCCTGTTACCATAAAAATTCCAAAATAAAATACATCAAATTCTACTTCATTTCAATTGTCGGTGGTAAGCAGTTTAGGAGTTAGCACCTTACTCAATTGGAATCTAGTTCAAGGAGTCGATCTCTTCATTTCTACGCATATTCAATAGGCTTTGGTAAAGGTATCTTTCTGATCTATAATTATAAATTAATATTTTTTATCAATTATGTATCTATAATGTTTAGATCGATAGGTGATGAATATAGTATATTGGTACATAGTCACATTTATGATGGTAGTTTGTTTATATGTCTATGTATAATAAAAAAAATATTTTTTTAACATATATGTATATGTGTGTGTATATTCTATAATACCCATGGCATAATTGAAAAAATTATTTAAATTTAATATTAAAATAATATTATTCGAATCATATATGTTTCATGAATCTAAATATAAAACTATGTCATTCACATTATACTATTAAAATTTCATGAAGTTAGTTTTTATATCTGAAAGGCTTTCGATAATATAAATATATATATATATATATATATATTATTTAAATCAAGTAAATTTTGTAAATCTAAAACATCAATAAATATATCATATAAAATATGTTTTCAATTTTATAAAATGAATTACATGCTTAATAAACTTTCGATATTAAATTATATATATATATATATCATTTATTTAAATATTATATAAATCAAATAAATTTTATAAATCTAAATCATCAATAAATATATCATAAAATATGTTTTAAATTTTATAAAATTAATTCAAATATTAATAAGCTATCGAAAAGAATAAAAAAATTGTCATATTTATTTAAATTTAATATACATATATATGCAAAATTAATAATTAAGTTTAATAATTGATTTTGAAGTATAATATATATAACATATTTAAACATTAAAATATTGTACATAATTTTTATAAAATTTTTAATATAAAAATTTTATATTTGAGAATAATTTTATTTTAATTTTATTAATTTTGAACAAAATTTAATAAATACATATACATACATATATATATTAAAAAATTGCATTTTGTTTTAGGATTTTATAATAAATAAACAAATAAATTTAATTTTATGAATAATAATTTTGCATTTATTTACATTCTTATATAAACTATAAATAATTATATCTATATAAATATATATTTTAAAAATTCTTTGTACATACACACACGCGCATACGCGTGCACATATAAACTATTAAAAATTAAATATATTTATATATATAGAAATATATATGTATACACACACAAATATATATATATATATATTTGTAATACTTTACATATACGAATTTAAACACATAAGCATACATTTTAATGATATATTTATATACTAGAAGGGCTAATATGTCTGTTGCGGTGTAAATCGCAACATTTATTCATGGGCATATCAAACCGTACACGAATTGCTATGTTACTCATGTACACACATATATATGTGTATATGATACATATATATAATACAATATTAACTACATATTATAAAACTGTAACATAAATTCAAATAAAATAATTATATTATTTTCAAATGAAATGTTCTAATTGAATTAGACCTCATATGCCCAATAAAGATCCAAAATGAAAAAAATTAGATTCACCCATTTCTAATAGGGGGAATTAATTTAAAGGACAAAAATGTATATATTTTTAGCCTCAAGGATATGGCCTCAATATTTTAACCATAAAGACAAACATTCTCCTAAAAATTAACCATAAGGACAAACATTCTTCCAAAATTATTCATAAGGACAAACATACTTCCAAAACTGCTACCGAACTAAAAACTGATACCTAAAAACTGCTACTGATAACTACAAACTAATACCTAAAAACTACTATCAATAACTAAAAACCGATACCTAAAGAAAGTTGTCCTTCATGCTAAAATACTAAAGGTCTATCCTTGAGGCTAAAACGCTGAGAA
The DNA here is from genome assembly GCA_030737815.1 of Allium fistulosum. Taxonomy (NCBI): domain Eukaryota; kingdom Viridiplantae; phylum Streptophyta; class Magnoliopsida; order Asparagales; family Amaryllidaceae; genus Allium; species Allium fistulosum. The sequence continues at coordinate 478,924,023 of CM060904.1, forward strand.
ACTTTATCTTTGACAATAATTTCCTGTTTCTAATAATGGTATCACATCTCGATAGCCTATGCAGTCTAAATTAGTCATATTAGGGCTAACTAATTAAGCTTACAATTCAGTTAGTATGGTGTCTAAGAAAAGTGGTGTCTTAGAAAGATAGTTTCTAGGTTGAATTGTTGGGTAATTAAATGCCCTATCCTACCCAGCTACCAGCCTAGCCCAAATAGTTATATGAGCCCAAAGATTATCCCTAATATAAAAAGCCCTATTTGAATTAGGCCTTAAGCTAATTTCAAAATTGTTTTGAAATAAAAATAAAGGTTTTAAATTTTAAAGTTTAATTTGAAATAAGAAAAATATTATAAATGTTATAATATAGATTTTCAAATTGTTTTGAAAATTAAAATAGAAGTTTTAAATCTAAAAGTTAAATTTGAAATAAAACACATATTATAAAAGTTATAATATAATGTTCCAAGATGTTATAAAATTAATTTTGAAAATATTATTTATTGATAATATTAATAAAATAAATGAGTTAAATAAATAAGTTAATTAATTAAATATATAAATATGTATGTATGTATGTATGTGTGATGTATAATATATATATATTTATATATATATAATGATATATGTTATGTTAGCTTGAATTATTTAAGACAATATGAGCATACATCTGCGTATAAAAGAATTTTCGAAATTAGTAAAATTTAATTAAATTTTTTTAACTAAGTAAATTAAAAAAATAATTAATAAATTAAATTACACATATATATATAAGGTATATGTGTACTACTATAAAGGATATAGTATATATATTCAATATAGTAGTTATAATTGAATAATATAATAATTAATTAAAGTATTAATTAATTAAATAAGATTTAATTAATATATTATACATAAGACTATTATATAAGTAAATCAAATTATAAAAGTTATATAATAAAACTTATATCATATAAATGTAAAATAAAAGGAGGAACGGTAAGAAACCCAATTAGGCTTAAGGAATATATACATATGTGTAGTACATATACCAGGATTTTTGATATGTCTGACACTTGAATCGTGAGGGTATTTTATAATAAATATATTATTCCCTAAGTCGATATAACTCAATATAATATATTAAAGATTATGAATCTTCAAGATATGTGTTGTCCTCTACTATTTATATATTAACAAACTATATGTATTTATTGAACAAACTCAAGGTATATATACTATAATTAGGCCGTCGTGAAATGGTAGGTACGAATGAGTAATTTCTTTTGATTTGTTGAGTAAACTCAAGATCAAGATAAGATTAGGACAAGAAACCATGGGTTGGGAGTTGTATATGATACAACCGATAAGGAGCTATCCATCGTTTGTGGGGCTATGACTTATTGAGCAAACTCAAGGTCAGAATTGCAAGACAGACGAGTCCTAAAACCAACTAGTGAAGTCAAAAGAATTCTATGTTTCATCTTAGGGTTTGGAGAAACATTAAAGACTAGTAGGATCCTTATTAGAAAAGTAAAATGGTAACATTTAACCTTTCTAATATGTTAAGAACATTTGCTATGTATAATTAAAATAATCTACTGCGATAAATTTGTGCACTAAATATAATTGGTAAAATGTTTATCAATTAATATATACAAAGGAACCGAATTAAATTTTGATAAAGAAATATAAAATATACTTACCAATAAATTTTTGCATGTTAACCCATGCAAGCGTCTAATTATACAACCGCCAAATACGTTCGTATCTTGGTCACTTACAAGTTTACTTGCTCATGACTATGTATTATCTTCACTGAGTTTCGAACTCTAAAAGCAATACAAGAATATGGATATTTGATCCATATACGATCAAAAATAAATGTTATGTAGTGAACGGTCACAATTCATAATGTACGAAACTTCGATGAAATTAGTTCATTGAAATAAGCAAGTAAACTATGGTGTGAATTCATTTATTCAATATAATTGATTATAGTAATGATCTTCTTGTGTTAAACTTAACACTAAACTAAAAGACCGTGATAGTATAATAATTTGATATTTGAAATGTTAGTTTGGTCGGTACACATAAAGTGCAACATATTTGATGTCATTAAAAGTTAAAGATGACCAAATGCACTTTTGTAAAGAATTGTTAATGATATTGTAGTAAGAGTTACCTTTGAATGGTTTGACCATATATAAAGGAAAGTAGATGTACAAGAGCATTTGTAACTTAAGGCATGTTTAGGATGAATATAGTGGAATGGTCACTCCTACTTCATAAAGAAACAATGGAAATGAGAGCTGTAAAATAGTAATTGATCCTTAAATTTGGAATAAGAAATATGATTTCTTTTTTAATTTCAAAATGCATTTTCATGTAGAAATTTTTTTTCGATCAGGTTTTTTCTTCTGAGTTAAGATATTTTATTTGAAAACTCTTGACTATAAAACATTTACATTTGATGGAATAAATAGCCCACATTAAGTGGTTGAATGGACCTTCGTATTTCATATGCTATTATAGTAATGGCAGAAATAGTGGGAGCTTGCCATATAGCACTTATTGGTTGCACCAAGTTATGAATATTATTTTCATAAAGCATTCCAAATTATTATTTATGAAATAATAATCGTTTTTTAGTGTTGACTGAAAAACAGACATGGTTTTATTTCAATACAATTATTATGAATATTCTTTATAAAATAAAACTATAATTATGGTATTTGAGATGCATTGGAAAATACATAAGTACCTAAATTTATTTACAGTAATTTTGAAATTATAGACTAAACCCTCGTTTGAGAAATAATTCTTTAAATATATGATTATGAATCATATGATATTAGCGAGTTATATCTCAAATAATTAAGGACAAAACTCCCATTTAGTGGGAGAGACATAGGAGTTGATGAACTCTTCCGATTAATACATAAAGAAGTATGCAATCATATGTTTGACAATATCAAAATTCGTTGTATTCATCGATCAATTAACATGGACATGAATATGTATATTTGATGCACATGTAGTATGTTTATGATAAGCTCGTAGAATGTAAAACGGAAGTAAATAAAATAATGTGCAGTAGAAAATAAAATTGATTTGATTTGATCGAATTGGCCGATATATTTGAAAGAGCTCCAAACGTACCTAAAATGAATTGAGATTTAATCTCAAACTCACTCATCTTTATGATACATAATGATGTATCGATAAGGAGTAATCGAACTTTGTTGAACAAATTATGATTAATTATGAGTAAAGTTGAATTAACTTCTTTTTATAAGGTCGTGCACTTAAGAGTAATGAATAAGGTTAAAATTAATTTCATCTAAAGAATAGTTTAAAATATCAATCAAAATAAAGGTTTACAAGAAACCCCATCATATCCTAGGCCAAGGAGTTGTGGGCTGTGAGAGTTGAAAGACTACATGTAATAATTGATCATGGGGGATCTTGTATGAATTGCCTCGAAAGGAGTTTAGGAACGACTGTCATTGAATGACCAATTTATGTTTTGAACATGAGTATTGTAACTAAACCGAATCAATTTTATATGTAAGGAAATTCATAAAATGTTTGTGGATACCCATTCTATTGAACAGAGAAACAACTATTGTTTCAAGAAGTACCAACTTTGTCGTGAAGGGATTTCTTTGAGAAATTATTGATATTAAAATGGATTAGGATACAATCCAAAGATAAAATTGATTAAGTAGGATGAAATGAAATCAACCTAATCTAAATGAACACATCACATTAGAGTGTCTAATAAGCATTCTTACATATTGAAGGGAAACTATGAGTTTCTTATTAATGTCGAGAATAGATAGTCCTTAGTTACAAATTAAGCCATTAAGAGTATTGAATCTACGATATGGTATGATACACGAATCCAAAAAGGATTCCTAGTACGTTATCAAAATATGTTTTAGTAGTTGTACCCAAATGGATATGATCCATCGGCCGCAAATGAGTCTTCAATAGAAAGAAAAATGCAATTGGAATATAATGAGAAACATTGATAAGAATAACATCGTAGATTTCAATTGTTGAAATTCATGCAATAAATTCAACATTGAAAGTGCTTAAGTTTTTTCGGATTTACTCACAAAATCATCACTTAGCATGACTTTGTGTTTTGGTACATATGTACTGAAATGGAAAATTCTAAATAATGGTTCAGAATAGACTGTTTACCCATAACAACCAAAGTTTCTCAAAGTTATTTGGAGCGATATTGAGTTTGTAGGTTTTTTGGATATAATACGAAAGTATTATTTTATAAACAATGGAATTGAATAAGTATTTTTATATAAATATCGAATAGTTTGATTTTCAGTTAAAATGCAGAGGAAACGTCATAAGAAAGAACCAGTAAAAGATACATAGATATTTCTAGACTATAGATAACGACATACCGTTGATTGTTAATGATGTACTTATGTTAAAATCAGTATTAGTTTGGTTGTTTAATACTTGATAATGGATTTGTAATTTATAATAAGTATAAAGGATGTTAGGAGTGTCCCAAACGATATGCAAAGACACCTTATTAAAATATTTAATATAGAACATCTAAGATGGATTCTTTATACATCGGCAATAGGAATTATCATATATGTTATGTTGTCTACAGTATCGTAATTTTCTTATGTATTTGATGCATGAAGAAAATATCACACCCAAATTAAGATCACTAAATGGTAGTTTAGAGTATTCTCGAATATTTACAAAATACTATAGAATTGTTTATGGAAGCAACGAACTCCTTATGAAGGAGTGTATGAACTCAAACTTCGTGAGTGATATTGAGTATAATATGACAATATGAAATTCATGTTTAAGCCTTAATTATGAAGCTTTAAGTTGGAAATGTTTCAAATAAAACATTATGGCTAATTCAACGAAAAGGCTAGGTAAATCGCCTTGAGTAGCACCACGATAAGAGAAATGTATAAATATAAATACACAAATTTAGAACTAAGCTAAGGGTGATTCCAAGCATCAAGAATATTAATCATTATTATATGATAGCAATATAATAATAAGAGCTTACCAGAGATCGAGAAACATACTTCGAATAGTTCCTCATGATAAAGGTAGTTTATTGGCATCAGAGCTGATTGATAGAGTAGATAATTAAACAACATGGTATAACCATTTATAAAGGATCTAACTCGATCAGTTCTCATCAAACTAATCGAAGGGATGAGATTGAGATTCCATAATTGGCCTTGAGTGCAAGATTGATAGAGTTAGGGGCATACCCTAGAGGCAATTATGTAATTGTTACATATATCTAACTCAATAATCAATCTTGTTTGAAATGAAAGGTGTTTTCTTTCTATTATATACCTGATATAATGTGTTGAATATTAATTAATTAATTAATTTAATTAAAAGTTTATTTAGTAAAAAAAATCCATAAATGGTATGTTTTGTGATAGTAGTTACAATGCGTTGTAACCATGACTGGTTTATCATAATAAAATAAACATATAAATGTTCCTAGCAAGATGTATCGAGACCGAATATTGATGCACCTATTGAGAATAGAATACGTAACGCTCTCCAAATGTTGGATAGTGTATTACTCATGGATGTTGGGGGCACCAAGGGGTTACGTACCGATAGTTATTGGACAACTATGGAATGACCCACTCGATAGTTTTTTGTGGGTTAATATAACTAAGGTAAAACAAAAAATATCGATGTGACAAAATTACGTAGTTCTCTTAACTGAGAATATTTTTGGTCTTTAATGTGAAAGCTCCACTTTGATTATAGTTAAATCATGGCACGGTGTCCAATGAACAACTATAATTGGGTCGAGTTGACGCATTAGAAGTGAAACACTATTTGAGAGAGGATTCGTCTCCTCGGTTATATGAGGTTAGTATCACAATTAACTAAAGTCAACTCAAAGTCGAAGAATTTGGTTAGAACAGTTCGATTAACAATAATTGTTATTATTGAACTAAGGATTTTGTGTTTGGAGAGATAGTTGAATATAGACGATATTGGAAGTTTGACCATTACCGAATTTCATAATTCACTACAAGAAAAGTTGTTTTTTATAATGCCAGTAGATAGCACTTTATTCCATACTGGTTTAATCTGTTTTATTTGAAAGAGGGATAGGCTTTGTAATCCGGGATCCCTAAACTATTTTCATGGCTGCCACTTCTTCAAATTATTTCCTTTTCCCTCTTGCTTGAGTTATTTCCTCAAATTCTCACACAAAACCTCCTCCCTTTTTATCGCCTCCATCTTTAAATCCTCACCTACCGCCTACTGCTAATGTAACATCCCCCATTCGGAGGACCAAAACTAATTGCTATGGATGCTGCAGTCATCCATAGATATTAATTCTCGATGACCAAATGCGGTAATGTTAGATACATTGATATGACAGAAACACATGGATATGATGAAAAATTAAAATCATAAAACAAATTTCTCATTCCACTCCAAATCACATTTCAAATTTATTATGTAATCACAATTCCTAAACCGCGTTCAGAGAAATATATTATTACAAAATACGCCAAGAGTGCCATATGAAGATGCCCCCTTGGTTGATCAAAGTCTAAATATAGATAATTAAACAACTTTGCAATTACATCCAAAACACAACGGAATTAAACAGAAAGAACTCCTACTAGCTAGCTTGCCTCATGCACGTCTCTAGAAGCTTTTGCTTCTAAAGGAGAACCTGAAAACCTTAACTCTCAAACTACTCAAAATCAATTGAGCACCCGAAATTTTAAGGGGGAAACATAAACTTCGAGTCAGACAAAAAGTCTGGTATGAATAATAACCTACCATCTCGAAACATATAGATATCTAGTGAGACCACACCGCTTAGCAGAATGGATTTTACACTCACTGGTATCTTAACCCAACTTATAGTAACGATATACTGTGCACCTACATCCACAATGGTTAAGACATAACAAAAAAAGTAATATGATAATATGCAAACATGCAATATGCTTTGGATTTCCCATCCCCATTAACCTGACTATCTGTCTCGAATTAAAATTTCTAGGGTCACTATTAACCTATTAGTTTTTATGGGCTGACTAATAACCTATTAATTCTTATGGAATTCCCATCCACCTTCATAATTTTCATAGGATCACTATGAACCTATTGGTTTCTACCAATACTATCATCCCATCATAGTTTTCATGGGATCTCTATGAACCTATTGGCATCTACCAACAACTTTCTCCAATCATAGTTTTCATGGGCTTACTATGAACCTATTGGATTCTCCAATAACTTATCTCATATCATAGTTTTCACGGGATCACTATGAACCTATTGATCTCTTTCAATAACTTATTCCAGACATAGTTTTCATGGGATCACTAAGAACCCATTGGCTCTTGCCAATAACTATTTCCATGCATAGTTTTCATGTGCTTACTAAGAACCTGTCTAAACAAATAATCCTTTGATCGGTCTTTAGGCATCCTATATTCTGGTCTACTTGATCTCCTGGATGCAATTCTACTCACACAGGAGTTAACTCAATGTATATTCATTACTAGATCAACCTAGCTGGTTATTATGCCCTTAACACCCCATAATGCAGTTATATGTTAATTATAAAGTGAATATGTTTACAGAAGAAGCAAACATGATAACTGATCATAACAAAATAATATAAACATCTATGGTTTAATTTCCTTATAATCATTATTCAAATGAAACATGGTTAATACCCTTAACCCACTATCTCTAGCAAGGAAAACTTGTTCAAAAACCCCAAAGTTAAATGCCATTTAATAAACTCTTTTATATTGCCATGGATTTATCGAAAAAATGAGATTAGGTTTCTTGTTTGAAAACTAAGGCTTTCAAAACCTTAGGCCTTCTCTTTCGAAACCGTTAAAAAAAACCTTTTGAAAGTATTCAACCCTTCCTTTCAATACACTTGAAGATATACCTTCGAGACACTCAAAACATTCCTTTCGAAAGCATTAAAACCTTCCTTTCGAAACCATTAAAGATATTCCTTTCGGAAGCATTAAAGCTTATCTTTCGAAGGCACTTAGTTCAAAAAAAATTAATGGAAGCATAGCTTCAAAACCATTTGAAAGTATCTCTTTTAAAATCTTTGGGTTTAACATTAAATATAACTTCTGGGTCAAAGGAAACAATAGTGAAAGTATCTCTTTCGAAAGCATTGATCTTCAAACAAATGAATTAGGGAAAAGGAGCTTCAAAACTAACCTTTCGAAACCATTAATAAAAGCGGCTACAAAAACCCTGTCGAAAGTATTGGGAAGGCGGTTTTACTATTAATAAAACTTCCTTTCGAACTCATTGTTATAAGGCTATAAAGGAAAGCGGCCTTTTACCAATTCGAAAGGTACGAAGGCGACAGCTATGTATCGCATAGGTTCAAAATGCGGCAACTCATTCGAAAGCTTCTTTTTTTTAAAAAAAGTAAGCGGCTCTTTGAACAAAAGTAAATTGATTGATTCAAAAGCTTCAACCCCCTTCGAAAGCATCTTTTATAAACAAAGGCAAGTAATGTATTCGAATGCTTATAAGAATGACTTCTACCCCTATGAAAGCATGCCTTCGACACAGTCCCTTCCGCTTTTCTCCAATCCACTACATATCAATGGCTTGATAATATGTGTATTAGTTTCGAATGGGTTCATTAGCAGAAGTGCCTCGACGAAAGCTAACACAGGGAAGTGACGAAGTTGTAAATTAAAACCAAACTGGTTTTATTTTCTTTCAAAGAAATTCATTTTTACCTAACTTACCCAATTTGTCAAAATATGACTGGTTGCCAAATTCTTTATCAAAAATCCTTTTCTAAAAAGGCTGCAAGGCTGCCAAATACAATAATTTATAATTGAAATTTCTTTAACAAATAAGCCATTCTCTTCAACAAAACATTTAAACATTTAAGTTCTTCAACTTAAATAATTTAATAACTATATTAAAACACTTAGGAAAAATCCCCAAATCACCATAATACACTTTTAATATATTCTCTGAAATATGTAAATTTCAGACCCGGAGTTATTATATAATTGCCTTATATAATTTAAACCCAAAATTGTCTATTCCTTCCATCCAAAATTCATAATAAATTATCCATAGCTTGGAATATTATGAAAATTTAAACCCATATCCAAAATAATGTTTTATATAACATATTCAACCATCATGGCATTTGAATTCAATTTACATGATTTTAACCTTAAAATCGAGATATATCATTACACAAAAATCCTTATTTAAATCAAAACATGGCATATAATCAAAGCTATCACCATTCATCCATCTAAACGGTTTTAAATATTAAACCCAAAATTGAAATGTTCAAAAAGACATATATGAGATGGGTTAAATTATTATTCACCTTGTTTGGATAAGGAACTTGAGATTTGTTCTTGCTTTAATCTTCTTAGCTTGGATCTTAACTTCTAATTGATTTTAAGCACTTCTTCCCCTAGGGTAATGGCCGACCTTGATTCTTCTTTTCTTATGTTTTTGTTTTATGAAAGTATGAATGAGAATGAGGTATGGGTTTAGGGGTTATGGGGTTTTAGTACACGGCTATTCCCATACTACCCTTGCCTTAATCTCTTAGGTATTTACTTATAAACCATTTATAAATCCATTTAGTTAAGGCACGACCCTAATTAGTTTTCAAATCTCAATCTCCTTATCACCCTAGTCTCTATATGATTATATTTATTTATTAAATTAAATCTCCTGAATAATGCTATTTAAAATTAGGGGTGTTGTAGGCTCCCCTCCTTAAAGAATTTTTCCTCGAAATTCAGCAAGGACTAAATACTAATCATAGCAATCATCTGTAACATCTCCTAACTACCATACTAGCCTACCTGACTAGTAAACAGTCCATATAAAGCAAAAATAGAACCTAACGTCAAAGCAGATCAAGATGAGTATCTCTAATCCCGTCTTCTATCTCCCAAGTATAGTCCTTCTCATTGTCACTCCACTGAACTTTCACCAACCCAATTGTCTTGTTTCTTAACATCCTCTCATCTCTCGCTACAACACGAACTGGTTGCCTAACAAAAGTCAGATCCGCTTCTACTATTAAGTCTGCCAATGCAGTTATAGGAATAGTAGTCTTTGGATCATGCACACACTTATGAAGATGAGACACATAAAACACATTATGGACATTTTCCAAAATGCTCGGCAACTTTACTTTGTATGCGAGCTTTCAGATCCTCTCTATAACTAAGAACGGTAACATATCTCAGTGCTAGTATCCCTAACTTTCTGAATCGTACCACACCCTTAATCGGTGATACTTTAATGAAAACCGTATCTCCAACAGGGAACTCTAGATCCTTACGCCTCTTATCTGCGTAACTCTTTTGTCTAGAATAAACTTCCCTCATCCTATCTTGGATCAACTCAATCTTCTTTGTTGCCTCTCTTACCAGATCTAGACCTAAGTCTAATCTGTCTCAGGTTTCTAACCAACATGCTGGTGTGTAATGCCCTTGAATTTTAATTAACATTATTCGAGATATTTAATTGGATAAATTAAATAGAATAATGTGAATAATTAGGGAGATGATATTAATAAATCCAATGGCCATGTCTTAATGAATGAACAAAAATAAGACTTAACGAAATTTAGAAGGAGGAATTTTCCTAAGGGGTAAACTTGGAAATGGGGATACATTTCTTAGTATAAATCTTTTCCTCCGCCTTAATAAATTTTCACTTTCTCATTCATTAACTTCTCATCTATATTTCGGCCAGCCATTAACTGCTTAGGAAAGAGCATTTATTGAAGATAAAGCTAAGGAATTAAAGCTAGGAAATTATCTCATTCTCCAATCAACTAATCAAGGTGAATAATCATGTTTATCATCTCATTTTCTATGTTTGGTTTGGATATGGGCTTATATCCAATCTATGTGTATGTTTTGGTTAAGATATAATCATTTAAACCTTTGTTTGGATAAGACATAGGTGTTTTTAAATGTTAATGGGCTAATTAACACGTTTTTATTCGGATTTGGTTAAATTTTGAGTATTTTTGGGTCTTCATATTCTTTGAAATTTTAATATGTAGAAGAGAACATATTAATTGATTTTATGGAATTTTTCCAGAATTTTTAAAGATGTTTTAATAGTTATATAAAATTATTTAAGGTATGTGACTTAAATGTTTTGTATAATTATAAAGGAAAAGGGGGCTTTTTCAAAATTGTTTAAATTTCCAAATAAGGAAATTCGACAGCATTTTTTATTATAAAATTCTGGCAACCAATCAGAGACAAACAAGGCAGATGGGGTACAAAAGAACTATTTTAAAGTACAATTTTCACTATTTCAACTCTTTCGGCAAGGGCTTCCGCCTCCATTTCAAACCTTCCGACAAGGTCAAAAGGTATCAAACCATTCGACTAGGTCAATAACCAATGCACAGGGTATCAAGCAACTGGTACGTAGTGAATTGGAAGTGGTCGAAAGTTTCAGGGACAAAAGGTTCGAACTTTCGAAAGAGATGAAGTTTTGTTCTAATTTTAAAGAAAATATGCCTACTAGCTTTCGACAAAGAGCTATCGACATTGTCAAACGGTTTAAAAGAAAAAGGTTTCGATTAGTTTTCTTTCTTGTTTTAATTGAGACCTTTCGACAAAGCCGAAAAGTATAGCTTTCGACAAGGTCGAAAGCATAGTTGCCGCTTCCAAACCTTTCGACCCAAATAGAGTCAATGGTAATATTTTATTTTCTAAAATTTGCCGCCTCTCCATTGATTTCGAAGGGTTGGTTCCAACACCAACACTTCATTGTTTTCGAATAGTTTCGAAAGGTTTTAGGTTTTGAAGGGGTTACCTTCAATGATTTCGAAAGGTTTTGAGTTTCATTGCTTTCGAAAGGTTTTGAGTTTCAATGATTTCGCAAGATTTTGAGTTTCATTGCTTTCGAAAGGTTTTGAGTTTCAATGATTTCGAAAGGTTTTGAGTTTCATTGCTTTCGAAAGGTTCATAAATGGTTTTATGGGGGCGTACCCCAGGCTTTCGACAAAGTAGAAAGGTGAAACCTTTCGACAAGGTCGAAAAGAAACCTTCCGACAAGGTCGAAAGATCGGACCTTTTGACAAGGTCGAAAGGTATGGTTTTCAATGCTTTCCAAAGGTTAATGTTTATTTGCTTTTGAATGGGGCTTCATTCGAAGGGGTTTAAAGGGTTATTTTAAGCCATTTTTCTTAAGTAAAATTTTGCTGATTCGAAAGGGGTTTCTTCGAAGGTTATAGCATAAAATACTTATCTTTTTTTGAATATGTAAAAGGGATCCTTATATAAATAAATGTTATTAAACCTTGGGGGCATTCGGGTGGTTTTAATGTTTTCGATACGTATTTTGGGGTTACAAACAGAAATATGCTTTCAAAAATATACATTTGGGCTATCAATGTGTTTTTAATTAATTTAACCTAATTGGGCTATCAATGGGAATAGGTTAGACATGTGGAATACATGGGAAAAATGAATAAATCATGGGGATCATGCTATTTTAATTGGCCAAGTGGTGGGTTCTTGGTTAACCTAGGAAAACCATGGAATGTGCGGTGGATAGCCCACATCAAATTTCTAAAGTAAAGAATGTTTTCCAGAGGTGGTTAACCTCGGGATTTGGCACCCAAGGGTTCATAATCATCCTAGGAAAACTATGGAGTATGCGGTGGATAACCCACACCAACTTTTATAAAACAACGTATGATGGATAATCTGCAATTATTTTAATGAATTTGGGACGGATAGTCCTATTAAAGTTTTGACGGATAATCATTTTAAAGATTTTTAGATGAGATATCTAATAAATTATTATTAGATAGGATATCTAATAAATGAGTAGATGGGATATCTAATATATATGATTTATGGTTTTATTTCATATTATGTCAAGACTAATCATTTTGGGTGTAGGGGCATAATAAATAATTTGCATGTTTCGTTTTGGGATACTAGTGAGGGGAAAACCTGTTCTACTAAGCGGCGTGGTCTCACTAGATATCTATTTATGATAAGAGATGATAGGGGATTATTCATACCAGACTTATTGTCTGACTCGAAGTTAGTGTTTCTCCATAAACTCTCGGATACTCAAAAATTAATTTGAGTAGTCTGAGAGTGGGAGACTTTCAGGTTTTTGACGAATAAGCTTCCGGTGACGTGCAAGAGGTAGGGTTAGCTATATAGGAACTATTTTGTGCATTTCGCTATGATGTCCTAAGAACTGTAAAGTTCATATTTATTAGTTCTCCGATCATCATAAGGGGACATCTTCATATGTCGCTCTTATCGTATTTTGTACATGTATATGTGATCTGAACGTGGTTAACGTCTGGGATTATGTAATTAAATATTAAATTGTAATTTGCATGAAATGAGAAATTCTGTTTATTGGAAGTGTAAAAATTTTCATATTCATGTGTTCCTATGTATCAATATTAACAATGCCACATTCGGTCGCCAAGAAATAACAACTACGGTTGACTGCAGCATCAGTATCGATTAGTTTTGGGCCTCAGAAGGCGGGATGTTACAAGTTGGTATCAGAGCATGGTTTATGTACTTAAAAGGAATTTAAACCTTAAAAGATTTTTAAAACATAATCTAATGAATCTAAAGTATGGTTGGGCTTGGGTAAGCGTTATAGTAACGTATGTGTACTTTGCTATAAATACCTAAGAATGTATTTCCCACTCTCTTAGACTATTCTTCTATATCTTAAGAAGATTGGATTTCAGGTGGTAGGGAAGTAAGAAATGGAGGCAGCGCACCACAAAAAGTGGAAATGTTCGACCAAATACTAGAAGCAACCCGGGTTGACAGGCAAATGCAAACCCAGATGCAAATGCTAATGTTGGTGCTAAGATCTTGCCAGTTGGTATGGGGATAATGTATCAGTTCTTTGTGAATATGATGCAAGTTGGAGCAGCTGCGGGAGCGGCTGTAAGGAATGCTAGAGGAGCTAATCTGGTGGCCCCAGTTGGCAATAATTACGCCAAGCTGAGCAGGGATTACGCTAGTCCTAGAGGGAATCCTTTTTCTGGGAACTGAGGATGCAGTAGGAGTGGAAAACTGGCTATTGCATTGTGAAAGGATATTTGCAAATCTCGGCTTGACGAATATGTAGATGAGAAAATTTGCTTCAAGGCAATTGCAGGGAGCAGCATTGTTTTGGTGGAACGGAGTTACCGTGGGAGAGCTAGAGGAAGACCTGACTTGGGTTGAATTTCGAAGGAGGTTCAAAGAAAGATTTCTATCAAAGGTTGCCAAGTCAGCATTGCTTAAGAAATTTGCAGATTTAGTCCGGGGGATAAATCGGTGATTGAGTATGCTATAGAGTTTAATGAGCTGTCCTGTTACGGATGTGCTACTGTTGATACTTTCATTCAGTGAAATGCTAAGTTTATCAAAGGGTTGAATCCTGAGATCGCCAGAGCAACCATGCTAAACCTCTGGGATCCATGTCATATTGTTGTCGAGATGGCTATTTGGAATGAAGAGATGCTTTCTACTTTTGTAAAAGGGAAGCTAGCCGAGGTTCAAAATTTTCAGGGTAAGAAGCAAAAGTTCTTCAAGAAGAAAGTTGCGCAGTCGGGGGTAGCAGCCAAGAAGAGCAAGGATGATATTGTATGCTACAAGTGTGACAAGAAGGGGCACTATGCTAATGAGTGTCGCTCGGGTGATGGAAGAGCAGTTGCCGTGAGGCCCATTGTGAAGTGCTACAATTGTGGCCAGATGGGGCATTACAAGAACAAGTGTCCCGAGGCTGCTAAAGGTGAAAAGGGAAAGGTCTTTGCGTTGGAACCATCATCCTCTAGACCAACGGCTGCTGAGAAAGGAAAAGCTATGATGAAAGGTATGCTTATGATTCATAGTACTCCAGTTAGGATACTATTTGATACCAGTGCATCACACTCATTTATATCTCAGTATTTGGTAGATTGCTTATGTCGGGAACCTTTATACCTTATTACTCCTTTAAGGGTTGCGAATCCTATAGGAGGGTATGCAACTCTGGGAATGAGATATGGCCAGTTAGATCTTGATTTATTAGGTCATATGTTTGCATGCAGTTTACATATTTTTGATTTCGTGGGTTTCGGGATCATATTGGCTATGGATTGGTTAGATAGATATGATGCTAGGATATTTTGCAAGGAAGGGGAATATCATTGAAACACCCTAATAGCCGTAACCGAGTTAGTTACTCAGCAAGAAGTTTGAACGGAAATGCTTATGCGTTATCGGGTGCCTGGGAACGGAAGCAGAGTTGAAGCAGGTTTATGTTGTAAGAGAGTTTGCGGATGTGTTTGAAGTAGTTTTGAGCTTGCCGCCGAAAAGAGCAGTCGAGTTTCGGATAGATCTCGTATCGGGAACCGAACCTATAAGTAGACCACCTAGCAGGATGTCACCAACCGAGATGAAGGAATTGAAGGTGCAGCTAGTGGAATTGGAAGGAAAGAAATTTCATTCGGCTAAGCAGTTCTCCTTGGGGAATGGCTGCGGTATTCGTGAAGAAGTCAAATGGGTTGTTAAGGATGTGTATCAACTATCGTATGCTGAATGAGAGGACGATCAAGAATAGGTATCCTTTGCCGAGAATCAATGACTTTTTTGATCAATTGAATGGAGCCAGAGTGTTTTCCCAACTGGATTTGGCGACAGGTTTCCATCAGCTAAGAGTGGCAGAGGATAATATTCCTTTGACGGCGTTTAGGACCAGATATGGGTCTTACGAATTGTTGGTTATGCCATTCGGGCTTACTAATGCGCCAGCTTTCTTCGTAGATTTGATGAACCGGATTTTCAGAAAGCAGTTGGACAGGTTTGTGTTGGTTTTTATTAATGACATTTTGGTATATTCTAAGAATGAGAAGGATCATGCAGATCATCTTAGAATAGTGTTGGAGACGCTAAGGCAACATCAGTTGAAAGCGAAGTTCTCGAAGTGTCAATTCTGGAAGAAGGAAGTGAAGTTCCTTGGTCATATAGTTTCCGAGGAAGGTTTAGCAATTGATTCAGATAAGATCGAAGCTGTTAACAATTGGAAGAGACCAGAGACGGTAAATGAGATTAGAAGTTTTCTTGGACTTGCAAGATACTACTGAATGTTCGTTAAGGATTTCTCGCGGATAGCGACATCCTTAATTATGCTAATTAGGAAGGACGTGAAATTTGTTTGGTCTGAAAAATGTGAGGAGGCATTCCTTAGATTGAAACATTTGTTAACTAATGCACCCGTGTTAGTAGTTCTAGATGGGAATCAGGGGTTGGTAGTTTACACCGATGCATGTGGTACTGGGTTAGCTGCTGTGCTAATGCAGAATGGAAAGGTTATTGCCTATGCTTCTAGACAGCTTAGACCGCATGAAGTGAAATACCTTACTCATGATTTGGAGTTGGCAGTGGTAATCTTCGCATTGAAGGTGTGGAGACATTATCTTTTGGGAGAAATGTTCAAGCTATTTATGGATCATAAGTCTCTATGGTATTTATGGAGCTGAACATGAGACAGCAGAGATGGCTGGAGTTTATTGTAGCTTATGATTTTAGCATCGAGTATACACCGGGAAAAGGAAATAAGGTGGCGAATGCGCTTAGCAGGAAACATCAGAATGTGGTGTTAGCTATATTGGCAGAATGGAAAGACTTAGAAGCACCGGCTGCTTGTAGAGTGCAGTTGAGGTCGACTACTGGATCTAGTCGAAATATCGCCGTAATGTCTTGTTTAGAAGTTCGACAAGTTCTGATCGAACAAATTGCTTCTAGGCAGAAAGAGGATCCATTGTTAGCCGAGAGAATTAGAAGGTTAGAAGCTGGAACCGAGATCAATGATTTAAAGGATTTTATTCTTGACCGCAAGGGTCGGTTGAGAAAGAAGGAACAATTATGTGTTTCGGATGTTGGGAACCTTAGGAAGGAAGTTCTTAGGGAATGTCATCGATCGAAGTTTATGATTCATCCTAGGGGAACAAAGATGTATCAGGATATGAAGAGAAGTTTCTTTTGGGAAGGAATGAAGAAGGATGTTGGCTTATGGGTAAAACAGTGTTTGAACTGTCAGCAAGTAAAAGTTGAACATCAGAAGCCAAGTGGTTTGCTTCAGCCTTTGGATGTTCCAGTTTGGAAGTGAGACTCGATATCCATGGATTTTATTGATGGGTTGCCATGGTCAAACCGGGGTAATGAAGGTATATGGGTCATGGTGGACAGATTGACCAATAGTACCCATTTCATTCCAGTAAGGTCAACCAGGACGACACCTGTTTTGGAAAAGTTGCTCATAAAGAACATCGTTAGACTGCATGGAATTCCTAGTAGTATCATCAGTGATAGAGATGCTTTGTTTTCAAGCGAGTTCTGGAAGAGCCTGCAGAGTGTGTTAGGCACTAAGCTCAAGATGAGTACCACATATCATCCTTAGACGGATGGGCAGACGGAGAGAGTCAACAAGGTACTGGAAGATCTATTGAGGGCTTGTGTGCTGAATTTTAGTGGTTCTTGGGAAGATCACTTGCACCTGGTGGAGTTTTCCTATAATAATAGTTATCAGAATACTATAGGAATGGCGCCTTTTGAAGCTTTGTATGCAAGGCCATGCAAATCACCAGCATGTTGGTTAGAGACCAGAGACAAATTGGTCCTTGGTCCAGATTTGGTGAGAGAAGCGATGGAAAAGATTGAGTTGATACATGAAAGAATGAAGGAAGCTCAGTCCAGGCAGAAGAGTTATGCAGACAAAAGGCGGAAGGACCTAGAGTTCTTAATTGGAGATAGAGTTTTCATCAAAGTATCGCCGATGAAAGGTGTGGTTCGGTTTGGGAAGACCGAGAAGCTAGCACCGAGATATGTTGGACCATTTCCTATATCAAAGAGGATTGGGAGACTCGCATACCGAGTAGATTTACCGAGCAGTTTGGCCGAGGTCCACAATGTGTTTCATGTTTCTCATCTTAGGAAGTATGTTCATGAACTAGAAACTATTATCGCTCCGACAGCACTGGAGGACTTAGTGGTAGAATCGGATATGACTTTTGTGAGACAACCAGTTCGTGTTGTGGCAAAAGATGAGAAGAGGTTTAGAAACAAGACAGTTAGGTTAGTTAAAGTTCAGTAGAGCGACAATGTGAAGGACTATACTTGGAAGACAGAAGACAGAATTATGGCTACTTTTCCTGAGCTATTATAGATGGTAAGTTCTATATAGGGTTTATATAGAATCTGGCTGGTAGGTTATACTAGCTTTGCTTGCATGGGCTATATGCTTGTTTTATCCTTACTAAAATTTCGAGGACGAAATTCTTTAAGGGAGGGGGGAGTCTGTAATACCCCTGAATTTTAATTAATATTTTTCAAGATATTTAATTGGATAAATTAAATAGAATAATGTGAATAATTAGGGAGATGAGATTAATAAATCCAATGGCCATGTCTTAATGAATGAACTAAAATAAGACTTAACTAAATTTAGAAGGAGGGATTTTCCTAAGGAGTAAACTTGGAAATGGGGCTACATTTCTTAGTATAAATCTCTTCCTCCACCTTAATAAATTTTCACTTTCTCATTCATTAACTCCTCGTCTATATTTCGGCCAGCCATTAATTGCTTAGGAAAGAGCATTTATTGAAGATAAAGCTAAGGGATTAAAGCTAGGAAATTATCCATTCTCTAATCACTAATCACGGTGAATAATCATGTTTGTCATCCCATTTTCTACGTTTGGTTCGACTATGGGCTTATATCTGATCTATGTGTATGTTTTGGTTAAGATATAATCATTTAAACCTTTGTTTGGATAAGACATATGTGTTTTTAAATTTTAATGGGCTAATTAACACGTTTTTATTCGGTTTTGGTTAAATTCCGAGTTTTTTTGGGTCTTTATATGCTTTGAAATTTTAATATGTAGAAGAGAACATATTAATTGATTTTGTGGAATTTTTCCAGAATTTTCAAGATGTTATAATAGTTATATAAAATTATTTAAGGTATGGGACTTAAATGTTTTTTATAATTATAAAGGAAAAATGGGCCTTTTCAAAATTGTTTAAATTTCCAAATAAGGAAAGTCGACAGCATTTTTGAATATAAAATTCTGGCAACCAATCAGATTTAGACAAAAAAGGCAGGTGGGGTACAAAAGAACTATTTTAAAGTACAATTTTCACTATTTCAACTCTTTCGGCAAGAGCTTCCGCCTCCATTCCAAACCTTCCAACAAGGTCGAAAGGTATCAAACCTTTCGACTAGGTCAATAACCAATTCACAGAGTATCAGGCAACTTGTACGTAGTGAATTGGAAATGGTCGAAAGGTTCAGGGACGAAAGGTTGGAGCTTCCGAAAGAGATGAAGTTTTGTTTTGATTTTAAAGAAAATACGTCTACTAGCTTTCGACAAAGAGCTTCGACAATGTCAAATGGTTTAAAAGAAAAAGGTTTTGATTGGTTTGCTTTTTTGTTTTAATTGAGACCTTTCGACAAAGTCGAAAGGTATAGCTTTCGACAAGGTCAAAAGCATAGTTGCCACTTCCAAACCTTTCGACCCAAATAGAGCCAAAGGTAATTTTCTATTTTCTAAAAATTTCCCCCTCTCCATTGATTTTGAAGGGTTGGTTCCAACACCAACACTTCAATTTTTTCGAATGGTTTTGAAAGGTTTTAGGTTTTGAAAGGATTACCTTCAATGATTTCGAAAGGTTTTGAGTTTCATTGCTTTCGATAGGTTTCGAGTTCCAATGATTTCGAAAGGTTTTGAGTTTCATTGCTTTCGAAAGGTTTTGAGTTTCAATGATTTCGAAAGGTTTTGAGTTTCAATGCTTTCGAAAGGTTTTGAGTTTCAATGATTTCAAAAGGTTTTAAGTTTCATTGCTTTCGAAAGGTTTATAAATGATTTTATAGGGGGGTACCCCAGGCTTTCGACAAAGTCAAAAGGTGAAACCTTTCGACTAGGTCGAAAAGAAACCTTCCGACAAGGTCGAAAGATCGGACCTTTTGACAAGTCGAAAGGTATGGTTTTTAATGCTTTCCAAAGGCTAATGTTTATTTGCTTTCGAATTGGGCTTCATTCGAAGGGGTTTAAAGGCTATTTTATGCCATTTTTCTTAAGTAAATTTTTGCTAATTCGAAAGGAGTTATTTCGAAGGGTTATAGTATAAAATACTTATCTTTGTTTGAATATGTAAGGGGGATCCTTATATAAATAAATGTTATTAAACCTTGGGGGCACCTGGGTGGGTTTAATGTTTTCGATACATAGTTTGGGGTTACAAACAGAAATATGCTTTCGAAAATATACATTAGATCTATCAATGTGTTTTTAATTAGTTTAACCTAATTGGGGCTATCAATGGGAATAGATTAAACATGTGGAATACATGGGAAAAATGAATAAATCATGGGGATCATGATATTTTAATTGGCCAAGTGGTGGGTTCTTGGTTACCCTAGGAAAACCATGGAATGTGCGGTGGATAGCCCACATCAAATTTCTAAAGTAAAGAATGTTTTGCCAGAGGTGGTTAGCCTATTGATTTGGCACCCAATGGTTCATAGTCATCCTAGGAAAACTATGGAGTATGCGGTGGATAGCCACACCAACTTTTATAAAACAATGTATGATGGATAATCTGCAATTATTTTAATGAATTTGGGACGGATAGTCCTATTAAAGTTTTGACGGATAGTCATTTTAAAGATTTTTAGATGGGTATCTAATAAATTGTTTTTAGATAGGATATCTAATAAATCTGTGGATGGGATATTCAATATACATGATTTATGGTTTTATTTCATATTATGTTGACTAATCATTTTAGGTGTAAAGGCATAATAAATGATTTGCATGTTTCGTTTTGGGATACTAGTGAGGGGAAGACCTGTTCCGCTAAGCGGTGTGGTCTCGCAAGATATGTATTTATGATAAGAGATGATAGGGGATTATTCATACCAGACTCATTGTCTGACTCAAAGTTTTTGTTTCTCCATAAACTCTCGGATACTCAAAAATTAATTTGAGTAGTCTGAGAGTGGGAGACTTTCAGGTTTTTGAAGAATAAGCTTCCGCTGATGTGCAGGAGGCAGGGTTAGCTATATAGGAGTTATTTTGTGTATTCCGCTGTGATGTACTAATAACTATAAAGTTCATATTTATTAGTTCTCTGATCATCATAAGGGGACATCTTCATATGTTGCTCTTATCGTATTTTGTACATGTATATATGATCTAAATGTGGTTAACATCTAGGATTATGTAATTAAATCTTAAATTGTAACATGCATGAAATGAGGAATTCTTTTATTTGGAAGTTTAAAATTTTTCATATTCATGTGTTCCTGTGTATCAATATTAACAATGTCGCATTTGGTCATCAAGAAATAATAACTACGGATGATTGCAGCATCAATAGCGGTTAGTTTTGGACCTCAGAAGGTGGGATGTTACGTGGTGACTTGCATGGCCTTCCATACAATGCTTTGAAAGGCGCCATTCCTATACTAGTTTGATAACTATTATTATAGGAAAACTCAACTAAGTGTAGGTGATCTTCCCAAGATCCACCAAAATCTAGCACATAAGCTCTGAACAAATCCTCAAGCAACTTGTTGACTCTCTCCGTCTGCCTATCTGTCTGTGGGTGATAAGCAGTACTCATATTGAGCTTGGCACCTAAGACATCATATAGACTCTTCTAGAACTCGCTAGTAAAATAGTATCTCTATCACTTACTATACTACTAGGAATTCCATGCAGTATAACTATGTTCTTCATAAATAATTTAGCTAAAACAGGTGCCATCCTGGTTGACTTAACTGGAATAAAATGGGCACTCTTGGTCAACCTGTCCACTGTGACCCATATACTTTCATTTCCTCGATTCGACCTTGGCAACCCATCTATAAAATCCATGGATATTGAATCCCATTTCCAAACTGGTATCTCCAAAGGTTGAAGCAACCCACTCGGCTTCTGATGCTTGGCCTTCATTTGTTGACAATTCATACACTGCCTTACCTACAAGCCAACATCCATGTTCATACCTTCCCAGTAGAAACTCCTCTTCGTGTCTTGATACATCTTGGTTCCCCCATGATGAATCGTAAATTTGGATCGATGACTTCCCTAAGGACTTCTCTCCTTAAGTCCCCAACATTCGGAACACACAATTGTCCCTTCTTTCTCAACCATCCCCTCTGGTCAAGAGTAAAATATTTTAGATCATCAATCTCCGATCCAACCTCAAGCCTTTTATTCTTCTCGGCTAAATCCTCTTTTTGCTTAGAAGCAATCCTTTCGATTAGTACTGGTCGACCTTCCAAGTAGGATAGCTCTGACTAGAACTGGCAGTCGATCTTAATTGCACACTACAAGTAGCACTACAAGAAAAGTCACTTTTGATGACATAACATGACTGCGTTTTAACATGCATTGCAATTATTAGTTATTTGACAAAAGTAAAAAAGGTTTAAAATGCTATCAACCATAAGGCAGTGAAAATTTTATTCCTTCTCGCTAACAAGTTTTTTCCCTCCCACCACTTAACACATGAGGAAAAAAAAAAGTTCCCCCACGCTGCTGCTTTATCAAAACTTAGGCAAAGAAGTTCATTCCCTCTCAAATCAAATCAAAACTCTAAACCCTATAATTATCCTAATTCCTTTCCTATTCAAATACGTCTATAAAAGAATTATCATATTTGTTGCTGACCTAATTGAATCTTATAGGAAACCTAATCGCCCCTCGCATGATCTTTGTTAATTGCACCGAGAAGAAGAATATGCGACTTCACAAATTCGATGTTAGGTAAGTTTATAATATAATTTATTGTCTTCTAATTTTTTTGATTTTGTTTAGAATGTATAGGTCTGCAAGCCCCAACTCTAATCTTCTTGTGATGTGATTTTTATAACGTAATCACTTGAGTTTGGCTTTTATTACCATTGATCTAGGAAGATATCTATTTTTATCTAAGTTTGTAGTATGAATAGTTCCGTGCACCTAATTTTCATTGAACTAAGTCATTTGAGATTGGGTTAAGAAGAGTTTTTAGAAATTTAATTTTAATCATTTAGATGTTCATATTGCATGATTGCCTTCACATATTTGAGTATATAAGTTGTAAGATATCTGGGGGCAATGAAGGTACATATATGTATGTTACTTAAGTATCGTTGAGCCTGGAGCTCAATTTCATTCGGATGATGTAATATACTACTCTTTGTTGTAATGCCCTTGTATTGGTTTATTTCTGTTGCTACTACCTGGTTCAGTCACAACAACTTTTAATTTAGTCAATGTATTTGGTTGTTGTATAAAGGTAGATTTTAAGTGTTGTGTGTGGAGAATAAATGCATTTCCTTGATAAGTAAAGAGTCGAATGGGCATCACCAAACATAAAAGTTATCTAGGGATCTTCTACAAATCTAGACTAGGCATACAAGTATGTTAAGGTTACTAACTTTAGCTTTTGTAAAGTTACAAATGATACTAGATTTAAGTAATGAACTCAAAATTATTATAGGTGATTAGTGGAAATTAGTTTCTCTTTTACCTAAATGTATTAAAAATGAGAAGAAAAATCTCTCAATTTTTTTGTAAGGGATGGCATTGGGGTGGCTTGGAGCGTGTTTTTCATTCCCCAGACCCGCTCCATAAATTTTAGACTCTACTTCCTATTTGCCCATAGACCCGGTGCGGGTTAGTTTTTTTGCCCCAACCCGCGACCCATACGGGTCAGGGATTAATCCATTCCATCCCAAGACCCGGTGTGGCGTTGAAAAACCATTAGTGTGTTTCAAAACTGCAATTATGAAAAGTAGCAATTTCATGGTTTTTTGTGAAAAAAATTGACAATTTATACATATTTCATGCATGGTCACTTAATTAATAATTAATATAGTACACTACCCTAAATGAATTATATAAGTTATTTATCATCCATGTATTCAAAAATAAAACTCATCAACCAGAATTTATTGCATTAACTACTTGTTCATAAATTGTATGCATGGTGACCAAACATACATACAATAATAAGGAATCCATCACATTTTGAATAATAAATGCTGCCATTTTAGCAAGCTTATAGCTAGAAGCAATATATAAACAAAGAGAACAATATATCCATAATTACTTAACTTAGACCTGTCAAGATATGACCCAACCCATTAACTCAACCCATTTATCCTACTTATAAATGGGTTGGATCAACCCATTTATGAATATTATTAAATGGGTTATGGGTTGGGTTGACTCATTTTTAAAAGGGTTATAAATGGGTAACTCATTTACCCATTTATTAAAAACATTAAATTTTAATATAAATTTGAAAAATAAGAATTTGAACATACATTGTAGTTTTTCATGGAGACTGATAGTTGTACTTAGAAAATAACAGGCTACCGCATCCCCATATTTGAACTCTGCCTAGTGCAGAAGCCGCTATTTTTTTTGTTCGAACTGCAATAACTCCTTCGTTCTAACTCGGAATCAGGCGAGACTTCGACCGATGAACTCCCACCTAAATTACGGACAGTATGGAACACTCGGATACTTCATCGTGTGAACGCACACTGTAGTTCTCCAACGGGACTAACAGTTGTACTTAGAAAATAATAGGTTACCACATCCCCGTATTTGAACAGGCTACCACATCCCCATATTTGAACTCTGTCTAGTCA
Organism: Allium fistulosum; assembly: GCA_030737815.1. Lineage (NCBI taxonomy): Eukaryota > Viridiplantae > Streptophyta > Magnoliopsida > Asparagales > Amaryllidaceae > Allium > Allium fistulosum. The sequence continues at coordinate 478,948,746 of CM060904.1, forward strand.
GAAGCCGCTATTTTTTTTTGTTCAGACCGCAATAAGTCCTTCATTCTAACTCGGAATCAGGTGAGACTTCGACCGATTAACTCCCACCTAAATTACGGACGGTATGAAACACTCGGATACTTTATCATGTGAACGCACACTATAGTTCTCCAAAGGGACTGACGGTTGTACATAGAAAATAACTTGCTACCACATCCATATATATGAACTCTGCCTAGTGCAGAAGCCGCTATTTTTTGTTCACACTGCAATAACTCCTTCGTTCTAGCTCAGAATCAGACGGGACTTCGATCGATTAACTCCCACCTAAATTACGGACAGTATGGAACACTCGGATGCTTCATCATGTGAACGCACACTGTAGTTCTGCAAGGGGACTGACAGTTGTACTTAGAAAATAACAGGCTACCACATCCCCATATTTGAACTCCATCTAATCAGAAGCCGCTATTTTTTTGTTCAGACCGCAATAACTCCTTCGTTCTAACTCGGAATCAGGAGAGACTTCGACCGATTAACTCCCACCTAAATTGCGGACGGTATGGAACACTCGGATACTTTATCGTGTGAACGCACACTGTAGTTCTCCAAGGGGACTGATAGTTGTACTTTGAAAATAATAAGTTACTGCATCCCCATATTTGAATTTTGATGAAAATTAGATTTAAAATTTTAAATTTTTATCGAAACTCAAAACATAAAAAATAGAATTAAAATTATTTTATATTTATTTGTTTTTTATTAGTCAAATTTTAAATTTTTAAATGGGTTAAATGGGTAACCCGCTTATTAAGTAGGTTGAGTCATAAATGGATAAAAAAGAATGGATAATAAATGGGTTGGGTCAAACTCGACTCAACCCATTTTGATCCAACCCAACACGTTTGACAGGCCTAACTTAACTAGTTCTCATTTTCAAATGACTCATAAATAACTAGTGGCTAAATTCACTTCGTAGAAAACACACAGACTACGAGCAAGCTTCAGCAAGCTCTATCATGGTTAATATATGTCTTATTGTAACGACCCGCTATTTTGGACCATTCGCATCCGCACATGTCGGACTTGAATAATTCAAAATATCGCGTTGTTAATTTAAATTTGGCAAAACTGAACATATACAGTAAATAAATAATCACAGATCACAGACACAGAGTAATAAATGCAGCGGAAATAAAAGAGACAGTAGTTCATGAAGCTACTATATAAATATATAGGTTACATCAGAGTTAAACCAGATACAACGGAAGAGTAACATGATACATCAGATACAAATCAGAATACATCACTGGAATCATCGAATACTAAAAGCAGAATAGATGGCTGGATCTTCAAGCAAAGCTCCAACTCCAAAGGTGAGTCTCGAATATTGGTACTGTAACAACCCGCATATTCTACGATTGAATATTTAAATATTTTATTTAAATATAGAATCGTTAATCGGATTGAAGTCCAAAAAGCTACTTTTTGCAAACAGTCAAATTAGGACTCGAGACCACTTCCATTGAGTTCAAAATGCCGTTTGCGACTTTTTTGAGTATAAGCTTCGATATGTTTGGAGTTAGTGGAATTTTGCTACTTTTTCACTTAGGGCTTTGGTTTGGGTTCAGCCCACTTGCCTAATTCTGGTTATATCAACCCAACCCCTCTCCACTTCTCTTCATTCTTTCCTCAGTTCCTAACTCTCTCAAGCTCAAGAGAATAATGGGGGAAAAGATTGGAAATGGAAATTCCTAAGCCCTAGTTCCATTGCAAATTCAAGTTCTTGCTCCAAATTCAAAGAGAAGCTATTTGTAAGTCTCCTCTTCATCTTCTCCAACCCGTTCTCCTTTCAATTTCAGAAAATTCCCTAAACCTAATTTAGGAAATGTTTCTCTTTTGAGCATAGATTCAAGCTCATTTGGGTTGTGTTGAAGAGTGGTTGATTCTCCCTTTGCTTTCAAGCTCCTTCTTCATTGTTTTTGTGAAAAGGTGAGATTTTTATCTCACATCTTAGTCTATGATTATCATTGATGTTGGGTATGAATTCCTAACAAGTATTCATTTGCTATTGCTTTTGATTTGGAAAGAATTGGTATTCATTGATAGGGCAAGAAGTGCTGGAAATCAGGCTCCGGTCGACCGAATGCAGAGTCCGGTCGACCGACCTGCTTCTTGAGCACTTCCCTGCCTCTGTTTTGGGAGTGCAGGAATTTTGGCTCCGGCTGACCGACCAGAAAGTCCGGTCGACCGACCTGCTTCCCGAGAAATTTTCAGAACAATGTCCGGTCGACCGAGCTCTGATAACGGTCGACCGACCTGCTCCTATTTGCCAATTGTGCCTATATTGTCTATTTCGCTTGGTTTCCAACTTTAATCGATTCGAGTTGTCTCCCTTTTGTTGTTATCATTTATTATCGACTTTGATGACATTTTCTTTGGGAATTATTGGAAATATCCATTTTGATGAATTTGATATCGATTTCTTTGGATTTTATTCACGTCTTCGAATGTGAATTTTTATGATTGATTGTTTCTACAATCACTTCTATGATTTGTCACTTCAAAATATAAAGGTTTTCTATACTAGTATTAAATATCAAAACTTCTTCATCAAAACGATTTCAACTCTATTTTCAATATCAAAGCTCGTTTCTTAAAACCGTTTTCCAATCTATTAGTATATACAAACCTTTACCTCATTCGTATGAGAAAATCTAATTAAACGGCTTAGCAAAACAAGTGGTATGAAATGCTTGCGTTTACTTCGTCGGTTAATTTATGGACTTGTTCGATTGAGACTCTTGTGACAATTTTCTAGTGGAGATCTACAGTTTGTTCGTAAATATTTGAGTTAAGCAAGTGGTTATGTGACATGAAGCTAAACTCCTATATTTACTAGCTTAGTGTAATCGACACTTCTTGATGATCGATGATGATCATTTTATGGTTTAGACTAGCAATGTGCGATGTCTCTTTGTCCACGTGGAGGACTGTTCTTCGTTTTATTGAGCTTCGTCTCACTTCTCGCATGGGTCGTACCTATTTAGGTACGTCGATGTTTACTTCTCGCATGGGTCGTACCTATTTAGGTACGTCGATGTTTATTTCTCGCATGGGTCGTACCTATTTAGGTGCGTCGATGTTTATTTACTTCGTGGAGCAATCGGCTCAATAAGTCGGGGCATGGGGCGTATCTATTTAGGTGCGTCGATGTTCGTCTATGCATGGGTCGTATCTTTCTAGGTGCGTCGATGTTCGACTTTGCATGGGGTGTATCTTTCTAGGTGCGTCGATGTTAGACATTACATGAGGCGTATCTTTTTAGGTGCGTCGATGTTTATTTATGCATGGGGCGTATCTTTCTAGGTGCATCGATGCTAGAGCATGGGGCGTATCTTTCTAGGTGCGTCGATGTTCGACTTTGCATGGGGTGCATCTTTCTAGGTGTATCGATGCGAGACTTTACATGGGGCGTATCTTTCTAGGTGCGTCGATGTTCACTTTTTGGGATTGGCCATCCTTTTCTTGTGATTTCTAGATATTGATTTCTGGAATTTATGTTTCACCAACTTTTACAATTGGCATTAATATGTATGTCATTATTGTGGCTTGGTGAATTAAATAAAGAATATGACATTCTTTTTAATCTTTGAGAAGATTCTTGTGATATTGATTAGTCTCTTGTTGATTTTCAATTACGTACTTATCACAGTATGGTATTATGGTTATGATACGTTTTTGTCATACCTCTTATTCTATATCACTTTATCTGATATTTATAGCTAGACTGATCCGTTTATTATTTTCTTCTTAAATAATACTCGTGTCAGACTGAGGTTTACAGGTGCTTCTTCATGACTTCCTATCTGGAGCCATCCTCTGACTTTTGGCTAACTACTCTAGTTTAGTAGTTTTTGTTGTATACATTTGAGATTAGACTCCTTGATGTATACATATTCTTTTGGTTAGCACTTGTATCTATTCTTTTGTGTTATTGTGGATCTTATTTGACCACTACTCTGATGTACACTTTCATGTGTTATATTCATATCTATTTCCGCCTTTGTGATATGAACTGTCTGTGACTGATTTATGTTATGTTTATTTCTATATTTGTTTCCGAAGTCCTTATAGCCACTGTGTAGTAGCTTTGAGTTTGTATCGGTATGTCGGATTTCCTCTTGAGATGAAAAGTTATATTTTTATCTGGCATATCGGTACTCGCACAAAGCAATTATACAAATGGTCGCTCCTCAACAGCCTTATTCTCCGCTCTAGTTGACGGCATTACTCTGTAGTGTTCTTGGCTGGCGTGGGTATAGAGGTGGGGCGTCACAGCTTGGTATCGGAGCCAAACTTCGGAACAATGTAGAATAATCTAACAAGGGTCATTGTCCTAAGTCTGTCTTAGGAGTCGTGCTTTAGGAATTTATTCGAGTCAATTGGACCTGTTCTATCCTATTTCCTTTTATGATTCCTTGTTTTATCAATCATGATTGTTTGATATTCATTCTGAGAATAACTTTTTCTTCTTTTTTTTTTCTTAAAGAAGAGAAATGGTTAGATCTGGCCGTACCAACGTCGGTCAATCCAGTGCTACTCCTCAAGAGGGAGTATTTATGTCTGCCCAGCAGCTTCTAGATCTTGTTAAGAATGCTTATGCTATCGGACCCATTCCAGAGCCTACTCATCCTAGATCCGGTTTTGCACGCTTGTGTAGAGATTATACTGATTTGCGTGGAAGGCCATTCCGGGGATCCGAGAGTGTCATTGAAATACAAGCTTGGCTTAGATCATGCGACCGTATCTTTTCTCGCATGAATCTTGTTGATCTCCACCGAGTCCAAGTGGCTTCTAGCATGCTCCAGGAAAGAGCATTGGATTGGTATGAGCTTCTTATTTCTGAAATCGTTGAAGCGGATCTCACTTGGGAGCAATTCCGGGAAAGATTCGAATTGAAATTTGTGCCAGAGGCTGAAAAATTAACTTTGGCCCGGCATTTTATCGACCTTATTCAAGATGAATCTTCTATGACAGACTATGTCGCATCTTTCGAATCTCTTTCCAAATACGGGGTTGAATACATTAACACCCCGTTGAAGAAGAACCAGAGATTTGTCTATGGCTTGAATAAGAATCTTAAGAAGCCATTACTCCTGAAACTCGAGGTTTCATTTGATCAGCTTATTGATATCGCTCTTCGTCTTGAAGAGGCCGATAGAGAGAGTAATGTTGAAGTTGTGAGTGCAAAACATAACTTCAAAGACAACATGAAGAGGCCAATTAAATTCAAAGGCCCCTTTCCCAACAAGAAGGAGAGGCAAGAAACCCCAGTAGCAAAAGCCCCTACCTCTAGTCGTGGACAATGCTACAATTGTGGTTCCGCAGACCACTATGCAAGGGAGTGTGCGAAACCTCTTTATTGTCGCTATTGCAAAAATTCGGGTCACCATATAACTGCATGTCCCATACTTCAAAGTAGGAAGGAGGGAAAGCTCAATGTAGTGCTAGCTCCTAGCAACTCTTCTCTTGGTCAAGGTATTTTACATTCAATCCTTGATGCTATTGTTTTATTTCGTGATCTTCCTATTTGAGTTCTTTTTGATATGGGTTCATCTCATTATTTTTATATCAAAAGAACTTTTCGATTCTTTTTCTTTAAATATTTTGGGCTTGATGACTCCCTTGAGTAATGCGAATCCGGATTGGTGGATCCACAGTGCTCAATTTGCTTTTTTATTAATGTCGAAATTATTTTATGTGATTTATCTTTCCGAGCTGAATTTTTACTTAGGCTTCGGAATTGATTTTTGTAAGGATTAGCTTAATTATTATTAAGCCATATCCTTTATCCCATGTGGACTATTCATCTTCGACATTTTCAATCTGTTAAACAGATTTCTATTTTTCCTTTGTGATTTTGATTCCAATTTGAGGGCATCATTTTATTCTTGTAGTTTGAGAATTTCCGGTATTTTTGAGCTTGTCTTAGGATTATCGCCTAAGAAATCTTTTGAGTGATGTTAAGGCCTTTTTAGTTCGACCTTGCCCTCGATGTTCATTTGCTACGAGTTGCGGGAGTTAGCATTCCATTTACCGCATTCCGCACTCGTTATGATTCTTATGAATGACTTGTTATGTCATTCAGTTTATCCAGTTTATTTCATCCATTTTTGTAAATCGAGTATTCTATGAATATTTTGATGAGACCATTCTTGTATTCATTGATTTTGGGTGAAAATAGCAATTTAAAATTTTGCAAATCTTTTTCATAAGATTTATTTATAAGTACAATTGGATTTTTGTTCTTTAAGCAAACAAAGAATATTCTTATAAGTTTTTAAGAAACATGTTTATTATCTTGAAGATGATTTTGTGATTGTATTGCCCATTGAGTGCTTTAAGAATTTTGGTCGATGTGCTTGATCAACGTTATCGATAGGAATTTCCTAAACGCTTTGATGAGACAATCAGACATGATATATTGACTTGTAAAATGCAAAATTTTCTAAAAAGATTTTTTTTACATAAAGATAATTGTGATTTTGAAAGTTTTAGCTTTTCGGGAAAGAAGATTATTTGAAAGAATTCTTTTCCGATACTTCTATTCTTGTGATTCCCGATGGGAACCAAGACTTTATCTTTTGTACCAATGCTAATCATATTGGTTTGGATGCCGTTCTCTTGCAAAAGAGAACGTGCTATCACTTGTGCTTCTAAATCATTAAAGCCGATCGAGACTAGGTATGCCACTTATGATCTTGTGCTCGCGGTTATTGTTTTCCCTTTTTAAAAAAAAAATTTGGCATCGTTATTTTTGGGTGAGAAATTTGTTCTCTACCCTGATCATAAATCTTTGGAATATTTATTTTCTCATAAGGAACTTAATATTGGATCGAGTTCCTTACATCTTATGACCTTGATATTCTTTGTATGTCCCGGAAGGGGGAATCGTGTTGCTGATGCCTTTAGTCGAAAACAACAAGTGGTTGTTTCTTTGATGATGTCCGTATGGAATACCAAGTTCATCGGACGTTTCGATATACTTCGTTTTATTGATCTTTATCTCATTTCTTTTATGGACTAGCGTCCGATGTTCTTTTATGGTGTTCGGTTCATTTGACGTACCGTTTGCACTACGTCGATGTTCTGAATTATTTGAGCTTTGGTTCATCTGGCGTACCGTTATTGTACTATGCCGTTGTTCCAAATTATTCGAGTTTCTCGTTTCTCTGGCGTACCGTTATTGTACTACGACATTGCATCGGCTCAATTTTCTGCTATCCATGACGTTTTCCCACGTCTTCCAACTACGGAAATGCCTTAGGGATTCCAATTTTATTCTTGAGCCCAGAGTTATTGTAGAGATTGAAGTTTCACCAGATTTGACTTTTGAGCAACATTTTATTCGCATCATTGCTTCGGAGGTTGAGCGCCTTCGAAATAAAGATGTTCTTTTTGTGTGAGTTCTATGGTTCTCAAATCCCAAGGATTTCTCTTGGGAAATCTAGAGAATTCATCGAACGAAAACTTTCGGACTTACTTTTTTGTGCTCTTTATGGTGAACTTCTTATTTCAAATTTTCTTTTGTGTTGATATGCTTTTATGGTTGTTACTCTTTATTTCCTTCTTAAGTATTGCGAGGACGCAATTGCTTTAAGGAGGGGAGTCTGTAACAACCCGCATATTCTACGATTGAATATTTAAATATTTTATTTAAATATAGAATCGTTAATCGGATTGAAGTCCGAAAAGCTACTTTTTGCAAACAGTCGAATTAGGACTCGAGACCACTTCCATTGAGTTCAAAATGCCGTTTGCGACTTTTTTGAGTATAAGCTTCGATATGTTTGGAGTTAGTGGAATTTTGCTACTTTTTCACTTAGGGCTTTGGTTTGGGTTCAGCCCACTTGCCTAATTCTGGTTATATCAACCCAACCCCTCTCCACTTCTCTTCATTCTTTCCTCAGTTCCTAACTCTCTCAAGCTCAAGAGAATAATGGGGGAAAAGATTGGAAATGGAAATTCCTAAGCCCTAGTTCCATTGCAAATTCAAGTTCTTGCTCCAAATTCAAAGAGAAGCTATTGGTAAGTCTCCTCTTCATCTTCTCCAACCCGTTCTCCTTTCAATTTCAGAAAATTCCCTAAACCTAATTTAGGAAATGTTTCTCTTTTGAGCATAGATTCAAGCTCATTTGGGTTGTGTTGAAGAGTGGTTGATTCTCCCTTTGCTTTCAAGCTCCTTCTTCATTGTTTTTGTGAAAAGGTGAGATTTTTATCTCACATCTTAGTATATGATTATCATTGATGTTGGGTATGAATTCCTAACAAGTATTCATTTGCTATTGCTTTTGATTTGGATAGAATTGGTATTCATTGATTGTAATGACCCTAAAATAAAAATAAAATGATATATATTTATATTAGAAAATTCTGAAATATATATATATATATATATTGCATTAAAACAGAAAAGAATTTGGCAATAAATAAAATTAAATGGGAGCTTCTGTTTGATAAAATGCAAGGAATTAAGGTAATTAGAAGAAAAATTGGAACTCAAAATAAATATAGCTTTATGTTCAAAGAATTATGTAAATATATATACACATTTAATATATATGGGGTGTTTGCTGTTTTATATGAAGATAAAATAAAATGAAGTTTAATATAAAGGTTTATATGTCTTATAATTGTGCTAGAAAATAATTAGCATAATATATGTGATTTTTAATTTAAAAGGAAGTTGACTGATTTGACATAAAGGCAGAAATAAATATATATACACATATACAGAATCAAATAAAATTTCCATACCATATTTATTCCAAGCAAATAATTTGTGTAAATGATTTTACATTACAAAGTATGGTAGTATGTCTGATTTAATGGAGGTAATAGATAGGTAGGAAAAAAAATACAAAGTAGATTTTCAGATTTCCTTAAAACTAATAAAAAGAAATAATGAACTGAGGGTCACATGCTTATTGCATGAGTAGAAAAGAGTCATGAAAATAGTATTGAGTGTCTAAAAATGCATAATCCCCGAAATAGCTAATTAAAGTGTGCATTTCCAATTTATGATCACACAGAAATATGATGTGTACATAAACATCTAAGGGTATCAGGGGAATTACCCATTTTCTAAAACCCTAGAATGGATTTATAAATAACTGCACATAACCAAAACCATCACTCTCTCGGGATCAAAAACAAAATAAAATAAACAAGGAGAAACACTAGCTTGAGGCTTTGGGGGATTTGCTGTTCTAAGAAATTAAGGCAGTGAAAGGAGAAACATTATGTGAGTATTTATCTTTTGTATGCAATGGCATTAAGTCCTATTGCAGGCAGCCTAAAAATACTATGAGTTATTTGAATCTCTGAAATGATTTGTTATAGGTGATATGGATGTTTGTTTGTGCATTTTTGTTTGGAGCATTGATCTGTAATTTGGCTTTCAGAATTAACATGTTTTAAGTATTCTTGTTCTATCATCACTAAACATGGATCAAGATTAATAGGGGAACATGGGGTTGAGCCAGAAAATATGCAGGCAGTCATATTTCTCTGATATATGAATGAAAGAAGAAAAAAAACTAATTTGGTCACTTGGGGGTAGTCAATGATCTGCTTACTTCAGGTGGAAGCAAGTATATGCATGGTGCAACTGCACCCTAAGGCCTTTGTGTGTTGGAATAATTTAAACAACCTGGGAGTTTCCATCACAATGCATACATAGTGTTCATTTGACAAGGAGTTAAGGACCATAAAATAAATGGGGGTAGGGGTTTAAAAATCTGGGTTATAAACTTTCAGATTTGGTGTTAGATTTAATCAAGATAAATATTGTTCATTGAGTAATTGCTGGGTGGAAGTTTGGAGTATGAATCAGTGATTACTTATCCAAGATTTGATGAGAATGAATTAAAATTGTACACATGATTTATCTTAACTGACTGTTGTGCATTGTATAATTTGTTGAATGTGATATTGTGTCTTCTTGCATGAACCAAAACTTGCTAAGTATAAGACCTGTTAATCTAGGAAGGCATTGCAAGATTACTACAATTATGTACATGTATACAAAATTGATAAATGCTCATACCAGTGTAAACTGACCCTTTTTGGTTGCCCTTGCAATCATCTGGGTGTCTCAAAAATTATTTGGGGCAGCTAAATGATTTGCTTGCAGGAAATTGAAGTTGGCTTGATGAGTAAGGAAGGCATTGGCTGTTAGTATAAATAAGAGAGACTTGTTTTAAATATTGCAGATGTTTTGTAATGGAATTACTAGACAAATTCTATTTTCAGTAATTGAAGTACTATTAGGAAACTTCCTAAGTATTTGGGGATGAAAACTTGTACTTAAGTAAAATTCATTTTGAATGATATTTGATGGAGTTTGATTTTTATTGATTTTATGATCATCTGATTGGGAGAAAACAAGGTGATGGATATAACACATAAATATAAAATGTGAATGTAATGATCTCTGGTTTTATTGCCTGAGTTTATTCTATGATTTTCTTTAAATAAAATTACAATAGATTTGACAAGATTTGAATAAGAAATACTCAAGTGGAATAAAATGTATGCATGTCAGATAACTGATACTGAGATATATATATATATATATATATATATTTGAAACTGATACTGAGATATATATATATATATATTTGAAACTGATACTGAGATATATATAAATATATTTGAAACTGATACTGAGATATATATAAATATATTTGAAACTGATACTGAGATCTATATAAATATATTTGAATCTCTGATTTCTATTGTTCATATTTTGTCTTATGGAAATTAAACAGCTAAGGGGATATAATTTTTGAAATGAACTCTCAAAGATCTTAGCAGAACATTCAAGCAAAAAATGAATTTGTGCATGGCAAGTAAATGATACTGGCAGGTGCATAAATTCTGGAAAATTGTATGGATTTGAGCATTTAAAATTTCAAATAAAAAGGGATCTTTGAGAATAGTAGACCTGGAAGGGTAATGGACTTTGGATATTTGGGTGAACACCTATAAGAAAGTATTTTCCAGAAAACTTGAACTAGGCACAAAAAGGCTTGAAAATTTAGGAGTAGGAATTTTGTAAAAGCTTGCCAAAATGAAGGGTATGGGTTTGCAAGTGGTAAAAGGGGGACTATGGCTGGTCTAGGTGGCCATGGGTCAAACCCTTGGAGCCTGGAATCTCTCCATTTCAATTGATGAAGTGTGAGTGCATCCGGGACAAAACCAAGAAAAACACCAAGCAACCCTCATATAACACCAAGCAATTTTAGAGATATACCAAGCAACTAAAAATCTGTACCATGTCAAATATAGAAATGCAATCTAACTCCAATTGTTTAATTTGAGACAGTGATTAGGAAATCACTTTTAATGTTCCTAACTACAAGTAGGATCTTGAAATAATTTTATGCATAAGCCTAATAACTGTCACAAGAACAAATGAATGCAAATAGCCTTATTCAGGCAGATTAATATTTATATATAGCCAGATAACAAGTTTAGGTATTATAATTTGCTAAAAATATACCTCTGGCAGTAGAATAAGATTTAAATAGGAAATAAGTGGCTTGTCAATAGCTTGTATGACATTTTGTTTTCAAATTGATTTAAATTGACTCTGATATAAATAATAATAAAGGAACAATTGTATATCATCAAATATATAATTGGTTTAATCTTTGTATACTGATATGATTATATTAGTAATTCCAGGGTCTTGGGAAAAATATTTGGAAACTATATAAAAAATTTAAATATAAAAGTATTTGGGGTTTAGTGGTGAGTTCCTTTTGAATAAAAAAAAATCTAAGTGATTTTAAAGATGAGGGTCACCACAGTTGGTATCAGAGCTATGTTTTAAATAACATAGTAAATGTTGTTGTATGCATATGGATGTTTGAATGCATTGTTTGTTGGTGTTGAATGTTTTTACTTTATGTCAAGAAATATATGTGTGTACATGTGACACATGCACAGTGTGCACAAAAATGAAAATGAACCAAGTAAAGACACCAAAAACTGATAGGGGTAAATAAACTAACATAAAAATCATATTTATAGCATTATGGTAGGACCAAGGCATCACACAGGTGCAGGATCATCACGTGAGCCACCTGTGATGAGCATGGAGGATTTTGTGAGAGCTTTAAGGGATGGAATGGCACCAAGGCAAGACAATCCTTATGAGGAACTCTCCAAACTGCTTAAGACTTGTGCCACTTTGGGGGGAAAGGATTTTGAAGGTACTGAAGGAGCTATAGGTGTTCAAACTTGGATAAAAACTATGGAGAGGGTCTTCACAGATATGCAGATCAATGACCAAAGAAAGAGACAGATAGCTTCAAGGAAATTTAAGGGGGTTGCACTGGATTGGTGGGAAGTTGTGACAACAGGAAGACAAGAGGATACCATTACTTGGAATAATTTCAAGGACATGCTTGAGGCCAGATTTGTCCCAGCATCTGCCAAGGCTACACTGCTGGAAGACTTTATTAGATTAAGGCAAAGAAGCATGAGTGTGAATGAATACACTCAGAAGTTTGAAGCATTATCCAAGTATGGACTGGTGTTAATAGGGAATGCATAAGCAAAGAATGCAAGGTACATTCAAGGCTTGAACCCTAGTTTGTCAAGGGCAATGTTGCCATACAAGGACAAAACCTTTGATCAAGTAATTGATCTAACTCTCTCATTTGAGCAACATGACACTGCAAGAGAGAAATTCAGGAATATGAAGCTCAATAAGAAGAAGGGTGGTCAGAACAAAGTGCAACCTTATGACAAGAGAAATGCAAGTAAAGGAGTTAAGAAAGGGGAAGGAGCAACAACACCTGAAAGCAAGAAGTTCACTCATTGTTTTAATTGTGGAAAAGCTGGACATTATAGTAACCAATGCCCTGACCCCAAGATACCCAGAGGAGGATGCTATAATTGTGGAAAGATGGGTCATCTCAAGAAGGATTGCCCAGAAACCAATAGGGGAACAGCAAGGGTAGGAGCTTTGGCAGCAAGTAACACTGGGAATGTTGGGCAACTTGAAGGTATAATTTTTATTCATACCCAACCCATATCAGTAATATATGACACTGGTGCCTCACATTCACTAATATCTTTGGAAATTGTAAAGAAGTTAACACTTGCATGTGTTTCCATTGATCATCCCTTGGTTGTACACAGTCCCATAGGGAGTCATTGCATGTTGGGGATGAAGTGTTTGGGTCTGAAATTAATTATAGGGGGTTATGAATTTAATTCAGATTTATATACCTTAAATTATCCTGGTATTGGGATTATTTTGGGGGTAGATTGGTTAATGAGAAATAAAGCAATTTTAAATTTAGAAAACCTTACTATTTCTTTGGAAACAAATGAAGGCAAAAGAATTACCATCTTAAGTGAAATAGCAAAGAATACATGTTTTAATAAAATCTGGAGTATTAATGAAGTTCAAAAGGAATTAAAAATAGAGGAAATCCCAGTAGTCAATGAATATGTAGATGTGTTTGGAGAAGTGAAAGGGATTCCTCAAAACAGACCAGTTGAATTTAAAATAAAATTAATTCCTGGAACAAATCCAATCATTAAGAAGCCTTATAGAATGGGTCCAAAAGAGTTGGTAGAATTAAAACATCAACTAGAAGAATTAGAAGAGAAAGGATTCATAAGATCAAGTAGTTCCAGTTGGGGTTCCCCAGTGCTATTTGTCAAGAAACATGATGGAACAATGAGGTTGTGTGTAGACTACAGAGATTTAAACAAGGTGACTATTAAAAATAAGTACCCACTGCCTAGAATAGATGATCTATTTGATCAATTGCATGGGGCTAAAATATTTTCAAGGCTAGACTTAGCCTCTGGATTTCATCAGATGAAAGTTGCAGAGGAAAGCATTGAGTACACAGCCTTTAATACAAGGTATGGCCTTTATGAATTTCTAGTAATGCCATTTGGCTTGACCAATGCTCCCTCCTATTTTGTAGACTTGATGAATAGAATTTTTAGAGACTTTTTGGATAAGTTTGTCTTGGTATTTATAGATGACATATTTATTTATTCAAAGACAGAAAATGATCATGCCATGCACCTACATTTAGTATTATCCAGACTTAGAGAACATGAATTAAAAGCCAAGTATTCAAAGTGTACATTTTGGCAACATGAAGTAAAATTCTTAGGACACATAGTGTCACAGCAGGGAGTAAGTGTAGATCCAAGCAAGGTCATTGCAGTTCAATCATGGAGTAGACCCAAAACAGTGACTGAGGTGAGGTCATTCTTAGGTTTGGCAGGGTATTATAGGAGGTTCATCAAGGATTTTTCAAGAATAGCCGCACCAATGACCAAACTAACCAAGAAGAACCAACCATATGTTTGGACTGAGCAGTGTGAACAAGCTTTTGAGAAATTGAAGCAAGCATTGGTGGAAGCTCCTGTCCTACAAATCCCTGAAGCAAATGAAGGAATGGTTGTATACACTAATGCTAGTGGGTCTGGGTTAGGTGCAGTGCTTATGCAACATGGCAAGGTAGTGGCATATGCATCAAGACAGCTTAAACCTAATGAAACCAAATATGCAACTCATGATCTAGAATTAGCTGCAATAGTGTTTGCACTAAAACTATGGAGGCATTATTTGCTTGGGGCAAAATTTGAATTATTCACAGATCATCAAGCATTGAAATATTTATTTTCTCAAAAAGATTTAAATATGAGGCAAGCAAGGTGGTTGGAGTTTCTGGCTGCATATGATTTAGATATATTGTACACTCCTGGAAAAGCTAATAGAGTAGCAGATGCTTTGAGAAGAAGTCATGTTAGATTAGCCAGTTTGATGATTGATGAGTTTAAAAATCTTGCAGTGCTTGGGGAGGCAAATATATACAGCAAGGATGCAGTGAATTTTAAAGAGCATGGTGATATGGTGGAGTATGGTACACTGGGAATAATCACAGTGAAGTCTAATCTGGTGGAGAAAGTTGGTAGCATGCAAGATCAAGATCAAAGTCTAAAGGAGAAGAAAGAAATGTTATTAAATAACATTGAGTCAGAGAATTTTAAAATAGATTCCCAAGGTTATTTGAGGAAAAATGATAAGCTTTGTGTACCAAACATTGCAGAATTGAAGGAAGAAATCATGAATGAGCATCACAAGACCAGGTATACCATACACCCTGGTGGTACTAAGATGTATCATGATTTAAAAAGAGGCTACTGGTGGCCAGGAATGAAGCAAGCAGTGGCAAGATATGTGGCAAAATGTTCCACATGTCAACAAATTAAAGCAGACCACCAAAAGCTCTCTGGCATGTTGCAACCTTTGGAGGTACCTCAGTGGAAGTGGGAAAGCATTTCCATGGATTTTGTGGATGGTTTGCCTAGAACTAAGAAAGGCAATGATAGTATATGGGTAATTGTTGATAGACTAACCAAATCAGCATACTTTGTTCCTGTCAGGTCAGATAGAAATGCATCTAGGCTTGCACAATTGTTTATTAAAGAAGTGGTGAGGCTACATGGCATACCTAAGACTATTGTAAGTGATAGAGACACTTTGTTCACCTCAAGATTTTGGGAAAGTTTCCAAGAAGCAATGGGAACACAACTTTGTTTAAGCACCGCCTACCATCCTCAAAGTGATGGGCAAACAGAGATAGTGAATAAAATATTGGAAGATTTACTTAGAGCATGTGTGCTTGATTTTGGGGGTAATTGGGAGGATCATATTCACTTGGCAGAATTCACTTACAACAATAGCTATCAATCAACCATAGGAATGGCTCCCTTTGAAGCCTTGTATGGGAGACCTTGCATGTCTCCTGCCTGTTGGTTGGAAGCAGGAGAGGGCGTACTATTGGGGCCAGATCATGTTAAAGAAACTTCCAACATGATTGAATTGGTTAGGCATAGAATGAAGGTAGCACAATCAAGACAAAAGTCTTATGCAGATAGAAAGAGAAAGCCAATGGAGTTTGAAGTAGGAGAGCATGTTTTTCTGAAAGTATCACCAATGAAGAAAGTGTTCAGGTTTGGAAAATCTGGTAAGCTATCACCAAAATTTGTAGGACCATATGAAATTATGCAGAGAATTGGTGCTATGGCCTACAGACTTAAGTTACCTGAGGAGTTGAGTGGTGTGCATCCTGTATTTCATGTTTCTCAATTGAGAAAATGGGTGCATGATGAAGGAGCAATTCTGGAGTCACCTACTCAAGTTCAAGTCCAGAAAAATTTGGTTTATACCAATGAACCAGTAGGGATAGTTGCCAAGGAAGAGAAAAAGTTGAGAAACAAGGTGATTAAACTGGTGAAAATCCAATGGAGCTTGGACACTAATGATTGTACATGGGAGGTTGAAGATAAAATGAGGGCTAAATACCCCAATTTGTTTACTGATGAAGAGGTATGTTTAAGCAGCCTAAGATAATTTTTCTAAATATACTTATACATTGTTTGTTTTCATAAAATATGGGTATGGGGTTATGGAGTTAAAACAGGCTATGGATTAGTGCTTTTAATTGGAGAAATTAGGTGAAATTATGGGGACATAATTCCTTTAAGGGGGAGGGTATGTAATGACCCTAAAATAAAAATAAAATGATATATATTTATATTAGAAAATTCTGAGTTATATATATATATATTGCATTAAAACAGAAAAGAATTTGGCAATAAATAAAATTAAATGGGAGCTTCTGTTTGATAAAATGCAAGGAATTAAGGTAATTAGAAGAAAAATTGGAACTCAAAATAAATATAGCTTTATGTTCAAAGAATTATGTAAATATATATACACATTTAATATATATGGGGTGTTTGCTGTTTTATATGAAGATAAAATAAAATGAAGTTTAATATAAAGGTTTATATGTCTTATAATTGTGCCAGAAAATAATTAGCATAATATATGTGATTTTTAATTTAAAAGGAAGTTGACTGATTTGACATAAAGGCAGAAATAAATATATATACACATATACAGAATCAAATAAAATTTCCATACCATATTTATTCCAAGCAAATAATTTGTGTAAATGATTTTACATTACAAAGTATGGTAGTATGTCTGATTTAATGGAGGTAATAGATAGGTAGAAAAAAAAATAATACAAAGTAGATTTCCTTAAAACTTATAAAAAGAAATAATGAACTGAGGGTCACATGCTTATTGCATGAGTAGAAAAGAGTCATGAAAATAGTATTGAGTGTCTAAAAATGCATGATCCCCGAAATAGCTAATTAAAGTGTGCATTTCCAATTTATGATCACACAGAAATATGATGTGTCATAAACATCTAAGGGTATCAGGGGAATTACCCATTTTCTAAAACCCTAGAATGGATTTATAAATAACTGCACATAACCAAAACCATCACTCTCTCGGGATCAAAAACAAAATAAAATAAACAAGGAGAAACACTAGCTTGAGGCTTTGGGGGATTTGCTGTTCTAAGAAATTAAGGCAGTGAAAGGAGAAACATTATGTGAGTATTTATCTTTTGTATGCAATGGCATTAAGTCCTATTGCAGGCAGCCTAAAAATACTATGAGTTATTTGAATCTCTGAAATGATTTGTTATGGGTGATATGGATGTTTGTTTGTGCATTTTTGTTTGGAGCATTGATCTGTAATTTGGCTTTCAGAATTAACATGTTTTAAGTATTCTTGTTCTATCATCACTAAACATGGATCAAGATTAATAGGGGAACATGGGGTTGAGCCAGAAAATATGCAGGCAGTCACATTTCTCTGATATATGAATGAAAGAAAAAAAAACTAATTTGGTCACTTGGGGGTAGTCAATGATCTGCTTACTTCAGGTGGAAGAAAGTATATGCATGGTGCAACTGCACCCTGAGGCCTTTGTGTGTTGGAATAATTTAAACAACCTGGGAGTTTCCATCACAATGCATACATAGTGTTCATTTGACAAGGAGTTAAGGACCATAAAATAAATGGGGGTAGGGGTTTAAAAATCTGGGTTATAAACTTTCAGATTTGGTGTTAGATTTAATCAAGATAAATATTGTTCATTGAGTAATTTCTGGGTGGAAGTGTGGAGTATGAATCAGTGATTACTTATCCAAGATTTGATGAGAATGAATTAAAATTGTACACATGATTTATCTTAACTGACTGTTGTGCATTGTATAATTTGTTGAATGTGATATTGTGTCTTCTTGCATGAACCAAAACTTGCTAAGTATAAGACCTGTTAATCTAGGAAGGCATTGCAAGATTACTACAATTATGTACATGTATACAAAATTGATAAATGCTCATACCAGTGTAAACTGACCCTTTTTGGTTGCCCTTGCAATCATCTGGGTGTCTCAAAAATTATTTGGGGCAGCTAAATGATTTGCTTGCAGGAAATTGAAGTTGGCTTGATGAGTAAGGAAGGCATTGGCTGTTAGTATAAATAAGAGAGACTTGTTTTAAATATTGCAGATGTTTTGTAATGGAATTACTAGACAAATTCTATTTTCAGTAATTGAAGTACTATTAGGAAACTTCCTAAGTATTTGGGGATGAAAACTTGTACTTAAGTAAAATTCATTTTGAATGATATTTGATGGAGTTTGTTTTTTATTGATTTTATGATCATATGATCGGGAGAAAACAAGGGGATGGATATAACACATAAATATAAAATGTGAATGTAATGATCTCTGGTTTTATTGCCTGAGTTTATTCTATGATTTTCTTTAAATAAAATTACAATAGATTTGACAAGATTTGAATAAGAAATACTCAAGTGGAATAAAATGTATGCATGTCAGATAACTGATACTGAGATATATATATATATATATATATATATTTGAAACTGATACTGAGATATATATATATATATATATATATATATTTGAAACTGATACTGAGATATATATAAATATATTTGAAACTGATACTAAGATATATATAAATATATTTGAAACTGATACTGAGATCTATATAAATATATTTGAATCTCTGATTTCTATTGTTCATATTTTGTCTTATGGAAATTAAACAGCTAAGGGGATATAATTTTTGAAATGAACTCTCAAAGATCTTAGCAGAACATTCAAGCAAAAAATGAATTTGTGCATGGCAAGTAAATGATACTGGCAGGTGCATAAATTCTGGAAAATTGTATGGATTTGAGCATTTAAAATTTCAAATAAAAAGGGATCTTTGAGAATAGTAGACCTGGAAGGGTAATGGACTTTGGATATTTGGGTGAACACCTATAAGAAAGTATTTTCCAGAAAACTTGAACTAGGCACAAAAAGGCTTGGAAATTTAGAAGTAGGAATTTTGTAAAAGCTTGCCAAAATGAAGGGTATGGGTTTGCAAGTGGTAAAAGGGGGACTATGGCTGGTCTAGGTGGCCATGGGTCAAACCCTTGGAGCCTGGAATCTCTCCATTTCAATTGATGAAGTGTGAGTGCATCCGGGACAAAACCAAGAAAAACACCAAGCAACCCTCATATAACACCAAGCAATTTTAGAGATATACCAAGCAACTAAAAATCTGTACCATGTCAAATATAGAAATGCAATCTAACTCCAATTGTTTAATTTGAGACAGTGATTAGGAAATCACTTTTAATGTTCCTAACTACAAGTAGGATCTTGAAATAATTTTATGCATAAGCCTAATAACTGTCACAAGAACAAATGAATGCAAATAGCCTTATTCAGGCAGATTAATATTTATATATAGCCAGATAACAAGTTTAGGTATTATAATTTGCTAAAAATATACCTCTGGCAGTAGAATAAGATTTAAATAGGAAATAAGTGGCTTGTCAATAGCTTGTATGACATTTTGTTTTCAAATTGATTTAAATTGACTCTGATATAAATAATAATAAAGGAATAATTGTATATCATCAAATATATAATTGGTTTAATCTTTGTATACTGATATGATTATATTAGTAATTCCAGGGTCTTGGGAAAAATATTTGGAAACTATATAAAAAATTTAAATATAAAAGTATTTGGGGTTTAGTGGTGAGTTCCTTTTGAATAAAAAAAAATCTAAGTGATTTTAAAGATGAGGGTCACCACATTGATAGGGCAAGAAGTGCTGGAAATCAGGCTCCGGTCGACCGAATGCAGGGTCCTTTCGACCGACCTGCTTCTTGAGCACTTCCCTGCCTCTGTTTTGGGAGTGCAGGAATTTTGGCTCCGGCTGACCGACCAGAAAGTCCGGTCGACCGACCTGCTTCCCGAGAAATTTTCAGAACAATGTCCGGTCGACCGAGCTCTGATAACGGTCGACCGACCTGCTCCTATTTGCCAATTATGCATATATTGTCTATTTCGCTTGGTTTCCAACTTTAATCGATTCGAGTTGTCTCCCTTTTGTTGTTATAATTTATTATCGACTTTGATGACATTTTCTTTGGGAATTATTGGAAATATCCATTTTGATGAATTTGATATCGATTTCTTTGGATTTTATTCACGTCTTCGAATGTGAATTTTTATGATTGATTGTTTCTACAATCACTTCTATGATTTGTCACTTCAAAATATAAAGGTTTTCTATACTAGTATTAAATATCAAAACTTCTTCATCAAAACGATTTCAACTCTATTTTCAATATCAAAGCTCGTTTCTTAAAACCGTTTTCCAATCTATTAGTATATACAAACCTTTACCTCATTCGTATGAGAAAATCTAATTAAACGGCTTAGTAAAACAAGTGGTATGAAACGCTTGCGTTTACTTCGTCGGTTAATTTATGGACTTGTTCGATTGAGACTCTTGTGACAATTTTCTAGTGGAGATCTACAGTTTGTTCGTAAATATTTGAGTTAAGCAAGTGGTTATGGGACATGAAGCTAAACTCTTATATTTACTCGCTTAGTGTAATCGACACTTCTTGATGATCGATGATGATCATTTTATGGTTTAGACTAGCAATGTGCGATGTCTCTTTGTCCACGTGGAGGACTGTTCTTCGTTTTATTGAGCTTCGTCTCACTTCTCGCATGGGTCGTACCTATTTAGGTACGTCGATGTTTACTTCTCGCATGGGTAGTACCTATTTAGGTACGTCGATGTTTATTTCTCGCATGGGTCGTACCTATTTAGGTGCGTCGATGTTTATTTACTTCATGGAGCAATCAGCTTAATAAGTCGGGGCATGGGGCGTATCTATTTAGGTGCGTCGATGTTCGTCTATGCATGGGTCGTATCTTTCTAGGTGCGTCGATGTTCGACTTTGCATGGGGTGTATCTTTCTAGGTGCGTCGATGTTAGACATTACATGGGGCGTATCTTTTTAGGTGCGTCGATGTTTATTTATGCATGGGGCGTATCTTTCTAGGTGCGTCGATGCTAGAGCATGGGGCGTATCTTTCTAGGTGCGTCGATGTTCGACTTTGCATGGGGTGCATCTTTCTAGGTGTATCGATGCTAGACTTTACATGGGGCGTATCTTTCTAGGTGCGTCGATGTTCAGTTTTTGGGATTGGCCATCCTTTTCCTGTGATTTCTAGATATTGATTTCTGGAATTTATGTTTCACCAACTTTTACAATTGGCATTAATATGTATGTCATTATTGTGGCTTGGTGAATTAAATAAAGAATATGACATTCTTTTTAATCTTTGAGAAGATTCTTGTGATATTGATTAGTCTCTTGTTGATTTTCAATTACGTACTTATCACAGTATGGTATTATGGTTATGATACGTTTTTGTCATACCTCTTATTCTATATCACTTTATCTGATATTTATAGCTAGACTGATCCGTTTATTATTTTCTTCTTAAATAATACTCGTGTCAGACTGAGGTTTTACAGGTGCTTCTTTATGACTTCCTATCTGGAGCCATCCTCTGACTTTTGGCTAACTACTCTAGTTTAGTAGTTTTTGTTGTATACATTTGAGATTAGACTCCTTGATGTATACATATTCTTTTGGTTAGCACTTGTATCTATTCTTTTGTGTTATTGTGGATCTTATTTGACCACTACTCTGATGTACACTTTCATGTGTTATATTCATATCTATTTCCGCCTTTGTGATATGAACTGTCTGTGACTGATTTATGTTATGTTTATTTCTATATTTGTTTCCGAAGTCCTTATAGCCACTGTGTAGTAGCTTTGAGTTTGTATCGGTATGTCGGATTTCCTCTTGAGATGAAAAGTTATATTTTTATCTGGCATATCGGTACTCGCACAAAGCAATTATACAAATGGTCGCTCCTCAACAGCCTTATTCTCCGCGCTAGTTGACGGCATTACTCTGTAGTGTTCTTGGCTGGCGTGGGTATAGAGGTGGGGCGTCACAGGTACACTCAGTCTGACCCGAGCGTAAAGCAAAACACTCGAGTCAGGATTAACATTCTTATATCAATAAATCCAACTCAAGTGAAATAGCAACTGAAATATAGGTAACTCAAAGAATGTTTGGAATAACCAACCTTTAAGGATCCGTTAAACTATATACTATGTAGTAGTGTACGATAAGTAGATAATGCCTATCAGTAATATAAAGTATCAAAATAGTGTTAAGGCGTTACCATTATCCCCCTTAACACATTTTATATAAGCGCTATAGACTATACAGCACTGTAAACTCCACCGTAAACTAGTGGGATATCAGGGAGTACTCCATAGGTATAACACAAAACAAATCGTAGTGGTCGCGTATACAGGGATACAAGTATGACAAGGCACATGAGGCAATACCCAAGGTAGTGAAACTACCGTTTGCCTGATCCGGACTGGTGAGAACGCATCGCCGCAGCGATCGCAACACCGCGAAACAACACTCCCAAATCAAGGGTGCACCAATCGACAACAAGTAATGAGTAGTTTTCGAAGAAGTGTGTTCGCTCGAGGTAGCTAGCTCCCATTTGGCCCGACATGGCTCCTGTTTTAGTCATTTCCAATTTGACACAAGTGTCAAGGCTATCCATTATCGTTCTCTTTCTTCAGTCATCACGTACATCATTCCAACCACTTCATTCTGGATCACACTCCGCGTATAGTTATTAAAGTGGTTTTCGGTTTAGACAGTGAGTATGTCCCTAACCGATTCCGGTCTCTTTAATAACTTTCGTAATTATTACACCGATTGGTCGTTTATATACTTCAATAAACCAAATCAATTTCAATTTCAATTCGTAAACCAACATTTCATTTGTCTTTCTAAACCAATTTCCAAAATTTACGTTTCAAAACTTCCAAATTACCATTTAAAATCTTATAATTCGATTTCAATTTCTATTTAAAACAATTCAAATAATGATTCAAGTTCGTATATAAGTTTCATTCCGAAATCATTTAAATTAATTTAATTTAACATTCAAATCAATTTAAATTCATTTATCGATTTCATTCAATATTTATTAAGTAAATTTATCATTCAAACAATTTCTATTTAATTTCCCATTTCACTAAATCAATTACTTAAGTTCAACTTCATTGAATCAAAACTTACAAATTTGAATTAAATTAAATTCATCAAATCAATTCTTTCAATTACAAGTCTTACATTAATTTCAATAAATCACATTCTATTTCTTGTTAAAGAAATTCGATTTCACTTATTCAAGAAGTTCAATTTCACTTATCAAAGAATTCAATTTTATTTGATTATTAAATAATTCAATCTTATTTAATTATTAAATAATTTCAAAACTTGATTATTAAATAATTTCAAACTTAATTATTCAATAATTTCAAACTTAATTCAATCGTTTCTCAAATTAAACAACGTTCTTACATCAATTTCTTTATTAATATTTTATTTTAGATTATTAAATATTCACATTTAAATTTCATTAAAATTCAATTTCCAACTTCGTTTCAAAACCATATTATTTATTCAAATAAAATCTTCATTTTATTTTTAAATCAAATTATTGACCAATCGAGTTTTTATTTAAATTCTCTATCCTAGGTCAAAGTTCAATTTGGGTATTTATCATTTCAATCCGATTCCAATTCAATTCAAAATCAAAACATAGCAAAGGGAACTTGCAGTGTGATAACTGAGATGGTGTCAAAGTAAATAAACAAGCAATAACAACAATTAATATAAATCCAATAATCCATTCAAATAATCCCGAAATAATCGTATTAATTCACATTGTTATTTGTGTAAATTAATATAATTATTTCTAGAATCTACACTATCATTTCATGTAGATTAAAGATTATTACACTAACATTTATATGGTTCTTCACTTGATATCTATTGTTCAATTTCATACTACATCGATTTAAACAACGTACATTTAAATGGTTCAAGTACAATTAACCATATTTCTACGTGTCAATTTATTTAAATATTTAAAGGGGCATATTATGCAAATGTCATTTATTCAAATTTTACTATATATCAAATCTAACTACCCTACATCAATTTCAATTTCAAATTATTATCATTTTCTACATTAACAATTTAACGTCCAATGTTAAAAATCAAACAATCAATCACTTATCAACCAAAACTGGATTATCATTTCATAAATAACAGATAATAGTGTCAGATGTCACAGGTGAACTGATACAGGTAATAGCATATATAACAGTGTTTAACTAACAGCAACATTTCAATTGTCGTTTCAATTGAAATCAGATTTAATAAATAAAAGAACATTAATCGTGAGTGATTACTCACCTTTCGAGGCTGGAGATGAACGAAAAATGAGATGAGTTATGAATCCAAAGCAAGGTGAGATGTGCACGAATTTGATGTCACAGCTGATAACAGAAATCGATGGAAACCAATCAAATCAGTTTTGATAAAATCGAAAGGATATGTATATTATGTTAATATTTCCCATAAAACAGATACTAAATTCTAAAAATACATTTTTTTATCGATATATCTACATATTACGTTTATAAAAATCAACATATACCTTTAACACACAGTACTATATACTTATATACACCACTATATATATTGTAACTTTGTAACTCACATATACAATATCTCTAAAAATGTAATACATTTTATAAACAAAGATATATCCACACATATATATAAGCACCAGTCTGACCATATATATATGTATACACCCACTATTATGAAATATTATATAATACTATAATGTATAAAAATTTAAATTCAATAATACAAAACCCAAATAAACTCACTTAAACTACATATATAAGTTAACATAGACTCTTTATGAGTATAGCTAAGATATAAATCAATATTAAGTATGCTTATCAACCGGAAGTATAAAAGAAAACAAAACATAGGTAAGTTTACATAATCAAACATAACTTGAACATACTATAAGTAAACTATCCATACAACATACCCTAACCTGAAATATGTATTCTCAACTACCAGTTTAAACACCTTCATCTCAAAATATATGTACATACGAAACAAGAGAAAACATATTATAAAATACTATTATAAACTAAATGTATACGTATATCAAAAACCAAATTCCAGTATAGGTACTTTGTTAAATATATATATATATATATCTATATAACTCACCGACCACATATATAGCTTAGTATATATTTCCCAACAGAATTATATATATACGTGCATAAATGAACTTTGAAATATAAACCATACTTAACTAAAGTACAAAATACCAATATATAAATCTTATAACAAAATGTAAACTATTATATCTGTAAACCTTCATCATATCTCAATAAGACATATGCGGCTATATACACCTACATCCATGCTACTCACAATACATCCTAACGGTATTAAAGTATTAACAGAAGTTATATCCATAACACATATCTATGCTACCCAAAATAGTTATAAGCAAATCTATATATAGACAACAGATCATACTCAAAATTTATTTCACAAAGCTTATATACCGTAAGTATACTAACATATATATACTAAAATTTCATTGTAAATTTATCTACATATATAAGCCTGCTATATCCTTTTACTAGTTAAAGTATATAAGACCTATTAAAATACGACACTTAACAAGTTAAAAAATTTCTATGACATATTAGACCCATCATGCAAATAAAAAAAATGTATATAATTTATGTGTGATGTATATATAATAAGAAATGGCATATGTAAAAGTATATATATACTATAACAAATATAAATCATTAAACCAGATAAATGACTCAACATGCTGCATATAAAACTAACCTATATATATAACTACCAGATGAGTGTACCTCTTATATATAAATGAGGAAAACTGTTGCGATGCAAAGCTCGGCTGGAGATCATAGGCAAGGCAGTGGAGGTATCGGTTGATTGATGGGTTGCTAGCCTAGGTGTGAGGGCGGCAACGCTGAACAATGGTCATTGTTGAAAGAGAGAGGAAAAGGAGGGAAGGAGCTCGGTGATTGAGGAGACGCTTGGCTGGCTTACGTGGCCATGTGCTCGAGAAGATGGGACTGCGTTGGTCTCGGTACTAGTGTGGAGGGGATCGGCTGATGTAGTAGCCGAAGCTAGAAGGTAGAGAGGATGAATCTCGTGGGTTAGATGGAGCTTCGATTGAGGGGAAGAGGAGAGATGCGTTCATGAACATAGACTAGGTTCGGCCATGAGCCTTGGGAGTTGGTAGAAGCAAACAAATATTCTATTACTTTTGTATATAATGTTTCTAAGTGAGACAGATAGAAGAGGAGGCGGCTGAAAGAAATCAAAACGAAGCAACGTATAATAAATTTCATCATTGGGAAAATAAAAAAATTAGCAGTTAAGAAATGAGAAAGGTCAAAGGTGATCACATAAATTATTTAAATGCTAGTGACTGTAGGAACCAACGAATGGTCAGTGGAAACAAAAAGCTCAAATATCGAACCGCAACAGCCAACCGTTTACCGAGTTTGTGGCGTACCGGGGTTCGAAAACAGGAATGAATATACCACTGAGATCAACACGACGAGACGATCAAAACGGCATATAGATATCAGTGGTATGATCGACTTATAAAAATTCGAATTTTCTACCCACGGAAAATGCAACAAAACGCAGAAGAATAAGATCGACGGAGCTAAAGAAGTCCGAATTTGGAAAAACGAAAACTGACGCCTTGCTTAGAAGATGGTTTAGAATTTTTCTATGCAAAAATATTTAGGTTTCGAAAACATTTTATTTTCATTACATTTTAACTGATTTAAACCGAAATGACGTGACTGAAATTTACTTTCATATTTTCTGACGAAACTTTACAATTTCCTATGTTTAAATAGACGCATTTTAAATATCGAATTTTCGTTGCGAAATTTTATTGTTTATTTTTATTTAACGAAAATTTCATTTAACGCACAACGCACGTTTCTTACTTTAAAATTATTATTTTGGTTTCTGTTATTGGTTACAACTATTTCATATTATTACATTACGTTTTTAATATGTATTACATTATTGGTCTTATCGAAATTGGTTTTGGATTTGTAACTTGTATACAAATAGATTTCCATTTAATAAATCGTAAAATTTTATTTCTATTGGATTTTTAATTAAAATTTTATTTAATTTAGTATTTTTAAAGCGTTAAAAATACGGGTCATTACACTTATAGTCTCATTCATTTTTTTAGCACAAACAAATAATAAACAGAGAAACAGGTAGTCCTTTCCTCTCATTTTAGTTTTACTACAAGCTTCTCTCTTTCTCTAGTGCCTAGTATCTGCCTACAAATGCACAAACCATTGAAAGAAAATGAAATAATTTTATTACTTTTATTATCAGTTGAATTTTCCTTATTAATATTGTCAATATATTTGTCAGGTTTGGCTGATGCTTTTTAGTTCCTGTTAACTCATTCATTATATAGACATTCATTATAATACTCATTAGTTTTACAATGTAATATAAAAAGATATCATTATTAGGATATATATCATAATCTTGGCTTTCTTTTACACAGTAATAAATTGCAGTAAGGATTTTAAAGCTGACAGGAAGGAAGTTTTTCGTAAGAAGCTTAAACATGCTTAGTTTCATATTAGGATTAATGACTGTATGCGGTAACCAACTATTATTAATACCAAATACATACTAGTAATTTAAAAATTAATATACTGCCTTAAATACAAATAAATAATTTATCATCCACATTTTCAAAAATAAAACTCATAAACAAGAATTCATTACATTAATTTACCTCTTTTTCTCTAGTGCCTGGCAGCCTGCAAATAGCCTGTAGACGCACACATTAAATCTTTAAAGGAAATGGAATTCTTAGAATGAATTGAAAAAATAATCTCAATATGTGAATTCAATACCAAATAAATATGAATGAAATTTATGCACAACTCGATAGTAATATCTGATGGAAGCATTCCAGAAATGAAGTATTTATATGCTATGAAGAAAAACAGATGAACTTCAAAGAAGGAAGGTAGTTAAATCATGTATCAAATTTGTAATGTGTCTTAATAATTCCATATTTATTAAATTCAATTACAATATTTATTATTCTGGTTAATTCATATTTCTTCTTACCATTATTACAGTAAATGACCATTTAGTTCAAAATGTACCAACAGTATACGTTATTCATATTACAAAGCAATTAAAGAAAATAAATCACATACCTTTTGAAAGCATGTAAGGTTCTGACATTAACTATTAGAGTTTCAGAATAACCATCTCATATGTATCATTTCCTTTTTCTTTTATATTTTGTTTAAATTGAATGTTTTTGCTTTGTGCATTCGGCAGCTCGTCTATATTCCTCTATTTTTGTACAGTATTTTTGTGAGTATTTATTTGTTACTTTTATCACCATTTTGCTTATGTAGGTAGTGGCAGCTAGTATGGTGAGTGCAAACAGTGTATATCCAGGGTTCACACTTTATGCTGTTGGTAGGTAATATGAAAGATAGCTCTTAGTTTTTAACATGTTACTCGATTTATGGTTAAGCATGCCTGCACGAAATAAGCATTCTCCTAATGTGTGATTTTGTTACTCGGTTTATGCTATTGGTAGTTAAGTCGTAAAAGGCAATCAAGAGACAAAAAAACACAACTTATCTTTTTTGTATACCTTCTTTACGTCAGATGCTTCTCATCCACTTTGTTTTGAACCTTCTCTAGTAACTTGAGTGCTAGTACTCTTTGTATCCACTTGAATAGCTTTTGTCGTCTTTTATTAATGTCTTATCTACAATAATAATATCAATTTATTTGTGTTTAGCAAAGCTCCCTCAGACCTTGTTCAAAAGTATAGTGTCTATTTATCATGTTTCTATCAATGAATAGGTTATCAGTTAAGGAAGTTGCATGGAACTCATCGAAATTCTCATGAATGCTGTAAGTTGAATTTGCATTTTTTTTTCAAGTTTATTATTTTATATCATGTAGTTGATAGTGGACATAATTTAATTATTTCAGAAACAATGGGCTAAAATTTTTTTGATGCAGCCCAAGGAAGCGAATTCGACGATGTAAATCGAATCCGTCCAGGATCTCACACGATTAGCGGAAATAATCGGTGAATCGATGATAAATCGGTGAATTTAAGAATACCCAAATGCCCAAATCCGTTGATCACGAAGATACCAGATTCGACACATTGATCGCGCACGATTCTGTCAGAGAAGATCTACAATTCTTCGAACGTTGATCAAGCGCACTTGATTCCGTGAATTGGCTTCAATAATCGTTGATTCGAGCGCACTCGAATTCCGAAGGTGGAGATAGGAGATAACACTCAACTACCAATTTTAATGGAGGCAAGTAGCACAAACCAAATTTTATTTCAAAAATCAACTACCTTTTACAAATGACCTCACATCCCTATTTATAGAGATTTACAACACACACATACTTGGCTCAATAGTAATTACAACATACAATAGGTGCTTGCGACCTACGACTCAACACAGGTTGTTAACGACCTAACATATATGACATAACAAACACCAGTTACAACACATACGACATAACGACTCATAACATAAGCGACATAAGGAAACAACACACCACGTACAAATTTACAACACAACAGCTTGAGCGACTTAACTGGTTCGCGAGCTAAGAAATCACACGCGACTTAAGAATCCTCTGCTCTGCTTCGCGACTTAACTGGAGAAGGAGCGACCTAAAATCATCAGCGACCTAAAGAAGCTCGCGACTTAAAAACTCGAGCGGCATAACTGGAGCGACCTAAAATCATCAGCGCCCTAAAGAAGTTCGCGACTTACTGGGGATTTGAAACTTGCTCGCGACCTAGTGGAAGTTGCTCGTTCGCGATTTAAAGTATGGAACACGACCTAAGGAAGAAGCACGACAGCGACCTAATTGCTCGCGACCTACTAGATCGTGCTCTGCTTGTTCGCGATTTAGGGCTGGAAGCTCGCGACCTAGGGAATCTTTGAACTGCTTCGTTCTCGCGATCTAGGAGGAGTGATCTAGGGTTTCGGCGAATTGAGGTATGCGCTGCATCATCCTCCCCTTGTTGAAAAGATTTCGGCCTCGAATTCACGCTCTCCTCTTCTTCGACAAGCTTCTCCCTATAATACAGAATTAAGTGTTTGACATTGAGAACATCAGTAGTATGGATATGATCCGGCAATCTCAACTGATAAGCATTCTCATTAATCTTCTTTACAATTTCCAAAGGACCAATCTTTCTAGCAGCTAGTTGTTGTAAGTGCCAACAGGAAATCAATCCTTGGTCAATACTGCATATACAAAATCTCCTTCTTTGAAGTCAACATGTCGTCGTTTAATATCTGCGGATTGCTTATATTTCTCATTCTCCTTAAGCAATCGTTCCTGCACAACCTTGTGACACTCTTGCAATTCATTCACAAAATCACTAGCACGTTTGATCACTCCTTTCTGCTGTGGAACTACAAATAAATCCAACGGTCCTTTAGGAATTGTTGAGTACACAACCTGGAATGGGCTGAACCCAGTGCTACGATTAACTGCATGGTTGTGTGCAAATTCAGCTTGACATAACTTCGAATCTCAACTCTTCAAATTGTCATCCACGAGGCATCGCAATAGATTACCTAGGGATCTGTTTACAACTTCAGTCTGTCCATCCGTCTATGGATGATAAGCGCTACTGAATTTTAGCTTCGTCCCAACCATTCTCCATAGACTCTTCCAAAAATGACTCAGAAAACGAGTGTCTCTATCTGATACAATAGATTCATGTAACCCATGAAGACGATATATTTCTCTGAAATATAACTATGCTACATTAACCGCATCTGCTGTCTTCTTGCAGGCAATAAAATGTACCATCTTTGAAAATCGATCAACCACCACACATATAGAATCATTGCCGCGTTGTGTCCTCGGCAGTCCCAACACAAAATCCATGCTAACATATACCCACGGTTTAGTCGGCACAGGCAACGGCATATACAAACCTGCATTTGTAGCTGTCCCTTTCGAAACTTGACAGACATGACATCTTCGAACAAACTTTTCAACTTCCCGCTTCATCAAGGGCCAATAATAAGACTGAGAAATCAACTGCAATGTGCGATCCCGACCAACATGTCCTTCTTCATGCAACTCTTTTACAATTTTCATTCTCAAGCTGCAATCTGGTACACACAATCGATTCCCCTTGAATAAGAATCATCTACCAACACAAACTCATCAGTACTCCCATCCTTGACTTTCTCAACAATCTTCGCAAAGTAAGGATCTTCCTCAAACAACTCTGGCAATAGTTCAAATCCTATCACTTCAACCTTCATCGTCGTCAACAAATGATTCCTCCTGCTCAAGGCATCAGCTACATGATTTGTCACCCCTGATTTGTGCTTTACAACAAAAGTAAACTGTTGCAGATACGCGACCCATGAAGCGTGTCTAGCTGAAATTTTGTCCTACCCTTGCAAATGTTTCAAAGCTTCATGATCCGTATAAAGAATGAACTCCTTCTGAAACAGATAATGCCTCTAGTGCTTCACAACTTGAACAATTGCGTAAAACTCCACGTCATAAGTGATATATCTCAACTTGGCTCCAGACAACTTTTCACTGAAATAAGCAACTGGTCTTCCATTCTGACTCAATACTCCACCAATCCCATCCTTCTTCGGTACCAATAAGGCTGGCACTGCACAAGGACTCAAGCTCTCCTGAAAACGCCCTTGTTCTAACAACTCCTCCACCTGCCTTCTCAGTTCCTCATGCTCCTTAGGACTCGTCTTGTAATGTGGCCTGTGAGGTAATGCCGCCCCTGGCACAAGATCAATCTGATGCTGATTATCTCTCAACGGTGGTAACTCCTTTGGCAACTCTTCAGGAAACACATCTCTGAATTCTTCCAACACTGGCTTTACTTCCTCTGGAACTTCAACAGATTCAGTAGCTTCATGTCCAATCAACAAGAACACCTCTAGACTCTCCTCTACTTCTTCAACAAACTCCTTCAAAGTCAACAAAGTCTTCATCTCCTCAATCTCTTCTGACTTTGGTTTAACCTCCTCAGGAGTTTTAAGCTCTTCACTTGCCTCATACCTTACCAACGATTCGGCACTACCTTCCGCTTCTTCAACACTTTCACTGAAAGATAATGTACTAGTCGGTTCCTCTTCCTTTTCCGGCTCGCTTTCAGTAGAATCATCCACATCCTCGTTTTCACATTCTTCTACAACTAAGGCTTTCTTCTTGGGCTCCATACATTCAATACTTCTATGGTCAGACTCTTGATAATAATAACGCTTAATTCGGTCATCAACATTTGTCTTAGTGATTCCATGTACAACTGGTTTGTTGACTCTCTTAGAAACATTTATACTGCAATTAACACCTTTATTCTGATTGCTAGGGCTTGTAACCACATCCTTTCCTTGACTTCCTTGACTCAACTTCTGCAACTATCGGTTCATACGAGCTTGATAATTGTAGGGTAAGAAATTTGCCTTCATCATTCGTTTCATCTTATCCCACGTGATAACTTTGGATTTTCCCATTCTCTTTCTGGTTGATTTAGTTTGTTGCCACCAATTCATAGCTCTTCCTCCCAATCTTGTAGCTACTAACTTAACTTGACGATCTTCAGGCACGTTGTTGAGTTCAAAAATCTTTTCAACCTTTGATAACCAATCAAAGAATTCCTCTGCTTGTAGACCACCTCGGAATTCTGGAATTTCTATGTCCATCCTTGACTCCCGTTTATGACCATTCTCTTCCACATTCCTATATCGATTTTTCCCTTGACCTGGATACCGAAAGTGAACACTATCACCGTAACTATCTTCTTCAAAATTAGATGAGCTTCGATGTCGATTCTGAACATTGACTCTTCTATGTCCATGCACGTCCTCTCTACTTCTTCTTTCCTCTACTCGACATCTTTCATAATCACAATATGGTTCATGCTCGTAGCCATGATAATCTCTTCTTTCTTCATTCCGATAATCATGATTGTCTCAAAATCCACGATCTCGATTTATCGACAAAGATGGTCCTCTTCTTTCCCTATCATAATGTTGCGACACTCTCCTCTGATTTCGATTCATGTCAGACATCATTCTCTCCACTCTCTCGAAACCCTTATTGAACCTTTCATCGATACATTGTTCCATCTGTTCAGGATCTTCACTCCCATACAAATCTGCAACATTATGATGACGCTTAACACGTCTCGGAGGCATGATCAAATCTTCAACAGATCTAAACACAAACTTCACTTTGATCCAAAAATTCTCGAATCAAAACTCCTCAACTTGTTTGAAGTCTCACGAACACCCAAATGAATAAACACTCAATTCGAACTCCAAAACTTCAAATCTTGAAACTTCACACTTCACTTCGATTAATAAAAAAAATCTCGAATCAAACTTCACCAACTTGTTGGAATCTTCAAAATGAACACTTCAACTAGCGCAACTTTCAATGATGCAGAATCTTCGCACAAACTCCTAGCTCACGACTTGCAAATCTCGCACAAACTTGAACAAGCTTGCTTCTAGCTCTAATACGAAAAGATGTAAACTTCTAGCTCCCAACAAGCTTTTCAAGCTCTGTACAACTTTCCCACTTCGATCCAAAACTTTCAGAATCAAAACTTCCAACTTGTTTGAATCTTCACGAACACAAAGGACAAGCAAACTCACATTCGAATTCCACAAACTTCAAATCACGCAAACTTGAAATCCAACGAACTTGGAAAAGTTCGTTTCCTCGCTCTAATACCAAATGATGCAGCCCAAGGAAGCGAATTCGATGATGTAAATCGAATCCGTCCAGGATCTCACACGATTAGCGGAAATAATCAGTGAATCGATGATAAATCGGTGAATTTAAGAATACCCAAATGCCCAAATCCGTTGATCACGAAGATACCGGACTCTAGCAATCTTCGACACGTTGATCGCGCACGATGCCGTGAGAGAAGATCTACAATTCTTCGAACGTTGATCAAGCGCACTTGATTTCGTGAATTGGCTTCAACAATCGTTGATTCGAGTGCACTCGAATGCCGAAGGTGGAGATAGGAGATAACACTCAACTACCAATTTTAATGGAGGCAAGAAGCACAAACCAAATTTTATTTCAAAAATAAACTACCTTTTACAAATGACCTCACATCCCTATTTATAGAGATTTACAACACACACATACTCGGCTCAATAGTAATTACAACATACAACAGGTGCTTGCGACCTACGACTCAACACAGGTTGTTAATGACCTAACATATATGACATAACAAACACCGGTTACAACACATACGACATAATGACTCATAACATAAGCGACATAAGGAAACAACACACCACGTACAAATTTACAACACAACAGCTTGAGCGACTTAACTGGTTCGCGAGCTAAGAAATCACACGCGACTTAAGAATCCTCTGCTCTGCTTCGCGACTTAACTGGAGAAGGAGCGACCTAAAATCATCAGCAACCTAAAGAAGCTCGTGACTTAAAAACTCGAGCGGCATAACTGGAGCGACCTAAAATCATCAACGCCCTAAAGAAGTTCACGACTTACTGGGGATTTGAAACTTGCTCGCGACCTACTAGAAGTTGCTCGTTTGCGATTTAAAGTATGGAACGCGACCTAAGGAAGAAGCACGACAGCGACCTAATCGGCAGCGACCTAATTGCTCGCGACCTACTAGATCGTGCTCTGCTTGTTCGCGATTTAGGGCTGGAAGCTCGCGACCTAGGGAATCTTTGAACTGCTTCATTCTCGCGATCTAGGAGGAGTGATCTAGGGTTTCGGCGAATTGAGGTATGCGCTGCATCAGTTTTCAAGCAGGATCATAAGTGCTACAGTCATCAACATAATCACTGGTGGTGCTGATGGGACTAGAGATGGTGCATTTCAACTGGTGATTAGTTTATTTAAACTACTTTATTTTTCCTTTGAAGCCCAATAATTAACCCAGTTTTGCTTTAAAATTTTAAGGACATATGATTGTCTTATTCGTTTGGATACTGTATTCTTTTTAGATGAATAGAGAGTTTCAAATCCTTTCACCAGTCATTCCTATTCGTGATGTCAACTTTCTTAGATATTCCAAGAAGCTCAGAGAAGGAGTTTGAGTGGTGGTTGCTGATGTGTATGTAAATGGAGAATTTCAATCTGCCATCAACTGTAGGAGATTGTCATCAGGTGTTCTTATTCAAGATATGCCTAATGGTTACTCAAAGGTACATTATTTGTTTATGGGTGGTAAACATGCATCACTATTTCAGTTATTTTTTCCCTATTTATTGGTAGATCTTCTTAAATAAAACATAAACTCTACATTTGTTAGAAACTAATTGTGTAACAAACAAATCCATTAATCTTTACGATAAGTAAATTTAAAGTGAAAAATCAATTTATATACTTTAAAAGAAAAAACAGAAAGTTATATTGTAAAAGTACAAGTCCATGTTACATATGCACATGATTGAGCCAATATTACAACAGAAGAAAACTTTGAATTTGTTCATACGCTAAAATTATTACTTACCATTCTAACTTATTCAACTCTTTGCTCCATTATTTAAAGGAAAAACAGAAATTAGATATTGGTAAAAAACTAATATTAGTGATTAATGTTAGTGTTTTGTTAAAGAATGGAATGAACATCTTCATTGTGGTTAATTAATTATCTTGAAAAATTGATTAATAGGGGTAGATTGGCAGTGAAGTCAAAATTAATAACTGTTGGAATTCCTAAGTACAAAGTGTAAATGAAATACACTTGTCCCGCATTGCCAAATATACAAATAAAGCCAAGTATATTAATAGCTTCCTAATGAAGGGGTTGGGGCTTTGGGGCACCCAAATGTTTGCTTTGTTGTGAGGAGGGAGATCATGCATCACCACCACACACGCGCGCGTCGCCTCCGTCCGACTGAACCGGGCCTCCATTCCAGTTCTAATTTCTTCTGCTTCTTCTTTCTCTACTGCTCTATACAATATATCACAGAGTTGACATACTCATTACAATCTCGTGCAGATTACGTTTGTTGTATCTTGGGAGACTTTAAATAAAGTCTAAAGGAAATTGTTACGACAAGCCTCAGACGGAATTTCTTTCTTCAATCGGTTAGATTTATATATTTATATATATTGTAACGACCCGTATTTTTAACACTTTAAAAATACGAATTAAAATGAAAATTTTGGATAAAAATCTGAAGGAAATAAAATTTTGTGTTGTTAAATGTGAATTACTAGTTAAAATACAAAACTGAATTCTGAAATAACTTATTTATAAATTAAATATGGATGTTAACTTGTAGTGAATGTAAATAATGAATTGAATTTGATTGTAAACCAAATTGGTTATGATTGTAAACAACGAAGAATAAATAAAATGGTAGATTTAATAATGGAAGTATATGTTATTGAAACTAATATAAATAAATGTAACTTAATATTACAGTTGATTGAAAGCAGATAATAACTGAAACTGTAATTCGATAAAGATGTTAACTTGTAATTGAATGTAAGTAAAGATTTAAATTTGAATGTAACAAGTAATTGAATTGAATTGAATTTTAAACAACGAAAAAAATAAAATGTTACATTTAATATTGAAGTTATAATATGGAAATCAACGTAAATGAATGTAATTTAATATTACTGTGAATTTAAATAAGATGATAGCTGAAGAAAATGAAAGTAAATGAATTATAAACTATTGATAATAATGTATAGGTAAATGGTTGATTCAATAATGAAAGTGTAAATCGAAATAAAAGAATTCATTTGGAAATAAATAACTTGAATTTGAATTACAATATAATTGAACGCTGAATCTAATATAATCTTTTATATTGGATTTATAATGGAAAACTGCATTGTAAAAGATTGTTAATTACTGTGAAATTAAAAATGGGATTTGTGAACAATTGAAATTTGATTTAAAAGTTAATAATTTAAAATCGGGAATTTTATATTGAAATTAAAAAGTCGAATAATTTATTTTTTCGAATATTGGATTTAATTAGACAATTAAATCGATAATTTAATAAGTTAAATTTTAGAAATAATTGAAAATCGAGTTGAATATGATTGAAAATGATTTGTAAAATTTTATCTTATCATATTGGAGTTATAGTAATGTTATAGAACTTTTAAAATTGAATTTAAAGTTAATTTGTGAAAATTGAATATTTTAATATTTAATTATCGACTGGAAAATAGCCATTTTTCGAACAGTCTCGAAATTCGACGAAACTAGTTCCATTGGATCCGTAATAGTTTATTATTATCGAATTTCAAATTTCATAGCAATCGGAGTTACCATTTGACCGTGGCAGTTGAAAACGCTTAGAAATTCATTTAATCGGTTTAATTTAAATCGATCGTTAATTTTCATAACTCACGCAAACGATCGAATTAGGCCTTAAAACATGTACCATTGTGTTCGGAATGCGGGTAAAACATTACGAACGCCTGTCGGCACGTCTAATTTGAAGTTCGTTCGAAAATCATGTTATTTGTGGATAATAATATTTAATAATTTGTTATACGCATATATACGCATTCATCCCGTAACCCTAGCTTATTTCGTGGCCGCCACTTAACAGTTTTAATGGCCGAAAACTAGTGATCTTCTCCCTCTATTTACTTGAAATCCACGCTCCGATGGAGGAAACTCCCAACTGGGAAATTGTAGAACCCCTCGACCTCTTCACATCCATACGGTGGAGTGGCACGAAATTCGACAGGATGGCCAGAAATTGTCACCAAATGGGCAATGTTTATTCGCGTTTTTCGATGTATTGGGGCAGCCAAGTTCGACCGCATTCTAGGTGGTAGTGCCACGTGCGAAGGGCTTCGATTTGAAGTCGCCTGATCGTTGTCTCGTCGAGTGTGGTGGTCGCGACATTTAGGTTTCGAACGGCAGCGTTGGGTTTCCTCGTGTTCGACCTTTGCCTGTAGCACGCGTATGGAAGGAAGAAGGCTTGCGTATGGCCTTGATTTGCTGGTGGAAGATCTAACGGCTGTGATTTTCTATGGTAAAAAAATGAAGGAAATTTGTTTTAAATTATAAATATATATATATATATATGCAATCTTGTAAAACTCATATCTCATCCATACGTTATCAGAATCGGACGAAACTTTTTGCATTAGAATCGTGGTGACAAGCTCTACGTCATGGAATTGATTTGGGGACGTTTGAGGATAACTAAAATTTCAGGTTAAATCGAACGTCGTTCGATTTGATTTGAAATTGAAAACCAAGGTGAGTGTTTTATAACGCTCACAATGTACTGAATATCTTTATGGTAGTTAAATTTGATATTATGAAGTGATATGAATTTTATTTGTCGTTGTTTGATAAAATTTAATTGTCATATGGATTGTCATTTGAATTCACCGTTGAAAATTAAATTGACAGTCAAATTGAAATTAAAATTGAATTGCGATTAAATTACCTGACATTGATAACTATGAAATTGCCGTGAATTGTATTGTCTATTGGATGATGTATTTCGATGGATGCTATTGATTGATATTAAAATGATTGGATGTTTATTTGCTTATATATATCCTGTTATGCATACATATGACATTGTGATTTGGTTTAAGTGATATATATTCATCCCTGATATTTAATTGAAATAACTAATCACCTGGCCATAGGATAGTAAACTATATACGGACACCGGATTGGTTAATTTAATAATTTTTAAAATAGTTGGTTCGAAATTTATTTAAATGTTTTGATTTAAAAGTTATAAATAAAATCAATTTATAGAAATCGAATTTATCGTAAATTGAGTTTGGAATGTCGAAATAAATTTTGGTTAAAAGAAATTGTTAAATAACTTAAGTTGAGACTTTGAAATTTAAATTTGGGATATGATTGAACTCTGGAAATTTATTTGTTTTAAAGATTGAACATTATCTCGAGCTTTGAGTATTACTAAGTAAAATGATATAAAATGATATTTTGAAATTGAGCTTGCAATTGAATCATATTTGAAATTTGGATTTAAATTTGAATATTGAAGAATAATTTCGTTAAGAGTTATAAATTGATATTTTGAAAATCAAGCTCCAAATCGATATAAATTGAAATTAAATTAATTGAAGGTGAATGTAGAATTGAATTAATTTGAAGTCAAGTTGACATTGATTGAATTGAAATCGAAATTGAATCGGTAGAATGGAAATTGAAATTGAGTTGAATTGGGAAGTTATAATTGAAATGGTTTGGTTTTGAAGCTGTTTCATTTTGTTTCCAAATTTCTCTGTTGTATAAACCATCTTTAAATACTTAAACTATTTTGATCTATTTTTAATCTGCTTAACCCAATTTAAATTATTTTAAACAAATTATCCATTTGAAATCCATTTAAAGATTTTAAGCAATTTTTAACTATTTTTATTACTTAAACTACTTTTAAACTACTTAAAACTATTTTCTAAAAATTTCAAGCTGGTCAATAAGGTGAAATGTTTATATTTAAATCTTGAATTTAAATACGAATTGGGTTAAATGAAGTTGCAACCTAAATTGAAATTCGAAATGATTTTGAAATCGAAATGAGATATTGAGGCGAAAAATGATTTTGAAATCGAAATGAGATATTGAGGCGAAAATGATTTTGAACGGAATCTTACATCTTGAATAGATATGATGATATTTGAAATGGATTTGATTTTGAAGCGAATATGATATTTTAATATCAATTATGAATCGATTTGAAATGTAAAAGAGCCATCGGTGTAATAATACGTAGTTATTAAAGAGACCGGGATCAGATATGGACATACTCTCTGTCGATACCGAAAACCACTTTAATAACTATTATACGTGGAGTGTTGATCCAGAATGAAGTGGATGGTTTGGTGAACGCGTTGACTGAAGAAAGAGAACGATTTTGGATGACCCCTGACATGACTAAAACAGGAGCCGCGCCGGGCCATTGAGGTTCGCCACCTCTAGCGGACACACTCCTTCGATACCATGTCTATTACATTTGTGATTCGATTTGGGTGCACCCCTTGATTTGGGAGTGTTGTTTCGCGGTGTTGGGGTAGTAGCTGCTATGCCCAACATCAGTCCGGATCACGCAACTACTAGTATCCTAGTTGGTATCGCCTCATGTACCTTGTCATACTGATTATCCTATTCGCGACCACTACGTTTTGATTTGTACCTTTAGTATATGGATTGCCCTCTGGTGACTTCCGGTTTTGGGGAAACTACGGTCTTGTATATGCTCTTGGGAATATAAACTGTGTTAAGGGTGGAATGGGCCATGGCTTAACGCTATTTTAATACTTTTACTTTAACGTAGACATATTATAATAGCGTATTGTACTACATAGTAGATAGTTTAACGGATCCTTGAGAGATGGAAAATCCCGTAACATCTCTTAAGTTATTGCACTCACGTTGACACTGGATAGGAGATGTCAAACCCCGTAAACATCTCTGACGCCGTCACACTCTATTTCTTATTCGATTTGACTTACATGAGATATTTTAGTCCTGACTCGAGTGTTTTGTCTTTTCATTACGCTCGGGTCAGCCTGAGCATTTCAGATAAGGTTGAAGATCTATTCTAGAGGACGAAGACGAAGTTTGGTATTATATCATTGTATTCTACTACTATATTATTTTCCGCTGCATTATTGTATTATCTCTGATATGTATGTTACTCTGATTTATGATGTATAATAATAACCAAATTTATTTTTTTAACAGCTTCATGAACTGTTCTTTTATTATTATATCTTGTTCCTTCCGCTGCGAGATTCTGAGTTTGTTTCTGTTCTTTCTTTTCTTTTCTTATTTAACCCCATTAACCATCCGCCCTTTTGAATGGTTTAGAATCGGCATGTGTGTTTGATTTGTCGATTTAAACTATCCAAAAAGTCGGGTCGTTACAGTTGGTATCAGAGCTTTGGTTTAGCGATAAACCTTGGCTCTAGTGGGGAATAACTCATTGAAATAAAGGTAAACTATATGAATGAGTTGAGTGTATATGAGAGAGCGTATTTGTAATTTTGATATAAAGATGATTTTATATTGTGTTAATTTGTTCCGTTGAGTATTTATGAATTCTGGTTGGTACTTGGGACGCCAAGGCATCGATAGGAATTACTAAACACTCGAATAGGACAGATTGACATAATATTGTTTTGGATTATATTCTATATATAAAAGACTTATCTTGAAAATTTATAAATTTTGATTGTATTGGTTGTTAGGAGAGGATAATATTAGATTATCATCGTTTATTGTTGATTAGTCAATATTTCTAACTATTGACTATTGGATGATTTTAAGAAATGAAACTTGTAAATATGATTGACAATGAATATAAATGGTAAATAAAATGAAATAAAAATGAATTTAACTTAAGATGGAGAATTTAAATTCCGGTGTTTTGAAAATTTATTAACAAAAAAATTTGAAATGTATAATATAAGTATTATATGATAGTATATTCGATTAGAAAATGTTTTCAAAGGATTTCAAATGAAGTAAGTGTTATACTCCCCTCTTGACACTAGAGAATGATTTCGGTGATGAGTGCACGCATCATCGACGTTTATTTTCGAGAGTCCAAGTGGGGGAGATCACTTAATAGTTTTTCTAAACCCTGTTTTGATTAAAATTGAATTTTATTTTGTATTCTCTATAGTATAACTTGATACACATTAATATAAGTATATATTATTTTAAACTTGATTTGAAATGAAACCGGAGATGAAATTCTTAAGTTCTTTAATATTTAATGACTTTAAACTATTGAGATAAACAAATACCTGAATCATTACGGAACTTCTGAATTGCGAAATGAGAAATGAACCTAAGAGCTAAGTGAAATATCAATTGAAGTAGAAATCCTTAGAATTAGGAAATTATGAATTTAAACTAAAATTGAAACTGTAAAACTCGCATAGTATTAAATTTCATTCTATAGCATAGATATAACTTACCAAAATATTTAAGAAGTTCAAAGGTGTTATATGAATTATTAATTGGATAATATACAAGTATAGGTTTGAATAATGAAATATGCATTTAATAAATGGTTTGCAAATATAAATGAATTGTTAGTAAATAATTGGAATTTAATTTAACATTTAAAAGGTGATTCACCATTATGTTAACATAAAATGGAAATACTATATGTGAATGTAAATGTGAAATTAAATTATAGTGAAATTTAAGTAATGACTTAAGAATTAATTAATTGAAAATTCAACTTTGAGTGAAAAGAGGTTGTATGTTGTTTAACTACATTCTATTTGCATAACAAAAACTTACCAAATACTTAAAACTTTAAAATGCTAATAAGGATAAGTAAAGGAATAATATATCCAGTGTGAGAGTGAATAATAAAATGTGAAGATCTATTGATAGTTGTAAATATAAAGGAAATTTAAGTTGTAAAATGAATTAAATTTAAAATTAATTAAATATAGAATTAGTAAATGGAAACTAATTAAAGTTTGAATAAAACTAAATGTCAATAAACTTGGAAGTGTATGAAATTAAAATTTTGACTTGGAAATGTATAATTGATTTATTATAGATTTGGATGGATGTTAATGTTTGATATGCATTGGTTGTTATATGGATGATAATTGATTAAATAGAATTCATTAGTGTTAATGGAATTGAATAAACGGAATAAAATTTTAAAAATTATTAAATTCAAATTTGAAGCATAGTGAAATTAAATATAATTGAATCCAATTTAAGTTGAGCAGATTGACTTGAATTTAAAATGTGAATGAAACAAACTTGAATAAATCGGAAACAAATCGAATGTAAACTTATTTCCTGGATATATAAGAAAATAAACGACTTTGTGTTTATGATTGTTTCTTTAGAAAATTTGAAGTTTGATGGTTTGTGCTTTGAAATAATAAAAGCAAATTTGGAAGAAAAAAAATTCAAAATTGTCCAATATATGCTGGAACGAAAACAGCCATAACTTTTAAATGTTTGAACAGAATTCGACGATTTTGGACTTTTCGGAAAGCCTAGAAACTG
Organism: Allium fistulosum; assembly: GCA_030737815.1. NCBI lineage: Eukaryota > Viridiplantae > Streptophyta > Magnoliopsida > Asparagales > Amaryllidaceae > Allium > Allium fistulosum. The sequence goes on from CM060904.1 coordinate 478,992,160, forward strand.
TTCTACATCTATTGTTTAGAATGTTTTGATAAAAACCTTCATCCACTAGGCTTAAAACACCAATATTAGTCGCTGGCCTGTGCGGAGTAGAAATCTGAAGCACCTTAGTATGTGTATCGGATTTTGATGATCTTGCACTTTCTGGAAAGCTTAGAACTTAAGCTAAAACTTTTGTTTTAAGCATTTGGTGTTTTGCTGTCGTTTAGAAGGTCAAAAACGTGACCAAACGTCGCTGACCTGCGCAATTCATTGCCAGGCTGAGGCGTATCTATTTAGTAAAACGGTCGTAACTTTTGAACGGAAGGTCCGAATTCAATGATTTTGGACATTCCGGAAAGCCTGAATCGAATACAACAACTTTTGTTTAGATTCCATTGTCAAATTTTATCGTTTAGGTGACCAAAAACTGAGATTCATTTGCTGTCATAGAATTGGAATTTCAGTTTTGAAGCTAAACATGTTATATGTGTGTTGTTTATGATAAGTATATCGATCTATCTTTATATGCATGGTTCTAACTTGGTTATTGAGCATTTTAGTAGGTAGCAAAGGGGTTGCGCTTCGCTTGTGGAGCTCGCTTCTGCGCTTAAGGTAAAATGTAAGTTAAAATGCTAATAAACGCTAAAATAAAGGTATGTTCTCGGATTACAGTTTATGTTGTGGTATATTATTGTGTTCCCCATGTTTTGGGATGCCTCATTCTTGTAATGAGATGTATATCATGCAATTATTACTACTGTGAAATTTTTCGGTCCTAGCCGCGCAAAGGAGGTGCTGCCGAAATTTTTCAAAAATCCGGGAGTTAGAAAATTTTGTGAAAAAAAAAATCCTATAACTAAATTTTGCAAATAAGTAGAATATTTTGAATGAATTATATCTAAATGATGGTTTCCCTTTCTCCGTTCCTTTTCGAGGACGAAAAGTTTTAAGTGGGGGAGAATGTAACGACCCGTATTTTTAACACTTTAAAAATACGAATTAAAATGAAAATTTTGGATAAAAATCTGAAGGAAATAAAATTTTGTGTTGTTAAATGTGAATTACAAGTTAAAATACAAAACTGAATTCTGAAATAACTTATTTATAAATTAAATATGGATGTTAACTTGTAGTGAATGTAAATAATGAATTGAATTTGATTGTAAACCAAATTGGTTATGATTGTAAACAACGAAGAATAAATAAAATGGTAGATTTAATAATGGAAGTTTATGTTATTGAAACTAATATAAATAAATGTAACTTAATATTACAGTTGATTGAAAGCAGATAATAACTGAAACTGTAATTCGATAAAGATGTTAACTTGTAATTGAATGTAAGTAAAGATTTAAATTTGAATGTAACTAGTAATTGAATTGAATTTTAAACAACGAAATAAATAAAATGTTACATTTAATATTGAAGTTATAATATGGAAATCAACGTAAATGAATGTAATTTAATATTACTGTGAATTTAAATAAGATGATAGCTGAAGAAAATGAAAGTAAATGAATTATAAACTATTGATAATAATGTATAGGTAAATGGTTGATTCAATAATGAAAGTGTAAATCGAAATAAAAGAATTCATTTGGAATTAAATAACTTGAATTTGAATTACAATATAATTGAACGCTGAATCTAATATAATCTTTTATATTGGATTTATAATGGAAAACTGCATTGTAAAAGATTGTTAATTACTGTGAAATTAAAAATGGGATTTGTGAACAATTGAAATTTGATTTAAAAGTTAATAATTTAAAATCGGGAATTTTATATTGAAATTAAAAAGTCGAATAATTTATTTTTTCGAATATTGGATTTAATTAGACAATTAAATCGATAATTTAATAAGTTAAATTTCAGAAATAATTGAAAATCGAGTTGAATATGATTGAAAATGATTTGTAAAATTTTATCTTATCATATTGGATTTATAGTAATGTTATAGAACTTTTAAAATTGAATTTAAAGTTAATTTGTGAAAATTGAATATTTTAATATTTAATTATCGACTGGAAAATAGCCATTTTTCGAACAGTCTCGAAATTCGACGAAACTAGTTCCATTGGATTCATAATAGTTTATTATTATCGAATTTCAAATTTCATAGCAATCGGAGTTACCATTTGACCGTGGCAGTTGAAAATGCTTAGAAATTCATTTAATCGGTTTAATTTAAATCGATCGTTTATTTCCATAACTCACGCAGACGATCGAATTAGGCCTTGAAACATGTTCCATTGTGTTCGGAATGCGGGTAAAACATTACGAACGCCTGTCGGCACGTCTAATTTGAAGTTCGTTCGAAAATCATGTTATTTGTGGATAATAATATTTAATAATTTGTTATACGCATATATACGCATTCATCCCGTAACCCTAGCTTATTTCGTGGCCGCCACTTAACAGTTTTAATGGCCGAAAACTAGTGATCTTCTCCCTCTATTTACTTGAAATCCACGCTCCGATGGAGGAATCTCCCCACTAGGAAATTGTAGAACCCCTCGACCTCTTCATATCCATATGGTGGAGTGGCACAAAATTCGACAGGATGGCCAGAAATTGTCACCAAATGGGCAATGTTTATTCGCGTTTTTCGATGTATTGGGGCAGCCAAGTTCGACCGCATTCCAGGTGGTAGTGCCACGTGCGAAGGGCTTCGATTTGAAGTCGCCTGATCGTTGTCTCGTCGAGTGTGGTGGTCGCGACATTTAGGTTTCGAACGGCAGCGTTGGGTTTCCTCGTGTTCGACCTTTTCCTGTAGCATGCGTATGGAAGGAAGAAGGCTTGCATGTGGCCTTGATTTGCTGGTGGAAGATCTAACGGCTGTGATTTTCTATGGTAAAAAAATGAAGGAAATTTGTTTTAAATTATAAATATATATATGCAATCTTGTAAAACTCATATCTCATCCATACGTTATCAGAATCGGACGAAACTTTTTTGCATTGGAATCATGGTGACAAGCTCTACGTCATGGAATTGATTTGGGGACGTTTGAGGCTAACTAAAATTTCAGGTTAAATCGAACGTCGTTCGATTTGATTTGAAATTGAAAACCAAGGTGAGTATTTTATAACGCTCACAATGTACTGAATATCTTTATGGTAGTTAAATTTGATATTATGAAGTGATATGAATTTTATTTGTCGTTGTTTGATAAAATTTAATTGTCATATGGATTGTCATTTGAATTCACCGTTGAAAATTAAATTGACAGTCAAATTGAAATTAAAATTGAATTGCGATTAAATTACCTGACATTGATAACTATGAAATTGCCGTGAATTGTATTGTCTATTGGATGATGTATTTCGATGGATGCTATTGATTGATATTAAAATGATTGGATGTTTATTTGCTTATATATATCCTGTTATGCATACATATGACATTGTGATTTGGTTTAAGTGATATATATTCATCCCTGATATTTAATTGAAATAACTAATCACCTGGCCATAGGATAGTAAACTATATACGGACACCGGATTGGTTAATTTAATAATTTTTAAAATAGTTGGTTCGAAATTTATTTAAATGTTTTGATTTAAAAGTTATAAATAAAATCAATTTATAGAAATCGAATTTATCGTAAATTGAGTTTGGAATGTCGAAATAAATTTTGGTTAAAAGAAATTGTTAAATAACTTAAGTTGAGACTTTGAAATTTAAATTTGGGATATGATTGAACTCTGGAAATTTATTTGTTTTAAAGATTGAACATTATCTCGAGCTTTGAGTATTACTAAGTAAAATGATATAAAATGATATTTTGAAATTGAGCTTGCAATTGAATCATATTTGAAATTTGGATTTAAATTTGAATATTGAAGAATAATTTCGTTAAGAGTTATAAATTGATATTTTGAAAATCAAGCTCCAAATCGATATAAATTGAAATTAAATTAATTGAAGGTGAATGTAGAATTGAATTAATTTGAAGTCAAGTTGACATTGATTGAATTGAAATCGAAATTGAATCGGTAGAATGGAAATTGAAATTGAGTTGAATTGGGAAGTTATAATTGAAATGGTTTGGTTTTGAAGCTGTTTCATTTTGTTTCCAAATTTCTCTGTTGTATAAACCATCTTTAAATACTTAAACTATTTTGATCTATTTTTAATCTGCTTAACCCAATTTAAATTATTTTAAACAAATTATCCATTTGAAATCCATTTAAAGATTTTAAGTAATTTTTAACTATTTTTATTACTTAAACTACTTTTAAACTACTTAAAACTATTTTCTAAAAATTTCAAGCTGGTCAATAAGGTGAAATGTTTATATTTAAATCTTGAATTTAAATACGAATTGGGTTAAATGAAGTTGCAACCTAAATTGAAATTTGAAATGATTTTGAAATCGAAATGAGATATTGAGGCGAAAAATGATTTTGAAATCGAAATGAGATATTGAGGCGAAAATGATTTTGAACGGAATCTTACATCTTGAATAGATATGATGATATTTGAAATGGATTTGATTTTGAAGCGAATATGATATTTTAATATCAATTATGAATCGATTTGAAATGTAAAAGAGCCATCGGTGTAATAATACGTAGTTCTTAAAGAGACCGGGATCGGATATGGACATACTCTCTGTCGATACCGAAAACCACTTTAATAACTATTATACGTGGAGTGTTGATCCAGAATGAAGTGGATGGTTTGGTGAACGCGTTGACTGAAGAAAGAGAACGATTTTGGATGACCCCTGACATGACTAAAACAGGAGCCGCGCCGGGCCATTGAGGTTCGTCACCTCTAGCGGACACACTCCTTCGATACCATGTCTATTACATTTGTGATTCGATTTGGGTGCACCCCTTGATTTGGGAGTGTTGTTTCGCGGTGTTGGGGTAGTAGCTGCTATGCCCAACATCAGTCCGGATCATGCAACTACTAGTATCCTAGTTGGTATCGCCTCATGTACCTTGTCATACTGATTATCCTATTCGCGACCACTACGTTTTGATTTGTACCTTTAGTATATGGATTGCCCTCTGGTGACTTCCGGTTTTGGGGAAACTACGGTCTTGTATATGCTCTTGGGAATATAAACTGTGTTAAGGGTGGAATGGGCCATGGCTTAACGCTATTTTAATACTTTTACTTTAACGTAGACATATTATAATAGCGTATTGTACTACATAGTAGATAGTTTAACGGATCCTTGAGAGATGGAAAATCCCGTAACATCTCTTAAGTTATTGCACTCACGTTGACACTGGATAGGAGATGTCAAACCCCGTAAACATCTCTGACGCCGTCACACTCATATTTCTTATTCGATTTGACTTACATGAGATAGTTTAGTCCTGACTCGAGTGTTTTGTCTTTTCCTTACGCTCGGGTCAGCCTGAGCATTTCAGATAAGGTTGAAGATCTATTCTAGAGGACGAAGACGAAGTTTGGTATTATATCATTGTATTCTACTACTATATTATTTTCCGCTGCATTATTGTATTATCTCTGATATGTATGTAACTTTGATTTATGATGTATAATAATAACCAAATTTATTTTTTTAACAGCTTCATGAACTGTTATTTTATTATTATATCTTGTTCCTTCCGCTGCGAGATTCTGAGTTTGTTTCTGTTCTTTCTTTTCTTTTCTTATTTAACCCCATTAACCATCCGCCCTTTTGAATGGTTTAGAATCGGCATGTGTGTTTGATTTGTCGATTTAAACTGTCCAAAAAGTCGGGTCGTTACATATACCTATCATTTTCGTTTTCTACGTTGTACTATTTCTGTAAATAGTATTACTTTTGATCTATCGCTATAGTTATTGCTATACTTGTTAGTTTGTTGTTGTAATTTTATTACGACATAACTATTGCTTAAATTAGCTAATATAGACTTCCAGAGCAGTGGAAATCTGATTGATAAACTTGTGAGACAAGTTTATAATTGATTATTCTCTATTTTGGTATACTAGACATATAACATCTTAAGACTTTCCTGTTTTAACTACAATCGAGATGGAATCAGTAGAGCTCTCAACAAAGGCTACTACACACAACAGGCCCGATCCTTTTAAAGGAGATGGTGACGATTTTTTAACATGGCAGAATCAGATGTTATTTTACCTCACCACACTCGGTCTGCAACGGTATCTCGAGGAGGAGGAACCGATTCCTACACCAGGCAAGGAATCAGATGGTGCTACGTGGAAACGTTCCAATTTCCTATGCAGAAACTATATTCTGAATTGTCTCAACAAGGTGCTATACAAAGTATATCAACCTCTAAAGACAGCAAAAGCACTGTGGAATGCACTTGCCACGAAGTACAAGACGTAGAATATCAGTCTTAAGAAATTCATTGTAGACAAATTCATGGACCACAAGATGGTCGACTCCAAACCGGTGACTGCTCAACTGCATGAACTACAAATCATCATTCATGAACTCGAAGCGGAAGGTCATAAGGTTGGAGAATCGTTTTTGGTTGAAGCCATCACGGGAAAACTGCCGCCCTCATGGAGAGACTACCGCAACTATCTAAAGCATAAAAAGAAAGAGATTTCTTTGCAGGACCTCATCGTACGATTAAAGATTGAGGCAGATAACCGCGGAATTACCAAACAAAGCGAGGAGGCGTTGGTAACAGAAGGGTCGAAGAACAAGAATAAAGGCCACTTCAACAAAAAGAAGAACTTCTCAAAGAAAAGGAAAGCTCCTGAAAACAAACCCAAAGATAATAAAACCAAGAAGTTTAATGGCGAATGTTGGGTTTGTGGAAAAATGGGACACGCCGCTAGAGATTGCAGACACAAGAAGGAACGCAACTCAGAGGCAAATATAGTTGACAACATGGAAGTGGACGAGTCCAATTTTTTAGCAGTTATATCTAAATGCAATTTGGTTTAGAATCCTAACCAATGGTGGGTGGACACATGAGCTACTCGTCATGTCTACTCTGAAAAATCCATGTTTTCAACATATAAAAAATTCGATCAGGAAGAAAAACTCTACATGGGTAATTCTGCTGTTTCCATGATCGAAGGCAGTGGCACAGTAATCCTCAAGTTTACTTCTGGAAAAACTATCAAGTTGAATGACGTGCTCCACGTTCCAGACATACGCAAGGATCTGATCTCTGGTTCAGTATTATCAAAGAAAGGATTCAAAATGGTGTTCGAGTCAGACAAGATGGTTCTGTCCAAAGCTGGAATGTATATCGGAAGGGGATATTTATGTGATGGCCTATTTAAGGCAAATGTAGCCATTATCGGCAATAAAACTATGTATATATTCTGATTGTGCTATTAATAAAATTGAAGTTTCTTACTTGCTTGAGCATGAAATTTTACTATGGCATGATAGATTAGGACACGTAAACTTCCGAAAAATGAAAACATTATCAAACTTGGGATTAATTCCGAAATTCCAAATAGATAAGAACTACAAATGTGAGACATGTGTAGAAGCAAAAATGGTTAAAAAAACCATTTCAATCTGTTGATAGAAGTACCGAACCACTAGGTTTGGTTCATACAGATTTATGTGATTTTAAATCATTACCTACAAGCGGTGGGGAAAAGTACTTTATCACATTTATTGACGATTATACGCGATATTGCTATGTATATCTTTTGAATAGTAAAGATGAAGCAATTACATCATTTATAAAGTACAAGGCTGAGGTAGAAAATCAGTTAAATAAAAAGATCAAGATATTGAGATCTGATCGAGGTGGAGAATATGAATCACCATTTGAACAGTTCTGTGCCAAAAATGGTATAATTCATCAAACAACAGCTCCATATTCACCACAACGAAATGGTGTAGCCGAGAGGAAGAACAGAACGTTGAAAGACATGATTAATGCCATGCTTTTAACATCTGGTCTACCGACGAACTTGTGGGGGGAAGCCTTAAGTATGTCTAATCACATATTAAACAAAGTCCCTCACAATAAAACAGGAACAATTCCATATGAGTTATGGAAAGGACACAAACCAAGCTTTAAATACCTCAAAGTGTGGGGGTGCTTGGCAAAAGTTCCAGTTCCGCCTCCCAAGAAAGTCAAACTTGGACCAAAAACAGTAGATTGTTACTATCTAGGGCCAGCCCAAAATAGCAGTGCCTACAGATTTTTTGTATTCAAGTCTGGTATAGCTGATGTTTATGTAAATACAATCATGGAATCAAGAGATGCCTCATTCTTTGAAGATGTGTTTCCGCACAAAAGGAATGAAGGGAATAATGTCCCTAAAAGGACAAGAGAAGAATCAAGCAATTCACATGAAGATGAAACTCATCATGAGATTCTAATCATTTAATTCTCCTCCCTCTTCGCTCGAAGTGCAAAATTATGTGTTTTATATAGAAATTAGGTTGAAGAAAATGAGTTTTAGGAACGCTTCAAAAATCGCTTTAGAAATTGCCTTTGAAATTCTCCTATTATGGAGTAATTAATTTAATACTTAAAAGTAATATTAAATAATAATTTCAAAAGTCAATTAGGTTTTATAAAGTATTACAAAGTGTTTTTCAAGCAAATTGACTTTTGAAATTATTATTTAATATTACTTTTAAGTATTAAATTAATTACTCCATAATAGGAGAATTTCAAAGGCAATTTCTAAAGCGATTTTTGAAGCGTTCCTAAAACTCGTTTTCTTCAACCTAATTTCTATATAAAACACATAATTTTGCACTTCGAGCGAAGAGGGAGGAGAATTAAATGATTAGATAAACGCACGTGTTCATAGCACGCGTTTTATCTAATCAAAATTTTCAGTTGCTTTGATATAGAAAATCACTGGTTCAAAACAGCCAAAATTCTTGTTTTCTTTGTGTTTGCTGAAAAGTGCAATGTTCAAAAAAAAATCATAACTCTTTCACTTTGCAGCGAATTGCTCCAAATTTTGGATACGTTATAGTTTTTATGTCACAGCTTGGTATGAGGAAGTTGAACCAAGAAGAAGCGTAAGGGCTAGGACTTCCAAGACATTTGGTTTGGATTATTTCACATATGTGTTAGAACATGAACCTCAAACGTACAAGGAAGCAATGTCATCTTCTGAATCTTCATGTTGGAAAGAAGCAATCCAAAATGAGATTGATTCAATTCTAAGTAATAAAACTTGGAAAATTGTTGATATTCCACCTGGAATAAAACCTATTGGCTGCAAATGGATTTTCAAAAAGAAAATGAAAGCAGATGGCTCTATCGACAAGTATAAAGCCAGATTAGTAGCCAAAGGATATCGTCAAAAAGAAGGAGTAGACTTCTTTGATACATATTCACCGGTAACACGAATAACCACTATAAGAATGCTAATAGCAATTGCATCGATCTATAATCTAGAAATTCATCAAATGGATGTAAAGACAACATTCTTAAATGGAGATCTCGATGAGGAGATCTACATGGAGCAACCTGAAGGTTTTGTTTCCAAAGGAAATGAAAACAAAGTCTGTAGATTAGTAAAATCATTATACGGACTAAAACAAGCTCCAAAACAATGGCACGCAAAATTTGATAGTGTCATGATGAGAAATGGTTTTCGTATAAATGAATGTGATAAATGTGTTTATTATAAACAAATTGGACAATCATATGTGATGATTTGTTTATATGTAGACGATATGTTAATATTTGGTCCAAATACTCAGGTAATAGAGACCATAAAGAAGATGTTAATTAGCAATTTCGATATGAAAGACTTAGGAGTTGCAGACGTTATTTTGGGAATCAAAATAATAAGAACACCTAATGGAATTGAATTGTCTCAGTCACACTATGTAGACAAAGTGATTGAAAAATTCCAAGACTGTGGAATTAAAGGAATGAGAACACCTTTTAATCCATCAGAAGTACTGCATAAAAAAACTAATGAGAGTGTAATGCAACTGGAATACTCTCGTGTAATAGGATGTCTCATGTATCTCATGAATTGCACAAGACCAGATATAGCTTATGCAGTAAGTCGACTGAGCAGGTATACAAGCAATCCAGAAAAGGAACACTGGAAAGCACTAATGAGAGTGCTTGGATATTTAAAAAATACTACAAATTATTCCTTACATTATGGAAAATATCCTGCCGTTTTAGAAGGATATAGTGATGCAAACTGGATTGCTGATTCAGAGGAATCGAAATCAACAAGTGGTTATGTATTTACCTTAGCAGGGGCAGCAGTGTCATGGAAATCTACTAAACAAACATGGATAGCTCGATCCACTATGGAATCAGAGTTCATCGCTTTAGATAAAGTAGGCGAAGAAGCAGAATGGCTTTGTCATTTTTTAGAAGATATTCCATTTTGGCCTAAACCTGTACCGGCCATATGCATACACTGTGATAACCAAGCTGCGCTAAGCAGAGCGCACAACTTTGTGTATAATGGAAAGTCACGACACATTCGTCGACGCCATAACACAGTTAGGCAGTTACTCTCAAATGGAACTATTTCCATAGATTATGTGAGAACAAATGATAACCTAGCGGATCCATTTACTAAAGGTTTATCAAGAGAGAAAATTGACTGCGCATCGAGGGGAATGGGTTTAAAAGCATAAACCACCAAGAGTTATCTTATACGGAAACCTATCCTAGCGATTGGAGATCCCAAGGACTAGGATCAATAGGCAAACCAGTTCTGAGTAACTCAAGACGTAATGCATTTGCTTGGACATAGTCCAACTCCATTCCTATGGTGCACAATATAAATGCATGCCTACAGAAGTATTTAAAGGTTAAAACTATGTTTTTTAATGATGACCATATCTTGAATATAACAAGTGGAGTATATGTAGGATACTCTTAATGGTTGTTATCACCTATGTTAGTGTGAGCTGGGTCGGCTCTATGAGAATATTAAAGGCTTATATTTTCTATAAACACTCGCATACCAAAAAGTGTTCAAGACCAAAATGAACACAACCAAGAGATTGGATGTGAAAGGAAATAATGCTTCGTAAAACTTATTGTCTGGATATACAATAAAGGCCGACGGTTCAAGAAATAATTCACCGATTAGCCAAGTAGATCCGATAAGTTTTAACTAGGGAAAGTTCAAAGTGAAATATCTACTTATCCATGATAAAGCATTAGTCCATATGTACTCTGTGATATTTCGCTTTGTGTGGGGGAAAAGTATATTATCATTTATGTGGGGGATTGTTGGAATTCCTAAGTACAAAGTGTAAATGAAATACACTTGTCCCACATCGCCAAATATACAAACAAAGCCAAGTATATTAATATCTTCCAAATGAAGGGGTTGGGGCCTTGGGGCACCCAAATGTTTGCTTCGTTGTGAGGAGGGAGATCATGCATTACCACCGCGCGCGCGCCGCCGCCGTCCGTCCGCTCGGGTTCGGGTATAATATGATCCTATTTTTACTACAAAACTGGGCCGGATTTTCTGACAGTTGCAGGCTATACGAACATGTGTGAATCTGTTCATAAGCGGACGCAGATTGACTGAGGGGGTGCGACTTCTGAAACGGGCGCGGGTTTTTTGGCGAACAGACCCATCCAGTAGCAGACGATAGCAGGTGCGGCCTGTTAGACGCGAGCCGGTGCGGCTTATGACAGCAACAGGTGCGAACACAGAACCAGTTGCGAACGGGTGCGGCCCATTAACGAACAGCGGCAATGAAAGGCAACGGGTGCAACCTTTCAGGCAGACGCGACTGTTCGAAGGGGTGCGGACGAAATTATAAATAGAAGAGAATACTGATCACATTCTCATTCCATTCCAGTTCTAATTTCTTCTGCTTCTTCTTTCTCTAGTGCTCTATACAATATATCACAGAGTTGACATACTCATTACAATCTCGTGCAGATTACGTCTGTTGTATCTTGGAAGACTTTAAATAAAGTCTTAAGGAAATTGTTACGACAAGCCTCAGACGGAATTTCCTTCTTCAATCGGTTAGATTTATATATTTATATATATTTATCATTTTCGTTTTCTACGTTGTACTATTTCTGTAAATAGTATTACTTTTGATCTACCGTTATAGCTATTGCTATAGTTGTTAGTTTGTTGTTGTAATTTTATTACGATATAACTATTACTTAAATTAGCTAATACAGACTTTCAGAGTAGTGGAAATCTGATTGATAAACTTGTGAGACGAGTTTATAATTAATTATTCTCTATTTTGGTATACTAGACATATAACAATAACCGCGTTCAAGAGTTTGGAAAATAACCAGAGGTTGAGGTTAATGTCTGAGTCCATGCCGATGTTTACGACCATCAAATCATCAATGTAGAAAACAATGTAACCCATAATATCACATCCATCAAAAAACAAATCCAACCGCCTGGAATTGTTGGTGACAAAGTTGAATACAACTAGCGTACATTGTACTGTCCTTTCTGGCTTCGCTTATGTTCTCTAATGTAGAAATGCAAGAATATAGGCATAAAGCTTAGTAGATCTTATAGAAATGAATCGTATAGATATTGCACTCTAATCGTTTTTGATATCTTAAGAGACAAGTTTGCAACTATAAATCATATAAATAAATATTCTCTAACTTTAAAGTGTGATGCTTGGTTACATGAATTAGAACTGACAGTTAATGCTCTGTCTTCAAGAAAAGAAGAAAGAGCATTCACTACTCAAATGGTACAGATGTCATAAACATTCCTGTAAAATGGCACTTCCAACAATTGCACCTTCTGCTCCCCATCCTGCTACCTGTAAATATATATTTTATAAGAAGATATAATTACAGAATCTAATATGAATATAATTATGAAAATTATAGCTAAAATTGCATTCTTTTATGTTACTGACCTGTTTCAAAAGCTCTGGCTTTGATATGCCAAAGCCTACATCCACGGGTTTAGTTTTTGCCTGCATATAAATTGGATCTTATTGGAAAAAAGAAGTCTCTGAATAATATGCATATTACAAATGATTTAATTTCGTAACATGTGTGCATACATAAAGAAAATAAACCATACATAATATAACCTAAGAAGTAACGCTTACGTTCACGTAAAATAAATTACAAATTGTCTACTCTGTCTGGTTTTTGATCATCTGACATGACAAATAACTGCCCATAGCCTTCAATATTTCCAGGTAACATATTGTAAACTTTTTCCTCTAATGGAAGATCATGGGCTACTGCTGCACGAACTATGATAGAATTTGTTTGTATGTTAGTGGCTAACAGAGCATTCCTAAGCCTTCTACAATTACAGGCATATGATATATTTGATGATTCCAAAAATTAATTGGTTAATTAAATTGCAAATAGTTAAATGTTTTTGATACAAAATATTTGTAATATCATCTTGACGTGGTCCAGAGTTTCTAAAATTTATTTCTCTGCATGACAAATTCAATTTCAAAGTTACGCAGTATATAAGAACCAATGATCAACTAAATATGTAAATTTGGTCTCTATATTTGAAAAATAAAAAACGCAAGGTGCTTTGCACTTTTCTGACAGAAAATGCAAAGTAACATGTACTTTTCTGATTTTGGAATTCTTTTCGAAATTTTGAAATTTTTTAAAAATTTTCAAAATTTTGAAAAGCGCAAGTTAACTTGCACTTTCTATCAGAAAAGCGCAAGCTAGTTTGCGCTTTTTTATTTTGAAAATTTTGAACATTTTAAAATTTTTGAAAAGTGCAAGGTAACTTGTGCTCTCTATCAAGAAAGCACAAGCTAGTTTGCGCTTTTTCGTTATGAAATATTTTTAAAATTTTTGAATTTTCAAAAAAAAATTAATGTTTAAAAAGCGCAAGCTAACTTGCGTTTTTTGATTTAGAAAAAACAGGGACCTAATTTACATATTTATTTCCACAGGGACTTTTCTCATAACAACAACAAAAATAGAGACCTTTCGTGCAAAGCCCCTAAAAAAAAGCGTAAATCATTTTTCCAATTAATTGCAGAAAATGGTAAAAATTACCGTTATGACTAGAAAATGCAGTAGCAAAAAATTAAATAATTAGCCGTGGACATGTAATAGGCTCAGTTTAAAAGCATTTGTTATCTTTATTTCCTTTTAGTGGTTTTCATTATTTTATTACTTGTTTGGTCATTCAGCAGTTGGCCTTATCTCCTTCTTGGGGGGGGGGGGTGTTTTCTAATCATGGTTAAAGCTAAAGAAATTATGCATGAAAATTAAACTTTATAAAGTTTATTTAACATGTTTCAAATTTTAACTTATTTTCCCATGTGTTCCAGCCGTAGATCAATATTATGTTGTCTTGTTCCAATTGTATATGAAAACTATGAGTTTATTTTTGTTGTCAAACTATCACTACTAGAAAACGGTTAAATAGCGACCGGGGGGGCGACGGCTTCCGACGGCCATTTTCCGACGGCTTACGGCCGTCGGAAAATCGCAAACTTTAGCCTCCAGCCGAGCCTCTTCTTCCTCATTTCAGCATACGTAAAAAAAATTCCCAAATTCACTCCCCAAGCCTCCAATCACTAATTTCGTATTTTTGCATCCTCCCCGACTACGTATTCAACCTCTCTTGCTTTCTAGCTCAGGTATAATCTCTTATTTTCGTAAAAAATTCAATTTTTACCCTATTTCTAGATTTGCATAAGTTGATAAATTAGGGTTAATTGGTGATTGAAATTGTTTCCAATAATGTTATAATAGTTTCAAGCATTTCATGGTATACCTATTTCATCTTTTATCGTGAAATTGTGAAAAACATGTATAATTTGTGGTTGTTCGTATATATGTAAATCGTTGTGTATGCCTTGATTCTACGATTGTATATGTGTGTAGCGCTGCTATCATTGTATTGTGTTAGTTTGAATAAGATAAAATGAATGCACGAGCTAGGAGTATTATATTGTGCACGTATTGACTTATGCAACAAAAAAAATGCATGAGTCTAAATTATAATTGTGTGTATTGAAAAATGACAAAAATGTTAAATCAGCCTTAAGTTGATGTAATACGTCGAATAAATTTGTTAAATTAAAATATAGTTTTGTAAATGTTAACAGTTAGTAAAACTATATTTTTTCGTAAAATGCGCATATTTAATTAACTAATGTCCCTTAGAGAGTTTTTGGCCTCGTCTGACGAGTGTTATACATGATCGTTATATAAATAGTCATTTTTTTTTCAAAAAAAGACCATTTATATTCATCTGGTACAATGTTTGTTGGATTTGTCCCTGTATTGGACAAGTTATGAACACAGTAAGCATTTACATTTTATATACTACTTCGTCTCAAACGGTTCATAAAATTTCGGCCTAACTTTTCTTTTTTGTTTCCTGCGTACATGCATTTGTGTACAATGCAGGGAACAAAAGGGAAATGCTGCCGAAATTTTGTTGAATTGTTTGAGATGAAGTAATATACGAAATGTAAATGCTTAGTGTGTTTGTAATGGAAAGTGGGATGCCTGGCCATGGGAAAAAATCTTTTTGTACAAAATTTTGTATCGATATGTTAAAAAATAAAATGTGTCATATTTGAAAATATTTTTTAATTTGTGAAATAGTTCTTTAAATTCAAATATTATACGACCATGAAATGATTGATTATTTTGTTTTTTAATTTTGTGACTCATTTTCTCAAATATGAAAAATGATTGATTATTTTATTGATCAGAGGAGACGGATGTACCAAAGAAAAGGACTGAGAGGCTCAATAAAAGAAGATTTTTATAACGGCATAAACGTATTTGTTGAATTCGCTTTAAGTAATAACGGAAACGATCCAGAAATTCATTGTCCGTGTAGTAGGTGTAGACATTTGAAGTATTTGTTATCAGATATTGTGAAAGTTCATTTGTGTCAAAACGGTTTCATACCCGAGTATTATGTTTGGAATCGGCATGGAGAAGTTGTAGCAAATACTTCTGTAGAGTCTGAAAGTGTCGTTAACGAAGTAATTACGACGACCCGTATAGAAAATATGGTCGAAGATGCAGCACGATCAATGTTTCCTATGGTTGAAGTTGACGACGATGATGGAAATGTTGAAGAACCAAATATTGAAGCAATTTTTTTTATGATTTACTAGATACTGCTAAGAAACCTATTTGGGATAGTTGTAAAAGCGGCACTCAGCTATCAGTAATCGCAGAATACATTGCGATGAAGTCAAAATACAACATCACTGAAGCTGGGTTTACGGCTGTTGTACAAGCTGCAAAAAGACATATGCTGCCCGATAATCTAATGTGTGAAAATCACTATGAAGTTAAAAAACTTATGTCGGCTTTTGGTTTACCTTATCAGAAAATAGATACATGTTTAAAAGGCTGCATGTTGTTTTGGAAAGAAGACGCAAACCTTAGAAATTGTAAAATTTGTAATCAGGAGAGATACAAACCAAGAAAAAAGAAGAGGAAGGAAGTTCCGTACAAGCGTATGCATTACTTACCCGTCACTCCAAGGCTTCAAAGATTATATGCATCTTCTGTTACTGAATCTAATATGAGATGACATAGTGTGAGAACGGAGGAAGATGGTATGTTGACACATCCGGCCGATGGAGAAGCATGGAAGCATTTCGATAAAACGTATCCAAATTTTGCAGCTGAGAGTCAAAATGTTAGATTAGGATTATGTACGGATGGTTTTTCGTCATTTTCTCAATTTGGTTCTAAATATTCATCCTGGCCGATTATCGTCACACCGTATAATTTACCTCTATGGATGTGTATGAAAACGCAATATATGTTTCTTACTGTTGTCGTTTCTGGCCCCGACGATCCGACACAAGGATTCGCTGTATATTTACAACCGTTGATTGAGGAGTTAAAAATACTGTGGAACGAAGGAGTAGAAACATACGATGTGTCCAAGAAGAAAATTTTTCGTATGTTTGCTTCTTTGTTGTGGATCATAAGTGATTTTCCTTCCTATGTAATGCTTTCAGGATGGAGTACTGTCGGTCGTCTAGCATGTCCATATTACATGGATGAAACACGAGCGTTTTCTTTACCTCATGGTAAGAAAATTTCATGGTTTGACTATCATCGATATTTTCTCCATGTAAATCATCCCTTCAGAGGAGACAAGAAAAACTTTTTAGCTAATAGAGTAGAAACCAGACAACCACCGACGATATGGTCAAGCGAAGACATATATGAACTTGTTAGGGACTATCCAAAGATATATGAAACTGGAGTGCAAACAGAAATTGAAGGCAAATCGATTGTTCATAACTGGTGCAAACAAACTATTTTTTGGGAGTTTCCATATTGGAAACATCTTCTGCTTCGTCATAATATAGACGTGATGCACAATGAAAAAAATGTATTTGATAATGTTTTTAACACAATTTTGAATGTGAAAGGGAAGATGAAGGATGATTTGAAATCAAGACGCGATATAGAAGAATTATGCAAACGTCCTGAGCTTCATATGAAACCAAATGACAACCCAAAGCATGTTACGAATTAAATAATAATCAAGTTAAAGTTGTGTTAAAATGGGTGGAAGGGTTAAGATTTCCTGATGGGATATCATCAAATCTTCGTAGATGTGTTGACTTTAAAAACGGTAGATTGAGCGGAATGAAAAGCCACGACTGTCACATAATGATGGAAAATTTATTTTCCGTTATGTTCAAAAAACTAATGTCGTTAAAAGTTTGGAAGGTAGTAACGGAGCTTAGTATGTTTTACAAAGAGCTTTGTTCGACTACTTTAAAAGTGCAACGTTTACGTAAACTTGAAGTAGATATTTCTATATTGCTCTGCAAATTAGAGAAAATATTTCCCACAGGTTTTTTTAATGTAATGGAACATTTACCTGTTCATCTCCCATCTGAAGCACGACTTCGAGGTCCTGTCCAATATGGATGGATGTATCCATTTGAGAGGTATGTAATATGTTATCACGTAATTTAATTGCATTTGAAAGATGAAGTTAATGTAAATTAATTTTGCATAGATATCTAAATCATCTGAAGAAAAAAGTGAGGCAAAAAGCACGAGTTGAAGGTTCGATATGTAAACCTTACATCGAAGAAGAAGCTTCGTTCTTTTTCTCTCACTATTTCAGTGACCATGTGAATATATCATTTGAAAGTGTTCCTTGTAATGACGAAGGCGACGAACAAGAGTCCTCTCAAGCAATGTTATCTATTTTTAGACAATATGGTCGAAAATGTGTAGAAATATGGCTAGACGATAGAGATCTTCATGTAGCACACACTTATATTCTTCTAAATTGTGCCGAGGCTGCACCCTTTGTTAGGTAATCTGAAATAATAATTGTGTTTTATTCTTTTCTATAATGCATGCGCGTGTATAACCTAATGTAATAATTTGTTTATATATACAGTTTTTATGAACGTGAACATCCGAACGGAGATCTCAGTAAAGAATTTTCCGGTTGATTTTCAAATTACGTTTATGAGCCGAGAAATTGTGCTGTTGACGAAGGGTTGAAACATCTTGCGATGGGACCAAAAAGAGTGGTCAAGACATATCTAATATATTTCGTCAATGGATATAAATTTAACACCAAAGAATACGGTGAAGAAAAATTAACGAATAATACTGGTGTATTTGTTAAAGGTAGTGACGATCCAGAAAATCACATAAATTAATGATTTTTATGGCATTCTAACACAAATTTTGCAACTGACATATTTCTCACGACCCGCGGAGAAGGTATTTCTATTTAGATGCAATTGGTTTTGCAATGTTCCAGGTTCTGGAATTAATGTTCATAAGGATTATAATCTTATCGAAATAAAGCATACATCGCACTATCACAAGTACGATCCTTTTGTACTAGCCAAACAAGCATTGCAAGTTTATTACGCTCCTTATCCGTCTCTAAAAAGAGATAAAGCAGATTGGTCTGCAGTTTTTAAAACAAAGGTCAGATTTACATTCGATGGGAAGAATATTCCATACGAACAATCTTAATAGGCAGATCTTGAGGAAAATAACGAATAAATACTATAGACAATCATACAGATTTTGGTCCTTTGATCGATGAATCAAATCTTTTGGTAGAAGCGTTTGACAGTACGGAGGAAAATATCGTAGAAAACGAGACCGAACCTGAATCAGAAGACGATGATGATTGATAAAAATCCGAATCTAATTTTTTGCAATTGATGTAACTATGTTGAATTCTTGATGTATTATGAAATTGATGTAACTATGAAACCAAATCTGTATGTTTACCATTGTTTACATGTTTTATGTCATTTCCATTTGTCATTTATTTAGCAGTTTTTATTAAAAATGCAATGTAATCTGCTTATCGTCGGAACACGAGACCCATTATGAATCAGGTATAACACACTTCCATTTCTATTTCCATTTCAGTCATTAATTTAGTAATTTATACCGTTGATGTCATTTACGTATGAAATATATTTCATTATCAAGTTATTATTCTCTTTTGAAATGATGTGTATATATGTCACAGGTTTATCGTAATGTCATCTAGAGGTAGGAGCTCTTCCCGATCTTTAGGAGGCGATGGCAGTGGTCCATCGCAAGCATCACAGCGTCCTGTAGTTTCTTTAGTACCTAGAGCAGAGGGGTAAGAATTAAATTTTATTCAGCATTTTTTTGATATACGTACGTACTTATCTGTATCGTATTTAAAAACAGGGGGTTCAACCTACTTCCCTCGAAGGTTGTGTTGGATGTTTCTAGAGCTTCTTACCGGAGTAGGATGAGTGTGTGTTGGCCGAAGTGGGATAACATCCCTCTCCACATAGTAGAGTGTATTTGGCAGGATGTCCTAGTAAGTATATTTTTCTAGTTTCCATTTTTAATTCGTTTTTGTCGTTTATTTTACTGTTTATCGTTTATATTTTAATATTCTTTTTGCTTTTTATCGTGAAACACAGGCTGAGATAGACATTAAAACGGACGATATGCAGTTGGCACGAGAATATTGGATGAAGAAGATGCGTAAAAACTATAAGGACTCGATATCCGAAATCAAGAAATCAGGTAAGAAACACCGTTGGATGGGGGAGAGCGTATGGCAAGCATGGTTGGGATACTAGGAAACTAACGAGGCGAAGGCAATTATACTAATTTTTTTAAATTATTTGACTGGTAGTAAATATCAAATAATACATGATCGATAAATAATGTATCAAATTTTGAATGTACAGGCAGAGTCGAAAATAAACTTTGCAAACAAAAATAAAAATCCTGTCACTCATCGCGGATGGTCGAAGTCATTTCAGCAGTATCGGCAGGAGTTGGTAAATTTACTGAATGCAAATTGTAAATAATTATGCTATATAATTTTAAATGTACAATAATTGTATGTAAAAAGCAATTTCAGGAAGTTGAGGCGCATGGTCCCGTGGGCTATATGGACGTGTTTACTCGTACGCATGCTGTCGAGCATGTAAATCCGGACGGGACAGTTTCGTATACATGGCAGGATGATAAATCCAACAAGAGCCATGTAAGCATATTTCATTTTATGCACTATTAGTAATTGTTCTACTTGTTAAAATATAATGAAATAAGATATGATGTTATTAATTTGTTAATGCAGGAAAAGTTTATGGAGCAGCGCCAGAAACTCCTTGCTGATACGGGTCGAGATCAGTTGACGACGGATGAGGAGGATGCTATTTTTGAGTCAGTTATGAATCCATCGGAGCATGGCAGACGATACGGATTTGGCAATCAAGTGGTAAGTAAATAATATATTGGGTATCATATAAGTTTTCAAATTCAGTACATTGGTTTTGAGTCACTTTGTTATGAAAGCATTATGCATTACCAAAATATATTAATTCGTTACTTGAATGTCATTTCAAAAAATAACAACGAAAAAGACATGTTATTTAATTTAGTTTGCCTGATATATGCGTACACATGCATAAATTTATCACATTTACTATTAAAGAGATCAAAAGCAGTGATATCTCGTAATGTAACGTACTATTGTTTTTGTTAATAAATGGTTGAATCACAATTTAAAAACGGCCAAAAGAATATATTTTCGAATGTATACATTATACGTGCATAAACTAAATTAAATAACAATATCACACTGCTAATCATTCACATACTTGCACATACACTTACATAAACATGCATAAACTAAATTAAATAACATTATCACACTGCTAATCATTCACATACCTCCATATATACTTACAGAGATCACATAGCTAAATTAAATATTTATTACAGGCCAGCAGTCAGAGACGGGGTAGGCAGACTAGAGCTCAGATCGATCTAGCAGAGATCGAAGATTTGCGGGCTAGAGTGGCGTAGCTGGAGGAGCAAAACCGTCGGCAGGCCATAGAGACCACACAGTTGCTAGACCAGCATATCGCCGAGTACATGCAGCAGTATGGTGGCCGCTTCCCTTCCTCTGTTGGCTCTGGTTCTGAAGGAGATTGATTGATTGCTTTGGTCGGTAAGTTTTTTTTTGTTTTGTATGATTTGGTAGATGGTGGAGGTAGTTGTTGATTTATGTACTATGTTATTATACACTTAGCTGTTTTGTTGTATAATTATGTGGATGTTGGGGATGTTGGGTGATGATTATGTGTTTTAACTTAATTTTATGTCTTTTTTTTGTTTGGTAAATTGTGCATAGTTTGGTTTTTAATATTTGGTTGGAATATCATATATTGGATTCTACAGAATAGTGTTTGTATGGGAAATGTGAATGGAAAGCTATATCGCAGCAGAAATAGAAAAAATGCAGCAGATTTCCATCGGCTTCCGACGGCTTCCGACAACTTTCAGGTAATATTTTTTTGACGGCTTCCGACAGCTTTCAGATCAATTTTTCCGACGGCTTCCGACGGCTTTCAGATCAATTTTTCCAACGGTTTCCGACGGATTTCGACAAGCGTTGGAATCCGTCGGAATCCGTCGAAAGCCGTCGGAAAAACGAATGGCGAGATCCATAGGAAGCCGTCGGAAACACTGCAGGCCGACGCCTTATTTTCCTACGGCTTTTTCCGACGGCCGCCGACGGTTTTCTGTCGTCGGAAAATGCCTTTTTCCTTGTAGTGTATATGCATAAACAAATTTGGAGGTGGTCTAACTCAAACTTTTGTTTTTATGTCACTGAGGCACAGTACCATTTACTTGTTTAAATGACTTGTCGATCATGTTAGAAATCTTGTCTAAAGAAGCAATGGTTACATCCAACCATAGTTATCAAGACGTGCGCCTAGGCTTGAAAAAGCTCAGGCGCACGTTGTGCGTCTTTTTACAGTTTGAGTGCGCCTTTTTGCAATTTGAGACATCTTTTTGCAAAATTCAAATTTTAGTTTATAAAATAGTTAAATAAAAAAATTTAATAGTTAAATGAGTTATAAAATATGATTTAGAATTTAAAATTTAGATGATAAAATATTTAAATAGTTAAATAAATTATAAAATATGATTTAAAATTTAATTTGTAGTTAGTAAAATAGTAGATCAAACTTGTATAAATGACACGCAAAAAGACCCAAGGCTCAAAAAACCCAAGGCTCAAGGTTTGCACCTTAGCGCCTTAACTACTATACTTGCAAGTAAAATCTACGTGGACATAATACACAGTTTTTATGGTTCACCTGTTTTTTTGGTTTTTTTTACCTGGTCATGTAGTTTGATCTTTGATGAAACAGTTCATTCAAAGTTAGGGAAATGTTTTTCATAACAGTTTTAAAGAGTGAAATAATTAGCTTTATCCCATGTATTTAAATATAGATTAGATTCACCCGATATCTAATCCTTTGATTATGACAACAGTTACCTCAATTAACTGGTTCCACTATTTTTCCTCATTCTAACCATTTATGAGTTGTTTATGAAACCTCATACTCAGAAGGAATTAAATAAACTCTATCATGGTTTGTGCTTGTCAACCATCTTAGATTGAAAGGTTTTAAGTCTGGTTATCCAATAGAACATGATTGGATATAAGGTCATAGAATATTTCAGTTAGGGATAATATAGTGCTTTTTCTAGATGAAACGCCTACCAAAGCCGCTATTTGGTCGCCATTTACCTTAAGGGTGAAGTCTTTTAGAACGAAAGTTCAAGGTGGGTTGGGAGGAGAAGTTCAGGGTGCTTTGGCCTAAGAAGTTGCAAGTTTGAGGTGTGAAGTTTATGTAGTTTGAGTTTGTTTGTAAATATGGGGTTGTGATTTTGATGATCACATGAAAATGGATTAGTTTGTTTATGGCTTCTTCTTACTGAGGGGGAGATGCATTTGTTTCATGTTTGATTAATATAGTATGTTTGATTAATACAAAGGTTAACTTCAGTTTTGTTTGTTTATAGTTTTAGTTATATGCTTTAGAATCTAATACTAAGGTTGATTTAATTTTGAGATGAAGGAAAAACACACATGCACATATATTCATTTCTCTAGTTTTAAATGAAACGTAATTCATTTTTCATAGTTTTACTTATGAGTTAAAGTGTGAATAAAAAAAAATTCTACTTTACAGGTGGATATATATCTTTGGTGCAAAAAGTAATAACATGCCACAACAAGTTATAGATTCGAAGTTACTATTGATGCTAGTTCATAATATAGATTGATGGAAGGATATTGCATATATTTATTATGTAACCCTACATGTTGATTGTGAGATGTTTGATTAATATAATATGTTGTTAATTATGAAATGTGTGATTAATATAACATGTTGTTTGTGAAATATAATATGTTGATTATGAAATGTATGTGTTTATATTACTGTGTCATATATGAATTGTGACTGCCTATAGAACTGAAACCTATAGGGGGAAATGCACGGACCCTATACAATAGCGTTTTTAAAACGCTATGGAAAAATCATAGCGTTGAATAAATGCTATGCAAAATTTCAATAGCATTTTAGAAACGCTATAAAAGGTTCCTTACTAATAAAAAAACACTCATAGCAACACAAAATGCCGCTGTAGATAACATTCATGGCAACACAAGAAATGCCGTAAAAAATATCATGGCAACTACAAAAACGCTGTTAAAAGAACTCATAGCGACGACAAGAACGATGTTTAAAAGTTATTTTAGCAGGGCATAACCGCTATTAAATATAATTGATAGCAGTTGTCGAACGCTATGAAAAGTGGGTTAGCTCGTCAACACAAAGGCTGTGAAATGTTTTGATGATACCTATAAAACGCTGTTAAACTTATTTCTTGCAGCGTTTCAGAAATGCTAAGTATATTTTTGGCCTATAATGGCATGTTGTTACACAGCATTGTCAAAAACGCTGTTAAATGATTTATAGCAGTTTTTAAACGCTATGAAAGGTCTAATTTGTTGTCGTGTAGTCAAAGCCTCTAGATCCTTCCATTCTGTTAACATAGCTAACACCACATTCTTGTATTTTCTGCTAAGAGCATCCGCTACTTTATTTCCCTTTCCAGGTGTATACTCTATACCAAAATCATAAGCTGCCAAAAACTTCAACCACCTCTACTGCCTTTTATTCATCTCCTTTTGAGAGAATAAATACCTTAAAGACTTATGATATGTATATAAATCAAATCTCTCCCTAAGAGATAATGTCTCCATACTTTTAGCGCGGAGATCACCACTGCCAACTCTAGATCATGAGTAGGATATCTCACTTCATGCGGTCTAAGTTGTCGTGAAGCATAGGCAATAACTTTACCATTTTGCATCAACGCAGCCCCTAATCTGGTTCCATAGGCATCGGTGTACACTACTAATCCTTGATTCTCGTCTGGAACTACTAACACATGCGCGTTGGTAAACAAATGCTTTAACTTAAGGAATGCTTCCTCACATTTGTCAGACCAAATAAACGTCATATCCTTCCTGGTTAGCTTAGTCAAAGGCACTACCATCTGCGAGAAATCCTAAATGAATCTCCGGTAATAACCAATAAGTCCAAGAAAACTTCAAATCTCAGTCACCGTCTTTGGTCTCTTCCAGTTGTTAACAACCTCGATCTTATCTGAATCAACTGGCAAACCCTTCTTTGTAACCACGCGACCAAGAAACTTAACTTCTTTCTTCCAGAAATGACACTTTAAAACTTTGCATTCAACTGATGCTGCCTCAGCTTCTCAAGCACTACTCTATAATGAACTTCATGATCTCTTTCATCCTTGGAGTATATTAAAATATCATCTATAAATACCAATACGAACCTATCCAAGTGCTCTTAGAAAACTCGGTTCATCAAATCCACGAAGAAAGCTGGTGCATTTATTAATTCGAATGGTATTACTAACCACTCGTACGAACCATATTCAGTACGAAACGCTATTAATGGAATACTATCCTCTGCCACTCTTAGGTGATGGAAACCTGTCACCAAATCCAATTGGAAAAATACTATAGCTCCACTCAATTGATCAAATAAATCATCGATTCTCGGCAAAGGATACCTATTCTTAATCGTCTTTGCGATATTTCCCTATCTCGGCAAAATATCCTATCATCGTATCTATTTAACCAATCCATACTCAAAATGATCCAGAAGCCTGCGAAATCAAAAACATAGAAAGTGCATGCAAACTTATGACCTAACAACTCAAGTTACAACTGGTCATATCTCATTCCCAGAGTTGCATACCCTCCTATCGGATTCGCAACCCTTAAGGAAGTAACAAAGTATGAAGGTTCTAAACATAACTTATCTACCGAACACCGAGATATAAATTAATGCAATACACCGGTTACAAATAGTACCCTAACTGGTATATAATGAATCAAAAGCGTACCTTCTATCAAGGTCTTTCCTTTCTCAGCAGCGGTTGGTTTATAAAAAAGATGGTTCCAAAGCAAAGACTTTCTCCCTGTTCGCTCTGACTGGTTCTGGACACTGATTCTTGTAGTGTCCAATCTGGTCACAGTTGAAGCACTTCACTCCCTTCTTATCTGCAACCTTTTTTCCTTTTCCAGTTTGACATTCATGAGCAAAATTCCCTTCTTTTCGCACTTGAAACGGACTAGATCAGCTTTTTCCTTCATGGCAGCTCCTCCTTTCTGAACTCCTTTCTTCTTAAAGAATTTTCTCTTCTTTCCCTAAGAATCATGGGTTCCGATATGCTTCTCCTTCCCATAAGTAGAAAGGGTCTCTTCATTACAAATTGCCATCTCCACTACAACTGTACTTGGATCTCGGAGATGTGGCATAGTCGCCCTAGCAATCTTAGGTCTTAACCCTCGAATAAATTTCTCGTTTCTTTTAATGACGCTGTCAATGGTAGCATATCCATATCTGGACAACTCATCAAACTTCATAGCATATTCTATCACCGACATTTCACCTTGCACTAAGTCCATGAACTTTCTCAGAAATATTGACTTGGCAACTTCAGATAAAAACCTCTCTTCGAATCTCCTTTGAAATTCTGCCTAAGTCAACTCTTACTCGGGAACTCCCGCGGTAACACTATTCCACCAATAAAGTGCTGCTCCCTGTAACTGTCTAGAAGCAAGTCTCCTCTTCTGCTCATCATCTAATCCCAATTCAGCATTCCTTTCACAATGCAATAACCAGTTTTCCACTTCAATAGCATCCTCTGTTCCCGAAAATGGCTTTCCACCAAGACTGGTGTAATCCTTGCTCAGCTTAGCATAATTATTGCCAACTAGGGCCACAGAATTAGCTCCTCTAACAGCATACCCCTAGCTACTCCTGCATCTGCTCCAGCTTACATCAGATTGACAAAGAACTGATACATCCCCATATCTATTGGCGGGGTTCCAGCACCTACGTTGGCATTTGCATTTTGATTAGTATTTGCTTATCGACCTAGGTTTCTTCTAGTATTAAGTCGAGCATTCGCATTAATTGTGGTGCTTCCTCCACCTAGATTTCCTCTTCCATTTCCTGCCTCCATATCTTCCTTTCTAGTAAATCTGCATACAAGCCTTAGTAAGATATAGAAGAACGGTCTAAGAGAGGGAAATACGTACTTATAAATATATATATCAACTGCAAGTACGTTACTATAGCATTAACACTGATCTTGTTTTCTGATTCATTGGATTATGTTTTTAAAATCTTTTAGGCTTAAATTTCTTTTAAATTTACATAAACCTATGATCTGATACCAACTTTTAACATCCCCCATTTGAAGTCCCAAAACTAATTGCTATGGATACTGCAGTCATCCATAGTTATTAATTCTCGGTGATCAAATGTGGTAATGATAGATACATTGATATAACAAAAACACATGGATATGAAAAAATATTGAAATCATAAAATAAATTTCTCATTGCACTCTAAATCACATTTCAAATTCATTACATAATCCCAAATCGTAAACCACATTTAGAGAAATATAATTATTACAAAGTACGCCAAGAGCAGCATATGAAGATGCCCCCTTGGTTGATCAGAGTCTAAATATAGACAATTAAACAACTTTTCCATTACATCCAAAACACAGCGGAATCAAACAAAAAGAACTCCTACTAGCTAGCTTGCCTCCTGCATGTCTCCGGAAGCTTATCTGTCTACGGGAGAACCTGAAAACCTTAACTCTCAAACTACCCAAAATCAATTGAGAACCCGAGAGTTTAAGGGGAAAATATAAACTTTGAGTCAGACAGAAGGTTTGGTATGAATAATAACCTACCATCTAGAACCATATAGATATCTAATGAGACCACGTTGCTTAGCGGAATGGGTTTTCCCATCACTGGTATCTTAACCCATTTTATAATAACCATATACCATGCACCTGCATCCACAATGGTTAAGACATAACAAAAAAAGTAATATGATGATATGGAAACATGCAATATGCTTTGGATTTCCCATCCCCATTAACCTGACTATTTGTCTCAAATTATAGTTTCTAGGGTCACTATTAACCTATTAGTTTTTATGGGCTGACTAATAACCTGTTAATTCTTATGGAATTCCCATCCACCTTCATAGTTTTCATGGAATCACTATGAACCTATTGATTTCTACCAATACTATTATCCAATCATAGTTTTCATGGGATCCCTATGAACCTATTGGTATCTACCAACAACTTTCTCCAATCATAGTTTTCATGGGCTTACTATGAACCTATTGGATTCTCCAATAACTTCTCTCATATCATAGTTTTTATGGGATCGCTATGAACCTATTGATCTCTTTCAATAACTTATTCCAGACATAGTATTTGTAACGACCCACTTTTTTTGGACAGTTTAAATCGACAATCAAATACATATGTCAACTCAAACCATTCAAAAGGGAGGATTGTTAATGGGGTAAATAAGAAAAGAAGAGAAAGGAACAAGAAACAACCACAGAATCTCGCAGCGGAAAGATAAAATATAATAATCAAATAAACAGTTCATGAAGCTGTTTAATATACTTTTGATTATCATTTATACATCATTTATCAGAGTTATACATATATAACAGAACAAATAAAATAATGCAGCAGACAGCATGATGCAAGGATAATAATAGTAATAGTATACCAAATCTTCGTCTTCGTCCTCCATGATAGATCTTCAATAAGCTGAAAAACTCCGGACTGACCCGAGCGTAATGAAAAGACAAAACACTCGAGTCAGGACTAAAATATCCTCATGTAAGTTAAATTAATCGTAAATAAAAATGAGTGTAACGGCGTCAGAGATGTTTACGGGGTTTGACATCTCCTATCCAGTGTCGACGTGCGTGCAATAACTCAAGAGATGTTACGGGATTTTCCATCTCTTAAGGATCCGTTAAACTATCTACTATGTAGTACAATACACTATTATAATATGTCTACAGTAAAGTAAAAGTATTAAAATAGCGTTAAGGCGTTACCCATATCCCCCTTAACACATTTTTATATATTCCCATAGTCTATATAGTACCGTAATTCCTCCGTAAACTGGAGGGCTATCAGAGGGCACTCCATAGGTATGGTACAAAACAAACTCGTAGAAGGCGCTCTAGGGCATGTGAACACGGCACACGAGGAAATGCCAGGGTAGATATACCGTTTGCGGATCGGGACTGGTGGTGACGCATAGCAGCTACTACCGCCCACCTCGGACACACTCCCAATCAATCGAGGGGTGGCCACCAAAACAATCACAAAAGCAATAGAATGGTATCGAAGAAATATGCCCGATAAGAGGAATGACCTTACATTGGCCCAGCGTGGCTCCTGATTTTAGTCACATCTAAGCTGACTCACGGGAGTCAGGGTCACGTCATACCATATAGAATCGTCGCCAAACCATCCTACTTCATTTCTGGAATCTCCACCACGTACATAGTTGTTAAAGTGGTTTTCGGTATCGACAGAGAGTATGCCCATATCCGATCCCGGTCTCTTTAACAACCAAACGCTTATTACACACCGGATGGTTCTTTTACATTTTCAAAATCAATTCATAATTGATATCAAAATATCAAGTTCACTTCAAAATCAAATCCATTTCAAAATCATCGTATCTACGCAAAACATACGATTTCATTTCAAAATCATTTCGCCCAATATCTCATTTCAATTTAAAAATCATTTCATATTTCAATTTAGGTTGTAACTTCATTTAGCCCAATTCGTATTTAAATCCAAGATTTAAATAAACATTTCACCTTATTGACCAGTTAGAAATTTTGGAAAATAGTTTTGAATAGTTTATAGTAGCTTAAATAATTGAAAATAGTTAAAATACTCTAAATATTAAAGATAGATTTCAAAATAGTTTTAAATTGATTTAATATAGTTAAATAGATTTAAAATAGATTTAATATAATTAAATAGGTTAAATAGCTTTAAAAATAGATTAAATATAATTAAAAATAAATTAAATAGGTTAATTATTTTAAAATAAATTAAATTAAATTAAGTAGATTTAAAATAGATTAAAATAAGTTAATATGTTTAAATAAGTTAAAATAACTTAATATAATTAATATAGGTTAAAATAGTTTAGTATAAAATAGTTTAAGTATTTAAAATAGTTTATATAGCAGAATAACTTCAGAAAACCAAATTTGAAATAGCTTCAAAGTCAACCATTTTAATTTCCAACTTACCAATTCCGAATCAAATTCAAACTCCATTCAGTCGATTCAAATCTCAATTTCAGTTCAATCAATTTCGATTTCAAATTAATTCAATTCTATCCCAAATCCAATTTCCTCAAATTTCAAAATGTTGTCTTTATCACACTTTTACTTAATAATATTCAAAATCCGAATAAAAATTGGATCCTTTAAAATCAAATCAATTTACGAAAATTCAATCATATCACAATTTTAATTTCAAAGTCTTAACTTCAATTATTAACCAATTTGTTTAACAAAAATTTATTTCAACATCTCAACCTCAAATTCGCGATAAATTCAATTCTATAAAATTTGATTTCTAAATTCCTTTAAATCAAACCATTTAAAATAATTCCAAATCGAAGATTTTACAAATTATTTAATTTAACCAATCCGGTGCCCATATATAATTTTCTATCCTATGGCCAAGTGATCAGTTATTTCAATTAAATTTCAGGAATAGAGATATATCATTTCAAATCAAATCATAGTGTCATAGGTATATATATCATTTCAACCTATTTCTCAATTTATTCAAAATGATTCAATTTACAACTGTAATTTATACAAAGGGTGATGACAGGATATCGACAACCAAATAAACATCCAAACATTTCAAATATCAATCAATAACATCCATCGCAACCAATCATCCAAACAGACAATATAAATCACGGAAATTTCATAGTTATAAATGTTCGGTAATTTAATTGCGATTAAATTTCAATTCTAATTTGACTGTCAATTTCAATTTCTAACATTAAATTCGATGACAATTTAGATGACAGTTAAATTTTATCAACAACGACTAATAACAATCATATCACTTCACAATATTAAATTTAACTAGCATCAGAATATTCTAGTACGTTGTGAGCGTTATAAAACACTCACCTTGAGTTTAGATTTCAAATCAAATCGAACGACGTTCGATTTAACCTGAAATTTTATTTAGCTCCAAAAGTCCCCAAATCTATTCCATGACGTAGAGCTCGTCAACACGATTCCGATGCAAAATGTCTCATCCAATTCTGATAACATACGAAGGAGTTATGA
Source organism: Allium fistulosum (assembly GCA_030737815.1). NCBI lineage: Eukaryota > Viridiplantae > Streptophyta > Magnoliopsida > Asparagales > Amaryllidaceae > Allium > Allium fistulosum. The sequence continues at coordinate 479,023,142 of CM060904.1, forward strand.
GTTTTCAAAGATTGAATATAATTTAAAACACAAATTTTTTTTTTATACCAGAATCAGATCTGGCCGTTGATTTTGCTATAGGAAATCAAGGCCGCAAGATAACTCCTTCTCCGTTTGTTCACCAGGCAAGTCACGAACAAAAGAAACTCATCACCATCATCTAGGGCTCCATACCACGTCGTCGACACCCAACTGGAACGCGATCCATCGTCGCCACGATGAGCGCCATTGACGTCTCCACCCACGTCCCCAATAGCTTGAAGCTCGGCGCCACCATCTCCTCGCCATACGAGCTCGAACACCAGGCCAACGCACGCAAAACAAGGTCAAACGCGGCAACGAAAGATGATCATCGTCGCATGGATACGTTCGTCTCGAAGCGATCTGTAGGTTTCATGTTGGAGGTTTCTGAAATCGTTGAGTGGATTTCGTGAAAAAGAAGGAGGAAGGGAAGAAATCATTAGCCGTTCAAATAAAACGCGGCGGCCAGACTTATGCTAGGGTTTCGACTTTGCTCACGTATATACAAGCATATATAATAATATTTTAATATTAAATTCACATTTAAACAACATTTTCAAACGATTTCCAAACGACACGTGCCGACAGGCGTTCCTAAGGTTTTACCCGCATTCCGAACACAATGGAATGTGTTTCGGAGGCTAATTCGATCGTATGCCGAAGATAGCTTTTTGAATCGAATTATAATATTAAAATTTCGATATAAATTACGACGCGTTTCTAACCCGTACGACCAAACGATAACTCCAAACGCTACGAAATTTGAAATCCGATAATAATACACTATTACGGATCCAAAGGAACTGGTTTCATCGAATTCCGAGACTGTACCTCGGAAGGCTATTTTTACTCGTCGACTAAATCGACGACTTTTCAAAATTTACAGAATTTCTTAAAATTCAAATTTTAAAGTCTTATTAACTCTATTATAATCCAAATATAACTTATATTCACTTTGGAAACCAATTTGAATCATATTAAATAAAATTTCAGTTATTCAACCTATTTTCGTATATTAGATTTCAATAACAAATTAATCATATTAAATTCAAATTTTAACTTTTGAAACAAATACAAATTATATAACAACCATTTCCATTAAGCAGTCATTCAATTCCCGTTATTCAATTTTTCAGTTAATTTCCGATATTAATTTTAAACAATTTAATTGTTCAATATTCAACAAATTTCAATATTGGATTTTTAAATGAATTGTACTTATCAATCCATTACTCTATTTACATCTATTAAATTTAGCATTATTATTCAATCCAACTATTGATCGTAAACTCATTCAATAAGTAGCATTGTCTTTAAATACTCGTTATTATTAAATCTTCGAAATCAGTCTATTTCAAAGTTTTATTTCTAAATAATTCACAATTATTATTCAACTTCAATTATTGATTATACACCCAGTTAATATATAGAATTTCATTTCATTTGCAATTGGTTCCCAAATTCAATTCGACTGACTGAATAAATAGGTAGCTTATAATAATTATCACCATTAACTTTTAAATCACACTTATAAGTTTATTATTTACTACAAATGTCACAATTACCTATACAATACCAATTTGATTCCATTACCGATGAATATATTTTATTTTATTAGTTAACCCAATATTTACCATTGTTCTCTTATATTCCCTTTATAACCAAGTTATAATATTTGAGTCACTTTACGTGATTGGAATTTCATTCAATTCATTAATAATTAACTCAGATAACTATTGTTGCAATTCATTCTAGTTATTATCATTATAAATAAATACATTACAAATTTTTAATTCTTCCAACATTAAACCATGAAATCTTATTAAATTAACTATTTTAATTATCGAAAATTTACGGATTGTTACACTCTCCCCCACTCAAAACTTTTCGTCCTCGTAAAGGAAAAAGAAGGGAAAAGGAACTAAGTAAAGAATTCAACATTTGAAATATTTTATTCAAAGTTTTCAACTTATAAAACAATGAAATTTCATTTATAAAGTCGTTACTACACTTCCACTACGCTACTCCGATAAGCTTACGAAATTTGCAAGTTGGTTATCCAAATGAGTTATAAAATTTTAAAACTCAAAAATTTTCTAACACCCGGATTTACGGAAAATTTCGACAGCGTCTCCTTTGCGCGGCTCGATCGGCACAACTACAAAACGCCTCTACGGGCCCCAAACCAATAAAAGAAAACAAAAGCCAAGTGGCTCCATCCAAAAATCATCAAATCCAATGACAAAATAAACACGTACCTATTTGTCGGGCAATCCAAATTTCCTTGATTTTAAATACCTGCATCCTATTTATCAATGATATCAAATCATATAATTTAAAATCAATTTAGAATTTTCATTTTCAATTATTTCAATATTTGCCTTACTTAAACTTGTACGAAGTACATATATCATCCGTACGCAATATCAAATCTGATTACTCATTCGATCACAAAATTTCACTTCCAAACTAGTATCGTTCACACGACTCTCTAGTGCGGACTCAGATTTGGTTCCTTGATCGGAAACTGTTATTCTCCTTGCATAGCCATATACTATGATAGAGAATTCCAGAATCAAATCAAAAATCTATATCCAGGGTTCGCCGTTAAGAATCGAGTGAAAAATCCTAACTTGGATCGATATAAATTATCTCGAAATTCTGTGCTCGAATTCAGATCAAATTGTTATGCGAAATAAACAATATACGTACAACTTACGTATTACCTTCCAATAGATTTCTATACAATTTGTCTATATTCAATTTATTTACTTATCTTCATTTCATTTACAATTTATTATTCTTAGTGCATTATTCATATCCCTTATTTACTTGGTATCTCCATTTCTTTAGATAGCATACTCTTTAATACTATCATTTCTTAAACATCATCCTATAGAATTTACTTGCTCAAGTTCATTTTAAACTTTCTATACAATTTTATTAAATTCAATTTCATTTTCCAAATGATTCTTAGCTATCCCAAATTCTTTTGTTTACATTTACTTCATTTTCATAATTTCAGTTAATAACAAATTTATTGGTGGAACATTTTATTAATCATCACTTAGTTTATAATTATTCTATAAAAGTCATATATAAGAAGTTGGACTTTATCTAAGTTTATAATTATCTCCAAGCTACAAACTTCAATTTCACAATTTCTTTGCAAATTTATATTCAATTCTATAACAAATTTACAAAGATATTATTTGATTCATTGGCCGGTTTTCTTAAGTTCTACTTACTTATTCCATTTAACCATTCATCATTTCATATTATACTTAAGTATATAACATTTTTTTTCTTTATCACAACCAAATTTCCATTTATACACATTTCAATTACCTTTAGGTTTTGTTTACTTGTATAATATCTCATTACATCCCTAAAACATCATTTTAACTTTTTAACATTTGGTAAGTCATATTATATGTTATTAGAGTGCAATTTGATACAATACAAATTTATAGGATTCATTTTACTTAATTAGAATGTTCAAAATTTTAACTCGTTTAAATTTTCTTTACTTTTCAATTTCAAGAGTTACTCTTCAACTCTAAGGTTTTCTCGAAAGATTTTTAGTTTAGACTTCTCAATTTCTTATCTTATGAATTCTGGTTATCCAATATTCCACTTCTTTCAAATAATTTGAAAATTATTAATTAACAAAACCTAAAATTTTAAATGCCCGGTTCATTTCAAATCATTTTAAATAAATATATACATTTATATCTTATATATATATATATCAAATCATACTTTTGGAGTTTAAACCAAAATGCATTTTTTTTTTCAAAACAGTTCTGAAGCAAAGCAAAGCTTCGCAGAAATCTCCTCCACTTTGAGACTTGAAAATGAACGTCGATGATGCTGCGCAGTCATCACCGAAATTATTTTCCAACGACATAAGAGAGGATTACTGAATTTATTTCATCTTAAAAATCCTTTCAAAATATTTCCCATAAATATTTTTCAACTAACATCACTACATATTTTTCTTCTTCAAAGTTTTGAAAACCATTTTTGTGATATCCCGGAAATTTATAGGCAATATCAATTTAATAATCTGTTTAAATAATTAAATTGATTTGATAATTTTTGATAATAAAATTTGAATTAGTTTAATAATCTAATTGAATAAATATTTAATTAGTGAAATTTATCTTTTAAAACTAATAAAATGATTTCTATTTATAATATATATATATAAGTATATATATTGTAAATAGATTAGCTTTGGGTTGAAATATAATAAATAAATAAAATCTTGTTTTTAATTTCTAATATATATATTGATGGTTTGGAGATTTGGATTTATTTAATATTAGCTTTTCAAAGTTATTTAAACAAAATAACTATATGGTTTTGAAATGAGATTAATAATTAGGATTATTTTATTTCTTTTTAAAAATTGCTTAATAAATAAGATTTAAGAGTGTATATATATATATATATAAGTTTAAAATACAATATTAATAGTGTATTGTTTTATTTTTGGAAATAAATAGATTTTAATAAAATTGTTATTTCAAATTGAATGTGTAGTTATATATGTATGTATATAACTTGACTTTAAATTGGATTTTAAATATAATTTGAATTTGAATGTAAATTAGTTTGAAATTCAAAGATAGATATTTTAAATATTTGGATTTTAAAATATATGTATAAACTTTTACTTATAAACATAATTGGTTTTATTTTCTTTAAAATACTTTATATATATATACATAAGTATTTAATTAATAAAGAAAGGCATTTTATTTACATTAAAAATAAATAAGGATTACTTAAATTACATGTGTAAATCTATAAAGACACCTAAATACAAGTGTACACTAATAAAACAATAAGAATGACAAATGTCAAGTTTTAGATTTTTGTTTTTCTTTTTATTTGAATAAATCATTTCTATCTATATATGCATATGCCTCTCATTTCATTTCCTTTTCTATTTCTTTTCAAATTTAAGGAAAACTTCAGCCTGAAACAAGATTTCTCTCAACAAACAAAATCTGAACTCATTTCTCTCCTCAAAACAAATCTGATAATCATCTTCCTCAAATCAAAACCCTCATCTCAATAATCTGTAACTAAATCTTCCTCAAACCAGAGCTTATCAAAAATCAAATCTCTGTAACCATTTTCTTCTATCTGAAATCCCTTCCTCTCAAAACTAAATCCTCAAAACAATCTGTAATCAAACTTTCTTCAACCTGGAAAACAAAGCCTGCAACATTTTCTTCAAATCTGGGATCTGTTTAAAGCACGCAAATCTGGAATCTTAAGCAATATCTCAACAATACAAAATCATGACATGCATGCAAGTTTCCAAAGCTAGCAATTCAAGTTTTCAAAGCAAATCAAACATTCAAGTTAAAAGATTTTAAAGTTTCAGAGGCACTTCAGTTTTAAATTTAAAGTCTGGGAAAATTTCTCTGTTCACTTTTAAAAAAGGTGAGTAACACTCTTCTAAAGCTTAATTATTCTTTAAATCTGGATGCATGTTGAGATTATGGAAATAAATATGTTATGTGTGATTTTATATAGTAGACTTATCTGTATATATAGATGTATATATATGTTAGTGTGCATGCCTGTTATTTGCTCTGTTTTTCATTTGAGTAAAATCCTTTTCAAACTTAAGTATATGGATATCTGTTTGTATGTTTAGTGTGTATATGTACGTGATTGAATTTATATATATATATTGGATGTATAGATACATGATGCTGTTATACTTGTTCTTATCTGTGCTTACTGTTAGAAGCCAAAATTATGATCAAAACTAAATTCCTCTTGATACAATCTCTGTTAGAATTTAGGATTCAAACAACACTTGATTGTTTAATCATAACTTAAAGCTTTAACTTTATTTAAATGAATTAAATTGGATTTCTGCTCTGGAAAATAGAGTAGAACAGGAAAGTTTAAGTTTTGTTAAAAATTTAAATTCCTTAAATCATTGATTCAGGCATATGATCTGAATACTTGATTGAAAACATGATTTTTAAGATTTGAATCATGATTTTTAGAAGTAGGATGTGAGAGCAGTTCGTGGTTGAACAGATTTTACTCTTTGGGTAATCTCTGATGATCTAAGTGTTCGGCGAGGTTGTGGTTTCGACTGGAGATAGAGGGATGATCGGAGAGTTCGAGAAAAATGTCTGATGATGGTGAAAAGCACTGTGGCGAAGGGGTTTGATCGGGGAAGTTTATAACCCTAGTTTTAGTGAGGTTGGGAAATATGTTCGTCACGACGTCCAGAGGGGATCGAGTTCATCTGAACTCTGGGGATCTGAAGCTTGAAGGATGACGAAGACTTGGCCAGAAGTTCTGGTGCTCAGGTGGTCTCGATCGTCGAGGCGAGTTGAATTTGTGATCGTAGTTCTGGTTCCAGGTGAGGATCGTGATGCTCGATTTCGATGGTGAAGTTTGTTCGAGGTTCTGGTGTTTGGGATCGCGAGTGGGTGTCGTAGACGACATGCCGGAGTTGGGAGTGATGGTCGGAGGCGATCGTTACGCCTGTGCACGTGCACATGTACGTTTCGTACATCTGGAAGAAATTGAAGTTGGGAAAGAAGAGACGGGTACGTGTTTGGCTCGAAGTTTCTTCGTGTTCGACTCGGAGTATCGTACTGGCAATGTTGGTTTTGGCAGAGGAAAGCACTCGAGTAAAACGCGTGAGTGACTCGAAGCCTATTAGGGTTTGTCTCGGGTAGATTTAGTGTTTCAGTTTAAAAGCCTGACAGTGGTTTTTAAATTTAAAATGAGTTTAAATTTTGAAAATAGGATTTAAATCCAGATTTAAATCAAGTTTAAGTATGGGTTCAAGTTTAAATGTGTACCCTAGAATTTGAGACAAATAAAGTTTTATAAAAATAATGTTTTAACAAATTCAAATTGTTAAAAGTATATTTTAAAAAGGTTTTGAATTTAAATAAATTGGTTTAAAAATCTTTTAAATGTTAAGTGTTTCTTAACATTTGGAATTTAAGAAGATTTTGTAAATTAGATTCAAAATATGGTTAAAGTTAAATTGTAATTTATTTTAAAGCATTAATTTAAGATAAATTAAAAGAAAGATTTTAATGTAAATGTTTTAAAGTCTTTGTTAATAATAATTAAAGTAGTTAAAGGTTAATACTTTAATTTAAAGGTTAATTAAGAAATTAATTTAGTAATAGAGATAAATAAATTGGTAATTAAGAATTTATTTAGTTGTAATTAATAAATAGTTGATTAAAGCTAAATTTCTTAAAGAAAGTAATTAAAGAATTGTTAATAATTAATGAGAGATCATTAATTAGGAATTATTAAATAATTAATTAATGTGATTAATTTTTGATAATCAATTAGATTAATTAATTAATATAAATTGGTTAAGTATAAATTACTTAAAGAAAGTAATTAAAGAAATTAATTACTTAAGGTAATTAATTAAATAAATTTGATAAGTTTAAATTAATTAGTTAAATTAATTTAAGATAATGATTTGGAAATTTGATAATTACTTAAATGTAATTAGTGAAAGTATAATTACTTAGGAAAGTAATTAAAGGTAATTACTGGATGTAATTAACTGAAGATGATTTAATAATAAAAGTAATTTGAGTTAATTACTTTTGAATAATTAATCAAGGGATTAATTAAAGGATAATTAATTAACGAGTAATTAATTTATGAAGTGGAGTAATTAAGGGAAGTTAATTACTAAATGAGATTAATCAAAGGTGATTAATAAATGTGACTAATTAATTATTAATTTAAATAAGATAATTAATTAAGAATAATTAAGGATCATTAATTAATTAATGATGTAATTAGGGATTGATTAATTAAGATTAATTAATAATAAGTGATTAAAGTAATTAATTAATTATAATTAATTAAGGAGTAATGTAATTAAGTACAGTTAATTAATAAATGAAGTAATTAAAGATTAATTACTGAATGGTTTAAGATAATTAATTTGTGAATTAATTAAGTATTAATTACTTAAAGTAATTAAAGGATTATTAATCAGGAATGATTAACTTAGATGGATACTTAGAGTAATGATTAATTAATTGGTTTAATTAATAATTAATTAAGCAGGATTTATAGGATGAAGTAATTAATTTAATTCACTTTAAATTAATTAGAGATGATAAATCATTACTTAAGAATGGATGAATGATATTGAATGCTTTGCATTGTTGATATCTCTGATAAGAGATGTGCTGATCTATGATATAGATGTTTGGTTGGATTGAAATGATAATATGAATTATCTGTTTGGATGATAATATGGATTATCTATTGTAAATTATCTATCTGTGTGTAGTATAGATAAGAATTGAATTGTTTTAACCTTAAAACAACTTGGCCCTTAAAAGATACGTTTTGGATTTCGATGAGACCGGGATCGGGTTTCCGTATACTGGATTTCCAGGTCTGGAGACCCGAATACCACATCGATCCAAATTAACGATAGGTCGTGAATCTCAAGTGAAGATGAAGATTCAGAGTGCAAGGGTTATTGTCGTTAACTCTGAGGGTGATTCCAAAACGAGTGTAACGAGATAATGCCTTCGGTTTCGTTCGAACCCGGAACGAACTTGTATGGATTGAATGCTTTCAGCACATCGTCAGGCGGACGATGAGCATTCTAAGTGATATGTTCTGATTAAAGGTAATCGTAACCTCAAGCCTCATCAACCGGGAATGGCTAAAACAGGGGAGGTGCAGCAAGGCTTCGTGGGTAGCACCCACTGAGAGCAAGATAGATCCCTGTCTAGAGGTCCCTTTTCTTTTTATTCGGCTTAGTGTGTGGTTGGTCGCGCCAACTACGGGGTTATCTTGTTCGGAATTATCCAGTAAGGGATGGTTCCGGCTTTGTGTTGCAGGGGAGCGGGCGTACTCCTCGGTACGGTGATCTAGGCCACGTACTGTGACGGGCGGTACCCCAGTAGCCCTGCCATTGATGGAAACCCATTCTTCCTACGTGCCCTTACGGTTTTGATTGTATAACCCACTTTGTGGCTAGTATGCTGGAATTTAATAATGTAACAATTTCAGCTATTTCATATTTATTTGAAAACCCTAGACCCTATTATAATATAACTGGATTTCCTATCAAATGTTTTGGTTAGCGTAAGGTAAAAACTTACCCATGTTTACTTGTGGGGAGTCTTACGTGATACTTTTTCTTTCTAAAGGTTTTGAAGTTAAGCAAGTTTAACCTGTTACTCACACCAAACCCATGTCTGACCCAAGTGTTTATTTCTGTTTTATAAACTCTTGGGTACTCAAATTTTTACGAGTAGCCAAGGGATTCAGGTTTAGCTTTGACGAATTCTGGAGGAGATTTGGAGCAGGAGGCTTCACCGTGTAGATATATGATGATTCCGCTGTGTATATGTTGTGTCTGTATCTGTGATACTTGAGTTGTATGAATTAGACAGATGTTTATAACTGTCTAATATGTGTATATAAGTTGTGTAACTCCGATGTATATGATACTATGTAATATTCTATATGATATATTATATTTCATTCGTTTCCGCTGTGAGATTCTTTTGTGTTGTTGTTTCTTCTTTTCTATCCTTTCTTCTTCTATGCCTTTCTTTCTTCATGATGATACGACTTTTTCTGTGGAGAAAAAGTCGGGTCGTTACAGTTGGTATCAGAGCATAGGTTGAGCGAATGCCTAAGCTTTTGGTTAAGTGAATATCAGAGCACTAGGTTGAGTGAATACCTAGGTTCGGAAGGGTTGTTCATTAGAGATAGGATCTGTAACAACCTGTTTGAGTGTATATATATTCGAGAGTGCGTATTTGTTAGTTATATAAAATGGTTTTATATTGTGTTAATTGATCGGTTGGGTGGTATATGGATTCTGGTCAATACGAGTAGCTAACGTTATTGATAGGGATCTCTAAACACTTGGACCAGGCCAACAGACACAATATTGTTTTAAAAAGGTAGATGAAATAATTTTACCCAGATATAATTTCTATATAAAAAAGTATCATTTTAAATGTATATGGTATTTGTAATGATTGGTTGAGATGATAATAATTTATCATCTAAGATTAGGAGTCTGAGTGTTGAGGTTGGAAGTGTATTTGTCGAGACTGTAAACCTAATACCGTCTCGAGTGAACTTTGCAATTGTAAGGATTTCATCGATCTCTGAAGGAAACCTGTTATGGTTCGGAGTTTATCTTTGAAGTTGGATGAGTAGAGTTGGATCTGTCGGTTAGGCAGAAGCGAGTGATGGTATCTCAGGAAATTGTAGCTGTGTGATGAGATACAGTGACTATGGATGTTCCCGAAGATGTTTTCTTTGGAACAAGTTAATGAAGTGTGTCTGTTTTGGTGTTGTGGCTGAGTTCACCATGGTGTTTGTGTTGGTTTGGGTCCGAGTTTCTCGAAGAGCTTTGGTTAGGAAATCTTTGGCATCTGTGGCAGCAGTGCAGCTCGGAGTGTTCTTTGTGTTGGCAGAAAGTTTTTGGCTGAGCAGTTTTCTGAAGGTGAAGTTCAGAAGCAGCAGAGTGAATCCATTGCTTCGATGAATAGGATAGATAAGTGTAAGCTGTTCTGATTGGTAAAGAGAGAACAGTTTCTTTGCATTTTGGCTGGGTTGATCGCAAAAGTGACTTGCGATAGTTTGAGTATTCTCTTAAGTTATCTGAGATTTTCTGGGATGTGTTGTCCAGTTTGTGCTTGTGTTCTTCATCAGCATTCTTATCTACTCCAGATCAGAGTGGTGTAGCGGAACCAGTTTGGCGAGTGCTCCTGTTTGTCTTTTCCAGATAGGAGAAGTTAGTTCAGTCTACTGATGGTAGTAGAGTTGTGTTTTGGATTGGGTAGATCTTGAGAGGATCATTGGTTGAGTTATTTTTGGTCCTGTTTGTTTCTAGAAGCATCGGCGAAGGTTGAGTTGATCAGGAAGGATTTGTAGGTAGCCCGAGATCGTCTGAAGATTTTGTGGATAAGAGACGAAGGAATTTGAAATTCGAAGTTGGAGACTTCGTTGTTGTGAAGTTTTTCTCTGGTTAAAGGGAGCTATAAGATTGGGTAAGTCTGGGAAGTTAGCTCCGAGATTATTTTGGATCTTTTCTGTGATCTAATTTGGATAAGTACTTTGATTTACTTGGTTGAATTGTCAGTTTGGATAACTGGAATTCAATGTATTTTACGTATCTCTGAGGGAGTACGTGTTTGATCTATCTCTGGTTTTGGAACCAGCAGTTCTGGAGGAATTGGTTGTTGAGTCAGACTCGTCTGTAGTCTGATATTCTGTTTAGTTTTGTAGATCTAGATGAGTAGGAGCTCTATAGCTTAGTAGTATTGATTGTTTGGATTCTGTAGAGCGAGTATTCCGGTATATATATATACTTGGGGAAACTCGAGGAAATTCTATCCAGAATTTTGTCTGGATAATTAAAATTGTTTGTTTGGATGATTGGTTGCTATGATTGTTAGCATATGGATGATAATATATGGTTGTGATTTAAATAGATTATTAAATTACCTTTGTTTTAAATTTCGGGGACGAAATTATTTTAAGGGGGGAGGAATGTGATATCCCGGAAATTTATAGGCAATATCAATTTAATAATCTGTTTAAATAATTAAATTGATTTGATAATTTTTGATAATAAAATTTGAATTAGTTTAATAATCTAATTGAATAAATATTTAATTAGTGAAATTTATCTTTTAAAACTAATAAAATGATTTCTATTTATAATATATATATATATAAGTATATATATTGTAAATAGATTAGCTTTGGGTTGAAATATAATAAATAAATAAAATCTTGTTTTTAATTTCTAATATATATTGATGGTTTGGAGATTTGGATTTATTTAATATTAGCTTTTCAAAGTTATTTAAACAAAATAACTATATGGTTTTGAAATGAGATTAATAATTAGGATTATTTTATTTCTTTTTAAAAATTGCTTAATAAATAAGATTTAAGAGTGTGTGTGTATATATATATATATAAGTTTAAAATACAATATTAATAGTGTATTGTTTTATTTTTGGAAATAAATAGATTTTAATAAAATTGTTATTTCAAATTGAATGTGTAGTTATATATGTATGTATATAACTTGACTTTAAATTGGATTTTAAATATAATTTGAATTTGAATGTAAATTAGTTTGAAATTCAAAGATAGATATTTTAAATATTTGGATTTTAAAATATATGTATAAACTTTTACTTATAAACATAATTGGTTTTATTTTCTTTAAAATACTTTATATATATATACATAAGTATTTAATTAATAAAGAAAGGCATTTTATTTACATTAAAATAAATAAGGATTACTTAAATTACATGTGTAAATCTATAAAGACACCTAAATACAAGTGTACACTAATAAAACAATAAGAATGACAAATGTCAAGTTTTAGATTTTTCTTTTTCTTTTTATTTGAATAAATCATTTCTATCTATATATGCATATGCCTCTCATTTCATTTCCTTTTCTATTTCTTTTCAAATTTAAGGAAAACTTCAGCCTGAAACAAGATTTCTCTCAACAAACAAAATCTGAACTCATTTCTCTCCTCAAAACAAATCTGATAATCATCTTCCTCAAATCAAAACCCTCATCTCAATAATCTGTAACTAAATCTTCCTCAAACCAGAGCTTATCAAAAATCAAATCTCTGTAACCATTTTCTTCTATCTGAAATCCCTTCCTCTCAAAACTAAATCCTCAAAACAATCTGTAATCAAACTTTCTTCAACCTGGAAAACAAAGCCTGCAACATTTTCTTCAAATCTGGGATCTGTTTAAAGCACGCAAATCTGGAATCTTAAGCAACATCTCAACAATACAAAATCATGACATGCATGCAAGTTTCCAAAGCTAGCAATTCAAGTTTTCAAAGCAAATCAAACATTCAAGTTAAAAGATTTTAAAGTTTCAGAGGCACTTCAGTTTTAAATTTAAAGTCTGGGAAAATTTCTCTGTTCACTTTTAAAAAAGGTGAGTAACACTCTTCTAAAGCTTAATTATTCTTTAAATCTGGATGCATGTTGAGATTATGGAAATAAATATGTTATGTGTGATTTTATATAGTAGACTTATCTGTATATATAGATGTATATATATGTTAGTGTGCATGCCTGTTATTTGCTCTGTTTTTCATTTGAGTAAAATCCTTTTCAAACTTAAGTATATGGATATCTGTTTGTATGTTTAGTGTGTATATGTACGTGATTGAATTTATATATATATATATTGGATGTATAGATACATGATGCTGTTATACTTGTTCTTATCTGTGCTTACTGTTAGAAGCCAAAATTATGATCAAAACTAAATTCCTCTTGATACAATCTCTGTTAGAATTTAGGATTCAAACAACACTTGATTGTTTAATCATAACTTAAAGCTTTAACTTTATTTAAATGAATTAAATTGGATTTCTGCTCTGGAAAATAGAGTAGAACAGGAAAGTTTAAGTTTTGTTAAAAATTTAAATTCCTTAAATCATTGATTCAGGCATATGATCTGAATACTTGATTGAAAACATGATTTTTAAGATTTGAATCATGATTTTTAGAAGTAGGATGTGAGAGCAGTTCGTGGTTGAACAGATTTTACTCTTTGGGTAATCTCTGATGATCTAAGTGTTCGGCGAGGTTGTGGTTTCGACTGGAGATAGAGGGATGATCGGAGAGTTCGAGAAAAATGTCTGATGATGGTGAAAAGCACTGTGGCGAAGGGGTTTGATCGGGGAAGTTTATAACCCTAGTTTTAGTGAGGTTGGGAAATATGTTCGTCACGACGTCCAGAGGGGATCGAGTTCATCTGAACTCTGGGGATCTGAAGCTTGAAGGATGACGAAGACTTGGCCAGAAGTTCTGGTGCTCAGGTGGTCTCGATCGTCGAGGCGAGTTGAATTTGTGATCGTAGTTCTGGTTCCAGGTGAGGATCGTGATGCTCTATTTCGATGGTGAAGTTTGTTCGAGGTTCTGGTGTTTGGGATCGCGAGTGGGTGTCGTAGACGACATGCCGGAGTTGGGAGTGATGGTCGGAGGCGATCGTTACGCCTGTGCACGTGCACATGTACGTTTCGTACATCTGGAAGAAATTGAAGTTGGGAAAGAAGAGACGGGTACGTGTTTGGCTTGAAGTTTCTTCGTGTTCGACTCGGAGTATCGTACTGGCAATGTTGGTTTTGGCAGAGGAAAGCACTCGAGTAAAACGCGTGAGTGACTCGAAGCCTATTAGGGTTTGTCTCGGGTAGATTTAGTGTTTCAGTTTAAAAGCCTGACAGTGGTTTTTAAATTTAAAATGAGTTTAAATTTTGAAAATAGGATTTAAATCCAGATTTAAATCAAGTTTAAGTATGGGTTCAAGTTTAAATGTGTACCCTAGAATTTGAGACAAATAAAGTTTTATAAAAATAATGTTTTAACAAATTCAAATTGTTAAAAGTATATTTTAAAAAGGTTTTGAATTTAAATAAATTGGTTTAAAAATCTTTTAAATGTTAAGTGTTTCTTAACATTTGGAATTTAAGAAGATTTTGTAAATTAGATTCAAAATATGGTTAAAGTTAAATTGTAATTTATTTTAAAGCATTAATTTAAGATAAATTAAAAGAAAGATTTTAATGTAAATGTTTTAAAGTCTTTGTTAATAATAATTAAAGTAGTTAAAGGTTAATACTTTAATTTAAAGGTTAATTAAGAAATTAATTTAGTAATAGAGATAAATAAATTGGTAATTAAGAATTTATTTAGTTGTAATTAATAAATAGTTGATTAAAGCTAAATTTCTTAAAGAAAGTAATTAAAGAATTGTTAATAATTAATGAGAGATCATTAATTAGGAATTATTAAATAATTAATTAATGTGATTAATTTTTGATAATCAATTAGATTAATTAATTAATATAAATTGGTTAAGTATAAATTACTTAAAGAAAGTAATTAAAGAAATTAATTACTTAAGGTAATTAATTAAATAAATTTGACAAGTTTAAATTAATTAGTTAAATTAATTTAAGATAATGATTTGGAAATTTGATAATTACTTAAATGTAATTAGTGAAAGTATAATTACTTAGGAAAGTAATTAAAGGTAATTACTGGATGTAATTAACTGAAGATGATTTAATAATAAAAGTAATTTGAGTTAATTACTTTTGAATAATTAATCAAGGGATTAATTAAAGGATAATTAATTAACGAGTAATTAATTTATGAAGTGGAGTAATTAAGGGAAGTTAATTACTAAATGAGATTAATCAAAGGTGATTAATAAATGTGACTAATTAATTATTAATTTAAATAAGATAATTAATTAAGAATAATTAAGGATCATTAATTAATTAATGATGTAATTAGGGATTGATTAATTAAGATTAATTAATAATAAGTGATTAAAGTAATTAATTAATTATAATTAATTAAGGAGTAATGTAATTAAGTATAGTTAATTAATAAATGAAGTAATTAAAGATTAATTACTGAATGGTTTAAGATAATTAATTTGTGAATTAATTAAGTATTAATTACTTAAAGTAATTAAAGGATTATTAATCAGGAATGATTAACTTAGATGGATACTTAGAGTAATGATTAATTAATTGGTTTAATTAATAATTAATTAAGCAGGATTTATAGGATGAAGTAATTAATTTAATTCACTTTAAATTAATTAGAGATGATAAATCATTACTTAAGAATGGATGAATGATATTGAATGCTTTGCATTGTTGATATCTCTGATAAGAGATGTGCTGATCTATGATATAGATGTTTGGTTGGATTGAAATGATAATATGAATTATCTGTTTGGATGATAATATGGATTATCTATTGTAAATTATCTATCTGTGTGTAGTATAGATAAGAATTGAATTGTTTTAACCTTAAAACAACTTGGCCCTTAAAAGATACGTTTTGGATTTCGATGAGACCGGGATCGGGTTTCCGTATACCGGATTTCCAGGTCTGGAGACCCGAATACCACATCGATCCAAATTAACGATAGGTCGTGAATCTCAAGTGAAGATGAAGATTCAGAGTGCAAGGGTTATTGTCGTTAACTCTGAGGGTGATTCCAAAACGAGTGTAACGAGATAATGCCTTCGGTTTCGTTCGAACCCGGAACGAACTTGTATGGATTGAATGCTTTCAGCACATCGTCAGGCGGACGATGAGCATTCTAAGTGATATGTTCTGATTAAAGGTAATCGTAACCTCAAGCCTCATCAACCGGGAATGGCTAAAACAGGGGAGGTGCAGCAAGGCTTCGTGGGTAGCACCCACTGAGAGCAAGATAGATCCCTGTCTAGAGGTCCCTTTTCTTTTTATTCGGCTTAGTGTGTGGTTGGTCGCGCCAACTACGGGGTTATCTTGTTCGGAATTATCCAGTAAGGGATGGTTCCGGCTTTGTGTTGCAGGGGAGCGGGCGTACTCCTCGGTACGGTGATCTAGGCCACGTACTGTGACGGGCGGTACCCCAGTAGCCCTGCCATTGATGGAAACCCATTCTTCCTACGTGCCCTTACGGTTTTGATTGTATAACCCACTTTGTGGCTAGTATGCTGGAATTTAATAATGTAACAATTTCAGCTATTTCATATTTATTTGAAAACCCTAGACCCTATTATAATATAACTGGATTTCCTATCAAATGTTTTGGTTAGCGTAAGGTAAAAACTTACCCATGTTTACTTGTGGGGAGTCTTACGTGATACTTTTTCTTTCTAAAGGTTTTGAAGTTAAGCAAGTTTAACCTGTTACTCACACCAGACCCATGTCTGACCCAAGTGTTTATTTCTGTTTTATAAACTCTTGGGTACTCAAATTTTTACGAGTAGCCAAGGGATTCAGGTTTAGCTTTGACGAATTCTGGAGGAGATTTGGAGCAGGAGGCTTCACCGTGTAGATATATGATGATTCCGCTGTGTATATGTTGTGTCTGTATCTGTGATACTTGAGTTGTATGAATTAGACAGATGTTTATAACTGTCTAATATGTGTATATAAGTTGTGTAACTCCGATGTATATGATACAATGTAATATTCTATATGATATATTATATTTCATTCGTTTCCGCTGTGAGATTCTTTTGTGTTGTTGTTTCTTCTTTTCTATCCTTTCTTCTTCTATCCCTTTCTTTCTTCATGATGATACGACTTTTTCTATGGAGAAAAAGTCGGGTCGTTACAATTTTCAAAATCCCCGGGTCTTAAATTCAATATTTCACACTTTAAATCTATCTTGATTTATAAGTCACATTTATAAATTATTCTTACAAAATTTTTACCTTCTTAAAACATTCCACAAGTTGTTTTATCATTGTTTATTTTGTAATAAACCTTATTTATTAAAACACAATATCCAATTTATGATAACCATCCATATTATCATTTCTAACAATCAAACAAACTGGATGGATCATAATAATTTCTAAAAATTATTTCTTTTATATGTAAAATATAATTAGGGCAAAATTATTTCATTTACCCAATTTCAAAACAATACTATGTCGAATTGTTCTGTTCAAGTGTTTAGAGATCCCTATCAATGACGTTAATTACTCGTATTGACCAGAATCCATATGCCACTCAACAAATCAACCAACACAGTATAAAACAATTTTATACCACTAACAAATACGCTCTCTTATATATATACACTCAGCGACTCATCATAGGGTATTACTACCCTATTTATAAAGAGTCTGACCCCACAAAGCTAAGGTTATCGCTAAACCAAAGCTCTGATACCAACTGTAACGACCCACTTTTTTTGGACAGTTTAAATCGACAATCAAATACATATGTCAACTCAAACCATTCAAAAGGGAGGATTGTTAATGGGGTAAATAAGAAAAGAAGAGAAAGGAACAAGAAACAACCACAGAATCTCGCAGCGGAAAGATAAAATATAATAATCAAATAAACAGTTCATGAAGCTGTTTAATATACTTTTGATTATCATTTATACATCATTTATCAGAGTTATACATATATAACAGAACAAATAAAATAATGCAGCAGACAGCATGATGCAAGGATAATAATAGTAATAGTATACCAAATCTTCGTCTTCGTCCTCCATGACAGATCTTCAATAAGCTGAAAAACTCAGGACTGACCCGAGCGTAATGAAAAGACAAAACACTCGAGTCAGGACTAAAATATCCTCATGTAAGTTAAATTAATCGTAAATAAAAATGAGTGTAACGGCGTCAGAGATGTTTACGGGGTTTGACATCTCTTATCCAGTGTCGACGTGCGTGCAATAACTCAAGAGATGTTACGGGATTTTCCATCTCTTAAGGATCCGTTAAACTATCTACTATGTAGTACAATACGCTATTATAATATGTCTACAGTAAAGTAAAAGTATTAAAATAGCGTTAAGGCGTTACCCATATCCCCCTTAACACATTTTTATATATTCCCATAGTCTATACAGTACCGTAATTCCTCCGTAAACTGGAGGGCTATCAGAGGGCACTCCATAGGTATGGTACAAAACAAACTCGTAGAAGGCGCTCTAGGGCATGTGAACACGGCACACGAGGAAATGCCAGGGTAGATATACCGTTTGCGGATCCGGACTGGTGGTGACGCATAGCAGCTACTACCGCCCACCTCGGACACACTCCCAAACAATCAAGGGGTGGCCACCAAAACAATCACAAAAGCAATAGAATGGTATCGAAGAAATATGCCCGATAAGAGGAATGACCTCACATTGGCCCGGCGTGGCTCCTGATTTTAGTCACATCTAAGCTGACTCACGGGAGTCAGGGTCACGTCATACCATATAGAATCGTCGCCAAACCATCCTACTTCATTTCTGGAATCTCCACCACGTACATAGTTGTTAAAGTGGTTTTCGGTATCGACAGAGAGTATGCCCATATCCGATCCCGGTCTCTTTAACAACCAAACGCTTATTACACACCGGATGGTTCTTTTACATTTTCAAAATCAATTCATAATTGATATCAAAATATCAAGTTCGCTTCAAAATCAAATCCATTTCAAAATCATCGTATCTACGCAAAACATACGATTTCATTTCAAAATCATTTCGCCCAATATCTCATTTCAATTTAAAAATCATTTCACATTTCAATTTAGGTTGTAACTTCATTTAGCCCAATTCGTATTTAAATCCAAGATTTAAATATAAACATTTCACCTTATTGACCAGTTAGAAATTTTGGAAAATAGTTTTGAATAGTTTAAAGTAGCTTAAATAATTGAAAATAGTTAAAATACTCTAAATATTAAAGATAGATTTCAAAATAGTTTTAAATTGATTTAATATAGTTAAATAGATTTAAAATAGATTTAATATAATTAAATAGGTTAAATAGCTTTAAAAATAGATTAAATATAATTAAAAATAAATTAAATAGGTTAATTATTTTAAAATAAATTAAGTTAAATTAAGTAGATTTAAAATAGATTAAAATAAGTTAATATGTTTAAATAAGTTAAAATAACTTAATATAATTAATATAGGTTAAAATAGTTTAGTATAAAATAGTTTAAGTATTTAAAATAGTTTATATAGCAGAATAACTTCAGAAAACCAAATTTGAAATAGTTTCAAAGTCAACCATTTTAATTTCCAACTTACCAATTCCGAATCAAATTCAAACTCCATTCAGTCGATTCAAATCTCAATTTCAGTTCAATCAATTTCGATTTCAAATTAATTCAATTCTATCCCAAATCCAATTTCCTCAAATTTCAAAATGTTGTCTTTATCACACTTTAACTTAATAATATTCAAAATCCGAATAAAAATTGGATCCTTTAAAATCAAATCAATTTACGAAAATTCAATCATATCACAATTTTAATTTCAAAGTCTTAACTTCAATTATTAACCAATTTGTTTAACAAAAATTTATTTCAACATCTCAGCCTCAAATTCGCGATAAATTCAATTCTATAAAATTTGATTTCTAAATTCCTTTAAATCAAACCATTTAAAATAATTCCAAATCGAAGATTTTACAAATTATTTAATTTAACCAATCCGGTGCCCATATATAATTTTCTATCCTATGGCCAAGTGATCAGTTATTTCAATTAAATTTCAGGAATAGAGATATATCATTTCAAATCAAATCATAGTGTCATAGGTATATATATCATTCAACCTATTTCTCAATTTATTCAAAATGATTCAATTTACAGCTGTAATTTATACAAAGGGTGATGACAGGATATCGACAACCAAATAAACATCCAAACATTTCAAATATCAATCAATAGCATCCATCGCAACCAATCATCCAAACAGACAATATAAATCACGGAAATTTCGTAGTTATAAATGTTCGGTAATTTAATTGCGATTAAATTTCAATTCTAATTTGACTGTCAATTTCAATTTCTAACATTAAATTCGATGACAATTTAGATGACAGTTAAATTTTATCAACAACGACTAATAAAAATCATATCACTTCACAATATTAAATTTAACTAGCATCAGAATATTCTAGTACGTTGTGAGCGTTATAAAACACTCACCTTGAGTTTATATTTCAAATCAAATCGAACGACGTTCGATTTAACCTGAAATTTTATTTAGCTCCAAAAGTCCCCAAATCTATTCCATGACGTAGAGCTCGTCAACACGATTCCGACGCAAAAAGTCTCATCCAATTCTGATAACATACGAAGGAGTTATGAGTTTTCAAAGATTGAATATAATTTAAAACACAAATTTTTTTTTATACCAGAATCAGATCTGGCCATTGATTTTGCTATAGGAAATCAAGGCCGCAAGATAACTCCTTCTCCGTTTGTTCACCAGGCAAGTCACGAACAAAAGAAACTCATCGCCATCATCTAGGGCTCCATACCACGTCGTCGACACCCAACTGGAACGCGATCCATCGTCGCCACGATGAGCGCCATTGACGTCTCCACCCACGTCCCCAATAGCTTGAAGCTCGGCGCCACCATCTCCTCGCCATACGAGCTCGAACACCAGGCCAACGCACGCAAAACAAGGTCAAACGCGGCAACGAAAGATGATCATCGTCGCATGGATACGTTCGTCTCGAAGCGATCTGCAGGTTTCACGTTGGAGGTTTCTGAAATCGTTGAGTGGATTTCGCGAAAAAGAAGGAGGAAGGGAAGAAATCATTAGCCGTTCAAATAAAACGCGGCGGCCAGACTTATGCTAGGGTTTCGACTTTGCTCACGTATATACAAGCATATATAATAATATTTTAATATTAAATTCACAATTAAACAACATTTTCAAACGATTTCCAAACGACACGTGCCAACAGGCGTTCCTAAGGTTTTACCCGCATTCCGAACACAATGGAATGTGTTTCGGAGGCTAATTCGATCGTATGCCGAAGATAGCTTTTTGAATCGAATTAAAATATTAAATTTTCGATATAAATTACGACGCGTTTCTAACCCGTACGACCAAACGATAACTCCAAATGCTACGAAATTTGAAATCCGATAATAATACACTATTACGGATCCAAAGGAACCGGTTTCATCGAATTCCGAGACTGTACCTCGGAAGGCTATTTTTACTCGTCGACTAAATCGACGACTTTTCAAAATTTACAGAATTTCTTAAAATTCAAATTTTAAAGTCTTATTAACTCTATTATAATCCAAATATAACTTATATTCACTTTGGAAACCAATTTGAATCATATTAAATAAAATTTCAGTTATTCACCCTATTTTCGTATATTAGATTTCAATAACAAATTAATCATATTAAATTCAAATTTTAACTTTTGAAACAAATACAAATTATATAACAACCATTTCCATTAAGCAGTCATTCAATTCCCGTTATTCAATTTTTCAGTTAATTTCCGATATTAATTTTAAACAATTTAATTGTTCAATATTCAACAAATTTCAATATTGGATTTTTAAATGAATTGTACTTATCAATCCATTACTCTATTTACATCTATTAAATTTAGCATTATTATTCAATCCAACTATTGATCGTAAACTCATTCAATAAGTAGCATTGTCTTTAAATACTCGTTATTATTAAATCTTCGAAATCAGTCTATTTCAAAGTTTTATTTCTAAATAATTCACAATTATTATTCAACTTCAATTATTGATTATACACCCAGTTAATATATAGAATTTCATTTCATTTGCAATTGGTTTCCAAATTCAATTCGACTGACTGAATAAACAGGTAGCTTATAATAATTATCACCATTAACTTTTAAATCACACTTATAAGTTTATTATTTACTACAAATGTCACAATTACCTATACAATACCAATTTGATTCCATTACGGATGAATATATTTTATTTTATTAGTTAACCCAATATTTACCATTGTTCTCTTATATTCCCTTTATAACCAAGTTATAATATTTGAGTCACTTTACGTGATTGGAATTTCATTCAATTCATTAATAATTAACTCAGATAACTATTGTTGCAATTCATTCTAGTTATTATCATTATAAATAAATACATTACAAATTTTTAGTTCTTCCAACATTAAACCATGAAATCTTATTAAATTAACTATTTTAATTATCGAAAATTTACGGATTGTTACAGTATTCATGGGATCACTAAGAACTTATTGCCCTTGCCAATAACTATTTCCATACGTAGTTTTCATGAGCTTACTAAGAACCTGTCTAAACCAATAATTCTTTGATCAGTCTTTAGGCATCCTATATTCTGGTCTACTTGACCTTCTTAATGCAATTCTACTCACACAGGAGTTAACGCAATGTATATTCACTACTGGGTCAACCTAGCTCGTTATTCTGCCCTTAACACCCCAAAATGCAGTTATAGGTTAATTATAAAGTGAATATGTTTACAAAAGAAGCACGGATGATAAAGGATCATAACAAAATAATATAAACATCTATAGTTTAATTTCTTGTAATCATTTTTCAAATGAAACATGGTTAATACCCTTAACCAACTATCTTTAGCAAGGAAAAATTCTACAAAAACTCCAAAGTTAAATGTTATTTCATAAACTCTTTCATATTGCCATAGATTTATCTAAAAAATGAGATTGGGTTTCTTGTTTGAAAACTAAGGCTTTCGAAACCTTATGCCTTCTCTTTAGAAACCATTAAAAACAAACCTTTCAAAAGTATTCAACCTTTCCTCTCAAAATACTTAAAGATATACCTTTCGAGACACTCAAAACATTCCTTTCGAAAGCATTGAAACCTTCCTTTCAAAACCATAGAAGATATACCTTTCGGAAGTATTAAAGCTTATCATTCGAAGGCACTTAGTTTAAAGAAAATTAATGGAAGCATAGCTTTGAAACCATTTGAAAGTATCTCTTTTGAAATCATTAGGTTTAACATTAAATATAACTTCTAGGTCAAAGAAAACAACAGCGAAAGTAACCCTTTTGAAAGCATTGATCTTCAAATAAATGAATTGGGAAAAAGGATAGCTTCGAAACTAACCTTTCAAAACCATTGATACAAGCGGCTTCAAGAACCCTTTCGAAAGCATTAGGAAGGCGGTTTTAATTTTAATAAAATTTCCTTTCGAACTCACTGTTATAAGGCTATAAATGAAAGCGACCTTTTACCAATTTGAAAGGTACGAAGGCAACATTCAGGCATCGCATAGGTTCAAAATGCGGCAACTCATTCGAAAGCTTCTTTTAAAAACAAAGTAAGTGGCTCTTTGAACAAAGGTAAATTGATTTGAAAGCTTCAACCCCATTCAAAAGCATCTTTTAAAATTTTTGGCAAGTAATGTATTCAAAAGCTTATAAGAATGACTTCTACCCCTTCGAAAGCATGCCTTCGACACAATCCCTTCCACTTTTCTCCAATTCACTATGTATCAGTGGCTTGATACTATGTGTCTTGGTTTCGAATGGGTTCATTTGTAGAAGTATGGCGACGAAAGCGAGCATAGGGAAGTGGCAAAGTTGTAAATTAAAACAAAACTGGTTTTACTGCCTTTCAAAGAAATTCCGTTTTACCTAACTTACCCAATTTGTCAAAATATGATTGGTTGCCAAATTCCTTATCAAAAATCCTTTTCTAAAAAGGCTGCCGAATTTAATAATTTATAATTGAAATTATTTAACAAATAAGCCATTCCCTTCAACAAAATATTTAAAAATTTAAGTCCTTCAACTTAAATAATTTAATAACCATATTAAAACACTTAGGAAAAATCTCCAATATTCACCATAATTCACTTTTAATATGTTTTCTAACATATGTAAATTTCAGACCGAAAATCATTATATAATTGTCTTATATAATTTAAACTCAACATTGTCTATTTCTTCCATCCAAAATTCATAATAAATTATCCATAGCTTGAAATATTATGAAAATTTAAACCCATCTCCAAAATAATTTTTACATAACATATTCAACCATCATAGCATTCAAATTCAATTTACATGATTTTAACCTTAAAATCGAGATATATCATTACACAAAAATCCTTGTTTAAATCAAAACATGGCATATAATCAAAGCATATCATCATTTATCCATCTAAACAGTTTTAAACCCTAAACCCGAAATTAAAATGTTCAAAAAGACTATGAGATGGTTTAGATTATTATTCACTTTGTTTGGATAAGGAACTTGAGATTGGTTCTTGCTTTAATCTTCTTAGCTTGGATCTTAACTTTTAATTGATTTTAAGCTCTTCTTCCCCTAAGGTAATGGTCGGCCTTGATTCTCCTTTGCTTATTTTTTATTTTATGAAAGTATGAATGAGAATGAGGTAAGTGTTTAAGGTTATGGGGTTATGGTACACGACTATTCCCAAATTACCATTGCCTTAATCTCTTAGGTACTTACTTATAAACCATTTTATAAATCCATTTAGTTAAGGCATAACCCTAATTAGTTTACAAATCTCAATCTCCTTATCACTCTGGTATCTATATGATTCTATTTACTTTATATAATTAAATCTCTTGAATAATGCTATTTAAAATTAGGGGTATTACCGCTGACCACGACTTGCCTTAAGCCTGTTGACCTCCTGCTAGTCTTCACTGATCCCCTCGCCTCCATCCCTAAATATGAAAGACCTGATGCAGTTTGGCAGCAACGATTGAAAGAGATGTATGAATCTGTGGGGTTAAATGAGAGGATTTAGCTCAGACTTAATAAAGCGAAAATACTTTTAGATTAGGCAAGTGTTCTTCCCCTATGGATTCCAGAATATTTTCAAGTATAGATATTTTATAATCATTTCAAAATCATTTGCTGTGTAAATGTTCATTTCTGTTGTTGATCACTTGACTATTTTGAAAAGTAAGAAAATTTCCTCCTCTATTTGTTTCATTGATGAAATACATTCTCTCTACAATTTTGTATGGTTGAAAGTCCTCCTCTATTTGTTTCCTCAACATCTAATTTTATCGAGATTTTTTTGAGTTTGAGAGTGTTATTTAAGTACTAACAAGTAGGTGCAAAGGTAGAATGTAACGACCCGCCATTTTTGGACCATTCACATCCATTATAAGTGTATAGGTAGACACTCATGCCGGAGTTGAATTGCTCAAAATACCGCGTTGTTAATTTAAATTTGGCAAAACTGAATATATACAGTAAATAAATAATCATAGGTCACAGACACAGAGTAATAAGTGCAGCGGAAATAAAAGAGACAGTAGTTCATGAAGCTACTATATGAATATATAAAATACATCAGAGTTTACAACAGAAGAGTAATACGATACATCAGATACAAATCAGAATACATCACTGGAATCATCGAATACTGGAAACAGAATAGATGGCTGGATCTCCAAGCGAAGCTCCAACTCCAAAGGTGAGTCTCGAAAGCTGAACTACTCAGTCTGACCTGAGCATAAAGCAAAACACAAAACACTCGAGTCAGGATTAACATTCTTATATTAATAAATCCAACTCAAGTGAAATAGCAATTGAAATACAAGTAACTCAAAGGATGTTTGGAATAACCATCCTCTAAGGATCCGTTAAACTATCTACTAGGTAGTAATGTACGCTAAGTAGATAATGTCTATCAGTAATATAAGAAGATATCAAAATAGCGTTAAGTCATGGCCCATTCCACCCTTAACACATTTTTATTCCCAAAAGCATATACAAGACCGTAGTTTCCCCAAAACCGGAAGTCACCAGAGGGCAATCCATATACTAAAGGTACAAATCAAAATCGTAGTGGTCGCGAATAGGATAATCAGTATGACAAGGTACATGAGGCGATACCAACTAGGATACTAGTAGTTGCCTGATCCGGACTGATGGTGGGCATAGCAGCTACTACCCCAACACCGCGAAACAACACTCCCAAATCGAGGGGTGCACCCAAATCGAATCACAAAAGTAATAGATATGGTATCGAAGAAGTGTGTCCGCTAGAGATGGCGATCCTCAATGGCCCGGCGCGGCTCCTGTTTTAGTCATGTCAAGGGTCATCCAAAATCGTTCTCTTTCTTCAGTCAACGCGTTCATCAAAACCATCCACTTCGTTCTGGATCAACACTCCGCGTATAGTTATTAAAGTGGTTTCGGTTCAGATAGAGAGTATATCCATTACCGATCCCGGTCTCTTTAATAACTTTCGTAATTATTACACCGATTGGTCGTTTATATATATTTCAAACCAAAACAATTCAATTTCAATTTCAATTCGTAAATCAACATTTCATTTGTCTTTCAAAACCAATTTCCAATAATTTACGTTTCAAAACTTCCAAATTACCATTTCAAAATACTATAATTCAATTTCAAACTTTATTTAAAACAATTCAAATATTGATTCAAATTCGTATATAAGTTTCATCCCGAAATCATTTAAATCAATTTATTTTAACATTCAAAACAATTTAAATTCATTTACCGATTTCTTTCAATATTCGTTAAGTTACTTTATCATTCAAAACAATTTCTATCAAATTTTCAATTCATTAAATCAATTTCTTAAGTTCAACTTCATTAAATCAAAACTTACAATTTTGAATTAAATTAAATTCATCAAATCAAATTCTTTAAATTTCAAGTCTTACATTAATTTCAATAAATCACATTTTATTTCTTATTAAAGAAATTCAATTTCACTTATTTACTTACTTAAATAATTTTCCAAAACTTAATTAATAAAGAAACTCAATTTCAATTCTTTACGAAGTAAAATTCACTTATTCAAAAGTTCAATTTTTCTTATTAAAGAATTTCAATTCAATTTAATCATTTAATAATTCATTATTAAATAGTTCAAAACTTAATTATTAAATAATTTCAAAGTTTAATAATTTCAAACTTAATTATAATTTCAAACTTAATTATTAAATCATTTCAAACTTAATTCAATCTTTTCTCAAATTAAACAACATTCTTTCATTGATTACATTGTTAATCTTTTGTTTCAGATTATTAAATATTACCATTTTCCTTTCATCAAAAATTCAAATTTCAACTTCATTTCAAAACCATATTCTTTATTCAAATAAAATCTTCGTTTACTTTCAAATCAAATTATTGACCAATCGGGTTTTATTTAATTTCCTATCCTAGGTCAAAGTTCAATTTTGGGTATATATCATCTCAACCCGATTCCAATTCAATTCAAAATCAAAACATATCAAAGGGAACTTGCAGTGTGATAACTGGGATGGTGTCAAAGTAAATAAACAAGCAATAACAACAATCAATATCAATCCAATAATTAATTCAAATAATCCCGAAATAACCGTATTAATTCGCATTGTTATTTGTACGAATTAATATAATTATTTCTAGAATCTACACTATCATTTCATGTAGACTAAAGATTATTATACTAATATTTATACGGTTCTTCAATTGTCATTCGATTTCAATTTTAACACTACAACAATTAATCAAATATACGTTCAATGGTTCAAAGTGTAATTATCACTATTCTACATGTCAATTAATTTAACAATTAAAAGGGGTCATATTCAACTAATCAAATTCAACATATGTGTCGATTCAAATTTTAATTATCCTACGTCAAATTTATTTTCATAATATTTATCACTTTATACATTACAATTTTAATGTCCAATTGTAAACATTAAATAATCAATCATTTAACAACCAAACTGGATTATCATTGCATATATAACAGATAATGGTGTCAGATGTCATAGGTGAACTGATACAGGTAATAACAGTGTAAATAACTAACAGCAGCATATTTCAATTGTCGTTTCAATTGAAATCAAATTTAATAAATAAAAGAACATTAATCGTGAGTGATTGCTCACCTTTCGAGGTTAGAGAAATAGATGAGAACAAGATGCGACAAACCGAACACAAATTTTCAAGCACTGCACTGAGGACACGAATTCGAAGGGCAAAGTTGATAGCTTGGAAATGATGAAGACGAATCAAAGCCAGCTCTATACAATTGGAACAAGATGCACACATGTTATATTAAACCAACATAAATTTGAAACACTTGTTTAAAATAAACTTTATATATTATAATTAGAAATTAATAACCAAAATAAAATCTTTGTATTTATTATAAAGTCAATACCTTATTTAAATCAATATATATGACTCGACAAGTCATATATATGTAAAACTTATAGACATCAATATATAATCCCTATATATGCACAACAGACTGAACTTACTTATTTTATAACTATCATATAATATATATTTAACCAACTGTATAACTTATAAAATGTAAAATAGCAGGTTATAAACTTAGATATTATCCTTAGATCAACACTTATATATAAGTATATTCTTAAATAAAATCTCACGATCCTTTATATACAACTTATATATATGTGTTCGAAAATTCAACATAACAGACTTGTTTTCAAATCATATCCCAAAACATTACAAGTCTCATTTTTCAGTAAGCTTATAATATAACTATGTACTATATACTTACAAACACTGTCCTATTTACTCATAATAGTGTATATGCAATAGCAACATACAAATATACCTTTTAAACATATATAAAATATCTTACTTTATCTCAAAATAGCTTATAATAAATGCAGCAACATATATTAATAACAGATTACAAAACAAAAACTTTACACTCTCTTTGAAAACCCAAAACATACGTATTCATATGTTTATATAAAGCTACTGTATAGACTAATATATATGAACTTACCTATGTGTGTATAATACTAAAACTTGTATACATCTTCTTGAAATCAGTTATTTACACAGAACAAGTGAAGTAGCTAATATATAACTAAACACATATAACATAAAACCCATACATCTAACATACTCATATACATATTTATTTACTAGCTAGTATAAAACTTACCAGCAAAATATTTAGTGAAATAATGAAATCCTATGCGTAACTCACATATAGCAAAGAAAGATGCAAAGGAGGCCAGGTAGAAGACGAGGGCGGATCACGAGCAGGCGGAGGCTGGTGGTTTTGGCGAAGGAGAGGGAAAGAGGAGGAAGAGGACTGGAAAAAGAGAATGGGAGGCGAGAGGGTGCTGGGTTGCGAACAGGCAGGGGGTGGTCTCGGGCGTGAGGTGCTGTGATTGGTGGAGATGATGTGGTGGATCGGAAATATGTTGCTAAGGGTTTTGAGGAGGGAGGAAGGGTGTCGACGTGGTTGCTGGCGCACGGAGGGGTGGAAGCGGAGATGACTGGTCGGGTCAAGGGCGGAAGTTATAAGGTGGGTGACTTTGGCTGTACGTGAGGCAAAAGAAAGGGTTGTCGTGGAAGGCCATGGCTTCACTGGGTGGAAGGAGGTCGGGCAAAGTTTAGCAGTGGTGGACAAGGCTACAGGTGGAGGTTGAGGAAGGTGGTCACGGTCGCTGGGTTTGAGGCGGGTTTGGGCTTTCCGGAGTGTCGCTCGGCCATGAGGAAGGTTGGATTGCTGTATGCAGTTCCATTATATAAACGAACATGCATTTTTTTTTTATGCTCTGTTTGAAATGAATGTACAGAAATGGTGCAGAAGAAAAATAGCAAAAGAATGGAAGAGAGTGAACGAACCAAATGAAGATGAAAAGAATAAACAGGCTATATTAAATTGTATTGGAATGAAACCAAGAAAAAGCAACGGTCAAATTATAATTTCGGGAATATGAAAACAAGTGGCTATTCAGTTTATACGTTGGTTAAATGAAAGGTCGCGGGGCTCAAAAGTTCCCAAACGGTTACCGATACGCTAGACGTTACGCAACGTGCAACGTACAACGGGCTTCGAATTTGGCAATCGAATATACCGTAGCGATCGCCACAACGAGACGATCAAAACGGTATATAGATGTCAGTGGTACGATTGAAATATAAAAATTCGAATTTTCTACTAGCGGAAAATGCAAGAAAAACACTGAAAATTAAGATCGACGGAGCCAAAGATGTCCGAATTTGGGAAAACGACAAACTGACATCTTGCTCAGAAGATGATTTAGAATTTTTCTATGTAAAAATATTTAGGTTTCGGAAATATTTTATTTTCATTGCTTTTTAACTGATTAAATTAAAGTGAATTTACGCGTGAAATAAACTTTCATATTTTCGGACGAAAATTCACCAGTTGCTATGTTTAACTAGACGTATTCCAAATATAAAATTTTTATTTCAAAATTTTATCGTTTAAAATTTCACAAAATTTCAACTAATTGCGTTATCAATAGTTGAAATTTTACGGGTCGTTACATTCTCCCCCACTCAAAACTTTTCGTCCCCGAAAAGGAACGAGGTAGAAGAATGGAAACAACCAGAAAGAAAACAGATTTGAAATACAAAATAACAATTAATTTAAACCATATAAATTCAAATTTAAATTAATTGATATTCAATAATTGATTTAATCCATTTGATTTCACTAAAATCAATCTCAACTATTTCTAAATTCATTATCTTATTATCCAATTATCTTAAATTTACAATTTCTAAAACCATAAATTTGAATAGTCTTTTATTATAATCACATTTCCTTCAACCATTTTAAATTCTTCTTTATTCCAAATTACTGTTAAATTTATTCTACTTAATATATCTTATCACATATATTTAACCCATATAAATTAATTTAAACCATAAAAGTTTCGATTTAAATTAATTTATATTTACTAATTGCTTTCAAATTCAAGGTATTTCATAAGTTGATCAAATTTCAATTTTTCAAAACAAATTTATTAATTCTTTCAAAACAAAATTATTTCATTATTAACTGTGTTTTACTTATTATCCTATCTAACTCTATTAACATCTTTATAATCAAAATTTAGTGTATAACATTTATTATAAACACTCAAATTTTATTTACAAATTCAATTTATCTTATATATTATCCAATCACATATTCAATTTCTGAATGATTTAGGTAAGTTGTATTAGAATGCAGTTGAACAATATACAAATAAAATTTTCCCAATTCAATTATTCAAGTTTAAATTTTTATTCCAAATTTTGGTTTTATTTATAATTAAAATCATCCTTTTACAAAATTTAAGAATTAGATTTCCGATTAACTTTAAACAATTTAGAGATATATACAATATATTTATATCAAATCAAATTTTAAAATAAGATACCTATATATATGTGAATCAAAATATGCTGAAGAAATTCAAATCAAAATATTTTTTTTTCAAAACAAAACCGTAGCAAAGCTACAGAATGGTTTCTCCACTTCGAAACTCGAAAATGAATATCGATGATGCGGCCGCCATCACCGAAATTATTTTCCAGCGACAAAGAGAAGAGCACTGATTTCAACATTTAAAAAGTCTTTGAAAACGGTTTCTATTTGAAAATACCTTTAATAATATACATGTTTTAAAAATTTAAAAACCAAAGCTTGAAATTACTGGAAATTAAATTCTCAAATTCTAAATGTTAAATTCATTTAAATTTCAAATCAGTTTATAACCCATGTTTAAAATTCATTTATAGAACAATAAGTGATAATCAATTATTATCATTTCTACAACCAATTTAATTAACTTATTAAATTTCAGAAAATTTTACTTATATATATCTATATATATTCATACAAATTTATTCCATTTTCCAAATTTGAAATTTATATTGTGTCAGTTTGCTCTGTTCAAGTGTTTTGGAAATCCTATCGATAGCGTTGATCAGACGAATCGATCGGAAACCCAAATCAACATCTACAACTCAAACAACACAGCATATATTAAAACATGTATATATTAGTTTACAAATACACTTCCTCGCTCGACTATATAAGAATAGATTCCAAAGCAAAGATAGAGATTCAAATTTGATGGACTCAAATCAAAGAGAATTTTGATTTGAAAAATAAGTTTGAAACAGAAGATAAGATAATCTGATTTTCACAATCGGGAGATGGAGGAGTTTATTTAATTCACGGGCAACCTTAACCGGGTCGTCCGTAACTTCAAGAATAAGATCGATGCTGAATTCCGAGGTAAATCAACATCCAATCTCGAGAAATAGAATTCAGGTATAGTAGGAGATAGATAGCATCGTGAACCGAGGATACAGAAATCTCCGGTAAATCGATGCCTATTATAAAGGAGTTTTACTCCTTTACGAATCATTCTAAGATTGGCGAGATCGCCGATCTATTACAGATAACATTCAGAATGGAGTTATGGGGTTGCTCCATGATTGAAAGAAGACGAATAGTGAAGGACACGAATGAATTTCGGAACCGAGGGGAACGTTCCAAAATTTCAAAGGAATTGAGTCAAAAGGAAGAGATTGAAACTCGAATGAGAGTGATTCTGTAAATACATTTACCCTATATGTTAAGTTTTGCCTAGAGCTACCAAAGCTCTGATACCAACTGCAACGACCCGCCATTTTTGGACCATTCGCATCCATTATAAGTGTATAGGTAGACACTCATGCCGGAGTTGAATTGCTCAAAATACCACGTTGTTAATTTAAATTTGGCAAAACTGAATATATACAGTAAATAAATAATCATAGGTCACAGACACAGAGTAATAAGTGCAGCGGAAATAAAAGAGATAGTAGTTCATGAAGCTACTATATGAATATATAAAATACATCAGAGTTTACAACAAAAGAGTAATACGATACATCAGATACAAATCAGAATACATCACTGGAATCATCGAATACTAGAAACAGAATAGATGGCTGGATCTCCAAGCGAAGCTCCAACTCCAAAGGTGTCTCGAAAGCTGAACTACTCAGTCTGACCCGAGCGTAAAGCAAAACACAAAACACTCGAGTCAGGATTAACATTCTTATATTAATAAATCCAACTCAAGTGAAATAGCAATTGAAATACAAGTAACTCAAAGGATGTTTGGAATAACCATCCTCTAAGGATCCGTTAAACTATCTACTAGGTAGTAATGTACGCTAAGTAGATAATGTCTATCAGTAATATAAGAAGATATCAAAATAGCGTTAAGTCATGGCCCATTCCACCCTTAACACATTTTTATTCCCAAAAGCATATACA
Source organism: Allium fistulosum (assembly GCA_030737815.1). Classification (NCBI taxonomy): domain Eukaryota; kingdom Viridiplantae; phylum Streptophyta; class Magnoliopsida; order Asparagales; family Amaryllidaceae; genus Allium; species Allium fistulosum. Next base: position 479,056,621 of record CM060904.1, read on the forward strand.
AGACCGTAGTTTCCCCAAAACCGGAAGTCACCAGAGGGCAATCCATATACTAAAGGTACAAATCAAAATCGTAGTGGTCGCGAATAGGATAATCAGTATGACAAGGTACATGAGGCGATACCAACTAGGATACTAGTAGTTGCCTGATCCGGACTGATGGTGGGCATAGCAGCTACTACCCCAACACCGCGAAACAACACTCCCAAATCGAGGGGTGCACCCAAATCGAATCATAAAAGTAATAGATATGGTATCGAAGAAGTGTGTCCGCTAGAGATGGCGATCCTCAATGGCCCGGCGCGGCTCCTGTTTTAGTCATGTCAAGGGTCATCCAAAATCGTTCTCTTTCTTCAGTCAACGCGTTCATCAAAACCATCCACTTCGTTCTGGATCAACACTCCGCGTATAGTTATTAAAGTGGTTTCGGTTCAGATAGAGAGTATATCCATTACCGATCCCGGTCTCTTTAATAACTTTCGTAATTATTACACCGATTGGTCGTTTATATATATTTCAAACCAAAACAATTCAATTTCAATTTCAATTCGTAAATCAACATTTCATTTGTCTTTCAAAACCAATTTCCAATAATTTACGTTTCAAAACTTCCAAATTACCATTTCAAAATCTTATAATTCAATTTCAAACTTTATTTAAAACAATTCAAATATTGATTCAAATTCGTATATAAGTTTCATCCCGAAATCATTTAAATCAATTTATTTTAACATTCAAATCAATTTAAATTCATTTACCGATTTCTTTCAATATTCGTTAAGTTACTTTATCATTCAAAACAATTTCTATCAAATTTTCAATTCATTAAATCAATTTCTTAAGTTCAACTTCATTAAATCAAAACTTACAATTTTGAATTAAATTAAATTCATCAAATCAAATTCTTTAAATTTCAAGTCTTACATTAATTTCAATAAATCACATTTTATTTCTTATTAAAGAAATTCAATTTCACTTATTTACTTACTTAAATAATTTTCCAAAACTTAATTAATAAAGAAACTCAATTTCAATTCTTTACGAAGTAAAATTCACTTATTCAAAAGTTCAATTTTTCTTATTAAAGAATTTCAATTCAATTTAATCATTTAATAATTCATTATTAAATAGTTCAAAACTTAATTATTAAATAATTTCAAAGTTTAATAATTTCAAACTTAATTATAATTTCAAACTTAATTATTAAATCATTTCAAACTTAATTCAATCTTTTCTCAAATTAAACAACATTCTTCCATTGATTACATTGTTAATCTTTTGTTTCAGATTATTAAATATTACCATTTTCCTTTCATCAAAAATTCAAATTTCAACTTCATTTCAAAACCATATTCTTTATTCAAATAAAATCTTCGTTTACTTTCAAATCAAATTATTGACCAATCGGGTTTTATTTAATTTCCTATCCTAGGTCAAAGTTCAATTTTGGGTATATACCATTTCAACCCGATTCCAATTCAATTCAAAATCAAAACATATCAAAGGGAACTTGCAGTGTGATAACTGGGATGGTGTCAAAGTAAATAAACAAGCAATAACAACAATCAATATCAATCCAATAATTAATTCAAATAATCCCGAAATAACCGTATTAATTCGCATTGTTATTTGTACGAATTAATATAATTATTTCTAGAATCTACACTATCATTTCATGTAGACTAAAGATTATTATACTAATATTTATACGGTTCTTCAATTGTCATTCGATTTCAATTTTAACACTACAACAATTAATCAAATATACGTTCAATGGTTCAAAGTGTAATTATCACTATTCTACATGTCAATTAATTTAACAATTAAAAGGGGTCATATTCAACTAATCAAATTCAACATATGTGTCGATTCAAATTTTAATTATCCTACGTCAAATTTATTTGCATAATATTTATCACTTTATACATTACAATTTTAATGTCCAATTGTAAACATTAAATAATCAATCATTTAACAACCAAACTGGATTATCATTGCATTATAACAGATAATGGTGTCAGATGTCATAGGTGAACTGATACAGGTAATAACAGTGTAAATATCTAACAGCAGCATATTTCAATTGTCGTTTCAATTGAAATCAAATTTAATAAATAAAAGAACATTAATCGTGAGTGATTGCTCACCTTTCGAGGTTAGAGAAATAGATGAGAACAAGATGCGACAAACCGAGCACAAATTTTCAAGCACTGCACTGAGGACACGAATTCGAAGGGCAAAGTTGATAGCTTGGAAATGATGAAGACGAATCAAAGCCAGCTCTATACAATTGGAACAAGATGCACACATGTTATATTAAACCAACATAAATTTGAAACACTTGTTTAAAATAAACTTTATATATTATAATTAGAAATTAATAACCAAAATAAAATCTTTGTATTTATTATAAAGTCAATACCTTATTTAAATCAATATATATGACTCGACAAGTCATATATATGTAAAACTTATAGACATCAATATATAATCCCTATATATGCACAACAGACTGAACTTACTTATTTTATAACTATCATATAATATATATTTAACCAACTGTATAACTTATAAAATGTAAAATAGCAGGTTATAAACTTAGATATTATCCTTAGATCAACACTTATATATAAGTATATTCTTAAATAAAATCTCACGATCCTTTATATACAACTTATATATATGTGTTCGAAAATTCAACAGAACAGATTTGTTTTCAAATCATATCCCAAAACATTACAAGTCTCATTTTTCAGTAAGCTTATAATATAACTATGTACTATATACTTACAAACACTATCCTATTTACTCATAATAGTGTATATGCAATAGCAACATACAAATATACCTTTTAAACATATATAAAATATCTTACTTTATCTCAAAATAGCTTATAATAAATGCAGCAACATATATTAATAACAGATTACAAAACAAAAACTTTACACTCTCTTTGAAAACCCAAAACATACGTATTCATATGTTTATATAAAGCTACTGTATAGACTAATATATATGAACTTACCTATGTGTGCATAATACTAAAACTTGTATACATCTTCTTGAAATCAGTTATTTACACAGAACAAGTGAAGTAGCTAATATATAACTAAACACATATAACATAAAACCCATACATCTAACATACTCATATACATATTTATTTACTAGCTAGTATAAAACTTACCAGCAAAATATTTAGTGAAATAATGAAATCCTATGCGTAACTCACATATAGCAAAGAAAGATGCAAAGGAGGCCAGGTAGAAGACGAGGGCGGATCACGAGCAGGCGGAGGCTGGTGGTTTTGGCGAAGGAGAGGGAAAGAGGAGGAAGAGGACTGGAAAAAGAGAATGGGAGGCGAGAGGGTGCTGGGTTGCGAACAAGCAGGGGGTGGTCTCGGGCGTGAGGTGCTGTGATTGGTGGAGATGATGTGGTGGATCGGAAATATGTTGCTAAGGGTTTTGAGGAGGGAGGAAGGGTGTCGACGTGGTTGCTGGCGCACGGAGGGGTGGAAGCGGAGATGACTGGTCGGGTCAAGGGTGGAAGTTATAAGGTGGGTGACTTTGGCTATACGTGAGGCAAAGGAAAGGGTTGTCGTGGAAGGCCATGGCTTCACTGGGTGGAAGGAGGTCGGGCAAAGTTTAGCAGTGGTGGACAAGGCTACAGGTGGAGGTTGAGGAAGGTGGTCACGGTCGCTGGGTTTGAGGCGGGTTTGGGCTTTCCGGAGTGTCGCTCGGCCATGAGGAAGGTTGGATTGCTGTATGCAGTTCCATTATATAAACGAACATGCGTTTTTTTTATGCTCTGTTTGAAATGAATGTACAGAAATGGTGCAGAAGAAAAATAGCAAAAGAATGGAAGAGAGTGAACGAACCAAATGAAGATGAAAAGAATGAACAGGCTATATTAAATTGTATTGGAATGAAACCAAGAAAAAGCAACGTTCAAATTATAATTTCGGGAATATGAAAACAAGTGGCTATTCAGTTTATACGTTGGTTAAATGAAAGGTCGCGGGGCTCAAAAGTTCCCAAACGGTTACCGATACGCTAGACGTTACGCAACGTGCAACGTACAACGGGCTTCGAATTTGGCAATCGAATATACCGTAGCGATCGCCACAACGAGACGATCAAAACGGTATATAGATGTCAGTGGTACGATTGAAATATAAAAATTCGAATTTTCTACTAGCGGAAAATGCAAGAAAAACACTGAAAATTAAGATCGACGGAGCCAAAGATGTCCGAATTTGGGAAAACGACAAACTGACATCTTGCTCAGAAGATGTTTTAGAATTTTTCTATGTAAAAATATTTAGGTTTCGGAAATATTTTATTTTCATTGCTTTTTAACTGATTAAATTAAAGTGAATTTACGCGTGAAATAAACCTTCATATTTTCGGACGAAAATTCACCAGTTGCTATGTTTAACTAGACGTATTCCAAATATAAAATTTTTATTTCAAAATTTTATCGTTTAAAATTTCACAAAATTTCAACTAATTGCGTTATCAACAGTTGAAATTTTACGGGTCGTTACATAGAAGTTTATATAAGCAGGGTCATTTTTGAAAATAAATGTTAAAAATACCATAAAATTACATTGTCAAAATGGAATACAAACTAAATCATTTATATTCATTAATATCATCTAAAATTGCTTTTAAGGATGTTTCCTTTACTGGTTTAGAGACATTAAATGTTGGTTTCATAAACATTGTATTAGATTCCGATGAAGTTAGAATATCATGAACATTATAACTCTTTTCATCCTATAATGGTGGTATGATTTTTCCTGCTATATTTAGATTATAATACTTTTCTTTTGTGTGTATACTTTTAATTGGAAATATCAATTAAGTCTGAAAGTAGTAAGGAAATTGGGAATGTGGTTTACTCGTTACCATAGATACAAGTGTTGGTATTAAATTTCTAGACATATTAAGAATAATCATTGGAGTGTTTATGGACACCTATATAAGCATTGTCGAGGGAGGTATACTGTAGTTATGAAAATTATAGCCATTTGTTGTGAGAATAAAATGAGGAAGAAGTTTAGGAAGTAGGTTTAGGTAGTATAAGCTACATTTCTTGAGACTTCTTATGCTAAAGGGGACCGAAGGCCAATTTTTTTACAAAGGCATGTTATTTTTGTTTGAAGAATTTGATTTTTTTTTATTGTTTACTCAAGGATGGATGGAATATAATCTTAACTTGGAATGATAGTTATATGATATATGCACATTAATCCGCACATTAATGTTAAATTGGATATATATGATAGTTTATGGAAGAATTTGTTTTTTTAGTTTATAAATGAAGTTTTTTTATTCTCCTTTATTAATCCACTCAAATTTCTTTAGTAATGTAACAACCCGGGATTTAGCTTCAAATTATAATCGTCATTTAACGGTTAAAGTGATGATAAATTGCTATTGGAATTTAAATCAAGTTGAAATTCTTTTACAAAAGTGTTAAGTGTTTTAATCAGTTATGAATTCCTTTACAATTTGTTAAAGGATTATGCGGGCTTTAATATTGATCCTAGCCAACATTTTATTTTTGTTTTGGTGCTGAGATTAGTAAAAGTGTACTCGTTCCTCTTTGACTCATTTTCATTCGCAGGCCCATCAAAGAAAACAAAACACGTCCCTGTTATCATCCTTATCTATTGTCAATGTCGGCCCGTTCCTCCATTCTCTTTTTCATTTTCGCGTGCCCTAACCCTAAGCAATAACAAAAGAACGAAAATGTTAATGGCGGCCACAATATTTTCGTGAGATCAAAGGAGAGCTTCGTGCTAACTAGGTCGCTTTCATCCTGATTGCTTTGATGGTTGAGGCTGCCCCAATTCTCGATCGAGTTCAAGCTCTGGCTTCGCTCGATTGCTGGTGTGCTCGGCTTCTTCTAAATTCGTCGACAAGGTGAGTTCGACTCACATCTAATTCAAGCTGTTTTGTGGCTATCTTGACTTCGATTGTGCTATTCTATTTTCGTGACCTGGGTTTTTACTTGATTTAGTCGATGATGTCTTGTTTATTTAGGGTTTGAACCCCTTGTTTTGAGTTCGTATATATTGTGAAATGGGCAATTAAATTCATCTCGACTGTACGATTCTGTATTGATGCTTGAGTTTCAATTTCTGTATTGCCAATGTTCTGACATTATTGTGACGGCGATTTCTTCTTTGGGTTTGTTGGCTTGATTTTCTACTGTCACCATTACTGTTAATTTGGGAATTTCTTTGATGACCCACGGCTTTGACTAAAATCATAGCATTTTCAATGCTCGGCCATTATGGAATTTTGATAAGTTGGTTGTTTTGACGACATTGTTTTTGTTGACTTCGGTTATACCTTGTTGCTTTCTCTGTTTGGCATCAGCTTCATATTATTTGTGTTAGTTGCATTTGGACTTTATACATCTGATGGCATTCATATGTACACATTATCACTTACATTCATATTCTTGTTGTCAGCTCGGTTTATTATTGTAGTGGATGTGTGCTTGTGCATTTAAGTTGTTGAGTCATGTGGTACAGTCAGTGGTGCACTTGGTTGCTCTAACTTGTTGGTTGATGCATTTGGCTTTGTAACTGTCACTTGATACTGGCACATGCTACTTGGTCACTATTGGTCTTCATTGTGGCCTCCGACTTTACATTTTCTGGACGTGAATTTGTAGTCTTTATTTGTGTCTGCATTGATCTTTCTCACCGTGTAATTGCTGACTTGAGCTTCTGGCCTTGATATCATGGTGTACATGTAAGTTGCATTGTTGTTGCATATTGTAGTTCACTGATCTAGTGTTTCATTGCCTGAACCTTGAACAGATTTATGTGTCTGCATTAGATTTGAACAGATTTATACGTGTCTGCATTAGATTTGAACAGATTTATATGTGTCTGCATTAGATTTGTATTTGTTTCCTCACTTCGAGATAGTTTCAGTTGCAAGTGCATTTGGTTATTTCCACTTGACTTGGTTGAGCTAGTACTTGTGTCACGGTGAGATATTTATGTTCACAGTTGTTTCTTGCATTTTGATCATCCAGTATGTACTCCCACATTGTTATGTTGTTTTGTGTGGTATCTGGTCTTCGACTTTGCATTTCCTATGTGCATTGGCTTCAGCCATTATGCACTTGATTTATTTGCATATTTGACTTTGACATACTTTGCATATGCCCCTGATACCTAAATTCTCGTTCGAATTAGCTGGGTCACCCAGTTATTTGTGCACTGCATATGCGTAAATGACGTGTTATTCACGTTGTTGCCTTGAATTGTTGCCATCATGATTCACGTTCATTTTCTATGTAAGTTGAAATCTCCAGTTCCCTGTAGTTGTTACTGGTGGATGTTGCAATTTCATTTTGGTTTCTCTGTCTTTGACGTTGAGGCCATTCATACATGTTGAGTCATGTTTCTCTGAGTTTGGTTTATCTTGATTTTGGTCGAAGCTGCATATACGAGTTTTGCTTTCACTTGAGAATGTATTGCCATGTTGCATGGGTTTTGGTTGCTGCAGTTGTGTTGAGTTAGTAACTTGACCTCTGCAGTTTTGATTGCTGTTAATAATTGGAGTTGTGGTAACTTTATATTCTGTTGTGGCGAGGCAGTGCACACGTGCGTGTACTGCAGCCACACGGAATTGACAGATTTTAATTGATATTTCTTTTGTTCTTGATTCATTGATCTGCTGCGTATTTCGTATGCCGTATTGGCGAGGCAGTACACGCTAGCGTGTACTGCAGCCAATCAGCATTGATGTTTTTAAATTGACATTTCAATTGTTTAAATTGATTTGGATTGCTGAATTGTTGTTTAACACTGTTTAGTGTTATATCTGCCATTATCTGATTCTTTTATCGAGGAGTCGGATATACGAGATTTCTGTGACTGTCGTCTATTTGATATTTGATTATTACTGCTTCTGTGCATTAATAACTGAGTTTGAATTAGACTGACCCGTGTATTATTTTCTTTTGAATTTAATACTCGGGTCAGACCCGAGTTATTTTAGGTTGTAGATTTCCTGCTTTGAGTTGCTGTTTGGGCTATGAAGACTTTTTATATCTTCTGAAGTAATTTTCGTCGTTTTGTAGATGTCGTGTCATTGTATAGGATGATATGTATTCATGTATATTAGTTGATAATGTACTTGTATATATAACTTCCAGAGTCGACAGTTGTAGTTGTATCATATGTATTGTGTCAACTATATTGTAACTGACATCAGTTATATATATATATATATGAGACTTTTCTTTTATCTGTGTTCCGCATTTAAATTCTCTGTGTTATTTTTATATCTAATGTCCTAAACTATTATGAACCATCGTAGTTTGTTTTATACTGATAATTGGGTATGTCGATGGGAGTAAATAAATAAGATAAAAAATGAAAAGTATATTCCACTCCTATCGAGGTAACAATTATTAGCATAAGGCCAACTACGGATGGCCGCTCCTATCCAGCCTTATTCTTCGTAATAATAGACAGTATTTCTTTTAATACTCTTTGTTATTATGAGCATAGAGGTGGGGGCGTTACAAGTAAGTTAAGTACCACTAAATTAAGGGTATAACTATAAATCTATAATATACATTTACCTCACGTATTATCGACATACATGTTTATATATCTACTATATAAGTTCCAAGCCAGTTTCTTTAAAAAAATTCTCCAAATATTTTGAACTCTTTAAGGCATAGTTATCTAATTTTATAAACCTTTTGATACACATTTTTCATCATTTGGCATATTTGTGGTGGTAGGTGATCACTCTTACTATAAACTCGACACCATGATAGTAACATCCAATCATGCATCGCTAATATCCACTAAATATATATTTTAATGTTGTGGGACCAAAATGAAAGTTATTAATATCTATTAGCTTACTAACCTTTGATTTTTCATTAAATCCGAATTTTTAGTAAATAATAAAATTATAGTTTCAGTCATGCTTTATTTATGTATCATTAGCTGAAAATATATAATACTTCGGTTTATTCATCAAATATTTAAAAGTGACATAGGATTCTTAGTTTTTCAAAAATAATATTTGAGTACTAAATTCCTCGGCATTACTTATTTCCTCTTTAAGGGTCATGTGAATAATGGTAAAGATAAGATTTCATGGTCCGGTAATGATTATTTGCAACCATTTAAATAATGATTAAGTTAAAAAAATTAGTTTACACTTCTGCTGGGTTCTCCAATTATTATGTCCTAAACCTCTTATTTTGCAAATAGTTGGATCTTTTGTTATTGGATCATATTCCACCAACAATTTGAATGTGCAACTTTTGTGTTTTTAGTAGCTTTATTTTCTAGTTTTACATCAAGTTATTATGAAACAACCTGCCTTTTCAACCCCCTTAATAGTCGATACTAATACATCTATGGTATTTATGTGTCGAGCATCCAGGTATCAGAAAGACAGATTGTTGGGGTGAACAAAAGAAAAGATAGAACAGAATCTTACATTATGATGAGTAATATATAATATACAACTAATCTTTACAAAAGAAAAGTTTAATATACATACATCAATCAAAGTAAACTAACCCATCATAAGCCTGGATAGTTATAACAATATGCCCTCACAAATGCTGATAAATACAAAATAAGAAATGTAGCTGAAATAAAAGATACATGAATGCATCTTGGAGGCATCTAGCTCATCTCCTTAAGCTCCAAAGCATCCACAAAATCAGAAATATACTCGGACTGACCCTAGCATTATAAGAAAATAACGCTTGGATAAGTCTGGTAAACCAGCGTGAGAAATACAAATCATATGGATTTTTATTAGTATAAAACTTTTCAAAAAAGGTATCTCATAAGACCACGTCGCACATAAACGTTGACGAGTTTTTACCTTATAATAACCAAACCATTTTATAGAAAATCCAATGATATTACAATAATGTCTAGGGTTTAAATAAGTATTTAGCATAGCCAAAATGGTTATACTAATTACATTCCAGCATATTAAGTATACAGCTAAGTCCGTAAAGGTACGTATTGGAGAATGGATTTCATACAATGATAAGACTATTGGGGTACCACCTACCACGATACATCTCATGATAAAATGCACCGAGAGCCTCACAAGAACCCCCATACATGACAAAACTAGCCTACCCCTTACCGAATAGTATCAAATATGTCATTATCCCAGTTGTCGTCCAACAACCATACTGAGTAACTAGCATACATATATGGGTCAATATCGATCTAGATCGGGTGATAATCATACTCTAATGGTAGTGAACCACATAGCCTTCGCATATCCCATGTTTTAGTCATTATCAGGTGTGAGGTTTGAGGCTACGTTTTACCTTTTTAGCAAATTCCACTTAAATGCTAACAAAGCCTTCCATGCTATAATGTAATGCCAACATTCATCCATATAAGTTGTTCAGGATAAGAAAAAACCGAAGGCACTATTTCTACTACATCCATTTGAAATCATCCTCAGGATTAGTTGCAAGTAGCCCTTTCACTTCAAAGAGCTCTGTCTTCGATTCCATCATCTTCAAGATATCTTCAAATTCGAACACTTATGCTGGTTCGAAGTGGGGATAACATATCTGATCCTGGTCTCTCCGAACCACAATCGATAGTTTCAATACTGGCCAAGATTTGATAGTCAGTTAATTAATTATCAAATAAACAAACAATTCAACCCGAGATTTAATTCCATATGAAAAACAAGCATGGTTAATCACATAAGAAACCATTAATCCTCTTTAATTAATTCTTTCATTAATTAAAATCACTTTGCAAAAACTTATATCAAAATACTTTTACAAAGATATATCAACAAATCCTCTCTACTCTTTTCAATACTTGGAAAAGTATTTATATACTTACCTTAATGGTATAAGTATATTCACAAATCAATTTACTTTCAATACTTAGAAAATTATTTATATACTTATCTTAATGGTATAAGTATATTCACAAACCAATTTACTTTCAATAATTAGAAAATTATTTATATACTTATCTCAACGGTATAGGTATATCGACAAACCAATTTACTTTCAATACTTAGAAAAGTAGTTATAAACTTATCTCAACGGTACTAGTATATTCACAAAACACTACACTTTCTATACTTCGAAAATATGCCCGTATACTTATCTCAACGGTATAAGTATATTCACAAATCTTAAAAAAGATTTCATTTCACAAACCGTACTTAATTAGGTTAAAACAAATGTCATTTAAAACATTAGTAATAATAAACCCTAAACACATTTGGTGTAAGTAAATGGATCGTATAGAAATTAGATCAAGTATACTTACCACCACTTCCCGATTTTAAACTTGTACTAATATCGATTAACAATGTAGTCGGACAAGTTAGCGTACTATCCTTGCCTCGACATACATTCTTAGTTCTCAGGATAGAGACAAATTTTCCTACCTCGGAATTTGGTGTAAAGTATGGAAAGAATACTTTCCATACCACCATAATTTAAAATGACTATTTAGAAATCATATCCTATTTCCTTTTATAAAATTCCCTTTTTCATGAATTTCTTTTTATTTACAAACTCCTTTTAAAATCTCTTTTCTATTTATGAAACTCATTTTATAAATCTCTTTTATAAAAATCATTTTTATAAATCTCCTTTATATTTATCTCAAATCTTGGTTCCAAAATCGAACTAAATAATTTCCATAAAATGATTATTCCATATATCACTATAAATTCACGAGTGTGATTTATTATTCCAATTTATCAAAATGACATCAATTTTTTTTTATAAAATATCATTTATAAATCTATTCTTTTTATTATAAAAACACCATTTATATATCTCCTTTTTATTTATAAAATACCATTTATAAATCAAGCTTTCTATACAACATTTTATATAAAAATTTCACCAATATTTATTTCAAATTATTACTATCTTCTTTTAAAATAGAATTTCTTAATTATAAACGATGAATCGTTTATTTTCCATAGAATAAACATTCGTTTTTATTTTAATTTTTTTGTAAAACAAATACTTCTTAAAATACTTTTAAAAACATTTCCAAAAAGGTTGGAGTAAGATAGAAAAGTTTAAAAGCTATTTCTAGATAAAATATCATAGAAAATTCTGAAAGTCACGTTTAATAATCATTCATTGAATCAAAACTCATTTCAAATCCAAATAGCAAATAATAGTATTTCCAAATACTATAATGAGGCCAATAGCTAGCATAACACTTAGCCAATGCTACAACTACTGTTATCACTAAAAAGGTTCAACTTTCAATATATATCAATGTATTACAGTTGATGTTTGTTTATTCTATATTTTCCGGCACTTCGCTACAAAGTATTTCATTCGCATACGAACTGCGAATGACAAAAACAAAAATATGGTCGTGCACAAAAATACGATATGATGTCAAAACAACAATAAAATACACTGGCTATCTTATTCTGTGAAATTTCAAAATACCAACGTTTGGTGCAAAATATGTGGATCGATAATTTTAATATTTTCCCAAACTAAATGTTAATCCGCCTTTTGGCAAGGCCGCGGACAGACGGATTTAACTTAAACAGCTTCACAACTATCGAGACTAAAGTATAATGGGTTCGGTTTAAAATGATGATAGGCAGTTTGGCAGATGACGTTCGGCATTGGGATGGTTCGACGTTGAAGGCTGTTCGGCATAGAGAGATCGTCGTTTGACATAGAGGGATCGTTCGGCACTGAACGGGTGCTCGGCGTTAGAAGGAGTGTTCGGCATGAATCTTGTTCGGCAACTGGAGACGTTCGACATTGGATGGAGCGCTCGGCATTAACCAACGTTCGACATCTGGAGACGTTCGGCATTGGATGGATCGTTCGGCATCAAGGAGACGTTCGGCATTGGATGGATCGTTCGGCATCAAGGAGCGTTCGACATTGGATGGAGCGCTCGGCATTAACCAACGTTCGGCATCTGGAGACGTTCGGCATTGGATGGATCGTTCGGCATCAAGGAGACGTTCGGCATTGGATGGATCGTTCGGCATCAAGGAGCGTTCGGCATTGGATGGGTCGTTCGGCATACCTCACCTCGCTCGGCATTGCACCTCGCACCTCCATACTCCGCACCTCCATACCTCGCACCTCCATATCTTGGTACCTCGCACCTCCATACCTCGGTACCTCACACCTCCATATCTTGGTACCTCGCACCTCCCTACCTCGGTACCTCGCACCTCCATATCTTGGTACCTCGCACCTCCATATCTTGGTACCTCGCACCCCAATACCTCGGTACCTCGCACCTCCATACCTCGGTACCTCGCACCTCCGTACCTCGATACCTCGGTACCTCGCACCTCCCAACGTTCGGCATGAGGAGATCGTTCGGCATTCACACCTTGTTCGGCATTCAACGTTCGGCATCTATGGTTCGGCATATGGAGACCACTCCATTTGGGCTGAGGTACTCGGCTACCAGGCCCACCAGGGAAGTCCAACCCATCTTTGTCTATAAATAGAGAGGCAGGGGCACAGTAAAATGGGATCTTCTTTCTGCTCTCTTACTTTCTCTTTTCTAAGGCTAAGGCAACTCTGCCATTTTGTAACTGTAATCGATTATTACAGCAATAAAAGCAAACTTCTGGAGTGGACGTAGGCCGGAGTTAGCCGAACCACTATAAAATCTGTTGTTCTTTACTGCTTTCATTTCAGTTTTAACTGTTCTTCACATTATTATTCTCTACATACATTCTATCTCTGAGCTGTGATTGGTATTTGGTGCTTTCATCTGGATTTTGGGGTTAGTGACCAATTTTGGCGCTAACACTTTGGTGCTTTCACTAAGAATTGAACTCAGGAACTTTGGAGTTAGGAACTTGGATCCTAGAAAGCAATGGCAAGACCGCCAACGAAGAGGCAAGCAGTGGAAAGGAGCAATCAGGAAGGAAGTCAAGCGGCATCTTCTGGAGCTGGAGAGGGTCCCGCATCCATCTACATAACTCGGGACGAGATGCAAGTGATGATGAATTCTATGCAAGAGCAGATGATGAAATGGCAAGAGGAGATGATGCAGGCTCTTCTTAGGCAATTTGGACAACCAGGAACTGCAGGTGCTCAAGATCATGGAGCTGGACCAGAGGAACTCAACCAACGGACAGATGGAGTGAATCAGCAGGGGGCAGCTCCCAATCAACAAACAGTTAACAATCTAGATGGACCTAGACTCGGAGGCACGCCACCGGGAGTACGTGATGAAGAATATGTGCCAGAATTTCCTCGAGGACTTGGGGGGCAATCTGGATTAGTTGGAAACACTAGATTGGCTGACATTATCAGGCGGACTATTCGCGGAGGTCTGACAAATAGGGATTCAGAGGGAGTTAACAAAAGTCCGTTTACCCGGAACATCAGGACAGCTAGGAATCCGTCCAATTTCAAACTACCCACTCTGGAAGTATACAACGAGAAGACGGATCCCACCGACCACTTGATGAGATACACTAGGCATATGGAAGTGCTGGGGGCAACGGAGGAGGTTATGGCCCGATGTTTCCCCCTGTACTTGACTGAAATTGCTGCTATGTGGTTCAGACAGCTGGAGGATGGATCCATTGGAACATGGACAGAACTGGTGGACAAGTTCTTAAGTCAATTTCGAGTTCACATAAAAAGGCCAAAGAACGTGATGACACTAACATCAGTCAAACATGGGGCAGATGAATCGCTCAGGACATTCTTAACTCGATTTAATGCGGCAGTTGCTTCGGTGGATCGGCCAGATCCATCAATGGTTCTGATGGCTGCGGTATCAGGAGTCAGAGATAATTCGGAGTTCAAAGTATCATTGGTATGGGACCCACCGTTGGATATTGGGGAATTCTTTCATGAAGCTGAAAGATTTCTTCGACAAGAGGATGCATGTTTGGACATGAGGTCACAGGAAGTAAACACGACCAAGGATGGAAGATTACTCGGCGAAAGCTCAGGTGGGGACAAGGATAAAGGGAAAAGGAAGCGCTGGGGAGAACCAAAGTTCTCCACTTACATAGGATTGAACGCAACGTTGGAGCGGATTTTCTTAGATACTCGAGATCGTCTTCCCTATCGAAGGCCATCGAGGAGGGAACCCACAGAACGTGAAAGGGCGTCAGGAAGGCACTGTCTCTTTCATGACCTGGACGGGCATGATACTAACAGCTGCCGACATCTAAAGGATATAATCGAGGAGCACATAAGGAATGGTCAGTTGCGACAGTATGTCGGAACTCGAAATGCGGCGATGGAACATGAACAGCCTCCGCCTACCTTGAACGACGAGGGCGCGAGGCCCAGGAATGGTGACCGATTGGTCATCAACTAATCTTGATGGTTTGGAATAAGTAACAAACTCCGGGCAAACGGTTAAATCACTTACTCATGTACGGGGTCGGAGATAACCCTCAGGCATGCTCTGAGATGATAGCTTACCGAAACGCCCGGGTTTGTGAAATCCGTTTTTTCCTTTGACTTGGACATTTGCTTTTTCTGGTTTGGTTTTGGAGTTTGGTTTGAACTCCCTGTTTTTCTCGTTTTTCTGGTTTGGATTCTGGTTTGAATGTTTGTTTTTCGGATTGGATTTTGGTTGGATTTTCTCTGTATTTTGGCTTAAAGGTCGTCAAGTATGGACTATGCTCGACAAGGGTCCGGAGCGACCAGGATTCGGTTTAGGACTTAAGCCACGGCATTACTTATGCCCAGGGACACTGGGCCACGGTCGTCAAGTGTGGATTGCGCTTGGCAAGAACCCAGAGAGGTTAGCTCAACGCCCAGGGACACTGGGCCACGGTCGTCAGGTGTGGATTGCGCTTGGCAAGAACCCGGAGAGGTTATCTTAACGTCCAGGGACACTGGACCACGGTCATCAGGTGTGGCTTGCGCTTAGCAAGAGCCCGGAGAGGTTATGGATTTGGATATCGACCCGAAGAGGTCCTAAAGTCCCCTATTGGTTATTGGATATGGATGAAACATGGACTTTGGATACTGGACTTGAGGCTATTCAAAACACACCTTTCAAAGCAAGGCATGTTTTGGGGGGCAAGTGTTAACCCGCCTTTTGGCAAGGCCGCGGACAGATGGATTTAACTTAAACAGCTTCACAACTATCGAGACTAAAGTATGATGGGTTCGGTTTAAAATGATGATAGGCAGTTTGGCAGATGACGTTCGGCATTGGGATGGTTCGGCGTTGAAGGCTGTTCGGCATAGAGAGATCGTCGTTTGACATAGAGGGATCGTTCGGCACTGAACGGGTGCTCGGCGTTAGAAGGAGTGTTCGGCATGAATCTTGTTCGGCAACTGGAGACGTTCGACATTGGATGGAGCGCTCGGCATTAACCAACGTTCGACATCTGGAGACGTTCGGCATTGGATGGATCGTTCGGCATCAAGGAGACGTTCGGCATTGGATGGATCATTCGGCATCAAGGAGCGTTCGACATTGGATGGAGCGCTCGGCATTAACCAACGTTCGGCATCTGGAGACGTTCGGCATTGGATGGATCGTTCGGCATCAAGGAGACGTTCGGCATTGGATGGATCGTTCGGCATCAAGGAGCGTTCGGCATTGGATGGGTCGTTCGGCATACCTCACCTCGCTCGGCATTGCACCTCGCACCTCCATATCTCGCACCTCCATACTCCGCACCTCCATATCTCGCACCTCCATACTCCGCATCTCCATACCTCGCACCTCCATATCTTGGTACCTCGCACCTCCATACCTCGGTACCTCACACCTCCATATCTTGGTACCTCGCACCTCCCTACCTCGGTACCTCGCACCTCCATATCTTGGTACCTCGCACCTCCATATCTTGGTACCTCGCACCCCCATACCTCGGTACCTCGCACCTCCATACCTCGGTACATCGCACCTCCGTACCTCGATACCTCGGTACCTCGCACCTCCCAACGTTCGGCATGAGGAGATCGTTCGGCATTCACACCTTGTTCGGCATTCAACGTTCGGCATCTATGGTTCGGCATATGGAGACCACTCCATTTGGGCTGAGGTACTCGGCTACCAGGCCCACCAGGGAAGTCCAACCCATCTTTGTCTATAAATAGAGAGGCAGGGGCACAGTAAAATGGGATCTTCTTTCTGCTCTCTTACTTTCTCTTTTCTAAGGCTAAGGCAACTTTGCCATTTTGTAACTGTAATTGATTATTACAACAATAAAAAGCAAACTTCTGGAGTGGACGTAGGCCGGAGTTAGCCGAACCACTATAAAATCTGTTATTCTTTACTGCTTTCATTTCAGTTTTAACTGTTCTTCACATTATTATTCTCTACATACATTCTATCTCTGAGCTGTGATTGGTATTTGGTGCTTTCATCTGGATTTTGGGGTTAGTGACCAATTTTGGCGCTAACACTAAAAATTATGCAAAAATCCTATAAATCCATTTAAAAATACGTCATTAAAAATCAAGTCGTTTTATTAAAAATGGATTTTCTTATTAATTATCAAATTCGAATCAAATTCGAATATCTAAATAAATTAAATATTCTCATTCAAAACATTAAATATTCCGGGTCATTACATTCTTTCCCATATAAAAGAATTTCTTCCCCGAAATTCCCAAAGAAAGAAAATATCTTCTAACCCTTCGACTTTTAAAATCTCTTACTTAAAATGAGTTATAATCTTTTAAAATCCCATATGTTAGAAAAAATTTTGGCAGCACCACCTTCGCATTGCTAGGTTCGAAAAAAAACACAATATCAATATAAGCCCATATCTGGGGACAACACAACAACAATATATACTAATGAAATATCTTATAGAGTGTGTAGACATATTGCAAACATACCGATTAAGCAATAAACACATACCAATTGTCAAGAAATCAAACCCCACTCATGAAACCAAAAGCAGCAAACTAGCATTTGCTTCCATATATCTGAATTTCACTTACATAACCGAAAAGAGAGTTAAATACGATAAATGGAACAATACAACACCTTATTCATCATCACACATACACATGCCATCAACCATATAATGTGACGTTCCATCCCGACACCCACATTAACAAAGAGTATTATAGGGTAATATCGTCTGCTAATGCGGAGAATAGAGCTGGATATGAGCGACCATCTATAGCCTTGTCTTAAACATCTATTGAATACGTCGATATATGCTCTATATTTTTTTTAACTCAAGTAGATCGACATATCCAATATATACTTAATACAAAACTATATGTGGCTAACAGACCTATTAGAACAAAATATAAAAACCGAATGCAAATCACATCATAGAACGGCAGCTAAACATACACACACACACATATACAGATACATCATCAGAGTGATACAAAATAATACATAGTATGTGGTATGACGACCACAATATACACACGAGTAAAAACAATATACCTATCAGAGTCTGCACAAAAAGCTACATCAAAAAGGCGATAGCAAAATATCCAAGCGGAAGTAGAAAGGCTAAGTCCAATGGGTACCTAACCTGAAACACCTCGGTCTGACCCGAGTATAAAATACATGGGTCAGTCTAGCTAAAACAATCGGTTAATATGGATAAATGATAATATGAGTATAAGGATAAGGGTGGTGTTCTTCTCAAACGAGAAGAAACTATTCTAAATATAAGTATGGTTACTACAAATGATATAGTATCACTAGCATGAGTATATAATCTCAAAGAGATAAATCAATATTCACAAACGCTAAATATAGCAAGCGTCATATCATCGGCATATCACAAATCATCAAAAATGGTTTAGGGAAAATCATAACTCCTAAAAAGGAGAAATCCTAAACCCGCCATATCGGCAAACTCAAAAGCATTTCCAAAGAAATCACCATCTCAAAATACGCCATAAAGGCAATACATATATCTCCATATAGGGGAATATAAATCCCAAATAAATGCCAAAAAGGCAAATCTCAATTAACGCCAGTGTAGGCAACTCAAATCTCAAAGATTGAACTCAAAAGAGTTCAAATTCCCATAAGGTAATTGCCATATATATATATATATATATATATATCAAACGGCTCAAATGGCCAACCATGAAAAATGCGATACACTTGGAAAATCACAATAATCAATGAAATCATCTCAAAAATTTGCACGTGCATGTGGTCGAAGCCTGCCAAGTACTGATCTCTCAAATAAGGTGCCACAACCAAAGGAAAATCCATCACAATGACAAATACGCCGCAATGGCAAATACGCCGCAATAGCAAACGTTTCAAGGACAAATATGCCGCAATGGCAATGACCCGAAGGTCCAGTACTGGCAATACGCTCCAATGGCAAATGAGTCACAAACTCTCAGATAGGAACCCGAAAAGTGTTAACGTGCGTCCCATACCACACGTTCGCACTAAACGGTTTACTAACCTCTAGTAAATGTCACACTCAAAAGCAGTAAAATGTTTACCTCATCTCATTGGTAAACACGACCCGAAGGTCAAAATGATCAAACAGACAAGTCAGGAATTAACCGATAAGATAAACGCACGTGTCCCATATTACGTGTTTTACCAAACTGTTTAGTTCTCCTTCTCATTCGCTCGAATAGTGCAAAAATGTGTATTTTATATATAAAATAATTTATTTGAGAAAACAAGCTTTTAAAACCATTTTTCGAGATCAATTTTGAAGACAATATTTGAAAATTCCCTTATTATAGAGAATAAATAGATTTCATAGCTTAAAATAATTTAAAATATTACATAATAATTATTTTAAATTCCAATTTATTTTAAAAATTATTTCAAATTTTTTTGGAAAAATCCATGCTCGAAATTAAAGAAATCACTCAAAACCGTCATTCAAATTCAATTCAAATTTGAATTTCAAATTCATCAAAATTTGGCTAGCCTATTGATATTCGCACCTTTCTTTTCAGTAGGGAG
This sequence comes from Allium fistulosum, assembly GCA_030737815.1. NCBI lineage: Eukaryota > Viridiplantae > Streptophyta > Magnoliopsida > Asparagales > Amaryllidaceae > Allium > Allium fistulosum. Next base: position 479,076,548 of record CM060904.1, read on the forward strand.
TTACGTAGTCAATCTCAGCCTTTGACTACATCACTCACTCAGCTGCGCTACCTTCCTTACGCTATCTCAATCCCAAGCCGAAGGTTAGTCCTTACCTTTCTTCCCAAACCGATCCATTCTATTGGGAACGACCAAAGAAAGGGAGTAGAGGTGCGTAGCGTAATTCGACTCATTCACATATGGATCATGAATGTTTGGAATCCATATTATGCAAGGAGACATTGCTTTTGCTAATTCGAATTGAAGGCAAATCAGTCTATTTTCAGCGTCATATACATAGTTAGCACATTCGTCATAGTTAGTAGCTCCGTATCAAGGTCATCATCAATAAATGCATCATAGCCCTCCAAACATTTCAGAAATATCACAAAAACATGAAGTAAAAGTCAAAAGACGGACGGAAAAAGAACATAAAAATGCATAGGAAAAATAATATCCTGGTCTGAAATCTTCTATAGGTTCAACTTTCGGACATGAAATAGGTGGCCAAACGACTTCTGCTTGAACAAAAAATTGGTGTGCAGATAGTAGAAAACTTCAGCTTTCAAACGGAAAAAAAAATCAATGAATTCTGACAGGAAATGAAAAAGTTACGCTGTCTCAAACATGGACTCAGGACATGTTTGCAATAGTTCAAAAACAAAAATGAGCCCAGGCCTGAAAACCGTCTTGGGTTCAACTTACAGGCCTGAAACAGAGGAACAAACGACCTTATATTGAGCTGAAAATTGGTATGCACATACTACAAAACTTCATCTTGCAAACAAAAAAGAATCGATGAATTCCAATAGGAAATGAAAGAGATATACTATCTCAAACATGGACTCAGGTCTGTTTGCAGCAACTCAGAAAACAAAATGTGTACTGGTGATTTTCAAGCTGCGCATTGATTTTGCAGCAAAGTTTTCAGGTATCAAACGAAAGAGTTTTGTTATGAAATTTAGCATATTTATACTAAAACACATGGACTATCAACTGAAGAAAATCCGGCAGCATTACGTTGCCGGAATTAGAAGATATTAGCTTGCAAAGAGACAAACCAAAACAGTTTTCACAGAAACGAAAATATCAACAGAAAATCAAATATTGAAGCTATTTTACAACAATTTTTGGCATTTTGAAGCTTTTGCTTCAGCTAGCATTATGTGAGCAGCAACTCACCTTGTATTTGAAGATTAAAATCCAGATTTGAGCTGAAAGGTGGAAGCTTTGTGCAAGTTTTGGCTTCTAGAACCAGTAAAACTGAGAAGTAGATACATGCAAAGAAGAAGAACAATTAACAAACAAACCCAACTCAAAGATTTGGATTTTGATGAAATAATAGTGTTTTGAAATGGATTACCTTTAATTTTCACTCTAGATTTGATAAAATAGGAACTTGAATTGAAGTAATTTGGAGATTAAAGCTTTAGGTTGGAAAATGGCAAAGTTTGTATTTACTGTTTCTATTTTTCTTTTTGGAGAATAAGAGAAGAAGTACGTATAGACAATTGTTTCTCTCCTTTCTTATTTTCTAGTTTTAGTTGGCTAATGGGCCTTTGGAACCAAATTAGAGAAAAACCAATTAGGCTATGTTAATTTATTTAACACTAAACCAAGATATACACAATTACACACTATGTATAAAACAAACAAAACATTTTTCTTCAAGTTATTAACACAAACAATTTATGTAAACATACTTACATAATAAATAAAATATTTTCACCATATAAAAAAATAATTTTAGTTTTTTAAAACACTTTTATTATTAAAATCTCTTATTTTACAAAAATACACAATTTTACACAAATAAATGTATAAAACCTTATTTCCACCTCAAAAATTCTACAAAAATTATTTTCTTACTTAGAAAAATATAACTAACCATTTAAAACTCGATTTTATAATCAAAACACATTTTAAAACCAAATTACATCTTTTTATTTAAATAAAAACCATTTAAAAATTAAATACTTCCTTTAAAAAAATTATTAAAAGAAGCAATTGGCAATAATTAATAAAATTATTGCATTTTCTCCAAATAAAAATCATTTTCCATTCATTATTAACCCAAACAAACAAAATAAAGTTTCCAAACTTTATTTTTCAGATTTTATTTTCAAAATTCATTGTTTATTCCAAATAAACAATTTAAATCCCAATTTTATTTTTAATTCACAATATTAAATTATAACTACCGTTATAATTTAATATTTACAGGTAATCACTAAAACCAGGGTTGTTACAGACTCCCCCCTTATAAAAATTGCAACCTCACAATTTCTAGAGAAGAGTTTGTATTCAACATAATTATTTCATCAGTCAAAAGAAAAAAAACAAGCTTGAGATAAAAAGATTCTCACCATCGCTATGCGAAGAAAGAAAACTAGGGTAAGATCGCTCGATAAACTCTTTGGTTTCCCAAGAGCAGTCATTGGGATTCGCGGACCATTGAACTTTAACGAGCGGCACGTCCTTGTTTCGAAGGCATCTCACCTCCGAAGCCAGTATGCGAATAGGCTGCTGCATAATATATAGGTCCAATGAGATCTCAAGCTCTTGCAAATCAGGAGAATCGATAATAGAATCCAACTCTCGAAGACACTTCCTAAGCTGAGGGACTGAAACACATCATGAATGCCAGATAGATGAGCTAGAAGTGAAACTCTATAAGCCACAGGACCAATTTCAGCAATAGGAAATGGTCCTATAAAGCGAGGAGCCAATTTCCCAGTCATACTGAAACGCATAACCCCTTCAAAGGAGACACACGGATAAAGACGAGATCACCAATAGAGAATTCGAGAGGCTTCCTACGGTTGTCCGCGTAGGATTTCTGGCAGCTCTGTGCCTCTTTCATTCTCTGCTGAATAAGAATAATCACGAACATAATCAAGGCCTAGAATAAGCTTCTCCTTAGATTCCAACCAACACGAAGGAGATCAATATGGCCTTCTATATAAGGATTCGAAAGGAGCCATACCGATACTAGACTGGAAACTATTGTTGTGGGAAAACTCCACAAGAGGCAGATGATCCTCCCAACTACCTCCGAAATCAAGAATGCAAGCACAAAGAAGATCCTCAAGAATACAATTCACCCGTTCAGTCTGTCCATCAGACTGCAGATGATGTGCTGTGCTGAAATTAAGCTTTGTTCCTAAAGCTTGCTGAAGACTCTGCCAGAAATGACTCTTGAATAGCGTATCACGGTCACAAACAATCGAACAAGTAACACCGTGAAGTCTCACGATTTCCTTGATATATAACTTGGACAAATGAGAAGCACTCCTATTAGACTTAATAGGAATGAAATGAGCTGATTTTGTGAGGTGATCGACAATAACCCAAATTCTAGAATGGCCCGATCTCGAACGAGGTAGACTGTCAATGAAATCCATCGAAATCTGATCCCATTTCCACAACGGAACCTCTAAAGGCTGAGGGTGACAAGAAGGGCGCTGATGCTCGGCTTTGATGAGTTTACAAGTCATGCAATTACTCACATAACTCGCCATATCATGCTTCATGCCTTCCAAATAATAAAGGCGATGCATATCGGCATACATTTTACTAATGCCAGAATGAATGGTATACTTAGAATGGTGACAGTCATCGAGAATGTCACGCCTAAATGCAGAATCAGAATCAGACGGTTCTTCTTGCGAAGACACCTATAAGAATCAATACTGAAATCCCACAACTCCTCATCACGGGACTCAGACTCACAAATCTAGATAAGGTGCACAAGATCGGGATCACGTCATTGAGCATCGACAATATGATCTAATAAGCTGGGTCGAGCTTCCAAACAGAATAATAGAATAGGAGGATCAGAAGATGGAGTTCGATCATGAATATCACAAAAGGATAAGGTCTCTAGAACATCCCAGTCGGCTAGCATCATAGAAACAACAGCCGAATGTTTGCGACTAAGCACATCAGCAGCACGATTACCCTTACTAGGGTATATTGGAAATTGAAGTCATAGGAGGCAAGGAATTCGAGCCAACGTTGTTGCCTCGTATTGAGCTCCTTCTGAGTGATCAGTATAGAGAATAAAGCGCTCGCCTAAGAGATAATGTCGCCAAATCTTCAAGGCGAAGACGATGGCGGCTAACTCGAGGTCATGAGTGGCATAACGTACTTCATTCGGAAGTAGTTGCCTAGAGCGTAAGCAACTCCCCGATCCTTCTGCATAAGCATGGCACCGAGGTCACAATGACTAGATCGGTGTAGACAACAAGATATTGATTCCCTATAGGAACCACTAGAATAGGAGCATTAGTGAGAAGCTCCTTCAACTGCTGAAAAGAAACTTCACACTTGTCAGACCAAATAAATCGAGCGCCTTTCCGATTAAGGCTAGTGATAGGAAGCACAATACGAGAGAAATCCTTAATGAATCGACGGTAATAACCCGCCAATCCAAGGAAGTTGTGAATCTCATGAACATTCTCATGCCTCTTCCAATTCTGGATGGCTTCGATTTTCGAAGGATCGACTGAAATGCCTTCGGAGGAAATAACATGGCCTAAGAACTTAACCTTATTCTCCCAAAAGTGGCACTTGGAGAATTTGGCTTTGAGCTGATGCTGACGAAGAGTATCCAAGACAATCCTCAAATGGTGAGCATGATCGGCTTCGGACTTAGAGTAGACAAGGATGTCATCAATAAACACAAGGATGAACTTATCGAGATGTTCCCGGAATACTCGATTCATAAGATCGACAAAGAAAGCAGGAGCATTCGTCAAACCGAATGGCATAACGAGCCACTCAAAAGAACCATAACGAGTGCAGAAAGTTGTAAGAGGAATGTTGTCCTCTGTAACTCATAGCTGATGAAAACCAGTGGCAAGGTCGAGCTAAGAAAAGACCTTAGCACCACTCAATAGATCAAATATATCGTCAATCCTAGGCAACAGATACTTATTCTTGATGGTTACCTCGTTAAGCTTGCAATAATCGATGCAAAGCCTAAAAGTACCATTAGACTTCTTTACGAAGACGACTGCGACACCCTACGATGAAGAACTAGATTGGATAAATTGCTTAGCTTCAAGCTCTAAAAGCTGCTTCTTGAGTTCCTTATTTTCCTTGGTAGACATCCTCGTGGGAGGATGACTAACTGGCTGCGTGCCTAGAATGAGATCAATGCGGAACTCGATAGCTCGCTGGGGTGGTAAACCCGAAACAGGCTCAAACACATCAAAGAAGTTACAAACAATAGGAATATGAGGTATATCATCATCATCTTGTGAGTCGAAAGAAAATAAAGATGCTTTAGAATTATCCACATTCCGAAGAACAAGTGATAGCTAAGCAGATGAATTTGGATGTCGAAGATATAAAACTCTTTTAGAACAAATAATCTTGGCATCGTATCGCACTAGCTAGTCCATTCCAAAAATCATATCAAAACCCAAAAAAAATAACGTGCAGATTCGCACGGAAAGAAAAGCCACACAAAATAATCTCAACATCCTCACAAAGCATGCTAAGGGTTGCGGATCCCCCGATAGGATTCGCAATCCTCAATGAAGTAACCAAACAAGAAACATCCAAAAAAACAGCATAAACGAGCTCCTTCGATACGAATGAATGCGACGCACCCGTATCAAAGAGAACTCGAATAGATCAGTCATGAAACAACAAAGAACCTTCAAGGATAGAAGGAGATATACCTCTGCGCTGAGAAGAACCTCCAGAAGCATCGACTACTTTCAGCTTGCTAGATTTAGATTTATTCGGAGCAATAGGACAAGTGGAAATATGATGGCCTTCCTTCTTGCAATAGCCGCAGAAGAGAGGCTTAGGACAATCTCGAATCATATGGTCGGGAGAGCCACAATTGAAAAACCCCTTCTGAGTAGGAGGTGCTTCACGAGGCTGAGAACTAGAACCAGAACCAATAGACTTCTTCTTCTTGTTGCGAGGAAAAGACTTCGACTTCTGAAATGGAAATCTCTTCTTATTGGGGTTCTTGCAAACCTCAATCTCATCACTACTATCATGCTCTTTCTCGACGGCATCGAGATGAAGTGTCGAGTCAACTAACTCCTCAAAAGATAACTTGAGCTAGAGCATCAAAGACTTCTTCAGATATTTCTTCAAACCAGATACAAATTATCAAATTCTTCTTGTAAGAGGTGCTAATATATTCGAGACCATATTTGGATAAGGCCTCGAAGGAAGAAACATAATCAGAAATGGAAGAATTCCCTTGCTTCAACTTGAGGAAGAGACGGGCTAATAAAGCTTTCTCTGATTCAGGAACGAAATTAAGCTCGAATCATTCCCTAAACTGTGTCCAAGAGAGAGTGGATTCATCGAGCTCGGCAATGAGAAGATCGTACCAGTCAAAGGCATGCTCTTGAAACATGCTAGATGCTACAAGAACTCTGTCGTGGTCAGAAAGATCCATGCAAGAGAAGATGCGTTCACACATGTGAATCCAAACTTGGACCTCTAGAACGGACTCGGAGCCTTTGAACGGCTTTCCTCCAAGATTAGAGAAATCGCTGCACATGCGCGCAAAGACAAACTTGCGCGGAGGAGCTGCTCGAGTAGGAGTTGGAGCCTGAGTGCTCCTAAATAACACCATAAACTGATCGGCAGACATATAAACGCCGTCCGGATGGGAGCCATTGGACTGCCCCGCATCCGAGCGTCGCCCTCTACCTCTTCCAGCCATTAGCTGAAAGTTAAGATAAGATAAAGAATATTCACAAGGTAGATATCATAAATTCAAATATGGAATACTACAGAATTAAAACTGCATTCCTAGACGTATTCCCAAACTTCTACCTACCCTAAAGGACAAGAAAAGGTCAAAGGCACGATGATTCAAGGATTCATAACACTTGTATTACACTTAGATGTACCGTAATATGTGTTTCTGTTCTGTGTTTATCATATTTTGTTCTGAACTCAGCTCCGATACCAAGTTGTGACGCCCCACCCCGAGACCCACATTAACAAAGAGTATTACTGGGTAATACCATCTACTAATACAGAGAATAGGGCTGGATAGGAGCGACCATCTATAGCCTTGTCTTAAATATCTATTGAATACGTCGATAAATGCTCTATATTTTTTTCACTCAAGTGGATCAACATATCCAATAAATACTTAATACAAAACTATAAATGGCTAACAGATCTATCAGAATAAAATATAACAACCGAATGCAAATCACATCACAGAACAGCAGATAAACATATATATATATATACACACACATATACAGATACATCATCAAAGTGATACAAAATGATACATAGTATGTGGTATGACGACCACAATATACACACGAGTCAAAACAATATACATATCAGAGTCTACACAAAAAGTTACATCAAAAAGGCGATAGAAAAATATCCAAGCGGAAGTAGAAAGGCTAAGTCCAACGGGTACCTAACCTGAAACACCTCGGTCTGACCCGAGTATAAAATACACGGGCCAGTCTAGTAAAAATAATCGGTTAATATGGATAAACGATAATATGAGTATAAGGATAAGGGTGGTATTCTTCTCAAACGAGAAGAAACTATTCTAAGTATAATATGGTTACTAGAAATGATATAGTATCACTAGCATAAGTATATAATCTCAAAGGGATAAATCAATATCCACAAACGCTAAATATGGCAAGCCTCATATCATCGGCATATCACAAATCATCAAAAATGGTTTAGGGAAAATCATAACTCCTAAAAAGGAGAAATCCCAAACCTGACATATCGGCAAACTCAAAAAAACATTTCCAAAGAAATCATCATATCAAAATACGCCATAAAGGTAATACATATATCTCCAAATAGGAGAATATAAATCCCAAATAAATGCCAAAAAGGCAAATCTCAATTAACGCTAGTGTAGGCAACTCAAATCTCAAAGATATAACTCAAAAGAGTTCAAATTCCCATAAGGTAATCGCTATATAGACATATATATATATCAAACGGCTCAAATGGCCAACCATGAAAAATGTGATACACTTGGGAAATCACAATAATTAATGAAATCATCTCAAAAATTTGCTCGCGCATGTGGCCGGAGCCTGCCAAGTACTGATCTCTCAAATAAGGCGCCACGCCTGAAGGCAAATACGTCACAATGACAAATACGCCGCAATGGCAAATACGTCGCAATGGTAAACGTCTCAAGGACAATTACGCCGCAATGGCAAATAAGCCGCAATGGCAAACGTTGCAATGGCAATGACCCAAAGATCAAGTACTGGCAATACGCCTTAATAGTAAATGAGTCACAAACTCTCAAATAGGAACCCGAAAAGTGTTAACGTGCATCCCATACCACACGTTCACACAAAACGGTTTACTAACCGCTAGTAAATGTCACACTCAAAAGCGGTAAAATGTTTACCTAATCTCACTTGTAAACACGACCCGAAGGTCAAAACGATCAAACGGACAAGTCAGGAATTAACCGATAAGGTAAATGCTGAAAGGGAGTGCGGATTAAGGATCTTAAGGCTAATTTAATACTAGAGTGGGGGTGAATAGTGTTTAATGGATTCTAAGACTTATATGGACTAATTTAAAATTTATGTTATAAAAAAATGCAGAATTTAATCACAGAACAATGATAGAATCAAACACAAATACAGAAAGTAAATCAAAAGCAGTAAAAGGAAAAAATATACCAGATTTTTATACTGGTTCGGAGTTACCCTACATCCAGTCCTGTACCAAGGCAAACACCTCATACAGATTTTTATTATACCAATGTCGAGATTACAATCCTCAATTTCTAAAGGCCTTGAGGTACCCACCTGTCTCTCGAGTCCGGGGCAAACTCTCTTGATTTATGGGCCACAAGATTACCCAATTGATTTCCAGGCACAACCACACCTTATAGAGAGACTCGATAAACGTTTGATTACAAATTGATTCTATAACTCTGAATAGCACTTTGATCTTCGAGAAAGGGCAGAGAATCAAACAAGAATAAGATTCTAATTTGATTCACTTGAGAATTCGGCAGAATTTCGGCACGATCTTAAAATATGAAAATTATAGAATATGAATTTGTGGAGAAGAAGGAGTGAAGAAAATAAGAAAAATATAGTTTGTTAAAAAATTCGTTTGTGAAGGCTATTTTTAGACCAGTAACGGTCATAACCATTCGTGAAGAGATTTAAACGAATAGACACTTCTTTTGAAAATTGAAACTTTCGAATTTAACGGCCACCATGTCAACATTGGGTATTATCCTATGATGTCGACATCCCTTAGTTAAAAACAATGTGAAGTTTAAAACAAGAGTTTATTTTAAAAACAAAAACAAAGAATATTTTAAGGTTAAAACATCGTTTTGAAAATCATTTGAAAAGATAATTTTTAAGCCTAAAAAATTTTGAAAAGCAGTTTTGAAAATCATTTTGAAAAACCATTTTGAAGTAGTTTTGAAAACTTCTTCCTGCAGAATATCTCATCATATCAGGACTCGAGAACTTGTACAAAACCAAGATGTTCGTGGGTTTGTAAGACACTTGTCGTAGGTTTGTAAGCTACTTGTCGTGGGTTTGTAAGCCACTAAGAAGGTAGAAATAGGTTCCATCCCAAATGAAATTTGGAATGAAGATTTCCATGCTATTATGAAGTTTTAACAAAACTAGACACTTATCTTGAAAACTTGATCTTGATACTCATAAGTCTTCAAACTTGATTTCTTCATTCTTGGTCTTTATACTGTACAGTCTTCAATAATCAGTATCTGCCTTATATATATCCTGCATAATAACTTTCATATATATCTAGACAATAGTGGTAGTATATAAGTTATAATAAAATAAGTTACGAAGGTTGTTGTCATCAAAACCACTATCTCCAGTTTCTAACAATCTCCCCCTTTTTGGTGATGACAACTTTATAAAATATACTTACTACTTCGATCATACCATAACTCCCCCTTACACCGACAACTCCCCCTTACTCCAAGCCTACTATTTTATATAACTTCTCTCCCTTTGTCATCAACAAAAATAACCATCCTAAAACCATAAAACTATAAAACTCCCCCGTAAACTAATATTAGAACAAAGTATAGTAAATGAAATGTGAAAGACATTAACATAATTATGTTATAATTATTCAATACATAAATATGTATAAGTATATTTCAGACAATCCAATCAACACACACATCAAATCCAATCATGTCAAACAAGTCAAATAAGTCAATCAAGTCAAACAAGTCAATCAAGTCAAACAAGCCAATCAAGTCGATCAAGTCAAACAAGTCAAACAAGTCAAACAAGTCAATCAAGTCGATCAAGTCAAACAAGTCAAACAAGTCAAACAAGTCAATCAAGTCAATCAAGTCAATCAAGTCAATCAAGCAAATCCAATCAAATCAAAAACTAATAACCCTATACTATAAGACAATAATACAAACTCCCCCTAAATAAAATACACTTGTTATGTGTACATGTATGCAATATGTAGTTTGTAATGCAGTATGAAATATATGACATATGCAATGTAGCATGAGATGATATGTAGAATGAAGTGCAACTTATGATGCAAATGATTATGATATTTCATGCATTGTAATTTATGATGTAATATGCAATGAAATGTGATATGAAATAGGACGCATAATGATATGTAATATGAAATAAAATGATAACGAAGTAAAAATAATAATACGCAGAATGATATGATGATATATACTATGGTAAGAGATATTTAGATTATAAGATAAACATAAGTGATAAGAAATATCTAATTGACAAGCATATATATATATACACACACATGTATGTATGTATGTATGGATGCATGTATACATATATCAAACTATTTATTATAAATCACTTCAACCAAAAAAAGGTAATACACACCAACTGTTTCCTGGAGATTTGACCAGGCAACTGAGTACTCGGCATTCAGTAGCACTCGGCGACCAGGACTACTCGGCATTCAGTAGCACTCGGCGACCAGGACTACTCGGCATTCAGTAGCACTCGACGACCAGGACTACTCGGCATCCAGTAGCACTCAGCGTTTGTAAGCGCTCGGCATCGGAAGACATTCGGCATGTACAACTGCTCGGCATGGCTGTGTTGTTCGGCCGGAACCATCATTCGGCCAAAGGCACTACTCGGCTAAAGGCAACATCCGGCCATAACTCTTGTTCGGCCAAGAAACATCGTTCGGCCAGAAGCATCGTTCGGCTAAAGCATCCTTTGTCCAGGGACATTGTTCGGCCAGAAGCATTGTTCGGCCAGAAGCATTGTTCGGCTAAAGCTAACGTTCGGCCAGAGACAACGTTCGATCAAACACTTCGTTCAGCCATAGGCACGTTCGGCTTCGACTGATATTCGTTCTACTCTTCCCATGCAGCAAGCGCCTCGTTCGGCATAGAGAGGGTGGTTCGGCATCCGAGTGATCGGCCTATTTAGTTCGGCATACGGCGACCACTCTATTTGGGCCAAGGTGTTCGGCTGCCGAGCCCACCTGGGAAGTCCAACCCATCTTTGCCTATAAATAGAGGGGCAAGGGCACAGTGAAAAGGGACCTTTTTTGGGGAACACTGGGGAGACTCTGCCATTTTCAAGACTCATCTTCTTTACTTAGCAATTGCATTCAAGCATTTGATCTATGAATTGTATTTGCAATCAATCATTAAGAAGATCAATAAAGTTTAACCTCAAAGTGGACGTAGGCAGTTACGCTGAACCACTATAAATCTGGTGTTCTTACTTTCTACATTTGAATTAGCATATTCTTCTTTGTTTAATTTATCTTCATCATCTATATCTCTTCACAATCTTTCTCAACGAGGTTAGTGACCAATTTTGGTGCTAACACTTTGGTGCTTTCACTGAGAATTGAATTCTCAGACCTCAAGGATCTGCTTTGAAGCTACTAGATTGAACAAATCCCCCAAAGGAGATCCGACTCATTGATAAGACATCCGTTGATTCTACTCAGAGTTCATACCAATAACTCTACAATGGCAAGACCACGTACCAGGTCAGCTTCTTATAATGCGGATGCCCATGAGACTGCTAGCCTGCAACAAGCAGGACCTAGTAATCAGCCAGCGATTTCGGGTGTAGGAATTGCCGCCCAGGACCAGACTCCAGTTTTCACCAGAATAGAGTTCAACGACTTGATGAGAGAACTCAGGGAAAGCCGGAGACAACTAGGAGAGTAGATGCAAGCTAATGCCAACCTGATGGCACAACTCACTCAACAGCAGCAATAGAATGCTGGGGGCAATCCCGCTCCTTATTCCTCATCCGACAGCTCAACTTCCTTTGATGAACCTCCCAGGCGCAGACGCCGCAAGACTGAAGCTGCGCGGGCAGGGGCTACTTTTCAGACAGCTGGAGACCGTGATCAAGCCGGAGCTGGAAACTTAGGAACTAAAGTGCAGGTGGAGGCTGGAGGCCCAGACCATCAAAACGCTAACGATGTCGAACCTCAAGATGCACGCTTGGAAGATCGCCAGGAGAGGAGGCATCAGCCTGGCCAATCACGTAGAACAGACTCTAACCTTCCATCTTCCATACAAACACCAGATCTGATAGCCATGGTCAGGCAATTGATGAAAGAAAATCAGGGCTTATCGAATGATGATTGGGGAGTATCAAGAAGTCATACTCCATTCACAGATATTGTGCTGTAGGCGGCGTACCCCAAAAAGTTTAGTATGCCAACTATCCCTACGTATGAGGGAAAGACTGACCCCAGACAACATGTTATGAGGTACGAGTGGATGATGGATTCAGCTAGAGCAAATGATGCAACCAAGTGTAGATGCTTTCCGATTACTCTGTCTGGGATCGCTACTATGTGGTTCACCCGACTTCCTCCGCGGTCCGTATCCAATTTCGAGGAGTTGGCAAAGGAGTTTATTGAGCAGTTCAGAATACACACTACTCGTCCAAAGGACGTAATGTCTCTATCAAGTGTAATCCAAAATCCTAGGGAGTCATTGAAGGAATATTTACAAAGGTTCCATGTTGCGGCAACTGAAGTCAGTAATCCCAATGATCATGCAATTCTAATGGCTGTAATGAGAGGTGTGGATCCGTATTCTGAATTTGGAGACTAGTTGGCAGGAAAACCTCCAACTACGTTAGAACGTTTTTACTCAAAGGCACACCAGTTCATAAGAAGAGAGGAAGCTAGGTGGGTAAGGCGAGATAATGCACCAGGACCTGTCCAAGAGTCCGTGAAAAGCAACATTGCTGTGAAGCAGTCCGGAGACAACTCAGGAAAGGTCCAAGTCAATGTCCAGAACAAGCCTGGGCAGCCTAAGGAGTCCGGAAGAAGAAATCAAGGGAAGAAGAGAGAAGTGGGGAAGTGGAAGCCGAGAATTCCGAGCTACAACGAGTATACCCTGCTGAATGCGTCTCTTGAGAATATTTACCTCTCAACCTGCAATACCTTTCAGTACAGAAAGCCACGTCCAAAAGAGTCAACCGAGGAACAGAAACGGAGTGGAAAATACTGCCGCTTCCATGAGACATACGGGCACAATACGGAAGAGTGCAGACACCTACACGATGCCATAGAGAAGTTTATCAGGCAGAAGAAGTTGCAGGAATTTGTGAAGGATCCTCAGGAAGGAGGACAGGGAACATCCAACCCAGGTAGTGCTCCAGTTCCGCGTCATCCCGATGAACCTACCCAGACTGTGGGCAGACTAGTCATAAACACGATCATCGACGGGCCTCACCCCGAGGATAAGAACTGGCAGGAGATGGAGCGGTATGCTAGTGCCCTGAAGCATGCATATTTCGAATGTTGTTCGAACACGGAAGATGGGACCCCTGCTAAGCAGCTGCGCATGATGACAGACGATATAGTGTTAAGAAACAGAGATGCTGACCAAGTGGAGGCTCTAACCATCGACTCGATGGTCATATCTGCGACGATCGGACCGGCTTATGTGAAAAGGATTCTGATTGATTGTGGAAGTTCTGTCAACATCATCTTCAAGAAGGCTTATGACCAGATGAAAATGGAAACAAAGGACTTGAAACCATCCAAAGCCCGTATACACGGCTTTAATGGCGCAGCGACCGATGCAGTGGGGTATGTCGAGTTACCAGTTGAACTGGGACAAGGCGAATGTCGAAGGGTGCGAATCCTACCCTTCGTAGTTTTGGATGTGGATTCTCCATATAATGTTTTCTTGGGCCGACCGGCCCTGGCTGAGTTTAGGGCGGCATTAGCCCCGTGGTGCTTGACTCTGAAATTCCCGACTGACAAAGGAGTAGGAGTGGTTCATGGCGACCAGGCGACGGGTCGGGCATGTTATATGGCAGAGCTCAGGGAGGCCCATCGGAGGGAGAAAGGAAAAGTTGCGGACATTCCTGTCCGCATCCTTAATAATGATGATTGACAAGTAGTGCCCGAGCCCTGGCTCGGGCATAATTCTCGGATCTTCAGAGACATAGATCCGAGAGATGACGATGAGAAACCCAGGGAAGAAAAGGCAGCGCCGGCTGAATTAACGATTGACATTTCAGTCAGCCGAGACGATCCATCGCAAGTGCTGAAGATCGGATCATAACTCGACCCCGCAATGACTGAAGATCTTAGTGATTTCCTCCGGGCAAATCTTGATGTTTTCGCCTGGGTGAATTCTGATATGTGCGGGATTTCTCCCGCCATTATGAGTCATATGTTGAACATAGACCCAAAACACGTCCCAGTTAAACAGAAAAGGAGAGGAATGGACCCAGGGAGGTCCGCTGCTCTCAGAGAGGAAGTGGACAAACTCAAAGCCAATGGTTCGTCCGCGACGCCCTCTACCCTGAATGGGTATCGAATCCCGTGTTGGTGAAAAAGGCGAATGAGAAATGGAGAACTTGCGTAGATTACTCCGACCTGAACAAAGCGTGCCCCAAGGACAGTTTCCCGTTGCCTAGGATTGATCAGTTGGTCGACTCTACTGCAGGACACGAGCTGTTATCATTCATGGATGCATACTCGGGTTACAATCAAATCCCGATGCATATTCTGGACCAAGAACACACTAGCTTCGTCACAAATGTCGGGCTATATTGCTATGTAGTAATGCCCTTCGGACTGAAAAACGCAGGAGCGACTTATCAGCGCTTGGTGAATCGAATGTTCAAAGACCAGCTTGGTAGAACAATGGAAGTCTATGTGGATGACATGCTCGTGAAGTCACGACAGTCAAACGACCACATTCGAGACTTGGCTGAGATGTTCGACATACTCAGGTATTATAGAATGAAGATCAACCCTCTGAAGTGTTCCTTCGGCGTTGCATCAGGGAAGTTTTTGGGATTCATTGTCAATGCTAAGGGAATTGAAGCCAACCCAGAAAAGATTCAAGCTATTCGGGATGTGCAAGTCCCAAGAACCATAAAACATGTGCAAAGCTTGAATGGAAAAGTGGCTGCACTGAGTCGATTCATATCCAGAGCCATGGACAAGTGCATTCCTTTCTTTGATATAATAAAGAAAGGGAAGAGGAATTTCGAATGGACATCTAATTATGAGGAAGCATTCCGGGATCTAGTGAGGCATCTGGAGAGTCCACCAGTGCTGTCAAAACTAGTAGACCATGAGATGTTGTACGTATACTTGGCTGTATCCCCACATGCTATAAGTGCGGCTTTGGTTCGCGAGGAGGACCGAATCCAGAAGCCGGTGTATTATGTTAGCAAGCGTTTAACGGGGGCAGAAAGAAATTACCCTAAAATCGAGAAATTGGCCTATTGCTTGGTGATTGCATCACGTAAGCTGCGCCCATACTTTCAAGCACACTCAATCAGTGTTTATACCGATCAACCCCTACGGTAGGTACTCCAACGACCAGAAACTTCTGGAAGATTGCTAAAATGGAACATCGAGTTGAGCCAGTTTGATATCGCCTACTTGCCACGAAGAGCCATACAAGGGAAAGCATTAGCAGATTTCATCGCTGAGTTTACCATACCCGACGAACCAGATAATCACGATGTCATTCCCCTATTCGATGGAAATTGTACACCGATGGAGCATCAAACGACCGTTGCTCCGATGCTGGCGTAGTCCTTGTAACTCCAGAAAATCAATCGGTTTGTTACGCTCTGAAGCTCGATTTCCCGGTTACAAATAACAAAGCAGAATATGAAGCACTGATTGCGGGCTTAAAACTCATTGGAGAACTCGGGGTAAAATCAGTTGAAATCTTCTGTGACTCATAGTTGGTGGTCTACCAGGTGCGAGGAGATTATCAAGCAAAGGGACAGAAGCTTGCTCCGTACCTTGTTCTGGTTCAAGAACTACTGTCAAACCTTGAGCGTTATGACATTTCGCATGTCCCGCGTGAATGGAACAAAGAAGCTGACTTATTGGCAAAATTCGCAAGCACCGGCGATGCTCAGCCAATGGGACTGTTTCCCATTAAGGCATTGCATGCCCCAAGTATAGACGCAATGAAAGTTGATTCTATGTTGGAAACAGGAATCGAGAGGGAATCGTGGATAACCCCGTTCAAACTATACCTAACAACCGGGGCTTTACCAGCAAAAAGGAGCGAAAGACAACAGGTCCATCGAAAGGCCGCGCGATACGTGATGCAGGATGGATTAATGTATAGAAAGGGGTTCTCAGCACCCTTATTACGATGCGTCGCTCATGATGAGACGAAATGGGTCTTGAAGGAGGTACACGAAGGAGAATGCGGTGACCATACTGGGGGGCAAACACTAGCAAAAAAGATCCTCCGCTATGGATATTACTGGCCGACCGTAAATCGGGACGCTGCAGACTACGCAAGGAAATATGACTAGTGTCAAAGATATGCGAAAGTCCCGAGGACTCCATCAACAGAACTCACACAAATGGTTAGTCCCTGGCCATTTGCAATCTGGGGAATCGACATAATCGGCTCTTTTCCTATATCCAAAGGTGGTGCGAAATACGCGATAGTTGTAGTCGATTATTTCACGAAATGGGATGAGGCAGAACCTTTGGCCACAATCAACTCTAAGAAGGTCATTAACTTCATTGTACGAAACATTATATGCCGCTTTGGCCTCCCTCGTACCATCATTACGGACAACGGGACGCAATTTGAAAGCAGAGAGTTCAAAGAGTTCTGTTTAAAGTATGGCATTGAGAAGAAATTTGCCGCCGTTGCACACCCAAAAGCTAACGGACAAGTCGAGGCCGTTAACAAAATAATCAAGTCCATACTGAAGAAGCGTTTGGAAAAGGTGGGAGGCAAGTGGGTAGATGAGCGCCCGACGACATTATGGGCTTATAGAACTACCCACAAGTCCGCGATCGGCCACACTCCATTCGCCTTGGCATACGGCTCGGAAGCCGTTATACCCATGGAACTTGAAGTTCCATCGCATCGAGTGACATATTATGATCCCAAGACGAATAAGGACCTCTTGTTGGAATCGTTGGACTGCATCGATGAAAAACATGAAGAGGCCGAATTAAGGGCGGCAGCACATAGGCACCGAGTCAAGCGTTACTACGACGACAGAGTCCGCCCAAGGATTTTTGATGTGGGTGATCTCGTTTTGAAACGAGTTTTCCCGGTACCGTCGCGTATGAATCCCAGCTGGGAAGTTCCGTACGTCATTGAACGGAAGCTTGGAGAGGGAACATTCAAGCTAGCGACCGTTGATGGCGTGACACTCCCCCGAGCATGGAACAGTGAACATTTGCGACATTATTACATTTAGTATGTTTCTTTCTTGTTTTAGGCACAGTTATTTCCTGTATGTTTCCATTCAGTCGTAAGTTATTTTCCTTTCAGCCATGTAATCAGGCGGTTTAGTTGTTTTTCATTAATAAAGGCTTGAAGCCGTATTTTTCATGAATTACTAATGTTTCTATATCTCATAATCGGGTGATGAACTACTAGAGCTACATTGTTCTGTATGATGTACAAACTCGTATAAACGATTTCAATCTTCGAGTCCCCAGAATGCGGATCGGAGTACTCTAAGTCCCCGTAGTGTGGACTAGAGTATAAATGACTTCAATCTCCGAGTCCGCTGAGCGCGGACCGGAGTACTCTAAGTCCCTAGAGCGCGAACTAGAGTATAAACGATTTCAATCTCCGAGTCCCCTGAGCGTGGACCGGAGTACTCTAAGTCCCCGGAGTGCGGACTAGAGTACAAACGACTTCAATCTCCGAGTCCCCTGAGCGTGGACCGGAGTACTCTAAGTCCCCAGATCGCGGACTAAAGTATAAACGATTTCAATCTCCGAGTCCCCAGAATGCGGACCGGAGTACTCTAAGTCCCCGGAGTGTGGACTAGAGTACAAACGACTTCAATCTCCGAGTCCCCTGAGCGTGGACCGGAGTACTCTAAGTCCCCAGATCGTGGACTAGAGTATAAACGATTTCAATCTTCGAGTCCCCAGAATGTGGACCGGAGTACTCTAAGTCCCTAGAGTGTGGACTAGAGTATAAACGACTCCAATCTTCGAGTCCCCTGAGCGCAGATCGGAGTACTCTAAGTCCCCAGAGCGCGGACTAGAGTATAAACGATTTCAATCTCGGAGTCCCCTGAGCGCGGACCGGAGTACTCTAAGTCCCCGGAGTGCGGACTATAGTACAAACGACTTCAATCTCCGAGTCCCTTGAGCGCGGACCGGAGTACTCTAAGTCCCCGAAGTGTGGACTAGAGTACAAACGACTTCAATCTCCGAGTCCCTTGAGCGCGGACCGGAGTACTCTAAGTCCCTAGATCGCGGACTAGAGTATAAACGATTTCAATCTTCGAGTCCCCAGAATGCGGACCGGAGTACTCTAAGTCCCCGGAGTGCGGACTAGAGTATAAACGACTCCAATCTCCGAGTCCCCTGAGCGCGGACTGGAGTACTCTAAGTCCCCAGAGCGCGGACTAGAGTATAAACGATTTCAATCTCCGAGTCCCCTAAGCGCGGACCGGAGTACTCTAAGTCCCCGGAGTGCGGACTAGAGTACAAACGACTTCAATCTCCGAGTCCCCTGAGCGCGGACCGGAGTATTCTAAGTCCCCAGATCGCGGACTAGAGTATAAACGATTTCAATCTCCGAGTCCCCAGAATGCGGACCGGAGTACTCTAAGTCCTCGGAGTGCGGACTAGAGTATAAACGACTTCAATCTCCGAGTCCCTTGAGCGCGAACCGGAGTACTCTAAGTCCCTAGAGTGTGGACTAGAGTATAAACGATTTCAATCTCCGAGTCCCCAGATTGCGGACCGGAGTACTCTAAGTCCCCAGAGTGAAAATTAGAGTATTAACAATCTCAATCTATGAATCCTCTGAGTACGGGCCAACTTATTATAAGTCCCTGGAACGCAAATTTAGAAAAAATTCTAAGTGCTCAAGAAATATAGAACAAGGAGTGTACCATTCCGAAGAATGTTCGAACAATGCGAGAATGGACTGGGAAATATATAACTCATAAGTACTTGGGTTTTAACCACAGTTATTCAGAAAGCTAAAAAAAAAGTAAGAGAGTCGTTCAAACGACTAAGGAACTAAACTTTATTTAATAGTCCAAAATGAGGTTACACAGTTATCCCTCCAAAACTTGGAGTCAAGAACCTATCTATACAAACTACAGAGACAAAAGATAAAAGTAGTTACAAGACTTAAGCAAAGAAAAACTCGTTGAACGAGTGTAGCGATCATTTCTTCGTTTTCTTCTTCTTGTCTTCTTTTGTTTTTTCCGATGACTCCTCTCCCTCACGCTTCTTCTTGGCTTTCTTGCTTGCTAAAGAAGCAGAGTTAGGAGTAGGAGAAGGAACATTTGGCGGTTTGGATTTGCCAGGGAGAATGATCTTCAAAGGTCTATTCCGCGGGTCGGTGAGTTTCAAAATTTCAGGCTCAACTTTGATCTCGACTTTCTTTTTCTCCTCTTCGGCGAGACGCACTTTCATGCTCATCTTCGAAGTAGGTCCGGAGGCGCCAGTGATCTCGATTTCATAGCTCCCTTCGGCGGGAGATGAAGTGTCAAACTTGTCATCATCTAGCACCTCGATCACTTGAGCGTCAGGGCCAGGAGTTACTCCCGCATGAGCAACATCGCCTGCTTTCTCTGCCACCTCCTTGGCGTCATCGCTCCTCGGAGTTGGCTTGGGGTCAGAGCAGCCTGCATGAAAACATAAAGAATGAATATTAGAACGAATAACCACTGCTGGAAAGTGACAGATATTTTAACTTCTGAAAAAAGAAGAGTTTCCTACCGAGTTCTGGTTGGCTATCAGTTGCGCGTGGAGTTTCACCCTCCAGAATAGGAGATAGCACATGAACGCCGAGCCCGGGATCTTCAGGATCGTAGCCGGCATGCAGCTCGAATGGGTCAAGTGTCGGCCAACCGGCCGGTTGAGCAATGGGAGGAGCAGTAGTATGAGGAGCCGTAGTCTTAGCCCCAGATAGGCCAGCTTCATCACTTTTCTCTTTTGGAAAGGGGGAGCCTTTGCTATAAAGCGCCAAAGCTGCGGATAAATCCGCTGGCTCGTTCCCTCTAAGAAACTCCTTCACCAGGGCATCCTCATCGACTTCTTCAGAGCCTGACTCGATTTTACTAATCTTCACTAAAGTTTCCCAGGCCTCAGCTAAGGACGAGGGCGCCATACTCAGCAATCAACGGGTCAAACGTGCACTTGACCTCTTCCATGCCGGCCTCTACGGCCGCCTCGAGGTGAGAGTCAATCTCCTCCGCAGCTTTTCTTTTTCCCTCCTCACGGGCTTCGTCTTTCATTTTTTCAACCCCAGCAAGTTCGTCATCGAGCTTCGTTTTCAAAAGCCGAGTAGCAACGATTTCATCACAATATCGTTGTGACTCTTCTTGAGCAGCTACTTTATCCTCTTTCTCCTTGGAGAGTAATTCTTTCAACTCTTTGACTTGTATGGCAAGCACGTCCCTTTCTTTTTGGATAGAATCTTTTTCTAAGGCAAGGGCACCGCTGCGTTGGACTGCTTCATCGAGTTCCTTCTTGTGAGCCATCTCTAAACAAGTGACTGCCTCAGCAGTATCTTTTGCACTTTGCTCAGCGGCTTCCAGCTTTGACTTATACAAAGCGAGCTCTTCATCTTGATGCTTGATGATGTTCTTGTCACAGCCAGCCTCCAATTTCAGACGATCAATTTCATATTGTCGCTCAACAGACACCTCCAAGATCTTTTCAACCAATTGTACAAATGCGTCATGTTGAACATAGACGTCGTTGTTACAGGCAATGGCACTCTACTTCACGTGCCCAGGGATATAATGAATAGCTCGGAGGAATTTCAGACCATCAAAACAAATTTTTGGGAATTTGGCCTTAAGATCGACCATCTTCTCTGCTACAGTTGGGTCAACCGCGGGAGTAGGGGGAGGAGGCTTTGAAAGTTCCGCTCTTTTTCGATGCTTCCGAGTTTGCCTTATACTCGACGAACCGGAGTGTTGTTCTCGAGAAATATCGAGTTGGGGCCCTTTCTGAGAAGACTTCTCTCTATCCGGCTCAGTTAAAGGAAGAGGATCACGGGACTGTGAAGATTGAGAATATGCCTTCTTACGATAAGACGAATCGCGGGAATGGTTGTCTCTATCTTTGTAATTGTTTGCGCCAAAAATGGTCACAAACCCCAAGTGTAGTGAAAGCACCAGCGTATGAATACAAATCAACAGTATTCACACACAAATCACAAATCTAAGCAAGTAACAAACAGCAATCCAGAAATAATGAACGAAAACACGAGATTTATAGTGGTTCGGCTATCTCCGGCCTACGTCCACTCCAAAGTTTTTATCTTTTATTGATCGATGCTTGAAGATTACAATTTCCTATCGCGTAGTACAACGGATTTTATGATTATAATCTGAATCTAAGGCAGCAATGGTGATCTGGAGTAAATCTGGCAGAGTCCGGGCGCTCTTTAGCTCTCAAAGTTGTCCGACCTCTTTTCTGAATGACCAGGGGCTCTATTTATAGGTGTAGGAGGCTGATACTTCGCCTAAAATGAGGGGAGACCAGTTCTGGTACGTCAGGGGGCCCACATGGCCGAAATCTGGAGATCTGGGCCCACTTTGGGATCGATTCGACCCTTGGTTCGAATCGATCAAGAAATCATCCAATCTAGCTGAAATTTGGCGTGAACATTCTTCATCATGTGCTTAAGCTTCTGTGAAAATTTCATGGCATTTGGACTTGTAGAACTCGAGATATGATCGATTCAATGTTGCATTTCTGGAGAACAGGGATACTTCGAATCGATCTTGGTTCGAATCGATTCGGTCGACTCGATGCTTGCTGCGACGTGGCGCGTGTCTCTCGCTTCGATCCGTTTTGTACTCCGGTTTGACTGGGTCGAATCCATGGCTTGGATTCGAGGTAATGGATTCGAAGGATTCTCAGTTGAAATGGATTCGAAGATGATGGAGTCGAGGCAAGGGAAGTTCGACGGAGTCGAGGCAAGGGAAGTTCGATGGAGTCGAGGCAAGGGAAGTTCGATGGAGTCGAGGCAAGGGAAGTTCGATGGAGTCGAGGCAAGGGAAGATGATGGAGTCGAGGCAAGGGAAATTCGATGGAGTCGAGGCAAGGGAAATTCGATGGAGTCGAGGCAAGGGAAGATGATGGAGTCGAGGCAAGGGAAGATGATGGAGTCGAGGCAAGGGAAGATGATGGATTCGAACAGTACCTTCTTCCTACCTTGTATCGATCGTATCTTCTCCGTACAAACTCCGATTAACCTGAAACTTGAAACGTAGCCTCTCCTAGTCCTCATCATCATTTCCAATCGATTCCGTCCTGATTGGAGCTCGACCAAATTTTGACGATATCCATTGCAGCCTTGTTTCCAATTGAACTCCAATCCTGATATCCAGCCGATTTGTTGATATTCCAGCTTTGACCAAAAAGCGGGATAACATTTGCCCCCCAAAACATGCCTTGTGATAAGAAGGCGTGTTTTGAATAATTCCGTATCTGATACCCAAAGTCCGTAGCCAATTCCATGTCCATCCGAACTCGAAGACCGAGCCTTTGATCCATTCTTATCCAACAGCCAATAGCCAAATCCAGGACCTCTCCGGGCCGATATCCAAATCTATAACCTCTCTGGGCTCTTGTCAAGCGCAATCCACACACGAGGACCGTGGTCCAGTGTCCCTGGACGCTGATGTAACCTCTCCGGGTTCTTGCCAAGCGCAATCCACACCTGACGACCGTGGTCCAGTGTCCCTGGACGCTGAGCTAACCTCTCCGGGTTCTTGCCAAGCGCAATCCACACCTGACGACCGTGGTCCAGTGTCCCTGGACGCAAGTAATGCCGTGGCTTAAGTCCTAAGCCGAATCCTGGTCGCTCCGGACCCTTGCTGAGCATAGTCCATACTCAACGACCTGAAACAATAATTGATAATAGGAGGCCTAAGTCCTAGGCCGAATCGTGGTCACTCCGGACCCTTGCCGAGCATAGTCCATACTCGACGACCGTTTATCAAAAACAATAAAGAATCCAATCAAAATCCAATCCGAAAATCAGAAATCCAAACCGACATCCAAAACAGAAAACCCAAAACAAAAACCAGTCATCCGAACGAAAATCCAAAGCAGAAAGCAAACAAAAACCAGGAGTTCAATCCAAACTCCAAAACCAAACCAGAAAACTAAGTGTCCAATCCAAAAACAAAAGACAGATTTCGCAAAACATGGCTTTGCGGTTTATCATCATTCAGAGCATGCCTAGGGGCTATCTCCGTCCCCATACATGTGTAAATGACTCGGTTGCTCGCCAATGGTTTGCTACTTATTTCATATTATCCTGATCAATTGATTACCAATCGACCATTATTCCTGTACCTCATATCCTCATGGTTTGAGGTAGGTGGTGGTTGCTCCTGCTCCACCGCTGCATTTCGAGCCCCAACATACTGCCTCAACTGCCCATTCCTCACATGCTCCTCAATTATATCCTTTAGGTGCCTGCAGCTGTTGGTATCATGCCCGTCCAAATCGTGGAAGAGACAATGCTTTCCAGATGCCCTCTCCCGCTCGGATGATTCTCTCCTAGCCGGCCTCCGGTAAGGAAGGCGATTCCGAGTTTCCATGAATATCCGCTCCTGCGTCTCGTTTAATTCTGTGTATGTGGAAAACTTTGGATCCTTCCATTGCTTCCTGGATTTTCCTGAATCGTCGCCCAACTTCCTTTTTCCTTTATCTTTGTCCGAGCTTCCGTTGGATGGTCCTCCACCCTCAGTCACATTCACCTCTTTTAACTTTAAGTCCATACATGCATCTTCTTGCCGAAGGAACCTTTCAGCTTCGTGGAAGAATTCCCCGAGATCCAGTGGCGGGTCTCGTACTAAAGATACTTTAAAATCTGAATCCTCTCTGACTCCCGACACTGCCGCCATCAAAACCATCGATGGATCCGGCCGATCCACCGAAGCAACCGCCGCATTAAATCGAGTCAAAAATGCTCTAAGTGATTCATCCGTCCTTTGCTTTACCGATGTTAACGTCATCACGTTCTTAGGTCTTTTGATATGAACCCGAAACTGTCCCAAAAACCTGTCCACCAATTCCCTCCAAGTCCTGATAGATCCTTCTTCCAGCTGCCTAAACCACATTGCCGCTAGGTCTGTTAAGTATAAAGGGAAACATCTGGCCATCACTTCCTCCGATGCCCCCAGCACTTCCATATGTCTTGTGTACCTCATCAAGTGATCAGTCGGATCAGCCTTGCCATTATATGCTTCTACACTAGGTAACTTGAACTTAGGCGGATTCTGAGCTACCCTGATTTCTCGAGTGAACGGACTCCTGTTCACTCCTTCCAAATCTCTATTGGTCAAACCTCCACGCATAGTCTTCCTAATAATTTCCATTAATCCAGCGTTGCCTGTTAGGGGTTGCCCCCCATGCTCTCGTGGGAACTCCGGCACATATTCCTCATGTGGCTCATTAGCCGCAACGTTGGCTCTAGCTTGCTGAACTCCTTCCAAAGGTCCTTCTGCATGGGATCCTGTAGGCCTGCCCCCAAGCCCTTGTTGATTACCTTCTGGTTCTGTATTTTGTCCTCCATTGGGTTCTGCAACCCTAGTTCCTTGTTCCACATTTGCAGTTGCTATAGTTGGTCCAAGGTTCTGTGTTCCTGCAGCTCTCATCTGCTCGAAGAAAGTCTGCATCATATCCTGTTGACTCTTCAGCAACCTCTCGTGTAATGAATTTGCCATAGCTTCCATTTCGTCTCTCGTAATGTAAATCGAAGCTTGTCCTTCTCCAGCTCCGGAGGATGCCTCTTGACTTCCTCCCTGTTGGCTTCTCTCAGCTCTTTGCCTTGTTTGTCGAGTCATTGTTGAGTCAATCTAAATCCTTCAAACTTTCAAATCTAAACTTTGAATCTGGTGTAGCGGGTGCTAGTTCCTCTCGGTGAAAGCACCAAAGTGTTTGCGCCAAAAATGGTCACAAACCCCAAGTGTAGTGAAAGCACCAGCGTATGAATACAAATCAACAGTATTCACACACAAATCACAAATCTAAGCAAGTAACAAACAGCAATCCAGAAATAATGAACGAAAACACGAGATTTATAGTGGTTCGGCTATCTCCGGCCTATGTCCACTCCAAAGTTTTTATCTTTTATTGATCGATGCTTGAAGATTACAATTTCCTATCGCGTAGTACAACGGATTTTATGATTATAATCTGAATCTAAGGCAGCAATGGTGATCTGGAGTAAATCTGGCAGAGTCCGGGCGCTCTTTAGCTCTCAAAGTTGTCCGACCTCTTTTCTGAATGACCAGGGGCTCTATTTATAGGTGTAGGAGGCTGATACTTCGCCTAAAATGAGGGGAGACCAGTTCTGGTACGTCAGGGGGCCCACATGGCCGAAATCTGGAGATCTGGGCCCACTTTGGGATCGATTCGACCCTTGGTTCGAATCGATCAAGAAATCATCCAATCTAGCTGAAATTTGGCGTGAACATTCTTCATCATGTGCTTAAGCTTCTGTGAAAATTTCATGGCATTTGGACTTGTAGAACTCGAGATATGATCGATTCAATGTTGCATTTCTGGAGAACAGGGATACTTCGAATCGATCTTGGTTCGAATCGATTCGGTCGACTCGATGCTTGCTGCGACGTGGCGCGTGTCTCTCGCTTCGATCCGTTTTGTACTCCGGTTTGACTGGGTCGAATCCATGGCTTGGATTCGAGGTAATGGATTCGAAGGATTCTCAGTTGAAATGGATTCGAAGATGATGGAGTCGAGGCAAGGGAAGTTCGACGGAGTCGAGGCAAGGGAAGTTCGATGGAGTCGAGGCAAGGGAAGTTCGATGGAGTCGAGGCAAGGGAAGTTCGATGGAGTCGAGGCAAGGGAAGATGATGGAGTCGAGGCAAGGGAAATTCGATGGAGTCGAGGCAAGGGAAATTCGATGGAGTCGAGGCAAGGGAAGATGATGGAGTCGAGGCAAGGGAAGATGATGGAGTCGAGGCAAGGGAAGATGATGGATTCGAACAGTACCTTCTTCCTACCTTGTATCGATCGTATCTGCTCCGTACAAACTCCGATTAACCTGAAACTTGAAACGTAGCCTCTCCTAGTCCTCATCATCATTTCCAATCGATTCCGTCCTGATTGGAGCTCGACCAAATTTTGACGATATCCATTGCAGCCTTGTTTCCAATTGAACTCCAATCCTGATATCCAGCCGATTTGTTGATATTCCAGCTTTGACCAAAAAGCGGGATAACAGTAATCATCTCTGTCCATGCGTCTGCCCGAACCTAAATCCTGTCCGGGATGATGAAATATGGAAGAGCCGTGAAGGCGATCGAGTCCGTGAGAGCGCCCCATGTCACCTACAAAGAATAAAGATAACAACGAGTTAAGGAAAATCCGGGAAATAAGAAAAAACTTGAAGTGTATGATGGAATGCGTATGTGTGTGTGTCCTAGTGTTCCCCCCGACGGACCAGTTCTTTTATCTTTACTGATCGGAGTATTGTCTCCCTGGACTGAGAGTTGAACTCCCGCATTGCCTCTAGTGGGCGAAGAAAACTTGAGGGCTTCAGGATCGTCAAACCCATAATTAAGTATGTCATCGGGGATGGAAAGATTCGACAGACCCCTTAGAGAACTTTCCATATGCTGTGAGGAAGCCTCTTTCTCTGGCGGGATGAGCGTAACTTTTGAAGTTCCGCCAACTTTCTCCTTCTGTATCTTGTATTTTAACCTCTTCTTTCCCTTCGAAGGGGAGGATGACGTTTCAATGTCGTGAACTTCGACTGCCGGATTCCGAGCGGGACCCATATTCTCGCCTTGAGTCTCAGGAGCTTCATCCTCCTTGTGCTCACCCTCTTCGTGCGCATCGGGAGTGTGGCGTGATGATGATCCAGCTTGTTTTTTCCCTTTACCGGATGCTGGCTTGGGAATGGAAACGCCCTCCGGAAGGCTAATCCGACGACCAGGGGCTAGCAAGCCGAACCTCGACAATGATTCATTTGAAATGATGGTTCGGATGTCTTGTTCCTCGGCAGGAAGAGCTCTAATGGCCTCAATGGCTTCAGAATATCCTCGGCCCTCCGGATGCGGGTTAATACCTGAAAAGATGAAACGAGGAGTTAGGAAAAGCATAACTCCAATTAAACACGAATGATGACTCGGCAAAGAGACTTACTGCCTTCAACCCATCTCCTCGCAAAACCAGGAGGGCAACGCACATAGAACCATTCCTGTTTGTACATGGTGAATTTACTGCATGCTCCTGTCAAGGTTTGGCATTTGTGGTACGGCTCGAGAAACATGAAGGAAGGGCTATCTTTCCGTTTCTTGATCATATAAATGTATCTGATGTCGCCAGAAGTTGGAGGTCTAGAGAAGACGGCCATGAAGAGTAGGTAGGTCCCATATAGAAACGCGTGACCATTTGGATGCAGCTGCGACGGGGCAATGTCTATGTACTGCAAGACATCCCGAAGAAATAAATTGAATGGAGGCACGCTTGCCCATCCAACACATGAACTTGTTGTAGGTGGTATATCCGACTGGGGGCAGGTGAGGACGATCGTGTCGCGACGGGACTAACACATCGGCGAAAGGAATCCCATGGATGGAGCATATTCGTCGAAGTGCGACTTCATTAATCTTCGAAGCCTGTGAGTCGATCGGATTATCTAAGAGAATTGTTGCCTCCAGGGCATCAGGAGCTAAGTTATGGATAGGGGAAGTCGACGGATTTGAAGTATCAGCGACTTCTTGCCTTGATGATGGCCCATGCCTATCAGATATAGTGGCGGAGCTAGACTTTTTAGAGATCCCCAATAAATAATGAATCTGTCTAAGTGCCTGTGAAAACTATACTTGAAAAACGTTGAATGTTAGAATTAACAATACGAGTATCCCCCCACGTGGTGTGTAAACTAGTGCAAGCAATCGTGTATAAGAAATGAGAATCTAGAGGTTACAAAGATACGAAAACGAGTTTCGAATCGTCGCCTTCGAAGACCGTCATCGCTGACCGTCTCAAAAAGCCCGCCTTGTGGTGATTACAGTTCCAGATTCAGAAAACGTGTGTTAACCTAAATTCAGATTTATGTCTGTAAAAACCAGAGAGTTAATGATCCAGTTGTATTGTTCGGCCTAGGTTTGGTTTGGCATTTGAATTGTTCGGCCAAAGTGAAGTTCGGCGTTTATGTCTACTCAGCTTAGGTTTGGTTCAGCATTTGTTCTGTTCGGCTGAAATACTGTTCGGCATTTAAGTTGTTGTTTGGCATTTTAATAAGTGTTCGGTGTTCATGATTGTTCGGCATTTGTATTGTTCGGCCTTGATATGGTTCGGCATTTAAGTTTGTTCGGCTTTGGTTTGTTTGGCTAAGTTGTTGTTCGGCATTTTAATAAGTGTTCGGCTTTGGTTTGTCCGGCTAAGTTGTTGTTCGGCGTTTTAATAAGTGTTCGGCTTTGGTTTTTTCGGCTAAGTTGTTGTTCGGCATTTTAATGAGTGATTGGCCTTGGTTTGTTCGGCTAAAATACTGTTCGACAGCCCTCCATTTCACCGTCCGGCGCATGACAACATACGCCGAACCAGAGCTATGCCATCCAACACCCTTACCACCTCCAACACTTTCATTCTTCTTTCTTCCCTTTTAACTTCGGTTCGACACGAAGAAGCTAAGTCCAATGGTCATATGTGCAAACGATCCTAATCATTCCTCCTCTCCTCGCATCATCGTTCAACAATAAAGACGCAATAAATACGACCTACTCGAAAGCTTTCTACATGACACACTCGGCCATCTCGTTTGAAACCTATTTGAATCGTACAAGGAATAATACCTAGTTTGCAGATTGGAGCTTAGGAAGTGTAACATCCCAGATTTTGGCTGCTAGATTTTTGGACAATTAATTCGTTTTAAATGTTTAATGTGGATTCTTAATTGATGTTGGAATGAATGGATTCGGGTTCATTCAATAAAATAAGCTATAATTTTTAGTTGTAGCAATCCTGGTTGAATTTGAATAATGTGGAAATAATAAATTAAATATTCGGAATTGAGATAAGAGTAAATCTGAATGGAAATAGTGGTAAAATGGTGTTTAAATGTATTTTTAAGTTCAATTGGTTATAAATAATATTGTTGGATTTTTAGATGAATTTAAAAGTCAATAAATTATTATTTGGAATTTTATATTAATTTAAAAATGAATTTAATATTATTAAAATGCAATTTAATCAGATTTTGGTCCGGATTGAGCCAGAATGATTTTTAACGTGTTTATAAATTTTATATGATTTATTGTTAAGTTATTAAAATTTTAAAAGTGAAATTTTACGCGTTTTCGTCAATTTTGAAAAATCAATCGATTTAATAGATGAGTAAAATAGCCTTCCGGGGCACAGTCTCGGAATTCGACGAAACCAGTTCCATTGGATCCGTAATAGTTAGTTATTATCGGATTTCAATTTTCGTAGCGATCGGAGTTGTTGTTGGACCGTGGTGGCTCGAAACGCATCGAAATCGATTTAACCGATTTAATTTTAAATTGATCGTTTAATTCCGTATCTCGCTCATACGATCAAATTAGCTTACGAAACCTGTTCCATTGTGTCCGGAACGCGGAAAAACCCTAGGATAGCCTGTCGGAACGTGAGAATTGGAGGTCGTTTGCATTAACGGTTAAATTGAGATATTTTATTTAATTAAATAATATTAAATTATATATATATATAAACGTTATCATCTCTAAACCCTAGTATCACGTTCAGCCGCCGTTTGCATATGTTCAATGGCCGAGACTTAGTCTCGTTTTCCCTCAAAAATCTTCCAATCCAAGCAACGATTTCAGAAATTTTCAACTGGGAAATCGAAGGGGATGGGGAGATCTTCCAAGTGAACGGTTGAGATCGCATATAGCGGAGTGTGGTGGTCAGAATCGTGGCCGATAGGAGGTGCGTTCGCTCTCGATTTCAGCGCCAAGGAGGCGACCGAGCTCTGCGTGGCTCACGGCGGGGGTAGGAGGAAGTGTGGCCTTCGATGTGGTGGTCCCTGATCTAGTGCTCGTCGATGGTAGAGGGTGCGACATCTAACCCTAGTTTGTGATGATGGGTTCGTGCGTTTTACTGGGTGTTCGCGTGGATGAAGATGAAGGGGGAAGCGGGCCGCGTTTTGGTAATTAAAAAAAAAAAAATAATAATAATAAGTAATTTGTTATAAAATTTTATACAAACTATTTTAATCGATAACTATCTCATACGTACTCAGATTCAGTCGAATCTGGAAGCGTTGGAATCGCAGGAACGCGTACTTCGAAATGGCGCAGATCTGGAGTCATTCCGGGCAAGTAGAAATTTGAGTTAAATTGAACGATTGTTTGATTTAATTTAAATTTCGAACGCTCACCGGAAACTCAAGGTGAGTTATTCTCACTCACATCTGGATGCTAGACATTATAAATAATTGATATTTAAATATCTGTGTGGATGGCTGAATATAATTGTTATTATCAGTCTGGATTGATATTTATATTGTGATGAGCTAATATTTGTGGATGCAGGGAGAAACAGGTTGGAGGGATCCAACTGGATTCCTCACAATGTAGCAATTATTTTATAATTGATAGTGATATCTGTTTATATGATGTGATTGATAAATCTGGAAATTTAGTTGTTCTGTGACATTGTGGTATAAATTGTAATCACAGAATTAAATTATAAATGGCTAAAAGAAAAGTGTTTTTACGAAATAAAATGAATTGTTAAATTTAGAATTTCAAAGAATATAATTTGAAATCGGATTTGGAAAGAAAAATGTAAATTGGGCCAAATTGGGATTTTGAATATAATGGGAAGTTTATGAAATGGGTAAATGGAAAGTATAGTTTTCTGGAGATTAAATTTATGAAATTATAAATTGTTTAAAATAACGGTGTTTGTTTTAATAACGACTAATGTTATCCGGAAATTAAAAATATGTTAAATGGAGTTTCCGACTATAAATTAACAAGTTCAAATGAAAAATAGAATGTTTTGAAATGCCGTATTTCATTGGAATTTAATTAAGGGAATTGGAAATTTGGCTTCCATTGAAAATTCACCAAAATGTTTAAACTATATTTAAAAATGAATTTTCGAAAATGAAAAATTGTGATTTAACTTCGGAGGAAGTTATAGAAGTATGGAATTGGAAATTTATGTTGAAATCATAAATTGACTTGAAATAAATCAGTGGATTTATATGAAAGAGTATTTTGGAATGTTTAGAAACGGGAAAGTGTTTCCCTGGGAAAACCAAGTAAATGTTTATAAAAAGATTTTATTTAACTAAAGGATAAGTTTAAAATCGTTTTAAAAAGTATTTTTAAGAAATCGTTATTTTAAAAGGAATAAATTAATAATTTTTAATACCGTAATAATTTGGGAGTATATTAGCAATTATTTTTACAAATGGATTTATTTAAAAGTTGGTTTTAGCTTAAGCTGTTAAAATTAGCATTTTCTTCTTATAACGCTATTTTGAATTTAGTTAAACTAAAACCCTTATTTTTTAAAAATCAAAGTTTATATGTTAATAACTAGTTTTCTTCACATATTTTAAATTTATATTTGGAGTAAATAAATAGAAGTAATTTTCATATTTTAAAGTATATTTCAGTATAAAGTATTTTTAACTGTTTTAAATGCAAATTGTTTTATACTTGGTTAATCCCGATGGGAATAAAGGGTAAAAGATTTACCTTGTAAAGGAAGAGTTTGGAAAATTGTTTTCAAACGAGTTTTGAAAATGTGAAAATATCTCTTTGAAAGATATTAGAAGAAAATAAATAATATGGAGGTTGTTTATTGTGTGATGGATGTGTATGGATGTTTGTGAACATTTATTGATAGTTAAATCACCGACTATCAATATTGGCCAAATGCGCGATCGTTTCGAAGAGACCGGGATCGAGTTTCCGTACACCGGGATTCTAGGTCTGGAGACTCGAATACCACTTCGATCCGGTTTGTACGTTTCGCGAAAACGATTTCGGAGTCGAAGATGGAGCAGTGAAGTGCAAGGGCTAGTCGCTACTAATCCTGAGGATATTTCCAAAATGGATGTAGTAGGAGTAGTGCCTTCGGTTCCGTTCGGACCTGGGACGGACTTATATGGACGAATGCTTTCGTGACATCGTCAGGTGGACGATGGGCATTCTAAGGGATATGTGCCATAAAGGTATCGTTTAGCCTCGAGCCTCATCAACCGGGAATGACTGAAAATCAGGGGTTATGCAGCAAGGCTTCGTGGGTAGCCCCCACTTGAGAGTAAGGTCATCCCTGTCTAGATGTCCCTTTTTATTTCGGCTTAGTGGTGCGGTTGCTGATCACAACCGTGGGGTGATTTTACTTGGAATTATCCAGTAAGGGATGATTCCGGTCTTGTGTTGCAGGGGAGCGGGCGAACTCCTCGGTACTGTGATCTAGGCCACGTACTGTGACAGGTGGTACCCTAGTGCCTAGTCATTCGTTGGAAATCCATTCTCCCTACGTGCCTTGTACGAGTTTTGTTTGTATTACCCACGTTGTGGCTAGTATGCCGGAATTTAATAGATGTAACAATTTCGTCTATTTTATAAGTATTTGTAAATAGACACTATTATAATATCAGAGGATTTTTATAAAAAGTGTTTTAGCTATCGTAAGGTAAAAACCCGACATGTTTATTTGTGGCGTGGTCTTACGAGATGCTTTTGTTTTCAAAGGATTTTTGAAACTTTAATAATCAATTGGGTGTATTTATGATGCGCTGGTATTCCAGACTGACTCGGGTGTTATTTTATTATAATGCTCGGGTCAGACCGAGTATATTTACTGGATAGGTTGCTATGGAGCTCAGGAGAGGAGCTGGAGTTCGAGGCGTATTTCTCGTACTTGTATTATTCCGCTGCTGTGATTGTTGTATTGACTGATTGACTGGATATTGATGATTGTATTATGATATACTCTGATGATAATGTATTGTATATAAACAGATATAGTTTTCATTTGTGTAAAGATCTGTTCTATATATTATATTTTATCCGCTGCGACTGTGAGGTTCTGATTTTGTTTAGTTCTTTCTTCTTCTATCTACTTTCTTATTCTTCTACAGTCTGTCTTTTTCGGCATTCGATTGTCGGCATATTATACTGTTGAGTATTTTGTGTCGATTTTCGAGGGTCGTGAAGGGGGGGTTGTGACAGTTGGTATCAAAGCTTAGATTGGCGACAACCTAGGCTTTGGTGGGAAAATTTCTCATTAAATAGAGTCAATAGTACTCTATAATGAGTTGAGTGTAATAATAGCTATGAGAGCGTACTTGTTAGTGGTTATAAAATTGTTTTTGTACTGTGTTGACTTATCGGTTGAGTGTTTATGAATTCTGGTCGGTGCGGGAAGTACAACCGTATCGATAGGGGTTTCTAAACTCTTAAACAAGATAAACCGACATAGTATTGTTTTTAAAGAGGGTAAATGAAATAATTTTACCCAAAATTATATTTTGATATAAAGAAATAATTTTCTGAATTATTATATATGTATTGGATGTTTGTTTGGTTGTTTCTTCTATAATCAAATAAGAAATTAAGATATGATCTAAAATTTGAAATGATTTCTAAGTAAATAAGAATTTAAAATATTTAAATGGTTCATAACCAAATAGAATTAACTAAATATGGTTTAAATAAGAAGAAGTAAAATTAAAATTCGATTTAAACCAGAAATTTGATTCCGGAAATTTTGGGAAGGGTTTTAAATTGAGTTGATTGAAATTTTGGGAATGTTGGAATGTTTTCCAAAGGTTTTGAAGTCAACGATGGAGTATATTTTGGAAAATATTTTTGAATGGAAATTGATTTGAGGTGAATTTTGGAAGTAGAAGCACTGAACTCACTGCAGTCGCTGGAAAATAATCCTGATGATGCTGGCCACATCATTAGAATTCATTTTCGAGTTTCTAAAGTGATGGATTGCTTCCGTGGTGATTGGTTAAGATATTTGTTTATACTTGTTTATATACAAGTTGTTTTAACAATTTTAAAGGGGAAAATTGTTTTGGTAAAAGCAGATTGTTTTGGAATTTGGTATTTGATTTGGATATCAAATGGAAATGTGTTGATTTGTATTTCAAATTGGTTTTGAAATAAATCCGGGTAAATTGAATTCTGGGAATTCTGTTAAAATAAAAAGGTAAAATTTGAAATAAATCAACTATAACCTTGAAAGTAAAGTTGATTAAGTGAGAAAGGAAGAATGGAAATTTTAATCCAGAAATTAAAATTTAATTCGGGAAAATGGAAGTAAATGAAGTTATTGAAGTGAATAGAAATTTGAATCTAACTTGGAATAAGTTAAGTAAAATTGGGAATTGGAATTAAATTGATTTGGGTTAAGTTGAAAAGAAAATAACTTTGTAATTATGGGTCGTTATGTAACAAATTGTACCCATAAACTATTAAGTGTTATACTTATAACCTGAAACTGTAGATTTAAAATTTGCAAAGGATTATGTGGAATAAAAATTGAATCCTTAAGAATTCAGAGATACATGTGTATAGAAATTGAAATTTGTGATTATAAGGTGGAAATAATCCAAGTGAGCAATATAAACTTTTAAGTAAATAAGTTGAAGAACTTGAGAATGAGCAATCTGATTTTAACTCAAGTAAAATGGAATTATAATCACAAATGGAAATAATAAATGGAATGGTGAATTCGAACTTAATTTTAAAATGGAATGCAAAGTAAGGTGAAACAAGTATAAAATATAAAAGAGGTAAGTGAACTGAAGTTAGTAAATAAGTTGAACTTGGATATGGAGAATTAAGATTAAATTGAATTTGGTTTAAGTTCGACTAAAATAGAGTTAAGCTGAATATTAAATTTCAGTTGTGTTATGGATATAAATGAATGTAATTAAATTCTTATTTAAAGTAGTAAAGGAAATAGTTTAAATTCAGGTGGGCTAAATAAAATTTAGATGAACTTGAATTAATTCTGGAAAGGAATTAAATTGAAAATGCATATATAATCTAGTTAACCTTGAATTAAAATGGGATAAGAATTGAGTTTAATGGAAATTTAATTCAGTTGAGATGATGTTGAATGGAGTAAATGTTTACTCAACTAAATCCAAAATGATTGTTTGGAAATAAATCTTGTGTAAGCTAAATTAAATGGAATTTGTATTGCAATAAATAGGATTTTGATAGTTGGTCAAAGTTTGAAAGGTAAATAAAATCCAGTTTTGGGATGGAATTTAAGTTTGGCAATAAATAATGGAAAGTGTGAATGTATAATGGAATTAGCTTATAATAGTGGTGGTTTGAATTGTAAGTGAATTCAAATGAGAGAAATAATTTAAAAGGTCTCTTTGTTAATAAAATAAATTTGTACATGGATCGGATAAATAAACAAAGAGCATTAAAGTTGTAAATGAATTGAAATTTTATTGGATGAGAATCAAATGGAAATAAAATAAAATGGATATAAGAAGATAATGAAACTATTGTGAAAGAACTTAAGCAACTTGAAAGAAAAACAAAATGATTGTGAATGGGCTTATTTAAGTAATTCCGAATGAAATTTGTTAGGAAATAAACTGAAATGCAAGTGAAATGAGTTTTAAATTAATTAATGTGATGAGTTAAAAATATAAGAGTTGTAAATAACTCAGGAATGAATGATATTAATGTAAATTTGAATTGGTTAATGAGATTAAAATGTAAAGGAAATATTGAATTTAACAATTGCATTCGGAAAAGAAAATACTTGGATTGTGAACAATGCAAAAATTGAATAAAATTAATACACATCCAAGTTGAAATAAATTTTTAAATGGTTATAAGCTTAAGTGGCAATTGTTTTGCTTGAATGACATGGAAATTTGCATGTATTTGCAATTGAGTGTTTAAAAACAATTGGAATTGAATTGTGAATAAATTGAGATGAATTGGAACCCAATTCAAAGAATTTGTAAATGAATGCAAGTAAATTGATTTAAAATAGCAAATGGAATTGATTTTGAAGCAATTGGAATGAATTGACCTTTTAATGAGTAATGTTTGCATATGAATGAAAATGGATCATTATAGTAATGCGAATACTTCAAATTTAAAATAAAATGTGATTGTGAATCAATTTGAAATTGAATTGCAGTAAATTGGTAAATGTGAAACATATATTATTAATATTGAAGTGAATATGAATTGGAGATAGCAAACGTGTATGTAAATCGTTTGTGTGAAATAAAATGGAATTTGGAAGTTAGAAGGAAACCCTGTACATGTTAAAGCATGATTTATGTATGAATTATGCAAACTATTGATTGGATTATGAAATGGATATGTTTAACTTGCATTTATATTGGAAATGTTGTTAAAATGCTCATATTGGGAAACTGATGAGTTTGTTGAGTTTAGTACAGGTACGGGAGGCGTTCGAGAGAGTTGGAGCGCGTATATGCGTTATAGTAGCCGCTCGCTATTAAAAATTTGTTAAAAGGTACGCCTACGCAAATATAATTGGGAATTGATATATATATTGTGATATATTTTGGTTTCCGGCCATGTGAGCCGATGTATATATATTTGTGTATCCTGCGATATCGCAGAAGCTCCTCCGTGCAAAGGAGACTCCGCCAAAATTTTCCAAAAATTTTGGGAGTTAGAAATTTTTGAGGGTTTTTGGGAAAATTTATTAATAAGTAAAGTTATTTTGAAAACGAGTGTTAAGATAAAGGCTTTAGAGTAAATAAAGCAAATGGTTTTGGAATGGAGTTGGAACTTTTTGGGAAGTGGATATATGTTTTTAACTAAACAAATGGGATAAGTGAGTTGAGTTGAAGTATATTTTTACCTTAGCAAATTTCGGGGACGAAATTTTTATAAGGGGGGAGGAATGTAACATCCCAGATTTTGGCTGCTAGATTTTTGGACAATTAATTCGTTTTAAATGTTTAATGTGGATTCTTAATTGATGTTGGAATGAATGGATTCGGGTTCATTCAATAAAATAAGCTATAATTTTTAGTTGTAGCAATCCTGGTTGAATTTGAATAATGTGGAAATAATAAATTAAATATTCGGAATTGAGATAAGAGTAAATCTGAATGGAAATAGTGGTAAAATGGTGTTTAAATGTATTTTTAAGTTCAATTGGTTATAAATAATATTGTTGGATTTTTAGATGAATTTAAAAGTCAATAAATTATTATTTGGAATTTTATATTAATTTAAAAATGAATTTAATATTATTAAAATGCAATTTAATCAGATTTTGGTCCGGATTGAGCCAGAATGATTTTTAACGTGTTTATAAATTTTATATGATTTATTGTTAAGTTATTAAAATTTTAAAAGTGAAATTTTACGCGTTTTCGTCAATTTTGAAAAATCAATCGATTTAATAGATGAGTAAAATAGCCTTCCGGGGCACAGTCTCGGAATTCGACGAAACCAGTTCCATTGGATCCGTAATAGTTAGTTATTATCGGATTTCAATTTTCGTAGCGATCGGAGTTGTTGTTGGACCGTGGTGGCTCGAAACGCATCGAAATCGATTTAACCGATTTAATTTTAAATTGATCGTTTAATTCCGTATCTCGCTCATACGATCAAATTAGCTTACGAAACCTGTTCCATTGTGTCCGGAACGCGGAAAAACCCTAGGATAGCCTGTCGGAACGTGAGAATTGGAGGTCGTTTGCATTAACGGTTAAATTGAGATATTTTATTTAATTAAATAATATTAAATTATATATATATATAAACGTTATCATCTCTAAACCCTAGTATCACGTTCAGCCGCCGTTTGCATATGTTCAATGGCCGAGACTTAGTCTCGTTTTCCCTCAAAAATCTTCCAATCCAAGCAACGATTTCAGAAATTTTCAACTGGGAAATCGAAGGGGATGGGGAGATCTTCCAAGTGAACGGTTGAGATCGCATATAGCGGAGTGTGGTGGTCAGAATCGTGGCCGATAGGAGGTGCGTTCGCTCTCGATTTCAGCGCCAAGGAGGCGACCGAGCTCTGCGTGGCTCACGGCGGGGGTAGGAGGAAGTGTGGCCTTCGATGTGGTGGTCCCTGATCTAGTGCTCGTCGATGGTAGAGGGTGCGACATCTAACCCTAGTTTGTGATGATGGGTTCGTGCGTTTTACTGGGTGTTCGCGTGGATGAAGATGAAGGGGGAAGCGGGCCGCGTTTTGGTAATTAAAAAAAAAAATAATAATAATAAGAAATTTGTTATAAAATTTTATACAAACTATTTTAATCGATAACTATCTCATACGTACTCAGATTCAGTCGAATCTGGAAGCGTTGGAATCGCAGGAACGCGTACTTCGAAATGGCGCAGATCTGGAGTCATTCCGGGCAAGTAGAAATTTGAGTTAAATTGAACGATTGTTTGATTTAATTTAAATTTCGAACGCTCACCGGAAACTCAAGGTGAGTTATTCTCACTCACATCTGGATGCTAGACATTATAAATAATTGATATTTAAATATCTGTGTGGATGGCTGAATATAATTGTTATTATCAGTCTGGATTGATATTTATATTGTGATGAGCTAATATTTGTGGATGCAGGGAGAAACAGGTTGGAGGGATCCAACTGGATTCCTCACAATGTAGCAATTATTTTATAATTGATAGTGATATCTGTTTATATGATGTGATTGATAAATCTGGAAATTTAGTTGTTCTGTGACATTGTGGTATAAATTGTAATCACAGAATTAAATTATAAATGGCTAAAAGAAAAGTGTTTTTACGAAATAAAATGAATTGTTAAATTTAGAATTTCAAAGAATAAAATTTGAAATCGGATTTGGAAAGAAAAATGTAAATTGGGCCAAATTGGGATTTTGAATATAATGGGAAGTTTATGAAATGGGTAAATGGAAAGTATAGTTTTCTGGAGATTAAATTTATGAAATTATAAATTGTTTAAAATAACGGTGTTTGTTTTAATAACGACTAATGTTATCCGGAAATTAAAAATATGTTAAATGGAGTTTCCGACTATAAATTAACAAGTTCAAATGAAAAATAGAATGTTTTGAAATGCCGTATTTCATTGGAATTTAATTAAGGGAATTGGAAATTTGGCTTCCATTGAAAATTCACCAAAATGTTTAAACTATATTTAAAAATGAATTTTCGAAAATGAAAAATTGTGATTTAACTTCGGAGGAAGTTATAGAAGTATGGAATTGGAAATTTATGTTGAAATCATAAATTGACTTGAAATAAATCAGTGGATTTATATGAAAGAGTATTTTGGAATGTTTAGAAACGGGAAAGTGTTTCCCTGGGAAAACCAAGTAAATGTTTATAAAAAGATTTTATTTAACTAAAGGATAAGTTTAAAATCGTTTTAAAAAGTATTTTTAAGAAATCGTTATTTTAAAAGGAATAAATTAATAATTTTTAATACCGTAATAATTTGGGAGTATATTAGCAATTATTTTTACAAATGGATTTATTTAAAAGTTGGTTTTAGCTTAAGCTGTTAAAATTAGCATTTTTCTTCTTATAACGCTATTTTGAATTTAGTTAAACTAAAACCCTTATTTTTTAAAAATCAAAGTTTATATGTTAATAACTAGTTTTCTTCACATATTTTAAATTTATATTTGGAGTAAATAAATAGAAGTAATTTTCATATTTTAAAGTATATTTCAGTATAAAGTATTTTTAACTGTTTTAAATGCAAATTGTTTTATACTTGGTTAATCCCGATGGGAATAAAGGGTAAAAGATTTACCTTGTAAAGGAAGAGTTTGGAAAATTGTTTTCAAACGAGTTTTGAAAATGTGAAAATATCTCTTTGAAAGATATTAGAAGAAAATAAATAATATGGAGGTTGTTTATTGTGTGATGGATGTGTATGGATGTTTGTGAACATTTATTGATAGTTAAATCACCGACTATCAATATTGGCCAAATGCGCGATCGTTTCGAAGAGACCGGGATCGAGTTTCCGTACACCGGGATTCTAGGTCTGGAGACTCGAATACCACTTCGATCCGGTTTGTACGTTTCGCGAAAACGATTTCGGAGTCGAAGATGGAGCAGTGAAGTGCAAGGGCTAGTCGCTACTAATCCTGAGGATATTTCCAAAATGGATGTAGTAGGAGTAGTGCCTTCGGTTCCGTTCGGACCTGGGACGGACTTATATGGACGAATGCTTTCGTGACATCGTCAGGTGGACGATGGGCATTCTAAGGGATATGTGCCATAAAGGTATCGTTTAGCCTCGAGCCTCATCAACCGGGAATGACTGAAAATCAGGGGTTATGCAGCAAGGCTTCGTGGGTAGCCCCCACTTGAGAGTAAGGTCATCCCTGTCTAGATGTCCCTTTTTATTTCGGCTTAGTGGTGCGGTTGCTGATCACAACCGTGGGGTGATTTTACTTGGAATTATCCAGTAAGGGATGATTCCGGTCTTGTGTTGCAGGGGAGCGGGCGAACTCCTCGGTACTGTGATCTAGGCCACGTACTGTGACAGGTGGTACCCCAGTGCCTAGTCATTCGTTGGAAATCCATTCTCCCTACGTGCCTTGTACGAGTTTTGTTTGTATTACCCACGTTGTGGCTAGTATGCCGGAATTTAATAGATGTAACAATTTCGGCTATTTTATAAGTATTTGTAAATAGACACTATTATAATATCAGAGGATTTTTATAAAAAGTGTTTTAGCTATCGTAAGGTAAAAACCCGACATGTTTATTTGTGGCGTGGTCTTACGAGATGCTTTTGTTTTCAAAGGATTTTTGAAACTTTAATAATCAATTGGGTGTATTTATGATGCGCTGGTATTCCAGACTGACTCGGGTGTTATTTTATTATAATGCTCGGGTCAGACCGAGTATATTTACTGGATAGGTTGCTATGGAGCTCAGGAGAGGAGCTGGAGTTCGAGGCGTATTTCTCGTACTTGTATTATTCCGCTGCTGTGATTGTTGTATTGACTGATTGACTGGATATTGATGATTGTATTATGATATACTCTGATGATAATGTATTGTATATAAACAGATATAGTTTTCATTTGTGTAAAGATCTGTTCTATATATTATATTTTATCCGCTGCGACTGTGAGGTTCTGATTTTGTTTAGTTCTTTCTTCTTCTATCTACTTTCTTATTCTTCTACAGTCTGTCTTTTTCGGCATTCGATTGTCGGCATATTATACTGTTGAGTATTTTGTGTCGATTTTCGAGGGTCGTGAAGGGGGGGTTGTGACAGGAAGGAGTAGTTAGGTTTTAAATCTGGTCGACTGGCGAGAATTGCAAATCTTTGAGGAGTGGCAGAAGTAAAAGAGTAAAGGAGAAAAGAGGGGAAGGACCTAGTTTTATAGGGGAAAAAGAGTGGAAGTCGAAGGGGCTATATCCGGTAGAACCGGTCAAAGCTGTATCGTTCGGCTTCAAAACGTAGGATTGGTCGGCACGTAAGGATCGTTCGGCTTCGAGCGTATTGTTCGGCATTTATCCTATAGCACGCACATAACACAACCGCTGATATACTCAAAAGGGCATCTCCATTCGAAATTAATCAAGGGTTTAAAACGAAATGTGAAGGTTACAAAACTCAAAGCGTATCACGTTCAATCACGTAATACACTTTGGGGGGCAAGTGTTTCCTGGAGATTTGACCAGGCAATTGAGTACTCGGCATTAAGTAGCACTCGGCAACCAGGACTACTCGGTATTCAGTAGCACTCGGCGACCAGGACTACTCGGCATTCAGTAGCACTCGGCGACCAGGACTACTTGACATCCAGTAGCACTCGGCGTTTGTAAGCGCTCGGCATCAGAAGACATTCGGCATGTACAACTGTTCGGCATGGCTGTGTTGTTCGGCCGGAACCATCATTCGGCCAAAGGCACTACTCGGCTAAAGGCAACATCCGGCCATAACTCTTGTTCGGCCAAGAAACATCGTTCGACCAGAAGCATCGTTCGGCTAAAGCATCCTTTGTCCAGGGACATTGTTCGGCCAGAAGCATTGTTCGGCTAAAGCTAACGTTCGGCCAGAGACAACGTTCGGTCAAACGCTTCGTTCAGCCAGAGGCACGTTCGGCTTCGACTGATATTCGTTCTGCTCTTCCCATGCAGCAAGCGCCTCGCTCGGCATAGAGAGGGTGGTTCGGCATCCGAGTGATCGGCCTATTTAGTTCGGCATACGGCGACCACTCTATTTGGGCCAAGGTGTTCGGCTGCCGAACCCACCTGGGAAGTCCAACCCATCTTTGCCTATAAATAGAGGGGTAGGGCACAGTGAAAAGGGAACTTTTTTGGGGAACACTGGGGAGACTCTGCCATTTTCAAGACTCATCTTCTTTACTTAGCAATTGCATTCAAGCATTTGATCTACAAATTGTATTTGTAATCAATCATTAAGAAGATCAATAAAGTTTAACCTCAAAGTGGACGTAGGCAGTTACGCTGAACCACTATAAATCTGGCGTTCTTACTTTCTGCATTTGAATTAGCATATTCTTCTTTGTTTAATTTATCTTCATCATTTATATCTCTTCACAATCTTTCTCAACGAGGTTAGTGACCAATTTTGGTGCTAACACCAACTACTAGACCTAGGTTAAGGAAACTAATGAATGAGACTGAAAGAGTAGTAAAGACAAGAGTTTAAAGGTAATAAATGATATTAAAACTACAACATATTCATGAAAGGTAGTAATCAAACTCAATATCAAAATCAAATTGCTAAGAGATATGGATTTAAACTATATATATGATCAATATGGTTTTTAAAAATTAATACCTTCCTTATTTAATTTCTTTAAAATAGTTTTTTTTTTGTTTTTTTAACTTAATTGTTTTTTTAAGAATCCAAACTTCCATGTTTATAAAATACTTAAATTACTAATTAAAACCTATATATTAAATTATTATTAATTAAAATATTTAGAAACATGTTTAAACACCTTTTAAATTAAAAAAAATGTCATAATGAAATATTAAATAAAATAACAAAGATTGAAAAACTAAAATAAACATGTGTTATATTAAGGCCTCTTACATTAAAAATTTTAGTTAATTATTAAAAAATATATTTAAACATGAAATTAATTTAAAATATTCTAATATAAGTTAGAAAAATAACTCTAAAAAGAATAGAGAAAAATACTTAATTTAAATATCATTTTTACATAGTTTAAAGTTTCAAACAGAAAAGACAGCATTTACAGAATACTATAAAATGTTTTTGCAGTAAAATATATTCAAAAAATTATAAAACAGAAACTGCCGCATTTAACAAATGCTGTGAAAAGTTTCAGAAACACTACAGCGTTTCTTAGCATAGTAATGCTATAAAAACGAATTTGCAGTGCTTAAAAAAACGTTAACAGAAGCGAAGACAGAATTTCAGAAATGCTATCTAAAGTTCTGGGCCTGTTTTTAACATGATTTTGCACTAATTTTACGACTAGATTTTAACATGTAAATAATTGATTTTTGACCCAATTTTTTTATAGTAGTTAATATATTTAAAGTAAATAAAAAACATAAAGAAAAATAATGAAAAAACATGTGTAAAGACACTTGGTATTATGCATGTAAAAATGCTTTATTAAAGAACAAGTGTAATGACACGTGTCATTTTGCATGTCTATCACTATCTATTTATATGACAAGTGTCATGTGATGTGGTGCAATCTTATTAAATG
Organism: Allium fistulosum; assembly: GCA_030737815.1. NCBI lineage: Eukaryota > Viridiplantae > Streptophyta > Magnoliopsida > Asparagales > Amaryllidaceae > Allium > Allium fistulosum. Next base: position 479,120,694 of record CM060904.1, read on the forward strand.
AAGAAATCTATAAATAGAGCCTTATTCTAACATTCTAAAATCATTCTATTAATTTCTTAAAGACATAAAATTAGTGTCTTAAAAGAAATAGAGTACGAGAAGTAAAAACAACATTAGAAAAGTCGAAATCTCGAATGAGGGTATGAGTTTCTACTTAGTATAGTTGTAATAAATTAGTAGTAAGATTTTATTTGAAAGATAACACATTTTAAAAGGTTTTTTTTTAATTTAGATTGGTATATTGATATGTATACCATGGTGTGTCGATATATGGATTAAAATATCAAAACTTATAAAAGAGATAAATTTCTATACCTAACTAAATGCATAAATATATATTCCTAAATGCAACAATAAAGATGAAATAATAGTAAAGCGTACCTCTTTTTACACTCCTCTATCTTTCTAACTTTGTTGTTCTTTCATTGTCGTGAATCACACATTTTTATCTTTCAGAATTTGACGACAAGATCTGTTCTATTGCGATGGGCTTGTTTTTCTAATCATCGTAGTATATTCATCTGCTGAATTTGAAGACCGTATGAGAAAGATATAGACGATTTAGTAGATTGACCAACTTGGCGCCAAAACTTTGAATTTGAATTTTGAATGAATGGACACTTCAACCACTATAAATAGGACCAACAGTCACCACTTTTCATAAAACTTTCTCTTCCTTTTCTTCTTCTTTCCGTTTTTCTATTTACTATCAAACTTCTAGGAGGCATATCTTCTTCGTTTCTTAACGGAGTTGGATGAAACCAGCGGCAAATCGAAGAGGAAGACAAATGCTACGATCTAGAAATAGTTTGGTGATGAATTTGGATGGTATTGTGGTGCAACAGACTGAACAGTAAGAGAAATGCAGGAAATCCCGTACACAGTTTTCAGTTTTGGATAGCCAACTTCAAACTGTCATATCTCACTCAATTTTGATCGGAATTTGATGATCCACCTATCAAAATGACCGTGAGAACAAGAACTACAATCTGGAAAAGGAGTTGGGACAAAATACTAAAATATCTGGATGCAATTTGAAGAATACCATTGATAATTTTTCTTTCGTTTTCTCTTTGTTCACCAAAACTTCATTGACCATAACTTGGTCATTTCTTGACGGATTTGCACGAAACCAGTGACATTGTGAAGCAGATGGAGAGAAATATAGTATCAAATCAAGTTGTAGATGAGAATCAAAAGTTTTGTATTGATCTGGTACCCATTTCATTGTTGATTGCCATTATATATCCATTTGTTATTCTTGATCGATGAATGATTATCTGATATCTTTTAACCAACAGTCATTAGACATAACTCTTCTACTGCAAAACAACATAACCTTTTAAAGAATCAAATGACTTTCCAAAATAACTAAATATAGTTTTAAACAATAATATCATGATGATTTTGTGACATATTCATATGAAAACAGTGTTAATAATTTTAATAAAAAATTGCCATTATAAAATTTTCAAAAAATTAGATTATGAGAATTTTGAAAACCATTGCTCTGATACCAATTGAAAGGGAGTGTGGATTAAGGATCTTAAGGCTAATTTAACACTAGAGTGGGAGTGAATAGTGTTTAATGGATTCTAAGACTTATATGGACTAATTTAAAAATTATGTTATAAACAAATGCAGAACTTAATCAAAGAACAATGACAGAATCAAACACAGATACAGAAAGTAAATAAAAAGTAGTAAAAGGAAAGAATATACCGGATTTTTATACTGGTTCGGAGTTACCCTACATCCAGTCCTGTACCAAGGTAAACACCTCATATAGATTTTAATTATACCAATGTCGAGATTACAGTCCCCAATTTCTAAAGGCCTTGAGGTACCCTCATGTCTCTCGAGTCCGGGGCAAACTCTCTTGATTTATGGGCCACAAGGTTACCCAATTGATTTCCAGGCACAGCCACACCTTATAGAGAGACTCGATAAACATTTGATTACAAATTGATTCTATAACTCTGAAGAGCACTTTGATCTTCGAGAAAGGGCAGAGAATCAAACAAGAATAAGATTCTAATTTGATTCACTTGAGAATTCGGCAGAATTTCGGCACGATCTTAAAATATGAAAATATTAGAATATGAATTTCTGGAGAAGAAGGAGTGAAGAAAATAAGAAAAATATAGTTAGTTAAAAAATTCATTTGTGAAGGCTATTTATAGACGAGTAACGGTCATAACCATTCATGAAGAGATTTAAACGAATAGACACTTCTTTTGAAAATTGAAACTTTTGAATCTAACGGCCACTATGTGGACATGGGGTATCTTATGATGTCGACATCCCTTAGTTAAAAACAATGTGAAGTTTAAAACAAGAGTTTATTTAAAAAACAAAAACAAAGAATATTTTAAGGCTAAAACATCTTTATGAAAATTATTTGAAAAGATAATTTTTAAGGCTAAAACATTTTGAAAAGCAGTTTTGAAAATCATTTTGAAAAACCATTTTGAAGTAGTTTTGCAAGCTTCTTCCTGCAGAATATCTCATCATATCAGGACTCAAGAACTTGTACAAAACCAGGATGTTCGTGGGTTTGTAAGTCACTTGTCATAGGTTTGTAAGCTACTTGTCGTGGGTTTGTAAGCCACTAAGAAGGTAGAAATGGGTTCCATCCCAAATGAAATTTGGAATGAAGATTTCCATGCTATTATGAAGTTTTAACAAAATAAGACACTTACCTTGAAATCTTGATCTTGATACTCATGAGTCTTCAAACTTAATTTCTTCATTCTTGGTCTTTATAGTGTACAGTCTTCAATAATTAGTACCTACCTTATATATATCCTGCATAATAACATTCATATATATATATCTACACAATAGTGTTAGTATATAAGTTATAATCAAATAAGTTACAAAGGCTGTTGTCATCAAAACCACTATCTCCAGTTCCTAACAAATGCACATGTCCCATATCATGCGTTTTACCAAATAGTTTAGTTCTCCTTCTCATTCGTTCGAATAGTGCAAAAATGCGTGTTTTATATATATAATAATTTATTTAAGAAAAAAAGCTTTTTACACCATTTTCCGAGATCAATTTTGAAGACAATATTTGAAAATTTCCTAATTATAGAGAATAACTAGATTTTATAGATTAAAATAATTTAAAAATATTACATAATAATTATTTTAAATGCCAATTTATTTTAAAAATTATTTCAATATTATTTGGAAAATTCCGTGCTCGAAATCAAAGAATTCACTCAAAACCGTCATTCAAATTCAATTCAAATTTGAGTTTCAAATTCATCAATACTTGGTTAGCCTATTGATAGACATCATAGCCCTCCAAACATTTCAGAAATATCACAAAAACATGAAGTAAAAGTCAAAAGTCGGACGGAAAAAGAACATAAATGCATAGGCAAAATAATACCAGGTCTGAAATCTTCTCTAGATTCAACTTTCGGACATGAAATAGGTAGCCAAACGACCTCTGATTGAACTAAAAATTGGTATGCACATAGTAGAAAACTTTAGCTTTCAAACGAAAAAAAAGAGTCAATGAATTCTGACAGGAAATGAAAAATTTACGCTATCTCAAACATGGACTCAGGCCATGTTTGCAACAGTTCAAAAACAAAATTGTGCCCAGGCCTGAAAACCATCCTGGTTTCAACTTACAGGTCTGAAATAGAGGAACAAACAACGTTATATTGAGCTGAAAATTGGTATGAACATACTACAAAACTTTATCTTTCAACAAAAAAAAGAATCGATGAATTTTGATAGGAAATGAAAGAGATATGTTGTCTCAAACATGTACTCAGGCCCTGTTTGCAACAACTCAAAAAACAAAATGCGTATAGGTGATTTCCAGGCTGCACATTGATTTTGCAGCAAAGTTTTCAGGTATCAAACGAAAGAATTTTGCTATGAAATTTTGAACACTTATACTACAATACATGGACTATCAACTGAAGAAAATCCGGTAGCATTACGCTACCGGAATAGGAAGATATTAGCATGCAAAGAGACAAACCAAAACAGTTTTCATAGAAACGAAAATATCAACAGAAAATCAAATATTGAAGCTATTTTACAACAATTTTTGGCATTTTGAAGCTTTTGCTTCAGTTAGCATTATGTGAGCAGCAACTCACCTTGTATTTGAAAATCAAAATCCGGATTTGAGTTGAAAGGTCAAAGCTTTGTGCAAGTTTTGGCTTCAAGAACTTGTAAAAGTGAGAAGTAGATACATGCAAATAAGAAGAACAATTAACAAACAAACCCAGCTCAAAGATTTAGATTTTGATGAAATAATAGTGTTTTGGAATGAATTACCTTTAATTTTCACTCTAGATTTGATAAAGTAGCAACTTGAATTGAAGTAATTTTGAGATTAAAGCTTTAGGTTGGAAAAATGGTAGAGTTTGTATTTACTGCTTCTATTTTTCTTTCTGGAGAAGAAGAGAAAGAAGTACGTACAAACAATTGTTTCTCTCCTTTCTCATTTTCTGGTTTTAGTTGGCTAATGGGCTTTTGGACCCAAATTAGAGAAACCAATTAGGCTATGTTAATTTATTTAACACTAAACCAAGATATACACAATTACACACTGTATAAAACAAACAATACATTTTTCTTCAAGTTTTAACACAAACAATTTATGTAAACATACTTACATAATAAACAAAATATTTTTCACCATATAAAAAGATAATTTTAGTTTTTTAAAACATTTTTTTTAATAAGGATTCAAACTTTTCTATTAGAATGAGAAAAAAAATACAAAGAAACAAATACAAGGCCAAGGCAACCATATAAATGTTCAAACACCTCCGGCCCAAAGCCCACCAAAACAAAAACAAAGACTAGAAACATCTAGATAGAACTGAAAAGTAAAAAAGGAAACGCAGTCTTCAACATTCATTCATTAACTCATCTCTAAAAAAAGAAACCTAAAAGAAAGGTAATGGCGGCGAGACAAGAAAAAGCGAGAGTCACCAACAATATGCTCAGAAAATACTCCAGAAATCCTCTGCTAAATCCAAATCGAAGCACAAAGCAGACTAGATCCAACACTTCACAAGATCCCGACAGATAAGTCTCTTTGCCTAAGCAAAAGTAAGTCTTTAATCTTTACAACGAAGAACTAACATATGTCGTTTGAACCATAGAAACCAAGATCAACAGCAAGAAACTACAAATCTTCTAAATCAAGGAGACTGACACTCGGAACAAGCAGACGATAGCCAACCTTCCTGAAGTCGAGATAAGTCTCTTGAATTCTAACAAGAACACCTCATATAGCTTTAAGAAATCTAATTTCTTTTGATTCTGCTCAGATCTGAAATGTCAGTAGTTTAGGACGAGACTGTAAAAGTCGTCAAGCAGAAACCTCCTGGATAGACAAGGTAATTACTGAAGAAATCCTCCAAAATAAATCTCTATTCTCTAACTAGCTACTGAAATGCCCAGGTTCAATCACTCGGAGTATCCTGCAGATCTGCAACCTTATAGACTAATTCAATATATATTGTAAACTGTAAAATAAAATGTAATTTATAAGAGAGGAAAAAATTGTAAATAAAACTGGATAAAAGAAACCTGGAACCAGGAAACGAAGAAGCAAGAAGGAGGTAGAAGAGCAGATCTTATGATAAAGCAGAAAGAACCCCAATTCAGCGTTGGGAGGTATATCCCTATTTCGAAGCTATTACTTCATTCATACCAGTAATGTTCTTAAAGTTTTTTGATTTTGCCATTCTGATATTCATTACCTGGAAAATGTTCTTACAAATCTGCGACCTATCTGTAAAACGATTTTGAAATATCCTATCGTTTCTTTCTTTCCAAATATGCCAGACACAAACTGATAGCGACAGTTGAAACAAGTCTGAGCTGAGACTCTTAAAGCTAGAAAAGGAAACAATTTTCTGTAAGTCCTCTTTCAAAGAAAAGGAGAGTACGTTTTTCGGAGTTTGAAAAAATTTCTTGCAACTCCAAAGCCATATACTTTCTGTAAAATTACATTGAAAAATTAGGTGATCTATATTTTCAATGTAATTGTTACAAAAGACACAATTAAGGTCCACGACTATCTGCTTTTGAAGAAGTCTTTCTTTTGTCAAAATATAGTCATTGACAACTTTAAACAGGCATACCGCCATTTTGGGGACATGAATTTTATTCCAGACCAGAGGAGCCCAATACTTAGTCTCAGAACTAGATCTAACCGTGTTCCAAACTTTTTTAAATTGAAATAAACCGTCCTTTGAACATTTCCAAGACCAAAAATCCCTATCTCTATTATTATGAATCTTAACTCCTTCAATTTCTGCATGAATAAGACAAAGAAAACTATACGAATCCCACTTCCACACACCATCTTTTATAATCTTACAAAGTGATAGGTTTTCCGAACCAGTTCGGAAGGCAGTATCTCTACCAATGCGTTCCATAATAGAGCTGCCGTTAAGCCATGGGTCATACCATAAGGAAGTAGTTTTACCACCTACAATATTAAGAGAAAGACATTTCAAAGCTACCTGTCTGTTTTTCAAAATGAATTTCCATACTCCCGAGTCGTCCAATCGCTGATTAATTTCCCAAAAACTTTTTTGACCAATATATTTACTATGCATTAGATTTGCCCAAATTCCTTCCGAGTTGATCACTTTCCATATCAGTTTGATATATAACGCTCGGTTCATCTCTTCTAAATTTCTCAATCCCATTCCTCCTTCTTCTTTTTGCCTACACAGAATCTCCCAAGGAATCTTACTACTGCGACTTTTCCAAAGAAAGTTTAAGATCAAGTGTTTAATTTTATTTAACGTTGAGACTAGAAGACAAAAACATTGCATCCAAAATTGTATTATAGGGTAAATAGTAGATTTTATAAGTTCAAGTCTCCCAGCTAGACTAAGCATTCTAGTTTCCCAACTATCAATCCTTAACTTAATCTTCTCTATTAGGGGAGAGCAATCTTTATCCTTCAAATTAGCACTAGACAAAGGAATACCCAAGTACCTTATAGGGAGATCCAATTGTTGTATATTGAGAATCGAACTGATATCTGAACAACAATCCACCCCTTTCCCAAAGAATACATTAGATTTCTCAAAACTAAGCTCCAATCCAGCAACTTCCTTCATGGTCTTAAAAACATCACTTATAGCAGTTGCTGTCTGAGCATTAGCTTTAGTAAATACAATAATGTCATCAGCGTAGATAAGATGAGTCAACTTATTATCATAATCTGTAACTGGGAGATAAGACCGTCCCTGACTTTACCGTCCATTAGTAAAGTAAAATATTCCATAACCAAGGTAAAAAGTATAGGGGAAAGCGGGTCACCTTGACGAAGCCCGTTAGAACTCTTGAAATAACCGTGCGCTTCTCCATTAGCAATGATAGAAAAATAGGAGTCTTAATAATATCTTCGATAATTTTCACCCATTTTCCTGGAAAACCCGTGTTTATAAGCATATGTATAACAAAAGATCGGTTGATCGAATCATAAGCTTTCTTCAAATCAATTTTGATACACATATGTTTATTATCCTTTCTTCCGAGACCCCTTATAATTTCATGAGCAAACAAGATTCCATCCCCTATTGATCTTCCTTTGATAAAAGTCGTCTGATTAGGGGACACCAACTTATCCATAAACGGACCCAGTCTATTACACAATATTTTAGAGAAAACCTTATATAACGTATTACAACAAGCTATGGGTCTGAAATCAAGAATGTAAGAGGAATGGGCTTTTTTTGGAATCAAATGAATGAACGTATGATTCCACTCCTTGATTATAACACCCTTTAAGAAAATATCATTCAAAGCTTTGAAAATTAAATCTTTCGAAAGATTCCAATGAGTCTTAAAAAACAAAGAATTAAAACCATCCGGTCCAGGGGAGACAGTATCTTTGATATCCCACAGTGCGAATCTAATTTCTTCCAAGGATATACTCTCATTCAAAAAATTAGCACCATAATCAGAAATAACCGTTTTACAAATAACTTCAGGAAATTGATCACTTAAGGGGAGATTAAAAATGCGTTTAAAGTAGTCAATAGCAGAATCAACAAATTTGTCTTCCGAGACCGTCATTCCATTAACTATAATATTAGTCAAGCGCTTACTATTTCTTCTACTAGACATCTTAGCGTAGAAAAAAGAAAAAGCCTCATCGCCCATCATTAGCCAATCACATTTAGCCTTTTGTTTAGCTACCAGAAATTCTTTCTTAAGAGCTAAATCAAGGTTTATCTTAGCTCTTTGAAATTCCAATGCTAAATTGTGATCATAAACTTTTTCCAGAAGTTTCTGAAGTCTTGAACAATTCTCTCTCTGGACTTTAACCTCTTGTTTCATATTACGTGATTTAGCACTCCAACTCTTTAACTCTCTCTTGATATTTTTGAGGATACTAATGATCTGATACAAAGGTCTATCTTTATGGTTAGAAATCCAAAGCTTCTCAATCAAAGGAAAATATTGGTCACATAAGGACCAATGGTTCATATATCTGAAAGGACTGTTCTTAACCCTAGACTTGGAAGAAAGCGAAACAAGTACAGCATTATGATCACTCACAGAAGGAGGCAAATATTCAGCCGATAAGTCTGTAAATAGATTAATCCAATCTAGGTTAGCAAAAGCTCTGTCTATTTTTGAGAATATGTTTCGACTCGGACCAGACCACCAAGAAAATTCATAACCTTTAATATTAATCTCATTAGCACCAGTATGATTAGACAGATCATCTAACTCAAACAAGTTACCAAAAGTAGCAGGCTTACCTCCCTTTTTTTCTGAGGGACTACGAATACAGTTAAAGTCCCCAAGGACCATCCATGGTCTATAGATATTAATAGCATCCTCCTGCAAATTTTTCCATAATCTTTTCCTAAAATCAACAAAATTATGAGCGTAAACAAAGGTTAGATTACATTTGAACTTCGATGGGTTGATAAGTTCGATAGTAATGTGTTGATCGCTCATACTAATGTAGTTGTAATCCTAATAATTTCCATCAATAAGGACCATGATCCTACATTTATAATAACAAGAGACGTTACTAATTATTTTCCATCTATCTTCCAACGCTCTTTCCAGCTTCATTAAATCCGAAAGCAACAATTTATTTTCTAGAATACCAAAGCAACTTATATTATACTTATCAATGAGTTTCCTCACTTCTCCTATTCTGTTGGGGTTGTGGAACCCTCTAACGTTCCAGCTAGCTACTGACATTATAAGACTTTGTTATTGCGGGTCCTCAACGACCTACTGTTGGGAGACTCCCCTTTATCTTCCAAGGAAATGCCTAACATCTGAACCCATTTAGGATTCTTACGAACAAGCTTATCCTTCTGAATATTCTCAAACTCTATGTCCTGAGGCTTTGGCAGAATTTGCTCTTCCAATATCTCCTGAACTGCGTCTGCCTTATCATAAGAATTCTGTTCCTCTACCACTTCTGTGGTTCCTGTTTCCTGATCCAGAATGTCTTGAACCTATGAGTTAAAACAAGATTCAGTACCTCTCCTAAAATTAACATTATTAAATATACAATCCTCAATAAATATATCATTAGGCAGTAAAGAGTTTGGAAAAGTATGGGTATCCGATGATGACGATGGGTGATTAAGTAAAGATAAGTGAGGCGAAGGTGACTTCGGAGGAGAAGATCTCGGGACTCTGGCTCCCAGGGTAGTTGGAGATACAGGGATAAAAGGCCTACTGGTTCCTTGATCAGGAGGAGGACCCGACCTGGCCAAGGGAACAGTGTAGCAATCTTCTCTGGCTCCTATTTCGGTGTGAGAAACAAGTTCTGATTCTAAAACTTTTGAAATTGCCCCCTCACCACGCTCTTCTGAGGGTACATCTCTTTCTAAACCCTGATCCGATGGTAAAACTTCCATTTGTTTTTGCTCTAAAATATTATTACCCCTAACTCCTGGCTCCATCTCATTAGAAATAAACTGGCACCTATTCCGATGTCCATCAATTGGAGAACTAACAACAATTGTATTTTTATTTCCTTGATGCACTTCTGACTGTAAGACTTCAATCGAATCACCACCACAAGGGATCTCCATCCCAACATTCGTTCTAACTCCATTGTCTTCTTGAAAAGGTTCTAAGACAGTGTAACTTCCATCTTGCAACTGATTCTCCACCTCCTTAGACATCTCAAGTCCTCCTTCCTCCCTGTTAATAACCACACTTCCTGCCAGACCAGGATCGGAAGGTCTTTCCTTGTCAGAGTTGATAACTTGCATCACTTTAGGAACCCATGTCTTAGCCATAGGACATTCATCTGAAATGTGACCAAAACACACACACTTACCACAAATGGGCGGAGGATTCTCATATTCCACTACCTGAGTGAAACTTCTACCGTTGTCGTCCATACCTTCTATGATATTAGGCATACCAAAAGTGGCATTTACCTCAACCAGAACTCTAGCAAAAGCTAGTCTAGATTTATTTTTTGTGGCCTCATCCATCTTAATGGGAACACCTATAGTACTAGATGAAGCACTAATAGCTTTATTGCCCCATAGTTTAAAGCTTAAACCAGGGAGTCTAACCCACATAGGAAGCGATGTGAGGAGATCTCTATCAGTTCTCATATTTGGGGACAGTCGCTTCATAATGATCAAATTACGATCCATAAACCAAGGACCTGATTTCAAAATTTTGTCACAATCATCCTCAGACCCAAATCTCACTACAAAGAATCCGTTATTCCGTGTATGAACAGTAAACGTTTTCTTAGTAGCCCAAACTCTATTAGCATAACCCTCAAAAGATCTTAACCATGGTTTATACCCAACCACATATAATAAAATGCATAGATCCCAACCACCCTCCGCTTCTTTAATAGCTTCAGAAGAAAGGGAACCAATCCTCTTACCGTTCACAATTTTAGGCTCAATAAATTCCAGATATAGGTTACCTAGATCTCCTACAGCTCCTACTTGCACTACCTCTCTGTATGAAAACTTTTTTGCATTCTCTGAAACGGTGAATATTATTTTAGAATTACTACCAGGCATCAATCCTTTCTGCTTTACAGTTCTCGAATGATTTGTAGATGTTCGCACCGTAAGATCCGCTTGCACCCTCCTCCCCGAGTTCCGATCTGGAATAACTCCAGATCTATTCGATCTTTGCCCTCCCAGATTAAGTCTTTGATTAGGACCCGAAGACATAGTAGCCTTACCTCTTTTTCTTCTCACCTCCTCCCAGCCTTCATCATCCCGCAGAGATCCCATGATTTCCAGGTTTGAGGAGAAAGAAGTGAAGAACAAAAAGATAAAAACAGAGACGATCAAGAATACTAGGAGAAAAACGAAAGAAAAAGCAGAAGAATAAGGCAAAAACCGTAATCTCCCGCTCCAGATCTGGAAGCCATTACGAAAAATTACTTTTAGAACGCTTTTATTATTAAAATCCCTTATTTTACAAAAATACACAATTTTACACAAATAAATGTATAAAACCTTATTTTCCACCTTAAAAATTCTACAAAAATTATTTTCTTACTTAGAAAAATATAACTAACCATTTGAAACTCAATTTTATAATCAAAACACATTTTTAAACCAAATTCTATCTTTTTATTTAAATAAACACCCTTTAAAAATCAAATACTTCCTTTAAAAAAATTATTAAAAGAAGTAATGGGCAATAATTAATAAAATTATTGCATTTTCTCTAAATAAAAATCATTTTCCATTCATTATTAACCCAAACAAACAAAATAAAGTTTTCAAACTTTATTTTTCACATTTTATTTTCAAAATTCATTGTTTATTCCAAATAAACAATTTAAATCTATAATTTTATTTTTAATTCACAATATTAAATTATAACTATCGTTATAATTTAATATTTATAGGTAATCACCAAAACCAGAGTTGTGACATATAACTTGCATTTCTAATGTAAAAATCACACAATATTAAAGCCTATACGATGTACATATGTCATTCGTATGCAATATCAAACCCGATCAGTCGCTCGTTGTAACGACACATTTCTTCGACTCTAAGAAATTGACACTAATACATCCTCGGTATTCACGTGCCGTAAATCCAAGTGCCCATAATTCCAAGTGCCGGAGAAGCAGATCACTAAAGGTAAGAAAGAAAATAAAGACAGAACATAATCTCACATATATTATTTCAACAATAATATTTACAGTTGAAATTAAAATACACTTATCAGAGTTAAAAACATGGACAGTTATAAATCATATCCTTACAAATGTGGATACAATACTACTCAAGTGTTGTGGAAATAGATAACAAATCTTCAAAAAATCTTCTAACTCCATGCTTCGAGCTCCATCCCACTTTCTTCTAAACTAAATATGACTACTAGGCCGCCCGAGGAAAATTAAGGCACCCAGAGTTTAAGGAAAGGGAAAATAAACTCCGGGTCAGTCATGGAATTGGTGTGAGAACTCAAAATAAAAACAAAAAGGTAACTCATAAGACCACGACGCACATAAACACGGACCGGGTTTTTACCTTATGATAACCAAAACATTCTACGTCAAAATAATTGATATTTTTTTAATGACATATCTTTAAAAAAAATTGCAAGTAAACTTATTTACCTTAACCAAAATTGTTACATTATTAAATTCTAGCATACTAGCCATAAACGCGGGTTCTACAAACAAACTGGTAGGTAGTTATTTGAGAATGGATTCCATACAAATGACCATGTAAAGGAACTACCTTCCGGTAGTACATCTCTAGAGAAATGTACCGAGGTCCAACAGATGTTCCTCTACCAACACAAGACCGGCATACCTCTTCCTAGATAGTACCAAATATGTCATCTCCCTGGTCGTTACCGATCTATCCAAGGGCCCTCATAGCAAACATCCACAATAATTTACATCCTTAACGTCATAGCGGGAAGAAATATATCTAGAAGGGGATGATCATACTCTAACGGTTGCGAATCACATAGCCTTGCCGCATCCAACCCTGTTTCGATCATTTCTGGGTGTGAGCCTTGAGGTAACGCTTACCTTTTCACATAGCCCATCATCTTTCTTTGAATGCCACACTACCATTCTATTGATCACTTGTTGACCTATATAAACATACAACCTCCAAGCTCATACGTCTCAGAGAAGGGTGTTAAGCTAAGAAAATTTGCCTTCTCCGCCACCAAACAGATGTACGTTTATAAAATTCAATGATGTAAATCTCAAGAATGCAATGTCAGACATCCGCCCATACAAGTTTGTTCTAGGATTGAACGAAACCGAAGGTACTCTCCTACCACATCTTGTCCGGAATTAACCCTAGGATTAGTAGCGAGAAGTCCTTGCAACCCAAAGAGTTTCAGAAATGAAGGGACCACTGCTACTTTAGTATTTAGAAGCTAACCAGAATTATCAACAAGTAGTCCTTTCATCTTGAAAATCTGTGGTCTTCATTCTTCATTCTCTCCATCAGGACTTTATTATTCGAACGCATACATTGGTTTGAAGTGGTTTTCGGATAGGGATTTCCCCAAATCCGACCCCGGTTCCTTCGATCCTATCATCGATAAAAAGAGGTTTTGTGAATAGGGAATCATTCTTTAATTGATTAAGTTCTTTTTATCAAAAATCTTCCTCAAAGATATATATTTCTAAAAGCATTATTTCCGGTATATAAGGAATTATCAAACCTCTCTTATCAAATCATTGATTACTGAAAACCCTTTTAAACTTGGACTAATTCAAAATCATTTCATTTTATACTTAGGAAAACATTTCCAAAATCATTTCCTTTAAATCTTAAAAAAGATTTCCAAATCATAACTTTTAACACGGATAAAAAACAATGTTATTCAAGACATCGTTTACTGTAAATCCAAACCAATAAATTTTAAGTATAGGAATTTAAATTAATTCCAAATCATTTCATTTAAATCTTAACAAAGATTTTTTAATCCAAAACTCGTACTTTTTTTAATTGAAACATGTTATCTAGGATGTTGATCCAAGACCAATAAATATTAAGTGAGCATAATCTATAGAAATCATTTAATTCTACTCAATATCAATCCCCGTATTCAACAAATACTATGGGCGGAATAATGGTAAAATCACCTTTTAAATTCCACGAAAAGTACTAGTTCCCTCTTTGGGCTTTAACACCGAGTACAAGAAGATCATCTCCATAAAATCCGAGTTGTAATTAAATTTGAAAACTTAAATCTTTTATACTTAACTCGTTTTCGACATTTCGACCTTATCTATCCCTCGCCCAGAAAAGAGGCCAGGTGAGCCAGGGCACTGGTTGCTCCTGAACATCTCCTTAGTTTAAGCACCTCACATTTGGATCTCATGAATAGAAAAATCTAGTATATTCGTCGGCTTTTAGAGCCAAGATTAAACCACTTACTTATAATAGCTTTTTCTTCAAATCATTTATTTGAATTTTCTTCAATAAGCTAAAAAAACCTCCAAATCATTATTAAAACTCTTAATCGTCCATTCAAAAACATTATAAAAGATTTGGATAAGAATCATTAAGTCTAAACTATATTTTAAAAGGCAGAGAAAAGTGCCGGGGAAAAGTGCTGCGGAAAGTGCTTTTTAAGCTATATTGATCAAAATGACTTTTTATTATTTTAAAATCCATTTTTATTACTAAAATCACTTTTAGTACATTTTAAAAGATTTAAAAGATTTATTCCAAATTTTCAACAATTTAAAACATTATTTCCAAAGAAATCAAGTTTTGGATTCCGAACTGCAAATTCAGGATTTTTCGAAAATTTGTTTTACTCATATTTCAAAATCAACTTATCGAAATCTTAATTTTCTTTCTTCGTTGTAAAACTATGGATATTATTGTTCGGAAAATTATTATCTTGAAAAATTCCGAGCTATATTCCAACTTTTACACTTGATTGACTTTTATAACGTGAAATCGCGAACTACCGTTACGCGACGCGCTTATTTTTAACTATATTTTCCATTTCTTTTCAGTCTTTACCAAAACACTTTTAAATGTTATAAAACATTTCAAATACATCTTAAGCCATTTTTAAGAGGTTTAACACTTCCATATACACCATTTCATTAACTCAATGAAAATGATTTCCTTTTGTGTTTATCGACGTGTATATTCGTGACTTGAATATATATTCAACAACAACATTAAACAACCAAACTTGATGATCAAAGCATATTAAACATCCATTTGCAAATATCATATCATCATTCAACATATATAGTATAATAGTTTTAGGAGTTATCACCAAAATCCAACCAAACTTCCTACCAACATTCTTACTAACAATACTTCACTTAAACTTCAACTAATCAATTTCTACTCCTTTCCTTTTGCTTTATGCTATCGACCTCTTCTTCCAAACTCCTGAAAATCCGGCAGAGCTTCCAAAGAACCCTGAATTTGCTCCTAGCTCCTTGGAATGAAATCGACGACACTTCCTTCTCTTTCTCTTACTCCGGAGTTCTCGAACTTGCTTCCATTTCTCATATGGTTCAGCCTTGATGGGTTCCACCTCTTCCTCCATCATTTTTTCACTTCTTAGATCCTAAACCATGTTTTAATTTTATTCTAAGGTCTTTGGCAAAGTTTGGTGGTGTTTAGAGTTGATTTGATATGATTTTAAGTAAAGTTAGTAAGGAAAGGAGAAAAAAAGAAGCCATTAAAGAGAGCTTCAAGGAGGAAGATGAAGGTGGAAACGGTGTGAAAGAAAGTGAAGGAAGTGGTTATTATTTATAGAAAAAAAATCAAGTGGTAAGTTACTAAAATATCCCTTTACCAAATTAGCAAAATAATCTTTTTTTTTTAACAGTTAACATCACATTTCAAATTATTACTTTATGTCCTTTTCACTTAAGTATTAAGTAAAGAATATAATAATTATGTTTTCCTTGATTTGATGTTTACTTTTTGACTTTTGTAACTTTTTTATCTTTTTATGCTTACTTTTTGTTATTTATATTCTAGAATTTTCTAAGTACGTTTAGTAAAAGTAATCTTGATTAGTTAATTAATATTTATACTATTTTAATATATGTTCATATATGAGAAAATAAAGGTGCAACAATGTTGCAACAACTTTAAACCGACAAAACGTTCATTTTCGACAAAATGTTTTACGGTCACAATTTGACGTTTTTGTTAAATTATTTATTCATGTAAACCAAACTCGAAAATAAATTTCTTATTATTTTTAAATAATTAAAACAAGTATATTTGGTTTATAAAATAATATAAAACAATATCAAAATTTATTTGCAAAATATGACATTGATTTTGTTAATGCGCGACGAAATTTGTCAATCACTATAACATAAGTATATATATAATTATAAAACTTTTACCATCCTATTATTATCTTTATATGATGATTTTAAAAGGAGTTATTCATCTTTTAAAACAATTATTTGAACGTGTATCCAATTTCATCCAAAACCGGCTTTTGTCAATTTTGTCAATGTTACGGTAAAAGTCCAAAATATTTATTCAATTCTAAAAATAAGTTTACCATTCTTATTTATTATATAAAACATGATTATTTAAGTTTTAAAATTCTATATTTGAATATTTAAATATATTAAATATTTCATTTTCAAAAAATTACGGGTCATTACACTCGATTACACAAATTTCACTTTCGAACTAGTATCGCTCACTTAACTTCTCCAATTCGGACTCCAATCAGGTTCCTCGTTTAGAACCCTATGTTCTCCATACATAGCCATATATTATGATAGAAAACTTCAATACCACATCCAAAATCTATATCAAGTGTTCGTCGTCAAATTCGAGTGAAAATCATTGTTCGGATAGATGTGAATCACCTTAAAATCATATACTCGAATCTGGATCAAGAACAGTTATGCGAATAAAATGATCTACATACAACTTACATATTTATCCCATTGGTTTCTTAACTACACCAATTACTTTTAATTCACATTTACTTAGTCCAATATTATTTCATTTAATACAAAAATAATTTATGAATCATTTTATAAAACCATTACTTGAGTCTATTATCATTCAAGTCTTAAGTTCATATTTGTATAATACTCTTCTATCTCCTAAGAGTATATACACCATATCAGATTTTTTTTTACTTAAGTAGGATGTTCAACAAATTTAAAACTGGTTTTAATTTATTATCTTCTCTTTTATAAGTTATAAGAACTTGTTTTCTTATATTTTCAAAAAACACTTAACTTCAATTCCTCAACCAATTTGGTAGTTTTCGACTGTCCATAATCATCGAAAATTCCATTTCACTTCAATAAATGAAAACTACCAAACAACTTATTATAATGAGATGCACAGACAAAACTACCATAATGCATAGGATACATAAGTCCATATAATAACTTAACTGAAAACTATAGAATTAAACATAGGGTTTTATTTCATATCCCTTTAAAATAATAATATACATATCCCCTTTTATATATCAAATCATGCCTTTTGGATTAAATAAAAATTTGTTTTACCCAGCAACTACAAAGCAAAATTATTATGGTAGCATTCCCCACTTAGAAACTTGAAAATAAACACCGATGATGCTGTAGTCATCACTAAAATTATTTTCTAGTGACATAAGTAAGTTTAGTGCTTTATATCTCCTTTTAAATTCTTTTAAAATATTCCTATATATAAACACTTTCAAATAATACTATTATTATTTTCCACAAAGCTTTGAAAAACAATTTTCAAAAACACTAGGATTTAAGTTCTCAAATTCTCAGCTTAAATCCTTTTTATTTATAAACTATACTTATATAATTTCACTTTCTTATATAAAATAGTTTCACAAATGTATATCTTTGTTTAGATTATAATAAACAACTTTTATCAAAATTAAATTTGAATCAAACATAATCATTAAACGCTTTATAGTCAAACTGTGAAACATAATTCACAAGGTGTTCGTCTAAATTCAACAAAACAATAAATACTTATAAACTATCTGAGCATAAATAATCAATTAACAAATAATAGTCAATGCTCCTAAATAGGACAAGCATGACTAATTAAATAATAAATGATAATAATCAAATATTATCATCTTCTAACAAACAAATATATCATAAATAACTATATCAATTTTCAAAAATTATTCTTTTATATATAAACTATGAAATCAAGGTAAAATTATTTCATTTACCAACTTCCGAAACAATACTATGTCGGTTTGCCTTGTTCAAGTATTTAGAAACCCCTATCGATACCTTGGCGTCCAACATCTCGACCAGAATTCATAAACCACTCAACAAACCAGTCAACACAAGATAAAACATTATTATAGCACTAACAAATACACGCTCTCATATATAATACACTTAAACTCATTCTAGGTTATTACTAACCCAATCTCTAATGACTTTACCCCACCAAGGCCTATTTGTTCGCTAAATTTAAGCTTCGATACCACTTAGTAACAACTCGCATTTTCGACCCTCAACAGTACACACTAATACATCCTCGGTATTTATGTGCCTAGCATCCAAGTGCTAGAAAGATAGATTGGTGGGGTAAAAGATAGAATAGAACCTCACATCATGATGAGTAATATATAATATACAACGGATCTTCGCAAAAGAAAAGTTTAATATACATACATCAATCAGAGTAAACTAACCTATCATCAACCTGGACAGTTATAACAACTTATCCTCACAAATGCTGGTAAACAAAAAACAAGAAATGTAATGGAAATAAAAGATATGTGAATACGTCTTGGAGGCATCTAGCCCATCTTTTGAAGCTCCAAAGCATCCATAACTAAATCTGAAACATATTCGAGCTGACCCGAGAATAATAAGAAAATAACGCCTAGATCAGTCTAGTAAACATGCATGAGAAATAAAAATCCTATGGATTTTTAATGTTATAAAACCTTTCAAAATAAAGGTATCTTGTAAGATCATGCCGCACATAAATAGGGACGGGTTTTTACCTTACGATAACAAAACCACTTTATAGGAAATCCAATGATATTATAATTATGTCTAGGTTTTAAAATAGATATTTAACATAGCTGAAATGGTTACATTAATAACATTCCAGCATAATAAGTATACAACCAAGTCCATAAAGGTACGTATTGGAGAATGAATTCCATACAATGAAAAGGCTACTGGGGTACCATCTACCACAGTACATCTCTAGATAAAATGTACCAAGGGCCTCACTAGGAGCCCCTACATGACAAGACTGGTCTATCCCTTACTAGATAGTACCGAATATGTTATCACCTCAGTTACCGGCCAACAACCATACTAAGTCACTAGCATACATAAATGGGTCAATATTGATCTAGATCGTGTGATGATCATACCCTAATTGTAGCGAACCACACAGCCTTGCGGCATATCCCTTATTTTAATCATTACCGGATGTGAGGTTTGATGCTATGTTTTACCATTTTAGCAAACCATACTTGGAATGTTAACCTACCTTCCTGGCAATAATGCGATGCACACATTCATCCATACAAGTTGTTCAGGATATGAACAAAATGAATGCACGGCTTCTACTACATCCACTTAGAATTGTGATAACCCATATTTTAAAGGATAGGATCTTTAAATAATGGATTTAAATACTGAATCATTAATTAAGTGAAGGTCCAAGAATAAGATTTTTCACATACGATCGAATCAGGACTCAAGACCATTCCGTTAAGTTTGGATGACGTTGCGAATTAAATTGAGTATAACCATCGCTGTGTTTGCAGAACAGGCGATATGATGGCCAAAACGATCTTGAAAAGCACGAAATTATCATCCCAGGGTGCAGTCTTAGATTGCAACGAGATTTATACAGTTGGAACCAAAAAAATGAGGTGATATATGTATACGAGTTTCATTGCAATCGAATGCATCATGTATCATATGGGCTCAAAATGTAGGACGATTTTTTTGAGAATTCAAATAAATCATAATATAATATTAATATAAATTGAACCCTCTCTTTCCTTCTCTAATTAATTTTTACACTTATTGTTCCATTGAAGAATCATGGCCGCTCCCTTTATTTTTATTCGAAAATCAAAATCCATCTATTTACTCAATGATAAATTATGAGATAAGATTTGTTGAGATCAAAGGGCGAAGTGCTTAGAATCTATATGCTCAATCTAGTATGCAATCACCATTGGCGATGTCGACACCCTCCATGGCCGATCTAGGGTTTCGATCAGGCGGAGCTAGAGGCGGCAATAAGCTAAACAGAGATCACCATTAGATTTTTATTCATAAAATAAACCTTTTCAAGAAAGCTTGTCGGATGGGGTTGAGAATTGCAAATCTTATTCGTGGCCAGGTCGATCTTGTGACATTAGGTTGCGATCTCGAGTAGGTGATCAAGTTGCATCATTTTTATTCCAGGGCAGAGAGATCGATGGATCTTCATTTCATCGAGTTATTAAGGAGAAATCGAAGAGAGAAGGATGTGAGATTAGCTGCACCCACTGATATGTATACAGGTGATGGGAGATTAGAGTTTGGGGAGAAAGATTAAGGTAATAATTAGTTAATATTAAGTTAACTAATTATTTAGTTAATCTCATTTCTTATACGATCCATATCTTCTGCATATTAGGTCCTTATTAGATGCGGTTTCTTGCGTTGTGCTTGTGATGGAGAGCTCGACTTATTGTATTTGGTTTGGACAACTTTTGTTGAGATAAGTGATATTGTCTCTCACTGTACTATGATTGTTAATGTAATATTAAATCGATGTTTTGAAATGGTTTCTAACTTTAAAATATGAATTTTTTATACTTAAACACACACTTGATGTTTATAAAAGAAAATAAAATATTTTAAAATGGTTTTATATTGGATATTACATTATTCCCATCAACATGCTATTTTTAGGGTATTACTAGATTTGGACTATTTTTGATGTGAATTCCCCCATTGGATGATATAGACCCATTATACATGTTTTGTGTATACTATGTTTGATGTATTATGCTTGTTGGTTGTATATTTACTTGTTTTCTTGTTTTTGGTTGAAAACGCTGATTTAGCAGCGATTGAGTGAGGAAAATATCTCGTGCATTAGGGTTTCGTACATGTCGATCGAAAACCTAATGAACGGGATAATTTTTAGAGGAGAGCTAGGATACGTGCCCAACTGATCTGAAGGTGAAGGACAAGGCTTTGGACTTTAGGATGGATGTCGGACGTTTCAATTTGGTTTGAACTTATCTATTTTTGGCTAAGTACATGACCAAAGTGGTTGGTATTGACCATAGTAGAGTGGTCAGTGCCCATCATTATTAGTGGTTAGCAATTTGGCCGATCTTTGTCATGCACGATGAGGAGACTTTGAGGTACGCGATGTGATGGATTGTTTGTGCGACCCATATAGAGTCTCGATGTTATTTCTCTACGACGGGCGATTTCAGTGGTGAGGCGTTGATGTGACGCTTCAACATATTAGTTGGTACTTCGGATGGTTACTCGATAGTGCATGGAGTTAGTTTCTGAGGTAGATAGTTTTAGAACTCCGTAGATCGTGCTGGACATGTTGGCTCTTTTGCATCAGGGGTGGATGGCGTGTAACAGCATGATCAAAGATTGCATCTTCGATTTGTGACTTGTGGTGGGAGTAGGTTCCAAAGATTAGAAACTCTATATCTTCGGTTTGTGACTCGTGTAAGAAGTAGATATCGAGAGGCTAGATATTTAAGGGAGCTGTGGAGTGGAGGAACATGGAGGTTCTTGGATAATGGAAATTGGATTGAGCAAGTAGGGCTCGGATGGATTGAGCAAGTAGGCCATTGATAACTCAGAGTGTTTTCTATTATACTCGAAGCAGGGGTATCATATGAGGGGACGCTCATGGACCATGTTGGAATCTATATACCTTGGACCTATGGCTTTGGTTCTACTATCTAGATTTGGGCTATGAGACACGTATCAATCTTTAGGCTACGTGATACGAAAGTATAACTAAAAGCTAAGATTTTCCATTAGTCCCTGGCATGGTGACCATAGAGTTATCATATATCTTAAGCACACTAAATGATAGTTAGTATTGTTTGATGGATGCTATGATCGTTATGGTAGTTTCACTAGCCACCTGTCACCCTAGGGATGCCACATGATGTATGTATTGTGGATAGGGATACCAAGGCACCCTGATAGTTTAACCCTTTAAGACGTTGTAGAGTAGCATATATCGATTTTATGTGCTGGCTCTTTGGTGTCAAGAAAAAGTTAGCTACGTATGATTCATATACCCTCTATTCCATATACTATATCAACTTTTATAGTATTTTCAGTTTGTTTATCACTTATACCAGACTGTTGTCTAACTTGAGATTTTATCTTTGCTTCTTATTATCTCGGGTACTCTTAAATGAGCAGGTGTGGATGGCATATGGAGTTCTGCAGATGGACTAGCAGGAGGTGATGTTTACTCATACTCATATTTGAGTTTGTTATTGCATATTTCGTTGTATGACACTATGGGGCCTTAACAGTGTTTGACTTGCTATTGTTAGAGACATTTTATCAGTTGTATAAACTCGATTACTTTTTTTGTATAAGTGTATAAGCCTGTATACTCCGATTATATGATTTATGTGTTTATTACTATCTTGAATGTTTTATATGTGTGTTGACTATTATATCTTATCTAATGCGATGTGAGATATACTAAAGGTCATGTGATTATTTGATGTTTCTTTTTTATTCTCTTCTACTCCCTTCTCTTCTATTTCTCTCTTTTACGTTTTCTTTTTCCTTTGATAACCATCCTGCATTAGAGGTATATGGCAGTCATTACATTAGTATCAGAGCAAAGGTTACATGATTAACATAAGTCGATACCATGATCCAGTAAAGATAGGGTAGGAGTTATCACCTTTGACTAGATCTAGAGTGTATAACATGTGAGTTCGTATTTGCTATATATTTTGGTTTTCAAAACTATATAGTAATATAGTAATATATATATATATATAATATAATATAAGTTTTGTTGCACACACAAGCACTATCGATGTAGTTTTCCTTATGGGAGACCGATCATCCTTATTATAGAGTAGGAATGATTTGGCATACAAGAAATATTGCTTTAATTCCATCTTTGGAGTTGCGGAGTGAGTAGGATCGAGGTCACTAACTCCAATTGATAGGATATGTTCGCAGAGATGGTGCAAATCATTTTCTGGAATGCCCAAGTTGCTCTAGATGATTATGATGCTCAAGTGTAAATGGCTAGAGTTGACTTTACCGAGTAGCATAAAGATTACATGGGTCTAGGAGACAGATAGTTTCTTGGAACGGGATCAACTATTAAAAGGCAAGGATGTCTACTTGCAAGAGGATCTTCGATGACTTGGAGTTAGATGATGTAATGAGGTAGAAGTTAACCTCTAGATAACTCCAAGGATGAACATGGAACTAGTGGAGTGCCTCTATAGCTTCGATTCTCGAGGATTGATTTACTTGGGATTAGTTCATAGTTCGCTTTGAAGAATGAAGAATTTATCATAGGGTTGAGTCATCATCTAAGGAAGTGATTGATTAGTTATATTGAAGAGGGCTTCGAGAAGATGATTGAGAAGGCTTTATGATGTAAGAGCCCATATCCAATGTAGAAGGGTTGTCCCGAACCAGTTGAGTATGGATAAACTAGAAGCATATATTGATTGTCGTTCCAATTTTGTTGAGCGCTCCATCAAAGAAAGATAAGGGAAATGGCATTATCGTTTGAGGTATCCTTTCCACTTATGACGTTCCCTTATGTGGTTTATTTGACAATAAGGTTTCATATTCCTTCATATCTAGTGACTTGATAGATAGATTGGGATTGAGACTCGAGATAGTTAACCGACTTTTATTATGACAGGACCTAGTTAGGGGCTCAGCCACCATATGGTTTTTCGAGACTTTGTCTTATTGAGTTACGGATGTTTAT
Organism: Allium fistulosum; assembly: GCA_030737815.1. Classification (NCBI taxonomy): domain Eukaryota; kingdom Viridiplantae; phylum Streptophyta; class Magnoliopsida; order Asparagales; family Amaryllidaceae; genus Allium; species Allium fistulosum. The sequence continues at coordinate 479,144,645 of CM060904.1, forward strand.
TTGTTTGTTTCCTATTGATGTTTTGGGGTTTAATTGGGTTCAGTATTATAGTTTAGGAATGGACTGGTTGAAGGGATACAAAATAATGGTTAATTATAAGAGGCCATTGGTGACGATTGGGGTTGTGGATGAGCGAATGGCAGTAATTGGCTGCCTACAGAGGATGAGGTTATGGTTAGCTTTCTAGATTCGGTCAATATTCTACATGATAAGTTGTCATTTTTGCCTATAGCTAGAGAGGGTCCAGACATATTTGATGAGGTGACCGGATTACCACCATATAGGGATTGAGTTTCGTATCGATCTGGTTAGACATGCTAGACCAGTAGTTATGCCTTTAAGGCGTATGATGCCCAAAGAGAAGAGGAAGTTAAAGGTGCGAGCGAATGACCTATTGAGGTGATTTTCACTCATAGGAGCATATTTCGGTAGGATGCACATGTAGTATTGGCCATTAAGGTGGATAGCTCTTTGAGATTCTTTGTTGATTATTGTGAGCTGAATGAGATGACGAGCAAGTACCCACTCCTACTTATTGATAGCTTATTCGATCAGCTCTATAGTGCAATGATGTTCTCTTAGTTGGACCTTGCGATGAGGTTTCATCAACTGAGAGTAGCTAGGGAGAGTGTGTCGAATACAATATTTCGTACAGTACTTTAATTTTTGATTGGATTGGTTATGCCATTCGGGCTAACCAACGTGTCGGCATACCTTGTTGATCTCATGGACCATGTTTTTAGGGATCACTTGAGTGAGTCAATACTTATGCTCATTGATGATACTTTCATCTACTCATGAATGAAAGAAGAACACAAGGCACGATTGATGATGGTATTGTAGGTGCTGAGAAAACACCGACTGATGATGAGATTTTTAGAGTATCACTTCTGGAGGAGGGAAGTGAGAAGATTGGGTCATGTTCTTTTAGAGTAGGACATCACTATAGATCCTGCAGAGGTTACGATAGTCCAAAATTTGAATAGACCCAAGGTGGCAGCACCATTAACCTATTTGATGAGAGAGGATCAGACTTTTATTTGAGACGCAAGGTGCGGACACCCGTTAGTGAGTCAGACTAAATGGTTGATGAGTGCACCAGTGTTACTCATTCTGAGTTGGAATGAGGAGTCAATAGTACACACATGCATGTGGTACTTAACTAGGTGCGGTATTGATACCGAAAGGTAAGGCTGTCGTATGTTAGTCGACAACTAAAACCGCATGAGAGTGTCCGACCCTTGATTTTGAGTCGGTGGTGATAGAGTTCGTTTTGAAGATTTGGAAGTATATATTAGGAAAGAGATTCGAGTAGTTTATGGATTCCACATGATTGAAGTATCTCTTCTCCTGGAAGGATCTCAACCTTCGTCGGTAGCGATGGTTGGAATTCTTCCTATGACTTTGACATTTCTTATATATCCGTAAGGGAAATGCAGTTGTTGATGCTTTGAGTGGAAGACATACCAGTTTGGGAGCAATATTCCTAGAGTGTGCATTGCTCGAGTTTATCAATGGTTATGACTTCAGAACTCAATTGGAACTACAGCCAAGGGTGATGGCTAGTCTGACCATCATACCTACTTTGATTTAGCAGATCGTACTAGTCGGAGGTGTGAAGCTAGACTAATAGAGGTGATGTAGTGCGGACCCGACCAAGATTATTGGTACTATAGGGATGAGAGATTGTTTGTTCTTGAGTAGTGGGAATATATATCTATAAGCTGCATCAATGGATTGTTGAGGATTGAGGATGGTATGATAGCATTTGAGTCATAGTCGATTGATTGATGAAGAATGCTAGATTTGTATTCCTTAAGTTTAGTAAAACGACATCTGAGTTTGTTGAATTATATGTGGAATGGATACTGTGAGTCCATTGTGTGCCAAGAGCATTGTAAGTGGTTGAAACTCATTGTTCACTGGTGGGTTTTGGGAGAACTTATAAAAGGTGTTTGGAAATTTGACATTGAATTGACTAAATGATTTTGACACTGAAACAGGAACTTCGAGACCTCGTAGGCCTATTCATACCAATAGATGTGTTATGAAACCGACTAGGAGGAAGGCAGTGGAGTAGTAAAGGTTCATCGAAATGAAAGCGAAGGCGATAGGATATGGGAGATTGAGAAGAGCATGAGGACCACTTGTCCGGAGCTCTTCAATTGGTGAGATTTTAATTTTTTATCGTCGGCTTTCATATTGGATATCATATTTGATGTTTTATACTAAATAGTTTAGTATCATGCATGCTAGGATAGGCATGGATGTTACTTTTTGATGTTTGATTTTACGTATGCATGTTTGAGGTTGGATTATTTGCAGTTGATATGATAGCTTATGCTTATATGATTGTCAACCATGGGGGATAGTTATGGTTTGATATAGAATACTTAAGATGATTGCTACATATGTCTAGTATGTTTAAACATGTGATGATGTTACATTTGTGTTTAGTCCTCTTTGTTGAGTGCATATTTAGGTACATGGAAGCAAGCGTTGGCTATTTGGATGCTTATCCGCTTTTGTATGCATCTAAATGGTATGTTCTTGCTATAAAAGAGGTACGTAACATCTGTAGTACAAATTTGGTGATATATGCTTGGTAGTCCTCGAAAAGGAGATGCTTTAGATATGGGATGTATATATATATTTTTGTTGTACTTGGATTTTTTTGGGACCTAGCCGTGCAAAGGAGGTGCTGCCGAATTTTTATAGAACCCGAGAGGCTTTTGAAGTCCTATGGGTTAGGAGATGTTCTCCTTACTTTGTGATTTCGGGAACGAAATCCATTTAAGGAGGGGAGAATGTAACGGCCCATAATTTTAATGATAGAATATTTAAATAATTGATTTGAATATTGAACCGTTAATTAAATGAAGACCCAAAAATATGATTTTTCACATACGACCGAATCAGGACTCGAGATCACTTCCATTGAGTTTGGATTGACGTTATGAATTACATTAGTATAAGCATCGCTATATTTGAAGATCGAGTGATCCCATGGCCGAAATGATCTCGAAAAGCATTAAATTATCATCTCAGGGCACAGTCTCAGATAGCAACAAGATTTATACTGTTGGAACCGAAAAAATGAGATGATTATGAAAACGAGTTTCGTTACAATCGGATGCATTGTGTGATCGTACGGGCTCGAAACGTACGACGATTTTACTAATATAAATCAAACCCTTTCCCTCTCCAATTCAATTTTACATTTATTATTCCATTAAAGAACTGTGGCTGCTCCTTTTCTTTCCATTCAAAAATCAAAATCCATCGAATTACTCAACAATAAATTACAAGATCAGATTTGTTAAGATTGGATCGAGAGGAGCTTCGAATCTATATGCTCAATCTAATGTGCAATCACTATTGGCAACGTCGACCTCCTTCATGGACGATCTAGGGTTTTGATTAGGCAGCGCTATAGGTGGTGATAGGCGAAACGAAGATCATTGTTGGATTTCTCTTCACGAAATAAACCTTTCCACCAAAGCTTGTTAGATCTAGTAAGAATTGCAAATCGTGTCCATAGCTAAGTCGATCTCGTGGCATCAGGTTGCGATCTTGAGTAGGTGATCGAGTTGCATCATTTTGATTCCAGGGCAGAGAAATTGCATAGCGTGATTCATTGGCCAAGATGGATCTTCATTTCATCGAGTAATCAAGGAGAAATTGAAGAGAGAAAGATGTCGTATTGGGTGCGTACACTAATACATGTATAGGTGATGGTCGATTAGAGTTTAGGAAGAAAGATTAAGGTAATAATTAGTTAATATTAAATTAATTAATTATTTAATTAATCTCAGTTCTTATATAATCCGTATCTTTTGCACACGAGGCCCGTTTTGGATGCGGTTTCTTGCATTGCGCTCGTGATGGAGAGCTCTACATCTTGGCCTTAGTTGGATAGTTTTTATTGTGGTAGGTGATATTGTCTCTCACCATACTATGATTGTTAGTGTAGTATTAAATCGATGGTTTTAAATGGTTTCTAACTATAAAATGTGATTTTATTATACTTAAACACACATTTGATTTTTATAAAGAAAATAAAAATATTTTTAAATGGTTTTATATTAGATATTAGATTTTTCCCATTGATGTGCTACTTTTATGGAATTACTAGATTTGGACTATGTTTGATGTGAATTCCCCCATTGGATGATATAAACATATTGTACATGTTGTATGTACGCTTTGTTGGATGTATGTATGCTTGTTGGTTGTATGATTGCTTGTTTTTGGTTGAAAACGCCAATTTAGCGGCGATTGAGTGTTAGGAAAATATCTCGTGCATTGGGGTTTTATACTTGTTGATCGAAAACCTAATTAATGGGATAAGTTGTAGAGGAGGGTTATGATACATGCCGACTGGGTTGAAGGTGAAAGACGAGGCTTTGGACTTCAGGATGGATGCTGGACGTTTCTATTTGGTTTATACTTATCCATTTTTAGCTAAGTACACGGCCAAAGTGGTTGGTATTGACCATTGTAGATTGATCAGTGCCCATCACTATTGATGATTGGCGATTTGCCCGGTCTTTGGAATGGACGGCGAGGAGACTTAAAGGTGTGCAATGTAATGGTTTGTTCGTGCGACCTACTTAGAGTCTTGATGTTATTGCTGTTACTCTGGGAAAAAATGAATCACACGACAGATATGCTATGTTGTCTGATTGAATACCTATCTGTCATTAAATCTCGTCTCGTCTCAGTGCACATCAGATTACAAAGATGCCATGTTGTCTGATATGCACTAGGACAACAAAAAAACAAATGTTATCTGATGTTATAGTATCATTTTTGAAATTCATATTAGACAACATATAAATATTGTCTAATATGAATAATTATTCACAGAATGAAATTCAAATATTTTATTTAAACAATTATTTTATTTCAAATCAAATTCAAATACAACACAACTTTAACTATCACTCTACCTACATTTTCAAATACAACTTTCACTCTCACTCGCATATATACAACATTTCTCTACACTCTTATATATAACATTTGTTTTACTCACATGAGTTTGTTTTTGATATTGATCTTAATTTGCTTGCTCTAGCTTGTGTCCAACCATCTTCTATACCTATCAAATAAACAATGCAGTAAAATGGAAAAGGAAACAAACCTAAATTGCAAAAATAAAATTGAATTGAATATTAATATTGCATCAGTTTATGGGTTTGTTTTCTCTTCATGTTTTAGATAGGGACAAATATATATGTGCACAGACAATTTAACATATGCACAGTGTATCATAGTGAATATCACAAGGCCAAGCATCGATTAAATCTCACGGATTATTGCAAAGTCAAGCCCGAAGGCTCGACACAGTGCAAATGTGCACAAGGTCAAGCCCAAGCCTCCTCGGGCTTAACATAGGGTGTACATATCATAAAACAAGTTTCAGCAATTCAAGTTCCAAACAAGTTTCAGCAATTCAAGTTCAAAACAAGTGCACCACTAGAATACTCAAACCAGGAATATATGCAATTCAAGTGTGAGATAATACAACCAGAATACTCAAACCAGGAAATGCACACTTCCACATTCACACATATATACATAGGTAAATATGTATATACATGAAAATGCACACCTGCACATCTAGGAAATGAAAACATGACAACTAGGTAAGAATTCAATGCAAACTACAGTGCACATAATGTTCAGAACTACAGTGCACATAAATAAGAATTCAAGTACACATAAATAAGCTCAGGCAAAACTCTAGTACACATAGGAGCAACTCAAGGCAACTCAAAATAAGTTCAAATCAAAATCGTTCAGATACTCAAAATGGTTCAGATAAAGGCATGAACAAGTAACACTAGCAAATGCACACATGAAGCATGCATAATGGTACATGCACGAAAAGCATGTCATGTTATAGGTAGCAAGTATATATCATCAAAGTGAGCTTGTACATATATACATATATATATATGTATGTATGTATGTATATATGTATACATATACATAGTCATTAAACAATAAGTGCTCAGGCAAAACAAGAAATCACAGTGCTGAAGCAAGTATATACAAGCTCGAGCGTACATAAGCATATACAAGTACATACAAGTATATATACAAGAACTGAATTAGAATAAGATTTGCAATTGAAAGTGTAACAAAAAATCACAGTGGACATAAAGAAGCTCAGGCAAAACAACAAGTGATGAAGCAAGTATCAAAGTGCACAAATAAGAAACCAAAGCACATGAAAGGGATTCGACCAGTGTCAAGGCAGTGTATATGAAAACATACATACGGATAAACATGGGACAACTTCGACATAGGAGCAGCAAGACTCAAGTGCCAGTACACATAGAACCAGCTCAAGGCGACTCAAAACAAGATCAACTTAAAATGGTTTAGCTCAAAGCAATTCAACAATTGGTTCAGCTCAAAATGGTTCAAGCTCAAACCAGTTCATATATACACATATGTGTGTGTGTATATGTACATAGTGAGTAGAAATGGTTCGAGCTCAAACCAGCTCAAAGCAATTCAACAAATAGTTCACAAAATAATTAGACAAGGCAGTGCCACAAATAGTAAGTGCCATAAATTAAAACAAGGTAGCGCCACAAACATTCACATATATATACATACATATGTATGTATATACATGGATGATATTGGAATCAAAGTGCACTGGAATAAGATCAACTCAAATTGGTTCAGCTCAAAGCAACAAGGAAAAGCAAATGACAGTGTATATGAAAAAATAGGAGCAGATAAACAAGGGACATATGAAAATATTCTGCTTCTACATAGAAATTCCAGGGACAGTTTCGATGGGTATGGAAACATATGAAAACATAGAAACATACGAAAACATTAAAGTGTATATGAAATAATACATACAGATATACACATATGTATATACATGTATATATGCTTATAGTGAGTAGAAAGGCAACAAGTATATCACTCAATGTCATGCATCAGGCAAAACATTTCAATTCAGTTCAAGGAAAACACTAACAGATAAGTGAAAGAATCACAAGTGCAAGGGGCAACAAAACAAGCAAGGGGCAACTAGCGAAACAATGAAGTGATCATAGTCGAACTTAACTTCTCAAAATTGTTCAATGAAATTGAAAGGAAATTGTAAATTGCAACGATCAAATGAACATGAATCAAAAGGACATTCACACATATACATACATATGTATGTATGTATGTATATACATGAAAGTTCAAAACATCCACTAATTCAGACATGAATTAATAAAGCAGCAACCAAAGTTTTCACCATCACAACACATATATCTCAAAACATTTATGTACATGACCAAAACATGTTGGTCAGTGCACTTTAGCCAAGTTTTGTTCATTGTCACATAAACACCCAAATCATTATAGGCAAATCAAGTCGAGATCAATACAAAAACGAAAGGGGGGCAGAAATTGAAAGGGAATCAAATGGCCAAGCAAATACTTTAAAATTCAAATCTTAGCATATATATAAAAATATAGGAAATTAATTTCTATACAAAGAACCCAATTCATCGTTGGTAGGATAATCGAAGTCAAGAACAATATAAATCGAAAGGGGCAAAAATCATACAATATCAATCGAAGAACACTCAACAAGAAGCCGCAACCATCAATAGCCATGAAATCGAAGTACGCAATCAATAAGAAATTAAAGGAGCAAGATGTTATACTGCCTTTTGACCGAACAGTATATTCTAAAAGTTGTCTAAATGGATTCTGCGATAATCAAGGCTGGAAACCTGGAGAGATGGTTATCAGGCTCGAAAATCGATGATATTTTGGAACTATGGAAGATAGTTAGACAAATTCGGACCGGGTCCCAATCAAGGTGCTATCTATAAGAAGTGACAAGGAGGCCCAATGAGGCCATATTTCAAATTTTAAGTCAATCGGAGTTCGTATGCTCGAGTTATGAGCAAAGGAAGAATTTATATGGATCCATAGGGAACGATCCATAAAATTGCATAAATCAACGAAGATCGATCAATATCTCAAAATCTACAAAGCAAATACCCTTAAAACTTTCAAAGCTCCAATATACTGAAGAGTGGAGCCCACAAAAGCGATCCCATAACAAAAATCCCAAATCTTGGAAAAAGAGGCGGATTATTATTGGAACGATCGTACAAATCAACCAGAAGGATCCATAGTTTCACGAAAAACGCGATTCTCACAAACGGCACGTTGGAATTACATGAAATGTGGAGAGCAAGTAGATTACATCATGGAGCACCCCCATGAAAAATTGTAGCTCAAAAGGATGTAAACTTGGAAAAGAGGCCGAACGTTATTGGAACGATCGTACAAATCAGCATAACGATCTATAGTTTTAAGGAAAATGTGATATCTCACAAACGGTACATCGGAATGGCACTAAATTTGGAGGGAAAGTAGCTTACATCATGGAGAACTCCTATGATTTATCGCAGCTCAAAAGGGAGAAATTTTGGAAAAGATGCCGATCGTTATTGGAATGATCGTACAAATCCACATAACGATCCATAGTTTTACGGAAAATATGATATCTCACAATAATTGCACAAAATTTGGAGAGCAAGCAAGTATCATGGAGCACCCCCATGATAGATCATAGCTCAAAAGGGTAAAATCTTGTAAACGAGGCCGATCATTATTTTAATGATCGTTCAAATAAGCATAAGATTAATAGTTTTACGGAAAATGCGATATCTCATAAACGGTACGTCGGAATTGCACGAAATTTGGAGAGAAAGTAGCTTACATCATGGAGCACCCCCATGGTCAATTATAGATCAAAAGCATGAAATCTTGGAAAAGAGGCTGATCGTTATTGGAACAATCGTACAAATCAGCATAACGATCCATATTTTTACGGAAAACGCGATATCTCACAAACAGTATGTCGGGATTGCACCAAATTTGGAGAGCAAGTAGCTAACATCATGGGGAACCCACATGATCGATCGAATCTCAAAAGAATAAAGCATGTAATGATCTCCTATGATCCAATTTCAAGTCAAAACAGCAAAGATCAATTGATATCTCACAAACGATAGGTCGGAATGGCGTGAAATTTTGAGAGCAAGGACTAGAGGCATGGAGGACCCCAAAAAACCGATCGATGCCCCATTGGAGTTAATATGGAACAATCATCCTAAATTATTTTTTTGTGTCCAACTGATCCCAAATTTTGTGGGTTGGGTCGTATGTGTCTGGAGGTTCTACTGCTAAAATTTCAGCCCGATCTATGCAAGTCTTCACCTATAAATACAACGGACTTGGCTCATTGCAAGGGACCGTTTTGGCTGACTCTCCTTCCTCACTTCTTATCTCTTCCTCCATTAATTTTCTAAGGCAAAAAAACCTATACTTGTAATCTTATAGTATAAATAAAAGATTAGTGGAGTGTACATAGGCCGGAGTTTACCGAACCACTATAAAACTCGTGCATTCCTTTACTTTTTATGCTATTTGTTCTGTGATCTACGTGCTTATCTTTCTATTTGGATATAGTTTTTGGAAATTGGTGCTTTCATATACACTAGGTGTTTGTGACCAATTTTCGCGCAAACATTTTGGTGCTTTCACTGAGAAGGACATGCACCCACAGATTTGGAAGCTAGGATCTTGGATTTGGAAGTTTGGATACTTAGATCTAGGAAGTATTGGCTATGCATTCAATAAGGAGACCATTAGCAAATAGAAGTCACCATGGAGGGAGTCAAATGGCTTCTTTTAGAGCTGGAGAAAATCAGACATATATCCACATCACCAGAGAGGAAATGGAAATGATGATGGAAGCTAAGCAGGAAAGGACGCTAAAGAGATAAGAGGAGATGATCCAGAATCTCCTCGAGCAAGTGGGACAAGCAGGAGCACAAAACCGAGGAAATGGAGTAGTTGGAAATGCTGGAAATATGGATCACAGAGTTGGAGCAGTAGGAGCTGAGTAAAACCAGAATCGGGACCAAGGAAACGAAGCTAACATATAGCAAAATGAGTAGTACAGCCGGGGGCAGTCCCCGACCGACACATAATGATCGGTACCGATCTTTCTTGAACGATCGGCGCCGATCGATCTAGACTCAAGGGCACACCCTCAGGTTATGCCGAATCGATCCCAGGTGGGGTATTGAACAATGCTGAGCAGTTTGGTGTCAATCGGAACTTGGACGTGCGTCTGGAAGTGGATAATCTAGGATTCCCTTGCAGACTCGGGGGGGAGGATGGAAATGATGATCGGAGACCACTTATGAATGCTGGAACAGCTGGAAATTAGAATCCAGGACTTTGAGCGGAAACTAGCAGACTTGGAGATTGGAATAACCGGGGGGACAAACACAGGCTAAGGAGAATGGATCCTCCCTATGGAACTGGGGGCATGGACTTGGATGGCTTTGTAAGAAAAATGGATAACGCTGAAGGAATAGGAGCAGCCATCATCCACCACAAATTGGACGAGCCTGGCTTAAGGGCACAGGTCATCATCTCTTGATCAGGATAGCATGAAGTAAAAGAAACTCCACGTTAAAACATCTAAGTCACTTACACAAATATGGGATCAAGGTCGGTCCCTAGGCATGCTCTGAGATGGTGATAAATCGCCATAACAAATGATTCTGGAACTCACTTGAATGTGAAAAACAAGTATTTCACCTTGAACGGTACTCGATCTCGGATGATCACATTTCGCCTCGAGTGACACTCGATCTCGAATGACCCCATTTCACCTCGAACAGCACTCGATCTCGAACGATCACATTTCGCCTCGAACAACACACGATCTCGAACGATCACATTTCGCCCTGAACGGGACTCGATCTCGAACGTTCACATTTCGCCTCGAATGGCACTCAATCTCGAACGATCACATTTCGCCTCAAACAGGCACTCGATCTCAAACGATCATATTACGCCTCGAATAGGCACTCGATCTCGAATGATCACATTTCGCCTCGAATAGCCACTCGATCTCGAACGATCAGATTACACCTCGAACAGGCACTCGATCTCGAACGATCACATTTCTCCTCGAATAGCCACTTGATCTCGAACGATCACATTATGCCTCGAACAGGCACTTGATCTCGAACGATCACATTTCGCATCGAATAGGCACTTGATCTCGAACGATCACATTACGCCTCGAACAGGCACTCGATCTCGAATGATCACATTATGCCTCGAACAGGCACTCGATCTCGAACGATCACATTTCGCCTCAAACAGGCACTCGATCTCGAACGATCACATTTCACCTCGAATAAACACTAGATCTCATATGTATCATTAGCCTAGGATGGCTATGAATTTGATTAATGGTCCCGAAAAGCCGTTACAAACAATCAGGCAAGATCGTAGATTTGTTCACAAGTCATCAACGGGTTTCAAACATTGGACTTAAGGCAATTCAAAACACGCCTTCCTACTACAAGGCCTATTTTGGGGGGAAAATGATATACTGCCTTTTGACTAAGTAGTATATCTTAAAGGTTGGCTAGATGGCTTCTGTGATAATCAAAGCAGGAAGCCTGGAGAGACAGTTCTCAGGCTTGGAAATTGATGATATTTGGAACTAAGGAAAATAGTTGGGCGGATTTAGAGCGGGTCCCAATCAAGGTGCAATCAGTACGAAGTGAGAAGGAAGGTCCTATGAGGTTACATTGCAAATTTAAAGTCAATCGGAGTTCATATGCTCGAGTTATGGGCAAAGGAAGAATTTGTATGGATCGATCGGGAATGATCCATAAAACAGCGTAAATCGACGAAGATCGATCAGTATCTCAATATCTATAAAGAAAATGCACTTGAAACTTCCAGAGCACTAATATATTGAAGAGTGGAGCCCATAAAAGCTAGCGTATGAAAAAACTCCCAAATCTTGGAAAAAGAGGCCGATCATTATTGGAATGATCGTACAGATCAGCCAGAACGATCCATAGTTTCACGGAAAATGTGATATCTCACAAACGCTATGTCAGAATTGTATGAAATTTGGAGAGCAAGTGGATTATGTCATGGAGCACTCCCATGATCAATTGTAGCTCAAATGGATGAAATCATGGAAAAAAGGCCGATCGTTATTGGAACGATCATGAAAATCAGCATAACGATCTATAGTTTTACAGAAAATACGATACCTCACAAACGGTACATTGGAATTGCACTAAATTTAGAGAGCAAGTAGCTTACATCGTGGAGCATCCCCATGATTGATTGCAGCTCAAAAGGATGAAATCTTGGAAAAGATTTCGATCGTTATTAGAACGATCGTATAAATCAGTATAACGATCCATAGTTTTAGTTAGAACCGCACAAAATTTGGAGGGCAAGTAGCTTACATCATGGAGCAGCCCAATGATTGATCACAACTCAAAAGGATAAAATCTAGGAAAAGAGGTCGATCGTTATTTGAACGATCGTACAAATAAGCGTAACGATCCATAGTTTTACTGAAAATGCGATATCTCACAAACGGTATGTTGGAATTGCACGAAATTTGGCAAGTAGCTTGCACCATGGAGCATCCCCATGATCAATCACAGCTCAAAAGGATGAAATATTGAAAAAGAGGCCGATCATTATTAGAACGATCGTACAAATCAACATAACGATTCATATTTTTATGGAAAATGCGATATCTCACAAACGTTACGTCGAAATCGCACCAAATTTGGAGTGCAAGTAGCTAACATCAATGGGAATCCACATGATCGATCATAGTTCAAAAAGATGAAGCATGGAACGATCTCCTATGATCCAATTTCTAGTCAAAACAACAAAGATCGATAGATATCTCACAAATGGTAAGTCAGAATGATGTGAAACTTTAGGAGCAAGGACTAGAGGCATGAGGGACTCCATAAAACGATCGTAGCCCCATTAGAGTTATTATGGAATGATCGGCCTAAATTATTTTTTGGTTTTCGATCGATCCCAAATTTTGTGGGTCGGGTCGTATGGGCCTGGAAGCCGAAATTTCAGCCCGATCCATGCACGTCTTCACCTATAAATACAGCGGACTTGGCTCATTGCAAGGGTCCTTTTTTGGCGGACTCTCTTTCATCACTTCTTATCTCTTCCTCCATTAATTTTCTATGGTAATAAAATTTGTACATGTAATCTTACAGTATAAATAAAAGATTATTGGAGTGGACGTAGGCTGGAGTTTGCCGAACCACTATATAACTCTTGTGTTCCTTTACTTTTTCTGCTATTTATTCTGTGATCTGCATGCTTATCTTTCTATTTGGATATTATTTGTGGAAATTGGTGGTTTCATATACAACTGGTGTTTGTGACCATTTTTGGTGCAAACACAAGGCGATTCGAATAAATTTCAAAGGGGTTGAAATCCTAATTCCAAAAGACACTCGATTTTTTCAAACGACAAAAATATTTGAGAGGGAAACAAAAATAAAAAGGGGGACAAAAATATAAAGTGGTAAATAAAGAAAAAGCGGCCATGAAATAATTGAGAGGAAAAGATGGAGCCAAAACTAAAAAAATTTGATAACTTAAATTAGACAACATATAAAATGTTATCTGAATAATAAGCATGTACATAGAGATTTCACGGGCTATTCAGACAACAGATGAAAGATTTCATGGGCTATTCACACAACAGAAGATTTTTCCATGTGTTGTGTGAAAAAGTAGGACAATGAGAAATCTACCTTATGTTGTGTGATCACTGTTGTCAGATTCACTTTATAGCATAGTGTCTACAGTGGGCAATTTTGTTGGTGAGGCGATGATGTGACACTTTGACGTGTTAGTAGGTGCATCAGATGCTTACTCCATAGTGCGTGGTGTTAGGTTCATAGGTTGATAGTTTCAGGACTCTACAAATAGTGCTGGAGTTGTTGGCTCGTTCACATTAATGGTGGATGGTGATGTAATAGCATGATAAAAGCTTTGTATCTTCAGATTATGACTCATGGTGGGGGTAGCTACTAAAGATTAAAAACTTTGTTCTTCAGTTTGTGACTCATGTAGGGAGTAGGTACCAAAGAGGCTCGATATTTGAGGGAGCCATGGAGTGGAGGAAAGAGGGAGTTCTTGGATAATAGAAATTGGATTGAACAAGTAAGGCTTGGATGGATGTGTATGGGCTAAGGAATTGTTGATAACTTGGAGTGTTTTTTTGTTATACTTGAAGCAGGGGTATTGTAAGTGGGGACGCCCATGGATCATGTTGGGATCTGTATACCTTGGACCCGTGGCTTTGAGTCTAGCATCTAGCTTTGGGCTACGAGACATGTATCAAACTTTGGACTATGTGATACGAGAGTACAGTGGAAAACCAGGATTTTCCATTAGTCCCTAGCATGGTGGCCATATGAGTTATCATATATCTAAAGCACGCTGAGTGACGGTTAGTATTGTTTGATGGATGTTCTGTTTGTTAGGGTTGTTTCGCTAGCCACCCGCCACTTTATGGATGTCACATGATCTAGGTATTGTGGATAGGGATACCTAGGCACCTTGAAAGTTTACTTAGTATGGAACACCCTTTATGATGTTATAGAGTAGCATATTATTAATGTTATGTGCTGACTCTTTGGTTGCAGGGATAGGACAGGTATGATTCATATACCCTCAGTTCCAAATGCTATGTCGACTTTTGTAGTATTTTGAGATTGTTTATCATTCACACTAGACTATTGTCTGACCCGGGGTTTCATGCTTTGTTTCTTATTATATTGGACAATTTTAAATGCGCAGACTAAGGAGTAGGTATGGATGGCATATGGAATTGTGCAGTTGGACTAGTAGTAGTTGACATTTATTCATACTTATATTTGAGTTTGTTATTGCATATTCCACTGTATAACACTGTGGAGCCTTAACAGTGTTTGACATACTATTATTACAGACAATTTATCGATTGAGTCTATTTATCAGTTGTGTAAACTCTATTACTGTTTTGTACGATTGTATGAGCCATTATAATTTGATTATGTGTTTCATATAATTATTACTATCTCCATAATTTTATATCTATGTCGACTATTATATTTATCAGATGCGATGCATTATGAGATATACGACTGGTTATGTGATTATTTAATGTTTCTTTTTTCTTTTCTTCTACTCTCTTCTCTTCTGTTTCTCTTCTTTAATTCTTTCCTTTCCTTTGACAACCGTCCTACATCGGAGGTATAGGGCAGTCGTTATAGGAATCATGCTCAGGATCGGTAGCAAGTAGTACTTGCACTTCAAAGAAATCTGTCTTCGATTTCATGGTCTTCAATATGTCTTCAAATTCGAACATCTATGCTAGTTGGAAGTGGTTTACGGATAATATATTTGATCCCAGTCACTCTAAACCAACATCGATGATTTCAAAATGGGCCAAGATTTGATAGTCGGTTATTTAACAATCACATAAACAAACAATTCATCCAGAGTTTTGATTTCATATGGAAATCAAGCATGGTTAAGCATATATCACTTTCATTAGTTAAAATCACTTTGCAAATACTTATATCAAAATACTTTTACCAAGATATATCCACAAACCCCCTCTACCCTTTTCAATGCTTGGAAAAATATTTATATACTTATCTCAATGGTATAAGTATATTCACAAACCAATTTATGATCAATGCTTAGAGAAGTATTGTAATGACCCTAAAAGAAAAAAAAATGAAAGTTACATTTATTTTAAGAATTTCTGAAATTATAAAATATATAAAGCATTAAAACAGAAAAAAAACTTGTTAATAAATAAAATGTGCATAGGAGCTTCTGTTTGATAAAATGCAAGGAGCTAAGGTGATTAAAAAAATTGGGACTCAAAACAAATATAGTTCCATGTCCAAAGAATTATATAAATACATATATTTAATATATGGGGTGTTTTCTATTTTATTTAAAGATAGAATAAAATGGAGTTTAATATAAGGTTTAAATGTCTTATATATTTATGCTAGAAATAATTAGCATGATATATGTGATTTTTTTTTATCACATAAAGGTGTATGAGGAGTTGCTATTTTAACTAAAGGCAGCATAAAAAAAATATACAAGATCAAATATGAATTTTATATCTTATATTTATTTCAAGCAAATAACATAGGGTGAATGATTTTTACATCACATGATTATGTATGATAGTATGCATGATTGAATGGAGATGGTAGTTAGGTAGAAAACACAAGGGGGTTTGTAGTTTCTTTAAACTTAGAAGAAATAAAAATAAACAAGGGGTCACATGCATATGGCATGAGTAAAATAGAGTCATGAAAATGGCATGAAGTGTTTAAAATACTTGATTCCTGAAATAACTAATTGAGGTAACCAGAAGTGTGCATTCCCAACTAAGGACCATACAGGGAAATGATTTGTGCATGAATATCTAAGGGCATCAAGGGAATTACCCATTTTTCTTAAACCCTAGAATGGTTTTATAATACCTGCACATAACCATATCCACCATTCTCTCGGGATCAAAACAAAAATAAAATAAAATAGGAGAAACATTAGCTTGAAACTTTGGAGGATTTTCTGTTCAGGGGATTAAGGCAGTGAAAGGAGAACACTATGTGAGTATTTATCTCTTTGTATACAATGGCAATAAGTCCTCTTGTAGGCAGCCTAAAATGTTATAAATCATTTAAAACTCTGAAATGATTTGTTATGGGTGAGATGGATGTTTGTTTGTGCATTCTTGTTTAGGGTTTTAATCTGTATGTGGGTTTTCAAAGTTAAAATGGTTTGAGCATTTTTGTTCTATTTTATTATTATGAAGTATGGATCTAAATTATTTAGGGAATAGGCAGCAAGACAGTGATCTAGCTCATGTTTATTTCTTGGATAATGAAGCATGAAACTAAATATTCATATCATAAGTCAGAGGAGAATTTCTGGGTTTTTGAGGGATTTCCTTAATAAAACCCTTATTCATATATTCACAATAATATAGAAGAAAGATAGTAGGATCATGATGCTTAAATTATTTTTAGAAAAAAAACCCATAGGTATGTTGGGGTATTTTCTGTAATAAGGAAAATAAGTGGAGAACATGGGGTTGAACCAGAAAGTATAAAAGTAGATAAGCCTTTCTGAAACATAAATGAATTGGGAGTTTTTTTATGATTGAATTCATAAATAGAAGCTTAATAAAATAAGCAGAAACTGGAGGGGGATTTATTAAAGAAAATTAAATTGGTCATTTGGGAGTTAGTCAATGATCTGCTTGCTTCAGGTGGGAGTAAGTATATGCATGGTGCAATTGCACCCTGAGGCCTTTGTGTGTTGGAATATATTAAATAACCTGGGAGTTTCCTTCACAATGCATACATGGTGTTCATTTGACAAGGAGTTAAAGACCATAAAATAAATGGGGAATGGGGTTTAAAAATCTGGATTATAAATATCCAGATATGGAGTTAAATCAATCAAGTTAAATCACAATGCATACATGCTTGTTGATTAATTGCTGGGTGAAATTGGGAGTATAAAATCTGGGTTTACTTATTCAGAAATGGAGAAAAATGAATCAAGAATTATATATATTTGTTTTGATTGTTTGTTGGGTATTGTTTGAATGAATGAATGTGTCTTTGTATCACTGGGTATTAACCAATAATATGCTAAGTATGAAATCTGCAAAAAATTAGGAAGACATTGCAAGTTCACCAAAAATTATGAATATGTGTATAAATTTGATAAATGCTCATACCAGTGAAAACTGACCCTTTTGGTTGCCCTTGCAATCATCTGGGTGTCTCATTAAAATTGGGGCAGCTCAGTGAATTGCTTGTAGGAAACTGAAGTTGGCTTGATGGATGAAGAAGGCATTAGCTGCTAGTATAAATAAAAGAAACCAGTTTTAAATTTGCAGTTGTTTTGTAATGAATTTATTAGTCAGATTTCATGTTGTAGTTGAAGTTAATTGTAGGGAGTTTTCTAAGTATTTGGATTAAAATATGTACTTAAGTAAACCTGTTTTGAATGACTATTGATGATGTTTGGTTAACTGCTGATTTTATGAATGTCTGATTTGGAGAAACAAGGGGATGGACATATCATATAAATATGATATGTGTATGTGATAATATCTGATTTTTTTTTATTGCCTGAATTTATATTATGATTTATGAAAATTAAAGAGCTAAGGTGGTTGATTTAAAAATGAGCTCACAAGATTTAAGTAGGGGTATTCAAGAGAAATGAATTTGTGCATGGCAGGTAAGTGATACAGGCTTGTGCATGAATTCTGGAGTAAGAATCAATTAACATGCATTTGTGTATATGATTTCTAAAAAAAAATGTATTTTTGGTTAATGGATTTAATGTATAAGGATGCATTTCCAGGAATTTAAATTAGGCAGAAACATGCTTGTGTTAGGAATAGATCTTTGTAGAAGTTTGTTAATATGAGGAATATGGGTTTGCAAGTGGTAAAAGAGGGACTATGGCCGGCCTAGATGGCCATGGGTCAAACTCTTTTAGCCTGGAACTACTTTATTTCAACTCATGAAGTGTAAGTGTTTCCAGACCAAAAAAAAAATTCCAAGCAACACTCAAATGACCCCAAGTATTTTCAATAAAACACCAAGTACTCAAGTCTGCACCATGTTAAACTTAAAAATGCAGCATGGCTTTAATTGTTCAACCAGAAATGGTAAATAGGAATTAGTTCCAATGTTCATGTCTGCAAGTATAATTTTTGAAGTGATTTCATACAAGTACTTGATAACTATAATAAGAACAATTAAATGCCATTTTAGTGTTAATAGACTTATTTAGGCAGAAAGTCTAGAAACCATAAAAAAATGCACTGTGCATTGCAATATTATACATATAAGTATTATAATTGCTAAAATCTATCTCTTGCAGTGGAACAAAATTAGGGAAGAAATAAATGGTTATGTTGACAACATATACGGTATTTTGTTGCCTGTTTGATTCAAATTCTCTTTGCAAATTGTTAGCTCTGAAAGGCAAAGGGAAACAATTATATATCATCAAATATGTAATTGTCTTAATGTGTTTTGTGCACTGATATGATTATATTGGTAAATCCAGGGTCTTGGGAAAAATATTTGGAAATTATTTAAATATTCAAATATAGAAGAAATGGGGTTTAGTGGTGAATTCCTTTTGTATGCTTTTTAAAAAAAAATCTATGTGCTTGAGAGTAGGGCCACCACAGTTGGTATCAGAGCTATGTTTTAAATAACATAGTAAATATTATTGTATGCATATGGATGTTTGAATGCATTATTTGAATTATTGGTGTTGGATGCTTTTGTTTTATGTCTGAAAAAAAAAGTGTGCATGTGATACATGCATAGTGTGTACAGAAATAAAATAAACAAAGTAAAGACACCAAGAATGATGCGGGGTAAACAAACTAACATAAAAATCATATTTATAGCAATATGGTAGGAACAAGACATCACACAGGTGCAAGACCGTCACATGAGCCACCTGTGATAAACATGGAGGATTTTGTGAGAGCTTTGAGAGATGGAATAGCACCAAGGCATGACCACCCTCATGAGGAGCTCTCCAAACTGCTTAAGACATGCACCAATTTGGGAGGAAAGGATTTTGAAGGCACTGAAGGAGCTATGGGTGTTCAAACTTGGATAAGAACTATGGAGAGGGTCTTTGCAGATATGCAAGTCAATGACCAAAGGAAGAGACAGATAGCTTCAAGGAGTTTGAAGGGGGTTGCACTGGATTGGTGGGAGGTTGTGATAGCAGGAAGGCCAGAGAATAACATCACTTGGGATGAATTCAAGGTCATGCTTGAGGCTAGGTTTGTCCCAGCATCTGCCAAGGCCACACTGCTAGAAGACTTTATTAGATTAAGGCAAGGAGGCATGAGTGTGAATGAGTACACTCAGAAATTTGAAGGATTGTCTAAGTATGGAATGGTGTTAATAGGGAATGAAGAAGCAAAGAATGCAAGGTACATTCAAGGCTTGAACCCTAGTCTATCAAGGGCAATGTTGCCATATAAGGATAAAACCTTTGATCAAGTAATTGATCTAACTCTCTCATTTGAGCAACATGATGCCACCAGAGAGAAATTCAGGAACATGAAGTTCAACAAGAAGAAGGGAGGTCAGAACAAGGTGCAACCTTATGACAAGAACAAGGCAAACAAAGGAGTTAAGAAGGGGGAAGGAGCAGTAGCACCTGAAAGCAAGAAACTCACTCATTGTTTTAATTATGGAAAAGCTGGACATTATAGTAACCAATGCCCTGACCCTAAAATACCTAGAGGAGGCTGCTATAATTGTGGAAGGATGGGTCATCTAAAGAAGGATTGCCCAGAGACTAATAGAAGAACAACAAGGATAGGAGCTTTGGCAGCAAACAACACTGGAAATGTTGGGCAACTTGAAGGTATAATTTTTATTCATACCCAACCAATATCAGTAATATATGACACTGGTGCCTCACATTCACTAATATCTCTAGAAATTACAAAGAAGTTAGCACTTGCTTGTGTTTCTGTTGATCAACCCTTAACTGTACACAGCCCCATAGGGAGTTATTGTATGTTAGGGATGAAGTGTATGGGTCTGAAATTAATTATAGGGGGTTATGAATTTAATTCAGATCTATATACTTTAAATTATCCTGGTATTGGGGTTATTTTGGGGGTGGATTGGTTAATGAAAAACAAAGCAATTTTAAATTTAGAAAATCTTACTATTTCTTTGGAGACAAATGAAGGCAAAAGAATTACAATTCTAAGTGAAATAGCAAAGAATACATGTTTTAATAAAATCTGGAGTATTAATGAAGTTCAAAAGGAATTAAAAATAGAGGAAATTCCAGTAGCCAATGAATATATAGATGTGTTTGGAGAAGTGAGGGGAATTCCTCAAAACAGGCCAGTTGAATTCAAAATAAAATTAATGCCAGGAACTAGCCCAATCATTAAGAAGCCTTATAGAATGGGTCCAAAAGAGTTAGTGGAATTAAAACACCAACTAGAAGAGTTAGAAGAGAAGGGGTTCATAAGATCAAGCAGTTCTAGTTGGGATTCCCCAGTGCTCTTTGTTAAGAAGCATGATGGAACAATGAGGATGTGTGTGGATTATGGGGATTTAAATAAGGTGACCATCAAGAATAAGTATTCACTGCCTAGAATAGATGATCTATTTGATCAATTGCATGAAGCTAAAATATTTTCAAGGCTAGACTTAGCCTCTGGATTTCACCAAAAGAAGGTTGCAGAGGAAAGCATTGAGTACACAGCCTTTAACACAAGATATGGCC
Source organism: Allium fistulosum (assembly GCA_030737815.1). Classification (NCBI taxonomy): domain Eukaryota; kingdom Viridiplantae; phylum Streptophyta; class Magnoliopsida; order Asparagales; family Amaryllidaceae; genus Allium; species Allium fistulosum. The sequence continues at coordinate 479,165,900 of CM060904.1, forward strand.
TTTATGAATTTCTAGTAATGACATTTGGTTTAACCAATGCTCCCTCCTATTTTGTAGATTTGATGAATAGAATTTTTAGAGACTTTTTGGATAAATTTGTTTTGGTATTTATAGATGACATATTAATTTATTCAAAGTCAGAAAATGATCATGCTATGCATCTACATTTAGTATTATCCAGGCTTAGAGAACATGAATTAAAAGCCAAGTATTCAAAGTGTATATTTTGGCAACATGAAGTGAAATTCTTAGGACACATAGTGTCACGGCAAGGGGTGAGTGTGGATCCAAGCAAGGTCATTGCAGTTCAATCATGGAGTAGACCCAAAACAGTGACTGAGGTGAGATCATTCTTAGGTTTGGCAGGGTACTATAGGAGGTTCATCAAGGATTTTTCAAGAATAGCCACGCCAATGACCAAGCTAACAAAGAAGAACCAACCATATGTGTGGACTGAGCAGTGTGATCAAGCCTCTGAAAAATTGAAGCAATCATTGGTGGAGGCTCCTGTCTTGCAAATCCCAGAGGTAAATGAAGGAATGGTTGTATACACTGATGCTAGTGGGTCTGGGTTAGGTGCAGTGCTCATGCAACATGGCAAGGTGGTGGCATATGCATCAAGACAGCTTAAACCCAATGACACCAAATATGCAACTCATGATTTAGAATTAGCTGCAATAGTGTTTGCATTAAAACTTTGGAGGCAATATTTGCTTGGGGAAAAATTTGAATTATTCACAGATCATCAAGCATTGAAGTATTTATTTTCTCAAAAAGATTTGAATATGATGTTGGAACCTGCCTTCTTCGATTTTAATGCGACAACTATATATTTCAATCTATATACTATAATGTCAAATATTCTTACAGGAATCTACAAGAGAAGCTATTATCATATCATCAACAAGATTAAAGTTCTCAAAATTTTATTTGGATATCTTTGTACAATCTCTGATATGATGATAAAACACACACACACAAATATACTTTTAAAAATCATGCTTTAAAATAAATATTTTTAAATATTTAAAAGATATAAAAAGGTATTTTCAAAATTATATAATATCTCAAGTTCAAAAGTGCTAAAATAAAGGAAGGAACAAAACAGTATAGATTTAGATGTCTGTATCTTAATTCAGACGTCTGACATCAATATCAGACGTCTAAAGGTAATATAACAGACGTCTGAACTCTATGTATTAGTGCTTCTATTTCTATATGAAATAGACGTCTGTCAATTTAATAACAGACGTCTGTCATCCTAGACAGACGTCTGAATTAAAAGACAGACGTCTGAAATGACTGTTTTTCTCTTTCTTTTATTTTTTTGAATTTCAAACTTTATTCAGACATCTGTCACTTTTTTCTCAGACATCTGAACTTGACGAACTGAAGCATCTCTTCATGAAATATCAAAATCTGAAGAGTTGTCTTCTTCACCAAGAGTTGCACTTCTTCTAATAGTTGCAACTATTAAATTAAGACTATTCAATACTATAAATAGAGATGAAAATTCACTATTTGAAATACCAATTCTTTCTATCTATTCTGATCTTATATTGTTATAATATCAAGTGATTTTCAATTCTCTACCTCCTATCTTTGCACATTCAAATCATCATATCAAGAAGATTATAGGAAGGGTGTACTACATTGACTATATTCGTGTTATTCAAAGAACACACAAGTCAAGAAACAATTTACCAAATTGTATTTGAATTCCTATTCGGTTGCTTAGGCGGAAAAGTCCTGTTCGGTTGCTCAAGCGGTGTAATACCTGTTCCTCCGGGTTAAGTGAGGGTTGTTAGAGAAATTCCAGAAGGAGTCTGGGACTGGACGTAGAACGAGAAGTTCGAACCAGTATAAAAATCCCTGGTGTCATTTTTATTACTGCCATCTACTATTATTTATAATTCCGCACTTGCTAGTCGTAGTTTAACTATATTATCGATCCATATTCACTTTCATATGAGGCAAGCAAGGTGGTTGGAGTTTCTAGCTGCATATGATCTAGATATTTTGTACACCCCTGGAATAGCTAATAGAGTGGTAGATGCTTTGAGTAGAAATCATATTAGATTAGCAAGTTTGATGATTGATGAATTTAAAGACCTTGCAGTGCTTGGGGAGGCAGATATATATAGCAAGGATGGAGTGAATTTTAAAGAGCATGGTGATATGGTGGAGTATGGTACACTGGGATTAATCACGGTGAAATCTAACCTGGTGGAGAAAATTGGTGGCATGCAAGATCAAGATCAAAATTTAAAGGAGAAGAAAGAAATGTTATTAAATAACATTGAGTCAAAGAATTTTAAAATAGATTCCAAGGGATATTTGAGGAAAAATGAAAAGCTTTGTGTACCAGACTTTGCAGAATTAAAGGAAGAAATCATGAATGAGCATCACAAAACCAAGTACACCATACACCCTGGTGGCACTAAAATGTATCATGATTTGAAAAGGAGCTACTGGTGGCCAGGAATGAAACAAGCAGTGGCAAAATATATGGCAAAGTGTTTAACCTGTCAGCAAATCAAGGCAGACTATCAAAAGCCCTCTGCCATGTTGCAACCTTTGGAGGTACCTCAGTGGAAATGGGAAAGTATTTCCATGGATTTTGTGGATGGTTTGCCTAGAACTAAGAAAGGTAATGATAGTATATGGGTAATTGTTGATAGACTCACCAAGTTTGCTCACTTTGTCCCTGTCAGGTCAGACAGAAATACACATAGGCTTGCACAATTATTTATTAACGAAGTGGTGAGATTGCATGGCATACCAAAGACCATTGTAAGTGATAGAGACACTTTGTTCACCTCAAGATTTTGGGAGAGCTTCCAAGAAGCAATGGGAACTCAACTTTGTTTAAGCACTGCCTACCATCCTCAAAGTGATGGGCAGACAGAAATAGTGAATAAAATAATGGAAGATTTACTTAGAGCATGTGTGCTTGATTTTGGGGGTAATTGGGAGGATCATATCCACTTGGCAGAATTCACTTACAACAATAGCTATCAGTCAACAATAGGAATGGCTCCTTTTGAAGCCTTGTATGGGAGACCCTGCATGTCTCCTGCCTGTTGGTTGGATGTGGGAGAGGGTGTAATATTGGGGCCAGATCATGTTAAAGAAACTTCCAACATGATTGAGATAGTTAGGCATAGGATGAAGGCAACACAATCAAGACAAAAGTCTTATGCAGATAGAAAGAGGAAGCCAATGGAGTTTGAAGTAGGAGAGTATGTTTTTCTGAAGGTATCACCAATGAAGAAGGTGTTCAGGTTTGGGAAATCTGGTAAGCTCTCACCAAGATTTGTAGGACCATATGAAGTCATACAGAGAATTGGTGCCATGGGCTATAAGCTTAAGTTACCAGAAGAATTGAGTGGTGTACATCCAGTATTTCATGTTTCTCAATTGAGAAAGTGGGTACATGATGAAGGAGCAATTTTAGAGTCACCTACTCAAATTCAAATTCATAAGAACTTGGTCTATGCAAATGAGCCAGTGGGGATTGTAGCTAAGGAAGAAAAGAGGCTGAGAAACAAGGTGATTAAACTGGTGAAAATTCAATGGAGCTTGGACCCCAATGATTGTACATGGGAGGTTGAAGACAAAATGAGGGCTAAATACCCCAATTTGTTTTCTGATGGAGAGGTACGTTTAAGTAGCTTTATGATAGCTTTCTGAATATTTTTATATATATTGCTTGCTTTCATAAAATGTGAGTATGGGGTTATGGAGTTAGAATAGACTATGGATTAGTGCTTTTATTTGGAGAATTAGAAGGAATCATGGGGACATAATTCCCTTAAGGGGGAGGGTATGTAATGACCCTAAAAGAAAAAAAATGAAAGTTACATTTATTTTAAGAATTTCTGAAATTACAAAATATATAATGCATTAAAACAGAAGAAAAAAAAACTTGTTAATAAATAAAATGTGCATAGGAGCTTCTGTTTGATAAAATGCAAGGAGCTAAGGTGATTAAAAAAATTGGGACTCAAAACAAATATAGTTCCATGTCCAAAGAATTATATAAATACATATATTTAATATATGGGGTGTTTTCTGTTTTATTTAAAGACAGAATAAAATGGAGTTTAATATAAGGTTTAAATGTCTTATATATTTACGCTAGAAATAATTAGCATGATATATGTGATTTTTTTTATCACATAAAGGTGTATGAGGAGTTGCTGTTTTAACTAAAGGCAGCATAAAAAAAATATACAGGATCAAATATGAATTTTATATCTTATATTTATTTCAAGCAAATAACATAAGGGGAATGATTTTTACATCACATGATTATGTATGATAGTATGCATGATTGAATGGAGATGGTAGTTAGGTAGAAAACACAAGGGGGTTTGTAGTTTCTTTAAACTTAGAAGAAATAAAAATAAACAAGGGGTCACATGCATATGGCATGAGTAAAATAGAGTCATGAAAATGGCATGAAGTGTTTAAAATACTTGATTCCTGAAATAACTAATTGAGGTAACCAGAAGTGTGCATTCCCAACTAAGGACCATACAGGGAAATGATTTGTGCATGAATATCTAAGGGCATCAAGGGAATTACCCATTTTTCTTAAACCCTAGAATGGTTTTATAATACCTGCACATAACCATATCCACCATTCTCTCGGGATCAAAATAAAAATAAAATAAAATAGGAGAAACATTAGCTTGAAACTTTGGAGGATTTTCTGTTCAGGGGATTAAGGCAGTGAAAGGAGAACACTATGTGAGTATTTATCTCTTTGTATGCAATGGCATTAAGTCCTCTTGTAGGCAGCCTAAAATGTTATAAATCATTTAAAAACTATGAAATGATTTGTTATGGGTGAGATGGATGTTTGTTTGTGCATTCTTGTTTGGGGTTTTAATCTGTATGTGGGTTTTCAAAGTTAAAATGGTTTGAGCATTTTTGTTCTATTTTATTATTATGAAGTATGGATCTAAATTATTTAGGGAATAGGCAGCAAGACATTGATCTAGCTCATGTTTATTTCTTGGATAATGAAGCATGAAACTAAATATTCATATCATAAGTCAGAGGAGAATTTCTGGGTTTTTGAGGGATTTCCTTAATAAAACCCTTATTCATATATTCACAATAATATAGAAGAAAGATAGTAGGATCATGATGCTTAAATTATTTTTAGAAAAAAAAACCATAGGTATGTTGGGGTATTTTCTGTAATAAGGAAAATAAGTGGAGAACATGGGGTTGAACCAGAAAGTATAAAAGTAGATAAGCCTTTCTGAAACATAAATGAATTGGGAGTTGTTTTTATGATTGAATTCATAAATAGAAGCTTAATAAAATAAGCAGAAACTGGAGGGGGATTTATTAAAGAAAATTAAATTGGTCATTTGGGAGTTAGTCAATGATCTGCTTGCTTCAGGTGGGAGTAAGTATATGCATGGTGCAATTGCACCATGAGGCCTTTGTGTGTTGGAATAAATTAAATAACCTAGTAGTTTCCTTCACAATGCATACATGGTGTTCATTTGACAAGGAGTTAAAGACCATAAAATAAATGGGGAATGCGGTTTAAAAATCTGGATTATAAATATCCAGATATGGAGTTAAATCAATCAAGTTTAAATATTGTGCTTTGATTAATTGCTGGGTGAAATTGGGAGTATAAAATCTGGGTTTACTTATTCAGAAATGGAGAAAAATGAATCAAGAATTGTATATATTTGTTTTAATTGTTTGCTGGGTATTGTTTGAATGAAGGAATGTGTCTTTGTATCACTTGGTATTAACCAATAATATGCTAAGTATGAAATCTGCAAAAATTAGGAAGACATTGCAAGTTCACCAAAAATTATGAATATGTGTATAAATTTGATAAATGCTCATACCAGTGAAAACTGACCCTTTTGGTTGCCCTTGCAATCATCTGGGTGTCTCATTAAAATTGGGGCAGCTCAGTGAATTGCTTGTAGGAAATTGAAGTTGGCTTGATGGATGAAGAAGGCATTAGCTGCTAGTATAAATAAAAGAAACCAGTTTTAAATTTGCAGTTGTTTTGTAATGAATTTATTAGTCAGATTTCATGTTGTAGTTGAAGTTAATTATAGGGAGTTTTCTATGTATTTGGATTAAAATATGTACTTAAGTAAACCTGTTTTGGATGACTATTGATGATGTTTGGTTAACTGCTGATTTTATGAATGTCTGATTTGGAGAAACAAGGGGATGGACATATCATATAAATATGATATGTGTATGTGATAATCTCTGATTTTTTTATTGCCTAAATTTACATTATGATTTATGAAAATTAAAGAGCTAAGGTGGTTGATTTAAAAATGAGCTCACAAGATTTAAGTAGGGGTATTCAAGAGAAATGAATTTGTGCATGGCAGGTAAGTGATACAGGCTTGTGCATGAATTCTGGAGTAAGAATCAATTAACATGCATTTGTGTATTTGATTTCTAAAAAACTTGTATTTTTGGTTAATGGATTGAATGTATATGGATGCATTTCCAGGAATTTAAATTAGGCAGAAACATGCTTGTGTTAGGAATAGATCTTTGTAGAAGTTTGTTAATATGAGGAATATGGGTTTGCAAGTGGTAAAAGAGGGACTATGGCCGGCCTAGATGGCCATGGGTCAAACTCTTTTAGCCTGGAACTACTTTATTTCAACTCATGAAGTGTAAGTGTTTCCAGACCAAAAAAAAAACTCCAAGCAACACTCAAATGACCCCAAGTATTTTCAATAAAACACCAAGTACTCAAGTCTGCACCATGTTAAACTTAAAAATGCAGCATGGCTTTAATTGTTCAACCTGAAATGGTAAATAGGAATTAGTTCCAATGTTCATGTCTGCAAGTATAATTTTTGAAGTGATTTCATACAAGTACTTGATAACTATAATAAGAACAATTAAATGCCATTTTAGTGTTAATAGACTTATTTAGGCAGAAAGTCTAGAAACCATAAAAAAATGCACTGTGCATTGCAATATTATACATATAAGTATTATAATTGCTAAAAATCTATCTCTTGAAGTGGAACAAAATTAGGGAAGAAATAAATGGTTATGTTGACAACATATATGGTATTTTGTTGCCAGTTTGATTCAAATTCTCTTTGCAAATTGTTAGCTCTGAAAGGAAAAGGGAAACAATTATATATCATCAAATATGTAATTGTCTTAATGTGTTTTGTGCACTGATATGATTATATTGGTAAATCCAGGGTCTTGGGAAAAATATTTGGAAATTATTTAAATATTCAAATATAGAAGTAATGGGGTTTAGTGGTGAATTCCTTTTATATGCTTTTAAAAAAAATCTATGTGCTTGAGAGTAGGGCCACCACAAGTATTTATACACTTATCTCGAGGATATAAGTATTTTCAGAAACCAATTTACTTTCAGTACTTAGAAAAGTATTTATATACTTATCCCAATGGTATAAGTACATTCACAAAACACTACACTTTTAATACTTCGAAAATGTACCAATATACTTATCTCCTTTATATTTATCACAAATCTTTGGTTCCAAAATCGAACTAAATGATTCCCATAAAACGATCATTCCATATATCACTATAAATTCACAAATGTGATTTATTATTCCAATTTAGCAAAATGACATCAATTTTCTTTTTATAAAATATCATTTATAAATCTATTCTTTTTATTATAAAAATGCCATTTATAGATCTCCTTTTTTATTTATAAAATACCATTTATAAATCTAACTTTATATACAACATTTTATATAAAACGTTTCACCAATATTTATTCCAAATTATTACCATCTCTTTTAAAATAGAATTTCTTTATAATAAACGATGAATCATTTATTTTCCTTTAAAATAAACATTCATTTTTATTTTTATTTTTTTGTAAAATAAATACTCCTTAAAATACTTTTAATAGCATTTCCAAAAAGGTTAGAGTAAGATAGAAAAGTTCAAAAACTATTTCTAGATAAAATATCAAAGAAAATTATAAAAGTCACGTTTAATAATCATTCTTTGAATCAAAACCCATTTCAAATCGAAATAGCAAATAATAGTTTTTCCAAATACTTTAATGAGACCAAAAGCTACTAACACTTAGCCAATGCTACTGCTACTGTAATCACTAAAAAGGTTCAACTTCTAACATATATCAATGTCATATCTAATATGGCCAATTACTAAATTTTTAGGATTCAACAATTTATATAACAAGTATATAACTGAAATTTAAATCAACAATGGTGAGGAATCTGAATTCCTCTACAAAATTCCTTGTATTTTATTTTATATGTCATCCGCTTTTCAAAGCGAAAATTCAACCAAACCAAAACAATAAATCATTCAAGCACAAAAAATAATAATTTATATCTACTATATATCATATAGTATTCATCCAAAGGTGAGTTTACTCATCAAAATTCTAGTTGACGCTTAAGTATTCAAGTTTGATCTAAAATCAAACGACGTTCGATTTTAGCTCAAAATTCCACTTACTGCAAACCTAATGAAACCAATTTCAATGCATAAATAACGCTCCTACAAGTGCAATGCAAAAGACCGCGTCTCGATTGGACCTCGTATGAGAAAGTTATGCAATTTGTAAGATTTTGAATATAAATAATATAAATAATCGCTGAATTACTTCATTTACTTAACTACCTAGCCTAATCCATCTTCGCCCATTCAAATGCATAGGCCATGCACACTTGCACAAAAACACAAAAACAACCCATGCCTCATACCTTCTCTCTCCTCCTTTCTTCCTCCTCGCTCAACGATTCGCCACACCGCTACTTCCATCAATCTCCTCTTCGTAGGAGCTTCTCGACGAACATGAGGGCATCAAGCTCGCACCCTCTTCATAACGCGACTACCATAGTTTGACCGCAACCTTAAAAATTTCGCACTCCCTAGACAATGAACGGGCTCCACCAAACTCCGAGAAAAGATGTACTTCGGCAAGAGAAAGCCAATGCCACTCTCCGTTTCGCCAATCATCGACCACAACTGCGCTCATCAAAACCCTAGCCATGCCCTAACACGTCAAACACCATCAACGTCAGCTGCTCCACTCAATCCCTACATAGACTTAAAGCTCGCGACGACACAAGTCTAAAGGAAGTAATTTCATGATTTTTAGTTAACCTAATCATTTGATTTTGATTTTTATTTGAGGAGGGTTGAATTTCTTTTACAGTAAAAGGAAAATAAGAAGAGAGAGAAGAGGAAAATGAAAAGTAAAAGATAAAAAAGGAAATGAAGAAAAGTTTTAGGTTGATGTTTGTTTATTCTACAATTTCTGGCACTTTGCTACACAGTATTTCATTCGCATACGAACCGCGAATGACAAAAACAAAAATACGGCCGCGCACAAAAATGCGATACGATCTCAAAAAAACAATAAAATACAATGGTTATATTATTCTCTGAAATTTCAAAAATACCAACATTTGCTGCAAAAAATGTGAAACGATAATTTTAATATTTTCCTAAATTAAAAGTTATCAAAAAATCCTATAAATCCATTTAAAAATATGTCATTAAAAATCAAGTCGTTTTATTAAAAATTGATTTTCTTATTATTTATCAAAATCGAATCGAATTTAAATAAATTAGATGTTCTCGTTCAAAACATTAAATATTCTCGTCCATTACATTCTTCCCCACATAAAAGAATTTCGTTCCCGAAATTCCCAAAAGAAGAAAATGTCTTCTAACCCTTAGACTTTTAAAATCTCTTATTTAAAATAGTTTATAATCTTTTAAAATCCCATATGTTACGGAAAATTTTAGCAGCACCACCTTTGCATGGCTAAATTCAAAAAAAATCACAATATCAATATAAGGCCATATTTGGGACCTCCTATATCTGGGGATAACACAACAAAATATATATCTTATAGAGTGTGTATGACACATAGAAAACACAGCCATTAAGTAATAAACACGTACCAATTATCAAGCAATCAAATCTTACTCATGAAACCAAAAGCAGCAAACTAGCCTTTACTTCCGTATATATGAATTTCACTTACATAACCAAAAAGAGAGTTAAATACAACAAATGGAACAATATAACAACTCATTAATCATATCAAATACACTTTCCATTAAACTATATAACTTGCATTTCTAATGTAAAAATCACACAATATTAAAGCCTATACGATGTACATATGTAATCCATACGCAATATCAAATCTGATCACTCACTTGATCACATAAATTTTACTTCCGAACTAGTATCGCTCACTCGACTTCCCTAGTGCGGAATCCAATCAGGTTCCTCATTTAGAACCCCATGTTCTCCTTACATAGCTATATATTATAATAGAAAACTTCAATATCACATCCAAAATTCGTATGAAGTGTTCGTGCCAAGAATCGAGTGAAAAATCCTTGTTCGGATCAGTGTGAATCACCTTAAAATCATATACTCGAATCTGGATCAAGAAAAGTTATGCGAATAAAATGATCTACGTACAACATACGTATTTATCTCATTGGTTTCTTTACTACACTGGATACTTTTAATTCACATTTATTTACACTAATATTATTTCATTTAATACTAAAATCATTTATGAATCATTTCATAAAACCATTACTTGTGTCTATTATCATTCAAGTCTAGAGTTCATATTTCTATAATACTCTTCTATCTCCTAAGAGTATATACACCATATCGGATTTGTTTTACTTAAGCAAGATGTTCAACAAATTTAAAACTGGTTTTAACTTATTATCTTCTCTAATTTATAAGTTAAAAAAACTTGTTTTCTTATATTTTCACAGAAACACTTAGCTTTAATTCCTCAACTATTTTGGAAGTTTTCGACTATCCAAAATCATCGAAAATTTCATTTCACTTCAAAAAATGAAAACTACCAAATAACGTATTATAAATGATATGCACAAACAAAACTACCCTAGTGCATAGGATACATGAGTCCATATAATAACTTAACTGAAAATTATAGAATTAAACATAGGGTTTTATCTCATATCCCTTTGAAATAATAATATACATATATCCTTTTATATATCAAATCATACCTTCCGGATTAAATCAAAATTTGTTTTACCCAACAACTATGAAGAAAATTTACTATGGTAGCATTCCCCATTTAGAAACTCAAAAATAAATGCCGATGATGTTGTAGTCATCACCAAAATTATTTTCTAGTGACAAAAGTCAGTTTAGTGCTTTCTATCTCCTTTTAAATTCTCCTTTTAAATTCTTTTAAAATATTTCTATACATAAATACTTTCAAATAGTACAATTATTATTTTCCATAGAACTTTGAAAAACAATTTTTAAAAACACCAGGGTTTAAGTTCTCAAATTCTCAGCTTAGATCCTTTTTATTTAAAAACTATACTTATATAATTTCACTTTCTTATACAAAATAATTTCACAAATGTATATCTTTGTCTATATTATAGTAAACAACTTTTATTAAAATTAAATTTGAATCCAATATAATCATCGAACGCTTTATAGTCAAACTGTTAAACTTATTTCACAAGGTGTTCATTTCAATTCAACTAAAAAATAAATGCTCATAAACTATCTGAGCATAAATAATAAATAACAAACAATAGTCAATGCTCCTAAACATGACAAGTATGACTAATCAAATAATAAATGATAATAATCAAATATTATCATCTCCTAACAAACAAACATATCATAAATAACTATATTGATTTCCAAAAATTATTCTTTTATATATAAATTATAAAATCAAGGTTATTTCATTCTTCCAAAACAATACTATGTTATTTTGCCTGGTTCAAGTATTTAGAAACTCCTATCGATACTATGACATTCCGCATCTCGACCAGAATTCATAAACCACTCAATAGACCAGTCAACACAAGATAAAACAATATTATAGCACTAACAAATATGCGCTCTCATATATAATACACTCAAACTCATTCTAGGTTATTACTAACCTTATCTCTAATGAGTTTACCTCACCAAGCCTATGTGTTCGCTAGACCTAAGCTTCGATACCGCTTGTAACAACCCGCCTTTTCGACCCTCAATAGTAGACACTGATACATCCACGTTATTTATGTGCCTAACATCCAATTGCTGGAAAGACAAATTTTTGGGGTAAAAGAAAGAAAAATAGAGTAGAATCTCACATCATGATGAGTAATATATAATATACAATAGATCTTAACAAAAGAAAAGTTTAATATACATACATCAATCCGAGTAAACTAACCTATCATCAGCCTAGACAGTTATAACAACCTGTCCTTGCAAATGCTGATAAACATAAAACAAGAAATGTAGTGGAAATAAAAGATACGTGAATACTTCTTGGAGGCATCCAACCCATCTCCTGAAGCTCCTAAGCATCCATAACTAAATCTGAAACATATTCAAGCTGACCCAAGCATTATAAAAAAAATAACGCCTAGATCAGTCTAGTAAACGAGAAATACAAATCCTAAGGATTTTTAATGTTATAAAACCTTTCAAAATAAAGGTATCTCTTAAGAACATGCTGCACATAAATAGGGACTGGTTTTCACCTTACGATTACCAAACCATTTTATAGGAAATCGAATGATATTATAATAATGTTTAGGGTTTAAAATAAATATTTAACATAGCTAAAATTGTTACATTAATTATATTCCAACATATTAAGTATACAACTAAGTCCATAAAGGTACATATTGGAGAATGAATTCCATATAGTGACAAGGCTATTAGGTACCATCCACCACAGTATATCTTTAGAAAAAATTTACCAAGGGCCTCACTAGGAGCCCATGCATAACAAGACTAGCCTACCCCTTATTGGATAGTACTGGATATGTTATCACCTCGGTTAGCAGCCAACAACCATATTAAGTCACTAGCATACATAAATGGGTCAATATCAATCTTGATCGTGTGATGATCATACCCTAATTGTAGCGAACCACATAGCCATGCAACATATCCCCTATTTTAATCATTACCAGATGTGTAACGACTCGTATTTTTTGACAATTAAAAATATATTAAATCGAATAAGAAATTTTGAATAAAAATGGTTAGAAATGAAAATTTATGAATCATTAATATGGATTTTATTAGAATGCAAATTATGACTTAAAATAACTTATTACAATAAGAAAATGATGATAAAATATGTTAGTGTGTATTCCAATGACATTGGTTTGAATGAAAAGTAATGGTCTGAAATTCAATTTCCAATTGATTGGAATAATAAATGTTAATAAAGAATAATAAATGTTTCTTTATTAAAGAAGAAATCATATGTTTATTTATTTGAAATGTTTGGTAGTTGAAAGATTGATTACAGGAATAAGAAATCAATTATTTAATAAGAAATTAATAACTTTTGATTTGTATACAATAATTCCATATATACATTAAATGACTATAGATAGGATTACAATTGTTTATGTTTTATTTATTTGTTTCCATCAATTACGGTCTGTTTAGAAGTGTAAGGTTTAAATTAATTGGAATTTATTTATTGAAATCTTTCAATTGAAGAAGGAAAGAGAAATGAATTGCAATTAATAAATTTAAGGTAAGAATGTTTTCATTTGGAATTTACATTATTTTGGAAAATATAAGAATGAATTTAATATTGTATAAGTTAATTATTTTGAACTATAAGAATGTCCCATTTATGAATTGAAATTAATAAATAAGCATTTAATGAAAATAAAAGAACATTTCGAGAAAAATAAAAAGAAACATATATTTTAATTTAAAAGGAAATTTGATTTAATTAAAAGAATATTTTAATCAAATTAAAAGAATATTTTGGGAATTAATATAAAATGAATGTTTTCATTTTGTAATTAAGTATACTTGTATGAAAAGAGAAAAATGTAAAGTTTGAAGCAATCTTGTTCATCCGTCTTATAATAGCCAGTGTAATAACTCGAAATGGTGTCACATTAATTATAAATTTTAAATAGTTAATTTGGTAGCAAAAAGGATAATATGAGTAGAATTGTTTTGGGATTTTTGATAGTTCCATTGAGTTTAAAAATATAAAAAATGTATATTTTGATATATAGGATGATATAATTTCATTCGGGGTTGAAAACGAGTTTTCGGGTCTTGTAACCGCTTTGGCTCAAATCAAACTTTCACTTGTCTATAGACTATAAATATATTGTTACGAAAACGCTAGTAGCCTCCATATCTTTCTGTGCTATTATTTTATACTTCCTTTCAGATATAGCTTCTTCCTTTTTAATGGAGATTATCTAATTCCCTAATTTCTGATTTCTAATCAATTCAATATTCGCTCAAACCCTATCATATGATATATCATCGCGAAGCTCTCGTTGAATGGAGTCAGCGTCTAAAATTCATTTTTGCAGTCGAGGATCCATTTGACAAAATTTGGATGAAACATTCTCGACCGTTCGTTCTAGGGTTTTCAAATCAACGGTTGAACGTTGACCATACGACCAGAGGCTACTGGAGTATAAAGGGTGTAGCATCCCCTATTTGGAGGCCCGAAGCTAAGCGCTACATATGCTGCAGTCATCCATAGTATTAACTTCCAGTGACCCAATACAGTAATGTTAATGGTATCCATAATATCAGAAGCGCTTAAATATGAAATAAAATCACATATTTCAGAAACAACTTTTCTTATTACATTTCAAAACATAGTTTCATATCCAAGTTATATAATCTCAATCATTTCCTAGGTTCAGATCCAATATAATTATTACAAAGTACGCCAAGTGCGACATATGAAGATGCCCCATGGATGTCCAGAGTACTAAATAGTTATAACAAACTTAAAACAACACAGCGGAAATAAAACAAAACATCGAAAATAAAACAAAACAGCTCCTAAATATAGCCAGTATCAGCCTCCTTCTCATCTCCGAAAGCTTTATTCGTCCACCAACTAAAACCTGAAAATCCTCAACCCTCATCCTACTCAAATTAATTTTGAGCACCCAAGAGTTTCAGGGGAAAAACATAAACTTCGAGTCAGACATAGGGCCTGGTGTGAATAATACTATTACATCTCAGTTTGCTGATATTAAGTGAGACCATGCCACTTAGCGGAACAGGTTTCCCCTCATAACATCACTTTAAAACATATCTTTTTGCAAATCAAAATCCTGCAACCAAATTGATTATATAAATAATAGCAAATATTATATAGGCCCAAACAGGTAATATATGGATCAGCTGTCCGAACAAAATGTAGTTTTGTTTAGCTAACTACTAACCTTTGGCTGACTCGGGCCTACCAGACAAAATAACAAATAATCTTACATCTGTTAAAGAAACTTCTAGACGGTCTATCCCTAACTTACATCTTCCAAGGTCACCTAATCCTAATAGTTTTGCGGGCTCACCAATAACCTATTTCTGTACATATATTCCTTTCTGTGTGCAATCATCATTTAAATCTTACCTGTGACTAAGCCCTACATACTAGAATTTTGGACTAAGTTAGCTAGGGGCTAATAGCTAATGTATAGGGTGTGACCATATACTAGTCTCATTTGGTACATTAATATCTTAGTCATTTTACTTAGGGTTAACCACCCTATAAAAATTTCCTTGAAAATCTTTTCAAAATGATTCAACGCTTTAAATCATACATATACAAAGAAAATATACTATTTTCTTTACTCAAATCTCCTTGCCATGACATATGCTTTACTCAAAATATTGACAACATTCGAAACCTCCGTTTAAACTTTTAAACAATCTCTTTCGAAACCATTTGAAAATACCCATTTTGATACAAGCAAATTAATTTACTTTATAATCTTAAGCCTAAAGGCCAAAACATATCTTACGAAACCATTGACCACAGTCCTTTCGAAAACCTTGGAAACATCTTCTTCGAAAGCTTTATAAACCTTAGACTTCCTTCTCTAAACACTTTAAATGTGCTTTTCGAAACCATGGGAATCCTTCATTTAAACACTAAGGTAAACCTTTCGAAAAGATTGGGGATTCACCCCCTTCGAAACCTTTTCTTATTACCTTTCGAAGGCATTAAAGTATACTATTAAAAACAAACCCTTCGAAAGCATTGGGTTCAAGTAAAACAGGTGGAATAACTTTTCGAAACCATTTCTTTCGAAATCCTTGGGTTAAACTTTCAAAATATCAAAAAGGGTCTTAAAACAATTAAGTCGAAAGGAACTTTTTCGAAAGCTCTTTCCTAAGTAAAGAAGTGATGGTGTCGAAACCTATCCCTTCAAAAGCTTTAGAGAAGTGGCTTTAATTTAAAAACAAGGGACCTTTTCGAAAGCACTGCTTTAAGAGGAAAAAGGCGGCAGCTAGGGGTATTGACCGCGTCGAAAATTTCTTTATAAAACAAAGGTGAAACCTCTTTCGGAACCATTCCTTAAAATCATTTAATCAATGCGAAATCTATCTAAGTCGAGAGTATTCCTATTAAAAGAAAAGCAGGCACATTTTCATTTGAAACAAAGCAAAGCTTCAACCCCTTCAAAACCAAATGCTCCGGCTACATACCTCTAGTCTATGTCCAATTCGGTATGTACCAAGTCTTTGATACCATGCGCATTGGTTTCGATGGTAATGGAGGCGGAGGAGCTTAGTCGAAAGCTAGGTGCCGAAAGTGGTGAAACATGTAAAAAGCATGTTTAAACTGATTTTAAACCTTTTAAAGCAGTTCTTTTCTACTAACCTGCCTTGTTTATCAAAACATGATTGATTGTTAATTTCTTTTCTGAAAGTATTGCCGAAATTTCTTAAATAAAAATTTAAATTATTTACAAAATGTCCCTTCTCCCTTTATAAATATATAAAACATTTAAGTCCCATACCTTAAATAATTTTATATACTTAGTAAAACACTGAGGAAAATTCTACAAAAATTCACATAAATCACTTTTAATATTTTTTCTAGCATATTTAAATTTCTGACCCAAAACATATATATAATTTCCATAATTAATTTTAAATCCAAATAACCATTTTCTTTACTAGAAAATTAATAATAATCCAAATTAATTCAAAAAATTATAAAACTTGAAACCCATCTCTAAAATATCTTTTCTGACTATATACTAAAATTGCAAGGCATTTGGATGTCATTTGATAGGCTTTCCAATCCAAAACATGTCATAAAATCAATATAAATAAGCATAATTCATCAACAAGCATGTATATATCTAAACATCATTCAAAACATGGCAATATACTTGCAAAAACACTCGGATCTGATTCTAGAAACCGAAACATCAAAAAAATATGAGATGTTAATATTATTCATCTTTAGCTTTGTTGTTAAGGAGTTGAGATTTGATCTTGGATTAAGTTGATTAGCTTCTTCCCCTTGATTTAGCTTATCTTCCCCTTTTCTTCTTTAATGGTGGTCGGACTCTAGGTTTAGTGTTTTAGATTGTGAACATGAAAAAAGTTATGGTATGAAGGGTTTAGGGTATAAGAATGTAGCTTATTCCTATATTGACCCTTATCTAATTTCCCTCTCCTATTTGATTTTAAACCCATTTAATTCATTACTTAACTAGGCACGACTACCTCTTATTTATTCAAATCTCAATCCCATAACCATTTAACTTTACATTATCCTATTTAATTTTGCTAATTAAATCTACTGAATAATGTTATCTAAAATTAGAGGTGTTACAGACTCCCCTCCTTAAAGAATTTCGTCCTCGAAATTACGATAAGGTACGCATACAAATAATCATAAAGGTAAAACATAACATGAAATAAGTCGGGATAAGTATCTCAAATCCTGTTCTCAGTTTCCCAAGTACAGTCTCTCTCATCATCACTCTACTGGACTTTAACTAATTTGACTATCTTGTTCCTTAGCCTCTTCTCATCTCTCACGACTATACAAACTGGTTTTCTAACTATAGTCAAATTTGGCTATACTATTGTGCCCTCTAACATAGTCGGTGCTATAGTAGTCTTCGGGTCTCAAACACACTTTCTCAAATGAGAAATATGAAAAATATCGTGGACTCCTGCCAAACTTTTCGGTAACTCTACTCTACACGTGAGTTTCCCGATCCTCTCAATAATAGGAAATGGTCCAACGAACCTCAGTGCTAACTTTCCTGATTTCTCAAATCTGATAATACCTTTCATTAGTGATACCTTGACGAAGACATGATCTCCAACTGAGAACTCTAAGTCTTTTCATCTTCTATCTGGATAACTTTTCTACCTAAACTGAGCTTCCTTCATTCTTGCTCTTGTTAACTCAATCTTTTCGGCAGCTTCTCTAACTAAATCCGGACCAAGAACTAATCCATCCCTGGTCTCTAACCAACAAATAGGAGATTTGCATGGCCTTCCGTACAAAGCTTCAAACGGTTCCATCCCTATGCTAGTCTGATAAACGTTATTATACAAAAACTCGACTAAGTGTAGATGGTCTTCCCATGATCCACCAAAATCTAGTACACAAGCTCGTAACAAGTCTTCTAAGACTTTGTTAACTCTTTCCGTTTTCCTATCTGTCTACGGATAGTAAGCGGTACTCATTTTGAGCTTGGTATCTAAAATCTCCTGTAAACTTTTCCAGAATTCGCTAGTGAATAAGGAATCTCTATCGCTTACTATACTACTAGGAATTCCATGAAGTCTGATTATATTTTTCATAAACAACTTAGCTAAAACTGGTGCCATTCTAGTTGACTTAACTGGAATGAAATGGGCACTCTTAGTCAACTTGTCCACCATGACCCAAATACTTTCATTTTCCCTGTTTGACCTTGGTAACCCGTCTATAAAATCCATCGAGATAGAATCTCATTTCCATACTGGAATACCCAAAGGCTGAAGTAACCCACTTGGTTTTTGACGTTTGGCTTTTACCTGTTGGAAATTCAAACACTGCTTCACCCATAAGCGTACATCCCTCTTCATACCTTCCCAAAAGAAAGTTCTCTTCATATCCTGATACATCTTAGTTCCTCCTGGATAAATAGTGAACTTTGAACGATGGCTTTCCTCCAAAACTTCCTTCCTAATGTCTCCCGCATTCGGAACACACAGTCTTCCTTTCTTTCTCAACCACCCATTCTGGTCAAGACTAAAATCCTTTAGGTCATTGCTCTATGTTCCGTCTCTTAACCTTCTGATCCGCTCAGCTAATACCAGGTTCTTTCCTTGCTTAGAGGCAATCTTTTCGATCATAACTGGTTGAACTTCTAAACATGACAACATAGCATTTTCCTTGCTAGATCTAGCTTCAGATCTCCATTGTACTTTACATGTCGTCAACGTTTCCAAATCTTTCCACTCAGCTATCTTTGCCAACACTGCATTCTGATGTTTTCCACTAAATGCACCTGCAACCTTATCGCCTTTCCATAGTGTGTACTCAATACTAAAGTCATAAGCGGCTAAAAACTCTATCCCCCTCTGTTGTCTCATTTCAACTCCTTCTGAGAGAATAAATACTTTAATGATTTATGATCCCTGTATAACTCGAATCTTTCTCCTAAAAGATAATGTTTCCACACCTTCAATGCAAAAATCACCGCAGCTAATTCCAAATCGTAAGTTGGGTACCTGACCTCATATGGTCTAAGCTATCGAGATGCATATGTAATCACTTTACCTCTATGCATTAACACAGCTCCTAACTCTGTTCCGCATGCATTTGTATATACCACTAAATCCTGATTCCCTTCTGGAACAACTAACACAGGTGCATTCATCAATAAGTGTTTCAACTTCTGGAATGCCTCCTTACACTTATCGGTCCAAACAAACTTCACATCCTTCCGCGTTAGCTTGGTCATCAGTGCTGCTATTCGTGAAAAATCCTTAATGAATCTTCGATAATACCCCGCTAATCCAAGAAACTCTTTATCTCAGTCACTGTCGTGGGTCTCTTCCAATTATTTACCGCTTCAATCTTAGTCGAATCTACAGACAACCCTTTCTCTGAGAATATATAACCAAAAAACTTCACTTCCTTCTTCCAGAAGTAAAACTTTGAAAATTTCGCCTTCTGATGATGCTTCCTCAATGTCTCAAGCACCACTCTAAGATGAACTTCATGCTCTCTTTTATCCTTAGAGTATATCAAAATATCATCAATAAATACCAACATGAACTTGTCCAAGTGCTCTTGGAAAACTCGGTTCATCAAATCCACAAAGAATGCTAATGCATTAGTTAGTCCGAATGACATCACTAACCATTCATACGATCTATATTTGGGTCTAAATGCCATCAAAGGAATACTATCCTCTGCTACTTTAAGCTGATGGAACCCTATTGTTAAATCTAACTGGGAAAATACTTTGGATCCACTCAATCGATCGAACAAATCATTAATTCTAGGCAACGGATATCGATTCTTTATTGTCCTCTTATTCAACTTACGATAATCGATACATAACCTTAACAATCCATCCGGCTTCTTAGCAAACACTACGGCTGCTCCACAAGGCGAACTGCTTGGTCTGATAAAATTCTTGTCCTCCAAATCCATCAACCACACCTTTAACTCCCTCATCTCGGTAGGTGTCATCCTACTTGGCGGTCTACTCACCGGTTCCGCTCTTGGTACCAAATCTATCTGAAACTCAATGGCTCGTTTCGGTGGCAACCCTACTATAGGTTCAGAGACATCTACGAATTCTCTAACAACCAAAACTCGATTTATCTCATCCTCCATCTCCACAACACCCATCAAAGCATCCACCTCACAATTAGGGTTTTCTATGGTATATACAATCTGATCACTACAGTCAGTGTGTCTAAACGATATTTTCCTATCATGGCAAAATATCCTAGCATCATATTTACTTAACCAATCCATACCCAAAATAATTCTGAACCCTACGAAATCAAACACATGTAAACTGCAAACAAAGGTATGACCTAACAAATCAAACTCTAGGTAGTCACACTTCATCCCAAGTGTCGCATACCCTCCTATCAGATTTGCAATCCTTAAGAAAGTAACTAAGTATGAGGGTTCTAGGTTAAGCTTATCTACCAAACAACGAGATATAACAGAATGTGATGCACCGGTATCAAATAGAACTCTAATTGATATACCATAAATCAAAAGTGTACCTCCCAACACAGCTTTTCCCCTCTCCTCTGGTGTTGGTCTCGAGGTAGCTGGTTCCAAAGCAAACATTTTGTCTTTCTCATCAATGGTTGGCTCCTTGCACTAGTTCTTATAGTGCCCAATCTGATCATAGTTGAAACAATTTATCCTTTTCTTCTCAGCAGCTTTCTTTCCCTTCCTGTCTGGCACTCATGGGCATAGCGCCCTTTCTTGTCACACTTGTAATAGACCACTTCTGCCTTTCCCTTTTTAGCATCTCCACCCTTTTGAGCTCTTTTCTTATAGAAATACTTTCTCTTCTGACTCTGCCCTCCTTGAGCTTCTTTGGCCTTATTTCTTTCAAGAAAAGCTTGCATCTCTTCATTCCTTAAGGCCATCTCAACAACAACATCACTTGGATCCCTAATATGTGGTAACATGGCCTTAGCAAGCTCAGGCTTCAACCTCCTAATGAACTTCTCATTCCTATTAATCACAGTATCAATCGTAGCATAGCCATATCTCGCTAGCTCCTCCAACCTCGTCGCATACTTGAGCACAGTCATATCCCCCTACTCTAACTCGGCAAACTTCCTAAGCGGAGTGGATTTAGCAATTTCTGACATAAACCTTTCCTCAAAACTTCTCTTAAACTCAACCCAAGTCATATTCTCCTCGTTGAATCCAGCTGTCATACTTTACCACCAAAACAGTGATGTCCTTTGAAGTTGTCTAGAAACGAGTCTCCTTTTTCGATCATCATTGAGCCCTAAGTCAGTGAAAATCCTCTTGCAATGAAGTAGCCAATTTTCTACTTCGATTGCATCTTCAGTACCAATAAATGGCTTTTCTCCCAGCCGAGCAAAATCTCTACTTAGAATTGCATAGTTATTCAGTACTGGAGCTTCTTTGTTTACCTTTACAGCATTCCCTCCGACTACTCCAGCATCAATTCTCGTCTGCATCATATTGACGAAGAACTATACATTTCTCCCATGTCTATTTGCAGGACTCCAGCACCTACAATTGCAGCTTGTGCCTGACCTTGATTCCTTCTCGTATGTGGTCTGGCATTTCCATTTGTAGTGTTGCTTCCCATTCCAAGATTAAATCTTCTACCTCTAGCATCCATATCTGCATTCGAGTCTTCATAAGATATAGAAAATAGCCTAAGAGAGGTAGGAGAATGGAGATATAACATATACTTATATATAACAAATACAAGTATGTTACTATAGCATTATCCCATACCCCGATCTTTTCTCTAATTTGTTAGGATTAAGTTTTCAAAAATCATTTTAGTTTAAAGTTTTTCATAAACCTATACTCAGATACAAAGTTATAATATCCCCTATTTGGAAGCCCGAAGCTAAGCGCTACAGATGCCGCAGTCATTCATAGTATTAACTTCTGGTGAGCAAATACAGTAATGTTAATGGTATCGATAATATTAGAAACACTTGAATATGAAATAAAATCACATATTTCAAAAACAACTTTTCTTATTACATTTTAAAACATAGTTTCATATCCAAGTTACATAATCGTAGTCGTTTCCCAGGTTCAGATCAAATATAATTATTACAAAGTACGCCAAGAGCGACATATGAAGATGCCCCCATGGATGTCTAGAGTACTAAATAGTCATAGCAAAATTAATACAACACAGTGGAAATAAAACAAAACAGCTCCTAAATATAGCTAGCATCAGCCTCCTGCTCGTGTCCAAAAGCTTTATTCGTCCACCTACTAAAACCTGAAAATCCTCAACTCTTAGCCTAGTAAAATTAATTTTGAGCACCCGAGAGTTTAAGGGGAAAAACATAAACTTTGAGCCAGACATAAAGCCTAGTGTGAATAATACTATTACATCTCGGTTTACTGATATTAAGTGAGACCATGCCGCTTAGCTGAACAGGTTTCCCCTCACTAATATCCCTTTAAAACATATCTTTTTGCAAATCAAAATCCTACAACCAAACTGATTATATAAATAATAGCAAATATCATATATGCCTAAACAGGTAATAAATGGACCGGCTGTACGAATAAAATGTAGTTTTGTTTGGCTAACTACTAATCTTTGGCTGACTCGGTCCTACCAGACAAAATAACAAATAATCTAACATTTGTTAGACAAACTTCTGGATGGTCTGTCCCCAGCTTACATTTCCCAGGATCACCTGATCCTAATAGTTTTACGGGCTCACCAATAACCTATCTTTGTACATATAATTCTTTCTGTGTGTAGTCATTATTTAAGTCTTACCTGTGACCAAGCCCTACACACTAGAATTTTGGACTAAAGTAGCTAAGGTCTAATAGCAAATGTATAGGGCGCGACCCTATACCAGTCCCATTTTGTATACTAATATCTGTGTCATTTTACTTAGGGTTAACTGCCCTATAAAATTTTCCTTGAAAATCTTTTCAAAATGATTTAACCCTTTAAATCATACTTATACAAGGAAAATATACTATTTGTTTTACTCAAATCTCTTTGCCATGACATATGCTTTAATCAAAATATTGTTGATGAAAACATTTGAAACCTTTGTTTAAACCTTTAAACAATCTCTTTCGAAACCATCTGAAAGTACCCCTTTTGATACATGTAAATTATACTTTATAATCTTAGGCCTAAAGGCCAAAACATATATTTTGAAACCATTAACCATAGTCCTTTCGAAAACCTTGGAAACATCCTCTTCGAAAGCTTTATAAACCTTAGACATCCTTCTCTAAACACTTTAAATATGCCTTTCGAAACCATGGGAATCCTTCCTTTTAAAATGTAACGACCCGTAAATTTAACCGGTTTTAATAACGTTATTAATTGAAATTTTAGGAAATTTTAAACGATAAAATTTTGAAATAAAAAATTTATATTTGGAATACGTTTAGTTAAACATAGCAACTGGTAAATTTTCGTCCGAAAATATGAAAATTTATTTCGTGCGTAAATTTACTTCAATTTAATCAGTTAAAAAGCGATGAAAAAAAATGTTTTCGAAACCTAAATATTTTTACATAGAAAAATTCTAAACCATCTTCTGAGCAAGATGTCAGTTTGTCGTTTTTCCAAATTCGGACATCTTGGGCTCCGTCGATCTTATTTTTCAGTGTTTTTCTTGCATTTTCCGCTATTAGAAAATTCGAATTTTATAATTCGATCGTACCACTGATATCTTTATACCGTTTTGACCGTCTAGTCGTGCTGGTCTTCGTGGTATATTTATTTCTGTATCTTGAGGTCCGGTACGTGACGGAAATAATAAATTGTTCGTTGCAACGTTACCATAAATTGTGACTTTATTTCTTCTTTTGGTTTCAAAGTTTGAAACGTACTATCCAATCAGCCATTAATTGCTTTATTCTTCTGACCGTTCAAAATTTTATTGGTTTAAAACCCATCGATAGCTTACCTTTATTATTTTCTGAACTAACGTGCGTGGCTCTTCTGTTTCCAATGCTTATTATTATTTTGCCTGCTTGCCACCCCATCAATCCATTCTTTCTGTAACTTGCCTATTCTTCTCTTCCTGTAAAGCATCTTCCCTTCCCCATTCATTTCGTTCTATGCCTATTTTTGCAAGCCATCGCATACTCCCACCTCCATTCGAAACCAACGCACCACTCCACCCTTCACCATCAGCCTTCGACCTGTCCCGGACCACCCTTTCCTCACCATCCCGGCCCTGTAGCCGCGGCAAATTCCTTATGCCTGCTCATTTCCCTCTTCTCTCCAAGTTGCAACCCGTGTTATCTCCTCCCTTCGACGTTCGCATGCTACACTCGCCTCCCCACTAGTAACCGCACCCTCCACCTTGCCTTAGACCTTTTCCTTAGCATCGAAAGCCACAACATCCTCTTCCAGGCAGCCTCAAGCGACTCCACACCTCCCATGCCGAGAACCATGTGCATGTGCCACCCACTACAACCCGCATGCAACTCCTCAAACACTGCCGCACATACCTAGCTGCACCTCCAGATCTGGCCACCATCCCATGCCCCACATCTCGGCCTCGTTTTTCGAATCCATCTTCTTCCATGAGCACAGCAGCACATCTGTGTATAATCATAAGGTATATATATTACTTACAAGTTAGTTTATAAATCTATTTATATATTCTACTCGAATATGTATCGTGTTATGTTAGTTTTGAAAAAAATATTGTTGTTTCGAAGAAAAGGAGTATATATATATATATGCATTGGTTAAAAATAATAGGTGTTGATGCTTACTATATATACATGTTTACTATATATATTATATTACAAAGGAGGTTATACTTATATGTCAGTTTATGTCTTTGTATATATATAACCTGGTAAGTAAATTTGTTTGTTGAATATGCTTTATGCAAAGCTACTTTTGTTTTTCTTTGTTTTATATCTTACGGTGTGTGTGTGTGTATAAGTATAATTTTAAAGGTATATTTGTCATATGTTAGTGTCTGCATTTATTTTGTACATTACACAATCTGCATAAATGTTATAGTCTAACCTATATATATTTGGTTATAAATGAAATCTGCAGTTTTACTGTTAGTTTGCATATACTTGTTCGTTATAAATGAAATCCGGCCCATTTTCAATTAGTTACTGTTCGTTAGTTTATATATACTTGTTTGCGTCGCCTTTATATTTGATAAGAAATAGTTCTTGTTTGCGAAATATCAATTTTATATTATGGTATGATAATATTTGATTTAGTATGTATATTTTGTTGTATGTATTTTAAGGATAAGGATTTTATGTATATTTCATTTTAATATTTGTCTTAAGTTAAAACGTTGATTTTTTTTAATATAATAATAATGTATATGTTTTGATTTTATTTTTAAAAAAGAGTCGAAGTTACCTAGTTTATGCCTGTCAAATTTCAGTAAAATCCGACATCGTTTGATTAGTGGTCGAGGATCTGTAAGTTAGACCCAAGCAACTGTTCTTTTGTACTTAGAAATTATTTTACACTGCTACAAACATGGCTTGAGTCTATGTTCGTGACATCGTAACTTTTCTCGTCTCTTGTCCAATCAAGTGATTCTTTTGCAGTTTAAATTACAAGTTTTGGTCTTTATTCATACCAAATTTCAGACCATTTCGATCTCGGTAGCACATAGAATTATATTGTTAAACTTTGATGCATGACATGTTTTATTTGTTGCTATGTTGAATGTTTTGATTTGATTTCATCGATTTCTGTTATCAGCTTTGATCGTTGAATTCGTGCCGATTTGTTTTGCTTGGATTCGTAACTCAATCTCTATGTCCGTATCAGTGTGCGTATCTGTGTCATCTTCTCGTGCCTCTCTAGCCTCGAAAGGTGAGCATCACTCACGATTAACATTCTTATATTTATTAAATTTGATTTCAATTGAAACGACAATTGAAATATGCTGCTGTTAGTTATTTATATTGCTATATCTATGACATTATCTGTATTTGTTCACCTGTGACACCTGACATCATTTTCTGTTATTTATATTGATATATATATATATATATATATATGTCATCATCTGTATTTGTTCACCTGTGACACCTGACATCATTTTCTGTTATTTATATTGATATATATATATATGTCATCATCTGTATCTGTTCACCTGTGACATCTGACACCCTTATCTGTTATTTATACTGATGATATATGCCTGTTACCGTTGTTATATTATTATCATATCTGTTATCACTCTGCAAGTTCCCTGTTAGTATAGTATCACTATGGGTTGAAATGATACATACCCGAACGGACTTTAGAATAGGAGAAAATCGTTATGGGTTGAAATGATAAACCCAAGCGATTTTCAAATTAAATTGAATTTGGGATTTCGGGTTGAAAAGATATATACCCGAATATATTTTAAATTGCGGATTGAAATGATAAATATCCGTATCACTTGACCATAGGATAGAAAATTATATACAGACACCGTTGGTCTATATATAAATGTTTTGAAAAACATTTCTACGGATTTGAAAGAAATATATGGTTTTAATAAATAATGATTTTAATGATTTATTAAAGTTGATTTAATAAAGTTGATTTGAATCAATATGAAATATGTTTAAGTATTTATTTATCTATATTTTCAAATATAGAGTTTATAATGATTTGAAATTGATTTGAAATTATATTTGTTTAAGAATTATACTTAAATTAAGTTTGATTTGAAATCTATTAAATT
Source organism: Allium fistulosum (assembly GCA_030737815.1). NCBI lineage: Eukaryota > Viridiplantae > Streptophyta > Magnoliopsida > Asparagales > Amaryllidaceae > Allium > Allium fistulosum. Next base: position 479,193,159 of record CM060904.1, read on the forward strand.
TGAAATTCTAAAGATATGTTTTAACTTGAATTTGATTAAAAGTGACTTTAATGAATATTTCAAATGATATAAATTTAAATGGGATATTTTGTTTATTTGAATTTGTGAATTGAAGTTGTATTAGATGTTATTGAAATGTTAAATATTTAAAGCTTTGAAATATATTGAAATTGAAATGGCTTATGATTTCCAAAATGCTATGATTTCAAGTTTGATTTCCGAAGTGTTATGATTTTAAAAGACTTATGATTTCGAAAGCAATATAACTTTGGAAAGTGATATGATTTTGAAATGTATTTATCTGAAGGAAAAGTGATATTGTTTTTATATGGTTTTGAAATGGCAATGATATGTCGGTTTTGAAATATAACTATTTTGAAATTTTATTAAATGACCATCGGTGTAATAATACGTAGTTATTAAAGAGACCGGGATCGGATATGGACATACTCTCTGTCGATACCGAAACCACTTTAATAACTAATATACGCGGAGTGTTGATCCAGAATGAAGTGGATGGTTTGGTGAACGCGTTGACTGAAGAAAGAGGACGTTTTTGGATGACCCCTGACATGACTAAAACAGGAGCCGCGCCGAGCCATTGAGGATCGCCATCTTTAGCGGACACACTTTGTAACGACCCAGAATTTTGAACGAATTAAATTGAGAATATTTAATTTATTTTAAATATTTGAACGATGATTTAATTTGAATCCCCGATATAACTTTGAAATTGGCGATTAAATTATAAAATTTAATCTATTGAACTGGATAAAAATTTGAATCTTCAATTTTAAGCCGAAGAAAATTATTTCGGAAGCTTTTAAAATTTATATTGATAATACTGAAGATAATAGAAGCTTCAGAATTAAGTTTGAAAAACAATTCGTTCAGTTTTGAAAATTATATCGTTCGTATTGATATTTAAAAATAGCCGTCCGAGGCACAGTCTCGGAATTCGATGAAACCAGTTCTATTGGGTCCGTAATATTGAATTATTGTCGGATTTCAAATCTCGTATTTTTCGGTGTTTATATGTGAGCACACGACGTGTAAACGCATCGAAATTTATTCGGATTCGATTTAAATTTAAATTTTAAAATTTGTCACGTCAATTACTTTTCGTTCCTTAAGGCACGCTCCGTTGTTTCTGCCGAGAATCACGAACGAAGAAAATCGTGAAAACCCTGTCATTCGATTTTAAAGTATCTCTTCCCCCTTCAGTTCGAAATCAAATCTGTTCGCTTCACAAATTCGAAAGAAAAAAATGGCCGAGTAGTTTTCAAATCAAAGGCAGTGCGCTCGCCTTCGTTCACAACTAAAATGGCTTCCTCAGAGAGATACGAATGATTCACAAAATAGAATTTCACGATCGTCCACAACCCAAATCTCGAGATTCCTCATTAATTTCTGATTCGAATCGGCAGTGAGAGCAAATCGAAGGAATGACTGCATCGTTCAGCATCACAAATTCGTATGCAACGAACGAAGTCAAGCAAGAAGCAGAGGGGATCGCGAGTTCGTTTGAGTCGCCTAGGGCTTCGCGAGGTGGCGGCGATGAGGGCGGAGGCGCTCGCGAGAGTGTCGCTGGTGGTTGTTCGCGAGGATACTGTGTCGCGATTGATGATGGGAGTATGGCGATAGGGGTTCGAGCAAGTGGAGGTTCGTGCCCCTGAGGCGAAGTCAGTTAGGGTTTGCTGTTCTGGGGGAGTGGCAAACGTCGGCGATGGCGAGGGCTTTGGGAAAGGCAGCATCTTCGTCGCTCGATTTATCTGCGTTGGAGGTAACTCACTCTGAATTTGTGAATATAGACAATATAATTATATAATAGGATATATATATATATATATATGAATATAGTTTTCAATTCATATGAATATATATATACAGGAAGCTGAAAACAGAAAAAGAATTATTTGCAATAAAACATAATTTTACTTTTAATCTGGTAATTACATACACACATTCAAATATACATTTAAACTAAGACAGTAATATATATAGGTTATTTTATTTTAGTATGTTTTAAATTTAATTTTTTCTATATAAATTTATATAAAGGAATTCACTGTTAATTTAAAAATATATATGTTTAGCTTCAGAAAATAAAATATGTACACATATTTTAAGATATCACTTTAAAATTTAATAGATTGAGTGATTAATTGTTTAATCTACTTATTAAAATTCTTTTTGGTACTAAAAGATATTTTTAAATGGGAAAATGATAGGTGTGATGGTTAAACTGTTTCAATTAACTTATTTAAATTTTGGACTAAAAATAATTGGTTTAAGGAAAATTTTAGTTTAAGAATTTAAGTTAAATTATAAGTTAAATTAAATAAGTGAATGATAATAAATTGTTTGATTCAAGTGTTAATAAATTTATATAATTGTTATACAAGGTCTAAAATGGAGAAAACAAGTCAAATGGGAATGGACTACAAAATAAAAGCTAAGGTGAGATTTTCTCACTCGAAGGAAATTTGAATTTACAGTTATTATTGATTGACTGATTGCTATGTGAATGTGCTATTAGATATGATAGGATATATCTATATATATAGCAATATATACATATTGGCATATGTATATATTGGATTGATGATTTCCCGCCTCGTATAGCGGATGAGACCCTATTGCGCCGTTAGTAAGCGGATTTATAAAAACCCATATACCGCGATAATTCCGTACTGGAGCGGAATTGGTATTGTGCTAACGTCTTTGGATGCAGGGAAACAGGTTGGAGGGATCCAACTGGATTCCTCACCAGTAGTTATTTATTTACAGGATTGATGTATATTCTGTTATCATATGTTGATATATGATGTTGTTGTTGTGATTGACCAATTGATGCTGTTGCATCATCGGATTCAAATTTTGAAGTTTAAAAATAACGAATTTAATTTTAAGAAGAGATTTTAAAAGTGATTATTTGAAAGTATACGTTTTATTTGAATCTTTGAATTGGTTTACTTTAAATAAATAAATGTTATAAATTTAAAGTTATGAAAATTTTAAATTGTGAAATATAACTGAAAAGTGATTTTGAAATAAATAGCCAAGTAATTTATAAAATAGTTTAAGTTTGGATTTCTTTTGAATTACTAAAAATGATGTATATAAAGGATGTACAGAATTGATATTTATCAATTTAAAGTGTTGGAATTTTAAAACGAGTGTTTATAAGTGTTAGAGATTTATAGAATTATAAATTGTAAAGACATGAGATTTATAGAATTATAAATTGTGAAAATATGAATTTTATAGATTTATAAAGTATGAAGTTATAAAATGGATGAAACGGTAGCATAAAAGATTTATAAGAGATTAACTTATAAATTTGATTTTTGCCTTTAAATGGAATATTGATCGAATTTGTAAATAAAAGGAGATTTATTAAATCGAAGTTGTTATAAAATAGAAATAGAATTTATAAACGTTGTTTTAAAAATTCGAAATCAATGGGATTTGAGAAATTAAATATAGAAGATTTTTAAAGAAGATATATTCACGATTTTGGACAGTGAATATATTGTTAAGTAAAATGGATAGTTTTGGAAAAGTGGCATTGAAAATGAAGTTAAACATTTTAGAGATGTTTTTAAAATGTATTGTGAATCGAAAACATAGATTTCAACATTGTTATTGTTGAAATAGGCGTTTTCGAAAATATAAGGAAATGATGGACTATAACACTGTTGTTATAGTAAATGATTTTCGGAAGAAAATGTTTTGATGTAGTATTGGGATTTATATATCTATCTTAATTCCGAATCCCTATACTAGTGATTTTGAGTCGTCGTAACGATGTTTTACGCAACATTCGTTTTGACTCAAATTGATGTTGTTATAGAAAATGGATTTCCTTAAAGAATGAAAAATATACTTAATTGGATTTAAGTATATCGAATATTTTCCAAGTGTTGAAAATAAATAGATTTGTGAAATACTTATTTTTAAATAAGTATGGAATTGCTTTTCCAATATGAAACGAACGTTTTGAGAATTTATCTTTTTAAAGATACATTGAAATTGAATATTTGAAACGATTGAAAATCGTATATCAGTAGATATTTTGAAAGATATAAATTCACTATGGGATTTATAAAAGAAAGCGAAGTTGTTTAAAAACAAATATTGATTTATTTTTGAAGTGTGGAAATTTGATTTGAAATTGTTTTCAAATGGTTAAGTGTGGAAATTTTATATCTAGTAAAGATATTTTTGAAGATGAAATAATTTGGAAAATTATTTGGAATCTGATGATGTTGCGCATTTTTATTGATAGTTAAATAACCGACTATCGATAATTACCTTTAGGTAGGTATTTGTTGTGAATTGGATGAATTTGAATGCCACACTTATTTTTGAATTTACGCTCACTATTCGGGTTAGCCGGGAAAGGACCATGGGGTCGTATAACCCATCCCGAATATGTGATACGTCGTTATGAATTGCATTTGAAGACCGGTGTTGAAGACCGGATATTTTTGAAAACGGAAGGATTACCGTCGAGTTACTCTACATCGACTGATCTTCGATTTAGAGGTTTTATCACCCTTAGTGACGGGAAGTCCGGACGTGATTAGAAAATTTTCCGGAAATGCAAGGGCTTCGTGAGAAGTGCCTTCGGTTCTGTTCGATCCCGGAACAGACTTGTATGGATTGTGTGTCTGACGTTACAATTTGAGATATAAAGCTGATTTCTTTCAAATACATTTCTGTTGGTGGCGGAGAATTTATTCTCTTAGCTTAACACCCTTCTCTGAGACGTACGAGCTCAGAGGTTATGTAGTTGAAATTTATCAGCGATATATCCCAATTTGGTAACGTGGCATACTGAGTGTTGCTGTGAAATGATCAGTGTTTGATCATTTGTGATATGATCATTTGTTTGATCTTATATCTTTGTGATCATAGGTTGATCATTTTGTTTGACCCGAAGCAGGGCTTTTTGAGAAAGCGTAGCTTTGTGGACGAGACTTCGTCGAGCCTCACACCCCGGAAATGGTCGAAACAGGACGAATGCAGCAAGGTTCTAGGGAGTAGCGCCCCTTAGTGTATGTCATTCCTTCTGGATAAAGGTGGTATCATGGTATGGAGCCCAGATACTTAACCTCTGTGGTTACTGCATTATTACTATCTATGTGGTTTGTTGCGAATCGGGGATCCTCGGGAAGATCGGTGACGATCGGGGGATGGCATACGCGTGTCAGTAGTTACCTATTTTTGCAGAGGTAACCTGGCCTTGTGTTGGCAGAGATCTAACCGTAACGTTAGATTCTCGGGTCGTCTATTCCAGGGACGTACCCATCGTGGATAGGAAGTTCCTTAGCCTGACCATTTGTTGGAAATCCAAAGAAACAATACGTGACTTGTACGGTTTTAGTTATAGAACCTGCCATCTAATATGGCAGCTATAGCAAGCATACTATAATGGTACCTATGCTGGCTAAGATTTATATTCTACTTTCGAAATGTTTTCTACACTATGCACTAATAATAATATCAAAAAGAATTTGATTTTTGCGTAGTAAGCATCTTTGACTATCATAAGAAGAAATCTCCTCCAAGTCTGCGTTTGCATTGTGTGTGTGGCGGGAGGTCTTATGGTAGTTTCATTTTCCAAAAGCATTGCGAATTGACATTAAAAGTTTTTCCTGTTGTTTATTTTAAAGATAAACTGTTTTACGATCTCACACCAGTCACCATGACTGACTCGGAGTTTATTGTTCCCTTCTAAACTCTGGGTGCCCACAAATTTCCACACGGGCAGTCTAGAGTTAGATTATCAGGATATTCTGGATATTCTGGAGCTTTGGAGATAAGCTGGATGGCGAGACGTAGTATTTGTATCTGATAGTATTTATTCCGCTGTGTATTCTGTATGAGGACAAGTTTATATAACTGTCCATTGTTGTATATTGACTCTGATGACTGATGTATGTATAAACTGATAAAATTCTTTGTTTTAAAGATTATTCATTTATCTATTATATATTGTTCCGTTGCGATATGTGAGATTCTGATATTGTTTCTGTTCTGATGTTGTTCTGTTGTTCTTTCTTCTTCTTTCTTTCTTCTCTTTTTCTTCTATCTTCTGATTCTTCTACTTTTTCTTTTTCTTAAAACCCTCACTATTGGAGTTTCCGGCACTCGATTTCTCGGCAGTCGATAAAGGGAGTATCGATGTCGAATTTTCGAAAGTCGAAAATTTCGGTATGTGACAAAGTGGTATCAGAGCATATGGTTAAGCGACAACCCTGCTCTGTTGGGTGTTACTCATTAGAGATAGAGTCAGTAGTACTCTAGAATGAGTTGAGTGTAATAATAGATATGAGCGCGTATTTGTTAGTGAATATATATAAAAAAATTGTTTTATATTGTGATGATTGATTTATTGAGTGGTATATGGATTCTGGTCAATACGAGTAATTAACGATCATTGATAGGGATCTCTAAACACTCGAATAGAACAATTCGGCACAGTATTGTTTTAAATAGGGTAAATGAGATAATTTTGCCCAAAACTATTTTTGTATATAAAGGAATTAATTTTCTATGAATTATCATAGTATATGGATGTTTGGATGTTAGGAAGTAATAATAGTGAATTATCATCACTAAAAAATTGAATAAGAAATTGGAATTATAACTCCAAAGTTAAAATAAATTCACATACGAATGAAATTTAAGATGTAAATTATAAATGTGAATTGTAAATTGAAACGGAATTCCAGAGAAGTATTTGGAAATGTTTTGAAAAGAATCTGAAAATTTTGGAGATTTGAAAAGTTTAAATCCTTTTTGATTTGAAAATGAATTTCAAAGGTTTTGAAAAATGTTTTGAAGAGATGAAAAGCTCTAAACTCTTTTCGGTCGCTGGAAAATAACTTCGGTAATGACTGCAGCATCACTGATGTTCATTTTCGGGTTTCCGGAAGAGGAATTGCTGCCAAATTGTTTTAAATGGAAAGGGTTTGGAAAATTTGGGTTTTGTTTTGAAAATTCAAAAGGATAATTTGAATTGTTTTCAAGATGGTTTTGAAAAGGTTGAAAAGACTCTGGAATTGAGTACTGAATTATGAAAATAAATGAAAATTGTGAATGAACAAATAAATTTGCAAGTGAATCAATTAAATAAAATGAGATTGAAAATTGAAATTCGTTTCAAATTTGTAAGAAATGAATTGAATTGAATAATTATAAATGAAAGATGAATAAGAGATAAAATTCATAATGGAATGTAAATAAGTTGATAACTTATAGAATATTTGGTAATTTGATAGAAATGAGATTTAAATTGAAAACGAATGAATTAGTGAATGAATGAATAATTTGCAATTGTAAATGAAATTGAAGACAAATTTGAAATTGTAAGTGAATTGGAAGTTGTAATGAGTTAGTAATTGAAACTAAGCTAAAAGAGCAATTATGAATGAAGGTTGTTTGGTTTATAGAATAAACCGAATGAAAATATGAAATGCAAATTAAATTGAATGGAATCAATTGCAAATGAAGTAGAATTAAAATAAATTGAATTTGTATCAATTTGAATTAGTTATAAACTAGAATGGATATGAATTCATTTTGTTTAAAAACGAATGTAACTTCAACCGTAAATATATAAGCATATATTGAAAATTTTGTAATAGAATTTGCAAATTGGATTGAATGCTGTAACTAGATATAATGGCTAGTAGATATACAGGTGATATAAATGGGATTTGATCTTCAAAGATGAATTTGAATTTGCTCGAAAAAGGTATGTATTTGAGTTTAATATGAGTTTTTGATGATTTCTCTCTAGCCGCTTGGCTTTTTCTTTTTCTTTTTGAAATCTGAGAGTCCGTAGGGACGTTTTGTAGTCGTGCCGTATTAGCCGCGCAAAGGAGACGCTGGCGAAATTTTTCGAAAATTTCGGGTGTTAGAAAATTTTTGAGAAAATTTTGAAGTTAAAATTTGAATTTAAACTCGAATTTGAATTTAGAAGTTAAACAATGTTGTTTGAAACTATAATTGAAGTTGGAAATTTAGTTGAATTAATAATGAATCTTTAGTAGAAAGATTTGTTTTGATGAATTGATAAAACTATTTGAATGTTGAAAGATAGTAGACGAGTTAAGGACCACTTTTCCCTGACTTGTAAATTTCGAGGACGAAATTCTTTTAAGGGGGGAAGTCTGTAACGACCCAGAATTTTGAACGAATTAAATTGAGAATATTTAATTTATTTTAAATATTTGAACGATGATTTAATTTGAATCCCCGATATAACTTTGAAATTGGCGATTAAATTATAAAATTTAATCTATTGAACTGGATAAAAATTTGAATCTTCAATTTTAAGCCGAAGAAAATTATTTCGGAAGCTTTTAAAATTTATATTGATAATACTAAAGATAATAGAAGCTTCAGAATTAAGTTTGAAAAACAATTCGTTCAGTTTTGAAAATTATATCGTTCGTATTGATATTTAAAAATAGCCGTCCGAGGCACAGTCTCGGAATTCGATGAAACCAGTTCTATTGGGTCCGTAATATTGAATTATTGTCGGATTTCAAATCTCGTATTTTTCGGTGTTTATATGTGAGCACACGACGTGTAAACGCATCGAAATTTATTCGGATTCGATTTAAATTTAAATTTTAAAATTTGTCACGTCAATTACTTTTCGTTCCTTAAGGCACGCTCCGTTGTTTCTGCCGAGAATCACGAACGAAGAAAATCGTGAAAACCCTGTCATTCGATTTTAAAGTATCTCTTCCCCCTTCAGTTCGAAATCAAATCTGTTCGCTTCACAAATTCGAAAGAAAAAAATGGCCGAGTAGTTTTCAAATCAAAGGCAGTGCGCTCGCCTTCGTTCACAACTAAAATGGCTTCCTCAGAGAGATACGAATGATTCACAAAATAGAATTTCACGATCGTCCACAACCCAAATCTCGAGATTCCTCATTAATTTCTGATTCGAATCGGCAGTGAGAGCAAATCGAAGGAATGACTGCATCGTTCAGCATCACAAATTCGTATGCAACGAACGAAGTCAAGCAAGAAGCAGAGGGGATCGCGAGTTCGTTTGAGTCGCCTAGGGCTTCGCGAGGTGGCGGCGATGAGGGCGGAGGCGCTCGCGAGAGTGTCGCTGGTGGTTGTTCGCGAGGATACTGTGTCGCGATTGATGATGGGAGTATGGCGATAGGGGTTCGAGCAAGTGGAGGTTCGTGCCCCTGAGGCGAAGTCAGTTAGGGTTTGCTGTTCTGGGGGAGTGGCAAACGTCGGCGATGGCGAGGGCTTTGGGAAAGGCAGCATCTTCGTCGCTCGATTTATCTACGTTGGAGGTAACTCACTCTGAATTTGTGAATATAGACAATATAATTATATAATAGGATATATATATATGAATATAGTTTTCAATTCATATGAATATATATATACAGGAAGCTGAAAACAGAAAAAGAATTATTTGCAATAAAACATAATTTTACTTTTAATCTGGTAATTACATACACACATTCAAATATACATTTAAACTAAGACAGTAATATATATAGGTTATTTTATTTTAGTATGTTTTAAATTTAATTTTTTCTATATAAAGTTATATAAAGGAATTCACTGTTAATTTAAAAATATATATGTTTAGCTTCAGAAAATAAAATATGTACACATATTTTAAGATATCACTTTAAAATTTAATAGATTGAGTGATTAATTGTTTAATCTACTTATTAAAATTCTTTTTGGTACTAAAAGATATTTTTAAATGGGAAAATGATAGGTGTGATGGTTAAACTGTTTCAATTAACTTATTTAAATTTTGGACTAAAAATAATTGGTTTAAGGAAAATTTTAGTTTAAGAATTTAAGTTAAATTATAAGTTAAATTAAATAAGTGAATGATAATAAATTGTTTGATTCAAGTGTTAATAAATTTATATAATTGTTATACAAGGTCTAAAATGGAGAAAACAAGTCAAATGGGAATGGACTACAAAATAAAAGCTAAGGTGAGATTTTCTCACTCGAAGGAAATTTGAATTTACAGTTATTATTGATTGACTGATTGCTATGTGAATGTGCTATTAGATATGATAGGATATATCTATATATATAGCAATATATACATATTGGCATATGTATATATTGGATTGATGATTTCCCGCCTCGTATAGCGGATGAGACCCTATTGCGCCGTTAGTAAGCGGATTTATAAAAACCCATATACCGCGATAATTCCGTACTGGAGCGGAATTGGTATTGTGCTAACGTCTTTGGATGCAGGGAAACAGGTTGGAGGGATCCAACTGGATTCCTCACCAGTAGTTATTTATTTACAGGATTGATGTATATTCTGTTATCATATGTTGATATATGATGTTGTTGTTGTGATTGACCAATTGATGCTGTTGCATCATCGGATTCAAATTTTGAAGTTTAAAAATAACGAATTTAATTTTAAGAAGAGATTTTAAAAGTGATTATTTGAAAGTATACGTTTTATTTGAATCTTTGAATTGGTTTACTTTAAATAAATAAATGTTATAAATTTAAAGTTATGAAAATTTTAAATTGTGAAATATAACTGAAAAGTGATTTTGAAATAAATAGCCAAGTAATTTATAAAATAGTTTAAGTTTGGATTTCTTTTGAATTACTAAAAATGATGTATATAAAGGATGTACAGAATTGATATTTATCAATTTAAAGTGTTGGAATTTTAAAACGAGTGTTTATAAGTGTTAGAGATTTATAGAATTATAAATTGTAAAGACATGAGATTTATAGAATTATAAATTGTGAAAATATGAATTTTATAGATTTATAAAGTATGAAGTTATAAAATGGATGAAACGGTAGCATAAAAGATTTATAAGAGATTAACTTATAAATTTGATTTTTGCCTTTAAATGGAATATTGATCGAATTTGTAAATAAAAGGAGATTTATTAAATCGAAGTTGTTATAAAATAGAAATAGAATTTATAAACGTTGTTTTAAAAATTCGAAATCAATGGGATTTGAGAAATTAAATATAGAAGATTTTTAAAGAAGATATATTCACGATTTTGGACAGTGAATATATTGTTAAGTAAAATGGATAGTTTTGGAAAAGTGGCATTGAAAATGAAGTTAAACATTTTAGAGATGTTTTTAAAATGTATTGTGAATCGAAAACATAGATTTAAACATTGTTATTGTTGAAATAGGCATTTTCGAAAATATAAGGAAATGATGGACTATAACACTGTTGTTATAGTAAATGATTTTCGGAAGAAAATGTTTTGATGTAGTATTGGGATTTATATATCTATCTTAATTCCGAATCCCTATACTAGTGATTTTGAGTCGTCGTAACGATGTTTTACGCAACATTCGTTTTGACTCAAATTGATGTTGTTATAGAAAATGGATTTCCTTAAAGAATGAAAAATATACTTAATTGGATTTAAGTATATCGAATATTTTCCAAGTGTTGAAAATAAATAGATTTGTGAAATACTTATTTTTAAATAAGTATGGAATTGCTTTTCCAATATGAAACGAACGTTTTGAGAATTTATCTTTTTAAAGATACATTGAAATTGAATATTTGAAACGATTGAAAATCGTATATCAGTAGATATTTTGAAAGATATAAATTCACTATGGGATTTATAAAAGAAAGCGAAGTTGTTTAAAAACAAATATTGATTTATTTTTGAAGTGTGGAAATTTGATTTGAAATTGTTTTCAAATGGTTAAGTGTGGAAATTTTATATCTAGTAAAGATATTTTTGAAGATGAAATAATTTGGAAAATTATTTGGAATCTGATGATGTTGCGCATTTTTATTGATAGTTAAATAACCGACTATCGATAATTACCTTTAGGTAGGTATTTGTTGTGAATTGGATGAATTTGAATGCCACACTTATTTTTGAATTTACGCTCACTATTTGGGTTAGCCGGGAAAGGACCATGGGGTCGTATAACCCATCCCGAATATGTGATACGTCGTTATGAATTGCATTTGAAGACCGGTGTTGAAGACCGGATATTTTTGAAAACGGAAGGATTACCGTCGAGTTACTCTACATCGACTGATCTTCGATTTAGAGGTTTTATCACCCTTAGTGACGGGAAGTCCGGACGTGATTAGAAAATTTTCCGGAAATGCAAGGGCTTCGTGAGAAGTGCCTTCGGTTCTGTTCGATCCCGGAACAGACTTGTATGGATTGTGTGTCTGACGTTACAATTTGAGATATAAAGCTGATTTCTTTCAAATACATTTCTGTTGGTGGCGGAGAATTTATTCTCTTAGCTTAACACCCTTCTCTGAGACGTACGAGCTCAGAGGTTATGTAGTTGAAATTTATCAGCGATATATCCCAATTTGGTAACGTGGCATACTGAGTGTTGCTGTGAAATGATCAGTGTTTGATCATTTGTGATATGATCATTTTTTTGATCTTATATCTTTGTGATCATAGGTTGATCATTTTGTTTGACCCGAAGCAGGGCTTTTTGAGAAAGCGTAGCTTTGTGGACGAGACTTCGTCGAGCCTCACACCCCGGAAATGGTCGAAACAGGACGAATGCAGCAAGGTTCTAGGGAGTAGCGCCCCTTAGTGTATGTCATTCCTTCTGGATAAAGGTGGTATCATGGTATGGAGCCCAGATACTTAACCTCTGTGGTTACTGCATTATTACTATCTATGTGGTTTGTTGCGAATCGGGGATCCTCGGGAAGATCGGTGACGATCGGGGGATGGCATACGCGTGTCAGTAGTTACCTATTTTTGCAGAGGTAACCCGGCCTTGTGTTGGCAGAGATCTAACCGTAACGTTAGATTCTCGGGTCGTCTATTCCAGGGACGTACCCATCGTGGATAGGAAGTTCCTTAGCCTGACCATTTGTTGGAAATCCAAAGAAACAATACGTGACTTGTACGGTTTTAGTTGTAGAACCTGCCATCTAATATGGCAGCTATAGCAAGCATACTATAATGGTACCTATGCTGGCTAAGATTTATATTCTACTTTCGAAATGTTTTCTACACTATGCACTAATAATAATATCAAAAAGAATTTGATTTTTGCGTAGTAAGCATCTTTGACTATCATAAGAAGAAATCTCCTCCAAGTCTGCGTTTGCATTGTGTGTGTGGCGGGAGGTCTTATGGTAGTTTCATTTTCCAAAAGCATTGCGAATTGACATTAAAAGTTTTTCCTGTTGTTTATTTTAAAGATAAACTGTTTTACGATCTCACACCAGTCACCATGACTGACTCGGAGTTTATTGTTCCCTTCTAAACTCTGGGTGCCCACAAATTTCCACACGGGCAGTCTAGAGTTAGATTATCAGGATATTCTGGATATTCTGGAGCTTTGGAGATAAGCTGGATGGCGAGACGTAGTATTTGTATCTGATAGTATTTATTCCGCTGTGTATTCTGTATGAGGACAAGTTTATATAACTGTCCATTGTTGTATATTGACTCTGATGACTGATGTATGTATAAACTGATAAAATTCTTTGTTTTAAAGATTATTCATTTATCTATTATATATTGTTCCGTTGCGATATGTGAGATTCTGATATTGTTTCTGTTCTGATGTTGTTCTGTTGTTCTTTCTTCTTCTTTCTTTCTTCTCTTTTTCTTCTATCTTCTGATTCTTCTACTTTTTCTTTTTCTTAAAACCCTCACTATTGGAGTTTCCGGCACTCGATTTCTCGGCAGTCGATAAAGGGAGTATCGATGTCGAATTTTCGAAAGTCGAAAATTTCGGTATGTGACACACTTCTTCGATACCATATCTATTACTTTTGTGATTCGATTTGGGTGCACCCCTCGATTTGGGAGTGTTGTTTCGCGGTGTTGGGGTAGTAGCTGCTATGCCCAACATCAGTCCGGATCAGGCAACTACTAGTATCCTAGTTGGTATCGCCTCATGTACCTTGTCATACTGATTATCCTATTCGCGACAACTACGTTTTGTGTTGTACCTTTAGTATATGGATTGCCCTCTGGTGACTTCCGGTTTTGGGGAAACTACGGTCTTGTATATGCTCTTGGGAATAAAAATGTGTTAAGGGTGGAATGGGCCATGACTTAACGCTATTTTGATATCGTACTTTACTGATTAGACATTATCTACTTAGCGTACATTACTACCTAGTAGATAGTTTAACGGATCCTTAGAGGATGGTTATCCCAAACATCCTTTGAGTTACTTGTATTTCAGTCGTTATTTCACTTGAGTTGGATTTATTGATATAAGAATGTTAATCCTGACTCGAGTGTTTTGTGTTTTCTTTACGCTCGGGTCAGACTGAGTGTACCAGTATTCGAGACTCACCTTTGGAGTTGGAGCTTCGCTTGGAGATCCAACTATCTATCCAGCTTTCGGATATTCAGTTGATTCCAGTGATGTATTCTGATATTGTATTTGACTATTGTATTCGAGACTTCTGTTGTATCTTGTTTAACTCTGTTATATATATAGTAGCTTCATGAACTACTATTCTTTTGTTTCCGCTGCATTATTGTTATATTACTCTGTGTCTGTGTCTGTGACCTGTGATTATTTTATTTACTGTATATGTTGAGTTTTGCCAATTTAAATTAACAACACGGTATTTTGAGCAATTCAACACTGGCATGAGTGTCTACCTATACACTTATAATGGATGCGAATGGTCCAAATATCGGGTCGTTACAGTTGGTATCAGAGCTTTGGTAGCTCTAGGCAAAACTTAACATATAGGGTAAATGTATTTACAGAATCACTTTCATTCGAGTTTCAATATCTTCCTTTTGACTCGATTCCTTTGAATTTTGGAACGTTTCCTGCGGTTCCAAAAATTCATTCGTGTCCCTTACTATTCGTCTTCTTTCAATTCTGGAGCACCCCATAACTCCATTTTGAATGATATTTATAATAGATCGGCGGTCTCGCCAATCTTCGAATGATTCGTAAAGGAGCAAAACTCCTTTATAATAGGCAGTGATTTACCGGAAATTTCTGTATCCTAGGTTTACGATGCTATCTATCTCCTACTATACCTGAATTCTATTTCTTGAGATCGAATGTCGATTTACCTTGGAATTCTACACTAATCTTATTTTGAAGTCACGGTCGGCCCGGTTAAGGTTGCCCGCGATTTATATAAACTTATCCATCGCCTTATTTTGTTATTTAATTATCTCGTCTTTGTTTCAAACCTATCTTCGAATCAAAATTCTCTTTGATTTGAGTCTATCAAAAATTTGAATCTCTATCCTTGCTTTGAAATCCATTATTGTATCTTTAAGTGAGGAAGTGTATTTGTAAATTAATTTTAAATGTTTTATATTGTGTTGTTTGAGTTGTTGATGTTGATTTGGGTTTTCGATCGATTCATCTGATCAACGCTATCGATAGGATTTCCAAAACACTTAAGCAGAGCAAACTGACACAATATCGTTTTAAAATTTGATAAATAAAACAAAAGTTTTGTATGATTATATTATATATGAGTTTCTGAAATTAAATGATTAATGAATTGGTTGTCTGAAATAATAATATTGATTTTCATTTATTGTTTTGTAAACCATTGACTATTGCCTAATATAAGTAAATGAATTTATAAACTTGGTTATAAATTGATTGGAATTTGAAATGAATTTAATTAAGAATTTGAGAATTTAATTTCCAGTGATTTCGAACTTTGGTTTAAATTTTTTTAAAAGTATATATTATTGAAAGTATTTTCGAATAGAAATCGTTTTCAAAGAATTTTAAAACGTTGAAATCAGTGCTCTTCTCTTTGTCGCTGGAAAATAATTCCGGTGATGGCGGCCGCATCATCGACATTCATTTTCGAGTTTCGAAGTTGAGAGACTATTCTGTAGCTTTGCTACGGTTTTGTTTGAAAGGAAAAATATATTTTGATTTGAATTTCTTCAGTATAATTTGATTTATATATATATATAGGTATCTTATTTTAAAATTTAATTTGATTTGA
This sequence comes from Allium fistulosum, assembly GCA_030737815.1. Classification (NCBI taxonomy): domain Eukaryota; kingdom Viridiplantae; phylum Streptophyta; class Magnoliopsida; order Asparagales; family Amaryllidaceae; genus Allium; species Allium fistulosum. The sequence continues at coordinate 479,209,147 of CM060904.1, forward strand.
TATAGATATATTATATATATCTCTAAATTGTTTAAAGTTTATCGGAAATCTAATTCTTAAATTTTGTTAAAGGATGATTTTAATTATAAATAAAACCAAAAATTTGGAATAAATATTTAAACTTGGATAATTGAATTGTGAAATTTTTATTTGTATATTGTTCAACTGCATTCTAATACAACTTACCTAAATCATTCAGAAGTTGAATATGTAATTGGATAATATATAAGATAAATTGAATTTATAAATAAAATTTGAGTGTTTATAATAAATGTTATACATTAAATTTTGATTATAAAGATGTTAATAGAGTTAGATAGGATAATTAGTAAACTCAGTTAATAATGAAATAAATTTGTTTTGAAAGAATTAATAAATTTGTTTTGAAAGAATCAATAAATTGAAATTTGATCAACATATGAAAATACCTTGAATTTAAAAGAAATTAATAGATGTAAATTAATTTAAATCGAAACTTTTATGTTTTAAATTAATTTATATGGGTTAAATATATGTGAGTAGATATATTAAGTAGAATAAATTTAACAGTAATTTGGAATAAAGAAGAATTTAAAATTGTCGAAGAAAATATGATTATAATAAAAGACTATTCAAATTTATGGTTTTAGAAATTGTAAATTGAAGAAAATGGGATAATAAGATAATGAATTTAGAAATAGTTGAGATTGATTTTAGTGAAATCAAATGGATTAAATCAATTATTGAATATCAATTAATTTAAATTTGAAATTATATGGTTTAAATTAACTGTTATTCTGTATTTCAAATCTGTTTTCTTTCTGGTTGTTTCAATTCTCCTACCTCGTTCCTTTTCGAGGACGAAAAGTTTTGAGTGGGGGAGAATGTAACGACCCGTAAATTTAACCGGTTTTAATAACGTTATTAATTGAAATTTTAGGAAATTTTAAACGATAAAATTTTGTAATAAAAAATTTATATTAGGAATACGTTTAGTTAAACATAGCAACTGGTAAATTTTCGTCCGAAAATATGAAAATTTATTTCGTGCGTAAATTTACTTCAATTTAATCAGTTAAAAAGCGATGAAAATAAAATGTTTCCGAAACCTAAATATTTTTACATAGAAAAATTCTAAACCATCTTCTGAGCAAGATGTCAGTTTATCGTTTTTCCAAATTCGGACATCTTGGGCTCCGTCGATCTTATTTTTCAGTGTTTTTCTTGCATTTTCCGCTATTAGAAAATTCGAATTTTATAATTCGATCGTACCACTGATATCTTTATACCGTTTTGACCGTCTAGTCGTGCTGGTCTTCGTGGTATATTTATTTCTGTATCTTGAGGTCCGGTACGTGACGGAAATAATAAATTGTTCGTTGCAACGTTACCATAAATTGTGACTTTATTTCTTCTTTTGGTTTCAAAGTTTGAAACGTACTGTCCAATCAGCCATTAATTGCTTTATTCTTCTGACCGTTCAAAATTTTATTGGTTTAAAACCCATCGATAGCTTACCTTTATTATTTTCTGAACTAACGTGCGTGGCTCTTCTGTTTCCAATGCTTATTATTATTTTGCCTGCTTGCCACCCCATCAATCCATTCTTTCTGTAACTTGCCTATTCTTCTCTTCCTGTAAAGCATCTTCCCTTCCCCATTCATTTCGTTCTATGCCTATTTTTGCAAGCCATCGCATACTCCCACCTCCATTCGAAACCAACGCACCACTCCACCCTTCACCATCAGCCTTCGACCTGTCCCGGACCACCCTTTCCTCACCATCCCGGCCCTGTAGCCGCGGCAAATTCCTTATGCCTGCTCATTTCCCTCTTCTCTCCAAGTTGCAACCCGTGTTATCTCCTCCCTTCGACGTTCGCATGCTACACTCGCCTCCCCACTAGTAACCGCACCCTCCACCTTGCCTTAGACCTTTTCCTTAGCATCGAAAGCCACAACATCCTCTTCCAGGCAGCCTCAAGCGACTCCACACCTCCCATGCCGAGAACCATGTGCGTGTGCCACCCACTACAACCCGCATGCAACTCCTCAAACACTGCCGCACATACCTAGCTGCACCTCCAGATCTGGCCACCATCCCATGCCCCACATCTCGGCCTCGTTTTTCGAATCCATCTTCTTCCATGAGCACAGCAGCACATCTGTGTATAATCATAAGGTATATATATTACTTACAAGTTAGTTTATAAATCTATTTATATATTCTACTCGAATATGTATCGTGTTATGTTAGTTTTGAAAAAAATATTGTTGTTTCGAAGAAAAGGAGTATATATATATATGCATTGGTTAAAAATAATAAGTGTTGATGCTTACTATATATACATGTTTACTATATATATTATATTACAAAGGAGGTTATACTTATATGTCAGTTTATGTCTTTGTATATATATAACCTGGTAAGTAAATTTGTTTGCTGAATATGCTTTATGCAAAGCTACTTTTGTTTTTCTTTGTTTTATATCTTACGGTGTGTGTGTGTGTGTGTATAAGTATAATTTTAAAGGTATATTTGTCATATGTTAGTGTCTGCATTTATTTTGTACATTACACAATCTGCATAAATGTTATAGTCTAACCTATATATATTTGGTTATAAATGAAATCTGCAGTTTTACTGTTAGTTTGCATATACTTGTTCGTTATAAATGAAATCCGGCCCATTTTCAATTAGTCACTGTTCGTTAGTTTATATATACTTGTTTGCGTCGCCTTTATATTTGATAAGAAATAGTTCTTGTTTGCGAAATATCAATTTTATATTAATGTATGATAATATTTGATTTAGTATGTATATTTTGTTGTATGTATTTTAAGGATAAGGATTTTATGTATATTTCATTTTAATATTTGTCTTAAGTTAAAACGTTGATTTTTTTTAATATAATAATAATGTATATGTTTTGATTTTATTTTTAAAAAAGAGTCGAAGTTACCTAGTTTATGCCTGTCAAATTTCAGTAAAATCCGACATCGTTTGATTAGTGGTCGAGGATCTGTAAGTTAGACCCAAGCAGCTGTTCTTTTGTACTTAGAAATTATTTTACACTACTACAAACATGGCTTGAGTCTATGTTCGTGACATCATAACTTTTCTCGTCTCTTATCCAATCAAGTGATTCTTTTGCAGTTTAAATTACAAGTTTTGATCTTTATTCATACCAAATTTCAGACCATTTCGATCTCGGTAGCACATAGAATTATATTGTTAAACTTTGACGCATGACATGTTTTATTTGTTGCTATGTTGAATGTTTTGATTTGATTTCATCGATTTCTGTTATCAGCTTTGATCGTTGAATTCGTGCCGATTTGTTTTGCTTGGATTCGTAACTCAATCTCTATGTCCGTATCAGTGTGCGTATCTGTGTCATCTTCTCGTGCCTCTCTAGCCTCGAAAGGTGAGCATCACTCACGATTAACATTCTTATATTTATTAAATTTGATTTCAATTGAAACGACAATTGAAATATGCTGCTGTTAGTTATTTATATTGCTATATCTATGACATTATCTGTATTTGTTCACCTGTGACACCTGACATCATTTTCTGTTATTTATATTGATATATATATATGTCATCATCTGTATTTGTTCACCTGTGACACCTGACATCATTTTCTGTTATTTATATTGATATATATATATATGTCATCATCTGTATCTGTTCACCTGTGACATCTGACACCCTTATCTGTTATTTATACTGATGATATATGCCTGTTACCGTTGTTATATTATTATCATATCTGTTATCACTCTGCAAGTTCCCTGTTAGTATAGTATCACTATGGGTTGAAATGATACATACCCGAACGGACTTTAGAATAGGAGAAAATCGTTATGGGTTGAAATGATAAACCCAAGCGATTTTCAAATTAAATTAAATTTGGGATTTCGGGTTGAAAAGATAAATATCCGAATATATTTTAAATTGCGGATTGAAATGATAAATATCTGTATCACTTGACCATAGGATAGAAAATTATATACAGACACCGTTGGTCTATATATAAATGTTTTGAAAAACATTTCTACGGATTTGAAAGAAATATATGGTTTTAATAAATAATGATTTTAAAGATTTATTAAAGTTGATTTAATAAAGTTGATTTGAATCAATATGAAATATGTTTAAGTATTTATTTATCTATATTTTCAAATATAGAGTTTATAATGATTTGAAATTGATTTGAAATTATATTTGTTTAAGAATTATACTTAAATTAAGTTTGATTTGAAATCTATTAAATTTGAAATTCTAAAGATATGTTTTAACTTGAATTTGATTAAAAGTGACTTTAATGAATATTTCAAATGATATAAATTTAAATGGGATATTTTGTTTATTTGAATTTGTGAATTGAAGTTGTATTAGATGTTATTGAAATGTTAAATATTTAAAGCTTTGAAATATATTGAAATTGAAATGGCTTATTTTATGGTTTAAATATGTATTTGAAATCGATAGATTGGAATGGTTATTTTGAAACTAAATTGAATTGAAATTGATGATTTGAGATTTAATTAAATTTTAATTTTGGAATTCGAGTTTATGTAAATTGATTTGTGAATATCTAAACTGTTTAAAGGAAAGTGTTGTGATTTCCAAAATGCTATGATTTCAAGTTTGATTTCCAAAGTGTTATGATTTTAAAAGACTTATGATTTCGAAAGCAATATAACTTTGGAAAGTGATATGATTTTGAAATGTATTTATCTGAAGGAAAAGTGATATCGTTTTTATATGGTTTTGAAATGGCAATGATATGTCGGTTTTGAAATATAACTATTTTGAAATTTTATTAAATGACCATCGGTGTAATAATACGTAGTTATTAAAGAGACCGGGATCGGATATGGACATACTCTCTGTCGATACCGAAACCACTTTAATAACTAATATACGCGGAGTGTTGATCCAGAATGAAGTGGATGGTTTGGTGAACGCGTTGACTGAAGAAAGAGAACGTTTTTGGATGACCCCTGACATGACTAAAACAGGAGCCGCGCCGGGCCATTGAGGATCGCCATCTCTAGCGGACACACTTCTTCGATACCATATCTATTACTTTTATGATTCGATTTGGGTGCACCCCTCGATTTGGGAGTGTTGTTTCGCGGTGTTGGGGTAGTAGATGCTATGCCCAACATCAGTCTGGATCAGGCAACTACTAGTATCCTAGTTGGTATCGCCTCATGTACCTTGTCATACTGATTATCCTATTCGCGACAACTACGTTTTGTTTTGTACCTTTAGTATATGGATTGCCCTCTGGTGACTTCCGGTTTTGGGGAAACTACGGTCTTGTATATGCTCTTGGGAATAAAAATGTGTTAAGGGTGGAATGGGCCATGACTTAACGCTATTTTGATATCGTACTTTACTGATTAGACATTATCTACTTAGCGTACATTACTACCTAGTAGATAGTTTAACGGATCCTTAGAGGATGGTTATCCCAAACATCCTTTGAGTTACTTGTATTTCAGTCGTTATTTCACTTGAGTTGGATTTATTGATATAAGAATGTTAATCCTGACTCGAGTGTTTTGTGTTTTCTTTACGCTCGGGTCAGACTGAGTGTACCAGTATTCGAGACTCACCTTTGGAGTTGGAGCTTCGCTTGGAGATCCAACTATCTATCCAGCTTTCGGATATTCAGTTGATTCCAGTGATGTATTCTGATATTGTATTTGACTATTGTATTCGAGACTTCTGTTGTATCTTGTTTAACTCTGTTATATATATAGTAGCTTCATGAACTACTATTCTTTTGTTTCCGCTGCATTATTGTTATATTACTCTGTGTCTGTGTCTGTGACCTGTGATTATTTTATTTACTGTATATGTTGAGTTTTGCCAATTTAAATTAACAACGCGGTATTTTGAGCAATTCAACACCGGCATGAGTGTCTACCTATACACTTATAATGGATGCGAATGGTCCAAATATCGGGTCGTTACATAAACACTAAGGTAAACCTTTCGAAAATATTGGGGAATCACTCCTTCGAAACCTTTTCTTATTACCTTTCGAAGGTATTAAAGTATACTACTGAAAACAAACCCTTCGAAAGCATTGGGTTCAAGAAAAACAGGTGGAATAACCTTTCGAAACCATTTCTTTCGAAACCTTTGGGTTTAACTTTCAAAATATCAAAAAGGGTCTTAAAACAATTAAGTAGAAAGCAACTCTTTCAAAAGCTATTTCCTAATTAAAGAAGTGATGGCGTTAAAACCTATCCCTTTGAAAGCTTTGGAGAAGCGGCTTTAATTTGAAAACAAGGGACCCTTTTGAAAGCACTACTTCGAAAGGAAAAAGCCGGTAGCTAGGGGTAATGAACTCATCGAAAACTTCCTTATAAAATAAAGGCGCAACCTCTTTTGGAACCATTCCTTAAAATCATTTAACCAATACGAAAGCTATCTAAGTCGAAAGTATTCCTTTCGAAAGCAAAGCAGGCACAATTTCATTTGAAACAAAGCAAAGCTTCGACCTCTTCGGAACCCCATGCTTCGGCTACATACCTCCCGCCTATGTCCAATTCACTACGTACCAAGCCTTTGATACCATGTGCATTGGTTTCAATAGTGATGGAGGCGAAGGAAATTAGTCGAAAGCTAGATGCCGAAAGTGGTAGAACATGTAAAAATCATGTTTAAACTGATTTTAAACCTTTTAAAGCAATTCTTCTCAACTAACCTGCCTTGTTTGTAAAAACATGATTGATTGCTAATTTCTTTTCTAAAAGTACTGCCAAAATTTCTTAAATAACAATTTAAATTATTTACAAAATGTCCCTTCTCCTTTTATAAATATATAAAACATTTAAGTCTCATACCTTAAATAATTCCATATACTTAGTAAAACACTTAGGAAAATTCTACAAAAATTTACATAAATCACTTTTATTATGTTTTCTAACATATTTAATTTTCTGACCCAAAACATATATATAATTGCCGTAATTAATTTTAAACCCAAATAACCATTTTCTTCACTAGAAAATCAATGATAAACCCACATTAATTCAGAAAATTATAAAACTTGAAACCCATCACTAAAATATCTTTTTTGACTATATACTAAAATTGCAAGGCATTTGGATGTCATTTGATATGTTTTCCAATCCAAAACATGTTATAAAATCAATATGAATAAGCATAATTCATCAACAAGCATGTATATATCTAAACATCATTCAAAACATGGCAATATACTTGCAAAAACATTTGAATCTGATCCTAGAAACCGAAACATCAAAAAATATAAGATGTAAATATTATTCACCTTTAGCTTTGTTGTTATGGAGTTGAGATTTGATCTTGGATTAAGTTGATTAGCTTCTTCCTTTTTATTTAGCTTATCTTCCCCGTTTTCTTCTTTAATGGTGGTCGGCCTCTAGTTTTAGTGTTTTAGATTGTGAATGTGAAAAATGTTATGGTATGATGGGTTTATGGTTTAAGAATGTAGCTTATTCCTATATTGCCCCTTGTCTAATTTCCCTCTCCTATTTCATTTTAAACTCATTTAATTCATTACTTAACTAGGCACGACTACCCCTTATTTATTCAAATCTCAATCCCTTAACCATTTAATCTTTACATTATCCTATTTAATTTAGCTAACTAAATCTCTTGAATAATGTTATCTAAAATTAGGGGTGTTACAGAGGGCGTTTATGGGAGTTTATCCATACAGTTGGATCATGTCATTGGGGCTCGAAATTCCTGAGATGGCCGATTTTTGGTCGATTTCGCGTGTGTGGCAGGTGTATTTTGGCAGCGGCATGGCTGACATGGTGAGGTCGGAAGGTGGAGAGCGGAGGCGCAGTCTCGATGGTGGTGCTCGATCGTAGCGAAGCGGCATGTGGCGGTGGTGTTGGTGGCTCAAAGTCGACAGCTGTTGGGTTAGGTGAACGTTAGGATTTGGGGGAAGGTAAAGTTAATTATGATTTTTCCCATCGTTTTATTTAAATTTAATTTTAAATTTTAAATTTTCTAACTTGAATAAATTTTGCATGCGAACTCCAATTCACGCGTGGTTTCTTTCATTGGACTCGTATTGAAATTTTGGACAATATGAAGCTAGTTTGGTTTAATTTGGAGACTGTTGAGATTTTGGGCTTCTGTTGGATTTTTATGGGCTAAAATCAAAGGTGAGTGATTGAACCCACTCATGCAATACTAGAATTTGCGATACAAGTTAAATTAAAATCATGAAGTGATAAAATTTCATTGATTGCTATTTGGTAATTTAAATTGACATTTAAATTGAATTTGAATTTGATATTAAATTGCATTGACATTTAAATTAATATTGAAATTGAATAACTAGTTAAACACCCCGACATTTGATAACTAGTTACTGTTGTGATATATTGGTTGATTTGGATGTTGATTGCAATTGGATGCCTATTGATTGATATGTTGGGTGTACGATTGTTTATTTATTTTGACATATCCCTGGTTATCACCCTATATATTATTGACATCATATAAATTGTCATTTGGATTATTTGAAATGAACGAAGAAATAAGTTGAAATGATATATACCTATGACATTTAAATATGGGTTGAAATGATATATTCCATCCATGTAATTAAAATTGAAATAACTTATCACTTGGCCATAGGGTAGAAAAGTATATACGGACATAGAATTTGGTTAAATTAAATGTTTTTAAAAATCTTGAATTTGAATTGCTTTAAACAATATATTTTTTATAGAAAATAAAATTGGATTTATATGAATTGAATTAGTTTCAAATTCGAACTTTGGAATTTTGGAATGGAAACAGTTTAAATGGAATTGTGTTAAGGAATTTAATATGAAGTTATTAACTTTAAATCTTACGGTTGAATTTGAAACATAATGTAAATTTATCTGAAATGAATTGTTTAAGGGTTTAAATATTGAAATTTTAGCTTTGAATTTATTTTTAATTAAAGTGGTTAAATTGGTATTTTGAATTTTGGGATTTGAAGTCGATTGGATTAAAAGGTGAAAATTGTATTTACTTTGCTTTGAAATTTGGACCTGAGTTCAAATTGCTTAAGGAAAGGAAGAAATGGTTTTGATTCAAACTCAATTTTAAAAATAAACTATTTTAAGTTTTAAAAAAAAATTATTTTTATAATCAAATTATTTTAATATATAAACTATTTCACATATTCAAACTATTTTCAATCTTCAAAACAATTCTAATTATCTATATTATTTTCAATATTCAAATTATTTTAATTATCCAAACTATTTTCAATATTTAAAGTATTTTAATTATTTAAAGCTATTTTCAATATTCAAACTATTTTAATTATTTAAAATTATTTTCAATATTCAAACTGCTTTAAAATTGGAAACTATTTAGATTTAAACCATTGATTTAAATACGAATGTTTTGATATGAAAGTATAACCTATTTTTGAATTCGAAATGATTTTGAAGTGAATTTGATATTTCGATATGAAGTATGATTCATTCTTGAAATTTAAAAGAACCAACCGGTGTGAAAAATGATGTTTTGTTGTTAAAGAGACCAGAGCCGGATGAATGGCATACTCTCAGTTATTCTGCAAAAATCACTTTAATAGCCGTGTATATGGTGGATGTTATCCAAAATGTAGAGGTTGAATTGGTGGTATTTACTAGAATGAAGAAAGAGAACTGTGATGGATGACCCCGACACTTGTGTCAATTTGAAATGACTAAAACATGAGCCTATGTCTGACCAAGGTGTTAGCTACCTTTAGGGGCCATCACCCTTCGTATTACTATATTGATTTTGACTTGAGCGGTGCATCTTGATTTGATTTTGGGGGTAATGGACTCAGTCAGCAATCGTTGCAGCGATTTGTTACGACCAGCCAGAAAGGGTAAACTGGTATAATCCTACCTTGGGCATTGCCTCACGTGCCTTGTCATACGATTATCCTTATACGAGCCTACTAAGATTTTGTTTTAGTATCGTACCTATAGAGGACTCACTAGCTACCGATGTTACCGGTTGTGTTACAGGACATGCATAGAATACCTTCTTAAAATGTGTTAAATGGGATAAATGTAAAGCCTTAATGATATTTTAATACTTTACTTTACTGATATAGACACTACATACATAGTATATCTTACTATATAGATAATTTAATGGATCCTTAGGAGATGGAAAATCCCGTAACATCTCTAAAGTTATTTGCACCCATATTTCACTTGATATTGATTTAACTTTATAAGAATTTTTAGTTCTGCCTCGAGTGTTTTGTCTTTTCATTAAGCTCGGGTCAACATGAGTATTTCAGTGTCGAAAGGCGTTATTCCTGGAAGATAAAGACATAAATTGATGATCGTATTTATTATTATTATTCGGCTGCATTATTTGGTATGTTTGTTTATTGTACTCTAATTATGTGGTAAAATGAAAGTTAAATTTATTATAAAACAGCTTCATGAACTGTTTATGTTATTATTATATTTTGTGATTCTATTATGAGATTCTAATTATTGTTTTGTTCTCTTCTTATTTTCTTATTAAACCCCATTGATAATCTGCCCTTTTGGATGGTTTGAGTTAGACTTGTGTGCTTTATTGCCGACTTAAATTGTCCAAAAATGGTGGGTCTATGTGAGGTTTAAGGCTACGTTTTACCTTTTTAGCAAACCCCACTTGGAATGTTAACACTGCCCTCTAGGCAACAATGCGATGCCAGCATTTATCCATACAAGCTGTTCAGGATATGAATAAAACGAAGGCACTACTTCTACTGCATCCACTTAGAATTCCGACGATTCGTATTTTTAAGGATAGGATCTTTAAATAATGGATTTAAATTTTGAATCATTAATTAAATGATAGTCCAAGAATATGATTTTCACATACGGCCGAATCAGGACTCAAGACCGCTTCTGTTGAGTTCGAATTGACGTTGCAAATTAAAATGAGTATAAGCATTGCTGTATTTGCTGAATGGGCGATATGATGGCTGAAACGAACTCGAAAAGCATAAAATTATCATCCTAGGGTGCAATCTTAGATTGTGACGAGATTTATACTGTTGGAACCCAAAAAATGAGGTGATATACGTAGACGAGTTTCGTTGCGATCGAACGCGTCACGTGATCGTACGAGCTCGAAATGTAAGATGATTTATTTGAGAAATCAAATAAATCATAATATAATATTAATATAAATTAAACCCTCTCTTTCCCTTTGTAATTCATTTTCAGATTTACTGTTCCATTGAAGAATCATGGATGCTCCCTTTCTTTTTATTCAAAAATCAAAATCTATCTATTTACTTAATGAAAAAATTACGAGAGAAGATTCATTGATCGAACACAGGGTGAAGAGCCTAAATTCTATATGCTCAATCTAGCGTGCGACCACTATTGGCAACGTCGATGCCCTCCATGGCCGGTGGAGCTACAGGTGACGATAAGTGAAACAAAGATCACCGTTGGATTTCGCGAAATAAACCTTTCCATGAAAGCTTGTTGGATCAGATTGAGAATTGCAAAACCTCGTTCGTGGCCAAGTTGATCTCATGGCATCAGGTTACGATCTCAAGTAGGTAATTGAGTTGCATAATTTTTATTCAGGGCGGAGAGTTTGCGTAGAGTGATTCGTTGGTGAAGACGGATCTTCGTTTCGTCGAGTAATCAAGGAGAAATCAAAGAGAGAAGGATATAGGATTAGCTGCATCCACTGATACATGTATAAGTGATAGGAGATTAGAGTTTAGGGAGAAATATTAGGGTAATATTAAGTTAATTAATTATTTAGTTAATCTCATTTCTTATATGATCCATATCTTTTGCATACGAGGTCCATTTTAGATGATGTTTCCTGCGCTGTGCTCATGATGGAGAGCTCGACTCTTGGATTTGGTTTAGACAACTTTTGTGGAGGTAAGTGATATTGTCTCTCACCATACTATGGTTGTTAGCGTAATATTAAATCGATGTTTTGAACTGGTTTCTAACTTTAAAATGTGAATTTTTTATACTTAAACACACACTTGATGTTTATAAAAGAAAATAAAATATTTTAAAATGGTTTTATATTGGATATTACATTATTCCCGTCAACGTGTTATTTTTAGGGAATTACTAGATTTGGACTATTTTTGATGTGAATTCCCTCATTAAATGATTAGACACATTATGCATGTTTTGTGTATATTATATTGGATTTATGTATGCTTATTGGTTGTATATTTACTTGGCTGAAAACGCGGATTTAGCAGCGATTGAGTGTTAGGAAAATATTTTGTGCATTAGGGTTTCGTATACGTTGATCGAAAACCTAATGAATGGGATAAGTTGTAGAGGTGGGTTAAGATATGTGCTCGACTAATCTGAAGGTGAAGGATGAGGCTTTGGACTTCAGGATGGATGTCGAACGTTTCAATTTGGTTTGAACTTATCTATTTTTGGCTAAGTACATGACCAAAGTGGTTGGTATTGAATATAGTAGAGTGTTCAGTGCTCATCACTATTGGTGATTAGCAATTTGGCCGATCTTTGGCATAGACAGTGAGGAGACATTGAGGTGCGCGATGTGATGGTTTTTTTGTATGACCCACTTAGACTCTTAATGTTATTGCTCTACGGCGGGCAATTTCAATGGTGAGGCCGTGATGTGACTCTTTGACATATTAGTTGGTACTTCGGATGGTTACTCGATAGTGCATGAAGTTAGATTCCGAGGTAGATAGTTTTAGAACTCTGTAGATCATGTTGTTGGTGTTGGCTCTTTCGCATCAAAGGTGGATGGCGATGTAACAGCATGATCAAAGCTTTGCATCTTTCGTATGTGACTCATGGTGGGAGTAAGTTCCAAAGGTTAGAAACTCTAAATCTTTGGTTTATGACTCGTGTAGGAAGTGATACCGAGAGGCTCGGTATTTAAAGGAGTCGTGGAGTGGAGGAACATGGTGGGTTCCTGGATAATGAAAACTGAATTGAGCAAGTAGGGCTCTGATGGATGTGTATGTGCTAAGGGATCATTAATAACTCAGATGTTTTCTATTGTACTCGAAGCAAGGGTATTATTTGTGGGGACGCCCATGGATCATGTTGGAATCTATATACCTTGGACCTGTGGCTTTGGTTCTACTGTCTAGCTTTGGGCTACGAGAAACGTATCGAGCTTTGGTTCAGTGCTCTATCAAAGAAAGGGAAGGGAAATGGCATAACCATTTGAGGTATGTTTTCCACTTATGGCATTCCCATACGTGTTTCACTTGACGTCAAGGTTTCATATTCCTTTATATCTAGTGACTTGATAGATAGATTGGGATTGAGACTCAAGATAGTTAACCGACCTTTAATTATGACATGACCTAGTTAGGGGCTCAGCCAGCCTATACATGGTTTGTTAAGACTTTGTCTTATTGAGTCAGGGATGTTTGTTTGTTTGCTATTGATTTGTTTTGGGGTTTAATTGGGTTCAATATTATAGTTTGGGAATGGACTGGCTGAAGGGATACGAAATAGTGGTGAATTGTGAAAGGCGGTTGGTGATGATTAGGGTTGTGGATGAGCGAATGTTAGTGATTGGCTACCTATAGAGGATGAGGTTATGGTTAGCTTTCTAGATTCCCTTGATATTCCACATGTTGAGTTGTCATTGTGCCTATAGCTAGAGAGTGTCCAGACATATTTGATGAGGTAACCTGATTACCATCGTATAGGAATTGAATTTCGTATCGATCTGGTTAGACGTGCTGGACTAGTAGTTATGCCTTTAAGGCATACGATGCCTAAAGAGCAGAGGAAGTTAAAGGTGCGAGCGAATGACCTATGGAGGTGATGGTTCATTCGTAGGAGCATATTTGGGAAGGATACACCTGTAGTGTTCTCCATTAAGGCCGATATATCTTTGAGGTTGTTTGTTGATTATTATTAGCTGAATGAGATGACGAGCTAGTATCCATTCTTTCTTATTAATAGCTTATTCGATCATCTCTATAGTGAAAGAATGTTCTCTTAGTTGGACCTAGGAATGGGGTTTCACTAACTGAGAGTAGCTAGGGAGAGTGTGTCGATGGGGTTTGATTGGATTGGTTAGGCCGTTCGGGCTAACCAACATGTCGGCATACCTTGTTGATCTCATGGACCATGTTTTTATGGATCACTTAAGTGGGTCAATGCTTATGCTCATTGATGATGCTATCATCTACTCATGAATGAAAGAAGAACACAAGGCACGATTGATGATGGTATTATAGGTGTTGAGAAAACACCGATTGATGATGCTTTTTTTACAGTATCACTTCTGAAGGAGGCAAGTGAGATGATTGGGTCATGTTGTTTCAGAGTAGGACATCGCTGTAGATCCTACAGAGGTTATGGCAGTCCAAAATTTGAATAGACCCAAGGTAGCAGCACTATTAACCTATTTGATGAGAGAGAATTATATATTTATTTGAGACGCGAGGTGAGGACACAAGTTAATGAGTCTGACTAAAATGTTGATGAGTGCACCGGCGTCACTCATTCCAAGTGGGATTGAGGAGTCAAAAGTACACACATGCATGTGGTACTTAATTGGGTGCAGTATTGATACCAAAAGGTAAGCCTATCGTATGTTAGTCGACAACCAAGACCGCACGAGAGCATTCGACTTTTGATTCAGATTTGGTGGTGATTGTGTTCGTTTTGGAGATTTGGAGCTACTAAATATTAGGAGAGATATTCGAATGGTTCAGGGATTCCACATCATTGAAGTATCTCTTCTCCTGGAAGGATCTCAACCTTTGCCAGTAGCGATGGTTGGAATTCTTCGTCTCCTATGACTCTGACATTTCTTATACGTTCGTAAGGGAAATGTAGTTGTTGATGCTTTAAATGTAAGACATACCAGTTTAGGAGCAATATTCCTAGAGTGGTCATTACTCGAGTTTATCAATGGTTATGACTTTAGAACTCAATGGGAGCTATCGCCAAGGGTGATGGATAGTCTACCATCATACCTGCTTTGATTTAGCGGATCGATACTAGTCGGACGTGTGAAGCTAGACTAGTGGAGACCATGGCTAAGTTAGTGGAACGAGTAGTTTCTATAAAGGTGTTGTAGTGTGGACCCGACCGAGATTGTGGTTCTGTAGGGATGGGAGATTGTTTGTTCTTGAGTAGTGGGAACAGATATTTATAGGCTGCATCGATGGATTGCTGAGGATTAAGGATGGTATGATAGCATTTGAGTCATAATCGATTGATTGACGAAGAATGCTAGATTTGTATTCTTTAAGTTTAATAGCACGACATTCGAATTTGTCGAGTTATATGTAGAATGGATAGTGCGAGTCCATTGTGTGCCAAGATCATTGTAAGTGGCTGAAACCCATTGTTCATTGGTGGGTTTTGGGAGAACTTATAAAGGGTGTTTGGAAATTTAACACCAAATTGACTAGATGATATCAACACTGAAATAGGAAATTCGAGACCTCGTAGGCCTATTTGTACCAATAGATGTGTTACGAAGGTGATAGGATATGGGAAGACGAGAAGAGCATCAGGACCGCTTGTCCGGAGCTCTTCACCTGGTGAGATTTTAATTTTTTATTATCGACTTTCATATTGGTTATCATATTTTATGTTTTATACTAGATAGTTTAGTATCATGCATGCTAGGATAAGCATGGATGTTACTTTTTGATGTTTGATCTTATGTGTTCATGTTTGAGGTTAGATTGTTTGCATTTGGTATGATAGCTTATGCTTTATGATTGTCAAGCATGCAGGATAGTTATGGTTTGATATAGCATACTTAAGATGATGTCTATCTATGATCTAGTATGTTTAAACACATGATGTTACATTTTTGTTTAGTCCTCTTTGTTGAGTGCATATTCAGGTACATGGAAGCAAGCGTTGGCTATTTGGATGCTTATCCACTTTTGTTTGCATCTAAATGGTATGTTCTTTCTATAAAAGAGGTATGTAACATCTGTAGTGTAGATTTGCTGATATATGCTTGGTTGTCCTCGAATATGATATGCTTCAGATATGAGATGTATTTTTTTTTTGTACTTGGATTTTTTTCGGACCTAACCGTGCAAAGGAGGTGCTGCCATTTTTTACGAAATTCGAGGGACTTTTGAAGGCCTATGGGTTAGGAGACGTTCTCTTTACTTTGTGATTTTGGGAACGAAATCCTTTTAAGGAGAGGAGAATGCAACGACCCGTATTTTTAACGAAAGGATATTTAAGTAATTGATTTAAATATTGAATCATTAATTAAATAAAGGCCCAAAAATATGATTTTTTGCATATGATCGAATCGGGACTCGAGATCACTTCCGTTGAGTTTGGATTGACGTTGTGAATTAAATGAGTATAAGCATCACTATATTTGAAGATCGAGTGATCCCATGGTCGAAACGATCTCGAAAGTGTGAAATTATCATCCCGGGGCGCAATCTCATATAGCGACGAGATTTATACTGTTGCAATCGAAAAAATGAGATGACGTAAGCAGACGAGTTTCATTGCAATCGGACGCGTTGTGTGATCATACGGGCTTGAAACATACATGATTTATTTGAGAATTCAAATAAATCATAATATAGTACTAATATAAATCAAACCCTTTCCCTCTCCAGTTTATTCTTATATGTACTATTCCATTAAAGAACCACGGCTGCTACCTTTCTTTTCATTCAAAAATCAAAATCCATCGAATTACTCAACAATAAATTACAAAATCAGATTCGTTGAGATTGGATCGAGGAGAGCATCGAATCTACATGCTCGACCTAGTGTGCGATCACCATTGGCGACGTTGACCTCCTCTATGGTCGGTCTAGGGTTTTTATTAGGCAAAGCTACAGGCGGTGATAGGAGAAACGAAGATCACCATTGGATTTCTCTTCATGAAATAAACCTTTCCACCAAAGCTTGTCAGCTCTGGTTAAGAATTGCAAATCGTGTCCATGGCCAGGTCGATCTTATGGCATTAGGTTGCAACCTCGAGTAGGTGATCGAGTTGCATCATTTTGATTCCTGGACAGAGAGATTGCATACCGTGATTCTTTAGCGAAGACGTTGCATCAATTTCATCGACTAATCAAGGAGAAATTGAAGAGAGATGGATGTGGGATTGGGTGCGTGCCCTGATACATGTACAGGTGATGGGGGATTAGAGTTTGGGAAGAAAGATTAAGGTAATAATTAGTTAATATTAGGTTGATTAATTATTTATTTAATCTCAATTCTTATATAATTCATATCTTTTGCATACGAGGTACGTTTTGGATGTGGTGTCTTGTATTGCGCTCGTGTTGGATAGTTTGGATAGTTTTTATTAAGGTGGGTGATATTGTCTCTCACCATACTATGATTGTTAGAGTAGTATTAAATTGATGTTTTTAATGGTTTCTAACATTAAAATGTGATTTTGTTATACTTAAACACATATTTGATTTTTAGAAAGAAAATAAAAATATTTTTAAATGGTTTTATATTGGATATCACATTTTTCCCATTGACGTGCTACCTTTTGGGAATTACTAGATTTGGACCATGTTTGATATGAATTCCCCCATTAGATGATATAGACACATTATACATGTTGTGTGTATATTGTGTTGGATGTATGTTTGCTGGTTGTATGTTTGCTTGTTTTTAGTGGAAAACACCGATTTTGTGGCGATTGAGTTTAGGAAAATATCTCATGCATTAGGGTTTTATACACGTTGATCAAAAACTTAATTAAGGGGATAAGTTGTAGAGGAGGGTTAGGATACATGCCAACTAATTCGGAGGTGAAAGACGAGGCTTTGGACTTCAAGATGGATGCCGGACGTTTCTATTTGGTTTGTACTTATCCATTTTTAGCTAAGTACACGACCAAAGTGGTTGGTATTGACCATTGTAGATTGGTCAATGCCCATCACTATTGATGATTGGCGATTTGGCCAATCTTTGGCATGGATGCTGAGTAGACTTCAAGGTGCGCAATGTAATGGTTTGTTCGTGTGACCTACTTAGAGTCTTGATGTTATTGCTCTACAATGGGTGATTTCAATGGTGAGGCGATGATGTGGCGCTTCAACATGTTAGTTGGAACATCGGATGGTTACTCCATAGTGCGTGGTTTTAGATTCCTGGGTTGTTAGTTTCAGTTCTCTTTGGATCATATTGGAGGTGTTGGCTCGTTCACATCAGGGGTGGATGACGATGTAACAGAATGGTAAAAGCTTTGTATCTTCGGTTTATGACTCGTGGTGGGAGTAGATACCAAAGATTAAAAACTCTGTATCTTTAGTTTGTGACTCGTGTAGGGAGTAGGTACCAAAGAGGCTCGATATTTGAGGGAGCCATAGAGTGGAAGAATGAGGGGGGTTTCCTAGATAATGCAAATTGGATTGAGCAAGTAGGGCTCGGATGGATTTGTATGAGCTAAGGGATTGTTGATAACTCGGAGTGTTTTCTATTGTACTCGGAGCAGGGGTATTATAAGTTGGGACACCCACGGATCATGTTGGGATCTGTATACCCTGGACCTGTGGCTTTGAGTCTAGTGTCTAGCTTTGGGCTATAAGACACGTATCGAGCTTTGGGCTACGTGATACGAGAGTACAACTGAAAACCAGGATTTTCCATTAGTCCCCGGCATGGTAGCCATACGAGTTATCATATATCTAGAGCAAGCTGAGTACCGGTTAGTATTGTTTGATAGATGTTATGTTTGTTATGGTTGTTTTGCTAGCCACCTGTCACTCTAGGGATGTCACATGACGTAGGTATTGTGGATAGGGATGCCTAGGCACACTGACAGTTTACTTAGTATGGAGTACCTTTTATGATGTTGTAGAGTAGCATATTGTCGATGTTATGTGCTGACTTTTTAGTTGCAAGGATAGGTCAGGTATGATTCATATACCCTTTGTTCCATATGCTATATCAGCTTTTATAGTATTTTGAGATTGTTTATCACTTACACTAGATTGTTGTCTGACCCGAGGTTTTATGTTTTGCTTCATATTATCTTGGGTAATCTTAAATGAGCAAACTAGGGAGCAGGTATGGATGGCATATGGAGTTCTGCAGATGGACTATAAGGAGGTAACATTTATTCATACTTTTATTTGAGTTTGTTATTGTGTATTCCACTATATAACACTATGGAACCTTGATAGTGTTTGACTTACTGTTATTAGAGGCAATTTATCGGTTGAGTTTATTTATCAGCTGTATAAACTCTATTAGTATTTTGTATAATTGTATGAGCCTATATAATTTGATTCTGTGGTTCATGCAGTTATTACCGTCTCGACTATTTTATATCTGTGTTGGCTATTGTATTTTATCTGATGCGATTCGTTGTGAGATATACGACTGATCATGTGATTATTTAATGTTTCTTTTTTCTTCTCTTCTACTCTCTTCTCCTTTGTTCTCTTCTTTACTTCTTTTCTTTCCTTGGAAAACCGTCCTACATCAGAGGTGTAGGGCAGTCATTACAGGAATCACGCTCAGGGTTAGTAGTAAGTAGTACTTGCACTTTAAAAAATTCCGTCTACGATTTCATAATCTTCAAGATGTCTTCAAATTCGAATGTTTATGCTGGTTCGAAGTGGATTTCAGATAATATATTTAATCCCAATCTCTCCAAACCGACAGTCGATGGTTTCAAAGCAGGCCAAGATTTGATAGTCGGTTATTTAACGATCACATAAACAAATAATTCAACTAGAGATTTTATTCCATATGGTAATCAAGCAATAATACTTGTATCAAAATACTTTAATTAATCCGTTCATTAATTAAAGTCACTTTGTTAATACTTGTATCAAAATACTTTTACCAAGATATATCCACAAACCCTCTCTACTCTTTTCAATACTTGGAAAAGTATTTATATACTTATCTCAACGATATAAGTATATTCACAAACCAATTTACTCAATACTTAGAAAAGTACTTATATACTTATCTCGATGATATAAGTATATTCACAAACCAATTTAATTTCAGTACGTAGAAAAGTATTTATATAATTATCTCAATGGTATAAGTATATACACAAAACACTATACTTTTAATACTTCAAAAATATATCCATATACTTATCTCAGTGGTATAAGTATATTCACAAATCTTAAAAAAGATTTCATTTTCAAAACCATACTTAATTGGGATAAAACAAATGTCATTTAAAACATTAGTAACAATGAACCCAAAACACTTTTGGTGTAAGTAAATGGATTGTATAAGAAATCATACCAAATATACTGACCACCACTTCCCAATTTCGAACTTGTACTATCCCTCGTTTAACAATATAGTCGAACAAGTTAACGTACTATCCTTGCCTCTCTACATACATTCTTAGTTCTTAGGAGAAGGGCGAGTTTCCCTACCATGGAATTTGTTGTTAAGTATGGAAAGAATACTTTCCATACCACCATAATTTAAAATGATCATTTAGAAATCAAATCTAATTTCCTTTTATAAAACACATTTTATAAATCTCCTTTATATTTATCACAATTCTTTGTTTCCAAAATTGGACTAAATAATTTCCATAAAATGATCATCCCACACAAATGTGATTTACTAATCCAATTTATCAAAATGATATCGATGTCCTTTTTACAAAATATCATTTATAAATCTATTCTTTTTATTATAAAAACACCATTTATAAAATACCATTTATAAATCTAACTTTCTATACAACATTTTATATAAAACGTTTCACCAATATTTATTTCAAAATTATTGCTCTCTTCTTTTAAAATAGAATTACGTTATTATAAACAATAAATCTTTTATTTTCCTCTAAGGTAAACATTCATTATTATATTAATTTTTCTATAAAAAATATTCCCAAAATACTTTTAAAAACATTCCCAAAAGGTTGGAGTAGAATAGAAAAGTTCAAAAACTATTTCTATATAAAATATCATAGAAAATCCGAAATTTGCATTTAATAATTATTTTCTGAATCAAAACTCATTTTAAATCTAAATAGCAAATAATAGTATTTCCAAATACTTTAATGAGGCCAATAGCTACTATAGCACTTAACCAATGCTGCTACTACCTTTATCACTATAAAGGTTCAAGTTTTAACATATATCAATGTCATATCTAATATGGCCAACTACTAAACTTTTAGCATTCAACAATTTATAAAACAAGTATATAACTGAAATTTAAAATCAACAATGGTAAGGAATCTAAATTCCTAAACAAAATTCCCTGTATTTCATTTTATATGTCATTCGCTTTTCAAGGTGAAAATTCAACCAGACCAAACCAATAAATCATTTAAGCACAAAAATAATAATTTATATGTACTATATATCATATAGTATTCATCCAAAGGTAAGTTAACTCACCAAAATTTCAGTTAATGCTTAAGTGTTCCAGTTTGATTTAGCTCAAAATTCCACTTTCTCCAAACCCGACAAAACCAATTCTAGGGTGTAGGTAACGCTTCTACGAGCACAACATAAAAGACCGCTCTCGATTAGACCTCATATAAGAAGTTATGTGATTTATAAGATTTTGAATTTAAATAATATAATTAATCACTTAATTGCTTCATTTACTTAATTGCTTGGCCTTATCCATCTTCCCCCATTCAAACACAAAGGCCATGCATACTTGCACATAAACACACAACAACCCGTGCCTTACACCTTCTCTCTCCTCCTTTCTTCCTCCTTGCTCAATGATTCGCCACATCGCCACTTCCATCGATCTCCTCTTCACAAGAGCTTCTTGTCGAACATAAGGACATCAAGCTCGCACCCCCTTCGTAACATGACATGTAGGGTTCGATCACAACCTTAAAAATGTTGCACTCCACAGACAACGACCGAGCTGAACCAAATGCCGGGGAAAGATGTACTTCGACAAGAGAAAGCCAACGCCACCCTCTGTTTTGCCAATCGTTTACTACAAATCTGCCTATCCAAAATCCTAGCCATGCCCTAACACGTCAGACACCATCAACGTCAGCCGCTTACCCCAATCCCCACATAGACTTAAAGCTCTCGACACACGAGTCTAGAGGATCTAATTTCGTGATTTTTAGTTAATTGGATCATTTGATTTTGATTTTTCTTTGAAGAGGGTTGAAATTTTTTTATTACAAAAGGAAAATAGAAAAAGAGAGAGAAGAGGAAAATGAAAAGTAAAAGAGGGAAAAGGGAAATGAAGAAAAGTCTTAAGGTTGATTTTTGTCTATTCTACAATTTCTGACACTTCCCTACACAGTATTTCATTCGTGTACGAACCGCAAACGAAAAAAACATAATAACGAGGCACAAAAATGTGACACAATCTCGAAACAACAATAAAATACACGGGCTATCTTATTCTATGAAATTTCAAAAATACCAATGTTAGCCGCATAGTACGTCAAACAATAATTTTAATATTTTCCTAAATTAAAAATTATAGAAAAATCCTATAAATTCATTTAATAGTATATCATCAAAATCAAGTTTAAAATTTGATTTTCTTATTATTTATCACATTCAAATCAAATTTGAATATTTAAATAAATTAAATATTCCTATTTAAAACGTTAAAAAGTCCAAGTCGTTACACATTGTTATGATACATAGAGTTTGAAATGCCATCAGTTTACACTTCTTTTATTTTGTTTGTATGCTATCAGTTTACTTTTTTTATTTGGTTTGTTTAATATTGTAGGGTTTGATTTCTTTATAATATTGCCTTCAGATAAACAGAGTTTTGATGCTCGTCCTTGGTACAAAATAGATACATGATTCTGCCTAACTTGGAATATGTCAAGAAACTGATGGCGTATCAGGTATTTAAAAATATATTAATACATGTATATTTGTTCATAAAAGAAAATTTTGAGCATGAGAATGAAATGTTATTGTAATGAACGTCTTTCGACCCCCAAATGTCGACACTAACCATCCATGCTATTTATGTGCCAAGCATCCAAGTGTTAGAAAGACAGAAAGTTAGGGTAAAGAAAAAGAAGAAAAGGAACAGGAAAGAGGAGAACAAAAACATCTGAATCTCACACCGGAATGATAACATATAATATCAAAAGATAATACACAGAGCCACTCTAATATACATAGCATTTCAGAGTTACTTATCAGAGTACTATCATCAGTTCAGTTATAACAGTATGTCCTTACGGTTGCTAATATATACACACACATACATACATAAAGTAATGCAGTGGAAATAAGAGTATGGTAGGTAAACATCCAGCTCCTCTTCAAGAGCTCAATGAACATCAATGAAAACCTGCCTTTCAATACATCAAACAAATCATTTTGTAACACTTTTTCCTCTTTAATTCATCATAGTTATTACCGTTACTAACTAGTTACAAATATTTCCATGACAATCAACTGCAGTGGTTATTACCATTATAAAATTTCATAATTTCGTAATTAAGAAAAAGTAATGTGGACAGACTTGTAATTTCCTCCGGATTCTTACTTATCACAATTCTAATGCTTGAACGCTTTCATACTTCCTCCTTCCTGCTTTCAATCTAGGGTTGCTGCCTTATCCATAGATTCGAGCCCTACGTATTTAGCAGCCAAAACTACCTCGAATCCGACATTTACAATCTCGATCTGCTGTCAATTTCGTGATCCATCGATCTTGTTTGAGATATATTTGGATGTCGTTGCTTTAAGAACATCGATTTGGTCAGCTAAGATCCGTTTGTATGGTTTCCATATAAAATCCGTAATCACCATCGCCTATAACCGCCTGCTTTCACCTCATCTAGGGTAACCAACATCGCCTCTTCAATCCTTCAGGTATTTTATCATTTTTCTATTTGTAAAAATGTAATTTTATTTACGATTTGATTTTTAATTTCGATTCCAGTTCTAATTAAAGGTCAAATTTTGTTTCATGTATCATATGGTTGAAATTTTTGTTTTATGTATAAGTTTTGATTTTGAATTTTGTTGGATAATGAGTTCGCATTAACAAGTGTTCAAAACTAAGATAAGTTTACTTCTATATAAAAATAAGATAAATCAAACTTCAAAACTAATAGACCCATTAGAAATTTCAAACCGTAATTATATGACAGACATAAAAAGGAATATAGGATAATAAGTTTGGTTCACAAGGTACGCTGGTTGTTAAAAGGACAAACCTAAAATAGGAGTGACCCTTAATAGAATAACATATCATTAGCATATAAGAATTCTTGGAGGAAGAAATCGGTTCAGAGTTATATAGAAGGTGCTAAAAGACTTGCCTTTTGAGAAAGTTCATCCATCTCTTTCCCAACATCAACATACCAACCTTGAAGGCAAGGATGTATGTATTTGAGTTAACACAAGATAATGCATAACTAGTCATTAAACAAAAGAAATAGATTATACATACCACCAAGGAAAATGACAACTATCTACTAATAAGGATGTAAAGATTGAATGAGAAGGAAAACTAAGGTGCAAACTATAATGCATTAGCAATTTAGTTTCATAGTCCCAACATAAGTTAGGATGTGTAGATGTAATCTGAAAGGGTATATATAGACTATGAGAAACTATTACATCGAAGGTTTGATGAAAGCTTATAAGGGCCTAAGGATTTAGTAACATAACCCTATAGATAATGAAAGAAATTTGTTAAACTTCAAAAAAAAATTTCTCTTCTTCTTATTTTTCTCCAAAGGAGCTTGGAGGTTACAAGAATGATAATGTCAGATAACATAATAATGATTTACTGAGGGTAATAGCATTTCCTAAAATCAGGTTTTTATAACTCTTCATTAAATATTATGAAACAAACCTCATGTAGTATCATTTTACCTAAGATGTTCATTCTGTTCCCTACATTTCCTAAAAGTACCATTTACTTGATTATTTATGATTAAATGGGTAAACGTCTTTGTCGTTCTAATATTAAATGATTTAGTCCTATCACTCACTATATAAAATACAATTTTGATAGTTGAGTTCATGATTATAATTAAAGCATGAACGAAAGGATTCTTTCAATTATGGGTTATCAAGTTGATCCAAATAGCTTTAATGGACATTATCATTTTGACCTAAATAGGTTACTTTTAAGCTAAACTGCCATTTTTCAGTTCATAATCAAAAACAGAAAAATTATATTTATTCATATTCATATTCAAAATTTATGGTAGTTGTTGTAGTTACATTTCACCATTAGCAATGTTGTTCTTAATTATTCATTGTTCTGCATATGCACATGAACTATTTGTGCAAATCTTTCAACATTAATATTCATTTTTGAATAGATTTTTTTAAATGACTCACATGTCTTATACAATAAAGGTTGTTTGCTTAATATAGTTGGATTCTATGTATTATTTACATATTTGAATTGATTTTTTTAAGAGTCTGTCTAAGTACATGTTTGAATTGATTTTTTAGAGTCTGTTTAAGTACATGTTTGAATTGTATTTTTTTTCAAAAATGACTCTCATGTCTAGTTTATTTGTTTATAACACTTATTCTAAGGCTATATATATTACAAAGGTGTAATGTTAACTTAATGGTATAAATATTTAAAAAGATTTATGTATATATGTTACCAAGAGCGAAATTTTACGAAAACTAGCGAGTTTTAGTTGTCCATAATTTCCTTATTAAGTGTTGTAATAAATCAAAACCTTTTATTGGAAACTTAATGACTTGGAAGGGAAAGAAATTAAAATCCTTAAAGGATATTGTAAACTAAAATACACACATAAGATTTTACTATATACGAAAATGCAGTAATGTGTCCCCATTTACATGGTAAATTAATATACACATTTATTTAAATTTCATTGCTATTTAAAATCCTTGGAGCCAACTCTCCTCTTATTCTTTCTTTACTCTTTGTAAATGATTGTCTTCAAATACAGAGTCCATCCCTCTATCATTTCATACACTAATTCCACCAAAATGTTGTTTGGCTAAAATGTTATGGACAACACTACCTACACTCCAATTTAGTATTAGTTGCCTAGATACAAGTATAGAATAAAAAAGGTACAACCAAATTGATCCACATGTGCATGCTTATTATATATTACTTGCAAGCGTAATATATATGAGACCCTTAGACTTACGGTTTTGCTAGAATGGTATTCTTAGAATTGAACTAAAGTAATGAAGCAAACTGTAATATCTATGAAGTCGTTAGAGTTTACTGCTATTATAAGTGATAAATATACTTACCTTCCTCTTTACATTTACTAATCTGATCCCTTTCACATTAAGAAAGAAGAAGTAATTATTAAAATGATGAAAATGAGAGTGAGACTAGTAAAGTAGCATAAGAGTACTTTAGGTAAGGCATAATTACGGTGTGAAACAAAATACATAACATTGCTAAGTGTTGATTAATCATGTAAGCACTAAAATACATAGTATAACAACAACAAATATTTCATTTTGAAGAGTATTAATACAAAGGTCATTTACTTATTTGTGTCCTGGTTCCCACTTGAAATTTCATGCATATATATTAAAATATTTATTTTTATTATCTAAAGACTATTCACTATATTAACTCAATGACTGCACTAAGTGCAATTCAATTTCATTTCCATGAAAGAATGTTGTCGTTGTGTTCTTAGTTATTAATACTAGTCCACACTACTAAATTTCTTGAAGTGGGCGAAGCCCCAAATTATTAGAACTGGAAACTGGGAAGCTAACCCACTATCGAAGGAACAACTACAGTATGCTCCAAAATATTAGAACAGGGAACTGGCCAATACTATAGGTGTAGTAATATACACATTCATTCTTTAATTAATTTTACCATAGAATATTGCACATTTTCAGAATTAACAGTACTAAATTTCATCATCTATTGGTCACGTGATTTCTATTAATCAGCATCATCATTAGCATTTTTTTAACTATTATGGCATGGATCTCACATTTAACTTAATAGCATGGCTCAATTTCATAGTAGGATGTTGTGTATTCATGAGAAATATAAGCATTAATTGTTTGGACTCACATTAATGTTTTCTTCATCTATGGTTTTGGTATCAGATTGAAGAAAAGTTTAAATGGGAATAAATTTGATGTTTAACTTAATTAACTTTCAACTTAAAACACTATGATACCATGTTTAGTATATATTTTTTATTTAAATTCATATTTGAGTTTTATTTTCGAATATTTGTCTATGTACCTGGTGTAATTATTCGTGCTTACTTAAACACTCGGGTAAGTTTATAACGCTGCCTATTTGTTTGGTTTTACTCTAGTAATTACAATTTATGCAACAAGGAGGTGATAGAATAAAGGCAGCATAGCTATGTAACTAAGTAAATCAATCTTTGCATACATTGCCTATTATTTTCCCATAACTACAATAAATAGGTGTACTTATTATGTAAGGAATAATTACCTATTATTTGAACTTATTTGATTATGTTTTTATAGTGTTACTTGAGTATGTTTACAACGTTACCTATTTCATTTTCTCAACATTTGAACTTAGACAATTTTAAACTTACCTATTATTTGAACTTACTTGTTTCTTTTGACAATTATTCTAAAAATCAACAATTGTCCTAATCATGAATACAATAAATGTTACCTATTTTATTTGAACTCATAAGTACTACAAGCCATGAATTTACTGAAGATTTACAAAATATGTCATGTTCCTAACCATAATTCCATTATAGGAAATAATATTCAGAAGAGTTCACCTTACTAAAGCATAAACCCAGAGGTGATAATACAATGTAGTAGATAACCTATTGATGACAATACATTATATTTACAATTCTAGACATCTATTTAATATTATTAATCCACCTTGGTAAAATAAATTAGTTCTCTATGTGTGTAGATACATAATAGATGATGTTCACCATCTTTTGATCGTTATTACAGTTCTAATGGAGGAACTCTTTGAGGCTAGAGTTGGCAGTATTTTGTGATGAATATGTGTGATGAAAGTGAAAGTTAACAAAGAGAAAATGCAACCATCAAAGTAAATTTTAGCATTTATTTATTTATTTCTAATGGTCAGCAAATTTTGCCAAATAATTAATTTTTTAGGGTGAAGTTATGTATGTTGAATTTCTCGTACTTTAATGTTTTTTATGTATCATGAAGTTGTTGTGTATTGAATTTTGTGAAATTTGTTATGAATATATGTATTTTAAGGGAAGAACTCTCTTAAAATTTGTAACGACCCGTAAATTTCAACTGTTTTAAATACGTAATTAGTTGAAATTTTGTGAAAATTTTAGACGATAAAATTTTGAAATAAAAATTTAATATTTGGAATACGTCTAGTTAAACATAACAACTGGTAAATTTTCATCCGAAAATATGGAAGTTTATTTCGCGCGTAAAATTCACTTCAATTTAATTAGTTAAAAAGCGATGAAGATAAAATGTTTCCGAAACCTAAATATTTTACATAGAAAAATTCTAAACCATCTTCTGAGCAAGATGTCAGTTTGTCATTTTTCCAAATTCGGACATCTTTGGCTCCGTCGATCTTATTTTTCAGTGTTTTTCTTGCATTTTCCGCTATTAGAAAATTCTAATTTTTATATTTCAAATCGTGCCACTGATATCCGTATACCGTTTTGATCGTCTCGTCGTGCTGATCTCTACGGTATATTCGATTGTCAAATTCGGAATCCGGTGTACGTTGCACTTTGCGTAACGCCCACCGTACCGATACCGGTTCATTGCCTCTTATTCTTGTGACCACTGGTTTTCTATCGGGAAACTGTATGGCCAACAGTTGTTAATATTTCCAATGTCCAACTTTTTGACTTTTGACTTCGAGACTTTTGCTATCCCAAAATTTATTATTCATCACCTATTTGCTCGTGAACTGCTGCCTTTCCTCTTTCCTCTGTTACTTTTCTCTTCTTCAACATAGGTGGCCGTGCTCAATTAAACGTGCTGTCTCCTCTTCTTCTTATTTCTATTTCATTCATTCTCTTCCTCTCTCATTTTGAAAAAAAATATCAAAGCTATCGTAAACTGTTGCTATTGAGGAACCATCTTTAGAATGTTCCGATACTTGCATTAACAGCTACTGCTGTTCCCAAAGTTGAGATGGATGTCATAGAATCATTGAAGATGCACCAACCAATTGTCCTCAGAGCATCTTTTAATCGTCCCAATATTTATTATGAAGTAAGATATAAGATTGATTGGGTGATGTCTACAGTGACATATCAAATATTCTCAAATCTAGTGGGAACTCATGCTCAATTATCTACTGTCTTGAACGAGCCACTTGGGATGATTTGTCATGTCATTTTTGAAACATGGTATATCTTCGGCTGCCTACCATGCAGGGTTGAATAACAAAATGCGTTCCTTGGTTTTAAATGACTAGCTTTCTTCTAAAATACAAGTTGTTGTGGAAACTGTTGCATTCAGAATGGGAATTGATAGAAAAGATGTTCGTATGGTTTGTCATTATAACATACCAAAGTCAATGGAAGCATTTTATCAAGAGTCTGGAAGAGCTGGCCGTGATCAATCACCTTCAAGGAGTGTTCTTTATTATGGCTTAGATTATGGTACAAAGATGGAATTCATTTTAAGAAATGCAACCAAGACACAACCACAATCTTCGTCTTCCTCGAGTCCCCTGCCACGTGCTCCACATCGACAGCCCCACTTCCATCTTCCTCTGACCTTCGCCCAGCAAGTGCCGCATCCACTCTAATCCCTGCTTTGCCGAAACCCATGATCTCCTCCCGTCGCCCTCACCTCCTCCCTTTCGTCCTACCCATCACCTAGCACAGCCCGCAAAACCCAGTCGACGCAGCACACACGCCCAAATCCCACGCCAGTGCCACGTTCACATGCACCGCGTGGACACCTTGAAACCCACCATCAGCCGACGACTCATCACCCTCCGCAACAGCTGTGCCGAGCTGCACACAACCCAACCACCATCTTCATATTTCCCTTCGACAAGCGTGCGCCTCCACCGTAACTCCAGCCTATTCTCTTTCACCGCCACCCTACCTGGCAGTGATCTCCTTCCCATGTAGGCTTTCCTCCCTCTTGCTTGAGAAGTTGCTTCTTAATGTAAGTTGCTTACATTTTTACTATCTTCTATAAAAAAAAATGCTAACTGAGATATATATACATATACACGCTTTATATAAATTATGTACAAGTTTGTTATACTTTAGCATACATGGATCTGATGTACGTCTATATATATAGTATGCTGCTTCATATAAATCATTTATATAAAATTACATAATATATGCACTGTCTTGGTAGGACACTATGTCAGTTTATATAATATAGAGTTATGTTGCATTAGATTCTTGTTAGTAAATGCATATTAATTAATAATCGATGGAGTAAGTTATAGTAGTATTATATAAAAATTTGTTTTGTTATTTATAAAAGGCTGCTTGCAGTTATATATAAGTTTATTTATTGTCGACCAGAGTTTATATATGAGCTTATATTTATTTTATAGATAATGATTCATATAACATATATATTGCGTGTGTATGAATATGCTATTTTTGTTTGCATATTCCAGTCTACATAGATATTTATATATATATATATATATTCTGGGTATTACGTTTGCAGTATATCTTGTTATAAAGAAGTTACAGTATGTATATATTAGATGAGTCTGCTAAAGTACGAAATTTAGAAATACTATTATATAGCTATAAGTCTGTCACATGCAATGATATAAAGTTACAGTTATATTTATTTTAAAACATTGATTTTAAAGATATAAAGTTATGTGTATATTGATTTGTTCATTCATTTTGAATTTTATTATATAAAGGTCCCATTTGATTTTAACTATAGTGTTTAAATTCCGACGTGTTTATTTGTATATAAACTATGTATATATTGATACTTTGACCGTTAAAAATATATAAAGGATTTTAAAATATAATATATATGTTTGAACCTTAGTATATATAGGCTTATTTCCATAGTTGAGAAACTATTTGATTTTGGTAGTGACTTTTAAAATATGATATATAGAGATTTTGAATTTTAATAGGAGTTTTAAATGAAACATTGATTTTAATAAAATAATAATGATATTATGATTTCTGTCTCTATCAAACTGATTGATTTTTCTCATCGATTTCTATTTATCAGCTTCGTCGTCAAATTCGTGTCAATCTTTCGTTCCTTTGAAATTCGTGTTTGGATTCGTGGTTCACTTCCTTGTCAAATCTACCTAGCCTCGAAAGGTGAGCACTCACTCACGATTAACGTTCTTTTATTTATTAAATTTGATTTCAATTGAAACGACAATTGAAATATGCTGCTGTTAGTTAATTACACTGTTATATATGCTATTACCTGTATCCGTTCACCTGTGACATCTGACACCATTATCTGTTAAATTTTTATGCGATGATAATACAGTTTGGCTGATAATTGATTGATTGTTGGTGTTTATATTGGACGTTAAATTGTTGATGTTAAAATGATAAATAGTACGAAATTGAACTTGATATAGGATAATTAAATGTTAAATTTGATTAACTGACATTTGTGTAATATGACCCCTTTAACTGTTAAATTTATTGACACATAGGATTTGTTTAATTACACTTTGAACCACTGAATGTATGTTGTTAAATTGATGATGTATGAAATTGTAAATTGAATGACAAGTGAAAAACCATAATGTAATAATCTTTAATCTACATGAAATGATAGTGTAGATTCTAGAAATAATTATATTAATTCGTACAAATAACAATGCGAATTAATACGGTTATTTCGGGATTATTTGAATTGATTATTGGATTGTTATTGTTTGTTGTTATTGCTTGTTTATTTACTTTGACACCATCTCAGTTATCACACTGCAAGTTCCCTTTGCTATGCTATGATTTTGAATTGAATTGGAATCGGGTTGAAATGATAAATACCCAAAATTGAAATTTGACCTAGGATAGGAAATTAAATAAAACCCGATTGGTCAATAATTTTATTTAAAAATAAACGAAGATTTTATTTGAATAAATAATATGGTTTTGAAATGAAATTGAAATTTGAATTTTAATGAAAGGAAAATGTTAATATTTAATAATCTGAAACAAAATATTAACAATGTAATTAATGAAAGAAGGTTGTTTAATTTGAGAAACGATTGAATTAAGTTTGAAATTATTAAACTTTGAAATGATTTAATAATTAAGTTTGAAATTATAATTAAGTTTGAAATTATTAAACTTTGAAATTATTTAATAATTAAGTTTTGAATTATTTATTAATTAAATAAGATTGAATTATTTAATGATTAGATTGAATTGAATTCTTTAATAAGTGAACTTGAACTTTTGAATAAGTGAATGTTACTTCGTAAATAATTGAAATTGAGTTTTTTTATTAATTAAGTTTTGGAAAATTATTTAAGTAAGTAAATAAGTGAAATTGAATTTCTTTAACAAGAAATAAAATGTGATTTATTGAAATTAATGTAAGACTTGAAATTTAAAGAATTTGGTTTGATGAATATAATTTAATTAAATCGATAAGTTTTGATATAATGAAGTTGAATTTAAATAATGGATTTAATGAACAGGAAATTTAATAGAAATTGTTTTGAATGGCAAATTTACTTAATGGATATTGAATGAAATCGATAAATGAATGTAAATTGATTTGAATGTAAAACTAAATTGATTCTAATGATTTCGAAATGAAACTTTTGTACGAACTTGAATCAATTTTGAATTGTTTTAAATAACGATTGAAATTGAATTATAAGATTTTGAAATGATAATTTGGAAGTTTTGAAACGTAAAGTATGGAAATTGGTTTTAAAAGACAAATGAAATGTTGATTTGCGAATTCTAATTGAATTGAAATTGATTTGGTTTTGAAATATATTAAATGACCAATCGGTGTAAAAATTACGAAAGTTATTAAAGAGACCGGAATTCGGTTATGGATATACTCTCTATCTAAACCGAAAACCACTTTAATAACTATACGCGGAGTGATGATCCAGAATGAAGTGGTTGGAATGATGTTCGTGTTGACTGAAGAATGAGAACGATAATGGATAGCCTTGACACTTGTGTCAAATTGGAAATGACTAAAACAGGAGCTGTGCCGGGCCAATGGAGGATTGATACCTCAAGTGGACACACTTCTTCGAACTACTTATACTTGTTGTCGATTGGTGCACCCTTGATTTTGGGAGTGTTGTCTCACGGTGTTGCGGGCGCTGCGGCGTTGCGTTCTCACCAGCCCGGATCAGGCGAACGGTAGTATCACTATCTTGGGTATAGCCTCATGTGCCTTGTCATACTTGTATTCCATTTATGCGCGACCACTACGAATTTGTTTTGTACCTTGAGTATATGGATTGCCCTCTGGTGACTTCCGGTTTTGGGGAAACTACGGTCTTGTATATGCTTGTGGGAATAAAAATGTGTTAAGGGTGGAATGGGCCATGACTTAACGCTATTTTGATATCTTTATATTACTGATAGACATTATCTACTTATCGTACACTACTACATAGTAGATAGTTTAACGAATCCTTAAAGGATGGTTATTCCAAACATCCTTTGAGTTACTTGTATCTCAATTGCTATTTCACTTGAGTTGGATTTATTAATATGAGAATGTTAATCCTGACTCGAGTGTCTTGTGTTTTTTTGCTTTACGCTCGGGTCAGACTGAGTGGTTCAGCTTTCGAGACTCACCTTTGGAGTTGGAGCTTCGCTTGGAGATCCAGCTATTTATCCAGCTTTCAGATATTCGATGATTCCAGTGATGTATTCTGATTTGTATCTGATGTATCGTATTACTCTTCTGTTGTAAACTCTGATGTATTTTATATATTCATATAGTAGCTTCATGAACTACTATCTCTTTTATTTCCGCTGCACTTATTACTCTGTGTCTGTGTTCTGTGATAATTTATTTACTGTATATGTTCAGTTTTTCCAAATTTAAATTAACAACGCGGTATTTTGAGCAATTCAACTCCGGCATGAGTGTCTACCTATACACTTATAATGAATGCGAATGGTCCAAAATGGCGGGTCGTTACAGTTGGTATCAGAGC
Source organism: Allium fistulosum (assembly GCA_030737815.1). Lineage (NCBI taxonomy): Eukaryota > Viridiplantae > Streptophyta > Magnoliopsida > Asparagales > Amaryllidaceae > Allium > Allium fistulosum. The sequence goes on from CM060904.1 coordinate 479,243,187, forward strand.
TTTGGTAGCTCTAGGAAAAACTTAACATATAGGGTAAATGTATTTACGGAATCACTCTCATTCGAGTTTCAATCTCTTCCTTTGACTCAATTCCATTGAATTTTGGAACGTTCCCCTCGGTTCCGAAATTCATTCGTGTCCTTCACTATTCGTCTTCTTTCAATTCTGGAGCACCCCATAACTCCATTTTGAATGATATCTATAGTAGATCGGCGGTCTCGCCAATCTTCGAATGATTCGTAAAGGAGCAAAACTCCTTTACAATAGGCATTGATTTACCGAAGATTTCTTTATCCTCGGTTTAAGATGCTATCTATCTTCTACTATACCTGAATTCTATTTGTTGAGATCAAATGTAGATTTGCCTCGAAATTCTGCATCGATCTTATTCTTGAAGTCACGGTCGACTTGGTTAAGGTTGCCCGCGATTTATATAAAAACTTATCAAATCTTCCTACTTGTTATTTAATCATCATATCTTTGTTTCGAACCTATCTTCGAATCAAAATTCTCTTTGATTTGAGTCCATCAAATTTGAATCTCTATCCTTGCTTTGAATCCATTCTTGTATCGTCGAGCAAGGAAGTGTATTTGTAAATTAATATTAAAATGTTTTTATATTGTGTTGTTTGAGTTGTTGATGTTAATTTGGGTTTTCGATCGATTCGTCTGATCAACGCTATCGATAGGATTTCCAAAACACTTGAGCAGAGCAAACTGACACAATATCGTTTCAATTTGATAAATAAAATAAAAAGTTTTGTATGATTACATTATATATAAATACAAGTTTTCTGAAATTAAATTTTTAATAAATTTGTTGTTTGAAATAATAATATTTGATTTTCATTTATTGTTTCGTAAACCATTGATTATTGCATAATATAAATAAATGAATTTATAAACTTGGTTATAAATTGATTGGAATTTGAAATGAATTTAATTCAGAAATTTGAGAATTTATTAGTTTCCGGTGATTTCGAACTTTGGTTTTTAAATTTTAAAGTATATATTATTGAAGTATTTTCAAATAGAAACCGTTTTCAAAGAATTTTAAAATGTTGAAACCAGTGCTCTTCTCTTTGTCGCTGAAAAATAATTTCGGTGATGGCGGCCGCATCATCGACATTCATTTTCGAGTTTCGAAGTGGAGAAACCATTCTGTAGCTTTGCTACGGTTTTGTTTTGGAAAAATATTTTGATTCGAATTTCTTAAATATGACTTGATTTATATATATATATTTGGGTATATTATTTTAAATTTAATTTGATTTAATATATATAGTATATACATAATTTTTTCTAAAGGATTTGGAATTTAATGGAATATTAATTCTTAAAAATCATATTAAATGATGTTTTCAATTATAAATAAACCTAAATTTTGAATAAGTATTTTAACTTGAAATAATTGAATTTGAAAATTTTATTTGTATAGTACTAAATTGCATTTCAAAATAACTTACCTAAATTATTCAGAAGTTAAAATGCAATTGGATAATATACAATATAAAATGATTTTATAAATAAAATTTTAGTGTTTATAATAAATGTTATACACTTAGATTTTAATTATATAAAAATGCTAATAAAAATGATAGAATAATAAGTCAATTGAATAATATATGAGACAAATAAATTTGTTTTGAAAGAATTAATAAATTGAAATTTGATCAACTTATGGAAATACCTTAAATTTAAAAGCAATTAGTGAATATAAATTAATTTAAATTGAAATTTATAAGGTTTAAATAAATTTATATGGTGTAAATATATGTAATAAGATATATTAAGTGAAATAAACTTAACAATAATTTGGAATAAAGAAGATTTTAAAATTGTTGAAAAAAATATGATTATAATAAAAGACTATTCAAATTTTATGGTTTTAGAAATTGTAAATTTAAGATAATTGAATAATAAGATAATGAATTTAGAAATAGTGGAGATTGACTTTAGTGAAATCAAATGGATTAAATCAATTATTGAATATCAATTAATTTAAATTTGAATTTATATGGTTTAAATTAATTGTTATTTTGTATTTCAAATCTGTTTTTCTTTCTGGTTGTTTCTATTCTCCTACCTCGTTCCTTTTCGGGGACGAAAAGTTTTGAGTGGGGGAGAGTGCAACGACCCGTAAATTTCAACTGTTTTAAATACGTAATTAGTTGAAATTTTGTGAAAATTTTAGACGATAAAATTTTGAAATAAAAATTTAATATTTGGAATACGTCTAGTTAAACATAACAACTGGTAAATTTTCATCCGAAAATATGGAAGTTTATTTCGCGCGTAAAATTCACTTCAATTTAATCAGTTAAAAAGCGATGAAGATAAAATGTTTCCGAAACCTAAATATTTTACATAGAAAAATTCTAAACCATCTTCTGAGCAAGATGTCAGTTTGTCATTTTTCCAAATTCGGACATCTTTGGCTCCGTCGATCTTATTTTTCAGTGTTTTTCTTGCATTTTCCGCTATTAGAAAATTCTAATTTTTATATTTCAAATCGTGCCACTGATATCCGTATACCGTTTTGATCGTCTCGTCGTGCTGATCTCTACGGTATATTCGATTGTCAAATTCGGAATCCGGTGTACGTTGCACTTTGCGTAACGCCCACCGTACCGATACCGGTTCATTGCCTCTTATTCTTGTGACCACTGGTTTTCTATCGGGAAACTGTATGGCCAACAGTTGTTAATATTTCCAATGTCCAACTTTTTGACTTTTGACTTCGAGACTTTTGCTATCCCAAAATTTATTATTCATCACCTATTTGCTCGTGAACTGCTGCCTTTCCTCTTTCCTCTGTTACTTTTCTCTTCTTCAGCATAGGTGGCCGTGCTCAATTAAACGTGCTGTCTCCTCTTCTTCTTATTTCTATTTCATTCATTCTCTTCCTCTCTCATTTTGAAAAAAAATATCAAAGCTATCGTAAACTGTTGCTATTGAGGAACCATCTTTAGAATGTTCCGATACTTGCATTAACAGCTACTGCTGTTCCCAAAGTTGAGATGGATGTCATAGAATCATTGAAGATGCACCAACCAATTGTCCTCAGAGCATCTTTTAATCGTCCCAATATTTATTATGAAGTAAGATATAAGATTGATTGGGTGATGTCTACAGTGACATATCAAATATTCTCAAATCTAGTGGGAACTCATGCTCAATTATCTACTGTCTTGAACGAGCCACTTGGGATGATTTGTCATGTCATTTTTGAAACATGGTATATCTTCGGCTGCCTACCATGCAGGGTTGAATAACAAAATGCGTTCCTTGGTTTTAAATGACTAGCTTTCTTCTAAAATACAAGTTGTTGTGGCAACTGTTGCATTCAGAATGGGAATTGATAGAAAAGATGTTCGTATGGTTTGCCATTATAACATACCAAAGTCAATGGAAGCATTTTATCAAGAGTCTGGAAGAGCTGGCCGTGATCAATCACCTTCAAGGAGTGTTCTTTATTATGGCTTAGATTATGGTACAAAGATGGAATTCATTTTAAGAAATGCAACCAAGACACAACCACAATCTTCGTTTTCCTCGAGTCCCCTGCCACGTGCTCCACATCGACAGCCCCACTTCCATCTTCCTCTGACCTTCGCCCAGCAAGTGCCGCATCCACTCTAATCCTTGCTTTGCCGAAACCCATGATCTCCTCCCGTCGCCCTCACCTCCTCCCTTTCGTCCTACCCATCACCTAGCACAGCCCGCAAAACCCAGTCGACGCAGCACACACGCCCAAATCCCACGCCAGTGCCACGTTCACATGCACCGCGTGGACACCTTGAAACCCACCATCAGCCGACGACTCATCACCCTCCGCAACAGCTGTGCCGAGCTGCACACAACCCAACCACCATCTTCATATTTCCCTTCGACAAGCGTGCGCCTCCACCGTAACTCCAGCCTATTCTCTTTCACCGCCACCCTACCTGGCAGTGATCTCCTTCCCATGTAGGCTTTCCTCCCTCTTGCTTGAGAAGTTGCTTCTTAATGTAAGTTGCTTACATTTTTACTATCTTCTATAAAAAAAAATGCTAACTGAGATATATATACATATACACGCTTTATATAAATTATGTACAAGTTTGTTATACTTTAGCATACATGGATCTGATGTACGTCTATATATATAGTATGCTGCTTCATATAAATCATTTATATAAAATTACATAATATATGCACTGTCTTGGTAGGACACTATGTCAGTTTATATAATATAGAGTTATGTTGCATTAGATTCTTGTTAGTAAATGCATATTAATTAATAATCGATGGAGTAAGTTATAGTAGTATTATATAAAAATTTGTTTTGTTATTTATAAAAGGCTGCTTGCAGTTATATATAAGTTTATTTATTGTCGACCAGAGTTTATATATGAGCTTATATTTATTTTATAGATAATGATTCATATAACATATATATTGCGTGTGTATGAATATGCTATTTTTGTTTGCATATTCCAGTCTACATAGATATTTATATATATATATATATTCTGGGTATTACGTTTGCAGTATATCTTGTTATAAAGAAGTTACAGTATGTATATATTAGATGAGTCTGCTAAAGTACGAAATTTAGAAATACTATTATATAGCTATAAGTCTGTCACATGCAATGATATAAAGTTACAGTTATATTTATTTTAAAACATTGATTTTAAAGATATAAAGTTATGTGTATATTGATTTGTTCATTCATTTTGAATTTTATTATATAAAGGTCCCATTTGATTTTAACTATAGTGTTTAAATTCCGACGTGTTTATTTGTATATAAACTATGTATATATTGATACTTTGACCGTTAAAAATATATAAAGGATTTTAAAATATAATATATATGTTTGAACCTTAGTATATATAGGCTTATTTCCATAGTTGAGAAACTATTTGATTTTGGTAGTGACTTTTAAAATATGATATATAGAGATTTTGAATTTTAATAGGAGTTTTAAATGAAACATTGATTTTAATAAAATAATAATGATATTATGATTTCTGTCTCTATCAAACTGATTGATTTTTCTCATCGATTTCTATTTATCAGCTTCGTCGTCAAATTCGTGTCAATCTTTCGTTCCTTTGAAATTCGTGTTTGGATTCGTGGTTCACTTCCTTGTCAAATCTACCTAGCCTCGAAAGGTGAGCACTCACTCACGATTAACGTTCTTTTATTTATTAAATTTGATTTCAATTGAAACGACAATTGAAATATGCTGCTGTTAGTTAATTACACTGTTATATATGCTATTACCTGTATCCGTTCACCTGTGACATCTGACACCATTATCTGTTAAATTTTTATGCGATGATAATACAGTTTGGCTGATAATTGATTGATTGTTGGTGTTTATATTGGACGTTAAATTGTTGATGTTAAAATGATAAATAGTACGAAATTGAACTTGATATAGGATAATTAAATGTTAAATTTGATTAACTGACATTTGTGTAATATGACCCCTTTAACTGTTAAATTTATTGACACATAGGATTTGTTTAATTACACTTTGAACCACTGAATGTATGTTGTTAAATTGATGATGTATGAAATTGTAAATTGAATGACAAGTGAAAAACCATAATGTAATAATCTTTAATCTACATGAAATGATAGTGTAGATTCTAGAAATAATTATATTAATTCGTACAAATAACAATGCGAATTAATACGGTTATTTCGGGATTATTTGAATTGATTATTGGATTGTTATTGTTTGTTGTTATTGCTTGTTTATTTACTTTGACACCATCTCAGTTATCACACTGCAAGTTCCCTTTGCTATGCTATGATTTTGAATTGAATTGGAATCGGGTTGAAATGATAAATACCCAAAATTGAAATTTGACCTAGGATAGGAAATTAAATAAAACCCGATTGGTCAATAATTTTATTTAAAAATAAACGAAGATTTTATTTGAATAAATAATATGGTTTTGAAATGAAATTGAAATTTGAATTTTAATGAAAGGAAAATGTTAATATTTAATAATCTGAAACAAAATATTAACAATGTAATTAATGAAAGAAGGTTGTTTAATTTGAGAAACGATTGAATTAAGTTTGAAATTATTAAACTTTGAAATGATTTAATAATTAAGTTTGAAATTATAATTAAGTTTGAAATTATTAAACTTTGAAATTATTTAATAATTAAGTTTTGAATTATTTATTAATTAAATAAGATTGAATTATTTAATGATTAGATTGAATTGAATTCTTTAATAAGTGAACTTGAACTTTTGAATAAGTGAATGTTACTTCGTAAATAATTGAAATTGAGTTTTTTTATTAATTAAGTTTTGGAAAATTATTTAAGTAAGTAAATAAGTGAAATTGAATTTCTTTAACAAGAAATAAAATGTGATTTATTGAAATTAATGTAAGACTTGAAATTTAAAGAATTTGGTTTGATGAATATAATTTAATTAAATCGATAAGTTTTGATATAATGAAGTTGAATTTAAATAATGGATTTAATGAACAGGAAATTTAATAGAAATTGTTTTGAATGGCAAATTTACTTAATGGATATTGAATGAAATCGATAAATGAATGTAAATTGATTTGAATGTAAAACTAAATTGATTCTAATGATTTCGAAATGAAACTTTTGTACGAACTTGAATCAATTTTGAATTGTTTTAAATAACGATTGAAATTGAATTATAAGATTTTGAAATGATAATTTGGAAGTTTTGAAACGTAAAGTATGGAAATTGGTTTTGAAAGACAAATGAAATGTTGATTTGCGAATTCTAATTGAATTGAAATTGATTTGGTTTTGAAATATATTAAATGACCAATCGGTGTAAAAATTACGAAAGTTATTAAAGAGACCGGAATTCGGTTATGGATATACTCTCTATCTAAACCGAAAACCACTTTAATAACTATACGCGGAGTGATGATCCAGAATGAAGTGGTTGGAATGATGTTCGTGTTGACTGAAGAATGAGAACGATAATGGATAGCCTTGACACTTGTGTCAAATTGGAAATGACTAAAACAGGAGCTGTGCCGGGCCAATGGAGGATTGATACCTCAAGTGGACACACTTCTTCGAACTACTTATACTTGTTGTCGATTGGTGCACCCTTGATTTTGGGAGTGTTGTCTCACGGTGTTGCGGGCGCTGCGGCGTTGCGTTCTCACCAGCCCGGATCAGGCGAACGGTAGTATCACTATCTTGGGTATAGCCTCATGTGCCTTGTCATACTTGTATTCCATTTATGCGCGACCACTACGAATTTGTTTTGTACCTTGAGTATATGGATTGCCCTCTGGTGACTTCCGGTTTTGGGGAAACTACGGTCTTGTATATGCTTGTGGGAATAAAAATGTGTTAAGGGTGGAATGGGCCATGACTTAACGCTATTTTGATATCTTTATATTACTGATAGACATTATCTACTTATCGTACACTACTACATAGTAGATAGTTTAACGGATCCTTAAAGGATGGTTATTCCAAACATCCTTTGAGTTACTTGTATCTCAATTGCTATTTCACTTGAGTTGGATTTATTAATATGAGAATGTTAATCCTGACTCGAGTGTCTTGTGTTTTTTTGCTTTACGCTCGGGTCAGACTGAGTGGTTCAGCTTTCGAGACTCACCTTTGGAGTTGGAGCTTCGCTTGGAGATCCAGCTATTTATCCAGCTTTCAGATATTCGATGATTCCAGTGATGTATTCTGATTTGTATCTGATGTATCGTATTACTCTTCTGTTGTAAACTCTGATGTATTTTATATATTCATATAGTAGCTTCATGAACTACTATCTCTTTTATTTCCGCTGCACTTATTACTCTGTGTCTGTGTTCTGTGATAATTTATTTACTGTATATGTTCAGTTTTGCCAAATTTAAATTAACAACGCGGTATTTTGAGCAATTCAACTCCAGCATGAGTGTCTACCTATACACTTATAATGGATGCGAATGGTCCAAAATGGCGGGTCGTTACAAAATTACAGCACGGTTTTGATTATTATTATTATTTATGGCGAATGGTTGTATGATGAATTTTGACATTTTAATGTTTGTTGAAATTAAATTTTCTTTAGGAAATGAATTGTTATATTTTGCTACGTATGCTTCAAGAAATTAAATTGTTACATGCTGCTGTCTACGGTTCAGAAAATGAATTAGGATATGTGCTGTAAATTTTGATTGTATATGCTTCAGAAAATTTGTAATGGTTATAAGCATTAGAAGTTTTTATTTTTGTTATAGTTGTAAGTGTTATAAACATTTTACTAGCAACGTTAATAAGCGTTATATTTTTTGTATTCCTCATGCTAGTAAATGTTAGTGAAGTTTTGTTTGTTACGGTTATAAGCATTATGAAATATGTCGTTTATAATGGTTATAACCGTTACAATATCCGTAACAGAAAATTGGCACCCACCCTTTAACCATGGCTATAACCATTACAAAATTAATTTATCACGTTTAAGCGTTACAAATACCCTTTTTGTATTGTGTTTCTCAAACCACTTGAAATAGCACAGGATAAATTTAAGGAAAACAAAAGCCACGTGTCAAACATAAGTTTGGTGTGAAAAACTCAAGAAATATATATACAACATATAACAACATATAATTTTGGTCATTGAATTTTTAATAAACGATTGATTTTAAATATTTAAATAATTGATTTTTTAAATTTAATAACTTATATGCATATATAAGGATTACTTAAATATGATGATCATTTAAATATTTGAATTGTGAATTAAATATTAATTTAATTGGATTTAATAATCTCATTTAACTCCTTTTAATTTATAAATAATATTGGTGAATTGAATTTGTAAATTTAATTACAATAATAAACAGATCGGATAAATATCGATAATTGGATCAATAATTGGATCAAAAATATAAAACATTATTTAAATGTGTGAAAATAGCATTTCGGGGCACTATCTCAGATTTTGATGAAACTAGTGCCATTGGATTCAAAATAATAAATTGTTATACGTTGACGAGTTTTGTGACGATCGGACGTACTGCTTGATCGAGCGAGCTCGAAACGCGTAGCGATTAATTTTAGAAAATTAAAATAATATAATTAGATTTAAAAAACTAACTTCTGTATATGATGGAATTACGTCCCGAAACTAGTTCCATTGAGTTTAGAATAGGGGTATTTAGCTAGGAATGCCAGTGAGCACATCTCGATTGGAGTTCGTCAATATATAGGCGTGAATAGTACTGGTTAGTAAATCCTATATAAGGACCCCTATACCCATTCATTTTGTTTAAACCCTAGCCCTAATAGATAGCCGCCATTTGTATATTCTCTTCATCCAACGGCCAGCAGCCATCGCGGCCTCCAAAGGCGTTTTCAAGCCTTGACCCTAACATAGAAGTTGGTCGCGACGATGAGATGAACATTTTGACCGGTTGGATCATCAATCAGCGGCACGAGGAGGCGGTGGTTCTTGTTTAACGGTAATTGTGTTTTGGGTGTTTTCATCATCGTCAAGTGTTTGGGGAAGCCAAGGCCGGTGGCTTAGTGGAGCTCGTGGTTGGGGTGTGCTTCGGTGAAGAAGAGGTGCCGGCTGGAGCAACGGAGCGATGGCGGCGAGGTGATGAAGTTGTCGTGTATTGTAAAGGCACGACAGTGTTTATGAATGAGGAAGAGGATTAGGGTTTAAAACGTAATTAATGTTTAATTAATTATTTAATTAGTTAATTACATTGTGGATTATTCATTAACTCATATCTTACTCGTACGAGATCCAAATCGAACGAAGTCAGTTGCGTTGCACTTGTGAAAGCATCCTCTTCATTTTGGAATTGGATTGGAGGAGTTTAGAGATTGTGGAATTTCAAGCTAAATTGAACGCCCGTTCGATTTTAGTCCAAACCGAAACGTTTTGACGATAACTGGAATTTCTATAAGTTTACTCACCTTTAAATTTGCTATATAATATCTGTAATGCTACAAATTTATTGTTAAATGCCTGGTTGATAGTTTAGATATGGTTGTTGTTTGTTTGTTTGGTTGAAAATCCTATGTTGGAAAACAGATGACATATTAACTTGATTGCTGTGAACCCATATGATTATATATATTGTCTGTAACCAATATTTTGCAGGGAACATTTGTTGAGAGACTTTGAGGGGTTTCTCCCAATAATTGTTATTTATTTCTTTATGCTACTTATACTGATGTTTAGTTGTAATTAATAGTGATATTCTATTTAAATTGTTTAAGTGTCGTTATAGCAATTTTCGCTATATCATCAATTATCGTGTGTGTCGTTTTGAGCTTATATTTTCACAAAATAGATATTTAAATTCATTAATCATCTTGATTAATGATATTTAAATCAATTAATCATTTAAATTTAATTAATCATTTTAAGTAATGGTGTTTTAAGTTAATAAATCATTTAAACTAATGATGTTTGAATCTAATTAATCATTTTAATTATTGATATTTGAATTTAATTAATGATTATTTGAATTTAATAGATTGTTTTCGTTGATGATGTTTAAAATTAATTAATCATTTTACTTAATGAGATTTGAATTTAATTTATCAGTTTGACTAATGATATTTTATAATTAATGATATTTGAATTTAAGTAATCATTTTAAGTGATGATGTTTTAAGTTAATAAATCATTTTAATTAATGATGATGGAGTTTAATTTATCATTTAATTAATGACGTTTAAAATATAGTAAATCAATTTAATTAACAAAGTTTAAATCTAATTTATCATTTTAATTAATGATATTCGAATTTAGTTAATTATTTTAAGTAATGATATTTGAATTTAAGTAATCATTCTAATTAATGACATTTGAATGTAATTAAACATTTTAACTAATGATATTTAAAGTTAATTAATTAATTTAACAAAGGTATTTTACTTAATTATCTGATTTAATAAAGGTTTTAAAGTTAATTTACTCATTTAATAAAAGTGTTTTAGAAATAATTAACTATTTAAATAAAGATAATTGATCAATTTATTAAAGAGATTATAAATTTGATTTATTATCTTTCGAGATAATTAATATTGTTTTCAAAATTATAAAAAGATTAGAAATGTGATTAATCATCTTTCGGGATAATTAATGTTGGTTTAAATTTATAAAAGGGATTTTAAATTTGATTTATTTCTTTGGGATAATTAATGTGATTTTAAAGATTATTAAAGGATGTTAAAATTTTTCCTTCGGGATGGTTAAAATTTGATTTTAAATCTAGAAAAGTTTATCTTTTGGGATAATAAATATTGTTTTAAAATTTGTGAATAATAGTTTATAAATAAGAAGATCTTTTAAAATGAATTATTTTAAATAAAGCTAAGTGTAAATTGTTTTGGGTGTATATAAACAATGTTTTGACATTTGTTTTGACCTTGGTTTTAATACACTTAGAAAATATAATTTGTCCCTTTTAAAAGAATATTTTAAAGAGTGTTTTTAAAATGTCCACAAAAGTATTGTGATGTAAAAATGAAGCGCAAGTGTGAACAACCATTTTCTCATTCTCGATAGTTAATTTATTGATTATTGACTTTGATTCTGCTTTCTTCTTCGTATTTCATTGCTCTAAGATGATGTGTTGCTCATTTGAGCTTTGATATCCTTTGTTGAAAAATGACTAAACCCAAAGAGCAAGTGGAAGCCAGCTATGTGGAATTGTTCCCATTAGGGTATTTTCACATCCAGTCTACACTGGATTCGGTTGTTGCACATTAGGATGTGAAATACTTGGATTCTCGATAACCATTAGCAGGATTCGGCTTGGATGTGTCCGAGAGCCATCAGAGTTCTCAAGTATACTTCTAGAGGTATACTTTCGGTAAGGGGGTGCACCCTCCTAGTCGTTGTTAGAGAAACTTCTCTTTTCCATTGTTGTTAATTCAAATCTTTGAATTATTTCCTTAGTTGCATGGAGAACTGTCTTGTGCTCTTCTTTATGTTCAATTATTTGTGACTATTCTTTCGAGTCTGGAATTTGTTAATATTTATGCCCATTCATTTAATATGGGATTTGTTCTTACTAGTACACACCTCTTTTATTTAGATTGTTTCTATAGTTTATTTCCATTCTTTCTTGATTGGATTATTCTTCTGATTTGCTTCGCATTTCTTCAGTTATGGATGTTGTTCTTATGAGATAAAAAAACCCGTTCTGTGTTAGCGGCGTGGTTTCATAGAAATTTTATATATTCATCATATTACTTGAGTTTTCCCACGTTGATTTTCCAGACTGACCCGGGTGTTATTTTATTATAATACACGGGTCAGACCGAGTTTTTCCTAGGTTGGCTTTGGTGATATGAAGTTATTGGAGAAGAGCTGGATGTTCACCTATCATAGTGTTTTTTTTCCGCCGTATAATATTGTATACCTATCATAAATTGTAAGGTTAAAATTTTATAACTATCTAGCTAAAAAGGTTTGTTTTTAACTCTGGTGTACTCTATATTTTGGAGTGAGTTTTTACTGTCCTTGTTATATTATATGTTGTCGATTCTGCTGTGAGATTCTGATTTCCCTAGTCTCTCTTCTTTTCTTTTTACCCTAACAATTTGCCTTTCCGACAATTGGATGTTCGGCATTTGAATATCGTGGATGTATTCGATATCGACTTTCGATGGTCGAAAAGGTGGGTCGTTACATAACAATACATTTTGAACCATCATAACGGTTATCCCCTTAAAAGAGCCAAACCATCTAATAATACATACTACGATATAATAGATAGTGTATATGGTGAAGAATGTAAATCAAAAAATAGCTGTGCCATTTGCATCTCATAATACAACAATATTGAATAGGTATACAATCAAAACCGCTGAGGTGTGTTCGCATAATGGATTTTCCATGGAGACCTCCTCAATAAAATGTTGACCAATATTTTGTGATAAGAATCAGTAAATACCTTCCAAGCGTCATATATCTCTAGATAAAATATATCATAAGGTAAATACAACTAACCTAACATCCAAACACTTCTGTGAATAATGTGAACTAAGTATCAACAACTTCTTGTGCGCAACATATCAAAAGCATACTCTAGATATGGAGTTGATATACCTCCTTAGGTTAGCTAAACCTGGGATCATGCAGCCTACTCTGTCTTTAGTCATGTATTGATGGTGAAGTCATGTTTAGCATCTCAACACACGAGCCATCATCACTTGAACAGATCATGAATCCCGAAATGGATTCTAGCATCTCGAACAAATTAAGAACCTCTACATGGGTTCAAGCATATAGAACAGATCCCAAATCTCTATATAGATTCCAACATCTCGAACATATCCACTTTCAAAAAATAGAACATGTATCTCAGTCTTGAAGTAGTTTTCGATAAGTAAAACACTTACTGATCTCGATCTCTTCAAGACTAATGTAACGACCCGAAAATTTAAATGATTTTTAATAGGGTAATTAACTAAATTTTCCTGAAATTTAAACAATGAATTTTAGCAATGAAAATTTCATATTTGGTATGCATCTATTTAAACATAGCAAATGACAGATTTTCATTGGAAAATATGAAAGTTTGTTTGGTTGTGAAATTCCAACTTTTAAATTTAAAATCAGTTAAATTGATGAAAATGAAATATTTTTGAAATCTGAATATTTTTATGTAATAAAAATGTAAATCATTTTCTGAGTGAGACAACATATTTCGTTTCGCCAAATTTGGACTGCTCTAGCTCCATTTATATTATTTTCTGCGTTTTAGCAGCATTTTCGGCAGTGAAAAATCAAGTTTTGGTAGATGGGTCATGTCACTCATATCTGTGTGCCATTCTGCTCGTCTCATCGTGCTTATCTCCACAGTATATTCATTTGTGCATTTCGGCGTCCAGTGCACGGCGAAATCGGCAAAAAGATTAGCCATATCGGTACCCGTTTGAGTCTTTTTGGTTTGCTTGTGACCATTCATTATTCGTCATGTAAAATTGTATAGCCATTAGCATTTATAATTCCCTGAATTCAAGTCATAACCTTTTCTATTCCCATGGTTTCATTTATATTATGGTTATTCTTTTCTCTCATCCCCTTTCCTCTTTATTTCTGTTCATTACTTTGGAAAGAAAAAAAACTAATAATACAATTCGTATTGCATTCATATATATCTACACCTTCTTCCTTTTGAATTCATGCAATGGAAATATATAGTATAGTTATAAATTACTTTTCTTACTGTTGCTTGAAACCTGTACGTCCAATTTTGCATGAGTTTGCTTCATCCCTTCGTGTCGTCTTCAACCTACTCTCGGCTTTCCTCTATCAACCCACCAACCCGCCTCTCCTACCAACATCAACCTCCACAGCAGCTCGACCAAACCTTACCATCCCCTTGACCGAACAAGCCCGCCTTCCTTCTGAGGCAGCCACCGCAGCATAGTGCCAAGCCTCCAGCCATCCTTTCCGCAACTAACCCGCCTCTCTATAGTAGTAGCTGAACCAAACCTGTCAAAGCCCATCTCCGATCATTCCTCACCGCCACCGCTGCCCTACCTATTGGAAATTATGCTGCCTCTTCCTCTCACTCAAACCCCTAAGCCCAGCAGCCCCTACCTCCATCCCTTCTCAACCCTCCACAAAGTCACCTCTGGCCCACCGAGCAGCCTTCCACCATCACGGCCCTCCCCACCAACGAAGCCACCGCCTCTGCCTTCGTGTCAACCAAACCCCAAGCCACCTGTAGCCAAACGTACAACCCTTAAACCATAAAACACCACCACTCTTCCATTCTCCACCCATAGCTCTCCACCTCGATCCGACAGCCTTTGACCTCCAGATCCACCAATAGCCGCCACCCCATAGGCCTGACAGTCTTGCCTCCTTGCTTCTCTCTCATGTGCAGCCTTGCCGCCAGCACCCTTTCTCATCGCCTCAGTGAGCAGCAACCTCGGTAGCTCGCTTTTCAATCACCCGACCTCACCTTTCCACTGTAATCAGCTGCCGTCATCCATCACCCAGCATAGCAACTCCATATGTTCTATTAAATATATAAAAAGAGCAAAGGTATATATATTACATTCATATATATATATATATGTTTTTTCATTGAATTCAAGATCTTGCTTGTGAACAAAAAAGGGGTATACGTATATTGTGTGTGTATATATATATATATATATATATATATATATATATTTCCATCAATTCTAGTTCGCTCATTATGTTTTTCCACTGTCCGGATTCGTTCAGCAACAATTTTCTAACTTGGTCGCTTATCCGTATCTGTGTCACCTTCTTCATTCTTGTTATTTCTCTAGCCTCGAAAGGCAAGCAATCACTCATGATTGACATTCTTGTGTTTAGTAAATTTAATTCACATGAAATGACAATTGAAATATGTTGTTAAAATTAAATTGATTAGTGATTAAATTGTTAAATATGATATGTTATTATTGCATTTGTTCACCTATGATTATTGACAATATTGACACCAATAACCTGTTAGTATATATATATATATAATATTTGAATTGTCAATTATGATCATATTTTCTATTGATATGCTATGTCATTTTATGATATTATTTTATTTGTTCTCACTTTATGTTCCCTGTTAGTTTAGGAATTCCTTATGGGTTGAAATGATACATACCCCAACGATATTATAGATTAGGGAAAATCGTTATGGGTTGAAATGATAAACCCAACCGATTTTATTAATTTTGTAATTTTGGGAATGCAGGTTGAAATGAAATATACCCGTGAATATTAAATTATTGCGGATTGAAATGATAAATATTCGTATGACTTGACCACATGATAGAAAATTATATACGGACACCGTTGGTCTATTTTTAAATGATTTCCAAAATTTTGAAAAGGAAAAATTTATGTGTATTGATTTTTAGAATGTAATATAAAGATATTTTAATTTTAATATATGTGCAAAATTTAGATTTTTAAAATTATATGTTTTGGAAATTTTAAAATTATAAGTTAAGTTTTAAAATGTAAATTATAAAATTTTACTTATAACTTTATGAATTTAAAATATATAAAATAAGATATAAAAATAGATTTAATAAAAATGTTTAGTTTAATTTAATAAAAATATAATTTAACTATTATATATAATATGTTTTAAATATTTATTTAAATTTATATTAATATTTTGAAAATATATTTTGTAATAACTTTAATAAATTAAGGTTGGAAAGATAAATTGAAATTGATTTGCAATTTAATTGGTTTAAGAATTGAATATAAATAAGAATTGCTTGGAAACTTGTTGATTCTGAGATTTTGAAAGGTATGATTTTATAACTTGATTTAATTAAAAGTGATTAAATGAATATTTTCAAATTTAAATAAAGTTAGATATTTGATATTTAATTTTGATTTGAGTTTGCAATTTGAGATTCATCTGAATGTTTATAAAAGTGATTAAGTGGATATTTTCAAAATTAAATATAACTAAAGTTAGATATTTAATTTGATTTAAATTTGTAATTTGAAACTTTATTTAAACATTTATAAAAGTGAATATTTTCAAAATTAAATAAATTGAGATGGAATATTTAATATTGATTTAAATTTGTAATTTAAGATTTTCTTTAAATGTTATTAAAAATGATTAAGTGAATATTTCCAAATTTAAATAAAATTAAAGTTGAAATTTGAGATATAAATAAAATTTATCAAATTGAGTTATTGTAAATTGTTTGTATATTTGGACATTGAAATCTATTGAATTGGAAGCGATTTAACAACTTCTCAACTTCTGCCCGGTAGGTTAAAGCTATCCTTCTCAACTTCTTTGGCTATCCTTAGGTAAAGAGTGTAGCCCGGTAGGTTAAAGCTATCCTTCTCAACTTCTGCTATCCTTCTCATCTTCTACTTTCAGTTATTCCATTTATTTCCAGTTGTTTAAGTTTAGATTTGTCAGTTGATTTTGTATTAGTGACTTCTATGTACTAGGGATTTTCTGCTGTATTTGTTCAGACTCTGATGTTCTATAGTAGCTTCATGAACTACTATTTATCTATTTCCACTACTTATTGTTAAATTACTCTGTTTCTGTGGTTCTGTGATTTATTTATTTACTGTATATGCTAAGTTTTTCCAAATATAAATTAACAATCTGTTATTTTGAGCAATTCAAGTCCGACATGTGTCGATGATTGTCGATTTGAATGGTTCGAAATAGCAGGTCGTTACATGTGATATCAGAGCTTTGGTTTAGGCAAAACTTAACATATAGAGTAAAAACTCATTAGAGATAGGGTAGTAATACCCTAGAATGAGTGGAATTAATTATAGAATCATCTTCGTTCGAGCTTGAAATTCTTTGTTTGGGTCCTCTTTGATTTGGATTTCATTCGAATTTTGGAACTTTACCTTTGTTCTAAAATCCATTCCTGTCTTTTTCCTGTTCGGGTTCTTCTTGATATCGGAGCATCCCATAGCTTTATTTCTGTCAATCTCTGTAATAAATTTGAGCACGTCTTGCAACCTCAATTGGCCACTTCATCCTTATGTGTGGCTAATACCATCGGCGGTCCCGCCAACCTGAGTATGATTTGTAATGGGGTGAAACTCCTTTACAACATGCATCGATTTACTGGAGATTTCTATGTCCTCGGTTTTGATGCTGTTATCACTTGCAAAGCCCGAACCGTTTCCCTAGTAAATGACCAGGGTAATTCTCTTGTGATCGAATGTCGTATGCCTCAGGATTATGCAGGAAGTTTTATCTTTTCGCTTGATGCCCAGCCTAGAGATTTTGACTCCACCCATGTTGCCCAACTATTTTTGGATGACTTTGGTGAAATCATTTTTCATCCTCCTAAGCAGGAAATTGAATTTTGTATTGATCTCATTCCTGGAACTCGATCTGGCTACCAGTTTTCACTAGCTTCGTGTAGCCGAGGAGAGCATTCCCAAGATAGATTTCCGAACAGAGAATGGTTTCTTTGAATGGTTGGTCATGCCTTTTGGATTAACCAATTTTCCTGCCTTCTTTATTGATCTCATGAATTGTGTTTTCCGCGATGTTCTCAACAAGTTTGTCCTGGTTTCCATTGATGATATTCTTGTTTTTTCTAAGTTTGAGAAGGAACGTAAATCTTATTTGAGCCATGTTCTCCAAACTCTTAGGAGTCATCAGTGCAAAGCCAAATTTTCTAAATGCCATTTCTAAAGGAATGAAGTCTGATTTCTCGGGCATATTGTTTCTGAAAATGGAGTCTCGGTTGACCCTGTTAAGGTCGCCGCGATTAATATAGGTCTATCCATCTTTCCTCTTTTGTAATTTAGTTATCTTATCTTCTTTTCGAGCCTATCTTCTTAGTGAGAATTCTCTTTTATTAGGGTCCCTCTAAATTTAAATCTCGAATCTTGTTCTAAAATCCATTCTTGAATCATCCTGTGAGGGAGCGTATTTGTAATTGATATAAAAATGTTTTATATTGTGTTGTTTGAGTTGTTAAGTTTGAATTTTGGGTTTCTATCAATTCGTCTAGCCAACGCTATCGATAGGAATTCCAAAACACTTCAACAGAGAAAACCGGCAAAATATTGTTTTCAAAATTAGTAAATGAAATAATTTTTGTATGATTATATTTTATATATATATAGATATATATATAAGTATAATTTTTTGAAATTAGATAGTAAAATGAATTGGTTGTTAGAAATGATAATACTAGATTATCATTTATTGTTTTGTCGGCATTTCTAAACTATTAACTATTGTTATATGTTATAAGGAGTTGAAATTTTATAAACATGGTTTATAAATCTGATTTGCAAATGAAATGAATTTAAATTAACGATTTGATGTTTAATTTTCGGTGCTTTTCAAATTTTATTTCAAAGTTTTTGAAAAATATATTGTTTGATAGTATTTTTTAGTGGAAATTGTTTCCAAAGAATTTTAAAAGAAGTAAGTCTGTACTCTCCTCTTAGGTCGCTGGAAAATAATTTCGATGATGACTACAGCATCATCGACATTCATTTTCGAGTCTCCAAGTGGTGAGACCACTTAGAAGTTTTGCTACACTTATGTTTTGGAAAATGTATTTAATTTGAATTTCTTGAGTATGATTTGATGTACAAAGTATATATATGTATATATTTATTTCAAAATGGTTGAAGAGAAACAAGAAATTTAACTCTTAAGTTTTATGTTAAGTGATGGTCTTCAATCATTGAAATGAAACAAAACTTTGAATAATTAGAGTGTCTAAAATAAGAAATGAAATTGAAACAACTTGAAACAGTTGAACTAGGATAAAATTTATTTGTATAATACTCAGTTTCGTTCTAAAACATATATAACTTACCTGAAATATTCAAAAAGTTAAAATGTTAATGTGAATATGTAATTGAAGGTTATACAAGAGAAACTTAAGTAATAAAATGTTCAAACTAATTTTTTTTAAATAAAATTGTTGGAAATAAAAGGATAAATTTGTATAGTGCTCAATTACACTCAGAAACATTAATATGACTTACCCGAAAAAGTTTGAATGTAATGAGAACATGTAATTGAATAATATACAATATAAAACGTAAGTAATATGATGTCCAAAAATGAAATTTTGTTAAAGGAATTTATAAATAAAATTGAGTGGTTATAATAAGTGTTTATATACTTAATCTATGTTGCAAGATGTGTTAATTGAAATAAATTGAATATTAAAAAGAGAATGCTATTTAAGTAAATAAGGTAAATGTAAATAAATTGGATATGAATGTAAATTAATTGAAAGTGAGTTAGTTAGAATGATAATAATAAATGAAATATATATGGTTTTGAATTAATTATTGTATCTGGTACTTTGTATTTTGAATTTATCTTTCCTTTATGTTGTTTCTATTCTCCTATCTCGTTCCTTTTCGGGGACGAAATGTCACGACCCGACTTTCTTAGCCCAGAAAGACGCATCATGAATTAAGAAAGAAAGGGATAGAAGAAGAAAAGAAAGAAAAGAAGAAACTCAACAATATCAGATACTCACAGCGGAACGAATAAAATATAATATATCACATAAAATATTACATAGTATCATATACATCAGAGTTACACAGCTTATACATCTCATATTAGACAGTTATAAACACCTGTCTATCATACATCTCAAACATCACAGAGATACAGACTCAACACAAACACAGCGGTATCACTATATATCTACACGCTGAAGCCTCCTGCTCCAAATCTCCTCCAGAATTCGTCAAAGCTAACCTGAATCCCTCGACTACCAATACAAAATTGAGTACCCAAGAGTTTAATAAAACAGAAAATAAACACTTGGGTCAGACATGGGTCTGGTGTGAGTAAACGGTTAAAAGTTGCTTAACTTTAAAAATCCTTTGAAAAGAAAATTTATCACGTAAGACTCCCCACACATAAACATGGGTAAGTTTTTACCTTACGCTAACCAAAACATTTGATAGGAAATCCAGTTATATTATAATAGTGTCTAGGGTTTTCAAGTAAAATACAGAAATAGCTGGAATGCTTACATCTCACATTCCAACATAGTTAGGCATAATAAAAACGTACGGCACTTATTGGAGTTTGGATTCCATACAATGGCAGGGCTACTGGGGTACCGCCCGTCACAGTACGGGGCCTAGATCACCGTACCGAGGATTACTCCCAATCCCCTGCAACACAAAGCCGGAACCATCTAAGGATAATTCTGAACAAGACAACCCCGTAGTTGGCACGACCAACCACACACTAAGCCGAATAAAAAGAAACTTCTAGACAGGGATATATCTTGCTCTCAGTGGGTGCTACCCACGAAGCCTTGCTGCACCTCCCCTGTTTTAGCCATTCCTGGTTGATGAGGCTTGAGGCTACGATTACCTTTATAGAACACATCTATCTTAGAATGCTCATCGCCCTCCTGACGATGTCCTGAAAGCATTCAATCCATACAAGTTCGTTCCGGGTTCGAACGAAACCGAAGGCACTATCTCGTTACACTCGTTTTGGAATGACCCTCAGAGTTAACGACCATAGCCCTTGCATTCTAAATCTTCATTCTCGAATCTAAAAGTACTATCTCCGTAAACTCATTTTGGAATCACCCTCAGAGTTATAACGGTATATAGTTCTTACACCTCGAGCCTTCACTTCACTTGAGATTCACGACCTATCTTTAATTTGGATCGATGTGGTTTTCGGATATCCAACTCTGGAAACCCGATCCCGGTCTCATCGAAATCCAAAACGTATCTTAAAGGCCAAGTTGTTTAAAGGTTTAAACATTTAAACTTATATTCAGATTAACATAAAAAGATAGATGATTCACAATATCACATATAGATAATTCATATCAACCAATCATCTCAAAAAGCCACACATATCACATATCAGAGATATCATACCCAAACCATCCAATATCAATCATCCAATATCAATCAATCATCCATAAGCAGGTTTGATTAACTCTTAATCAATTTCATTAACCTTTAATTAAATTAATTACTATCCTTTAATTACTTGGATTACCTTAATCCTGCTTACTATCATTAATTAATTACAAATTAATTAATTAAATATCTCTTAATGATCTTCCTTAATTAATCTTCCTTGATTAATTATACTTTATTTACATTCAAGTAATTATCCTTAACCATATACAGTAATTAACCTTTAATTACTATCATTAAATTACAATAATTAATGATCCTTCATTTGCTTTCATTAATTAACTATAATTAATTGCATTAAACCTTAATTAATTACAATTAATTAATCTTACTTAAATTAATTACTTTTATTAATCAACCTTGATTAATTTCATTAATTAAATAACTCTTATTAATTAATTAACCTTTTAATTAAATTAAATAATTAACTTGTAATTAATTATCTCATTAATCATAAATAGTAATTAACAATTTGTAATTACTTATCTAAATTAATTAACTTCTTAATTAATTATATTAACCTTAATTAATTAATCTAATTAATTAATCTTTAATTACTTCATTAAGTAATTATTAATCAATTATATTAACAAATAATCCTTAATTAATTACTTTATTAATTAATTTCAAATTTTAATTAATTATTCTTAATAATTAATCTTAAATTAAACACATTTAATTAATCACATTAATTAATTAACTAAAATAAAATTAAGTAATTAACTCTTAATTACTTACATAAGTAATTATCTTCTAATTACTTCCATTAAAAATCTTGATTACTTTCTTAATTAATTACTTAACAAATAATTAATTCCATCACTAAATAATTCTTAATACTTTAATTAATTAATTAATTACTTCATAATTAATTAACTTTAAAATAATTATATTAAATAATTCCTTAATTGATAACATTAAGTGATTACCCATTAATCACCTCAGCTAATTGCTCCCATGAGTAATTTACTCCTCCTAATTACTTTAAGTAATTATCCATTAATTGCTTCATTAAGAAATTTACTCACTTAATTATAAAGTGATTATCTAAATTAATTAGGCTAATTAATTAATCTAAAATTATTTACATTAATTAATTAACTAATTAATCATCTCTTAATCTCTAATTAATTCATTAACTATCCACTAATTACTTTATTAAGTAATTATTCTTAATTACAAATAGTAATTAAGCTTAAATTTATTTTATTAATTAATTGTTATTAATTAATCTCTACTTAACTAATTAAGAATAAACTTTACATTTATATTAAATATTTACTCAAATCATTTACTTCATTAAAAGCAATTTAAAAATCAATATGATTTTTACTTTTAAAATAAAACAATTCAAACACTTAATTTTAATATACTCAAAATCTTTGAAAAACCCTTTTCAATCATATTTAATTGAATTAAAAAAATATTAATCTTTGGAAACTCAATTATCATATTCTTTAATCTTATCTATTTAAAAATATAAATTTGAAATATAGTTTAAACATTACTTTGAATGTATCCTTTCAACATAAAAACATCCTTATTTAAACTTGATTGAGTTTCTTAAAATTTGATCTAATATTTAAATTTGAAAATACCTTTAAATTCAATTTTAAAAATAAATTTAGTTAATTATTTTAAAATCAATTATTTTAGACTTTTCAAATTTGAAAATATATTAGATTAAAACACCTTAAAATCTTTGACCTTCATTTGAAAAAAACTGCACCTGGTTTATTACCAAAATCTTATACCAGCAAAAAAAAAACTCAAGTCGAAACCACATTCAACCCGAGCCTAACCAAACGAACCCAACCCCTTCGAGTCATCCACGAAACAGCTTCGAACCTTGCACGAGAATCCCCTTTCTTCTCCAAAACTCAATCCCACAGCCAAACTCCTTGGCCTAAACGTGCACGGTGCACGTGCACCGGCCCCTCTGACCAACGACGAATGTGCGACGATCTCCTACAATCCCACCTTCACATGCGAATTCGAATATGAACCCAGCTCGATCAAATAACACGCGAGTCAAAATTCGATTCATCAGTACGAAATCTGGACCCAAACGCTGCCACAAAATCCCGTCATCTCATATGATCTCCACCACCAGAAACTCCGGTAACCTCTCCAAAGCACCGCAGCATCACCACGCCACCCTCCATCAACGCGCGATCGCCTCCGATCAAATATCCCAGTCGCAATGTCACGACATTCGAGCCGAACCAAAGTTCAAGCTAAAACCCTAATTCAATCGAATTCGAACAATTCGTCTATAGGAAAAAATCAACTGCATTTTTCCCCTTCATCAACAATTCATTAGCTAGCTTCAATCAAGATTTCAACCCAAATCGTCGAGTTGAACATCGGCAATTCGTCAAATTGCCGAAAATGATCATCTTCAAATTCCCAATTGAATATCACTTTAAAAATTCTGAAATGCATATCAAAATTCATGATTTTCAATCACGAATCCATCCCTATAATGCAGAATTGAAATTAAGAAAATTGATTATTATGAAAATTTGGGTTTTTACTGTTATTTTACAATTTCGAAATAAAAACTTATTATAAATTCCTGAAATGATTTTTGGTGGTGATGTTTCATGATTTCAAACATTTCTTGTTTGCAAATTAAAGCCTAACAGTGATTAAAGAATGAGGTATTTAATTTAAAGAGGAAAAATCAAATCTGTTAACCAACAGAACCTATATTCTTATTTACAAGCATCCAAAACAAACATGCATTCATTTAATCCAAGCATCAGGCAAACAACTTGATTTTTATACATCAGCCAAAATGAAACAAGATTATAAACTGTTTTTAAAAGATTTACTCACCTATTTAATTGCAGAGAACAAAGCAGAGCAGTTTATTACTTCCAGGTTTTAAAATTTTGATCTGTGAAAGCTTTAAATTTGCTTTGCTGATGGAAACCTTTGCATGCCTTCAATTTGATGTTGTTTAAAGTTGAAACTGCTGAGTTGGTCTTGATTCCTTTTGAATTGCAGAAGGTTTGAATTTCAGTTGAACTTCATTTTAGTTGCAGGTTGATTTGAAGTTGCAGCATTTACTTTCAAACTTGATTTTGCACATTTTAAATTCCCAGATTTTTATCTTCATTTGCTTTTAGTTTAGTTTCAGGTTTTGAGAAAAGTTTCTGTTTTGAGTTAAGAAAAGAAGACAAAGGAATGAATGTGTTATGTAAAAACTAGTTTTCTTCTTTAAACATACATTTTAAAAATAAAAATAGAAATGTTGCCACATGTTGTTTAAACTTACATTTGTCATTTATTTATTTAATTGCCTTACAAATGTCTTTAACATGTTAATATGTTTACACATATTACTTAAGTGTTTTTAAATAAATTTAAATTTAATTTAAATGTAAAAAATATAACTTACATATTTAAGTTACTTTATAAATAAATGCTTATATGTGTATTTTTAAAATCTAAAACATATATATATATATATATATAAATTATCAATGGATTAAATTAAATTTCAAACAATTCCAAATTATAACATATACATACATATATATTACAATTCGAAAATTTAGCTTTATTTAAAACAAAAGATCTTCTATTCACAATATATATCAATTATACATATTATAAATAGAATAAAATTTCATTAGCTTTGAAAGATAATTCTTATCAATTTTAAATTGTTAGAAAGATATTGATCAATATTGCCAGATTAAATATTTATTAACCTTAAAAAGATTAAATTACCAATTTAAATTAAAATTATAAAGGAAGATTATCAATCCAATTAAATTATTAATAAATATTATTAAATTTATATTGCCTAAAATCCCGGGTCATCACACGAAAAGTTTTGAGTGGGGGAGAGTGTAACAACTTGAAAATTTTAATGATTTTTAAAAACGTAATTAACTAAATTTTCTTGAAATCTAAACAATAAATTCTAGCAATGAAAATTTGATATTTGGTATGCGTCTATTTAAACATAGCAAATGGCAGATTTTCATTGGAAAATATGAAAGTTGTTTTGTTGTGAAATTTCAAATTTAAAATTTAAAATCAGTTAAAGTGATGAAAATAAAATATTTTTGAAATCTGAATATTTTTATATAATAAAAATGTAAATCATTTTCTGAGTGAGACGTCATATTTTGTTTCGCCAAATTTGGACTGCTCTAGCTCCGTTTATATTATTTTCTGTGTTTTAACAGCATTTTCGGCAGCGAAAAATCGAGTTTTGATAGATGGGTCATGTCACTCATATCCATGTACCATTATGTTTATTTCGTCGTGATGATCTCCATAGTATATTCTTTTGTGCATTTCGGCTTCCGGTACACGACGAAATCGGTAAAAAGATTAGCCGTATCGGTACCCGTTTGAGTCTTTTTGGTTTGCTTGTGACCATTCATTAAACATCGTGTAAAACAATATAGCCATTAGCATTTATATTTCCCTGAATTCAAGTCATGACCTTTTCTATTCCCATGGTTTCATTTATATTCTGGTTATTCTTTTCTCTCATCCCCTTTCCCCTTCGTTTCTGTTCATTGCTTTGAAAAGAAAAAAAACTAATAATACAATTCATATTGCATTCATATATATCAGCTCCTTATTCCTTTTGAATTCATGCAATGGAACTATATATAGTAATAAATTACTTTGCTTATTGTTGCTTGAAACCTGTGCATCCATTTTTGCACGAATTTGCTTCATCCCTTCATGTCGCCTTCAGCCTACTCTCGGCTTTCCTCCATCAACCCACTGATCCACCTCACCCACCAACGTCAACCTCCACAGCAGCTCGACCAAACCTTACCATCCCCTTGACCGAACAAGCTCGCCTTCCCTTCGAGCAGCCACCGCAACACAGTGCCAAGCCTCCAGCCATCCTTCCCGCAACTAACCTGCCCCTCCATAGCAGTAGCCGAATCAAACCCATTAAAGCCCATCTCCGACCATTCCTCCCCGCCATCGCTGCCCTACCTATTGGAAATTTTGTCGCCTCTTCCTCTCACTCAAACCCTGAAGCCCAACAGCTCCTACCTTCATCCCTTCTCAACCCTCCACCAAAGTCACCTCTGCCCTACCGAGCAGCCTTCCACCATCATAGCCTTCCCCACCAGCGAAGCCACCGCCTCTACCTTCGTGTCAGCCAAACCCAAAGCCACCTATAGCCAAACATACAGCCCTTAAACCCTACAACTCCACCACTCTCCCATTCTCCGCCCATAGCTCTCCAACCCTATCCGACAGCCTCTGACCTCCAGATCCATCAATAGCCGCCACCCCATAGGCTTGACAGTCTCGCCTCCTTGCTTCTCTCTCACGTGCATCCTTGCCGCCAATGCCTTTTCCCATCGCCTCAGCGAGCAACAACCTCGGCAACCCGCTTTTCAATCACCCAACCTCACCTTTCCACTATAATCAGTAGCCGTCATCCATCATCCAGCATAGCATCTCCATCTGTTCTATTAAATATGAAAAAAGAGAGCAAAGGTATATATATATATTACATTTATATATATATATATATATATTTGTTTTTTCATTGAATTCAAGATCGTGTTTGTGAGAGGAAAAAGGGTATATGTATATTATGTGTGTGTATAATATATATATATATATTGTTCCATCAATCTCAAGCTATTGATTTATGTTCATCAATTCTAGTTCGCTCGTTTTGTTTTTCCGCTGTCCGGATTCGTTCAGCAACAATTTTCTAGCTTGGTCGCTTATCCGTATCCGTGTCACCTTCTTCATTCTTGTTATTTCTCTAGCCTCGAAAGGCGAGCGATCACTCATGATTGACATTCTTGTGTTTAGTAAATTTAATTAACATGAAATGACAATTGAAATATGTTGTTAAATTTAATTGATTAGTGATTAAATTGTTAAATATGATATGTTATTATTGCATTTGTTCACCTATGATTATTGACAATATTGACACCAATAACCTGTTAGTATATATATAATATTTGAATTGTCAATTATGATCATGTTTTCTATTGATATGCTATGTCATTTTATGCTATTATTTTATTTGTTCTTACTCTGCAAGTTCGCTGTTGGTTTATGTATTCCACATGGGTTAAAATAATACATACCCGAACGATATTATAGATTAGGGAAAATCGTTATGGGTTGAAATGATAAACCCAACCGATTTTATTAATTTTGAAATTTTGGGATTGTGGGTTGAAATGATATATACTTGTAAATATTAAATTATTGCGGATTGAAATGATAAGTATCCATATCACTTGACCAAAGGATAGAAAATTATATACGGACACCGTTGGTCTAATTTTAAATGATTTTCAAAATTTTGAAAAGGAGAAATATACGTGTAATGATTTTTAGAATATAATATAAGGATATTTTAATTTTAATATATGTGCAAAATTTAAAATTTTAAAATTATACGTTTTGGAAATTTTAAAATTATAAGTTAAGTTTTAAAATGTAAATTATAAAATTTTACTTATAACTTTATGATTTTAAAATATATAAAATAAGATATAAAAATAGATTTAATAAAAAGTTTTAATTTAGTTTAATTTAATAAAAATAAAATTTAACTAATATATATATAATATGTTTTAAATATTTATTTAAATTTATATTAATATTTAGAAAATAGATTTTGTAATAAATTTAATAAATTAAGGTTGGAAAGATAAATTGAAATTGATTTATAATTTAATTGGTTTGAGAATTGAATATAAATAAGAATTGCTTGGAAACTTGTTGATTCTGAGATTTTAAAAGGTACGATTTTATAACTTGATTTAGTTAAAAGTGATTAAATGAATATTTTCAAATTTAAATAAAGTTAGATATTTGATATTTAATTTTGATTTGAGTTTGTAATTTGAGATTCATCTAAATGTTGTAAAAGTGATTAAGTGGATATTTTCAAAATTAAATATAACTGAAGTTAGATACTCTATAGGAAATGTAGCTCTTGAACATGTACCTTTTGCAATTGGTTTCTTAGCGGTGAACCCCGAAAAAGGTCTTCCTTCACAAGATTCTATAGAAGTTTATTATTGTGAATCTGCTAAGCTCCCGCTGGAGTCGGGCTTCGTTGCAAGAAGCAATATCAATTTTGATTTAAATTTGTAATTTGAAACTTTATTTAAACATTTATAAAAGTGAATAGTTTCAAAATTAAATAAATTGAGATGGAATATTTAATATTGATATAAATTTGTAATTTAAGATTTTATTTAAATGTTATTGATAATGATTAAGTGAATATTTCCAAATTTAAATAAAATTAAAGTTGAACTTTGAGATATAAATGAAATTTATCAAGTTGAGTTATTGTGAATTGTTTTTTTATTTGGACTTTGAAATCTATTGAATTGGAAGCGATTTAAATTTATAGTTAAAACCTGGATTTGAAAACGATATAAATTAAAATGGTTTTAACGAGAATTTGAATTGAACCTTTAACCTTTTTAATTGAAATTGTTGAATTGAGATTGATTTGAATTGAATTTTGAAACTAAAGTTGATTTGAATTGATTTGTGGAATTGGAGGAAACAATTCTAATTTGGAACTATTGTAATATATAAACTATTTTTAATATATAAACTATTTCAATCTATAAACTATTTTTAATATATAAACTATTTTAATCTATAACCTATTTTTAAATATAAACTATTTTTGATATATAACTATTCCAACATATAATCTATTTTAAATATTCAAACTGTTTAAGTTGGAACTGTTATGATTTAGATTTAATGGATTTAAAAGTGAATATTTTGATATGATGGTTTAAAGTATTTTGTAGATATGATTTCGAAAGTGATATGATTTCAAAAGTGAATATGATTTCGAAAGTGATATGATTTTGAAATGAATATGATATTTTGATATGAATTATGAACTATTTGAAATGAAATGACTATGGTGTGAAATAAGCGTTTGGTTGTTAAAGAGACGGGGATCAGATATTTTCATACTCTCTGCCAATACCGAAAACCACTTCAACAAATGTGCACGTGGTGGAGATTCCATAATGAAGTAGGATGGTTTGGCGAACGTCTGTATGAGGTATGAATGCAGCCCTAACTCCCTTGAGTCAGCTTGATGTGGCTAAAATAGGAGCTATACCGGGTCAAGTGGGGTCGCTCCCCTTATCGAGCACATTTCTTCGATACCATTCTATTACTTTGTGATTTGATTGGGTGCACCTTTGATTTAGGAGTGTCTCGAGGTGGGCGGTAGTAGCTACTATGCGTTACCACCAGTCCGAGAGTGCAAAACGGTAGTATCCTACCTTGGGCATTGCCTCGCGTGCCTTGTCGAATGCCTTATCGCGCCCTCTACGAGTTTGTTTTAAACCGTACCTAGGGAGTGCTCACTGAGTATCCTACCGGTTTGGTGGAGCTTACAGTATCTGTATAGACTACGCGAATATATAAAAAATGTGTTAAGAGGGATATGAGTAATGCCTTAACGCTATTTTAATAGTTTATTTTACTATAGACATATATATGTAGCGTATTGTACTATGTATGTAGATAGTTCCACGGATCCTTAAGGGATGGAATCCCAAACATCCTTTAAGTTTTATTGCATTTCACTTGGACATTTCACTTGAGTTGATTTATTTGCATAAGAATGTTAATCCTGACTCGGGTGTTTTGTGTTTTGCTTTATGCTTTGAGTGTCACAGCATTTGAGACTCACCTTTGGAGCTTGGAG
This sequence comes from Allium fistulosum, assembly GCA_030737815.1. Taxonomy (NCBI): domain Eukaryota; kingdom Viridiplantae; phylum Streptophyta; class Magnoliopsida; order Asparagales; family Amaryllidaceae; genus Allium; species Allium fistulosum. Next base: position 479,273,340 of record CM060904.1, read on the forward strand.
CATTGCTTGGAGATCCGTCTTTTATCTATTCTACTTTCAGTTATTCCAGTTATTTCTAGTTGTTTAAGTTCAGATTTGTCAGTTTATTTTGTATTAGTGACTTCTTTGTACTAGGGATTTTCTATTGTATTTGTTCAGACTCTGATGTTCTATAGTATCTTCATGAACTACTATTTATCTATTTTCGTTGCTTATTGTTATATTACACTGTGTCTGTGATTCTGTGATTTATTTATTTACTGTATATGCTAAGTTTTGCCAAATATAAATTAACAATCTATAGTTTTGAGCAATTCAAGTCTGGCATGTGTGGATGATTGTCGATTTGAATGGTTTGAAATAGCAGGTCGTTACAACTAAGTCGACGAATTAGGTCATATTCAACAACAATGAGAACATTGCATATGGAAACTAAGTCTCGTATACTTAGCACATTCTCAACCTTATCAACTTCTGCTATCCTTAGGTAAAGAGCGAAGCCCGGTAGGTTAAAGCACTATTGCTTCTACACCCTACTCGAATCGTTATTTTTAACTCTCGAAGATAGAAACTAGTCTACTTTGCCAGCTTTAGTGCAAAGTACACGAGTAATTATTTTCCACACACAAGAAAACACACAATGTATGTTTAACGCACTCACAAAGGATGATCAAGTCACATAAACGACTTTAATCCCCTTTTAGTTAATTAATCTTTCATTAATTAAAACCTCTTTTATTAGTAAAACTTCTTTTATCTAATAAAACTTCTATCATTAATTAAAACTTCCTTTATTAATTAATATTTCTTTATTAATTAAAACATCCTATGTTTAATTAATATTCCACATCTTTTATTTAAAAATTCCTTTTGTTAGTAAAATTTCTTTTATCTAATAAATCTTTTTCATTAATTAAAACTTCATCTTTTAATAAAACACTTCTTCCTTTAATTAAAACTTCTTTTTATTAATCATCTTTCACTAATTAAACACCTTTATTAATTAAACTCATTTATTTAATTAAAATACTTATTAATTAAAACTTAACTTATTTAAACTTGTATATAGATTTAGTTTCCTTTTAAAAATGATACTTGTATTTTACTATTCACGTATTCACCATTCATTTGTACTTTTTCTATATTCAAAAGTATTCATATATTTATATAAATGGTATAAGTATATTCACAAATCATTAAAAAAAATACTTACTTTAAAATATAATCAAAGAGGTTAAAAACAAATGTTACTTAAAAATTATTACTATAAACCCCTTCCCTTTTATAAATTAAACACATAACATTTCTATCTTTATTTCAAAAGATTCCAAACTTGTTATTATCTTTAAAATTCCATTATTAAAGATTTAATTATATTTATAATAATTTTCCATTTTAAAATATAATTCAAGGATTTAAAAACAAATGTTACTAAAACATCATTTACTACAAACCCAAAATACTTCACACTTAACCATTTTCTTTAAAAGATCTAGTTACTTTTATAAGGGTTTAAGATAAGTGTTACTCAAACAGTCACAACAACCCAAAACCATTCACTTATAATTATCTTTAAAATATTCATTATTAAATATCTAATTATATTCCTTAATTATAGTCTTAATTATATTTCTAGTTATACATCTGATTATAATTCTAATTGTAATCTCAATTATAATCGTAATTATAATCTTAATTATAATCTTAATTATAATCACTTATCTCTATACTAATTTAACAAGTTAATATACTTTTACTTTACTTATTTTTCTCAACCTATATATTTGTTAAAAATCTTTTTACAATGATATATATTTATACACTAACCTATTTATAAGATAAAAAATTTAATAATAAAAACAATTTAAAAATATATTATATTACAAAATTTTATGTTTACTTTAATAAAATATTTAACTAATATTCTAGAAACTATATATATTTAATTATTTTCGAAAAATTATATATAATTAACTATTTTTCTAAGAACCATATATATTTAACTAATTTTCTAAACAATATATATAACTAATTTTATAAAAACTATATATATAACTAATTTTAAAAAAACTATATATATTTAAAAATACTTTAAAAACACTTAAATTATGGTTTAAACATTTATATTGAGTATTACATAATATACTTATATTATAATTTATTTAAAAACCATAAAAAGCATATTTTATAATTTTAAACTCTTTACTTTAAAATTCATAAATAATTATTAAAAAACGTTTAAACTTTGATATTTTTCCGGTAATAAGTACATATATATTTACTTATTAAGAATGCAAAGAAGCCTTAGGATGTCTTTAAAAGTTAACTTTAAAAATCACCAAACATAAGGCATTTTCAAAGTGCATCTATATCGACCTTTTCGCTTAGAACTATCACGATTTCCATTCACAATTTATATAACTTTCCTAGACCAATTCCATTATGTAAAACACACCAAAAAGTGTGTAAAGAATAATCGTGTATATATATATACATATATATATATATATATATATCCACAATATATTCATATTTTAACCAATCTAATATGTGTCAGATACAAGGGATTTCAAAGTGCATTTATAGCAACTATTTCATTTCAACCATTTACAACATACTTTCAGACATGTAAACCACAAGTCTCGGCCACGTCACATATTTTAGAGGATTAGAAGAGATTGTATACTACATATAATGTTGTCACTTACTTACAAAAGCAAGGAGTCCAAAAGTAATAGCTTGAATTGTTATCTATTTTAACTTATATTTTACACAATAATTATATACACAACGGTATACAAATTAAATAGTGATTTAACTCACCTAAGCCTAAGCCAAACTAAGACATAGACAAATTAAACTGGATTGCTCACCCTGTTGATTTTACTTTACATATACTATGATATATGATGCGTTAGATGCCATATTTGATGACATTGATGTGATTTCCCTTATCTAGTGCTTTAGTAGCACTAGGCTGTAACAACCCTGGTTTTGGTGATTACCTGTAATATTAAATTATAACGGTAGTTATAATTTAGTATTGAGAAATAAAAATAAATTGGAGATTTAAATTGTTTATTTTAAATAAACAATGGATTTTAAATGTAAAATGTGAAAATAAAGTTTTTAAAATTTTATTTGGTTGTTTGTGATAATAATGAGCAAAATATGGTTTAATTGGATGAAATGTAATAATTCTAGTAATTATTGACGAATGCTTCTTTTATTGATTTTTAAAGGAAGTATTTGATTTAATATGTTGTATATTATAAATGAAAAGATGAAAGTTTGCTTAAAAATAAGTTTTGGATATAAAAATGATGGAAATATGGTTTATTGCATTTAATTATGCAAGAAAATAATTTTTATGTAATTTTTGGAGTTAAAAATAGAGTTTTATGTAATAATTGTGTAATTTGTACATTTAAATTAAGATAAGGGCTTTTAATAATGAAAATAATTTTTAGAGAAAAATTATCTTTTATTTTGATGTAAAATAATTTTTAGAACATAAAAATATATTGTGTGATTTTTATAGAGTTGAATCATGTGTATATATGTTATAATTTGTAAATAATAGTGTATTTGTGAATATGTGATAATTAGAGTTAATTAATTTTTTTTGTTTTGGGTCTTAGCCCATTTACAAACTTAACCAGAAAAGAGAAAGAAAGCTTCTTTCTCATTCCTTATAAACTAAAAGAAGAGAAAAATCAAAAACCTACTTTCCTCTTTCAAAGTAAAAATCAAAATTTTCATTCCAATCCAATTAATTGCTGAAATTTATCAAATTAGAGTCAATTATTTCAGGTAATCTAAGCAAAATCCAAACTTCTCTTCATCTTTTTTCTGATTTGGTGAATTTGTTGTCTATAATTGAAGTTTTGTTCTTGCATGTTTGCATAAACTCCCTTTTCAGGTTGTTGAAGCTTCCGCAAGGCCAAAGCTTGCATCTTCTTTTCAATTCACTCTTGTTGCTCTATTATTTTGTAAGGTGAGTTGAAGTCTCACAAATTCTAGCTTAGACAAAGCAAAATAGCAAGCTAAAATGCAAAAATAGTTTACTGTAAATGAATTTTGTGTTGTTTTGAATTTATAGTAAAAACAGTTTTGGGTTGCTACTTTGTATGACCATATCTTCATATTCCTATGTCGAAATTCATTGATTCTTCTTTTATTTGAAAGTTGAAGTTTTATACTATGTGCACACCAATTTTCAGTTTAATCTGAGGTTGTTTGGTCCTTTGTTTCATGCCTGTAAGTTTAATCCGAGATGGTTTTCAGGCCAGTACACATTCCTGTTTTCTGAGCTGCTGCAAACATGACCTAAGTCCATGTTTGAGACAGCGTATCTCTTTCATTCCTGTCGGAATTCATCGATTCTTTTTTTATTTGAAATTTAAAGTTTTCTACTATGTGCATACCAATTTTTTAGTTCAATCTAAGGAAGTTTGGTCATCTGTTTCATGCCTGTAAGTTGAACCCGAGAAGGTTTTCAGGTCTTGGGCATATTTCTGTTTTCTGAGGTGCTGCAAACATGGACTGAGTCCATGTTTGAGACAACGTATCGTTTTCATTTTATGTTGGAATTCATTGATTCTTTTTTTATTTGAAAGCTAAAGTTTTCTACTATGTGCATACCAATTTTCAGATCCATCTGAGGTCGTTTGTTTACTCGTTTCATTCTTGTAAGTTGAACCCGAGAGGGTTTTCGGACTTGGGCAGAATTCAACATGGCCTGAGTCCATGTTTGAAATTTCATATCTTTGCCATTTCATGTCAGATTCAGTGAATCTTTTTCTAGTTCATAGATAAATTGTTCTACTTTGTGTCTATCAAGTTTCAGACCATTTCGATGTAATTAAGCCATCAAATTATGTCTGAAAGTTGAACCGCGAGAAGATTTCAGACCTTGGTATTGTTTTTGCCTATGCACTTTTTTTTTGTTCTGCCTGGTTTTCCCGTTCGATTTCTGAATTCTGCATCTTGTATTTGTGACATTTCTGAACTATTTTGAAGGCCATGAAACATATCAATAAGCGAGCCAGAATTTTGGTGAATTTGTGATTCAAAATGAATCGATTTTGAGATGATTTTGAATGTCGGTTTTCGATATTTTTCGATGTTTTTCCTTGATTTCAAGCATGGGTTTATCTAAATAATTTTGAAATGATTTTTATAATAAATTGGCTTTTGAAATAATTATTATATAATATATTTATAAATTATTTTAAAGTTATAAAATTATATATTCTCTATAATAAGGGAATTTCAAAAGTGTTTTCCAAAATGATTTCGAAAACTGTTTTAAAAGCTTGTTTTCTCAAATAACTTATTTTCTATGTAAAATACATGTTTTTGCACTATTCGAGCATATGAGAAGGAGAATTAAACGGTTTAGTAAAACACGTGGTATGGGACACGTGCGTTTACTTTATCGGTTAATTCCTGACTTGTCCGTTTGAATGTTTTGACCTTCGGGTCGTATTTGCCGATGAGACGAGGCAAATATTTTTACTGATTTCTGGTGTGGCATTGGCTAGCGGTTAGTAAATCGATTATTGAGAACGTGTGGTATGGGATGCACTGTTAACACTTTTTGGGTTCCTATCTGAGAGTTTGTGACACATTCTCGAGTTGCCAATACTGGACCTTCAAGTCATTTGTCCTTCGGGATGTTCTCCTTTGGGACGTTTGTCTATTGAAACGTATTTGTCCTTCGGGATGTTTTCCTTCGGGATGCTTGTCTTCGAGACGTATTTATCCTTTGGGATGTTGTCCTTTGGGATGTTTGTCCATTTGAGATGTGGCGCCTTATTTTGAGAGAATAGTACTTGGCAAGCTTTGGCCATTTTATAAGCACATGCTACCTTTGGGATGATTTCATTGATTTATTTGTGGTTTTCCAAGTGTATCACCTTTTTACATTATTGGCCATTTGAGCCGTTTGAGACATTATATATGGCGATTACATCTTTGGAATTTGAACTCCTTATCGAGTTTTATATTTTGAGATTTGGGTTTGCCATCTTTGGCGTTTATGTGAGATTTATAATCTCCTTTATAGGAGATATATATATATGTATGTATGTATGTATGTATGTATGTATGTATGTATGTATGTATGTGTTAGCCATTTTTGGCGTATTTTGAGATTTGAGATTTCTCTATTTTGAGAATATATTTGTGATTGCCATTTTGGAGAGATTAGAGTTTTGGGATCTCCTATTTAGGAGATATGGTTTAGAGAAACCATTACCGATGCTTTTGGGATTACGCCGATGATATGAGGCATTTCTTGTACTTAGTTGATTTCATTGTGAGTTCACCTCTTTCGAGGATTTATACTTAGTGATACTACCTCATTGAAGTAATGACATGTTCTTACTATTACCTCTTCTCATTCGAAAAGAATTATCACCCTTTTACCTTATGCTTCATATTATCACTTATCATACAAATCTGATGTTTTAGCTAGACTAACCCGTGTATTTTATACTCGGGTCAGACCGAGTTGTTTCAGGTTAAATACTTGCTTTTGGACTTTGCTTTGATGCTTCCGCCTTGGATGTCTTCTTATCTCTTTTTGTTGTTTTGTTGTAGTTGCAACTCTGATATGCATCTATACTTTTGACTTGTTGTATATAGTGTGGTCTTCATACCACTTATGATGTATCATTTTGTATTGTACAGGGGATGTATCACTGTATACGTATATATCTGTTGTTTGTTGTTCTGAGATATGTTGTACATTCTGTTGTTGTATTTTGTTCTGATAGTTCCATTAGCCACTATAGTTTTGTATTAAGCATTTATCGAATATGTTGATCCACTTGAGAAAGGAAAAAATTTAGAGCACTTAATCGACGTATTTAATCGATGTTTAAGATAAAGCTATAGATGGTCGCTCCTAACCAGCCCTATTCTCCGCATTAGCAGACAGTATTACCCAGTAATACTCTTTGTTAATGTGGGTCTCAGGGTGGGGCGTCACAAGGCTTTATTTTTGGTATTTTAAAATACTATAAAATAATGATTTTTATTTAAAAGGGACTTCAAAGTGATTTTGAAAGTATATATGTTTTAATAATTTTTAAATTATAAATAGGAAGGAATTTATTTTAAATAAAATAAAAGTATGGTTTTTGGTATTTTAAATTAACTATTTTTGTGAGGTATGTTAAATAAAGATTTTTGAATGGTTTATATAAAAGGTTTATAAAACGATATCTTATAAATAAAGTAATAGATTTTAAATGGTGTTTTATAAATACTAGGAATGGATTTGTAATTGATATTTATAAATGGATTTTGATAGTAAAATGAGATTTTATAAAGGAATTAATTCATAAATAAAGAGATATTATAAAAAAGAAGTTATATAAAACAGAAAAGAGATTTATAAACAAAGTTTTACAAATATAGAAATGAAGTATGTTGAAATTTTAATATGGAGTTCAATGGTTTTTAAAAACGATAATCTTCAAAAGTAATGTTTTGAAAATAGTAATTTCAAATGAAATTTAATGGTTTTAAAAATGATTTAAAATGTGTTAAGTGACGAAAGTATAGATTTCAACATTTATTGTTGTAATAGACGTTTTCAGGAAAGTGAGGAAGGCATGGACTATAACATTGTTGTTATAGTAAATGATTTCCAAAAGGAGATATTTTATATAGTATACGGGACACACACACACACACATACATATATGTATATTTAATTAATCGAATCCTTATACTAGTGTTTTTGGGGTGTCGTAATAAGGTTTTACGCAATATTCGTTTTGACCCAATAAAATGTGTTTTGACCTTCCATTGTGGAATACACGAAATGGTTCTTATGATTGTACTAAAGGTGTGGTGGTATAGGGGCATTGCTTTTTATACCTAACACCCGTCTGAAGGCTTATGAACTCGGAAGTTGTATGGTTATAGAAATCTATTTAGCATGTCTCCAAAATGGTAGTGTTATTAAATATACTTATACCATTGATATAAGTATATAGAAACGTTTTCCAAATATCGAATAGTTGAAATGGTTTTAAGAATATATATTTTTAAAGATAATTTGAAGTAAATATTTGGAAAGTGATTTAATCTATAAAAGATTAGTTAAATGAGACTAGTGACTACTTATGTGCTAGATTTTATTTGTTGCTTCGATAGTTAAATAACCGACTATCAAATTTAGCCATTTTTGGTTCCTTGACTTGAAGTGGGTACTTATTAGTTGTGCGCTTAGCGTGAAGCCAAATGAGTAGGCTTGATTATCATTTGGTGTTAAGAATGATGATTCGAGTAGTGTGGAGTGACTATAGTACTCCAATCTACCGAGCTTCTTTCTTGATTGAAGGATAGTAAGTTGAAAATTGGAAATGTGATAAGTCCATGAGCCGCTTTTCTTTGTTGGTCCGGAGAGACTGGGATCAGATTTATTTGAAAACCACTTTGGACCAATATATGCGTTCAAAAGTGCAGATTTGATTATGATGATTTTGAAGATGGAGATCTTCATGATGTAGGACTAATTGCCACTAGTCCCGCGGTTTCATATTATATATATATGGTAGTAGTGCTTCGTTTTGAAAATCTTCGATGCAGGACTTCTCGCTACTACTCCTAAGGGTTATTCCCGATAGGATGTTGTAGGTAACTTCGGTTTGTTCTGTTCTAGGACAACTTGTATGGACGAATGTTTGACATTGCATTTCCAAGACCACATATATTGATCTCTACAAACGTACATCTGTTTGGTGGTGTAGGAGGAAGTTCTCTTACACTTAACACCCTTCTCTAAGACGTACGAGCTCAGAGATTGTACATTTGTGGAAATCAATAGTATGTTGTTAGAAATGGCAATGTGGCATTCAAAGTAGAACCTGTTACAAGAAAGGAAAATCTTGGCTTTGTGTGAAATAAAGCGTGGCTTTGTAGAAGTTGAGCGTAGACTCACGTATGAGCCTCATACCCCGAAGATGATACGGGTAATTATGTAGTCTGACCTATATATTTTGGGCAATCGATTTTTTGAGTATAGAGGTGACCAGTGGAATCTGGGCCTTAAGGCATTTATGCCTTATGGACAAGTATTGGAGGCTTAATGGACAACGAGTATACCCACCGAGTAATACGTTGTTCCATAGCAGTATGTCCAAAATACTTCAGAGGTTTGCTTGAGATAAGTGAATAGCCACCGAGGTGCTAGTTGTTTATGCGTGGATTTCGGAGGAAATGGCCAATAGTTCCCTATCATGTTGGAAACCCAATTCCAATAAGTTCCTTCGGTTTTTATTTGTAAAACCTTAAATGATTAGACCCGGAATTTAATATGGTAACAATTTCGGCTAAGATTCATAAGTTTACATGTAAATGTTTTCAAAAGAATGTCATTAAAAATAATATTACCAAATTTTCACATAAAAATGTTTTGGTTATAGTAAGGTGAAAACCCGTCCATGTTTATGTGCAGCGTGTTCTTGCGAGATACCTTTGTTTTGAAAAAGAAATTTTTTTGGTAACTTCTATACAATTTAGTTGAGATGTGTTTTCTCACGCCGGTTTACCAGAATGATCCAGGCTGATGATTAGTTTTGTGGTCAGAACAAGCATATTTACATATTCAGATTTGGTGCTTTGGAGCTTTAGCAGACGAGTTGAAGGACTTCAAGAGCGTATTCCCGAATTTGTTTATTTTACCACTGCATTAGTTGTTTAAATTATCAGTATTTGTGAGGATATATTGTTATAACTATCCAGGCTGATGATTAGTTATTTGTGTACTCTGATTTGATGTATGTATATTACAGTCTCTCTTTTGTAAAGATTATTGATCTATATTATATATTCTTCCGCTGCGTTGTGAGATTCTATGTTGTTTTTTTCTTCTTCTCTTCTCTCTTCTTCTTCTTTCTTTCCCATAACTATTTGTATCTTTGTTTGGTTTGAGTTGGACATGTTTGGTTTATTGTAAGCTCGAATTATGTGGATTTGCGGGTCGTTATAGTTGGTATCAGAGCTTAGGTATAGTGAACTCCTAGGCTTTGGTTGGGTACTTATTATAAATAGGGTTAGTAATACCCTAGAATGAGTTTGAATGTATATATATAAACATGTATTTGTTAGTGATATAAAAATGTTTTATATTGTGTTAATTTTGAACTGTTGAGTGGCTTACGCGTTCTGGTCAATACAAGTAATTAACGTCATTGATAGAGGTCTCTAAACACTTGAACATAGAGATTAGACATAGTATTGTTTTCAAATTGGGTAAATGAAATAATTTTACCTTGATTATATTTTATATATAAAGGAATAATTTTTCATAAATTATTTTACTATATATGGTGTGTTTGGTTGTTAGAGAATGATAATATTTGATTATTATCATTTGTTGTCTGTGTTCTAATAAAATTTATTATTATTATAATGTAAACAAAGATAAATAATTAAGAAATGGTGTTATATAACCAAAGTGAAATTATATATAAGGAAAATTTATAAATATGATTTGCAAATAAAAAGAATTTAAAAGCTGAGAATTTAAGAATTTAAATCCCATTGATTTTGAAAATTGTTTTTCAATGTTTTGAAGAAATAATAATGATATTATTTAGAAAGTATTTTGTCTAGAAATATTTTTAAAAGGATTTAGAAGAGATAGAAAGCACTAAACCCACTTCAATCGCTGAGAAATAATTCGAGTGATGACTACAGCATCATCTATTCATTTTCGAGTTTCTAAATGATGGATTGCTACTGTTAGAGTTTTGTTTTGGTAAAACAATTTTGTTTTAAAATTTAAAAAAAGTATGATTTGATATACAAAGGAGTTAGTATATATATGATTTCAAAATAATTTGAAATAAGAATAGAGTGTTTAAATTCTAAAATTTTTATCCAAGTGTTTTGTTGAAATTATAAGTAATCAGTTTTTGTAACTTATAAATTAAGAATTAATAAGTTAAAACAAAATTTTAAATTATTGAATATGAATGTTAAGAAAAGTAAATTAGAAATTGAACAATGAAATGAAATTTAAGTTAAGTAAAATTAAATGACATTGAATAATGAAATGATTCAAGTAAAATTAAATTTGATTTAAAATGAATATGAACCTAAGTTGTAAAGTGAAAATAAACATGAGAAGTGTTATATAAAATATTTATAATATACTTAAGTAAAATTTGGTAGAATGGTTCTTAAGTGATATTAGTATTGAAAGAAATATACTAAGTAATAAATGAATGTGAATAAAGCAATGTGAATAATGATTATGAATGTAAATAAAAGAATCTGAATAAAAAAGAATGGGATATAATAAGAAGCCAATTGAAAAAAATATGTAAGTTGTATGTATACTATTTTATTCGCATAACTGTTTGATCCAGATTCGAATATACGATTACGAGATGATTTACGTCGGTTAGATTTAGAATTTCACTCGATTCTCGACGGAGAACACTATATATGGATTTTTGATTGATTCTGATCTTCTTTATCATAGTATATGGCTATGCAAGGAGAATAACAGTTCTATTCAAGGAACCAGATCTGGGTCTGCACTAGAGTGATCGTGTAAATGATACTAGTTCGGAAGTTAAATTGCAGGATCGTGCGAGCGATTAGATTTGATATTGGATACGAATTGTATACGTACACCATACAGTCTTTAATAAATTAAATGTTGACATTGTAAAATTTAAATTGATATCGTTATGAATTAATTGGATGGATATTATTTGTTTGATGGTTTCTCTGGTTACTTGCTACGTTTGCATATAGTTATTATATTAGTACATATTATATGTTAACCGGGTTTTTAACCCAGCATAATTCAATAGGAATTTGAACATCTAGGCCAAATCAAAACAACTCAAGAATCTACCAAAAGGACCAAAAGAATAGGCTAAGAAGGACTCAAGAAGAAGCACACAAAAATTAGGTAGGGGATGGATCGCTAGCGATCCATCACTTATGGATAGCTAAGCAGTCCTCATGGATCATTCAAATCTCTTGCATCACAAGCCAATATCTTTTCTAGAGATGTTTGCCAAGTTTCATGATATTCCAAGCAACCTAGTTTGAGAAGTGATCATTCATCTTATTCAAGTTGCAGAACAATCTCCCATGTGTGAACCATCATCAAAACAAGACACTAGCTATAAAATTACATGGAGAGCACCCACTTAAGACAAGGAGTGCAACCCAAAGGAAGAAGTCCAAAAATCTCCTAAGTACATGGATTGCTAGCGATCCATCGGATTAAGTTGGATCGCTATGAAATTCTCGGAGCACCTTCGTATCATCAAGTGTAGGCTTCTAGCAAAGCGGCCTGGCCCAATAACTCTCCAACCCCTATAAATACAATCCTAGTTGTAACACAAAAAGGATTTTCTATACTAGCTGCTGGAACTCTGCAAAGATTAATCTTCGCTTTTCTCCTCCCACACAGTAGTCATCTAGGGGTTCACTGTATTCTACATTGAACTCTTGTACTTGTTACTTGATCTAACTTAGAAGGTTCAATCATATTGTAATATGATTCGACTTGTAATAGTTGTCAGTTAATAGGAAGTTATAAAGTAGACGCAGGCTTCATTAACAGCCAAACCGCTATAAAAATCTTCTTGTCTTTTTATTATTTCTGCTCTTTTTACATTTATTTTCTATATTATTGCTCTGTAAGAATAGGATTGGTTCTTTCATAGTCAATCTAGGGTGTTGATCCATTTTTTGAGTTAACATTTTGGTGCTTTCATAGAGAACCCTACTTAGGCTTAGATCTAGCTATCTACTTTGGATCAGATAGTATCAAAAGTTAGATCCTCAATCTCTGCTTAAAAGATTTGCTGTTGAGAATCAATGGCACCAGGAAGAAAGAGAACTACCTTCGGAAGATCCATAGGGGTTATCATTGCTGGAGAAAAAAAAACCCTCAGCAAATTGAAGTCAACAACCGCAACAGCCTGTTGTTAGGAGCTAACTCTGGAGATTAGGTTCTAGGATCCTCCACACAGCATGAAGTTGAGACTAAGGGTGAACTAAACAAGATGGTTGACGAAATTAACTAGAAAATTGCAAACAGTTAAAAGGCTCTTATGAAAAGGATAGATGCTGTCTTAGCGCTTCAATCACTAACTACTTCGAGAATAGTGCCTGAAGCTGTAGCTGCTATAGAGCAAGAGCATTCTTCATTTTCTGGCTTGAACGAAAGAAACGAAAGACAAAGGCAAAAGGAAGTGGTTGGCGGAACTTCAAGAATCATGACAGAAGAAAACATTAACACTCCACCCACTCTAAAAGCACCTGCTACAAACCTGAACCTAGAAGTGAAAACTCCACGGGAGGACATACTAGTAGCAGATACTGACTTTGAGGAAGACGAGTGACTTAAGCAAGGTGAATTGAAATCAAACAATCAAACTCTACCCATAAGACCAACCACCTACCAACAGACCTCTGTAGAAGTGGCTCACCCAAAGACTGGAGAGCCTAGGCTTCAGCCAGCTAACCAAGACTGGTTGCAAAGTCAAACACTTGGTGCAACTACTGACAGCAGACTTGCAAATGAATAGAAAAGTGAGGCATACATTGCGGACATGGTCAGACGCTTGATGGAAGAAAGAAAGTGTAGAAAGGACGATGATTGGGGTTCCGCTTTGAGTCGAACTCCCTTCACCGATAGTATCCTGAGGGTAGAATACCCCAAGAAATTCATCATGTCACCAGCTATGCACTTCTATAATGGAACTACCGACCCTCAACAGTACTTGTACAAGTACATTTGGAATATGGATGGTGCAAGGGCAACAGATGCGTTTTTGTTGCAGATGTTTCTCGATCTATCTGGAAGGAGTCACCTCCATGTGGTTTACCAGACTCCTTCTGCGATCTATCTCAACCATTGACGAGCTAGCTAGGAAGTTCTTGGAACAATTTAGACTGCACATGGCTCAGCTAAAGGACGTGATGTCTATGTTTGGTTACTTCCAAGGACCCAACGAATCACTAAAATTGTTCATGAACCACTTTAACATAGCCGTCACCGAAGTAAGCAATCCAAATGAGGACATAATTTTCATGGCTTTAGTCCGCTCGATCCATCCAGAGGCAGATTTTAGGAGATAGATTAAAATAAAGCAACCAACCACCATGAAATAACTCAATCGAAAGGCTAGTCAGTACATGAGATTAAAAGAGGCAAATATGTTAGAAGGTAAGAATACCAATATATGGCCAAATGAATCGATTCAGAGTAATGTGGCGGTCAATCAAAACATCAAGAATTTTGAAGTAACTGCTGGGAAAGATGGGAACCACAAAAGGAAAAAACTAGTATCTGAACACCGTCAAGGGCAACAGAGGTAAAAAGAAACTTAGAGGTCTGAAACGCGGAGAATGTACTCTGTTGAACGACAGCTTGGAGAATATTTACCTAGCAACTCAGGGAACAGAAGAGTATCCAAAGCGGCCTTGGATAGAAGAGTCTGAGCAACAAGGGAAGTTGGGAAAGTTCTGTCACTTCCATGAAACCCACAGCCATAACAGAAATGAGTGTTGCCATTTAAAGAACGTGATCGAAGACCTGATTAGAGAAAAAAAGCTCCAATAGTATGTGAATAAGCCTTGAAATTTCGATCAGCCAACCAGACCTCATGCTCCCAACATCCAAGGAAAATAGTCTGGATCTAGCGGAGAGGGATCCAAGCGAGCTGAACAGAGACTTGTAATCATACCATTTTGGGAGGTCCTCATCTAGCACAGAAAAGTTGGGGCGAGATGGAAAGATATGCTAGTTCACTCGAACATGCTCCAAAGGAAACTTGCTTTGCAATCGAAGATGGGACCCTTGCTAAACAACAGAGGATTCTCAATGATGACACTATGTTTCGAAACTGAGATAGTGAAGGAATAGAAGCTCCAACTTTAGATCCAATGGTGGCAACGATAGGAATCGAACCCACTATCGTGCGAAGGGTGTTGGTCGATACCGGAGGATCAGTAAACATTCTGTTTTGACAAACGTTTTGCCAAATGAAGGATGTCTCTGTATGCCGAACCAAAATCCAAGGATTCACCAGCCATCCACTACAACCGGCTGGCACAATCGATTCTACCTATTGAACTCGAAATAGGAGATCGGAGTGTGGTTCTCACCCAAACCTTTGTGATAATTGATGAGATGTTGGACTATAATGCATTCTTGGGACGGCCAGCCCTCACTAATTTTCGAATTATCCTGGCACAATGTTGTCTTGCTATGAAATTTCCTATGGAAAACAAAGTTGGAATGATAAAGAGAGACCAAAATTGTCACAAGGAAATTCTAAATCACTGAATTGCATGAAATAAGAAAGAAAGAAAAGGGGCAGAATGTGGAGAAAACTCTCCATATTCACAAACCGTCAGCATAGCAACTACAGAAACGCCCCTGGCTTAGGGACCACAGCTGATTCGATAAGGATATGGACCCTAAAAAGAAGAGTCCAGGGGAGGAACGGGCAGCATCGGCAGAGATTACGGTGCATGTCTCTGTAAACATGAATGATCCGACATGAGTACTAAAAATATGATCACATCTTGGAACCAAGGCGCAACAAGAATTAGACAAGTTTCTTCATCCCAATCTGGATGTGTTCGCTTGGATGCATTCCGATATGTGTGGGATACCGTTGAAGATAGCATGTCACAAACTTAATATCGATCCCAAGTACAGTCCAGTGAAGCAGAAGTGGCGCATCGTGGGACCGAAACAGTCTGCTGCACTAAGAAAGGAAGTGGATAAGCTGTTGGAAAACAGCTTCATCCATGATGTAACGTACCCCATATGGGTATCAAATCCGGTTTTGGTAAAGAACTCCAGTGGAAAGTGGCGGACTTGCATTGATTACTCAGACTTGAACAAAGCCTGTCGAAAGGATAGCTTTCCATTGCCCAATACTGATCAGCTTGTTGACACCATAGCGGGACACGAGCTACTATCGTTTATGAATGCCTACTCGAGATACAATCAAATCATAATGCATGAACCTGATCAAGAGAATACTAGTTCCATTACCGACCTTGGATTAAACTGTTATTGAGTCATGCTCTTCGGACTAAAGAACAGAGGGGCAACCTACCAATGACTGGTAAAAACAATGTTCAAAGATCAGATCGAGAAAATGATGGAAGTAATCATGGGCGACATGCTTGTCAAATCATGCGTATCAGAGAATCACTTAGACAATCTCGCAGAGATGTTCAAAATGTTGCAGAAATATGAATGAAGCTCAAACCATTGAAATGCTCTTTTGGTGTCGCTTCTGGAAAATTCCTTGGCTTCATTGTGAATGCAAGGGGCATTGAAGCTAATCCAGAATAGATTACCACTCTAAGGAACGTCAAGTCCCCCACGACTAAAAGAGAATTGCAAAGTCTAAATGGAAAGATCGCAGTGCTGAGCCGATTCATCTCCCGAGTGACTGACAAGTGCATACCGTTCTTCGATGCATTGAAGAAGGGAAAAAAGAATTTCAAATGGAACAAAGCCTACCATACGGACATTGAAGAATTACTCCATCATATGGAAACCCTGCCGGTCTTATCTAAACCGATAAACAGGGAATATTTGTTCGTTTACCTCACTGTATCGACCCATGCTCTAAGTGCAGCAATGGTACGCGAAGAGGCTAGGGTCCAACGATCCATCTACTACATCAGTAAGCGGTTCAATGGAGCAGAAAAGGATTGCCCGAAGTTGGAAAAACTTTCCTATTGTTTGTTGATCACGTCAAGGAAGCTACGACCGTACTTCCAAGCTCATCCCATCAAAATGTTAACGGATCTACCTCTAAAACAGGTGCTGTATCGCCCAGAGACATCAGGTGGACTTCTGAAATGGAATATCAAGTTAAGCCAATATGAAATCACTTATCACCTTCGAATATCTATCAATAGACAGGCTCTGGCAAATTTCAGCACCAAATTTACCGAGTGGCACGGTGAAGAAGAAAGCACTTGGAACATGGTGCCACAATGGAAGTTGTTTGTCGATGGTGCGTCATTTGAATTCTGTTCAGGTGTAGGGGTGGTACTCCAAACCCCTCGAAGGATGATATGTTTGCTATGCTCTGAGACTGGAATTTTCTACCACCAATAATGAAGCAGAATGCGAGGCTTTTGATGGTAGGATTAAAAATCATTAAAGAATTAAGAACAAAAGCTGGGCATATCTATAGCGATTCTCAACTAGTCATCTTTCAAGTGAAAGGGAAGTACCCAGCAAGGGGCAACCTTCCCTTCTACTTGTCAAAAGCGCGGGAATAGCTGTAGGACATCGAGCACTACACTTTAAGTCACATTCCAAGGGAATAGAATATACAATTGGATCACCTAGCCAAACTAGCCAGTTCCGGAGATGCTCAGTCAATGGGACTGGCCCTAGTCGAAATGCTTACATCACCCAGCATAGATGATATGGATATCGATTGGATTATGGTAACCATAGAGGAAGAGCAATCATAGATGGCGTCAATCAAAGATTACCCGATCAAAGGTACACTCTCCAGGGATCGGAAGGAGCAAAAGAAGCTACTCTAGAAAGCACTATGGTTCGTCTTACATAATGGAATACTTTACGGGAGGGGATTCTCTACTCCCCTACTCAGATGTGTAACCAATAGCGAGGCCAAAACGATCCTCAGGGAAGTCCACGAAGGCGATTGTGGAAACCACATTGCAGGGCAGACTCTAGCAAAGAAGATCCTCTAATACGGTTACTTCGGGCCATCCATCAATCGTGAGGCAGCGGACATGCCAGGTGATGTGTGTAGTGCCAAAAGTTCACCAAAATACAGAGAACTCCATCCACAAAACTTGCACCAATGGTTGGCATGTGGTCGTTTGTGGTCAGGGGAATTGACCTAATCGGCGTGCTCTCAATTGCTAAAGGAGGGGCCAAATTTGCTATCGTTGTTGTTGATTACTTCGCAAAATGGGCCGAAGCGGAACCATTAGCTACTATTACTATTAAGAAAGTAATTAAATTTTTCACTAAAAATATTATTTGCAGATTTGGAGTGCCATAGAAAATCATCACAAATAAAGGAACTTAATTTAAAAGCGCTGAATTCAAGGACTTTTCCAAGCGTTTCTGCATTGATATGAGTTTCTCCACAGTGGCACACCCTTAAGCAAACAGGCAAGTGGAGGTAGTAAACAAAATCATAAAGTCCACCATCAAGAAATGGGCGATGAAAGCCAAAGGAATTAGGGTTGATGAGCTCCCACTTGCACTATAGGCTTACCGAACGACGCACAAGTCGGCAATTGAACAGTCACCATTCGCCCTAGCATACGGATCTGAAGCAATGATCTCGGTTAAATTGGAGGTCCCCTCTCATCGGAAACAACACTTCAATCAAAAAGAGAACGAGCAACTCCTGCTTGAGTCACTAGATCTAATTGACAAGAAACGGGAGAAAGCTGGGCTAAGGACCACGGCTTACCAAAAAAGGGTAACACGGCACTTTAACTCCAAGGCCTACAACTATTTTCGAAGTGGGAGATTTCATCTTGAAATGGATATATCAAGCTCCAGGAACATTCGGACCAAACTGGGAAGGGCCTTACTCAATCGGGAAAAAGCTTAGAGATGGCACTTTCAGGCTGACCACAGTCGATGGAATTTAGATTTCCCATGCTTAAAACAACGACTCGCTCCGGCATTACTTTATTTAGTTTTTATCTATATATTGCCTATTTTCACAAATAAGCTGCCCGACTACACTGAGGCATTGTAAATAGGCAAAATTTCCTCTACTTTCTGTTTTGTCATCTCTTTAGCTTCTTGAACCAATAAAACCGTGTTTATATAAATTACTTGTCGGGTCGGAAAAAGTAAACCAACTTAAAAATCGTTCATTGGCTGCTTGGGGAAGTGAAACCACACCCAAGTACGGTCCACCTACTCGCCACCATCTGCTACTCAGTTTTACCTGGCCGGTTAGCTTGGTCTGTTTGCTCTCGAGTGTCAGCTACTATTAAATTGCCCTCTAGAGATACAGAGGGGTCGCCTAAGCCATGTAACATAGCGATCTTCTCAGAATCCAGCCCTGGTTGCAAGCCAGACACGAGCATTATGATCAAAGCAGCTACAGAAACAAGCATTGAAGCAGTCGAAATAGCAGTATGCCTCGGGACTAGAAAAATTGGCAGTTCGAAGGGCAAGGAAGATGGACCTCTAAGATCAAAAAGGAAAGCATTTAATCCACCTTGTTCTTGCGGCGTGAGCTGGAAATCCTCAAACTCGGGAAAAGAAAGAAAGTTACCTACATCAGAAGTGTGATCGTGAATCTCAACCTCATACTCCCCACAGTTTTCTTCTTTTGGTTGCACAATCTTGGGCAAAGTTTTAGGACCACCAAAGGCTTCGGAATTAGCTATTGAAGGGGTGGACAAAAAAGTAGCACCAGTCGAAGTTGGAATGATTCCTGTCTGATCATGAGGCTGCTTGGAAGATTCACCAAACCCAGAACTGAAAGGCTCTGATAGTGCTTTAGCAGCTGTAGTTGCAGCAGCATCGGCGGCTTTTTGCTCCCTTTCAACCCAAATAATCTCTCGGCACTCTGCCAAAGCCTTCTTTAATTCTTCATTAAGATAGGCATCCTCCAACTCTTGTTCAGTGTACACATCCTCGTCTTCTTGAAAATGGGCCAGGACATCTTCCCAAACCTTAGGAAGAGTGCATGGGAATAGGGCCCAGATAACAGAGGCTGCCCTGATGCAATAGGGAGTTGACGTAGAAGTTCAATATGGTGTCATCCATCTTCGCCATCTTCTTTTCGATGGCATCTTGTAGCTCCAAGTAGTCTGCCGTCATAGCAGCCTTCTCGACTTCGACTTTGGTTTTTTCAACATTGAGTTGCGCGACTTTTTCTCGAAGCAAAGCAATCTCTTGAGTCTGGTTAGAGATGGTCTTATCTTAGGATTCCACCATTCTTGAATATTCAGCAATTATCGTCGTATGAGCTTCGACGTTTTCATCATGACCAACAACAGTTCTCTTCTGAGCATTGATGATCTCATCTTGAGTTTCAAGCTCTATTTTCAGCTTAACTTCATTAGCATGGGCTTTTTTGATTTCATCTCTGAACATGATCTCAGTTTTTGCGTGAGCCTCTTTTAATTCCTTAAGCAAACTAGCATTGCTCTTACAATCTCGAATGGCGACATCTCTCTCTTTTGTCAGTTGATTAATTCTGGCATCACATTCCATCAACATCGTTTCGTAATCATCCTTTTCTGACTTGAATGAAGGAATCTCTTGATAATTGTTACGATTTGTGTCCGCCAGCTGCTTACATAATTTCTCCCATCCTTCAGCTTGATCCATGTCGCTCTGAATCGCAATGGAGATGGGGTATATAAGAATCCTTACGAATTGGATGTAGGTTACGATCGAATTTAACTCCCTTCAAGTACCATCCGGAGAGCGCGGCTTCAAGTTTAGGTGGACCAGACGGAAGAATATAAGCAGGCCTCCTGCCAGGGCGTGAAAAACTAGAAGTAGGCATAGTATGAGTTGATGGAGCTTGGGTTAATGGAGCAACTTGAGTAGTAGGAGTCGGAACCTCAATTCTGATACAAACTGGAGCCGGCCAAATATATGTTGCTCAAAAGGATGAGGATCACAATCTACTTTCGACTTTTTGGGTGGCTCTCCCAATCATCGGGAGTCTTCCTCTTCTCATAGCCACCCCTATAAACTCTGCCTTGATCCCTGTCATCCTAATGATGAGCTTCAGCTTCCCAATCTTTTCTCCTCCTCGATTTTTCCTTAGTTTCTCGGGGCTGGTGGTAGCTTGAAGTCCGTTTCGACCCACGTTGTGCATCTGTAAATTGTTCAAGATCTTCATAAAGTCCATGGCCTCCCATAGTACTGTAACACCCCTAATTTCATTAACATTATTCAGGAGATTTAATTAGAATAAATTAAATAGAATAACGTAGATAAGGAGGTTGAGGTTGATTAATAAATTAGGTGCTATGCTTATTTAAAATTTAATGAACTTGTATAAATGGTTAGGAAATTAAACATAAGGGCATTAGGGTAAATAATCATACTTCCCACCCTTATACTATTCTCATTAGGTCATACACGTTCATTTTACTTAAAACAAAATTTTATAACCATGAGAAGCAAGGCCGGCCATTAGGAAGAAGAGAAGAGAAAATCAACCTAAAGCTTAAGATTCAAGTTAGAAGGAATCAGTCTCAACCAAACTTCAATTTCCTTATCTAATCTAAGGTGAATAATAATTTCTACATCTCTATTTTAGCTTTTAAGATCATATGGTTTCGGATTTTAATGTAAATCTGTTTTTATGGTATATTGAATGATGATATGTTGGAATCATGATTTATATAGATTAAATAAGTTTGCTAAAAAGAGATATACACGGTTTTAGGATAAAACCGAGATGAAATGATTTTTAAATGCCGTGGGAAAATTTTATGTTGTAGAAAACATGATTTTAGAGATGGGTTTCAATTTCTATAATTTTCTGAATTAATGTGGATTTTACATAAATTTTCTAGTGAAGAAAATAATTTATTGGGTTATAAATTATTTACGGTTAAAATAATAATTAATTGGGTTTGGAATTTTATATCTTGGAAAACATATTAGAATAGATTTTCTGGGATTTTTTTAAATTTTTTCTAAGTTATTTGATTGATATATAAAATTATTTAAGGTATGGGACTTAATGTTTTATATATTTAATTAAGGAGAAGGGGCATTTTATAAAATAAAATGATTTTTTAATTCTGAAAAATAGTGGCAACACTTTCATGAAAACTATTTGTTAACCAATGAGAATTTGACAAATAAAGGCAGGTTAGTTGAAAATTATCTTTTTTAGTAAAACACAAAGAAATCATACTTTTTTCATGTTTCAGCCAATTATGGTATTAAACCTTCCGACCTAGACCTTCTGACAAGGTCGAGAGGTTCAAAGCTTTCGATAAGGTCAAACCAACGCATATGGTATCAAGTTATCTGGTACATACTGAATTGGACAAAGTCGAAGGTTTCTTAGTCGAAGGGTTGGTTGGCGAAGGGGTTAAAGTATGTTTGTTTTATAAGCCAAAGGATCACCTGCTTTGCTTTCGAATAAGAGCTTTCGACTTGGTTGCTTTCGACTAGGCCAAATGTTTCAAATAAAGGTTTTAAAGCTTTTAACACAGTCGAAAGGTTACTGTCACTATTTTGTTTTGAAACCTTTCGACACAGTCAAAAGGTTACTGCCGCTTTTGTTTGGTTTTGTTTCATACCTTTCGATAGTGATGAAAGGTTTACTTGTTTTAAAACTAGCCGCTTCTCCATTCTTTCAGAAAAAAGCTTTCGACTTAGGTGATTTACCCTTGTTTTATAAATTGAAGTATAACCCAAAGCTTTCGAAGGAGTTGTTTTAAAGGCTGAAGCCTGTTGTTTAAAAGTTAAGTTTTAAAACTTTTGAAGCAAACCTTCCGACAAAGTCAAAAGGTAGCTTCCAATGAAGTCCAAAGGTTTTTGAAAAAAGATTTTCCACATGTTTTAAATTGAAACCAGTAAGCTTTCGAAAGGTTTATGTTCAAGTTGATTGCTTTTGAAAGGTTTGATTTCTAATGCTTTTGAAAGGTTTACTTACAAATGGTTTGGAAGATAGGCTTCTACTCTTACTTAATGATACTTCAACTAAGTCGAAAGGTTTTGAAGGAGGGGTTTTAAACTATTATAAAGTTTGAAACCTATTGTTCTAAAATTTATGGTTTATGCTTTCGAAGGGGTCGAAAGGTTGCTTTCGAAAGGGTCGAAAGCAAAGATTTCGAAGGGGTTGGAAAATTGTTCTCTTTTAACCTCATAAAATAAATGTTGTTAACCTTGGGGATACCGGGGTGAGTTTAATGAATTCAACACAATAGTTGGGGATATCAACACTTATATGTTTTGACAATCATTGGGGATACTAATGTAAATTATAAATGGATATAACCAAAATTAGGGACACTAATGGTAATAGGTTAATCATTTGGATAGCATGAGATAATTAGATTCATGTGGATAACATGAGTTAAATGGTCAAGTGATGGGTTCATAGTTATCCTAGGAAAACTATAGGATGTATGATGGATAGTAAACATCAAGTTGGAGATGGATAGTCTTCATATGATTGAAGAAGGGTTCATAGTAATCCTGGGAAAACTATGGGATGGTTGATGGATAGTCAACATCATGTTAGGGATGGATAGTCTCCATATGTTAGATGAAGGGTTTATAGTCATTCTAAGAAAACTATGAGATGTGAGATGGATAGTCCACATCCACTGAAGAAAAATGAAAATGGGATGTATGGTCCCTCTTTGAGGCAAATTAAAATCTAATAGGGGATGGCAAAATCCTAAATGTTTGTAAGTATGCATATCATCATAATATTTTGAAAATGTACGTTTTAACCATTGTGGATGCAGGAATACATAATATGGCTTATAAAAGTTTTAGGATACTAGTGAGGGGAAAACCCGTTCCGCTAAGCGGCGTGGTCTCACTAGATATCTAAAAGGATTGAGATGTTAGATTATTATTCATACCAGGCTTTATGTCTGACTCGAAGTTTTTGTTTTCCCCTTAAACTCTCGGGTACTCAATTGATTTTGAGTAGTTTGAGGTTTAGGGTTTTCAGGTTCTCTTCTTAGACGAATAAAGCTTTCGGAGGCGTGCATGAGGCATATAGTTATTTAGAGATATCTTTTCCGCTGTGTGTTTTGTTTGTAAAGCCAGATTTATTAGCCTTATTATATACTCTGATCAACCAAGGGGGCATCTTTATACGTCGCTCTTGGCGTATGTGTAATAATTCTATTTTTGCTGAACGTGGTTAACATTTTGGGATTATGTAATGAACATGAAATGTTTTGAATGGAATGTGGAAATATTTTTTTTAATCGTTAAATTTTTTCCATATTCTTATGATCTGTGTATCAATGAATCTAGCACCGCTATATTTGGTCGCCGAAGATTAATAACTATGGATGACTGTAGCATCCGTAGCCGTTAATTTGGAGCCTCCAAATAGGGGGATGTTACAAGTACCTAATATATAATAAAAAATGAAGTAACTTTAGCAACATAAAATGAGCCCAAATAATGCATATAGAGTGTACGTGACCCTAGTGGAGTGTGTAACATGTCATAGGCAACCTAAAAGGACTTCACAAACCTGGTCGAGAAGCCACTACAGTGGGAGTCGGGCTAACTCTAGAAACAGCATGACCGAAGTGAGTAGGAAATCCCTCAAACTCAAAATCATCTCCTATGAGTTCTGTAATATCCATATAAATGTTGCTCAAGTCCCCAAAGTTGATATTGGTTTCCTTAGGCGGAGAACCATGAAGTCGTTCGGCTGCCGAGGGAGCACCTTTTGCAATAATCTCTTAGGGAGGCGAATCCAAGAGAATGAGATTCATTCTCGGAGTTTCACCACATGATTCAAAATTTACTTCACTTGAACTTGCATCAAATTCCTCATCACTAGAGGAGGAATCATTGTCACTCCAGCTCTCAATTACACCTTCCTTCTTTTCTGCAATCACCGCAGCCTTGCTGTCTCGCTGTTTGAACCCCTCTTCCCCCTCCTTCGAGATTAAGGGCATCCTAATTGGGCTACTAGTTCCGGTCGTAATGTCTTTTCCTTTAGGAAATTCCTTAGTTAATCCACCAGGTGGACCTTCTCCTCCTAGTAGACCACCCTCCTTGGAATCATGTGATGTAGAAGTGGAGTGTGTTTCGATCCTAGAAAGGGTAAGGGATGGAACTTCAATGGCGACCGCAGATCTCCCAGGTTGCAACAATCCGTACCAATGCAAATTCTCATCCGTTAGCAAAAATTTGATCGATCTTCCTACAGTATCTATGGCCTTCATAGTATAGAAGATGGGATCAAGTGATGGATCTTTATTTGGCATCGGAATAACTACAAGATGAATTTAGTCTATTAAAACTCCATATCATGGTAATAAATCTCAATGAGTGAAGAGAAAACTTACCCCCTGTTGTCCAAAAATGATTAAATCCTTCAAGACATCTAACGAAGAAATATTGGGTCTTAAACTGGGACAAGTTACTTTGGAGTTGCAGCACGATTTTGCGATTTCTTTGAGCCTTAATAATCACAAGGGAAGGACATTAATCTCTCTTCTTGAATGAGAAGAAATATCTCAACTGGTCGAAGCTTGGGGCATGATTGAATGTCTGCATAAACAAAACGTGAAGACAAGTCAAAATTGCGCATCCGTTGAGTTGGTCGAAAATGGCCCTATTTCCAAATTCAGAAGAGTCTCTCTCAAGAAATGATTGAATGGGGGCACTGCACCATTTAAGAACATGTATTGATGGTAGGCGGTGTACCCCGAAGGTGGCATATGTGCAAACTCATTTTTCAGTGCAAGATGCATATCATCATCCGGAATACAATGCAGTAAACAAATATTATACAGAACTTTAGTAGAAATGACAATAGAAGCTCTCTTCGGAGAGTTAAGTAAAACTTTAAAGTTTGGAGGAGTTCAATCAATGAGTGGACCGATCGACACCAATTGACCATATTGAGCCTATGGTGTCGAAGAAGTAGGCGCTGCTAAAACCATTTGTAAAGGCATAACTAATGTAGATTCTGCTTTCGAGAGTGTCGGGCTTCCTTCATTGGATTTACGTTGGGATGACGGATGCTTCATTCTGTATAACAGAATTTGTATCGTACGTGGTCAAGTAACTCTATTTTTAACTAGAAATCCTGATATATTGAAACACCTGAATTTTGAAAAGACGTTGACTTGTACCAACTCGTTGGATCTCAAGCGTTGAATAGGGCAGGTGCAATGTATTATCTATATGGGATGGGCTCAGTGTCCTGAGCACTACGAACGTTCTATCATCTGTAGATAGTTCACTTGCAGTAGAGAAAGGAAAAAGCTTTTCATATCATTCATTGAAATTATTCTTCCTACACTTACTCATTATCTGCCAATGATCGATAATGGATCCGCTGTCAAAATCAACACGAAAAGCTCATTCTATTCTCAGGTACACTGAGCATGCAATAGTAAAATTAATCCAGGATGATCAGGTCCTTAGTAAACCGCCTCGATGGAGCCCTCGAGGCCATGTGCTAATCGATTTTGATTAATTGAACGAAGATAGTAGAATACATCAAGTCTAAGGCACGAATCCACTATCTATCTCCAATAAATCGCAATCAACCCGCTTCATTCACCATTTTCATCGATCACCCCAAACCCATTGGCAATCACCGCCAACACGGTAACCATGTCATCACTAACCTCATATCAAAAGCAAACGCATTCAACTTCAAGTTCGTGGAGATCCAAGCAATTCAAGGTTAGTAGCGATCCAAGCAAGTGGCAATTCTGGCACTAGGGCTTGGCTCGAGGAGATGGCGAAGGTAGTTGAGGTTAGCGATAGAAGGCTCCAGCGATGGAGATCAACGAAGATGGTAGCAAAGGCTAATTTAGTGTTCGGTCGTGGTTGGCTCGGGTCGCAAGAAGAATGGCACAAGTCACAAGAAGAACACGTGATGATGAGAAGGGTCAGCTCAAGGAAAGCTAAATAAGAGATTGGTTGAAGAAAATTTTCTAAGTCTATGGATTGCTAGCGATCCACCGAGTTGCAACCGATCTTCTCCAAACTTGCTAACCATGATTTATATGTTGTTTGCAAGCATCTTGAAAATTATGGGATCGAAATTGATTTATTTTTATGAGCAACGATGATTCATATCATAAGCTCAATAG
This sequence comes from Allium fistulosum, assembly GCA_030737815.1. NCBI lineage: Eukaryota > Viridiplantae > Streptophyta > Magnoliopsida > Asparagales > Amaryllidaceae > Allium > Allium fistulosum. The sequence goes on from CM060904.1 coordinate 479,300,157, forward strand.
ATGGTCGAATAGCCAAAGCTAAATTCACATGATAACCTTAACATGATCAATTAAATTTCACAAATGGAAACAAAAAAGCAGTTACTTCTAGAGCACACCTTGTTTCCAATGAAGGCATACTTTGGAGGGTAAATGTTAACCGAGTTTTTAACCGAGTAGAATTCAATAAGAGATAGAACATTTGGCCAAGTCAATATAACTCTAGAATCAACTAAAAGGACCATAAGAATAGGCGAAGAAGGACTCAAGAGGAAGCACACAAAATTAACTAAGGGGATGGATTGCTAGCCATCCATCACCTATGGATCATTAGCCTTCCATAAGGACTCCTCATGGCTCGTTCAAACCTCTTGCATCATGAACCAAAATATTTTCTAGGGATGTTTGCTAAGTTTCATGATATTCCAAGCAACCTAGTTCGAGAAGTGAGCATTCATCTGATTCAAGTTGTAGAACAATCTAACCCATGTGTGAACCATCATCAAAACAAGGCAACTAACTACTAAATTACATAGAGAGCACCTACATAAGGTAATGAGTGCAACCCAAAGGAAGAAGTCCAAAAATCTCCTAAGTTCATGGATCGCTAGCGATCCATGCCATTAGATTAAGTTGGATCGCAATGAAATTCTTAGAGCACCTTCGTATCATCAAGTGTAGGCTTCTGGGCAAAGCGGCCTAGCCTAATAGCTCTCCAATCCCTATAAATACAATCCAACTTGCAACATAAAGAGGATCTTCTATACTGGCTGTTGGAACTCTACAGAGATTATTCTTCACTCTTCTCCTCCCACACAATAGTCATCTAGGGGTACATTGTGATTCTCCAATGATCTTTTGTACTTGTGACTTGATCTAACTTAGAAGATTCAATCATATTGTAATCCAATTCGACTTATAACAGTAGTCAGTTAATATAAAGTTATAAAGTGGACGTAGTCTTCATTAAAAGTCGAACCACTATAAAAATCTTCTTGTCTTTTTACTATTATTGTTTTTTATATTTATTTTATATATTATTGCTCTATAAGAATAGGGTTGGTGTTTTCACACTCAATCCAGGGTGTTCATCCATTTTTTAGGTTAACACTTTCTATATACATGTTCTCGTTGGTTGCTAAGTGTTTAGTAGGTGCTGACGGCACATACTTAGCATTTGGAGCTCGCTTTCACATTATATTGATTATATATGCTTACTAATATAAGAAAAGGTACATATCTCAAATTACATATTGTACTTTAATATTTTTCCCTATGGGATGCCTCATCCTCGAGGATGGGATGTATATTTGTGATTATATATTGTAATTTTTTCAATCAAACCATGCAAAGGAGACGCTATCGAAATTTTCTGTAAGTTAAAGAGTTAGAAAAATTTTGAAAAATTTTGAAAAAGAAAATTGATAACTAAAATTTGATTTTTGTGTTATGACTTGAATGGTATTAGTTGGAATCTATAAATTAATTTTGGAGACTTGGGAAATTTTATAATCTATTTCAGCTAATTGGTATTGAAAAGTTAATGGGATTGTGGCAATTTTTTTCTTACCTTAGTAATTTCACGGACGAAATTCTTTTAAGGGGGAAATATGTAACGACTCAAAATTTCTGTCATTTGAATTTGAAATATTTAATTGATATTAAATATTGAAAAGTTAATTTTATAAGTTAAATGGATTAGATTTGAAATATGAATGTTATTTGAATAATTGGAATTATTTAAATAATTGAATCTTGAATTTAATATGAATAAAAATGATTTCGAAAGTTGGTTTAAATTCTATTTAAATAAGAATGTAGATAGTAAACTTTTGAATTTGAATTCAAAGTGAATAAACTAGTTTAAATAATAATTCGTTTTAACTAACGTGTGAAAATATCCTTTTGGGACACTGCCTCGGAATTGGACGAAACTAGTGCCATTGGATCCATAATAGTTAATTATTATATGTCAACAAATTTTGTGGCGGTCAGACATATCATTTGGTCGTGCAAGCTTGAAACATGTAGAATTTAATTAAAGGAATTTAAGTTAATATAGTCTGATTTTGAAAAGCGAACTTCTGTATATGATGGAATTGAGTCCTGATAATAGTTCCATTGTATTCGGAATAGAGGTATTACATATAGAACGCTAGGCGGCATGCTTCGATTGGAGTTCGAAAATTTCATGGGTGAATAGTGTTTCATAAAACTTCTATATAAGGACCTTAAAAAATTCACTTTTTTAGAAAACCAAATCGAGAAACCCTAGCCGCCATTAAATAACAGCCCCATCCAACGGCTGACATCCACTGGCGCCACCATGGCCCAATCTAGCCCTCGACCCCTAAATGAAAAATGACGGCGACAACTTTACGAAGCTATTCAATGGTTATGATGGAGTATGGAGGAGTGACGTGGTGTGAAATCGACTTCAAAGTCAACGTAGTATACGGCCAATTCTACATGATCGGCGGCGAGTTAATCAACGTGACCATTGGCGGAGGGAAGAGCAAAGTCGAGGCTACCATAAGGAGGAAGTGCGGTGGTCAGAAGTTGGCGAGAATGGCAAGGAGTAGCGATGGAAGTTGGCGCTTGGATTTCGCGAACAAACGAAGAAGACAAGGGTTTCAAAGATGAGCGGCTGGGATTAAAACATGATTAGGTAATTAAACTAATTATGTAATTAACTAATATAATAATGTTGTTTAAAATTGGAATGCTTATGAAGGTTATAACCTTTTCATATAAGGTCGGATTTAAACGAGACGAGTTGCATTGTGCTCGTTACAACAAATATTACGATTAGGAGTTGGATTGGAGTAATTTGGAGCTAGTAGGAATTTGGGTTGAAATTGAACGTCTATTCAATTTTAATTCAAACTGGAACGCTTCAACGATTACTTGGATCAAAGTGAGTTAAACTCACCTCTCTGGCCTACTTATATTTCTATGTAAGTGTGGATAGTTTTATCGTTGATTATTTGTAGATTGTTTGGATGATCTACTATTTTATTAATTTGTCTAGATATATTGCTGCCTCGGGAGTGAATGAGACCCTATTACGTTTTCGTGAGTGAGCAGATGACCATTCGTACATGATCCTACCTCAAAGCGGTTGATTTACATTTTATAATTATATAGTGTATGTGATGCAGGGGGACAGGTTGAAGAGATCCAACGGGATTCCTCACCTCTGTTGATTTTTATTTACACATATTTATATATATGTTATAACATGTGATTTATGATGTACATGGACAAGTTGGAGGGGTCCAATTGGATTTCTCACCCTGTTGATTTTACTTTTCATATATTGTGATATGATGTGTTAGATGCCATATTTGATGACATTGATGTGATCTCCCTTATTTAGTGCTTTAGTGGTACTAGGCCTTATTTTTGGTATTTTAAAGCTTTAAAATAATGATTTTGATTTAAAAGGGATTTCCAAGTGATTTTGAAATATATATGTTTTAATATTTTTTAAATTATAAAAAGGAAGGAATTTATTTTAAATAAAATAAAAGTATGATTATTGGTATTTTAAATTAATTGTTTTTGTGAAGTATGTTAAATAAAGATTTTGAATGGTTTATATAAAAGATTTATAAAAGGATTTTTATAAATAAAGTAATAGATTTTAAGCAGTGTTTTATAAATATTAGGAATGGATTTGTAATTGATATTTATAAATGGATTTTGGTAGTAAAATGAGTTTTTATAAAGGAATGAATTTATAAATGGAAATTTATAAACAAAAAGATTTTATAAAAAAAAAGTTTCATAAAATAAAAAAGAGATTTATAAGCATAGTTTTATAAATATAGAAATGAATTAAGTTGACATTTTAATATGGAATTTAATGGTTTTTAAAAGAGATAAACTTTAAAAATAATGTTTTGAAAATAATAATTTCAAATGGAATTTAATGGTTTTAAAAGTGATTTAAAATGTGTTAGGTGACGAAAACATAGATTTCAACATTTATTGTTGTAATAGACGTTTTCGGGAAAGTGAGGAAGGCATGGACTTGAACACTGTTGCTATAGTAAATGATTTCCGAAAGGAGATACTTTATATAGTATACGGGATTTTTATATATATAATTAATCGAATCCCTATACTAATGTTTCTGGGGTGTCGTAACGAGGTTTTACGCAACATTCATTTTGACCCAACAAATGCGTTTTGACCTTTCGTTGTGGAATACACGAATTGGTTCATGGTCATACTAAAGGTTTGGTGGTATAAGGGCATTGCGTTTTTATACTTAACACCCGTCCAGAGAGGTATGAACTCGGGAGTTGTACTCTTATAGAAATCTATTTAGTGTGTCTCCAACATGGTAGTGTTATTAAATATACTTGTACCATTGATATAAGTACATAGAAATGTTTTCCAAATATCGATTAGTTGAAATGGTTTCGAGAATATATCATTTTAAATATAATTTGAAGTAAATATTTGGAAAGTGATTTAATCTATAAAAGGTAAATTAAATGAGTCTAGTGACTACTTATGTGCTAGATTTTATTTGTTGCTTTGATAGTTAAATAACCGACTATCAAATTTGGCTATTTTTAGTTCCTCAACTAGATGTGGGAACTGATTAGTCGTGCACTTTGCACGAAGCCAACTGAATAAGCTTGATTATCATTTGGTGTTAAGAATGATGATTCGAGTAGTGTGGAGTGACTATGGTACTCTAATCTACCGAGCTTCTTTCTTGACCGAAGCATAGTAAGTTGAAAATTGAAAACATGATAAGTCCATGAGACTTGGTTTCCGTATGAGGTTGAGGGCCGCTTTTCGTTGTTGGTCCAGAGAGACCGAGATTAGATTTATCTGAAACCCACTTTGGACCAATATATGCGTCCGAAAGTGCAGATTTAATTATGATTATTTTGAAGATGGAGATCTTCATGATGTATGAATTCTTGCCACTAGTCCCGCGGTTTCATATTATTTATATGGTGCCAATAGTCATTTTAAAAATCTTCGATGCAAGGACTTCTTGCTACTAATTGTAGGGGTCATTTCCGACAGGATGTGGTAGGAGAATACCTTCAGTTTGTCCTGTTCATGGACAACTTGTATGAACGGATATCTGACATTGCATTTCTAAGACCACATATATTGATCTCTACAAACGTACATCTGTTTGGCGGTGTAGGAGGTAACTCTCTTACACATAACACCCTTCTTTGACACCTATGAGCTCAGAGGTTGTACATTTGTGGAAATCAATAGTGCGTTGTTAGAAATGGCAATGTGACATTCAAAGTGGAACCAGATATGAGAAAGGCAAAGAGTGGCTTTGTGTGAAGCAAAGCGTGGCTTTGTAGAAGTTGAGTGTAGCCGCATGTACGAGCCCCACACCCCGAAGATGATATAGGTAATGATGTGGTCTGACCAATATTTTTGGAGCTATCGTTTTTATGAGTATGGAGGTAACCAGTGGAATATGGGCCTCAAGGCATTTATGCCTTATGTATAGGTATTGGAGGCTTGACGGAGAATGAGTATAGCTATCGGGTAATATGTTGTTCCATAGTAGTTTATCTAACATAGTTCAGAGGCTTGCTTAAGATAAGTGAATGACCACTGAGGTGCTAGTTGTTTATGCGTGGATTTCGGAGGAAATGGCCACTAGTTCCCTATCATGTTGGAAACCCAATTCGAATAAGTGCCTTCTATTTTTGTTTGCAGAACCTTAAATGATTAGGTCCAAAATTTAATATGGTAACAATTTTGGCTAAGATTCATAAGTTTACTTGTAAGTGTTTTCAGAAGAATGTCATTAAAAATAATATTACCAAATTTTAACGTAAAAATGTTTTAGTTATCGTAAGGTAAAAAGCCGTCAGTGTTTATGTGCGGCGTGGTCTTGGGAGATACTGTTGTTTTGAAAAAGAAATTTTTTTAGTAACTTCTATAAAATTTAGTTGAGATGTGTTTTCTCACACTGGTTTACCAGACTAATCTGGGAGTTCTTCTCTTTTAATGCTCGGTTAGACCGAGTATATTTACAAATTTAGATTTGGTGCTTTGGAGCTTCAGCAGATGAGCTAGAGGACTTCATGATGTATTCCCTTATTTGTTTATTTTTTCGCTGCATTAGTTGTTTAAATTATCAGCATTTGTAAGGTCAGGTTGTTATAATTATCCAGATTGATGATTAGTTATTTGTGTACTCTGATTTAATATATGTATATTATAGTATCTCTTTTGTAAAGATTATTGATCAATATTATACATTGTTCCATTGCGTTGTGATATTCTATGTTATTTAGTTTTCTTCTTCTCTTCTTCTTATTTCTTTCCCATAACCATTCACATCTACATTCGGTTTGAGTTGGACATGTGTGGTTTATTGTCGGCTCGAATTGTGTGGATTTACGGGTCGATACAAATCCGCTCAATGATAAATTACAAACAAAATCCGTTAAGATCGTATGGACAAGAGCAATGACCGTAGGGGAATTTTAATCAATCATGATTAGCTGAGATTCATCTTTCTTAGTCGATCTAGAGTTTGAGATGGCTAGAGCTACGGTCGAGAATAGGTGAAATGAAGAACGATGTTGGATTTCCCTTTGCGAATAGCATCTATCCACCAAAACTCGTCAGATCTGGTCAAGGATTGCAAAACATGTTCGTTGCTTGGTCGAGCTCGTGATTCCAGTCATGATCTAGGGAATGCATGCGGTCGAGATGGTGAATGGTCGAGGGTGGAGAGATTTGGAAGAGGAGTTTGTCGGTGAAGTCGGTTCGAGATTTCGTTAAGCGTAGAGGAAGAGATCGCGTAGAGGAAGAGATTAATGAGAGAAGGAGCTTAATGATGGGTGTACATGTACAGATGATTTGGAGGGATTTGCTAATTTTAAGGAGAAAGATTTAGAGGTAATTAAGTAATTAATATTTGTGATTAGTTAATTAATTGCTTATTTGATCCCGATTCTTATATTAGCCATATTTTTGCATACAAGGTCCGTTTTGGATGCGATTTCTTGCTTTGCGCTCGTGATAGGGAGATCTACACTTTGGCATAGGTTTGGACAGATTTTGTGGAGGTGAGTGACATTGTCTCTTGCCGTAATATGATTGGTTATATAGTATTAGATCGACGTTATGGAATGATTTTTGGTTTTAAAATGTGATTTTCCTATACTTACATACCTACTAAATTTTCATAAATGAAAATAATTTTTTTTTAAATGATTTATATCGAATATCACATATTTTCCATCGATGTGCCATTTCTATGGAATTATTAGATTTGCGCTATTTTTTATATGATTTCCCCATTAGTTGATATGAATATATTATGCATGTTGTATGTATGTTGTTTTGGGTGTATTTATGGATGTTGGTTGCATGGTTGCTTATCTGGTTGTTTGGCATTGAAAACGTCGATTAGCGGTGATCGGGTGTTAGGGGCATATCTTATACGTTGGGGTTTCATCCACGCAGAAGCCTAACGACGAGATAAGTAGTAGAGTAGTGTTAGGATACATGCCGACTGATCTGAAGGTGGAAGATGAGGTTTTGGACTTCAGGATGAACGTCGGACGTTTCCATTTGGTTTGTACTTATTCGTTTTGGTTAAGTGCAAGACAAAGTAGTTGGTATTGAAACTGTAGAGTGGTCAATATCCATCACTATTGTTGATTGGAGACGTGGCTGATTTTTGGCTTGGTCATTGAGGAGATTTCGTGGTGCGCGATTTGATGATTTACTCGTGTGACTGACTTAGAGTCTTGATGTTATTGCTCTAGGGCAAGAGATTTTGATGGTGAGGCAATGATGTGGCGCTTTGACATGAGAGTTGGTACTTCAAATTATGACTCAATTAGTGAATGGAGTAGGTTTCAAGGTTGATCATTTCAGGACTCTGTAGATCGTGCTGGAGGTGTTGGCTCTTTCGCATCATGGGAGGATGGCGATGTACAACATGATGAAAAGCCTTATATCTTCGGTTTGTGACTCGTGGGGGTAGTAAGTACCGAAGATTAGACACTTTGTATCTTTGGTTTGTGACTCGAGTAGGGAGTAGGTACCGAAGAGGCTCATCGAGGGAGTCGTCGAGTGGAGGAATGTGGGGTGTTCCAAATAGTGGAAATTGTATTGAGCTAGTAGGGCTCAGATGGATATGCATGTGCTAAGTGATCATTGATGACTCGAAGAGTTTTCTGTTATACTCAAAGCAGTGGTATTATACAGTGGGGACACCCATGGAATGGTAGTGATGATGGCTTTGGGTCTAGTGTCCAACTTTAGGCTGTGAGACATGTATCCAGCTTTGGGCAGCAAGAAACAAGAGTATGAAGGAGAACTGGGTTTACCACTAGTCCCTGGCTCGAGGGTCATACGATTTATCATATATCTATAGCACACTGGGTGACAATTAGTATTTTTTGATGGATGCTATGTTTGTTGTGGTTGATTCACTAGCCAAATGTCACCCTAGGGATGTTATATGCATTAGATATTGTGCATAGATATACCTATACACCTCGGATAGTTTACTTATTATGAAGTAGGTATTGTAGATGGAGATACCTAGGGACACGGACAGTTGAATGAGTATGGAGTACCCCTTTATGATGTTATAGAGTAGCATTATATCGATGTTATGTGCTGATTCTTTAGTTGCAGAAACATGTCAGGTATGATTCGTATACCCTCTATTCCGTATACTATATCGACTTTTATAGTATTTTAAGATTGTTTTACACTAGACTATTTTCTGACCCGAGGTTTTATGCTTTGCTTCTTATTATCTCAGATACTCTTAAATAAGTAGATTAGTGAGCAGATGTAGATGGTATATGGAGTTCTACAGATGGATTAATAGGAGGTGACGTTTACTCATACTTATATTTGAGTTGCTATTGTATATTCCACTATGTGACACTGTGGAGCCTTGACAGTGTTTGACATACTATTATTAGAGACAGCTTATCAGTTGAGTTTATATATCAGCTATATAAACTCTTTTACTGTGTTGTATAACTCTGTGGATCTTATAGTTTGACAATTAGTTCACATTATTATTTACCGTGTTGACTATTTTATATCTGTGTTGGCTATTATATTTTATCTGATGTGATGTGAGATATATGACATGTTACGTGATAATTTGATGATTCCTTTTTCTTATTTTCCATTCTCTTCTCTTATATTCCCTCTTCTTTACTTCTTTTCTTTCCTTTGACAACCGTTCCGCACCATATGTGTGAAGACCCAATTCTTCGACTCTCGGAAATCGACACTAACAAATCCTCGGTATTCATGTGCCGCAAATCCAAGTGCCGGAGAAGCGGATTCTCAAGGGTAGGAAAGAAAATAAAGACAGAACAGAATCTCACATATATTATTTCAATATAAACTTTACAGCAGAAATTAAAATACATTTATTAGAGTTAAATATGGACAGTTATATATTTTTGTCCTTACAATTTGTGGAATACTATAGCACAAGATTGTGGTGGAAATAGGTAAAAATCTTCAGAAAATCTTCTAACTCCATGCTTCGAGCTCCATCAGAATTTCTTTTAAACTAAAGCTAACTACTAGGCTGGACGGGAAAATTAGGGAATCCAGAGTTTAAGGAAAAGGAAAATAAACTCCAGATCAGTCATGAGACTGGTGTGAGAACTCAAAATACGATGTTTGAAAAAAAGGTATCTCATAAGACTACGCCGCAAATAAACACGGAACAGGTTTTTACCTTATGATAACCAAATCATTTGCTACGTAAAATCACTTGATATAATTTTTAATGACATTTCTTTAAAAACATTTGCAAGTAAACATATTAATCTTAGCTGAAATTGTTACCATTATTAAATTCCAACATAGTAGGTTCTACAAACAAAATGGCTAACACTTATTGGAGATTTGATTTTCATACAAATGACCAGGTGAAGGGACTACCTTTCGGCAGTACATCTCTAGAGGAATGTATCGAGGCACATAACATCTGCCCTCTACCAACACAAGCTGGCCTATCTTTCTCACTAGATAGTACCAAACATGTCACCACCCCGGTTGCTACCGACCTATCTGAGGCGCTCTAGCATACACCACATTAATTTAAACCCGAACATCATAGCGGGTAGAAATATATCTAGAAGGGGATGATCATACCTTAATGGTTGTGAATCACATAGCCTTGCTGCATCTACAATGTTTCGACCATTTCCCAAGTGTGAGGCTTGAGGTAACGATTACCTTTCACTTTGCACATTCCACTTTGAATGCCACATTGTCATTCCATCGATCACTATTGACTTCCACAAATATACAACCTCCAAGCTCATACGTCTCAAAGAAAGGTGTTAAGCTAAGAGAAGTTTCCATCTCCACCACCAAACAGATGTACGTTTATAAAAGTCAATGATGAAATCTCTAGAATGCAATGTCAGACATCCATCCATATAAGTTCATTCTAGGACCGAACGAAATCGAAGACACCCTCCTACCACATCCTACCGGGAATTAACCCTAGGATTAGTAGAGAGAAGTCTCTGTAACCCAGAGAGTTTCAGAAATGAAGGGACCACTACTACTTTAGTATATACGAGCTAACCAGAATTATCAACAAGTAGTCTTTTCACCTCGAAAATCTTTGGTCTTCATCCTTCATTTTCTTTATCCGATCTTCGTTTTTCGAACGCATACATTGGTTCGAAGTGATTTTCAGATAGTTACCCAAATCCGACCCGGGTTCCTTAGAACCAATCATCGATAAAAAGATGTCTTGTGAATAAGGGGATCATTCTTTAATTGATTAAGTTTCTTTTTATCAAAATCTCTTCTGGAGATATATATTTCTAAAACATTCTTCTCGATATATACGAAATCATTAAACCTCTCTTATTAATTCCATTATTACTTAAAACCCTTTTTAAACTTGGAATAATTCGAAATCATTTCATTTTTCACTTAGGAAAACATTTCCAAAATCATTTCATTTAAATCTTAATCAAGATTTCTTAATCCAAATTCATAATTTTGATTGAGTAAAAACCATGTTATCTAGGATGTTAATCCCAAATCCAGTAAATATTAAATGAGCAGAATCTATAGAAATCATCTAATTCTATTCAATATCAATTCCCGTATTCAACAAATACTATGGGCAGAATAACGGTGAAATCACCTTTTAAATTCCACAAATGGTACGAGTTCCCTCTTCAGGTTTTAACACTAAGTATAAGAAGATCATCTCTATAAAATCAAAGTTGTATTTAATTTAAATTTGGAAAAATTAAATCCTTTTATACTTAACTCGTTTTCGACCTTATCCCTCCCTCGCCTAGGGAAGAGACCAGGTAAACCAGGGCACTGGTTGCTCCTGAACATCTCCTTATTTTAAGCAGCTCACATCCAGATCTCATGAATAGAAAAATCCAGTCTACTCGTCGGCTTTTAGAGCCAAGATTAAACCACTTATTTATAATAGATTTCTTTAAACATTTATTCAAACTCTCTTAAATAAGCTAGAAAACCTCCAATCATTATTAAAACACTTAATTATCCTTTTGACAAATTTATAAAAGATTTGGAAAAGAATCGTTAAGTTTAAAACTAAAGTTTAAAAGTTATAGAAAAGTGTAGTGGAAAAGTGCTGCTGAAAGCGCTTTTATAAGCTATATTAATCAAAATGACTTTTTATTATTTGAAAACTCATTTTTACAACTCAAATCACTTTTAAAAAATTTTAAAAGATTTATTCCACATTTTTTAACAAATTTAAAACACCATTTTCTAAGAAATCCAGTTTTGGATCCCGAACTGCAAAACCGCGATTTTTCAAAAAGCTAATTTTGCTCAATTTCAAAATCTACTTATCGAAGTCTCAATTTTCTTTCTTCGTTGAAATACTATGAATATAGTAGTTCAAAAAATTCTTATCTGAAAGAATTCCGAGCTATATTCCATTCTTTAAACTCGTTTTACTTTTATGGCGTGAAATCGTGAACTATCGTTACGTGACGCGCCTATTTTTGACTAAATTTCCCATTTCTTTTCAAACTTTACCAAAACACTTTTGAATGTTTATAAAACATCTCAAACTCATTTTAATCCATTTTTAAAGAGGTTTAACATCCCATATATACCAATTCATTAAATCAAAGAAAGTGATTTCCTTTATGCTTATCGATATGTATTCCGTGACTAGCATATATATTCAAGATTCATATTCAAACAACCAAACTTGATTATCAAAGCATAATAAACAACCATTGCAAACATCATATCATCATCAAAAATATAATATAATTGTTTAGGAGTTCTCACCATCATTGCTTCCTAACTTTGCTAAACGGACAATAGCTCTACTACGATCACATGAAAGCTTTTGGAATTGGTCCTTAGACCATTAAGAAGGCTTGGCCAAGGCTTGAAGAAGATGGCCAAAAGTATGTAAGAGAAGTGGTAGAGCTCCAACATTTAATTCACTAGACTAGACCTGAAAATAGGTCATCTTCTCTCCGATTTCTAACCCTCTTACTCTCAAAATTTCAAAAGGTTGTTAACTGGAAAGTTGCTGCAATTTCTTTTCTACTGAATTTGAAAAAATGGAACACTTGATTGTGATTTGTTTTGAAAAATTTATGATCAAAATAAATAGCGTATTCTCGGATTCGTAAAAATGAAGCCTGAAAATGCATTGTAAAAAAGTGTAATTTTGACATAGTTTGACTCAAAAAATGAAAGAAGTGCTAAACATGAAAGTTGTAGCCACTGGAATTCTACATGGTTTTAAAAAAATACTTCGTTTGGATCAGTTTTGGAGGAGTTATACTCGAATCAAAAGGTGGTATTTTCAGACATTAAAACTGGGCTCGAAAATGCTCTGGAAAGAATGGAGTTTTTAGCATAGCAAAGCTTAGAATGGAAAGAAATGGTCAAATAAAAAGTTGTAGCCACTGAAATTTTGAATGGTTTGAAAACAATAATTACACCATTTCATTTAGATTTGAGAGAGTTATGAAAGAATGAAAAAGAGGCAAAATGAGTTGGTATTTATAGGCAAGTGGAGAGGTAGAAAATATCTTTACCTTACATCATCCATCATCACCAAACATCATTACATCCACCCTCTCCCTACATCACCCTAGGATGGGCTGAAGTAATCTCCACATAGGTGCATCCATGTACTTGTCCATGTGTGTGATGATGGTGTTGAAAAGGTGAGTTGATGTTTGCTTTTTTGTTACTTAAGTGTTAAGTCTTAGGAAATTATTTAATTATTTTGTAATATGTATATATCTAAGTGTTTATGTACACATGTATATGTTATCATGAGCATGTGACATATATATATATATGCATGTACATGTATGTGCTTAATACTTCAAATGACTTCAAATAGCTTTTGTTTGTTAAATCGTTGAAAACCGAGAAACCAATTATCGATCACATTTTTGCTTCTTAGTTAACATACATATATTTGTAAAAAAAATTGAAAATAAATTTCTTATCATTATTAATAAATTAAAACGATCACATTTGAATTATAAAACCATATAAATTAATATTAAAAATTATTTACAATAATTACTATTATACCGATAAAGCGATATCGATTTTTCCTTACAATTTCGAATTACTTTTATAACTTTATAAAACCATTGTAAATGATTTATTATCACCTTATAACTATTTAAAATGAATTATCATAATTTAAAATAATTATTTGAAAAATTAAAATAATTATTACATCATTAAATCTCAATATAAATTCATAAATCAATTATGATATTTAAGAGTATTACTAAAAATGTCAAAAACACATTTTATTTTCAAAACAAATCAATTGATTTTATTTCATAATCTTGTTTAATTATAAAACTAAGTGTATGTATCCAACTCCATGTGTGACGTTTTATGATTATAGAGCTAGTTATTGATAAAATGATTTTCAGTCATTTTATCGATTTAAATTTTGAGGACAATATTTTTGTAAATATTTTATTCAAAATAAGATTACTATTATTTATTATCACTTAAAACAATATTATTTGTGTTATCAACCTTTTATTTTAGTAAATTTAAAAATAAATATGATTTCTTAGAGTGATAAATCTGTGGGTTGTTATAGACTTTCCCCTTTAAAAGAATTTCATCCCCGAAATTACCCAAAACTAAAACCCAAAGGTTTGACCAAAATATTTATTTTTAAACTTACATTCATACGATGTATATAGATCACCCGTACACAATATCTGGTTTGATCTACTATTCGAATTCACAACTTTACTTCCAAACTAGCTCTGATCCATTGATCCTTTAGTGCGGACTCTGACCAGACTTTCTGATCAGAACTTTAGCTTTTCCTTGAATAGCTCTCAACTATGATAGAAAACTCAAGTATCTAACAACAAACCCTCATCAACGTTCGTCGTCAAGAATTAAGCGATAAATCCTTTCTCGGATAAGTGTCAAACACGTCAAAGTTCTGCACTCGAATCTTAGATCAAATCGTGCGACAAAATAATCCACATACTTTATATGAATTTAATAATCTTTCAAAAAATTTGATGAAAATATATAATAGAACTTTCATTCTTTATTCAAACTTTTATAAAGATACTTCTTTATACATAACCATTTTACATTTTTATCTTTGAATATTTCTACTTAAAGAAAACATTTCTTTTCAAAAGATAAATATCTTTTCTTAGCAAAGCTAAGTGGGGCTGGCTGGACCCCTTCCAGTATATTGCAAATACAATAAAATGAGAAATGTGTCATTACATGCAATGACACGCAAAGGAGAAATAATATAAAAAAAGAAGAAAGAAATCAATACAAAACGGCGAAGAGAAACAAAACCCACTAGCTCACAAAATCATCTTCAATGTTATAGGAACTGTGCTTGATTCCTTGCCTTATAGCTTGATTTATGTCATTCCAAACTATCACATCTGGCTGGAAATTACCACTCAAAATTCTTTCATTTCTATGCTTCCAAACCACTACAACAAACTTTTTGAGAACCATGAGCATCAGCATTCCTAGATCAGACTTCCATCTTGTAGCTTTGTAAATAGTGCACCGTTCAATGTTACTTACCTTGGTTGCATCATTACGACCAAGCAATAGCATGAATTTTATTGCCATAAAGAGAATATGATTGTGCAGTTAAAAAAAGATGCAGGCTGGATTCAAGGCCGTCGTTACAAAAGAAGCAAGTAGGGTCTATGTTCATTCCCAACCTGATAAGCCTTCCTTTGGTATTCAAGGCATCTCTAAGCACTTTTGTAATGACCCGTATTTTTAACGCTTTAAAAATACTAAATTAAATAAAAATTTTAAATTAAAAATCCGATAAAAATAAAATTTTACGATTTATTAAATGGAAATCTCTTTGTATATAAGTTACAAATCCAAAACCAAATTCGTAGACGACCTATTTCGATAAGACCGATAATGTGATACATATTAAAAACGTAATGTAATAATATGAAATAGTTGTAACCAATAACAGAAACCAAAATAATAATTTTAACGTAAGAAACGTGCGTTTTGCGTTAAATGAAATTTTCGTTAAATAAAAATACACAATAAAATTTCGCAACAAAAATTTGATATTTAAAATACGTCTGTTTAAACATAGGAAATTGTAAAGTTTCGTCAGAAAATATGAAAGTAAATTTCGGTCACGTCATTTCGGTTTAAATCAGTTAAAATGTAACGAAAATAAAATTATTTCGAAACCTAAATATTTTTATATAGAAAAATTCTAAACCTTCTTCTGAGCAAGACGTCATTTTTCGTTTTTCAAAATTCGGACTTCTTTAGCTCCGTTGATCTTATTTTTCTGTGTTTTTCTTGCATTTTTCGTAGTAGAAAACTTCGAATTTTTATAATTCAATCGTACTGCTAATATCTATATATCGTTTTGATCGTCTTGTCGTGCTGATCTTTACGGTATAATTATTTCTGTGTTGTGAAGTCTGGTACGTAGCAGAATCCGGTGAAAATGATTCCGTATCAGTACGTTCTTTGTCTCTATTCAGTTTCCATCGACTATTAACCAGTAGACATCATCCTTTTATTTCCAGAAAGGGGACTATTTCTATTCCTATATTCAATTATACACTGTTTCCAAGCTTATATTTGCCAGCTCGTATTTGTCTGTTCAATTGCTTTACCTTGCTTTGAAATGTGGTTCTTTCCTTGCTCTTTATCATGCGTGCATTCCACCACTGCCAACTTTCCCTCTCCCTTCATCAAGTATCTCATGCTCGGCCTTATAAAAAAAATTTGGATCTGCATCTTCTCCAACAAATGGCCGGTCACCCAAACCCCTCCGGCAGCACAGGCCCGTGCTCTCAGCACGCCTTCGCCTGACAACATAACCCAATCGACCCGCTGTCAGAACGCTCCCTTCCCAAACCCGAGCACCCCATCCTTTTCTCGCTCTCCGCCTTGCTCCTCCGCCCCCGTCACCCTCGCCACAAACGCAACTGACCCGCCATATTTTCCATAGCAAGCCACAACTGCGTCTCCTCACCACCGCCCGATCTCTTCCTCCAAGCAGCCGACACATGGCACACTAGAATTCCACCACCCTCCTTTTGCCGTGGTGGAACTTCCCTCCTTGTGCCGACACCTGTCTTGGTCACGCCAAACCATCACCGTCCTACGCCTTCTGCCCGAGATCAGGTGAAGCCTCCAGCCGATCTTCGCTCTTCCTCCCTCTCGTGCCTCAGCCGAGCTCATCGTCTGCATATAAATATATATGGGTATGTTGCTGTATTCACAAGCTAAATATAAAGTAAGTATTTTGATAGTTTATATAATACTTCATATATATCAGGTATAGCAAGCATATTTGAGTTCGGAAGTGTATAATTTGTTTTGAGGTTATAAAAGTTGTTATATTTGCCAAACTTTATGTAAATATATATATATATATCTGTGTGTATATGTATTAAACGTGCGTGCATCTTGGTTGCCGAACCAAGAAATAATATCCTGAAGCCAGCCTTCACCTTGTCAGCCTGTCACCCCTTGTTATTTTGTTCATTCCATGTGCTACCCATTCTTATGTGTTCTTACAAGCTTTTGAGTTTAAACTGCTGTTCAAATGCATATGAGTTTAGTTTGTATATGTAGGATTAAGGTATGTTGGTTCGCATGTACAGGTGGGATAAAATTTAAAGTAAAATAGGTTTGTACAGTTGCGCATGAAAGGATTATATGAATATATATGTTTATTAGTCATATAAGGGTTAGTTTATATTGGATAACTTTTGTATAAGTTAATTTATAAAGTCAGTTATAAATGTATGTTGTTTTTCGAAAATTGTGTATAGATTGTTACCTTATATATTGTTTATATAAAGGTATACTGTACCATATTATGTATTTGTGAAAAAAAAAGAAAAAAAGAAAAAAAAAGGGGTGTAATATATAAATTTTGATTTTTCTAGATTGCGTACATATACATTGTGCATATAGTTTGGGTTAGTTTGTAGCTTTCATATATACATATTAGCTTGCATAGTACATTTAGTGTTATTGGGTCTGCATATATATGTTAGTTTGTATAGCAAAATATTTTCAATACATGTTGATTTTTTTTATTAAAATATTTATATAAATTGGTTATTTTAATATGTATTTTTAAATGGAGTATTGATTTAAATAATACAATAATAATATATCTATTTTCAGTATATATCAAAACTGATTTGATTTGTTTTCATAAATTTCTCTTATCAGCTTATCCGTCGAACTCGTGTCCATCGTGCCTTGCTCTTGCCTCGTCAATAACCAATTTGGTCGCGGCATCTTTTGAGTTGCTCATATTCGTATCAGTGTGCGTACTTATGTCATCTTCAGTATTCTCCAGGCTCGAAGGTGAGCAATCACTCATGATTAGTGTTCTTTTATTTATTAAATTTAATTTCAATTGAAACGACAATTGAAATATGCTGTTGTTAGTTAATTACACTGTTATATATGCTATTAACTGTATCAGTTCACCTGTGACATCTGACACCATTACCTGTTATATATGCAATGATAATCCAGTTTGGTTGTTAAATGATTGATTGTTTGATGTTTACAATTGGACGTTAAATATGTTAATGTTGTAAGTGATAAATAATTTGAAATTGACGTAGGATAGTTAGATTTGATATATGTGTTAAATTTGATTTGATAACATTTTCATAATATGACCCCTTTAAATGTTTAATTACTTGACATGTAGTAATATGGTTAAATACACCTTGAACAATTTAAATGTTTGTTGCTTAAATTGATGTTGTATGAAATTGAATAATTGATATCAATTGAAGAACTGTATTAGTATTAGTGTAATAATCTTTAATCTACATGAAATGATAGTGTAGATTCTAGAAATAATTATATTAATTTACACAAATAACAATGTGAATTAATACGATTATTTCGGGATTATTTGAATTAACTATTGGATTGTTATTGATTGTTGTTATTACTTGTTTATTTACTTTGACACCATCCCAGTTATCACACTGCAAGTTCCCTTTGTTACGCTTTGATTTTTGAATTGAAATGGAATCTGGTTGAAATGATAAATAACCAAATAAACTTTGACTTAGGATAGAGAATTAAATAAAACCCGATTGGACAATGATTTGATTTAAAAAAAAGATTTTATTTGAATAAATAATGAGGTTTTGAAATGAAGTTGGAATTTGAATTTTAATGAAACGAAATGTTAATATTTAATAATCTAAATCAAAATGTTAACATAGTAGATGATGAATGAACGTTGTTTTAAAATTAATTATTTAATAATTAAATTTGGAATTATTAATAATTAAGTTTTGAAATTAGTTCATAATTAAGTTTTGAAATTATTTAATAATTAAATAAGATTGAATTATTTAATAATTAAATAAAATTGAATGCTTTAATAAGTGAAATTGAACTTCTTGAATAAGTGAAATTAATTTTCTTTATTAATTGAGCTTTGAAATTGTAACTAAGTAAATGAATAAGTGGAATTGAATTTCTTTAACAAGAAATAAAATGGGATTTAATTAATCAATGCAAGACTTGTAACTTAAAGGATTGATTTGATGAATTTAATTTAATTCAAAATTGTAAGTTTTGATACAATGAAGTTGAACTGAAATTGATTTGAATGTAGATTAAATCATTTTAAATGATTTCAGAATGAAACTTATATACGAATTTAAATGAATATTGGAATGGTTTTAAAAAAAAAATTGAAATTGTATTATAAGATTTTGAAATGGTAATTTGGATGTTTTAAAAATTAAATTGTGGAAATTGGTTTTGAAAGACAAATGAAATGTTGGTTTACAAATTCTAATTGGGATTGAAATTGATTTGGTTTTGAAAGAAATAAATGACCAATCGGTGTAATAATCATGAAAGTTATTAAAGAGACCGGAATCGGTTAGGGACATACTCACTGTCTAAACCGAAAACCACTTTAATAACTACACGCGGAGTGTGATCCAGAATGAAGTGGTTGGAATGATGTACGTTGATGATTGAAGAAAGAGAATGATAATGGATAGCCTTGACACTTGTGTCAAATTGGAAATGACTAAAACAGGAGCCGTGCCGGGCCAAATGGGGGTTAGCTACCTCGAGCGAACACACTTCTTCGAAAACTACTCATTACTTGTTGTCGATTGGTGCACCCTTGATTTTGGGAGTGTTGTTTTGCGGTGTTGCGGTTGTTGCGGCGATGCGTTCTCACACGTCCGGATCAGGCAAACGGTAGTTTCACTACATTGGGTATTGCCTCATGTGCCTTGTCATACTTGGATCCCTATATACGCGACCACTACGATTTGTTTTGTGTTATACCTATGGAGGACTCCCTGATAGCATACTAGTTTACGGTGGAGTTTACAGTGCTGTATAGACTATAACGCTTATATAAAATGTGTTAAGGGGGATAATGGTAACGCCTTAACACTATTTTGATACTTATAGTAGATAGTTTAACGGATCGTACACTACTACATAGTAGATAGTTTAACGGATCCTTAAAGGATGGTTATTCCAAACATCCTTTGAGTTACTTGTATTTCAGTTGCTATTTCACTTGAGTTGGATTTATTGATATAAGAATGTTAATCCTGACTCGAGTGTTTTGTGTTTTGCTTTACGCTCGGGTCAGACTGAGTGTACCAGTCTTCGAGACTCACCTTTGGAGTTGGAGCTTCGCTTGGAGATCCAGCTATCTATCCAGCTTTTAGATATTCAGTTGATTCCAGTAATGTATTCTGATATTGTATTTGATTATTGTATTGGAGACATCTGTTGTACCTTATTTAACTCTGATATGTATATAGTAGCTTCATGAACTACTATCTTTTGCTTCCGCTGCATATTATTACTCTGTGTCTGTGATCTGTGATTATTTTATTTACTGTATATGTTCAGTTTTGCCAAATTTAAATTAACAACGCGGTATTTTGAATTATTCAAGTCCGACATGTGCGGATGCGAATGGTCCAAAATATCGGGTCGTTACAACTTTCTAGAGAGTGAGATTATCACTCTCCTTACACTGATCATTCCACACTCTCTTGCACCAGGCAAATTGAATAGAGGGATCATGGTTATTAATGTAGACATACACTGATGAGACAGAGTGATTCAATAGATCATTCGACTACACTATCATGTCATCACTGACATGTGGATGCTGTTGTTGGATGATCTCACATCACAGCTATCTAACTCTTTGATTGCTAGAATATGGTAAGGTAATGACACCATTGCAAATGTACTCCCTGGCCTTAGCATCAGATGGTATCCCAGTCTGCTACTTCTGACTGTAGGTTAAGAAATCCCACAATATAAGGCCATGCCTTGCCCATGGTCATTCCAGAAACTAACCCGACCATCAGCAGAAGCAAGTTGTCTTAAATGAGGTAGCAAAGTGGATCTGAGCTTAAGGATTGACCTCCAAGTCTAGCCGCATCCTTGTGGAATATCCATTGTCCAGAATTTTTTTTTCCAATGTTATGTTTCTTTGTCCATCTGACCCAGATATTGGGATTATAGTTCAGTAAGCTGTCATAGTGAAGACTAAAGGTAGCTTTATTCCAGTTGCATATGTTTAAAATTCCAAGACCTCCCTGATCTTTTTTCATTTCAACCTTGTGATAACTAATTGGTTTAAGCTTTCAAGAATACACACACCCATTCCAAAGGAAGTTGTACATTGCTCTTCTAATCATTAAAATAAGCTTCTTTGGTAGGATAAAGGTTCTGCACCAATAAGTTGAGTAGGAAAATAAGACCGACTTAATGAGGCACAATCTTCCTGCTTAAGTTAACTGCCTGTTTGCCCAACCATTCATTGCATTTGTACTTTTTCATAGAGCTGCATACACTGAGGTGTTGATATTTTGAAGGAGATCATTGGAATGTCAAGATATGATGAAGTGTCAAGAGCTTGAGGAATGTTGGATATTAGTCTTATTGTGAGGGTCTGATCCTCAGGGATGCCTGCTAAAATAAATATCCTTTTATTATAACACATCTCTAAACAAATCTTAATGGTTTCTGAAAAACTTATTTTCAAAATAATTCATTAAATTGATAAATCACCATAAACTTCCTTTAGCTAATATCAACTATGAAAACATTCTTTATCAATTACCACTCTTTTATTAATCAAAACTTCCTTTATATATATATATTCTCTTTACTTATACCAATTTTTTAATACTTAAAAAGTATTTATATACTTATTCCAATGTTATAAGTATATTCACAATTTACTTAACAAGTTTTTTTCTTACCTTTAAAATATAATCAAAGAGATTAAAACAATTAACATCAAAACATTGTTATAATGAACTTCTCTTTTTATAACATGTTAATCATTTATACATATATATGTATATAAATTTCATTTATATGCATATATATATGTGTGTGTGTATCATTCTAACTAGTTTTTTTGTCATTCCTCAGATTTAGGTCTGGGCTAGATAGGGTGTTAGATTCTCCTTGCAGGTACATAGGATTGATGATTACAGGATTGCAGATTGTGGTGAGGGACTCTTCTCAGTTCATCTTCAGCTCCATTATGGCGGCACATTTTCAGGTAGATTTACACTCCAACTAGTCGTTTCTTACATTGTTGTTGAATCTTTAGCGCGGAGCTTTCCTTTCTGGATCTTTAGCAGCTTTTCCTGAGTTCAGGCACATCTTCATTCACTTAGAGACAGTAGCGGGGAGCTTCCTTATCATATGGTGTTGGTTTCCCGTATCATTGGCTTGTCGATTCTTTAGCTTTTCGGGTATTTCTAGCACCTCAATATCGGGCGGTGGCCATGCCGAAGCTCGATATTGGGGTGTAATGGGCGGTGACCTTGGCGGAGTTCATTTAAGGGATACCTGAGTTTTAGATTAGTCACCTGTATTTAGATTAGCCACCTGCCAGGCTTGTTGGCAGCACCTTGTTTGATGTTATATATATTGTTGCATCTGTGCTCTCCTCTATTTCTAGAGGATCACACATTTTTCTCAAAAAAAAAATAATATTTTTTTTATAAAAGACTCCAGTACTTGTTATCATCTTTAAAGTCCCGTTATTAAAATCTAAACATTACCATAAGATTTCTTCCAAAGTGTCATTCAAGGGTTTAAAAACAAATATTGCTAAAACATTTCAAAGTTCAAAGCCGTTCATTAATTACTTTAACCATTTGTTTTAAAGTTCAAAGCATACCCATGCTTATCAATTAAGATAATACACTTTGACAAAAATTGACAATCCTCGATTAATTAATCAACTAATGATTCACATTAGCTTTTTAATTTTAGAAAACTATATTAATCGAGTAACTCAAAAATGATACCAAGGAACTGGGTACTACCAATAGTATCACATATTTCCTTAACAAGAAGGGGAATACTTAAGAGAAGCATTTACCATCCGAACACATCTCATGCCCATTTTTAGTTACTTTTGAGCCACTCAAATCAATTAATCATAAGATTGTTTTTTTTTCATTTTCCAAATCCCATTTTAGAAATAATATTATTATTACTCCTTTTCCAAAAATCTTTTGAAATTCAATTCAAAAATATCAAAACTTAAATTCTCAAAAATTCCTTTATAAAGCACGTTTTATAAATTCAGTTCATTTGAACACTTATATAAAACATATTCATAAGATTTATTTATCTTAAATAAATTCCTTCAATCTTAAATGAACATTATTATTTATCGAATACCCTATAGTCAAATTGTGAAACTAAATTCATGAGGTGTTCGTACCTAAGCTTTAAAATTTAATAACCAATCAATAATTTATATTAACCGGGTATTATCATTTTCTTAATCAAATAACTATATAAAATAATATTCTTTATATTCAAAATATAATCATAGGTAAAATTATTTCATTTACTAATTTTCAAAACCAAAATCATTTGTATATAATATTAACAAATACGGGCTCATATAAATACCCTCTAACTCATTCTAGGGTGTTACTAACCCTATCTCTAATGAGTTACTCATCCTAGGGTATTACTAACCCTATCTCGGATGAGACTTTACCACTACCAAAGCAAAGGTGTTCGCTCAACCTAAGCTCTAATACCAAATGTGAAGACTTGTTTCTTCGACTCTCGAAAATCGACACTAATACATCTTCAGTATTCACGTACCGTAAATCCAAGTGCCGGAGAAGCGGATTCTCAAGGGTAGGAAAGAAAATGAAGACAGAACAGAATCTCACATATATTATTTCAATATAAATTTCACAGCGGAAATTAAAATACATTTATCAGAGTTAAACATGGACGCTTATAAATTTCTGTCCTTATAGTTTGCGGAATACTATAGTACAAGAGTGTGGTGGAAATTGGTAAAAATCTTCAAAAAAATCTTCTAACTCCATGCTTCAAGCTTCATCCAGATTTCTTCTAAACTAAACCTTACTACTAGGCTGCTAGGGAAAATTAGGGAACCCGGAGTTTAAGGAAAAGGAAAATAAACTCCGGGTCAGTTATGGGACTGGTGTGATAACTCAAAATACGATGTTTGAAAAAAGGTATCTCAAAAACCATGCTGCATATAAACACAGAATGAGTTTTTCATTTGCTACGTAAAATCACTTGATATTATTTTTAATGACATTTCTTTAAAAAAATTTGCAAGTAAACTTATTAATCTTAGCCGAAATTGTTACTGTAGCAACCCTAGATTTTGGCCTATATTTTAAAATTTGATTTGATTTTATTTTGAAATTATTTTTAAACTTGTTTCATTTCAAACATTTCATTTTTAAATATAAATTTTGATTATTATGTGAGTTATAGTTTCAAACTGATATAAATTGAATATTTTACTGAAAAGTGAAATTCTGGTCAAACTGTTCAACCTTTGACTTTTAAACTTCAAATTTAAATTATATAAAATCTTAAATTTTATCTTTTATTATGAAAATAGATGTAATAAATTGAACACTGCTTTTTGTTTCGTTGAAAACGGAGTTAAACTGTAAAAGTTATGTATATTTCAATATTGAGTGCAATTTGTTTTATTCTGCAATTTTGTTATTTTAAATTGTATAAATTATATTTTCTTTTCCATATTTTATTTTAATATGTGTTAATATGTTATTTTATGTATATTTTTATCTTTTAATAATTTTAAAGTGATAGTATAATTTTTCTAAAGTTTACTTGAATTTATTTCAATTTTTGAAACCTAGTTTCCATTTTCTTTGCTATTTTCTTAATTTAATTATATATAATTAAAATTTATTTATTTATTTTATACATTCACTTTTATTTACTGTGTTTTACTCTATTTATATTCATTTTTCATGTATTTAAGTATAAAATAGTTTTTCCAAAGTGTATTGAATTTATTTTCAAATTTTCCAGACTAGTTTTCATTTTTGTGCTATTTTCTTATTTTAATCATATATATATTATTAATTATTTATTTATATTTTATATTTTGTTACATTTTCGAATTTAAACTGAATTTATAATTATTTTCAGTTATATAAACTTATATAAAGAAATTAAAAGAAATTTGAAAGGTTATGACTTTTGATTTGCCTAAGGCCTTTTATCTTCCAACCTTTCACATTTGTAACTTATCTTTTCATCAATTAGCCTTTACTATCCACATCTTTCAGCTGCATACTCTATTTTCTATTCACGTACATTCATTTTTATTTCTGAAACAAAAGAATTCGGCCATGGCTATTGAGGAAAGTTTGGGTAATGATTTTCAACTTTTTCTTATTCTTTTTCTACTTGTTTACATTGATTTTTGCACTTGCTCTTTTCTCCTAGGCTTGGCTCCTACTCAACCAGATCTGGTCCAACCTCCACCCCTCCCTTTCTCAGATCAGTACCCACCCTACTACACCACCAAGGCAGGCCAAGCACATCCATGGCAAGGAGCACCACCAAAATCAACAAAAACCACCACATATTACACTAGCCGAGCCTAGATTGTTAGCACCACCTTCTACCACCATTTGCCGCCACTACCACCACCACCACCTCTGACCTGACCTCCACCCTCTGCCACATCATCCACCATCACCAGCACCCACTGGCCGTGACCCATGACCTCTGGCAGAACCTATTTGTGCCAAAGATGTGAGGTTATGTTGCATCGTTTAGCCTTGAACACCTAGTTTTGCACCTAGACTTCACCACTTTGTTAACGCATGCTAGGCCGACCCTATAGAACCCAAAACCAGATCCAAACCCACCCCTTAGCCATGCATTTCAGATCTGGAGCTGAAGCATAGATGGTATAAAGCAAGTGCAAACACTTTGGTTTTGTTTATGCAGTTGTTCCTAACATTGTTTAGTGGCATCCTGTTTTGAAACTTATGTTTTATATAATTGTTTTGTGTAATGTTTTCAAGGGGTATAACTTTGGCTCTTCCAATCTTAAATCATTGCCGTGCTTTCGTGCCTCTGGAAATCTTTGTTGTGTGTTTGTGGTTGTCATCTCCAGCTTGAACAAGTGAGTAATTCTCACCAGACGATGTGTACTTATATAACTAGTAAACTGACACCATTTGAATCTGTAAAATTATATCATCCTGTTATAACTGTTATATTATGATCATATAATGTTTACCCCTGTTATTATATATGTTATATCATCTATTACTGTTATTTCATGCTATTCTGTTATTTTATCAGTTTATCACACTGCAAGTTCCCTGTAGATTAGGTTCACTATGGGTTGAAATGATACATACCCGAACAGACTTTAGAATAGGGAAAGATCGTTATGGGCCGAAATGATAAGCCTGAGCAACTTTTAATTTATTTATTTATATTACTTGGGATTGCAGGTTTGAAATGATAAAACCCGGTTTTTCTTTGTAAACTGCGGATTGAAATGTTACATATCTGTATCACTTGACCTAGGCTAGAAAATTTTATACAGACCCATGGTTTATATAATTTTCTGAAATTTTTAAAATATTTTAAAAATGTAAATATTATGATATTTTGATTTAAATTTTATTAAAATGATTTCTATAAAATATTAGTGATTTTTCTACGAATTAAATAAGTAAATTAAGTAGATGGTGAAGTAGAATTTGAAATATAAGCTAATTTTGGAATTTATGATTTTGTTTATAAATGGAATTTATGTAAAGTAAGAACATATGAAAAATTTGATTTAAAAGATGAATTTATTGAGTTTATTAAAGAATAATAATTTTTTTTAAGTGTTAATGATTTGTATAAATTAAAATATGAAATAAATGAATATTTAAGCTGAATTTGGAAATATAACTTAAATTGAATTTTGTGAAATTTGTTTAAAAGTGAAATTTTAATTAAGTAAAATAAATGGAAATAAGTTATATTTTTGAAATTTAAACTTAGTTGTTAAGTTAAGGATTTAATTAAAGAAATGAAAATTTAATTGTTATTTAACTTGATTTTTTGTATGGAAATTTGACTATATAAAAGCATAGAAATAAAGGTATTTAAATGATTGTTTTTAAATGTGAAAATATATGATTTTATAAGTTAAAATTATTTATATTAAAAGTTAATTATGTGTGAAATTGTAAATAAAACTCTGAATTTGATTTGACAGCATTTTTGAAATGTAATGTAAAGATATTACAGCATTGGAAAATGTTGTAATTGTTTAAAATGAACCAAATAGCAAATTTGAACTAAGGGTTATTATAGCACTTTTTTTAGTGCTATAGTTGTTAAATTTAACTAAAATTTTAGTTGAAACTAAATTAAGATATTACAGCATTTTAAATGCCGTCTTTTGTTAATGAACTGTTTTTAAACATAACATTTCGTAGCATTTTCTAAGTGCTGCGAAAGTTGAATTTTCTTTGTTTAATAACTTCAAATGAATAAATGATCTTTGAAAAAGACTAAATTTTGGAAATTAAATATTTAATTATTAAATATAATGAATTGACTTTAAATGATTTAAATGGAATAGTTGATTTAGGAAATACAACTATTTTGAAATGTGATTAAATGGTATTTAAATTTAAATTAAATAAATGATGTTTTGAAATGATATATTGATATTTTGAAATGAATTTGAAATGATATTAAATCTTGGAATGAATAACTGAAGTTTATATTAGTATGAAAAATATTTGGTTTACTTGTAATTTGAATCTATTTAAAAGATATTGGACTTATGAAATATAGGATAATAAAGCTTTGGAATTTATTTTTAATTTGAATAGTTATTTTGTGGATTAAATCTATATTTGAAATTTATAAGATTTGAAATGGTCTATGGAAATTTAATTGAAATAAATGATTGAATTGAATTGAAACTTTGGAAATTGAATACTTGATTTGAAATATAATACTTACACTTTTAAATGGTTTAGATGAATTATTTTGATTGAAATATAAACTATTTAAAAGGTGACTTGAAATGATAATAAATGAATGATATCTTTGAATTTAAAAAGTATTTAAAGTTGAATACTTAGATTTGAACCCAAATGATATTTTGGTATATAAAAATGATTTGAAATGAAGTTTTGGAAAGATTTGATAGTTTAAATATATTGAAATGTTTTGGAATTGATTTAATCTTTATTTTGATAAAGATTTGGATTTGAAATGATATTCTATTTTGAAGTATAAACTGTTTTAAATTATAACCACGGGTTATAATAACGATTGGTTGTTAAAGAGACCGGGATCGGATATGGACATACTCTCTGTCGATACCGAAAACCACTTTAACAACTGTGTACGCAGTGGAGTTTCCAGAATGAAGTAGGATGGCGACGACGATCCTAAGGTATATACGTGGACCCAACTAACGTGAGTTGGCATAAGGTGGCTAAAACAGGAGCGATCTCGTACCAGTGAGGTAGCACCTCTTATCGGACACACTTCTTCGATACCATTCTATTACTTGTGATTGATTTGGTGCGCACCCTTGATTTGGGAGTGTTGTTCGAGGTGGAGCGGTAGTGGCTGCTATGCGTTTCCATCAATCCGTGTGCGTAATTGGTATATCTACCCTGGCATTGCCTTGTGTGCCGTGTCACCTACCATATCGAGCTTTACTACGAGTTTCTATTTGTGTCGTACCTATGGAGTATCTTCTCGTAGCCTCTCTGGGTATGTAGGTACTGTGTAGACTATTTGCATATTACGTGTTAAGGTGGAAAATGTAAAGCCTTAACGCTATTTAAGAGTATGTTTTTTTTATGATTAGACATTATTATAATAATAGCGAATATTACTACATAGTAGATAGTTTAACGGATCCTTAAAGAATGGGCGATCCCAAGCATTCTTTAAGTTACTTGTACCTTTATTACAGTTCACTTGAGTTGGTTTACATTATATAAGTATATATTGTCCTAACTCGAGTGTTTTGTGTTTTGCTTTACGCTCGG
This sequence comes from Allium fistulosum, assembly GCA_030737815.1. Taxonomy (NCBI): domain Eukaryota; kingdom Viridiplantae; phylum Streptophyta; class Magnoliopsida; order Asparagales; family Amaryllidaceae; genus Allium; species Allium fistulosum. Next base: position 479,329,070 of record CM060904.1, read on the forward strand.
GTCAGCCTGAGTTATTCACAGATTTGGATTTCCACTCTCTTGGAGATTTGAATCGCTGGAGATTATCTGCTTGTCTTGCCCTATCTATTTCAGTTCCGTTGTTCTACTCAGCTTGTAGTTGGTTATTTTACTGAGACTTCTGTTGTACTCTATTTCTTTTACTATATCTTATGTAACTCTGATATATTTATGTAGTAGCTTCATGAACTACTATTTCTTTTACTTCCGCTGCATTATTTTACTTTGTGTCTGTGATCTATGATTATATTTATTTACTGTATATTCTGAGATTTGCCAAATTTTATTTACAACGCGGTATTTTGAGCAATTCAAGTCCGACATGTGCGGATGCGAATGGTTGAAAATATCGGGTTGTTACAGTTACCATTACTAAATTCCAACATACTAGGTTCTACAAACAAAATGGTAGGCACTTATTAGAGAATGGATTTCCATACAAATGACCAGGTGAAGGGACTACCTTCTGGCAGTACATCTCTAGTGGAATGTACCGAGGCACAGAACATCTGCCCTCTACCAACACAAGACCGGCCTACCTTTCTCACTAGACAGTAACGAATATGTCACCAACTCGGTCGTTACAGACCTATCCGAGCGCGCTCTAGTATACACCACATTAATTTAAACCCGAACATCATAGCGGGTAGAAATATATCTAGAATGAGATGATCATACCCTAATGGTTGCAAACCACATAGCCTTATTGCATCTACCATGTTTTGTCCATTTCCCGGGTGTGAGGCTTGACGTAACAATTAACTTTCACTTTGCACATTCCACTTTGAATGCCACATTGCCATTCCATCGATCACTATTGACTTCCACAAACATACAACCTCCGAGCTCATATGTCTCAAAGAAGGGTGTTATGCTAAGAGAAGTTGCATTCTCCGCCACCAAATAGATGTACGTTTATAAAAGTCAATGATGAAATCTCAAGAATGCTATGTTAGATATTGGTCCATACAAATTCGTTCTGGGACTGAACGAAACCGAAGGCACCCTCCTACCACATCCTGCTGGGAATTAACCCTAGGATTAGTAGCGAGAAATGCTTGTAACCCAAAGAGTTTCAGAAATGAAGGGACCACTACTACTATAGTATTTGGGAGCTAACCAGAATTATCAATAAGCAGTCTTTTCACCTCGAAAATCTTCGGCCTTCATCCTTCATTTTCTTTACCATGTCTTCACTTTTCGAATGCATACATTGATTCAAAGTAGTTTTCAGATAGGAATTTACCCAAATCCGACCTCGGTTCCTTTGAACCAATCATCGACAAAAAGATGTCTTGTGAATAGGGTATCATTCTTTAATTGTTTAAGTTCTTTTTATAAAAATCTCTTCTAGAGATATATATTTCTAAAACATTCTTTCCGATATATACAGAATCATTAAACCTCCCTTACTAATTCCATTATTACTTAAAATCCTTTTTAAACTTGGAATAATTCGAAATCATTTCATTTTTAGGAAAACATTTCTAAAATCATTTCATTTAAATCTTAACAAAGATTTCTTAATTCAAAACTCATAATTTTGATTGAGTTAAAACTATGTTATCTAGGATGTTAATCCCAAATCCAGTAAATATTAAGTGGGCAAAATCTATAGAAATCATCTAAGCTATTCAATGTCAATTCCCGTATTCAACAAATATTATGGGCGGAATAGTGGCGAAATAACCTTTTAAATTTCACGAATAGTACGAGTTCCCACTTCTGGTTTTAACACTAAGGATAAGAAAATCATCTCCATGAAATCAAAGTTGCATTTAATTTAAATTTGGAAAATTTAAATCCTTTTATACTTAATTTGTTTCCAACATTTCGACCTAATTTATCCCTCGCCCAGGGAAGAGCCCAGGTGGCCCAGGGCACTGGTTGCTCATGAACATCTCCTTACTTTAAGCACCTCACATCCATATCTCACGAATAGAAAAGTCCAGTCTACTTGTCGACTTTTAGAGCCAAGATTAAACTTCTTATTTATAATAGTTTTCTTTAAACATTTATTTAAACTCTCTTAAATAAGCTAGAAAACCTCCATTCATTATTAAAACACTTAATTATCCTTTTGAAAACATTTATAAAAGACTTTGAAAAGAACCATTAAGTTTAAAACTAAAATTTAAAAGTTATAGAAAAGTGTTGCGGAAAGCGCTTTTATAAGCTATATTAATCAAAATGACTTTTTATTATTAGAGAACTCATTTTTATTACGCAAATCACTTTTAAAACATTTTAAAAGAGTTATAAGATTTATTCCATATTTTAAAAAAAAATTAAAACATCATTTTCTAAGAAATCCAGTTTTGGATCCAGAACTGCAAAACCGCGATTTTATAAAAAGCTTATTTTGCTTATATCTCAAAATCTACTTATCGAAAACTCGATTTTCTTTCTTCTTTCGAAATGGATATAATAGTTTAGAAATTTCTTAAGAATTTCGAACTATATTCCATTCTTTACACTCATTTGACTTTTACGGTGCGAAATCGCGAACTGTCGTTATGTGACGTGCCTATTTTTGACTAAATTTCCCATTTCTTTTCAAACTTCACCAAAACACTTTTGAATGTTTATAAAACATTTCAAACTCATTTTAAACCATTTTTAAAGAGGTTTAACATTCCATATACACTAATTCATTAAATTAGGGAAAGTGATTTTCTTTGTGATTATCGATGTGTATTCCGTGACTTGCATACATATTCAACATTCATATTTAAACAACCAAATTTGATGATCAAACCATAATAAACATCCATTGCAAACATCATATCATCATCCAAAATATAATATAATAGTTCAGGAGTTCTCACCATCATTGCTTCTTAACTTTGCTAAACAGACAATAGTACTACTACGATCACATGAAAGCTTTTAGAATTAGTCCTTAGACCGTTGAGAAGGCTCGTCCAATACTTAAAGAAGATGGCCAAAAGTATAGAAGAGAAGTGGTAGAGCTTCGACATTGAATTCACTAAACTAGACCTGAAAATAGGTCATCTTATCTCTAATTTTTGACCCTCTTATTCTCAAAATTTCAAAAAGTTGTTAACTGAAAAGTTGTTGAAATTTATTTTCTCTTGAATTTGAAAAAACAAAACACTCGATTTCAATTTTTTTGAGGAAGTTATGATCAAAATAAGAGAGGTTTTTTCGGATTCGTAAAAATGAAGCCCGAAAATGCACTTTAAATAAGTGAAATTTTGACATAGTTTGACTCAAAACTGGAAGAAGTAATAAACATAAAAGTTGTTGCCACTAGAATTCTACAAGGTTTTCAAAAAAGGATTACTTCATTTGGATCAGTTTTGGAGGATTTATATTCGAATGAAAAAGAGATATTTTCGACCAATAAAACTGGGCTCGAAAATGCTCTGGAAAGAATGGATTTTTGAGCATAGCAAAGCTTAGAATGGGAAGAAATGGTCAACCAGAAAGTTATAGCCAAAATTCTAAATCATTTGAAGAAAAGAATTACACCATTTCATTCAGATTTAAGAGAGTTATGGAAGAATGAAGAAGAGGCAAAATGGGTTGGTATTTATAAGCAAGTGGAGAGGTAGAAAATATCTCCACCTTACATCATCCATCAAACATCATTACATCCACCCCTCTTTACATCACCCTAGGATGGGCTGAAGTGATCTGCACATGGGTGCATCCATGTACTTGTCCATGTGTGTGATGATGGTGTTGAAAAGGTGAGTTGATGTTTGCTTTTTTGTTACTTAAGTGTTAAGTCTTAGGAAATTATTTAATTATTTTGTAATATGTGTATATTTATGTGTCTATGTACACATGTATATGCTATCATGTGCATGTGACATATATGTGCATGTACATGTATGTGCATAATACTTCAAACGACTTCGAACAACTTCTGTTTGTTAAATTGTTGAAAACCGGGAAACCGATTATCGATCACATTTTTTCTTCTTAGTTAACGTACATATATTTGTAAACAAAATTTGAAAATAAATTTCTTATCAATATTAATAAATCAAAATGATCACATTTGAATTATAAAATCATATAAATTAATATTAAAAATTATTTACAATAATTGTTATTATACCGATAAAGCGATATCGATTTTTCCTTATAATTTCGAATTACTTTTATAACTTTATAAAACCGTTATAAATGATTTATTATCACTTTATAACTATTCAAAATGAATTATCATCATTTAAAATAATTATTTGAATAATTAAAATAATTATTAAATCATTAAATCTCAATTTAAATTCATAAATCAATTATCATATTTAAGGGTATTACTAACAATGTCAAAAACACATTTTATTTTCAAAAATTAATCAATTTATTTAATTTCATATTATTATTTAATTATAAATATAAGTGTATGTATCCAGCTCCATGAGCGATGTTTTATGCTTATAGAGCTGGTTATCGATAAAACGATTTTCAGTCATTTTATCGATTTAAATTCCGAGGACAATACTTTTGTAAATATTTTATTTAAAATAAGATTACTATTATTTATTATCACTTAAAACAATATTATTTGTTTTATCAACCTTTTATTTTAATAAATTTCAAAATAAATATGATTTATCATAGTGATAAATCTATGGGTCGTTACAGTAGGTGTAGAGCGGTCGTTACATTGAATAAGTTTATATGTAATAATAATAATAATAATAATAAATTAACAATGTTTATAAAAATTAATTAAGATTATAACAATAATACATGTAATAACAACAAAAATCATAATAGTAATAATAACAATAAACAAACTAAGTCTATAAAAATTAACTAAGTTTGTAATAATAATATTAACACTAATAATAATAATAAATTAACTAAGTTTGTAATAATAATACTAATAACAAATGAAAGCAATGTCATAGTAGTAATAATAACAATAAACAAACTAATTTTATAAATATTAACAAAGTTTCATAGCAATAAACTATGTTTAGAATAATAATAAAATAAATAAATTATAAAGTATTAACCAAGTTAACTAAGTTATATTAAAATTAACTAAGTTTATAACAATAACAATATATTAACTATAAGTTTTTTAAAAATTAACTAAGTTTAAAATAATAATAATGATAATACAAATACTAACAATAAATTATTAATTATTAACCAAATTATCTAAGTTTTATAAAAATAACTAAATTTATATAATAATAAAAATAATAAATTAACTAAGTTTATAAAAATTAACTTTGTTAATTAAATTTATAAAAATTAAATAAGTTTATTAAATTTAACTAAGTTTATAATAATAATAATAAATTAACTAACTTTATGAAAACTAACTGATTTTGTAGTAGTAATAATAATAAAATGATTAATTACAAAATATTAACCAAGTTAACTAAGTTTTATAAAAAATAACCAAGTTTATACAATAACAACAATAATGATAATAATTAACTTTAAGTTTATAAAATTTAATCAAGTGTATAATTATAATACTAACAACAACAACAACGATAATAATAATAATAAACAGGCTAAGTTAAATAACAGAAATAATAATGCCTTAAGTCTTTTCCTGCTAGATGATAAGGCACACTACCATTCTGATTCACCACTTTTATTTGGAAACTAGCTATTGTTTAGAGTTTTGTTCTTTACCTAAAAATTTAACTTTGTTTAAAAGTCAGTCTTTCTCCTATGGGTTTAGTTGTCTAAATTCATAAATATATGAGCTCATATGCTTATTGAGTTAAGTGTAGGTATTTGATGGCTCTTGACTTACTTTGGTTCTTTTCATTCTCATGTTTCATTGGAAATGTTAGTGAACTCCTTAATATTACGAAAAGGTACATTTTAATGCATAACATGTGTGTATGCTATATAACGTACACACTTTATAAGGTATATATAAGTAAATATTTGGATATTTTATAGATGTAGGTGTTTGTGATTGATATTTTGTGATTCCGATCATGTTTCGATTGTGTATATCTATTTCTTGTGTTTGGTTTTTTCTCGGTTGTAACGAACCATTTCTTCGAGCCTTGAAAATCAATACTAATATATCCTCTGTATTCACGTGTCGCAATTCAAAGTGTCGGAGAGACGGTTCTTTAAGGGTAAGAAAGAAATAAAGACAAAACAGAATCTTACACGAATGGAATAACATATTTTATTTCAATATATAATTTTTACAGCAGTAATTTTAAATACATTTATTAGAGTTAAACATGGACAGTTATAAATATCTGTCCCTACAAATGTAGAATACAATAGGACACAAGTGTGTTGGAAACGGATAATAATCTCCAGAAGAATCTTCTAATTCCATGCTCCATGCTCTTCTAGATTTCTTCTAACTAAACCCAACTACTAGGCTGCCCGGGAAAATTAGGGCACCTAGAGTTTAAGGGAAAAGGAAAATAAACTTCATATCAGTCATGGGACTGGTGTGAGAAACTCAAAATATGCATTTTGAAAATAATGGTATCTCATAAGACCACGCCGCACATAAACACGGAACAGGTTTTTACTTTATGATAACCAAACATTTGCTATGCAAAATCTGGGAATATTATTTTTAATGATATTCTTTGAAAAATGTTTTTCAAATAAACTTATTAAAATAGCTGATATTGTTACATTGGTTAAATTTAATGGCATAATAGGTTTACAACTAAGTCCGAAGGCACTTATTTGAGAATGGATTTCCTTACAACGACAGGTAAGGGACTACCTTTCGTACAGTACATCTCTAGAGGGATGTACCAAGAATACACAAACAATCCTCCGCATCTGGCAAAACTGATCTATCCCTATTTGGCACTCAGACATGGCCTGGTAAGAAACCAAATATGACATCACCTCGATCGTTACCAACCTATCCGAGAGCTCTCTTAGCATACACAACATACTCGAAATATAGAGGGTTATCTAGAAAGGTGATGATCATACACGAATGGTTGCGAACCACATAGCCTTACTGCGTACCCTGTTTAAGCCATTATCGGGTGATGAGGCCTGAGGTAACGATTACCATTTACATAGCACATTCCACTTTGAATGCCACATTGCCAATTCATAATCACACAACTGATTTCTACAAACGTATAACTCCTGAGCTTGTACATCTCAGGAAAGGGTGTTAAGCTAAGAGAAGTTGCCTTCTCCGCTACCAAACAGATGATACGTTCATACAGATCAATAATTGTAATTAGAAATGCAATGTCAGACATTCATCCATACAAGTTGTCCAGTAATAAGAAAAACCGAAGGAACTCTCCTATCACATCCTATCGGGGCTTACCCCTAAGATTAGTAGCGAGAAGTCCTTGCATCGAAGATCTCAAATGAAGAACCACTGCCACATAAATATTATATGGGAAATTTCCCCCGAGGGTCAGTGACAAGTAGCCCTACATTCCATCTTCCAAATCATTTCCATGTCTTTACTTTGAATACGTAAATTGGTTCGAAGTGGTTTCAAATAAGAATTACTCAAATTCGACCCTGGTTCCTTCGAACCAACCATCGCTAAAAGATGTTAGGTAAATAGGTGCTTATCATTTGATTAATTACCTCCTTTTTATCAAAAATATCTTCAAGAGATATATTTCGTTAAAACATTTCTTTTGGTATATACAGAATTATTAAACCTCTCTTGTCAAATCCTTTGATTACTTAAAACCTTTTTAAATCTTGGAAAAATTCTAAATCATTTCATTTTTCAGTTAGGAAAATATTTCCAAATCATTTCATTTAAATCTTAACAAAGATTTTCAATAACTTTCAAATCGAGTCAGAAACAATATGATTTAAGACATCGTTTACTATAAACCAAAACCAATAAATTTGAAGTATTGGAATAAAATTAATTCCAAATCATTTTCATAAGTCACATTGGAAAATGTTATTGAGTTAAAAAGGGTTGATAGAAATTATATTAATTCTACTCAACATCAATTTCCGCATTCAACCTTTACTATCCATTGAATAATGGTGAAATCACCTTTTAAATTCACACAGGTAGTACATGTTTTCTCTTTAGAATTTAATACCAAGTATAAGAAGATTATTCCTATTCAATCCAAGTTTTTCAAATTTTGAAAATTATATATTTTATACTTTGGAATATTTTGATCCGAGTAAATCAAATTTACTATCCCCTCCGTCGGGCCAGTCCGGGTAGCTAGGGAGGGCAGGAAACTGGTTTCTCAAACCTAAGCCTAGAGACTACCTTTCTGTCAACCATAAGGTGGTCAAGTTATTTGATCGACTCTAAATCCTTGTATTATCTTTTAGAGATGATTTTTATTTACTTAACACTATTCCAAATTTTGTTTTAAAACAATTTTCCTTCAACCAATTTAATTTAAACTCCTTTAAAAGGATTTTCAAATCACTTTCAAAAATACTTAATTATTTATTTGAAATGATTCACAAAAGATTTGGGAAAGAATAATTAAGTTAAATCGTTGTTTGCAAAAGTTATTAAAAAGTGCTGCTTATAGTGTTTTAAAAGCTTATTTGAGTAAAACAACTTTTCGATTATTTAGAAATCCATTTTATAACTCAAATCTCTTTTAAAACATTTTAAAAAATTTATAGGATTTATTTTATATTTTAAAGAATTAAAAATATCCATTTTAAAACATTTACTATTTTTGCCTCCGAACTGCCAAAGCTCGATTTTATTTAAAACTTGATTTGCTCATACTTTAGAATCTACTAAATGAAATCTCAATATTTTTCTTTTGTTTGAAAACTATGATTATAAAGGTTTGGAAAATTCTTATTACAAAGAATTTCGACTCCGAATCCATCCTATAAATGGATTTGACCCTTACGGCCCAAAATCCCGAACTATCGTTACACGACGCGTCTATTTTTGTCTAAATTTTCAATATAAATTTGAACTTTGCCAAAACACTTTTAAATGTTTGTAAAACATTTCTAAACCATATTAAACCAATTTTAAGAGGTTTAAACATTTCACATACACCAGTTCATTCAATAAAGGAAAGCGATTTCCTTTGTGCTTATCAACGTGTATTAACGTGACTTGTATATATATTCAACATCCATATTAAACATCCATATTATCATATTCAAACATGATAAACAACCATAATTATCAATCATATCGAAACATGTATATCATCCAATTATATATATATATAACTATAGTTTTAGCTATTTTCTCACTATTATTGCTTCCTAACTTCGCTAAACGGACTATATCTCCACTATGATCACATAAAAACTTTTGGAATTCGTCATTGGACCCTTGGGAAGTCATCGCCAAGAATTGAAGCGGGTGGCCAAAAGTATGGAAGAGAAGTGGTGGAGCTTCGACCTTGAATTCCCAAAACTAGACTCGAAAAATAGGTCATTTCTCTTGAGTTTTTGACCCTCTTACTCTCTGAAATTGGAAAAGTAATCAAAATGAAAGTTGTTGACTATTCTTTTCTCTACGGTTTAAAAAAATGAATTTCTTGATTTGGATTTGTTTTGAGGAAGTTATAGCCAAGAGAAGAAGATGTGCTATGGGATTCATAAAAATCAAACCCGAGAATGGGTCGACTTCTAACTGATTTTTAGACATTTTGCTAAATGAATTTTGAAAAGTAGTAAAATAAAAGTTCTTGAAAATTCTTTGTCTACAATTTGAAAAGAATAAACACTTGATTTCAATTGGTTATTAGGAAGATATGATCAAAAGAAGAGAGGGTATTCTCGGACCTAAAATTCTGGGCCCGAAAATACAATACAAAAAAGTGAGCTTTTGACATGGCTATGCTCAAAAATGGAAGAAGTACTCAACATAAAAGTTGTAGCCACTAGAATTTTACATGATTTGAAAAAAAGTATTTCTATTTTCATTCTGGTTTGTGGGAGTTATAGTGGAATGAAAAAGAGGAAAAAGAGTGGGTATTTATAGGAAAATGGAAATGGAAAATATCTAGATATTTTTGCATACCCACCTCACCATTTCATCACCACCCCTACATCACTTAGAACAGCCGAAGTACCCCCTCCCCATATTCTACATGTGGTGTAATCAAGTGTATGTCCTTGGATGTGTAAGTGTTGACTTAGAGAAGGCTTAAGGAGTAAGAAAATGGTAAAATGTCTTTGATATTTTCATATATGTATATATATGTTTGTATATATGTATTTTTATATGTTAAGGTTTGCATGTGACATGTGTATATATGTTCATGTATGTGCACAAGAGGATACCAATGTTTCAACAACTTCAAACAACTCCCGTTTGTTAAACCGTTGAAAATCGAGAAACCGATTACCGGTCACATTTTCACTTATATTTAAATTACATATAAATGTAAAAAAAATTGAAAATAAATTTCTCATCATTATTAATTAATTAAAATCATCTTATTTTTTTTATTAAACCATATAAATTAATATTAACAAATATTTACAGAATCGCTATTATATCGATAAAGCGACACGAATTTTCTTATATTTTCAAATCAAGTATATATCTTCATAAAACTATTAAAATGATTTATTATCACTTTATAACTATTTTAAAATGAATTATCATTATTTTGAAAATAATTATTTGAATAATTGTAATAATCATTAAAATCTCAATTTAAAGTCATAAATCAATATTTAAATATAAGGGCATCACTAATGATGTCATAAATACTTTTATTTTTCCAAAAATAAAATAATTAATTTTATTTAATATTCTTGTTCAATTATAAAAATAAGTGTATGTATCCAGCTCCATGCGCGATGTTTTACGTTTATAGAGCTGTTTATCGATAAAACAATTTTCGACCATTTTATCGATATATCTTTCCAAGGGAAGTATTTTTTGAACACTTTTCCAAAATAAGTTCATTATTATTACTTATCACTTAAAACTTGATTACTTATTAAAAATAATCTATATTTGAATATTTAAAATATCCTTAATTAAAGTGATCAAATTTCGGGTCGTTACATCGGTGCTAGCCACACAAAAAAGAATCTGGCAATTTTTTTTAGAAATTTAGGCACTTAAGAATATTTTTAATAAGAAATCTTTGACAAAAAGTTTTTTCTAAGGTAGATACTTCATTTTCCAATTTTATTTATGTTCATACTTATATTCATTTCTAATGTTGATATTCTTTTCATTTATATGTGAGATATGAAAGATTTAGTATATTTTGTAAACAATAAGCTACTTGTTTTTGATGTAACATTAGTTACTACTTTGTGATTTGTGCATATATAGATATATATAATAGAATATTATATGGCTAAAACTGTGTGATATTATGTGTATGAATATTTTGTTAGGTTTAATTCAATGTGTTATAACTTTATGTTTAATATTTTCTAAGATTTTTCATTATTTAAATGGATTTATGTTTTAGGAATATTATTAATATGGCATTTTGATATGTATTGACTATCGTGATTTATACGGATGCAATAGATTTTAAAAATTAAAAAAATAAACCATAGCGCTTAGAAAATGCTATAGAAAGCTTACAAGAAAAGCGTTACCAAAGTAAATAAATTTATAGTGATTTTTTTATGTTATAAATATTTTAGTATCTACTATTACATGTTTATTAAACGGCTAAAAATACTTACAATAGCGGATAAAAAGTGCTATAAAAGATGATTTTTTATAGCGGTTTATTTTGTGCTATAAAAAAGCCATTGTTTTTTATAACATGTCAATATACAACATTTACTGAACCGTTATAGTTTTCTTTTATAGTGATTTTATGCCGCTATTGATGACTCCTTTTGTTATAGTGAGTCAAAAAGATATAGTTTTGACGAAGAAAATAATTGTCACAATCGATTAACGGTTAATAAAGTAAAATTGGATTTTATTAAAACCAAGTAGGTAATAAATTTGGCCAAAGTCTCATACCATGTGCTAAGTGATGTGTGAACGTTAATTTTCAAATAGTTTGAAATTAATCATTGATCGAATTTATACCTAAAGAGTTACACAACTGAAATGTTAAATGTAACGACCTGGAATTGCACCGCTTTGATTTGGAAATATTTAATTAATTTTAAATATTCAAATAATAGATTTTATAATTAAAATAAAGCTCTTTTTAATAATAGATAATGATGGTAAAATAGTTTTTAATTTGTTTACAAATATAATTAGTTCAATGAAAAATCAAAAATGTGACCGAAATTCGTTTTCTGAATTTTCGACTTTTCGGCAGATAAAAGTTGTCGAAAATATTGTGACACTTTGGTATACACACATACATACATTTACAAATATTTTGATATGTAAATGCCTATGTGAACATGTATGTTCACTTAAGTAAGTATGTATGTATAAGATAAGATTTTATTATAAAAAAGTTAATATATAATATAAGATGCTTCTTTAGACAAAAAGTACAATAAAGTACAAACATGTTTTAACAAGTTAGAAGATGAAGTGTTAGGAGGGGGACAAGCTTGGTGAGGTGGCATAAGGTGGTGGAGGGTAAAGGACTAACGGTAGTATAGTAGTTTACCTTTTCTATCACTTATAAATGGCCCTTTATTTCTTCAAATTTTTCCTTCTCTTCTTTCTATCATAACTTCCTCATATCCGACCCAAATGAATAATTTATTTTTTCAAACCATGTAAAATTTTAGTGGCTATAACTTTTATGAAGATCGCTTTTTCAAAGTTTGGGTCAGGTTATGACAAAATCTCGTTTATTTGCAAAGTGTTTTTGGACTTAGAGATCTAAGTCTGAAAATGGTCCTTATTTCGACCATATCTTCTTCAAAGAAAACCTAAATTGAGTGCTTCTTTTTTTAGAATGTATAGAAAATAATTTCCTAAAACTTTCCTTTTGACCACCTTTCCAAAATCCAAGAATTACATGTCCAAAAATAGAGGGGAAGTTGACCAATTTTCTAGTGTATTTTGTGGTTTTCCAAGCTTTCCGAATTCCAAAATGCATCAAGTTTTCGAAGAATTTGTGGTGAGTAAATTCTTTAAGTTTTGGGAAAGTTTTACCTTTATATGTATTTAATATTATATGGTAAAATAAGTTGGTTGTTTGGTTGGAATATTATATCGTTTGAATATATGTATATGTTGCTAGTTGCGGTTTAGATACTGACTTGTGAATCGAAAGCTGAAGCGATGTGTTTCATTTTAAAGATGTGATTTTTGAGTTTTTGCTATGATGGTGATATATTTATGTATGTATAGGCATGTGTATGTGATGTCATGCTAAGGAAATAGATATTTTGATATGGTATTAACACTTGGATTCCTTTGTGGAAAAGAACTAGTGTTTAGTTTAAAGGAAATTGAAAATCATTTCAAAGTTTTCAACTTTGTTTTCATATTCAAACTCTTGTGCTATGTTTATGATAAGTTGGTAAGTATTTAAGTGTTGAGGTTTCAATGAGGAAAGTCAAAATATTTTCAAGTTATGTTAGCGATTGTCGCTATGGATGCAGTTTCGCTTTAAAAATTCAAATTTTTCAAATTTAAGTTTTATACTTAAAATTATAATGTGAATGTTTTATTATTAATTAATTAAGTTTTAATAATTATTAATTAGTTAAGTGTTAATAAGGTTTATTAACTTTAATTAAGTGAAGATTAGTTGCTAATTAATTACCTTTTTAAGGATAAGGTTAATTTTAATTAATCAATTATTAAATATGATTAATTTTTAATTAATTATAAGTTAAGTATATGATTTACTTTTAATTAATTACTAATTAAATATAGAGTTAATTATTAATTAATTATTAACCATGTGTTTAAATTTAAATTAATTAAGGTTTTAATTTGTAAATTATTTATTAAAGGTTTAATTTACTATTTAAGACTTAGTTAAAGATTATTTAGTTGAGATTAATTAATATTAAATTATTAATTAAGGTTTAGATGATTATTTAATAATTATTGGTGTTTAATTATTTATTTAATAATTAATGACAGTTTAATAATTTATTTAAAGGTTTAATTATTTCTTAATTTAATTAAATAAATATTAATTATGATTTAATAAGAGTTTAACTTATAATTAATTATTTTAAAGGGGAGTTTAAGTTTCAAATCCTTTGATTTTCCAAGAATCAATTTATTTAAAAAGGGAATTCTTTTACAAAGGATAGTTTTGAGCATAAGGGATTCAAATGTCGATACATTAAGTTGATAGATAACTATGAATGAGTTATAATGTTGATTGATTGAATTGTTTGGACATCTAATAACAGAAGAAATCCCCGTTCTGCTATAGTGTATTGTTTAGTTGTTGTGGACATAGGATAACAAAATAAATTTCTGTTCTGTTATAAATTGATTGTTGATTGTGTGGACATATGTTAGCAGAATAAATCACCATTCTGCTAATTAACTTGTATTTGACATCTGTTTAGTAGAATAAATCATAGTTCCACCATAATTTCCTAAGTAGATTATGTAGACATCTATTTAAGCAGAATCAAAAACCATTCTGCTATTATAATTACTTGGACATGTGCTTAGCAGAACAAATCCGCGTCTGCTATTATAGTAACTTGGACATCTTACTTATATGTTGATTTGTTTGTTGTCGGCTGATTCCATTATGCATGTCTGCTTGTTATGTAAATACCCATATGCTATAACTTAAAAGGTAAGCTTAATTAAAAGAGAACTATTGTGGACACTTAGCTTCTTTCTGATTTTTAAAGGCAATCATACTTTTAATAATGGTTTCAAGTTAAGTAATGATTTTAATAAAGGATGTTTTAAATAATCATTTTGTTTATCAAAAGGACTTTATCAAATGAGTTTATTAAAGGAGTTTTGTTTTAAATAAGGAATATTTATAAGAAAGTTTTATAGTTGATTTTAGATATTTATAAAGGAAGTTTTATAAATAATTTATAAAGAGATATATAAATGGTTTTGATATTTATAAAAGAGTTTTGTAAAATTTAACTTGGTGATTTATAAAGAGTTTTGTAAATGGGTTTGGAATTTAAGTAAATAAGTTTCATAAATAAAAGAGAATTATTAAGAGGATTTATTGAAGGAGATTTATAAAAGGATTTGAGATTAGATTTCCTTTAACTTACTTTTTAAATCTGGTGGTATGGACATCCGTTCCACACTTAACACCAAAGGAATATTGTTTGAGGTTATCTTTATCTCTGATTTAAATAACATTTTTTTTATCCTTTGATATGGTTTGGAAATGAGAAATCTTTCACAAATGTTTTGTGAATATACTTATGTCAATGAGATAAGCATATGAATGCTTTGTTAAACACTTTTGAAAAGAGTTTTAATAAATGCAAGATTTAGTTTTAGGCTTAGTGGTTGCTATGGGAATCAAATATCTGAATTTGTTTTTCTTTGTTATTTGATAGTTAAATAACTGACTATCAAATATGGACCAAAATATAACTCCAGAAATATCTAGGAGAAACATGTGAGTTATGCGGTACAATCATCTTCAATGATGCTTTACTGTGTGTATAAATCTCATTTTGTTCTCCTAGGACAAATGATAGGGAGATCCGTCCACTTAAACGGTTAGGGGGTGATCCCTGCTCCTATGTATTGTCTGATTATTTACAAAAGAATCGGGGTTGAGTTTACTGGAACGATCGAAAGTTGTTACGAAGAGACCGGGATCGGATAAGTATAAATTATCTGAAAACCACTTCGATCCAACTCAAGCATTTTGAACTGAAGATGCCTTGAAGATGATTGAAGATAGAGATTTTGGAGTGCATGGGCTACTTGTACTAATCTTGAGGGAGATTCCAAAATGGGTGTAGTAGAGGTAGCGCCTTCGATTTCATTCAGACCCAGAACAAACTTGTATAGATGAATGATGGCAATGCATTGCTACTTGGAGGGCAGTGTTAGCATTCCAAGATGGTTGCTATATAAAAGGTAATCGTAGCCTCAAGCCTCATCAACCGGGAAAATGACTAAAGCAAGGACATGTAGCAGGGCTATGTGGGTCGCTCCCATTAGGGTATGATAATCCCAAGATCTAGTGTCGATATCTCTATGTATGCTTTGGGGCCCTTTATGGTTGTTTGATCGCAACCAAAGGATGGTCATATTTGGTGCTATCCAGTAAGGGGTAGGGTCGGTCCTGAGTAGCAGAGGTGCAACGTGTTGTAGCCTCCCTTACATTTTATATAGAGGTGTACATATTCGGTGGGTAGACCCTTACCCTTTCATAGTCGAAATCCATTCTCCAATAAGTGCCTTCGGACTTGATTGTATACCTATTACGCTGGAATTTAAAAATGTAACAATTTCAGCAATGATTAATATGTATTTGTATTTAAACACTATCATAATACCACTGGATTTTCTATAAAAATGTTTTGGTTATCGTAAAGTAAAAACCCGTCCGTGTTTATGTATGACGTGGTCTTACAAGATATCTTTGATTTTAAAATATTTTACAAGTTATAATAAATAAATTCCTTGTGATTTGAGTTTCTCACGTTGGTTTTACCAGACTGATCCGGGCGTTATTTTTCTTATACTGCTCAGGTCAGCCCGAGCATATTTTCCAGATTTAGCCGGATCCTTTGGAGCTTTCAAGTGACGAGCTGGATTCTCCAAGACGTATTCACGTACCTTATATCCTTCCACTATTTTATTTTATTTTATTTTTGTCTGTATCTATCAGCAATTGTAAGGACAAGCTGTTATAACTGTCCAGGCTGATAATAGGTTAATGTAATCTGATGATGTGCATACAAAAGATAATTCGTTTTTGTAAACACTTGTTCATATTATATATTACTCGTCACGTATTGTGAGATTCTGTTCTTTCTTTTTCTTTCTTTCACCCCTAATGACCTGTCTTTCGGACACTTAAATAATCGGCATACGAATATCGAGGATGTATTAAGTGTCGTCTTTAGGTGTAAGAAAGGTAGACCGTTACATTGAATACTCCTTTTACCATATGATTTAATTAATTATAATAGTTATAAATTAATTAAATTAGTATATATTTATGAAATTTTAATTATAAAGCTTTATTTGATGTATTGAATAATATTACACAGTGCATTTATAATAGATAGAAATATACCGATTGTATACGATATCATTCCGCGTTTAAATCGAATTTAAATGTGACGTTTTTATTTTGGATTTGGAATGCATTGTGGCTTGGCATGTGGGATTAGGCGGCCTATCTAAGAAAAATATGGCTAGCCTTGGTTTTATTTAAAAGGGGATTTGTTGATTTAGTTAAAAAAAGAAAGGGTAAGAGAACAATATAAGGATTAGATACTTTTCTCTCCATGATCTCTTCCTTTATTTAAACAACACTTCCTCTTGAAATTTCTGATTTTCACTCTCGAACCTAAGCTTGTACAATAGAAAATCCTTAGCCGCATTACCATAAAAATTCCAAAATAAAATACAACAAATTCTACTTTATTTCAATTTTCGGTGGTAATCAGGTCAACAGCTAGCACCTTATTAAATTGAAATCTAGTTCAAGGAGACGATCTCATCTTTTCTACATGTATTCAATAGGCTTTGGTAAAGGTATGTTTTTGATCTATAATTATAGATTAATGTTTGATCAATTATATATCATATGATGTTTAGATCAATAGGTGACGAATATAATATATCGGTATATCATCACATTTACGATTGTTGTTTGTTTATATGTCTATGTTTAATAAAGAAATATTTTTTAACATATATATACTATGATACTCACGACATAATTTTAAAAAAATATTTTAATTAAATATTTAAATAATATTATTTAAATCACAAATGTTTCACAAATTAAAATATAAAACTATAATATTCGAATTACATTATTAAAATTTTATAAAATCATTTTTTATATCTGAAAGGCGACAATATAAAAAAAAATTCATATGTATATTTGTGAGTGTGTACTATTTGAATATTTTTTAAATCAAATAAATTTAATAAATCTAAAACATCAATAAATATATCATATAAATATGTTTTAAATTTTATAAAATTAATTATATGGATAATAGACATCTACCATTAAAAAAATCAATTTTTTTAATATATATATATATATATCATTTTTTAAATATTATTTGAATCAGATAAATTTTATAAATCTAAATCATCGATAAATATATCATAAAATATGATTAAGATTTTATAAAATTAATTCTAATATTAATAAGCTTTCAAAAAAAGTTAATTTTTATATATTTTTAAATTAAATATATATATATATATATACATGCGAAATTAATAATAAAGTTTAATAATTGATTTTAAATTATAATATATATATAATATTTAAATTTTAAAATATTATCAAAATTATTTATAAAAAGTTTAATATAAATTTTTTATGTTTTGAAATACTTTTATTTTAATTTTATTAGTTTCAAACAAAATTTAATAAATAAATACATACATACATATATATATATATATATATTTACATTTTGTTTTCGGATTTTATAATTAAATAAATTTAATTTTATGAAAAATAAATTTTCATTTATTCACATTCATATATAAAAATTATATATAATTATATATATTATATAAATTATTTATACATATATATACATATATAAGTTATTCAAAATTATATATGTATGTATATGTATATATGTGCGTATGTGTATGCGTGCGTGCGTGTGTATTTTTAAAACTTTATATATATGAATTTAAATATATAAGCATACATTTGGAGTCTTTGGACGATATATTTATATACTATTAGGGCTAACATGTCTATTACAGTGTAAATCCCAGCACTTATACAGGGGCATGTCAAACCTTACACGGATTGTTATGTTACACATGCAAACACACACATATATATATAATACAATACTAATAATTAAATAATATAAACTATAATATAAATTTAAATAAAATAATGATTTTATCTAAAAATAAATTTAGAAATGCTCTAAATGAATTAGACCTAGGCCAAATAAAGATCTAAAATGGTTAAAAAAATTGAAATTCACTCATTTCTTCTACTACGGGCTGGCTCAGCTCTAACATGACAGTGGTGACATTCACCCTTATCGTCGATCTTCTTACTTTTCTTATTCTTCTTACCTTCTCTTTTCTACTTCATCGTACCTTCTAAAGATGATGCACCACCCTTTATAATAAACACGACCCCTTAATCCTTAGTTATAGACTTGGTTGATCTTAACATATTAAGGAGCTCCATGAGGTTCACATTCAACTGGTTCATATTATAGTTCAGTATGAATGACTCATACTGAGGTCTAAGAGAAACAAGCATCAAATCAACTTGTAATTCAATTCTTATATGTACGTCCAAGTAGGAAAGCCTATCAATACAGCCATTTATCATTAGTACGTAATCGGCCACCTTCTGTCCTTTAGTCATTTTGGTATTGAACTGCTTCTTTGTAAGCTCGTACCTTGCAGAACGTGGCTTTTCACCAAACAAGGCCTTGAGACTATCAAATATCTTATGGACATACATGTTTTCATGGTGCCTCTGCAATTGCTTGTCTAAAGTAGACAACACGAAAACCTAGGCGAACTCCAGGGCTGAAACCCATTTCCTATAAATAGTCTAGTTTGAGGTCCACATTATCTGTGAGTTGTTCTTTAGGTTTCCATGTAATAACTGACCAAAGTTGCTCGTAAGTCAAAGCTATCTTAATTGCTCTTTGCCAACCGATATAGTTTAGTATAGTAAGTTTGTCACTTTCAGAAAATGGTTTTGGAGTTGTCATTTTTTGCAATTTTTAATTGGTAGATTATTAGGTAGTATCATAGTAGATGTTCTTATGCTATCAATAAGGTTAAACTTCATGTTTTATTTTACTAATAAGCTCCCACTAGTCTTTTATGTTTCGCCAAACCCTAAACCAAAATATAAAAGTCTTTCGACTCCACTAAATGGCGTTAGGACTCATCTATCTTAGAATTCTGACTCGAGTTTGCTTAACAAGTCATAGCTTCACATATTATGGATAACATTTTATCTGTTGTATCATATACAACTCTTAACCCATTTTACCTTGTTCTAATGTAACCCGAAATTTTATCGAGTTGATTTATGAATATTAAATTTATTTTAAATATTCAGTTTATGATTTTAATAAGTAAATAACCCTCTTTTAATTTATAACTAATGATAGAAAAATTTATTTTTGAATTTTGTTTACTGAAATAGGTAGTTCAATGAAAAACAAAAAATATGACCAAAACCTCTTTTTTGGATTTTTGACTTTTTATCGAACGACAAGTTGTAGAAAGTTGTTGAACGTTTGTAACGACCCGCAAATTTATCACTTTGGTAAATTATATTTTTATTTGAATTATTCAAATACAAGATTTTATAACATAAATTATAATATTTTGGTCCATAGATAATGATGGCAAACTTGTTTTAAAGGTATATTAACAAATATGGATATTTTGGGGTTTTCATTAGAAAAATGACCGAAAATCGTTTTATCAATAAATAGCTTTTTAACCATCAAAAGTCGCACACGATGTTTTTTACATACACTTATTTCTCCATTTAAGCAAGAATATGTAATAAAAAAATTATTTTATTTTTGGAAATAAAATGTCTTTATGACATCATCAATGATGTCATCATTTTTAAATAATTGATTTTTGAATTTAAATTGAGTTTAAATGATCTAATAATTATTTTAAATGATAATATTTCACTTTAATTATTATATAATGATAATAAGTGATTTATAATAGTTTTATAAAAATATATACTTGTTTTAAAAATATAAGAAAATTCATAACGCTTTGTCGATACGACGGCACTTTTTGTAAACAATTGTTTAATATTGATTTACATGATTTTATAATTCAAATGTGGTCATTTTACAAAATTTCTAATGATAAGTTATTATTTTTCAACACTTTTTTACATATATATATAGTTTAACAGAAAAGTAAAAATATGACCGGAAATCGGATCCCGGATTCACAACGGTTTGATGAACGGAAGTTGTAATCGAGTGTTGCACCATGGGCTGTAACATATGACATATATATGCATATGTACTTGTGATAACACACATATACACATAAATATACAAATAAGAAGTTACCATATACATTGTTTATTTACACAAGGTAAAATTTATAAATATCATGATATTTACTTAACCAAATCGAAAAAAACTCACCATCGCTTACAAGCACACAGGGAGGTATATGGGGTGGCATATGGGAGGGGGAACTCACGGTTAAGGAATGATGGGAGGGGTGCATGATGGTGTTGGGAGATATTTTCACTTTTACTTAAGTGATAACCTTCCAAACTGTTATAAATAGCACCCTACCCCCTCACTTATTCTCATACCATTTCTCTTCTTCTTCCTTCTTCTTGAGCTCTAATAGCTATTCTTTAATGATTTCCTAGCCTTGGAAAAAAAGTTAGCAAACTTATGACAAAGTAATGTAAAAAATATATACACATAAGCTATGTTACTACCACCACAAAATCAAGTGCCAAAACCTTTCCCAACTCTACAAAACCCACGGCCACCCTCTACCACCATGCTTGGCTGAGGAAGCCACCTTCCTAAGGTCATGGCCAAGCATGCAAGAAGAAAGGAGGAAGATCCGGGAAGCTCCAGAGTGAAGATAGTGAAGAGAAGTGTTGCCAGATTACCATTGGAATCAAATGGAGAAGCTTCGGAAAAGTTTGGGATGAAGAAGGAAGTGATGGTGTGAAGTGTGGAGTTATGTGCTTGAATGTTGGTAGGAAAAAGATAGAGTTTGGTTTGGTAAAAATGATTTAATATCACAAATCTATACACTTTAATATTTGTGACACCCCACCTCTATACCCACGCTAACCAAGAACACTACGATGTAGTGCTGTCAATTAGCGCGAAGAATAAGGCTGTGGAGGAGCGACCATCCATGTAACTTCTTTGTGCGAGCACCGATACGTCAGATAGAATAGAATGCATATCTTTTAAGGAGGAAATCCGACATACCGATACAAACACAAAGCTATCACACGGTGGCTATATAAAATCTTCGGAAAACAAACATAGAAATAATCATAACATAAATCAGTCACAGACATCCATATCACAAAGGCGGAAGAAGATATGAATAAATATATAACACATGAAAGTGTACATCAGAGTAGTGGTCAGAAAGATCCACGATAATACAAAAGAATAGCATCACGTGCTATACAAAAGAATAAGTACACAACATAGAGTCTATATCTCAAAGGTGTACATCCAAAAACTACAAATCTATGTAGTTAGCCAAAAGTCAGAAATATCCTGAAGAGAAGTCAAGCAGAAGCACCTGTAACATCTCGGTCTGACCCGAGTATTATTTATAAGAAAATAATAAACGGATCAGTCTAACTATAAATATCAGATGATATGGTATAAAGTAAATGGCATGACATGAACATGAAATAACTATTACGACATACTACTATAAGTATGTAAATGATAATCAACAAAAGATTAATCAATATCACAAGAATCTTCTCAAAGATAAGGTAGGGTATCATACCCTAAACTTGTATTCATAACAAGTCAATAACACATGAATTCACCAATGCACAAAAACTGATATCATATCAATGAAAATCATGAAAATTGGTGAAGCACAAAAATTCCAGAAATCATCATCAGAAATCCAGAAAACACATAAAAAGGGGGGAGGCCTAACACATGAATGGGAGCATGAAAACTCACCTACGCGTAAACACATGACGAGAAGCTATCTCATGGAAGATATCCATTAAATTTTCACACAGGAATGGCCCGAAGACCGTAGGGTGCTACCCTGGAAATGTGATGGCGAAACATCACATGATCGGGGTATAGTCTCCCACGTAGACAAAGAGACATCGCTCAATCGCTAGTCTAAATCACAAAAATGATCGTCATGATCATAAGGAAGTGTCAATCACACCAAGCTAGTAAATATATGAGTTTAGCTTCATGTCCCATAACCACTTGCTTAACTTAAATATTTACGAACAAGCTGTAAATCTTCACTAGGAAATTGTCACAAAAAGGGTTCAATCGAACAAGTCCAAGAGCTAACCGACGAAGTGAACGCAAGTGTTTCATACCACCCGTTTTACTAAGTCGTTTAAGTCGATTTCTCATTCGAGTGAAGTAAAGGCTTGTATATACTAGTAGATTGAAAATCGGTTTGAGAAAACGAACTTTTGATATTTAAAATAGTATTGAAATCGCTTTGATGAAAGAGTTTTGATATTTACTATTAGTATTGAAACCTTCATATATCTTTAAAGTGACAAGTCATAAAACGATGGTAGAAACAAATCAATTCACGTTCGAAGACGTGAGTAAAGTCCAAAGAAGTCAGTCCCAAAACCATCAGTAGAAATTCTGATAAATGTTTTTCAGAAGAGATTACCTAAATGCGAGCGACCTAACGAAGTGCGCGACCTAACAGTGAGGCACGACCTAAGTGTTCACGACCTAAGAGAATGCGCGACCTAACAGGGTTCGCGACCTAAGATAGGCGAACGACCTAACTGGGTTCGCGACCTAACAAGGTGCGACCTAAGGTCTTGCGACCTAATGGAAAAAGGTCCTCGACCTAACAGTTAAAAGGTCCTACGACCTAGAGGAGAACAAGACCACGCGACCTAAAGTGCCACGCGACTTAGAGGTGAACGACCTAACGAGGTCCAGGGGAAGCGACCTAAAATGCTTCGACTTAAAGGTGCACGACCTAAGGTCTTACGACCTAACGACTTGACTAGGCACGCGACCTAACGACTTAAGCTTTGAACGACTCAAGGAGTTAACTCGCGAACGACCTAACACTTAACTCGTAACCGACCTAAGATTTGCCTGGAGATTATAGGTCGGAAACGACCTATGACTTAGCGCCGCGCGACCTAGTGATTCAAAGCGAATTCTTAAGGCTGGAACGACCTATCCCTAGGAGACTTTTCAACGCGCGACCTAAGGCTTAGCGACCTAACGAAGCCAGAGCGACCTAAGTGCAGGAATTTCCCAAAAACGCTGAAAGTTGGAGTTTTTCGCCGATTCGATCCAAACCAAAAGCAAATATTCATACAAATGCAATAGGGGATCATTCCCAACAGCCCAATGACATCTATAGGCAAGATGTGAGATCAAAAATCTCACCTTTTCACGGAATTTGATGAAGATGGAGATTTGAGAGCAAAGCAAGAACACCAACAAGCTTGAATCAATGATCTTCACGTGAATTTGATGTTGAGTCTCGGATTTGCAATAGAATTTGTGTTTGGAGTTTTAATTTCCACTTCCCACCACCATTTTTGACAAAGCTTGAAGTGTTTTGATAGAGTGAGGAAGATGGTTGGGCTGAACTAAAGGGGTGCAGTCCAAACCAAAGTCAAAGGCGGGAAAAAGTGTTGAAAATTTCACTATCTCCAAACATATCGAAGTTTACACTCAAAAAGATCGCAAACGTCATTTTGAACTCAATGGGGGTGGTCTCGAGTCCTAATTTGACCGTATGCAAAAAGTAGCTTTTTGGACTAACATCCGACTAACGATAAAATATTTAAACAAAATATTTAAATATAGAATCGATAGATATGCGGGTTGTTACAATATTGCTTACTATTAGTGATAATAATAAACATTAACTACTTAAAGTTATACTCTTGATCATATGCTAAAATGATTGCTTATATCGTTGTTTGAAATGTTTAGATGATGTTTGGTTGAATATGGGTTGGTTGTTTATCGTGTTTGGATATTATAATATCTTTGCTTGGATATGGAAATAATTCACGCTAAATACACATCGAATTTATACAAAGGAAATCACTTTCCTATATGAATTATAAAAGTGTTATGGAATAGTTAAACCTCTTTAAACATGAATAAAATGGTTTAAAATGGTTTATAAATGTTTTATAAACATTAAAACTCATTTTGGTAAGGTTTGAAAAAGATTTGAAAATGGAATCAAAATAAGTGCATCGTGTAACGACAGTTCGCGATTTCACACCATAAAAGTTAAATCAATGTGTATAGTGGAATATAGCTCAGAATGATTCGAAATAAGAATTTTCCAAACTCTTATAATAATATTTTTCAAATAAAGAAGAAAAATCAAGATTTCATTAAGTAAAATTTTAGATGTGTCCAAACCAAGTTTTCAAAAACGTCATGCTTTGGTAGTTCGGAAACCAAAATGGCAAAATCTTTAAAATGGAAATTTTGAAATCTTTAAAAATATGAAATAAATTCTCTAAATATATAAAATGTTTTATAAAGGATTTGAGTTATAAAAATTGACATATGTGGAATAGGGTTAATGTTTTGATCAAATAAGCTTTTAAAAACACTATTCGCAACACTTTTTGTAGCACTTTTTGGTAACTTTTGAAATTAAGATTTAAACATGGGATTTTCTTCCCAAATCTTTTTAGTAATCTTTTCAAATGAATATTAAGTATTTTGAAGATGATTTGGAAGTTTTATAATTATTTTAAAGGAGTTTTGAATAAATGGCTAAAGGGAAATTATTTTAAACAATATTTTGAATTGCGTTAAGTAAATTAAAATCATCTCTAAAAGATCATATAAAAGAGTTTAGAGTTGATCAAATAACTAGACTGCCTTATGGGTGACAGAGAGATGGTCTCTAGACCCGAGCTTGGACAACCACTATTTGGGTTCTGCTCTAGCTATCCGGACTAGCCCAACGGAGGGGATAGTAAAAGATTGATTTACTCGGACCTCATCTTCCTAAGATAAAAAGAGATTTGGAGCTTTCCAAAAGTTAAACAAGATTTAAAACAGAATTCTGGTTGTTAAAGAAAACATTCTAGTTAAACTCCGTATTAAATTCTGAGGAGTGAACTCATACTGTCCGTATGAATTTAAAAGGTAATTTAACCGTTATTCGACGAATAGTACAGGTTGAATATGGAAATTAGTATTGGGTATATTCAGTCTAAAATTTACGAATTCCTTTTATTCAGTACTAACTGGTTTTGGTTTACAGTAAACGATGTCTTAAATAACATTGTTTTTGACCCATTAAAGATATGTTTTGGAAATATGAAATCTTCATTATGATTTGAATTATATTTTTCCTAAGTAATTAAAGATGAAAGGTTTTGGTATTTCTGTAACGACCCACAATTTTGGACCATTCAAATCGACAATAATCCACACATGTCAGACTTGAATAATTCAAAATAATAGATTGTTAATTTAAATTTGGCAAAACTTAGCATATACAATAAATAAATAATCACAGACATAGAGTAATATAACAATAATGCAGCGGAAACAAAAGAATAGTAGTTCATGAAGCTACTATATATATAAAACAGAGTTATACAGGATACAACAAAAGTCTCGAATACAATAGACAAATACAATATCAGAATACATCACTGGAATAAACTGAATATCTGAAAGCTGATAGATAGCTGGATCTCCAAGCGAAGCTCCAACTCCAAAGGTGAGTCTCGAATACTGGTACACTCAGTCTGACCCGAGCGTAAAGAAAACACAAAACACTCGAGTCAGGATTAACATTCTTATATCAATAAATCCAACTCAAGTGAAATAACGACTGAAATACAAATAACTCAAAAGATGTTTGGGATAACCATCCCTTAAGGATCCATTAAACTATCTACTATGTAGTAGTGTACGCTAAGTAGATAATGTCTAATCAGTAAAGTACGATATCAAAATAGCGTTAAGGCGTTACCATAATCCCCCTTAACACATTTTTATTCCCAAGAGCATATACAAGACCGTAGTTTCCCCAAAACCGGAAGTCACCAGAGGGCAATCCATATACTAAAGGTACAAACCAAAATCGTAGTGGTCGCGAATAGGATAATCAGTATGACAAGGTACATGAGGCAATACCAACTAGGATACTAGTAGTTGCCTGATCCGGACTGGTGTTGGGCATAGCAGCTACTACCCCAACACCGCGAAACAACACTCCCAAATCAAGGGGTGCACCCAAATCGAATCACATAAGTAATAGATAAGGTACCGAAGAAGTGTATCCACTAGAGATGGCGATCCTCAATGGCCCGGCGCGGCTCCTGTTTTAGTCATGTCAAGGGTCATCCAAAATCGTTCTCTTTCTTCAGTCAACGCGTTCATCAAAACCATCCACTTCGTTCTGGATTAACACTCCGCGCATATTAGTTATTAAAGTGGTTTTGGTATCGACAGAGAGTATGTCCATATCCGATCCCGGTCTCTTTAATAACTACGTATTATTACACCGATGGTCATTTAATAATATTTCAAAATAGTTTTATTTCAAAACTGACATATCTTTGCCATTTCAAAACCATATCAATACGATATCACTTTCACTTCAAATAAATCCATTTCCAAAATCATATCACTTTCCAAAGTTACATCGCTTTCGAAATCGTAAGTCTTTTAAATCAAAACACTTTGGAAATCAAAACCTTGAAATTCATAACACTTTGAAATTATAGCTTGAAATCATAATATTTCGGAATCCATAACACTTTCCTCTTTAACAGTTTAGATATTAAAATTAGTATATATAGTAAAATAGTTTATAAGATAAAATATTTTATGTAAAATAGTTATAATTTAAAATAGCTTATAATAAAATAACTTATATTGAAAATGATTTATTAAAATAGTATATATTAAGTAAAATATAAATAGTTTTAGATATGGTTTAAAAATACTTTATATAAAAATAGCTTCCTCAAATTTCACAAATCAATTCACATAAACTCGAATTCCAAAATTTAAATTTAATTAAATCTCAAATCATCATTTTCAATTCAATTTAGTTTCTCAATAAACCCTTTCAAATTATCGATTTCAAATGCCTATTTGAACCATAAATAAACCATTTCAATTTCAATATATTTCAAGTTTAAATATTCGACATTTCAAAACTAAATTCGATAATTCAATTTATGTCCCAATTTAATTTCATTACATTTAGTTTCTGAAATATTTCTTTAATCATTTCAATACATCAAAATACAACTTCAATTTACAAATTTATATAGACAAAATATCCCATTTAAATTTATATAAGTTTGAAATATTCATTTAAGCCACTTCTTAATTAATTCAAGTTATAAAACATATCTTAAAATTTCAAATTTAATAGATTTCAAATCAACTTATTTAAGTATAATTCTTAAATAATTAAGAACTCCAAATCAATTCAAATTTATCTTTCAACCTGAAACATTATAAATTCTATATTTAAAAATATAAGTTTTACATAAATACTTAAACATATTTCATATTTATTCAAATCAACTTTATTAAATCAACTTTAATAAAACTTTAAAATCATTATTTATTAAAACCATATATTTCTTTCAAAACCGTAGAAATGTTTTTCAAGACATTTATATATAGACCAACGGTGTCTATATATAATTTTCTATCCTATGGTCAAGTGATACGGATATTTATCATTTCAATCCGCAATTTAAAATATATTCGAGTATATATCTTTTCAACCCGAAATCCCAAATTTAATTTAATTTGAAAATCGTTTGGGTTTATCATTTCAACCCATAACGATTTTCTCCTATTCTAAAGTCCGTTCGGGTATGTATCATTTCAACCCATAGTGATTTTATACTAACAGGGAACTTGCAGAGTGATAACAGATATGATAATAATATAACAACGGTAACAGGCATATATCATCAGTATAAATAACAGATAAGGGTGTCAGATGTCACAGGTGAACAGATACAGATGATGGCATATATATATCAATATAAATAACAGATAATGATGTCAGGTGTCACAGGTGAACAGATACAGATGATGGCATATATATATCAATATAAATAACAGATAATGATGTCTGGTGTAATAGGTGAACAGATACAGATGATGTCATAGATTATAGCAATATAAATAACTAACAGCAGCATATTTCAATTGTCGTTCCAATTGAAATCAAATTTAATAAATAAAAGAACATTAATCGTGAGTGATTGCTCACCTTTCGAGGTTAGAGGGGTTTGACAATAGCACAAGCTAAGAATCCCAAAGCAAAGCAAAATTGACACGATTCGATGATCAAGCTGATAGATAGAAGTCAATGAAACAAATTAGAACCGGATCGATGGAGATAATTGGTATAATGAACCTATATCAAAATATAACTATATATAACTATATATATAAAGTCAGATTCTAAATTAAAGCATATATTAAATTAAATATATATATATACATTTCAAAATCAATTGTTTTAAACTAAAACTCAAATATTTTACAGTCATATATATATATAAACAATATATGTTGAAACTATTACTTCTATATACCTACCCAGCCATAACATTACTCATATAAAAAGACTAATGTATATAAATCCACATTTAAAACTTACACATATAAATACTTTGGAATCAATGATGTATACACTAATACAAATTTAATTTCAAAAAAAAACAGACCTTATTCCTTAATAACTAATATATACAAACATATATATTCATACCGAGTTTGACATTAAAAGAAAGAGCTGGAAGGCTAATCATGTTGAAACGTTAATATAGTATGGGTATAGAGAAAATACTAGCAGACTTATATATATACCTTATAAATAACCAAACATATATGCTACCTTTTCAAACTAATAGTAAAACCTCTAGCCGATCTCTTTATATATACTATACAATTAAAAAGTAAAGCTTTGTATATAAGTAGATTCTCTTTGTAAACAATATATAGGTTATAATATAAAATTTATAGGCACATTTGAAATCGAAGTTCCTGTAGATAATGTATATAACAAAACACAACTACTGGTAGACATGCATTTTCTTTTATAGTACATATATACTTTTAATACCTATTACAGAATATAACTTATAAAATTTATATACAACAAACAGGTCATCAAATTTATAAACTTATATATTCAAAACAGTCGAAACAGCTTTATAAACTTATATACTTATATCAAAACGTATGACATACTTAAACATTTTTTCTATATATACCTTATGAATTATGATCTATATAAACTTTTATAACTTAAAATTAAAAAAAATCAATATTTAGCTTTGAACATATATACCACTGTAATCATATATAATATTCAGCAACCCATACTTAAAAAGTTGATATAAATCTACAGCTCAGATCTACACATATTATACATAATATATACCAATAATACAAAGGAGGCTCGAGTAAGGAGGAAGGGCTGTCGCCAAGGGCTGCGGGCTTGGTTGGCCGTGCACGGCCTGGAGGTGGGGCGGCCGGTGTTGTGCAGCTGTTCGGTGATGTGGTGAAGCCTTGGTCGGAGGTTTGTGGAAGTGAGGGATAGGGGGACGTGTTGGTGTCGAAGAAGAACAAGGTGGCAGCGATGGGTTGTCGATGGGCTGCGAGGGGGATGCGCGAGGAGGAATGGTGGAGGCCGAGCATTTGGGAAAGGAAGAGCATGGAGGGTGGTGTTCGTCGTGGTGGTGTAGGTCGGAAGAGAGATGTGGGTGAGGCCGTTTGCTGCTGCATGGGTTAAACAAAATGATGATGTGGGAAGAGTGAGAGGGGAGGAGATGGAAGAGGCGTTGAGCAAATATATTTCTCAGCCATGGGGAAATAAAGTGACAGAGAAGATAATAAGCCTTAAGATAAATAGAATAAGCAGAAGCTATAGGCAATAACATGTAGGAACCAATATTAATAAATGGAACGTTGGGAATAGAAATGTTCACCCATAAATTCCGGAAAATTAAAGCAACGGAGGTTACGATTCAGCCGAAAGATTAAAGCAAATTATTATTGCGGTCCCGCTGTACGTTTCAAATTTAAAAAGCACATGGAAGTTAAAAGTCGCAATTTAGGGTACCGATACGACGAACAGTTTATTGTTTCCGTCGCGTACCGGATCTCAAAATACCGAAATGAATATACCGTAGATATCAGCACGACGAGACGATCAAAACGGTATACCGATATTAGTGGTTCGATTGAATTATAAAAATTCGAAATTTCAACTAGCAGAAAATGCAGCAAAAACGCAACAAAATAAGATCGACGGAGCCAAAGATGTCCGAATTTGGAAAAACGACAAACTGGCATCTTGCTCAGAAGATGGTTTAGAATTTTTCTATGTAAAATATTTAGGTTTCGGAAATATTTTATTTTCATCGCTTTTTAACTGATTAAATTGAAGTAAATTTTCGCGCGAAATAAACTTTCATATTTTCGGACGAAAATTTACCAGTTGCTATGTTTAACTAAACGCATTCCAAATATCAAATTTATATTTCAAAATTTTATCGTTTAAAATTTCACAAAATTTCAACTAATTATGTTATTAAAACAGTTGAAATTTACGGGTCGTTACACTCTCCCCCACTCAAAACTTTTCGTCCCCGAAAAGGAACGAGGTAGGAGAATAGAAATAACCAGAAAGAAAACAGATTTGAAATACAAAATAACTATCAATTTAAACCATATAAATTCAAATTTAAATTAATTGATATTCAATAATTGATTTAATCCATTTGATTTCACTAAAATCAATCTCAACTATTTCCAAATTTATTATTTTATTATCCAATTATCTTCAATTTACAATTTATAAAACCATAAATTTGAATAGTCTTTTATTATAATCATATTTTTCCAGCAATTTAAATTCCTCTTTATTCCAAATTATTGTTAAATTTATTCTACTTAATATATCTAATCACATATATTTAACCCATATAAATTAATTTAAACCATAAAAGTTTCGATTTTGAATTAATTTATATTTACTAATTGCTTTCAAATTCAAGGTATTTTCATAAGTTGATCCAATTTCAATTTATTAATTCTTTCAAAACAAATTTATTTGTCTCATCTATTATTCAATTACTTATTATCCTATCTAACTCTATTAACATCTTTATAATCAAAATTTAGTGTATAACATTTATTATAAACACTCAATTTTTATTTATAAATTCAATTTATATTATATATTATCCAATTACATATTCAACTTCTGAATGATTTAGGTAAGTTGTATTAGAATGCAGTTGAACAGTATAAAATAAAAATTTCCCAATTCAATTATTCAAGTTTAAATATTTATTCCAAAATTTGGTTTTATTTATAATTAAAATCACCCTTTAACAAAATTTATGAATTAGATTTCCGATTTACTTTAAACAATTAGAGATATATATAATATATTTATATCAAATCAAATTAAATTTTAAAATAAGATACCCATGTATATATATAAATCAAATTATACTGAAGAAATTCAAATCAAAATATGTTTCAAAACAAAACCGTAGCAAAGCTACAAAATAGTATCTCCACTTCGAAACTCAAAAATGAATGTCGATGATGCGGCCGCCATCACCGAAATTATTTTCCAACGACAAAGAGAAGAGCACTGATTTCAACATTTTAAAATCCTTTGAAAACGATTTCTATTCGAAAATATTTTAAATATTATACACTTTAAAACTTTCAAATCAAAGTTTGAAATCACCAGAAATTTAATTCTCAAATTCTTTATTTAAATTCCTTTCAAATCCCAAATCAAATATAACCAAGTTTCATAAATTCATTTATTTATATTATGCAATAATCAATGGTTTACAAAACAAGAAATGAAAATCAATTTTTTTTACCATTTCGGACAACAATTTCATTAACAATTTAATTTCAGAAAACTTATATTCATATATAATATAATCATACAAAACTTTTATTTTATCTACCCAATTTGAAGACAATATTGTGTCAGTTTGCTCTGCTCAAGTGTTTTGGAAATCCTATCGATAGCGTTGATCAGACGAATCGATCGAAAACCCAAATCAACATCAACAACTCAAACAACACAATGTATATTAAAACATTTTTTTAACATTAATTTACAAATACACTTCCTCGCTCGACGATACAGGAATGGATTCTAAAGCAAGGATAGAGATTCAAATTTGATGGATTCAAATCAAAGAGAGTTTTGATTCGAAGATTGTTTTGAAACAAAGATAAGATAATTAAATAACAAAATAGGGCGATGGATAATTTTATATAAATCGCGGGCAACCTTAACCGGGTCGACCATGACTTCAAGAATAAGATCAATGCAGAATTCAAAGGTAAATCAACACTCGATCTCAAGAGATAGAATTCCGGCATAGCAAGAGATAGACAGCATCGTAAACCGAGGATATAGAAATCTCCGGTAAATCAATGCCTATTGTAAAGGAGTTTCACCCATTTACAAATCATTCGAAGATTGGCGAGACTGCCGACTCATTATAAGGATCATTCGAGGTGGAGTTATGGGATACTCCAAAATTAAAAGAAGAAGAATAGTGAGGGACAAGAATGAATTTCGAAACCGCAGGGAATGTTCCAAAATTTAAAAGAATCGAGTCAAAAGGGAGAGATTCAACTCGAATGAAAGTGATTCTGTAAATACATTTACCCTATATGCTAAGTTTTTCCTAGAGCTACCAAAGCTCTGATACCACTTGTAACGACCCACAATTTTGGACCATTCAAATCGACAATAATCCACACATGTCAGACTTGAATAATTCAAAATAATAGATTGTTAATTTAAATTTGGCAAAACTTAGCATATACAATAAATAAATAATCACAGACACAGAGTAATATAACAATAATGCAGCGGAAACAAAAGAATAGTAGTTCATGAAGCTACTATATATATAAAACAGAGTTATACAAGATACAACAGAAGTCTCGAATACAATAGACAAATACAATATCAGAATACATCACTGGAATAAACTGAATATCTGAAAGCTGATAGATAGCTGGATCTCCAAGCGAAGCTCCAACTCCAAAGGTGAGTCTCGAATACTGGTACACTCAGACTGACCCGAGCGTAAAGAAAACACAAAACACTCGAGTCAGGATTAACATTCTTATATCAATAAATCCAACTCAAGTGAAATAACGACTGAAATACAAATAACTCAAAGGATGTTTGGGATAACCATCCCTTAAGGATCCGTTAAACTATCTACTATGTTGTAGTGTACGCTAAGTAGATAATGTCTAATCAGTAAAGTACGATATCA
Source organism: Allium fistulosum (assembly GCA_030737815.1). Lineage (NCBI taxonomy): Eukaryota > Viridiplantae > Streptophyta > Magnoliopsida > Asparagales > Amaryllidaceae > Allium > Allium fistulosum. Next base: position 479,363,131 of record CM060904.1, read on the forward strand.
AAATAGCGTTAAGGCATTACCATAATCCCCCTTAACACATTTTTATTCCCAAGAGCATATACAAGACCGTAGTTTCCCCAAAATCGGAAGTCACCAGAGGGCAATCCATATACTAAAGGTACAAACCAAAATCGTAGTGGTCGCGAATAGGATAATCAGTATGATAAGGTACATGAGGCAATACCAACTAGGATACTAGTAGTTGCCTGATCCGGACTGATGTTGGGCATAGCAGCTACTACCCCAACACCACGAAACAACACTCCCAAATCAAGGGGTGCACCCAAATCGAATCACATAAGTAATAGATAAGGTATCGAAGAAGTGTGTCCGCTAGAGATGGCGATCCTCAATAGCCCGGCGCGGCTCCTGTTTTAGTCATGTCAAGGGTCATCCAAAATCGTTCTCTTTCTTCAGTCAACGCGTTCATCAAAACCATCCACTTCGTTCTGGATCAACACTCCGTGCATATTAGTTATTAAAGTGGTTTCGGTATCGACAGAGAGTATGTCCATATCTGATCCCGGTCTCTTTAATAACTACGTATTATTACACCGATGGTCATTTAATAATATTTCAAAATAGTTTTATTTCAAAACTGACATATCTTTGCCATTTCAAAACCATATCAATACGATATCACTTTCACTTCAAATAAATCCATTTCCAAAATCATATCACTTTCCAAAGTTACATCGCTTTCGAAATCGTAAGTCTTTTAAATCAAAACACTTTGGAAATCAAAACCTTGAAATTCATAACACTTTGAAATTATAGCTTGAAATCATAATATTTCGAAATCCATAACACTTTCCACTTTAACAGTTTAGATATTAAAATTAGTATATATAGTAAAATAGTTTATAAGATAAAATATTTTATGTAAAATAGTTATAAGTTAAAATAGCTTATAATAAAATAACTTATGTTGAAAATGATTTATTAAAATAGTATATATTAAGTAAAATATAAATAGTTTTAGATATGGTTTAAAAATACTTTATATAAACATAGCTTCCTAAAATTTCACAAATCAATTCACATAAACACGAATTCCAAAATTTAAATTTAATTAAATCTCAAATCATCAATTTCAATTCAATTTAGTTTCTCAATAAACCCTTTCAAATTATCGATTTCAAATGCCTATTTGAACCATAAATAAACCATTTCAATTTCAATATATTTCAAGTTTAAATATTCGACATTTCAAAACTAAATTCGATAATTCAATTTATGTCCCAATTTAATTTCATTACATTTAGTTTCTGAAATATTTCTTTAATCATTTCAATACATCAAAATACAACTTCAATTTACAAATTTATATAGACAAAATATCCCATTTAAATTTATATAAGTTTGAAATATTCATTTAAGCCACTTCTTAATTAATTCAAGTTATAAAACATATCTTAAAATTTCAAATTTAATAGATTTCAAATCAACTTATTTAAGTATAATTCTTAAATAATTAAGAACTCCAAATCAATTCAAATTTATCTTTCAACCTGAAAGATTATAAATTCTATATTTAAAAATATAAGTTTTACATAAATACTTAAACATATTTCATATTGATTCAAATCAACTTTATTAAATCAACTTTAATAAAACTTTAAAATCATTATTTATTAAAACCATATATTTCTTTCAAAACCGTAGAAATGTTTTTCAAGGCATTTATATATAGACCAACGGTGTCTGTATATAATATTCTATCCTATGGTCAAGTGATACGGATATTTATCATTTCAATCCGCAATTTAAAATATATTCGAGTATATATCTTTTCAACCCGAAATCCCAAATTTAATTTAATTTGAAAATCGCTTGGGTTTATCATTTCAACCCATAACGATTTTCTCCTATTCTAAAGTCCGTTCGGGTATGTGTAACGACCCGTATTTTACGGATCGAAAAGTTTGTCAAAATCTGGGATTTTCAGCATTTTCTAGTCGTTTCAGATTTTGGTTGAAATTGCCTAAGTCCTAGGTCGTACGCGACCTAAATGTTGTTGGCAACTTAGGAGATAAGTCATGAGCGACTTAGAGAAGATCTGCGACCTAAGGGGATAGGCAAGTTAAGGGATAAGTCTGGGTCGAGTTGCCGACTTAAGGTAGTGACCGACCTAAGTGATGAGTCGTGACCGACTTAAGAGGTTTAGGCGACCTAAGGAAGAGTAGTAGGCGACCTAAGTATTCTGGGGTAGAGTTAGGTCGGCAACGACCTAAGGAAATGTTGTGAGCGACCTAAGTGTTTGGGTGTTAAGTGTTAGGTCGGCAGTTCGAGTTAGCGACCTATGGGATTGACCGACCTAAGGAATAAGTTAGTTAACGACTTAATAGTTAAGTCGTAGATGACTTAGTAGTTAGGTCGCGTGGGTGCTAAGTTGTTAGGTCGCAGGGTTTTGTAAGTCTTAGGTCGTAGCTTAGTAAGTTGTTAGGTCGCAGGCTGGCTCAAGTGTTAGGTCGCGTGAGAGTCTAAGGTATTAAGTCGTAACCTGTTAAGTCGTAGGTCGCTGGGTTCTGGCTTGGTGTTAGGTCGTAGCCTGGTGCGTTAAGTCGCGTGAGGGCTTATCAGTTAGGTCGTAAGTCGTAAGGTTTGGATAGGTCGAGAATTTTAGGTCGGAGGCTCTGTTAAGTCGTGGGGGTTTTTAGGTCGTAGGTCGGCATAGTGTTAAGTCGACAGCGACTTAAGAAGATAGCCGAGTTACGACTTAGGGTATTTTCTGCTATAAATAGGAGAGCTTCTCTTCATTTTTTGGGATCCGGATTTTGAAGCGACGAAGTGCTGCCATTTTGAGAGCTCGACTTCTACACTTCTTCACTTCTTTTCTCCACTCTAATCTAGTGCTTCCATCCATCCAAATCGAAGATCAAGATTGAAGATTCAAGAGCTTAGATTGGAGATCTTCATCTTTTCAAGAGGGATTTCTTCGTTTGAAGCGGATTCGTGATAGATCAAGCTTCATCCTTTGCTGTCCAGATCTGAAGCGTGTTGATTTGGGTTTGTTTAGGTGATTTGGTGAGTGGTGATTATCTCTCACACGGATCCAAAGGAGTATATCGGATTGTTGGCTAGATTTGGTGTTAAAATAGAGATTTCCATGCATTTTCTTCATCCTAAGTGTAGATCCATATAGATCCATTGTTCATGATGATGTTACATCCATTTTATCATATGTTAACCTATGCAAGTTCATTCATCAAGTTTGTAGAGATATAATCCATGTTTTCATGATTATTGGACTTTCAACTCTTTAATTACGAAAATGCCATTATTGTTATAATTGTCTACTTAGATCATTTTAGAATGCTTGATTGCTTGGATTGATGTTTGATTTGATTGATTGTTATGAACTAGATGATTGATGACTAGATTTAGATCGAAGGTGATTCAAAAGCTAAGGGAAAGGCTCTTGAATTGGAAAAGCTGCTCGTGGCATATGTAGCGGGATGATGAAGCTCTTATGCATAGATTTGATGATGTGATGATGAGATGAGGCTTTGCAAGGATGTAATGAAGCGAGGCAATCATGTGATGAAGACTTGGTCTAATCCAGACGGGATCATTCCAAGCATGTTGATAACTCGGTGATATGATTCGAGTTGAGGATAATGAATGGATGAGAATAGTCGTCGAGGAGGATGACTAGGAGGCTTGGATAGCATCGTTGTTGAAGGTTCTAGCATGCTCTAAGCAAGAGTACGTTTGGGCAGATTCGATAGTCCCAACGGCCAACTGTTGATGGTCGAGTACTCTGGGCAGATTCGATAGTCCTAGGCACGGGCTGCGACGACGTGCGGGAGTTATGTCTAGAACCAGGGTTTCCATTAGCCCTTGACGGACGGCTGAAAGAATGTGCCGGTCATTCAATTAACGGTGATATCGAAGCAATGATAACAGTGATAGCCAGAGTCATGGATGTTTGGTTGTATCATCATTCGGACTCAAGAGCGGTATTTTCTGGGTGCTTATCTGATTTAGGCCTTGGTACTTGGAAAACATCGCCCTTGACTCGAGTGATAGTAGTTTTACTTTAAATTGTATGCTCTGCTATGTTTGCTTCTGCTTAGTGTGTGTCTGGGGGCTATCACTGTAGAATGAGGTTGGAGTGGGAGGGTTGTATTCCTATTCCTTTTCCTTTATGCTCTTTTGGTATGTTGTTAGTTAATTTACTGCTCACTAAGACTGTTGTCTGACTCAAGGCTTTATGTTTTAATTCTTATTGCCTTGGGCTGTTCGTCCATTTTGGGACGGGCAGACTAGGTAGCAGGTGACAGGTGCTGTTCTCTTCTCACGATGCTGATATCGAAGACGAGCTAGAGGGTTGCATATTATCTTCTTATATGTACTGGATATTCCGCTGTTTTGTATTCTCTGAGAGATATGTAGTGAGGCTGGATGTATTGACTATGTGGATGCTTGTATTCAACTATTATGGAGTTTTATATGATGTCATTTTGTTCTGTAAAGCTTCGCTATACATATGTTCTATTGTATTTTGTCCATGCGCTGTGAGTAATACGATAGATTCTTTTGTTTTAAATCTTACCTTGACAATCGTCCATGGTCGCCTGTCACACTTTACAGCGCTCTATCTCTAGATTCGGTGCAGGGGTCATGGGCGGTCGTCACATTTGGTATCAGAGCCTTGGTTAATCGATTTTACCCAACGCTCGCCGTCGTAATTACGTATGAGAGACGTAATTGTATTTTGATGGATGATTACTATATATAATATAGTAGCTTAGTAGAGTTTGAGTCCTTTATGCAGTTGTTTCTCTAGATGTTCTAATCATTCCTTTTTATAGATATTGAGAATGAGTCGAAGAGGGAGACCGGCTGCTAGGGAAGGCCGTGCTACTGAAGAGACTGCTGATTATGCAGCCATGTTCGATGCTATGATGACTTCGATCATGAGGAGGATACCAGTTCCGGGGGCAGCAGTTGATGTTGGAGTTCAAGTCCAAACTCCGAAACCAGTGGATTTTGCTAAGTTGTGCAAGGATTATACTGCTCTTGGAGGGAAGGTTTTCTTGGGAACAGAATCAACTATCGAAGTCTAGAGATGGATAGATGCTTGTAGAAGGATCTTTGGTGATTTGGGAATTGATGATGCAACTAAGAGGAAGTTGGCATCAAGGCAGCTTCAAGGGAGAGCCTCTGATTGGTGGAACTCTATTACCATCAATACTGCGGAGGAAGAGATTACTTGGGAGCAATTCCAAGCTAGGTTTGAAGCTAAGTTCATTTCTACAGCTCAGAAGTCTGTTCTGTTCAAGGAGTTTGTAGAGCTCAAGCAGGGTGGAAGATCTGTTCTTGAGTATGTTTCTGAGTTTGAAGCTTTGTCCAAGTATGCCCGGTCATATATTGAATCTGCTTATCAGAAGAATGAGAAGTTTGTGACCGGCTTGGATAGCTATCTTGGGAGACAGTTGGTGGATCATTTGGACGATTCATTTGAGAAGCTTGTGGAGAAAGCTCTTAGGCATGAGAGTCTATTTCCTAAGGAAGGACCTGTTGTTGTTGTTACCAAGGGAGAATCTAAACCACAGCAGGGTGGAAACCAGAAGAGGAAGCAGCAGCAGCAGAAGGGTAAGGATGGCCAGAAGAAGCCGAAAGGCGAGGTGACTTGCTACAATTGTCAGCAGAAGGGCCATTTCTCTAAGGATTGTAAGGATCCGAAGGCACCGATGAAGTGTCACAACTGTGACAAGCCGGGGCATTTCAGGAAGAATTGTCCAGAACCAAGGAAGGACAGGCAGATTGTGCAAGCCTATGCTTTAGGAGCTGTTCCGTCGTCTTCGAAAGCTCCTACTACTGAAGAGAAGGGAAAGAGTGTGGTTGTTCAAGGTACTCTTTTCCTATGTGGTGTTCCAGTTAGAGTTCTGTTTGATACTGGAGCGTCGCATTCATTTGTTTGTAATGAACTCGTAGGCCGGTTAGGTTTGACACCGGATATTGTTGATAGGCCATTGGTTGTGACTAATCCAGTTGGGGGTTCGTCTTGTTTATGTATGTTATGCCGTGGTCTAGTTGTGTCGAGTCATGGTTGCTCTTTTGTTTGCGATTGTTTTGTTCTGAACTTTGCGGGGTTCGGAATTATCTTGGGTATGGACTGGCTTAGGAAGTATGCGGCTAAGGTTGATTGTGAGAGGCTGGAGGTGACAGTCGAGAATGTGGAAGGGCGAAAGATTGGATACGATGTAAGCATGAGGAAGGCGTCTTCATGAGCTTCATGTATTCGCTAGTTGTTCCACGGGGTGGACTGTCTTTAGTGCCAATCGCAAATGGATTCGAGGATGTCTTTGACGAAGTCAAAGGGTTGCCGCCGCATAGAGAGATCGAGTTTCGTATAGATCTAGTTGAAGGAGCCAGACCTGTTGTGATGCCTCTAAGGCGGATGGCGCCTAGGGAACAGCAAGAGTTGAGGGTGCAAGTTGATGACCTTTTACAGAAAGGATTCATTCGGCGTAGTGTGTCCGAGTGGGGTGCACCAGTTGTGTTCGCCACCAAGGCAGATGGGTCGTTGAGATTGTGTGTGGATTATCGTGAGCTGAATAAAGTGACTAAGAAGAACAAGTATCCATTGCCGAGGATAGATGACTTGTTTGATCAGCTTCACGAAGCTAAGGTGTTTTCTCAGATGGATTTGGCAACGGGATTTCACCAGTTGAGAGTGGCTAAGGATAGTGTGCCGAAGACTGCTTTTAGGACACCATCCGGTTTCTTTGAGTGGCTGGTAATGCCGTTTGGATTGACTAACGCGCCAGCATATTTTGTGGATCTTATGAATAGAGTGTTCAGAGATCAGTTAAACAAGTTCGTACTTGTGTTCGTGGATGATATTCTGATTTATTCCAGAACGGAAGAAGAGCACAAGACGCACTTGCATATTGTTTTGGAAATCTTACGGAAACATCAGCTGAAGGCTAAGTTTTCAAAGTGTCACTTCTGGAAGAGTGAAGTGAGGTTCTTAGGCCATGTGACTTCTGGAAGTGGAATAGCGGTTGATCCCGCTAAAGTGGCAGCGATCCAGGATTGGGTTAGACCTAAGAATGCATCTGATGTGAGAAGTTTTCTTGGATTAGCAGGATATTATCGACGGTTTATCAAAGACTTCTCCAAGGTAGCTGCACCGTTAACAGGATTGACGAAAAAGAACCAAGTGTTCAGTTGGGATGCTAAGTGTGAGCAAGCTTTCGGAATCCTGAAAGAGCGATTGACGAGTGCTCCTATTTTGACTATTCCTAGTGGGAATGATGAGATGGTGGTTTACACCGACGCATGTGGTACTGGACTTGGAGCAGTGCTGATGCAGAAGGATAAAGTTGTTGCATATGCAAGTCGACAACTGAAGCCGCATGAAAGGAATTACCCAACTCATGATTTGGAATTGGCGGCGATTGTATTTGCTCTGAAGATGTGGAGACATTATCTGTTGGGAGTTCGATTCGAGTTGTTTACGGATCACAAGTCGTTGAAGTATCTTTTCTCCCAAAAGGATTTGAATCTTCGGCAGCAACGTTGGCTAGAGTTTTTGGCATCATATGATTTTGGTATAGCTTATACTCCGGGAAAAGGTAACGCAGTGGCAGATGCGTTAAGTCGAAGACATGCAGGATTGGGAGCCATGTTTTCAGAATGGAAGAGTCTCGAGTATTTAGCTGGATTTGACTTCAGGCCTAGATGTGAATTGGAACCTGAGATGTTGGCAAACTTATCAATAAGACCCACTCTTGTGGAAAGGATTGGCGAGGGACAAAAGCGAGATGATAAGCTTGTCAAGATTATCCGTGAATTGGAATCTGGATTGGATCCAGAAAAGGATAAAGGATTCGAGGTCGATCGAGAGGGTTGGCTTCGGAAGCAAGGACGACTAGTTGTTCCCGATATAGATGAATTGAGGAGTGAAGTTCTGAAGGAAAGTCATCACTCGAAGTTGACAATTCATCCAGGTGGAAACAAGATGTATCGGGATATGAAGAGAACCTACTACTGGGAAGGTATGAAGAAGGATGTTGGAAATTTTATTTCCAAGTGTATGAACTGCCAGTTGGTTAAAGCCGAACAAAAGAAGCCAAGTGGATTGCTTCAGCCATTAGAAGTTCCTACATGGAAGTGGGAACAAGTGTCGATGGACTTTATCGATGGATTGCCTAGAACCAGAACGGGAAATGAATGGATTTGGGTTATCGTTGATCGTTTGACCAAGAGTGCAAGATTCATTCCTGTTCGATCGACTAGGACGACATCAAAGTTGGCTGAGTTGTATGTTAAGTGGATAGTTCGATTCCATGGTATTCCGAAGAGTATAGTGAGCGATAGAGACCCATTGTTCACTAGTGGATTTTGGAAGAGCTTCCAAGAAGTTTTGGGAACCGAGTTGTGTTTGAGTACAGCTTATCACCCTCAAACAGATGGTCAGACCGAGAGAGTCAACCGAGTTTTGGAAGATCTCCTCAGAGCTTGTGTTTTGGATTTCGGAGGATCATGGGAAGATCACCTTCATTTGGTGGAGTTTGCGTACAACAACAGTTACCGGTCAAGCATTGGTATGGCACCGTATGAGGCATTGTATGGAAGACCGTGTAACTCTCCGACATGTTGGTTGGAAACTGGAGAGAAGCTGATACTTGGGCCAGAGATGATTCGACAGACTTCAGATTGTATAGAGATCATTCGGCAACGAATGAAGGCAGCCCAAGACCGTCAGAAGAGTTATGCCGATAAGCGTCGAAAGGATTTGGAATTCGACGTAGGAGATATGGTTTTTTTGAAGATTTCTCCACTGAAGAATGTTATTCGATTCGGGAAGAAAGGAAAATTGACTCCGAGATTTGTTGGACCATTCCCGATTATCGAGCGAATTGGAAAGCTCGCTTACAGATTGGAGTTACCAGAGAAGATGTCGAGTGTGCACAATGTTTTTCATGTATCATATCTACGGAAGTATGTGCACGACTCAAATGCAGTAGTTTCTGCAGATAGCTATGAAGATTTTGAAGTTGATCCAGTTGATAGAAGACCTCGTAAACCGCTTCGTGTTGTTGAAACCGACACGAAACAGCTTAGGAGGAAGGTAGTTAAGTTGCTCAAGATACAATGGAGTGATGATGATAACGACTGTACGTGGGAGGTAGAAGAGAGGATGAAGGCAGCTCATCCTGAACTCTTCAAGGTATGGCCCTAAGGTGTCATCTCATCTCGCGATATTGTAACTTGTTCTAAGTCTTAGAATTCTGTACGCTAAGCTAGAATTGGATGCATGGTTTGTTGATTGCTATGGATGGTAGGCGTACAGAATAGTCTTTGATTGCTATGATTGCTTGGAATTTCGGGGACGAAATTCCTAAGGGGGAGGGAAAGTAACGACCCGTATTTTACGGATCGAAAAGTTTGTCAAAATCTGGGATTTTCAGCATTTTCTAGTTGTTTCAGATTTTGGTTGAAATTGCCTAAGTCCTAGGTCGTACGCGACCTAAATGTTGTTGGCAACTTAGGAGATAAGTCGTGAGCGACTTAGAGAAGATCTGCGACCTAAGGGGATAGGCAAGTTAAGGGATAAGTCTGGGTCGAGTTGCCGACTTAAGGTAGTGACCGACCTAAGTGATGAGTCGTGACCGACTTAAGAGGTTTAGGCGACCTAAGGAAGAGTAGTAGGCGACCTAAGTATTCTGGGGTAGAGTTAGGTCGGCAACGACCTAAGGAAATGTTGTGAGCGACCTAAGTGTTTGGGTGTTAAGTGTTAGGTCGGCAGTTCGAGTTAGCGACCTATGGGATTGACCGACCTAAGGAATAAGTTAGTTAACGACTTAATAGTTAAGTCGTAGATGACTTAGTAGTTAGGTCGCATGGGTGCTAAGTTGTTAGGTCGCAGGGTTTTGTAAGTCTTAGGTCGTAGCTTAGTAAGTTGTTAGGTCGCAGGCTGGCTCAAGTGTTAGGTCGCGTGAGAGTCTAAGGTATTAAGTCGTAACCTGTTAAGTCGTAGGTCGCTGGGTTCTGGCTTGGTGTTAGGTCGTAGCCTGGTGCGTTAAGTCGCGTGAGGGCTTATCAGTTAGGTCGTAAGTCGTAAGGTTTGGATAGGTCGAGAATTTTAGGTCGGAGGCTTTGTTAAGTCGTGGGGGTTTTTAGGTCGTAGGTCGGCATAGTGTTAAGTCGACAGCGACTTAAGAAGATAGCCGAGTTACGACTTAGGGTATTTTCTGCTATAAATAGGAGAGCTTCTCTTCATTTTTTGGGATCCGGATTTTGAAGCGACGAAGTGCTGCCATTTTGAGAGCTCGACTTCTACACTTCTTCACTTCTTTTCTCCACTCTAATCTAGTGCTTCCATCCATCCAAATCGAAGATCAAGATTGAAGATTCAAGAGCTTAGATTGGAGATCTTCATCTTTTCAAGAGGGATTTCTTCGTTTGAAGCGGATTCGTGATAGATCAAGCTTCATCCTTTGCTGTCCAGATCTGAAGCGTGTTGATTTGGGTTTGTTTAGGTGATTTGGTGAGTGGTGATTATCTCTCACACGGATCCAAAGGAGTATATCGGATTGTTGGCTAGATTTGGTGTTAAAATAGAGATTTCCATGCATTTTCTTCATCCTAAGTGTAGATCCATATAGATCCATTGTTCATGATGATGTTACATCCATTTTATCATATGTTAACCTATGCAAGTTCATTCATCAAGTTTGTAGAGATATAATCCATGTTTTCATGATTATTGGACTTTCAACTCTTTAATTACGAAAATGCCATTATTGTTATAATTGTCTACTTAGATCATTTTAGAATGCTTGATTGCTTGGATTGATGTTTGATTTGATTGATTGTTATGAACTAGATGATTGATGACTAGATTTAGATCGAAGGTGATTCAAAAGCTAAGGGAAAGGCTCTTGAATTGGAAAAGCTGCTCGTGGCATATGTAGCGGGATGATGAAGCTCTTATGCATAGATTTGATGATGTGATGATGAGATGAGGCTTTGCAAGGATGTAATGAAGCGAGGCAATCATGTGATGAAGACTTGGTCTAATCCAGACGGGATCATTCCAAGCATGTTGATAACTCGGTGATATGATTCGAGTTGAGGATAATGAATGGATGAGAATAGTCGTCGAGGAGGATGACTAGGAGGCTTGGATAGCATCGTTGTTGAAGGTTCTAGCATGCTCTAAGCAAGAGTACGTTTGGGCAGATTCGATAGTCCCAACGGCCAACTGTTGATGGTCGAGTACTCTGGGCAGATTCGATAGTCCTAGGCACGGGCTGCGACGACGTGCGGGAGTTATGTCTAGAACCAGGGTTTCCATTAGCCCTTGACGGACGGCTGAAAGAATGTGCCGGTCATTCAATTAACGGTGATATCGAAGCAATGATAACAGTGATAGCCAGAGTCATGGATGTTTGGTTGTATCATCATTCGGACTCAAGAGCGGTATTTTCTGGGTGCTTATCTGATTTAGGCCTTGGTACTTGGAAAACATCGCCCTTGACTCGAGTGATAGTAGTTTTACTTTAAATTGTATGCTCTGCTATGTTTGCTTCTGCTTAGTGTGTGTCTGGGGGCTATCACTGTAGAATGAGGTTGGAGTGGGAGGGTTGTATTCCTATTCCTTTTCCTTTATGCTCTTTTGGTATGTTGTTAGTTAATTTACTGCTCACTAAGACTGTTGTCTGACTCAAGGCTTTATGTTTTAATTCTTATTGCCTTGGGCTGTTCGTCCATTTTGGGACGGGCAGACTAGGTAGCAGGTGACAGGTGCTGTTCTCTTCTCACGATGCTGATATCGAAGACGAGCTAGAGGGTTGCATATTATCTTCTTATATGTACTGGATATTCCGCTGTTTTGTATTCTCTGAGAGATATGTAGTGAGGCTGGATGTATTGACTATGTGGATGCTTGTATTCAACTATTATGGAGTTTTATATGATGTCATTTTGTTCTGTAAAGCTTCGCTATACATATGTTCTATTGTATTTTGTCCATGCGCTGTGAGTAATACGATAGATTCTTTTGTTTTAAATCTTACCTTGACAATCGTCCATGGTCGCCTGGCACACTTTACAGCGCTCTATCTCTAGATTCGGTGTAGGGGTCATGGGCGGTCGTCACAGTATATATCATTTCAACCCATAGTGATTCTATACTAACAGGGAACTTGCAGAGTGATAACAGATATGATAATAATATAACAACGGTAACAGACATATATCATCAGTATAAATAACAGATAAGGGTGTCAGATGTCACAGGTGAACAGATACAGATGATGGCATATATATATCAATATAAATAACAGATAATGATGTCAGGTGTCACAGGTGAACAGATACAGATGATGGCATATATATATATCAATATAAATAACAGATAATGATGTTAGGTGTCATAGGTGAACAGATACAGATGATGTCATAGATTATAGCAATATAAATAACTAACAGCAGCATATTTCAATTGTCGTTCCAATTGAAATCAAATTTAATAAATAAAAGAACATTAATCGTGAGTGATTGCTCACCTTTCGAGGTTAGAGGGGTTTGACAATAGCACAAGCTAAGAATCCCAAAGCAAAGCAAAATTGACACGATTCGATGATCAAGCTGATAGATAGAAGTCAGTGAAACAAATTAGAACCGGATCGATGGAGATAATTGGTATAATGAACCTATATCAAAATATAACTATATATAACTATATATATAAAGTCAGATTCTAAATTAAAGCAGATATTAAATTAAATATATATATGCATTTCAAAATCAATTGTTTTAAACTAAAACTCAAATATTTTACAATCATATATATATATAAACAATATATGTTGAAACTATTACTTCTATATACCTACCCAGCCATAACATTACTCATATAAAAAGACTAATGTATATAAATCCACATTTAAAACTTACACATATAAATACTTTGGAATCAATGATGTATACACTAATACAAATTTAATTTCAAAAAAAACAGACCTTATTCCTTAATAACTAATATATACAAACATATATATTCATACCGAGTTTGACATTAAAAGAAAGAGCTGGAAGGCTAATCATGTTGAAACGTTAATATAGTATGTGTATAGAGAAAATACTAGCAGACTTATATATATACCTTATAAATAACCAAACATATATGCTACCTTTTCAAACTAATAGTAAAACCTCTAGCCGATCTCTTTATATATACTATACAATTAAAAAGTAAAGCTTTGTATATAAGTAGATTCTCTTTGTAAACAATATATAGGTTATAATATAAAATTTATAGGCACATTTGAAATCGAAGTTCCTGTAGATAATGTATATAACAAAACACAACTACTAGTAGACATGCATTTTCTTTTATAGTACATATATACTTTTAATACCTATTACAGAATATAACTTATAAAATTTATATACAACAAACAGGTCATCAAAGTTATAAACTTATATATTCAAAACAGTCGAAACAGCTTTATAAACTTATATACTTATATCAAAACGTATGACATACTTAAACATTTTTTTTATATATACCTTATGAATTATGATCTATATAAACTTTTATAACTTAAAATTAAAAAAAAATCAATATTTAGCTTTGAACATATGTACCATTGTAATCATATATAATATTCAGCAACCCATACTTAAAAAGTTGATATAAATTTACAGCTCAGATCTACACATATTATACATAATATATACCAATAATACAAAGGAGGCTCGAGTAAGGAGGAAGGGCTGTCGCCAAGGGCTACGGGCTTGGTTGGCCGTGCACGGCCTGGAGGTGGGGCGGCCGGTGTTGTGCAGTTATTCGGTGATGTGGTGAAGCCTTGGTCGGAGGTTTGTGGAAGTGAGGGATAGGGGGACGTGTTGGTGTCGAAGAAGAACAAGGTGGCGGCGATGGGTTGTCGATGGGCTGCGAGGGGGATGCGCGAGGAGGAATGGTGGAGGCCGAGCATTTGGGAAAGGAAGAGCATGGAGGGTGGTGTTCGTCGTGGTGGTGTAGGTCGGAAGAGAGATGTGGGTGAGGCCGTTTGCTGCTGCATGGGTTAAACAAAATGATGATGTGGGAAGAGTGAGAGGGGAGGAGATGGAAGAGGCGTTGAGCAAATATATTTCTCAGCCATGGGGAAATAAATTGACAGAGAAGATAATAAGCCTTAAGATAAATAGAATAAGCAGAAGCTATAGGCAATAACGTGTAGGAACCAATATTAATAAATGGAACGTTGGGAATAGAAATGTTCACCCATAAATTCCGGAAAATTAAAGCAGCGGAGGTTATGATTCAGTTGAAAGATTAAAGCAAATTATTATTGCGGTCCCGCTGTACATTTCAAATTTAAAAAGCACATGGAAGTTAAAAGTCGCAATTTAGGGTACCGATACGACGAACAGTTTATTGTTTCCGTCGCGTACCGGACCTCAAAATACCGAAATGAATATACCGTAGATATCAGCACGACGAGATGATCAAAACGGTATACCGATATTAGTGGTTCGATTGAATTATAAAAATTCGAAATTTCAACTAGCGGAAAATGCAGCAAAAACGCAACAAAATAAGATCGACGGAGCCAAAGATGTCCGAATTTGGAAAAACGACAAACTGGCATCTTGCTCAGAAGATGGTTTAGAATTTTTCTATGTAAAATATTTAGGTTTCGGAAACATTTTATTTTCATCGCTTTTTAACTGATTAAATAGAAGTAAATTTTCGCGCGAAATAAACTTTCATATTTTCGGACGAAAATTTACCAGTTGCTATGTTTAACTAAACGCATTCCAAATATCAAATTTATATTTCAAAATTTTATCGTTTAAAATTTCACAAAATTTCAACTAATTACGTTATTAAAACAGTTGAAATTTACGGGTCGTTACAATTTCCAAAGTTAAAAATGGGTTTAGTTAACCAAAAGATTTGATAAAAGAGGTTTAATTATCCCGAATATACTGAAAGAGAATATGATTTAAAGATGTATATCTCTAAAGAGATATTTTACTTGGATAAAAGATATCGATTATTTGAACAATAATCACCTATATACATAATATCTTTTATCAATAATTGGTTCGAAGAAACCAGGATTGAATTTGAGGGATTCCTATCTGAAAACCACTTCGAACCAACATACATTCGAAAGTGAAAATATGTTAAAGACAATGATTTTGAAGACGGAGATCTTCATAAAGTAGGTGTAACGACCTGGATTTCTGGCGTCTATTATTGGGATAATTAACTGAATTTAATTATTGAAATATTAATTTTTATTAGTTGAATAAATAAATTTTCTGATGTTCAAAAATATCTGAATATATAAATGGATAAAACTATACTAAATGTTGAATGATAAATTTCTAGATAGGATAAATTTTATAGAAATATGTATATAAACTTCACCATTTAAAATTTATGATGGAATATCCATATAAGTATCTATAAATATATATATATATAAGCTTTATGATGTTTGATAAGATATATATATAGGTATACATATATGTATATATATGCCCATATGAAGTATTGTATATATGGATAGGGGATAATGTGAAAATATATATATGTATAAATGATGAAAAATATAAGCAAATGTATATATATATATATTTTTATTAAATAAGTGAAAATGTAAATATATATGTATATATAACTATATATATAAGTAAATGAAAATATGTATGAGTATAAATATATATGTGCATGATGATAACAAATACATATGCATATGGAAATCTCTATATATATACATATATAAATTGTGTATATCTAATGTATAAAATAAAATGTATAAATGCAAGTATAATAGGATAAAATACATATGCATAACTATATATATATATACACATATACATATAAATGTATATATGCAAGGAGACATCATCATGACCAATTTCAAATTCAAGTCACACACAAAAATCAAGTCTCATATAAAATCTAATCCACATAATAAATCAAATCAGGCCAAAAATCAAATCACTTAAATTAAAAAAATCAAATCATCCCCTTTTGATCAAATCACCAAAAAGAAAAAAAATAGATATGAAGAGCCTATACACAAAAGATTCAGCCACCTATAGCTTACCCTGTACACTTCACCTTCTCTTTATATATACAGGCCGAGTGTTTCTTGTTATACACATAAAAAAACAAAGTATTGCCATTTAAATAAAAACAACTTAAGTTCTGCCATTTAGAAAATAAAAGATCAAGTAACTAAAGTTAGAAGCAGGAGATAAAAGTGTTCTTCTGTTCTTATGTATGGTGAGTACATACTTATCTTGTTAATTGATTTATATATATATATATATATATATATATATATATATATATATATATATATTCTATGATAAAATGGGTGAATCTTGTTTTCGTGACAAATGTTTATGTATTGTGGGGTAATATGCATGGGTATGTTACGGGTTCACCATGATTAGGCCATCAACACTGTACATCTTCCTATAGCTACTCTATTCATGTGTATTTTGTTTAAAACATTTAAGCTCTTGAACTTTAAAAATCAACATCTCATCACACAAGCAGTTTTAAAACTTGAATCCAAAACAAAAGGTGTTTGATTTTGAAAGAATATCATTTTAAAATTTGTACCATTCAATTTCGTAAAGCAGAGCCCGAGAAATTCTATTTTACAATGAATATGTCACTCTTGGTCAAAAATTTAACTGCCATAACTTAATCAGTGGATTATATAGCTGTGATCGCTATTGGAAATGATGGTTTTTAAGTGTGGTGTGGTGATTTTTAATGGGGTATGGAAGGAGAAATGGAGAGTTGATCGTTATTGGGGGAAATGGCAAATTATGCTGATCAAATTGATATTGAGGCTTGGCGTTGGTCATGGAGCAAGGGCTGACGTTGGTGAATATGGGAAAAATAGTTTGACAATTTTCTGTTGCGTGATTTGGCTGATCAAGATCGTTTTAGGGTTTAGGTTTGTTTGTGGTAGGGGTCGGTTTCGAGTGGACTAGGGCGACGTGGGCAGCCGGAGGCGTGTGCGCTTGGGGGAAAAGGAGGAGTAAACGACGGTGGCACTTCAGGTAAGGTTTGGTGATGAATTGCGTATGGTGGTGGCACAACGAGGCAATTGCGTTGGTTTGGGTTCGTTGTAGGTTTCGATGTTGGGTTAAAATTGTCGATCGAAGGCGTTGGCGTGTTTCTGGATGGAGGGACGTGGGGTGGAGGTCGAATGCGAAGTGTGGGGATGGTCGGCATTGAACTATAGTGATGAGATGGAACGTGCACGTGTACGTGCACGTTTGCCGGCATTTCACTAGGAAAAAGAGAGGAGGAGGGGAAGAAGAAGATGGGCCGGGTGGTAGGCCAAAAGAAGAAAAGGAAAAGAAGAAAAAGAAAAGGAAAAGAAGAAAAGAAAAAAAAAAGGAAAAGGAAAAAAAGAGGAAAAAGAAAAGGAAAAGAAGAAAAAGAAAATAAGAGGGAAAGAAAAAACAGAAAAGGGAAAAAAAAGGAAAAAGAAAAAGAAAAAGGGAGGGAAGAAAGTAAAGGGGTTGGAGCTCTTTTTGGTGGGCCGAACAAGTAGAGCCAGGCAAATATATATTCATATTTTTGTGTAAAGAAATGGTATAAGTATTATGTTAAAATTGTTAACTTTAAAGTAATTATATATTCCCTTCATTTTAAAGATCAACCCAACATGATAGATTTTATATTAAAATCCTATCACCCAATATTTAGTCTAAATTTATGTTGCTAATTTTCTAGAATATAAAGTGTAATTATTTATAATAATTAGAGTTGGTTATAAGTTAAATTCTTCATTGACTTAATCTTATGTAAATTAATAAAATTGGTTATTAATTTGGTTGTTTAATCCTAATTAACTAATAATAAATTATTTTGGTAAATTTCTGAATTTATATGTAATTTGGTTTAAAATATAAGAGAGTTCAGTTTAATTTGAGTTGATTAAATTTTGATCTCGAATTGTTTAGTACGAGTTGTTAGTTGTTAATTTAGCTAATGATCTATACTTGGCTAGTATTGCCTTGGGTATTTATAATTGCCCTTATCTGTGCCATTAAGCAGCCAAGCAAAATTAAATGGTTAGAGTAACATGTTGATACGCTTTTAAGAAAATTTCCATATGTGAATATCGTCACCCTGAATAAGAATTGTATATTTTAAATGACTGGACCTTTAACAATTATCATTTAGATTCGAAGAGGCAGGGATCGAATATCAGTGCTATCCGGAACCACCTCAATTTAATAATCATTACGAACCTTTACGACTTTGATTATAGAGTCAATATGCCGGAATTGGATTAATTTCACAAATTCAACTATTTTAAATAAGTAATTGTACTTAGACATTGTCAAAATATCGATGGATTTTTGTAAAAACATTTGGGTTAAAATAAGATGAAAACTCGTCGTGTTTGTACGAGTTAACTTAGTTTCAAAGAATTTTTATAACTTAAGTAATTTAAATTTAAGTGTGTTTTACTCACGCTGGTTTCCAGCCTGACTCGGTTGTTACTTTATTGTACTACTCGGGTCAGAACGAGTAATACAGAATTTCAGGATAGGGACGCTTTGGAGCTCAAAAGACGAGCTGGATGGTAGGGGCGTATTGCACGTATTTTCCACTGTGTATTATAGGTTGTATATTCAGCAGTTAGGGACAAGTTATTATAACTGTCCAGATTTTTATATTGGTGATTGTACTCTGATAGCCTATATGTATAATAATAGTTATAGCTTTCTTTTGTATAAATGTTGTTATTGTATATTATATTTTGTTCCGCTGCGTATGTGAGATTCTATGTTGTTATTTTTGTTTGCTTCTTCTATCTCTTTTTCTTCTTAAACCCTAACAACCTGGTATTTCCGGCACTCGATTGCTCGGCACTCTATACGGTGAACGTATTAGTGTCGATTTTTGGGGGTTGAAAATCGCCCGGTCGTTACACATGGTATCAGAGCTGAAGGTTAAGTGAGAACCTTGGCTCTGGTGGGGATACTCCTTAGAGATATGGTCAGCAGTACCCTAGAATGAGTTGAGTGTATTGTATATGAGGGCGTACTTGACATTTTCTTATACAATGATTTTAAAAATAATTTTATATAAGACTATATTTTGATATAAGAAGGAAATAATTTTTCTAAATTATTATAGTATATTAAGGTGATTGGTTCTAATTATTATAATCAAATAAGATTATAAGATTTAAGTGGTTGAATATGTATATAACCAAATAGGAATTTGATAAAGATAAATTATGCAAATAAGTTAAGCCGAAGGAAGACTCAAACCAGAATTTAAAATTCCGAAAATTACGGAAGTGTTTTCAAAGTGTTTGAAGACGAAATAAGTACCCTGATTACACTTTATATATAGAAATAATTTTCCAGAAAATTATTATGGAATCTATGGTTTCTAGATATGGTAATATTGATTATTATCATAAAAATGAGTGTTGTGTCTTAATAAAGGATGTTTATTACAGAATAAACAATGATAAAACAGATAGAAATGTTTAAGGAAGTGAAATTATATAAGCTTAATTTGTAATTATGACTTATAAATTAAAATGAATCAAAATTGTGGAATTTTGAATCTAAGTCCCGAAAATTTTGAAATGTGTTTCAAAATGTTAAAAGAAATAATAAGTAATATTATTAGAATATTTTTGATATAGGAAATTCTTGTTTTAAACAAGAGTTGTTTTGAAAATTCCGAAGGAATTTGTTTTGGATAGAAACCAAGGTTGGTTTAAAATTTTAAAAAGGGTGATTTGTATATAAATGGAATATACATATATATATATATGTATATATATATATGATTTCAAAGTTGATTTGAAATAAATAGTGGTGTTTGAATTCTGGAATCCCCCTTGAAATGAGGAGTATAACCCAAAAGAAAAGTAAGTTTTTGAACTTATAAGTGGGAAGTGATATTAATAAGAAATTTAAAATTGGAGGATAAAAATTTAAATTAAGTAAGTTTAAATGGATTTAACAAATTAGGAATTAACTCGGGCCAAGTTAAATAAGTTTTGAACTTATTGGGAATCTTTAAGGTGAAATTAAGATTTAACTTATGGAAGTTAAATGAATTAAATTGTAAAAGAAAAGGTATAGATTTGATGAGGGTTGCAAAGAAAGAATGTATGTGTAAATGATTTCAAACAACTTTGGAAATAAAACGGGTTACGAATTCTGGAAATTTGTGATGAATGCCATTGATTGATGTCTTAGATAAATTGGATGTTTATTTATTTGATATATCCCGGTATCATCCTGTAACGACCCAGAATTTTTGATAATTAAAATTCGAATATTTAATTAATTTTAAATATTAATAAGTGAGATTAATAAGTCGAATAATTTTAAATTCGAATATTGGATTTAATTTGACAATTAAATCGATAAATTAAATAGTGAAATTCCAGAAATAATTTAAATCTGGATTAAATATGATTGAAAATGATTTGTAAAATTTTATTTAATCATACTGGAGTTATAGAAAGGTTATAGAACTTTCAGAATCGAATTTGGAGTTAATCTGTGAAAATTGAATATTTTAATATTTAATTATCGACTGTAAAAATAGCCAATTTTCGAACAGTCTCAGAATTGAACGAAACCAGTTCTATTGGATCCGTAATAGTTAGTTATTATCGGATTTCAATTTTCGTATCCATCGGAGTTGTCGATTGACCCTGGCAACTCGAAACGCATCGATATCATTTTAATTTTAAATCGTCGAGTTAAAATAGTCATTTTTCGAACAGTGTCGGATTTCGACGAAACCAGTTTCATCGGATCCGTAATGAGAAATTATTGCATGGTTTCAAATTTCGTAATTTTTGGATTTACCATTTGTCCGGTACAAATTAAAACGCCTCGAAATCGATTTAAATCGGTTTAATTTAAATTGATCGTTTACTGTCATATCTCACACATACGATCGAATTAGCTTTCGAAACTTGTTCCATTGCGTTCGGAACGCGGGATAAACCCTAGAAACGATAGTGACCGCGCGTAAATCGGATTCCGGAAAACCGGAATGAATAGTGTCGTTTTATTCTCTATAAATACCCCCCCCCTTGTTATCACAAAATAAGAAAAATAAAAATTAGGGTTTCATCACGTCTCAGCCGCCACTTCATAACCGAACGGCCAGAAAATCACCACGCTCTTCCCCTTCGATCTCCCAATCCGTCGACATTCACGCGAAGTGTTCAACTGCAATTACGTAGAGGGCAACGAGTATTATCAGTTCAACGGTCAAGATCGTAAAATTCGAAGTGGATCAACGGGAAAACGAGTTTGAAGGCCGGTCGTTCGTCCTCGAGATGCGCGCCATAGGGGCGACCGGAATTCGAGGCACTTGGCGCGGTGGTAGATGGAGGCGAGGGCTTTCGAACGGTGGTGATTTGATCGAGTTTCGTCGTCGTTTGGAGGTCGCGTGATTTAGGGTTAGAGGGCGGCAAAGATGGGTTTGGTCGCGATTCGTGAACTGGGGAGAAGAAGTGCGCGCACGCGTGGCCAAATTTCCTTCATTCAAAATCTACGGTCCAGATTTGCTAGGTTTAAAATTTTAAAAGAAAAATGTAAATTTAATTATATTAGAATCGTATAAACTTTGAAATTGCATATCTTTTTGCTGCGAGGTCGGAATGGAACGAAACGAAAAGCGTTGGCTTCGTTTTGTCGAGCTCTTCGCTATGGAACTGAATTGGAGCCATTTGGAGCTAGTTTGAATTTCGGGTAAAATTAAACGCCCGTTTAATTTTATTCGAAATAAACGCTGAAATCAGAATTAAAATCACGGTGAGATTTTTCTCACTCAAAAATGAAGTGGAATTTTCAGTTATTTATTGATTGACTGATTGCTATGTGGATGTGATATTAGATATAGTAGGGTATATCTATATATATATATAGCAATATATACATATTGGCATATGTATATATTGGATTGATTGATTTCCCGCCTCGTATAGCGGATGAGACCCTATTGCGCCGTTAGTAAGCGGATATTTTTATAAAACCTATATACCGCGATAATTCCGTACTGGAGTGGAATTGGTATTGTGCTAACATCTGTGGATGCAGGGAAACAGGTTGGAGGGATCCGACTGGATTCCTCACCGTATTGATTATTTACAGATATTTTGATATATTCTGTTATCATATTGATATATGATATTGACTGTTGTGATGGACTGATTGGTGTTGTTGCATCATCGGATTCATTTTTGAAATGTAAAAATAACGACTTTTACTTTAAAAGGGTTTTTAAAAGTGATTTTTGAAAATATACGTTTTATGGAATTTTTGAATCGATTTATAAACGTAAAATTTTGAAGTTATAAAAGTTAAGATTTTTGTGAATTATGACCGTAAGGTGATTTTTGAAATAAATAGTTTAAGCAATTTATAAAATGGTTTGAACTGAGATTTTCGGATTTTTGTGAACAGTTTATTTAAAAGATTTAAAAAGTTGATATTTATAAATTTAAAATATTGGAATTTTAAAACGAGATGATAAGTGTTAAAGATGAAATTTATAGAATTATAAATCATGAGGATATGGAATTTATAGATTCATAAATTGTGAAGTTATAAAATGGATGAAACTGTAGAATAAAAGATTTATAAGAGATTAACTTATAAATTGGATTTTTACCTTTAAATGGAATATTGATCGAATTATTAATAAAGGAGATTTATTAAATTGAAGTCGTTAGAAAATAGAAATAGAATTTATAAACATTGTTTTATAAATTCGAAATCGATAGAATTTGATAAATTAAATATAGAAGATTTTTAAAGAAGATATATTCGCGATTTTGGATAGCGAATTTTTATTGAAATAAAATGTGTAGAAAATAGTGAAATGTAATTAGTGAAGTATATTCACGATTTTGGACAGTGAATATATTGTTAAGTAAAATGGATAGTTTTGGAAAAGCGATATTGTAAAATGAAGTTAATTGTTTTAAAAGATGTTTTAAACGTGTTAAATATCGAAATCATAGATTTCAACATTTATTGTTGAAATAGACGTTTTCGAGAAATAAGGAAATGGTGGACTATAACACTGTTGTTATAGTAAATGATTTCCGAAAGGAAATGTTTTATATAGTATTGGGATTTATATATCTATCTAAATCTCGAATCCCTATACTAGTGATTTTGAGTTGTCGTAACGATGTTTTACGTAACATTCGTTTTGACTCAAATAAAATTTGTGAAAGAGAATGGTTTCCTTAAAGAACGAAATATATACTTAATATTGATTTAAGTATACCGAATATTTTCAAATGTTGAAAATAAATAGATTTGTGAAATACTTATTTTTAAATGAGTATGGAAATGCTTTTCCAATATGAAATGAATTGTTTTGAAATTTTATCTTCTTAAAGATAAATAGAAAGTGAATATTGAAATCGATTTGAAAATCGTATATCAGTAGATATTTTTGAAATATAAATTCACTATGGAATTTATAAAAGAAAGGGAAACTGTTTAGAAAAATAAACGTTGATTTATTTTTGAAGTGGAAATTATATATCTAGTAAAGATATTTTGGAAAATAAATAATTTGGAAAATTATTTGGAATCTGATGATGTTGCGCATCTTTATTGATAGTTAAATAACCGACTATCAATAATTACCTTGAGTAGGTATTTGTTGTGAATTGTATGAATTTGAATGCCACACTTATTTTTGAATAAGCGCTCACTATTCGGGTTAGCCGGGAAAGGACCATGGGGTCGTATAACCCATTCCGAATATGTGATACGTCGTTATGAATTGCATTTGAAGACCGGTGTTGAAGACCGGATATTTTTGAAAACGGAAGGATTACCGTCGAGTTACTCTACATCGGCTGATCTCCGATTTAGAGGTTTTATCACCCTTAGTGACGGGAAGTCCGGACGTGATTAGAAATTTATCCGGATATGCAAGGGCTTCGTGAGAAGTGCCTTCGGTTCTGTTCGATCCCGGAACAGACTTATATGGATTGTGTGTCTGACGTTACACTTTGAGATGTAAAGCTGATTTCTTTCAAATACATTTCTGTTGGTGGTGGAGAATTTATTCTCTTAGCTTAACACCATTCTCTGAGACGTACGAGCTCAGAGGTTATGTAGTTGAAATTTATCAGCGATATATCCCAATTTGGTAACGTGGCATATTGAGTGTTGCTGTGAAATGATCAGTGTTTGATCATTTGTGATATGATCATTTGTTTGATCTTATATCTTTGTGATCATAGGTTGATCATTTTGTTTGACCCGAAGCAGGGCTTTTTGAGAAAGCGTAGATTTGTGGACGAGACTTCGTCGAGCCTCACACCCCGGAAATGGTCGAAACAGGAAGGATGCAGCAAGGTTCTAGGGAGTAGCGCCCCTTAGTGTATGTCATTCCTTCTGGATAGAGGTGGTATCATGGTATGGAGCCCAGATACTTAACCTATGTGGTTGCTGCATTATTATCTATGTGGTTTGTTGGAAATCGGGGATCCTCGGGAAGATCGGTTACGATCGGGGGATGGCATACGCGTGTCAGTAGTTACCTATTTTTGCAGAGGTAACCCGGCCTTGTGTTGGCAGAGATCCGGTTAGGTTCTCGGGTCGTCTATTCCAGGGACGTACCCATCGTGGAAAAGGAAGTTCCTTAGCCTGACCATTTGTTGGAAATCCAAATCCCAATACGCACCTTGTACGGTATTAGTTGTAGAACCTGCCATTTACGTACGGTGGTCACCACTGTTTAGATGGTAGCTATAGTAGGCATACGATACTGGTCGTATGTTGGCTAAGATTAATATTATACTTTCGAAATGTTTTCTACACTATGCACTAATAATAATATCAAAAAGAATTTGATTTTTGCGTAGTTAGCATCTTTGACTATCATAAGAAGAAATCTCCTCCAATTCTGCTTTTGCATTGTGTGTGTGGTGGGAGGTCTTATGGTAGTTTCATTTTCCAAAAGCATTGCGAATTTGTTTTATTTTCTTTGTGAAAGAATAACTGTTTTACGATCTCACACCAGTCACCATGACTGACTCGGAGTTTATTGTTTCCCTTCTAAACTCTGGGTGCCCACCAATTTCCACACGGGCAGCCTAGAGTTATATTATCAGGATATTCTGGATATTCTGGAGCTTTGGAAGCAAGCTGGATGACGAGACGTAGTATTTGTATCTGATAGTATGTATTCCGCTGTGTATTCTGTATGAGGACAAGTTTATATAACTGTCCATTGTTGTATATTGACTCTGATGATTGATGTATGTATAAAATGATATAGTTCTTTGTTTTAAAGATTATTCAATTATCTATTATATATTGTTCCGCTGCGATATGGGAGATTCTGATATTGTTTTCTGTTTCTGTATCTGATGTTGTGTTGTTGTTCTTCTTTCCTTTTCTTCTATCTTCTTCTTCTACCTTTTTCTTCTTTCTTAAAACCATAACTTTTCGGGTTTCCGGCATTCGATGGCTCAGCAGTCGATAAAGTGAGTATCGATGTTGAATTTTCGAAAGTCGAAAATTTTCGGGATGTTACATTTGGTATCAGAGCATATGGTTAAGCGACAACCCTGCTCTGTTGGGTGTTACTCATTAGAGATAGAGTCAGTTGTACTCTAGAATGAGTTGAGTGTAATAATAGATACGAGTGCGTATTTGTTAGTAAATATAAAATTGTTTTATATTGTGATGATTGGTTTGTTGAGTGGTATATGGATTCTGGTCGGTATTGTCCGTACAACTCTATCGATAGGGATCTCTAAACACTCGTATAGAACAATTCGGCACAGTATTATTTTAAATTGGGTAAATGGAATAATTTTACCTTGATTATATTTTGTATATAAAAGAAATGTTTTTCTATAAAGTACTATAGTATATGGTTGCATGGATGTTAGGAAGTAATAATAGTGAATTATCATCACTGAAATTGAATAAGAAATGAATTCATATACAAATGAAATTTAAAGAATGTAAATTATAAATGTGATTTGTAATTTAAAACGGAATTCCAGAAAAGTTTTTGGAAATGTTTGAAAAGAATTTGAAAATTTTGGAGATTTGAAAAGTTTAAATCTTTTTGATTTGAAAATGAATTTCAAAGGTTTTGAAAAAGGTTTTGACGGAATGAAAAGCTCTAAACTCTTTTCGGTCGTTGGAAAATAATTCCGATTGGTGATCGCGACACTATCGGTGTTCATTTTCGGGTTTCCAAAAGAGAAATTGCTGCCAAATTGTTTTAAATAGAAGTTGTTTGAAAAATTTGGGTTTTGTTTGAAAATTCAAAAGAATGATTTGAATTGTTTTCAAAATGGTTTTGAAAAAAAAAAAGTTGAAAAGACTCTGGAATACTATATAAAAATATTTATGAAATAAGAAATAAGTTGATAACTTATACCAATTGAATTTTGGTAGAATAAATTTAACTTAAAAGAATGAAGTTAAATCAAAGCAAGTATAAGTGAATCAATTAAATGAAAATGAAATTGAAAGTTGAAATTCATTTCGAATTCGTAAGCCAATGAATTGAATTGAATGATTGTAAATGAAAGATGAATTAAAATTCAAATTGGAAATCCAGTTTAATATAAGTGGTTATAAACCAAAATAGTAAATTGTAATAAATTTTGGGAATGAACAAAAGTGAATAAAACTGGAATTGAAACTGAATATTGAAAACAGAGTTGAATTTGTAAATGAATTAGAATTGTAATGAATTAGTAACTGAAACTAATCTAAAATAAGCAGTTGTAAATGAAAGTTAATCGATGAAATTCAATATTCAAAAGTTGAACTGAATCCAAATTAGATCGGAATGGTGAATTGAATTCAAATGAATGTGAAATGCAAAATTGAATGAAAAGAATATATAACTTCAATAGCGAACTTAAAGATGATATAAGCAGTTATATTGAAAATTTTGTAATTGAATGTACGAAATGGTTTGAATATATGCAACTAGATATTACGGCTAGTAGGACATACAGGTGTATAAAGGAATTGGAATTTGATTTGAAAGATAAATTTGAATTGCTCGACAAAAGGTAAGTATTTGAATTCCAATATGAGATTTGATGATTTCTTCTCTAGCCGCTTGGCTTTTTCTTTTCTTTTTGAGATTTGAGAGTCCGTAGGGACGTTTTGTAGTCGTGCCGTATTAGCCGCGCAAAGGAGACGCTGGCAAAAATTTTCGGAAATTTAGGGCGTTAGAAAATTTTGAAAGTTTAAATTTGAATTTGAATTTAAATTTGAATTGAAAGTAAACAATGTTGTTTGAACTTATAAATTGAAGTTGGAAATTTAGTTGAATAAATAACGAATCTTTAGTAGAAAGATTTGTTTGATAAATTCGATAAAACCATTGGATTGTGAAAAATAGTAGACGAGTTAAGGACTTTTCTTTCTAACTGGTAATTTCGAGGACGAAATTCTTTTAAGGGGGGAAGTCTGTAATGACCCAGAATTTTTGATAATTAAAATTCGAATATTTAATTAATTTTAAATATTAATAAGTGAGATTAATAAGTCGAATAATTTTAAATTCGAATATTGGATTTAATTTGACAATTAAATCGATAAATTAAATAGTGAAATTCCAGAAATAATTTAAATCTGGATTAAATATGATTGAAAATGATTTGTAAAATTTTATTTAATCATACTGCAGTTATAGAAAGGTTATAGAACTTTCAGAATCGAATTTGGAGTTAATCTGTGAAAATTGAATATTTTAATATTTAATTATCGACTGTAAAAATAGCCAATTTTCGAACAGTCTCAGAATTGAACGAAACCAGTTCCATTGGATCCGTAATAGTTAGTTATTATCGGATTTCAATTTTCGTATCCATCGGAGTTGTCGATTGACCCTGGCAACTCGAAACGCATCGATATCATTTTAATTTTAAATCGTCGAGTTAAAATAGTCATTTTTCGAACAGTGTCGGATTTCGACGAAACCAGTTTCATCGGATCCGGAATGAGAAATTATTGCATGGTTTCAAATTTCGTAATTTTTGGATTTACCATTTGTCCGGTACAAATTAAAACGCCTCGAAATCGATTTAAATCGGTTTAATTTAAATTGATCGTTTACTGTCATATCTCACACATACGATCGAATTAGCTTTCGAAACCTGTTCCATTGCATTCGGAACGCGGGATAAACCCTAGAAACGATAGTGACCGCGCGTAAATCGGATTCCGGAAAACCGGAATGAATAGTGTCGTTTTATTCTCTATAAATACCCCCCCTTGTTATCACAAAATAAGAAAAATAAAAATTAGGGTTTCATCACGTCTCAGCCGCCACTTCATAACCGAACGGCCAGAAAATCACCACGCTCTTCCCCTTCGATCTCCCAATCCGTCGACATTCACGCGAAGTGTTCAACTGCAATTACGTAGAGGGCAACGAGTACTATCAGTTCAACGGTCAAGATCGTAAAATTCGAAGTGGATCAACGGGAAAACGAGTTTGAAGGCCGGTCGTTCGTCCTCGAGATGCGCGCCATAGGGGCAACCGGAATTCGAGGCACTTGGCGCGGTGGTAGATGGAGGCGAGGGCTTTCGAACGGTGGTGATTTGATCGAGTTTCGTCGTCGTTTGGAGGTCGCGTGATTTAGGGTTAGAGGGCGGCAAAGATGGGTTTGGTCGCGATTCGTGAACTGGGGAGAAGAAGTGCGCGCAGGCGTGGCCAGATTTCCTTCATTCAAAATCTACGGTCCAGATTTGCTAGGTTTAAAATTTTAAAAGAAAAATGTAAATTTAATTATATTAGAATCGTATAAACTTTGAAATTGCATATCTTTTTGCTGCGAGGTCGGAATGGAACGAAACGAAAAGCGTTGGCTTCGTTTTGACGAGCTCTTCGCTATGGAACAGAATTGGAGCCATTTGGAGCTAGTTTGAATTTCGGGTAAAATTAAACGCCCGTTTAATTTTATTCAAAATAAACGCTGAAATCAGAATTAAAATCACGGTGAGATTTTTCTCACTCAAAAATGAAGTGGAATTTTCAGTTATTTATTGATTGACTGATTGCTATGTGGATGTGATATTAGATATAGTAGGGTATATCTATATATATATATAGCAATATATACATATTGGCATATGTATATATTGGATTGATTGATTTCCCGCCTCGTATAGCGGATGAGACCCTATTGCGCCGTTAGTAAGCGGATATTTTTATAAAACCTATATACCGCGATAATTCCGTACTGGAGTGGAATTGGTATTGTGCTAACATCTGTGGATGCAGGGAAATAGGTTGGAGGGATCCGACTGGATTCCTCACCGTATTGATTATTTACAGATATTTTGATATATTCTGTTATCATATTGATATATGATATTGACTGTTGTGATGGACTGATTGGTGTTGTTGCATCATCGGATTCATTTTTGAAATGTAAAAATAACGACTTTTACTTTAAAAGGGTTTTTAAAAGTGATTTTTGAAAATATACGTTTTATGGAATTTTTGAATCGATTTATAAACGTAAAATTTTGAAGTTATAAAAGTTAAGATTTTTGTGAATTATGACCGTAAGGTGATTTTTGAAATAAATAGTTTAAGCAATTTATAAAATGGTTTGAACTGAGATTTTCGGATTTTTGTGAACAGTTTATTTAAAAGATTTAAAAAGTTGATATTTATAAATTTAAAATATTGGAATTTTAAAACGAGATGATAAGTGTTAAAGATGAAATTTATAGAATTATAAATCGTGAGGATATGGAATTTATAGATTCATAAATTGTGAAGTTATAAAATGGATGAAACTGTAGAATAAAAGATTTATAAGAGATTAACTTATAAATTGGATTTTTACCTTTAAATGGAATATTGATCGAATTATTAATAAAGGAGATTTATTAAATTGAAGTCGTTAGAAAATAGAAATAGAATTTATAAACGTTGTTTTATAAATTCGAAATCGATAGAATTTGATAAATTAAATATAGAAGATTTTTAAAGAAGATATATTCGCGATTTTGGATAGCGAATTTTTATTGAAATAAAATGTGTAGAAAATAGTGAAATGTAATTAGTGAAGTATATTCACGATTTTGGACAGTGAATATATTGTTAAGTAAAATGGATAGTTTTGGAAAAGCGATATTGTAAAATGAAGTTAATTGTTTTAAAAGATGTTTTAAACGTGTTAAATATCGAAATCATAGATTTCAACATTTATTGTTGAAATAGACGTTTTCGAGAAATAAGGAAATGGTGGACTATAACACTGTTGTTATAGTAAATGATTTCCGAAAGGAAATGTTTTATATAGTATTGGGATTTATATATCTATCTAAATCTCGAATCCCTATACTAGTGATTTTGAGTTGTCGTAACGATGTTTTACGTAACATTCGTTTTGACTCAAATAAAATTTGTGAAAGAGAATGGTTTCCTTAAAGAACGAAATATATACTTAATATTGATTTAAGTATACCGAATATTTTCAAATGTTGAAAATAAATAGATTTGTGAAATACTTATTTTTAAATGAGTATGGAAATGCTTTTCCAATATGAAATGAATTGTTTTGAGATTTTATCTTCTTAAAGATAAATAGAAAGTGAATATTGAAATCGATTTGAAAATCGTATATCAGTAGATATTTTTGAAATATAAATTCACTATGGAATTTATAAAAGAAAGGGAAACTGTTTAGAAAAATAAACGTTGATTTATTTTTGAAGTGGAAATTATATATCTAGTAAAGATATTTTGGAAAATAAATAATTTGGAAAATTATTTGGAATCTGATGATGTTGCGCATCTTTATTGATAGTTAAATAACCGACTATCAATAATTACCTTGAGTAGGTATTTGTTGTGAATTGTATGAATTTGAATGCCACACTTATTTTTGAATAAGCGCTCACTATTCGGGTTAGCCGGGAAAGGACCATGGGGTCGTATAACCCATTCCAAATATGTGATACGTCGTTATGAATTGCATTTGAAGACCGGTGTTGAAGACCGGATATTTTTGAAAACGGAAGGATTACCGTCGAGTTACTCTACATCGGCTGATCTCCGATTTAGAGGTTTTATCACCCTTAGTGACGGGAAGTCCGGACGTGATTAGAAATTTATCCGGATATGCAAGGGCTTCGTGAGAAGTGCCTTCGGTTCTGTTCGATCCCGGAACAGACTTATATGGATTGTGTGTCTGACGTTACACTTTGAGATGTAAAGCTGATTTCTTTCAAATACATTTCTGTTGGTGGCGGAGAATTTATTCTCTTAGCTTAACACCATTCTCTGAGACGTACGAGCTCAGAGGTTATGTAGTTGAAATTTATCAGCGATATATCCCAATTTGGTAACGTGGCATACTGAGTGTTGCTGTGAAATGATCAGTGTTTGATCATTTGTGATATGATCATTTGTTTGATCTTATATCTTTGTGATCATAGGTTGATCATTTTGTTTGACCCGAAGCAGGGCTTTTTGAGAAAGCGTAGCTTTGTGGACGAGACTTCGTCGAGCCTCACACCCCGGAAATGGTCGAAACAGGAAGGATGCAGCAAGGTTCTAGGGAGTAGCGCCCCTTAGTGTATGTCATTCCTTCTGGATAGAGGTGGTATCATGGTATGGAGCCCAGATACTTAACCTATGTGGTTGCTGCATTATTATCTATGTGGTTTGTTGGAAATCGGGGATCCTCGGGAAGATCGGTTACGATCGGGGGATGGCATACGCGTGTCAGTAGTTACCTATTTTTGTAGAGGTAACCCGGCCTTGTGTTGGCAGAGATCCGGTTAGGTTCTCGGGTCGTCTATTCCAGGGACGTACCCATCGTGGAAAAGGAAGTTCCTTAGCCTGACCATTTGTTGGAAATCCAAATCCCAATACGCACCTTGTACGGTATTAGTTGTAGAACCTGCCATTTACGTACGGTGGTCACCACTGTTTAGATGGTAGCTATAGTAGGCATACGATACTGGTCGTATGTTGGCTAAGATTAATATTATACTTTCGAAATGTTTTCTACACTATGCACTAATAATAATATCAAAAAGAATTTGATTTTTGCGTAGTAAGCATCTTTGACTATCATAAGAAGAAATCTCCTCCAATTCTGCGTTTGCATTGTGTGTGTGGTGGGAGGTCTTATGGTAGTTTCATTTTCCAAAAGCATTGCGAATTTGTTTTATTTTCTTTGTGAAAGAATAACTGTTTTAC
This sequence comes from Allium fistulosum, assembly GCA_030737815.1. Taxonomy (NCBI): domain Eukaryota; kingdom Viridiplantae; phylum Streptophyta; class Magnoliopsida; order Asparagales; family Amaryllidaceae; genus Allium; species Allium fistulosum. The sequence continues at coordinate 479,395,382 of CM060904.1, forward strand.
GATCTCACACCAGTCACCATGACTGACTCGGAGTTTATTGTTTCCCTTCTAAACTCTGGGTGCCCACCAATTTCCACACGGGCAGCCTAGAGTTATATTATCAGGATATTCTGGATATTCTGGAGCTTTGGAAGCAAGCTGGATGACGAGACGTAGTATTTGTATCTGATAGTATGTATTCCGCTGTGTATTCTGTATGAGGACAAGTTTATATAACTGTCCATTGTTGTATATTGACTCTGATGATTGATGTATGTATAAAATGATATAGTTCTTTGTTTTAAAGATTATTCAATTATCTATTATATATTGTTCCGCTGCGATATGGGAGATTCTGATATTGTTTTCTGTTTCTGTATCTGATGTTGTGTTGTTGTTCTTCTTTCCTTTTCTTCTATCTTCTTCTTCTACCTTTTTCTTCTTTCTTAAAACCATAACTTTTCGGGTTTCCGGCATTCGATGGCTCAGCAGTCGATAAAGTGAGTATCGATGTTGAATTTTCGAAAGTCGAAAATTTTCGGGATGTTACATTTGGTATCAGAGCATATGGTTAAGCGACAACCCTGCTCTGTTGGGTGTTACTCATTAGAGATAGAGTCAGTTGTACTCTAGAATGAGTTGAGTGTAATAATAGATACGAGTGCGTATTTGTTAGTAAATATAAAATTGTTTTATATTGTGATGATTGGTTTGTTGAGTGGTATATGGATTCTGGTCGGTATTGTCCGTACAACTCTATCGATAGGGATCTCTAAACACTCGTATAGAACAATTCGGCACAGTATTGTTTTAAATTGGGTAAATGGAATAATTTTACCTTGATTATATTTTGTATATAAAAGAAATGTTTTTCTATAAAGTACTATAGTATATGGTTGCATGGATGTTAGGAAGTAATAATAGTGAATTATCATCACTGAAATTGAATAAGAAATGAATTCATATACAAATGAAATTTAAAGAATGTAAATTATAAATGTGATTTGTAATTTAAAACGGAATTCCAGAAAAGTTTTTGGAAATGTTTGAAAAGAATTTGAAAATTTTGGAGATTTGAAAAGTTTAAATCTTTTTGATTTGAAAATGAATTTCAAAGGTTTTGAAAAAGGTTTTGACGGAATGAAAAGCTCTAAACTCTTTTCGGTCGCTGGAAAATAATTCCGATTGGTGATCGCGACACTATCGGTGTTCATTTTCGGGTTTCCAAAAGAGAAATTGCTGCCAAATTGTTTTAAATAGAAGTTGTTTGAAAAATTTGGGTTTTGTTTGAAAATTCAAAAGAATGATTTGAATTGTTTTCAAAATGGTTTTGAAAAAAAAAAAGTTGAAAAGACTCTGGAATACTATATAAAAATATTTATGAAATAAGAAATAAGTTGATAACTTATACCAATTGAATTTTGGTAGAATAAATTTAACTTAAAAGAATGAAGTTAAATCAAAGCAAGTATAAGTGAATCAATTAAATGAAAATGAAATTGAAAGTTGAAATTCATTTCGAATTCGTAAGCCAATGAATTGAATTGAATGATTGTAAATGAAAGATGAATTAAAATTCAAATTGGAAATCCAGTTTAATATAAGTGGTTATAAACCAAAATAGTAAATTGTAATAAATTTTGGGAATGAACAAAAGTGAATAAAACTGGAATTGAAACTGAATATTGAAAACAGAGTTGAATTTGTAAATGAATTAGAATTGTAATGAATTAGTAACTGAAACTAATCTAAAATAAGCAGTTGTAAATGAAAGTTAATCGATGAAATTCAATATTCAAAAGTTGAACTGAATCCAAATTAGATCGGAATGGTGAATTGAATTCAAATGAATGTGAAATGCAAAATTGAATGAAAAGAATATATAACTTCAATAGTGAACTTAAAGATGATATAAGCAGTTATATTGAAAATTTTGTAATTGAATGTACGAAATGGTTTGAATATATGCAACTAGATATTACGGCTAGTAGGACATACAGGTGTATAAAGGAATTGGAATTTGATTTGAAAGATAAATTTGAATTGCTCGACAAAAGGTAAGTATTTGAATTTCAATATGAGATTTGATGATTTCTTCTCTAGCCGCTTGGCTTTTTCTTTTCTTTTTGAGATTTGAGAGTCCGTAGGGACGTTTTGTAGTCGTGCCGTATTAGCCGCGCAAAGGAGACGCTGGCAAAAATTTTCGGAAATTTAGGGCGTTAGAAAATTTTGAAAGTTTAAATTTGAATTTGAATTTAAATTTGAATTGAAAGTAAACAATGTTGTTTGAACTTATAAATTGAAGTTGGAAATTTAGTTGAATAAATAACGAATCTTTAGTAGAAAGATTTGTTTGATAAATTCGATAAAACCATTGGATTGTGAAAAATAGTAGACGAGTTAAGGACTTTTCTTTCTAACTGGTAATTTCGAGGACGAAATTCTTTTAAGGGGGGAAGTCTGTAATGACCCAGAATTTTTGATAATTAAAATTCGAATATTTAATTAATTTTAAATATTAATAAGTGAGATTAATAAGTCGAATAATTTTAAATTCGAATATTGGATTTAATTTGACAATTAAATCGATAAATTAAATAGTGAAATTCCAGAAATAATTTAAATCTGGATTAAATATGATTGAAAATGATTTGTAAAATTTTATTTAATCATACTGCAGTTATAGAAAGGTTATAGAACTTTCAGAATCGAATTTGGAGTTAATCTGTGAAAATTGAATATTTTAATATTTAATTATCGACTGTAAAAATAGCCAATTTTCGAACAGTCTCAGAATTGAACGAAACCAGAGCCATTGGATCCGTAATAGTTAGTTATTATCGGATTTCAATTTTCGTATCCATCGGAGTTGTCGATTGACCCTGGCAACTCGAAACGCATCGATATCATTTTAATTTTAAATCGTCGAGTTAAAATAGTCATTTTTCGAACAGTGTCGGATTTCGACGAAACCAGTTTCATCGGATCCGTAATGAGAAATTATTGCATGGTTTCAAATTTCGTAATTTTTGGATTTACCATTTGTCCGGTACAAATTAAAACGCCTCGAAATCGATTTAAATCGGTTTAATTTAAATTGATCGTTTACTGTCATATCTCACACATACGATCGAATTAGCTTTCGAAACCTGTTCCATTGCGTTCGGAACGCGGGATAAACCCTAGAAACGATAGTGACCGCGCGTAAATCGGATTCCGGAAAACCGGAATGAATAGTGTCGTTTTATTCTCTATAAATACCCCCCCTTGTTATCACAAAATAAGAAAAATAAAAATTAGGGTTTCATCACGTCTCAGCCGCCACTTCATAACCGAACGGCCAGAAAATCACCATGCTCTTCCCCTTCGATCTCCCAATCCGTCGACATTCACGCGAAGTGTTCAACTGCAATTACGTAGAGGGCAACGAGTACTATCAGTTCAACGGTCAAGATCGTAAAATTCGAAGTGGATCAACGGGAAAACGAGTTTGAAGGCCGGTCGTTCGTCCTCGAGATGCGCGCCATAGGGGCAACCGGAATTCGAGGCACTTGGCGCGGTGGTAGATGGAGGCGAGGGCTTTCGAACGGTGGTGATTTGATCGAGTTTCGTCGTCGTTTGGAGGTCGCGTGATTTAGGGTTAGAGGGCGGCAAAGATGGGTTTGGTCGCGATTCGTGAACTGGGGAGAAGAAGTGCGCGCACGCGTGGCCAGATTTCCTTCATTCAAAATCTACGGTCCAGATTTGCTAGGTTTAAAATTTTAAAAGAAAAATGTAAATTTAATTATATTAGAATCGTATAAACTTTGAAATTGCATATCTTTTTGCTGCGAGGTCGGAATGGAACGAAACGAAAAGCGTTGGCTTCGTTTTGTCGAGCTCTTCGCTATGGAACAGAATTGGAGCCATTTGGAGCTAGTTTGAATTTCGGGTAAAATTAAACGCCCGTTTAATTTTATTCAAAATAAACGCTGAAATCAGAATTAAAATCACGGTGAGATTTTTCTCACTCAAAAATGAAGTGGAATTTTCAGTTATTTATTGATTGACTGATTGCTATGTGGATGTGATATTAGATATAGTAGGGTATATCTATATATATATAGCAATATATACATATTGGCATATGTATATATTGGATTGATTGATTTCCCGCCTCGTATAGCGGATGAGACCCTATTGCGCCGTTAGTAAGCGGATATTTTTATAAAACCTATATACCGTGATAATTCCGTACTGGAGTGGAATTGGTATTGTGCTAACATCTGTGGATGCAGGGAAACAGGTTGGAGGGATCCGACTGGATTCCTCACCGTATTGATTATTTACAGATATTTTGATATATTCTGTTATCATATTGATATATGATATTGACTGTTGTGATGGACTGATTGGTGTTGTTGCATCATCGGATTCATTTTTGAAATGTAAAAATAACGACTTTTACTTTAAAAGGGTTTTTTAAAGTGATTTTTGAAAATATACGTTTTATGGAATTTTTGAATCGATTTATAAACGTAAAATTTTGAAGTTATAAAAGTTAAGATTTTTGTGAATTATGACCGTAAGGTGATTTTTGAAATAAATAGTTTAAGCAATTTATAAAATGGTTTGAACTGAGATTTTCGGATTTTTGTGAACAGTTTATTTAAAAGATTTAAAAAGTTGATATTTATAAATTTAAAATATTGGAATTTTAAAACGAGATGATAAGTGTTAAAGATGAAATTTATAGAATTATAAATCGTGAGGATATGGAATTTATAGATTCATAAATTGTGAAGTTATAAAATGGATGAAACTGTAGAATAAAAGATTTATAAGAGATTAACTTATAAATTGGATTTTTACCTTTAAATGGAATATTGATCGAATTATTAATAAAGGAGATTTATTAAATTGAAGTCGTTAGAAAATAGAAATAGAATTTAAAAACGTTGTTTTATAAATTCGAAATCGATAGAATTTGATAAATTAAATATAGAAGATTTTTAAAGAAGATATATTCGCGATTTTGGATAGCGAATTTTTATTGAAATAAAATGTGTAGAAAATAGTGAAATGTAATTAGTGAAGTATATTCACGATTTTGGACAGTGAATATATTGTTAAGTAAAATGGATAGTTTTGGAAAAGCGATATTGTAAAATGAAGTTAATTGTTTTAAAAGATGTTTTAAACGTGTTAAATATCAAAATCATAGATTTCAACATTTATTGTTGAAATAGACGTTTTCGAGAAATAAGGAAATGGTGGACTATAACACTGTTGTTATAGTAAATGATTTCCGAAAGGAAATGTTTTATATAGTATTGGGATTTATATATCTATCTAAATCTCGAATCCCTATACTAGTGATTTTGAGTTGTCGTAACGATGTTTTACGTAACATTCGTTTTGACTCAAATAAAATTTGTGAAAGAGAATGGTTTCCTTAAAGAACGAAATATATACTTAATATTGATTTAAGTATACCGAATATTTTCAAATGTTGAAAATAAATAGATTTGTGAAATACTTATTTTTAAATGAGTATGGAAATGCTTTTCCAATATGAAATGAATTGTTTTGAGATTTTATCTTCTTAAAGATAAATAGAAAGTGAATATTGAAATCGATTTGAAAATCGTATATCAGTAGATATTTTTGAAATATAAATTCACTATGGAATTTATAAAAGAAAGGGAAACTGTTTAGAAAAATAAACGTTGATTTATTTTTGAAGTGGAAATTATATATCTAGTAAAGATATTTTGGAAAATAAATAATTTGGAAAATTATTTGGAATCTGATGATGTTGCGCATCTTTATTGATAGTTAAATAACCGACTATCAATAATTACCTTGAGTAGGTATTTGTTGTGAATTGTATGAATTTGAATGCCACACTTATTTTTGAATAAGCGCTCACTATTCGGGTTAGCCGGGAAAGGACCATGGGGTCGTATAACCCATTCCGAATATGTGATACGTCGTTATGAATTGCATTTGAAGACCGGTGTTGAAGACCGGATATTTTTGAAAACGGAAGGATTACCGTCGAGTTACTCTACATCGGCTGATCTCCGATTTAGAGGTTTTATCACTCTTAGTGACGGGAAGTCCGGACGTGATTAGAAATTTATCCGGATATGCAAGGGCTTCGTGAGAAGTGCCTTCGGTTCTGTTCGATCCCGGAACAGACTTATATGGATTGTGTGTCTGACGTTACACTTTGAGATGTAAAGCTGATTTCTTTCAAATACATTTCTGTTGGTGGCGGAGAATTTATTCTCTTAGCTTAACACCATTCTCTGAGACATACGAGCTCAAAGGTTATGTAGTTGAAATTTATCAGCGATATATCCCAATTTGGTAACGTGGCATACTGAGTGTTGCTGTGAAATGATCAGTGTTTGATCATTTGTGATATGATCATTTGTGATATGATCATTTGTTTGATCTTATATCTTTGTGATCATAGGTTGATCATTTTGTTTGAGCCGAAGCAGGGCTTTTTGAGAAAGCGTAGCTTTGTGGACGAGACTTCGTCGAGCCTCACACCCCGGAAATGGTCGAAACAGGAAGGATGCAGCAAGGTTCTAGGGAGTAGCGCCCCTTAGTGTATGTCATTCCTTCTGGATAGAGGTTGTATCATGGTATGGAGCCCAGATACTTAACCTATGTGGTTGCTGCATTATTATCTATATGGTTTGTTGGAAATCGGGGATCCTCGGGAAGATCGGTTACGATCGGGGGATGGCATACGCGTGTCAGTAGTTACCTATTTTTGCAGAGGTAACCCGGCCTTGTGTTGGCAGAGATCCGGTTAGGTTCTCGGGTCGTCTATTCCAGGGACGTACCCATCATGGAAAAGGAAGTTCCTTAGCCTGACCATTTGTTGGAAATCCAAATCCCAATACGCACCTTGTACGGTATTAGTTGTAGAACCTGCCATTTACGTACGGTGGTCACCACTGTTTAGATGGTAGCTATAGTAGGCATACGATACTGGTCGTATGTTGGCTAAGATTAATATTATACTTTCGAAATGTTTTCTACACTATGCACTAATAATAATATCAAAAAGAATTTGATTTTTGCGTAGTAAGCATCTTTGACTATCATAAGAAGAAATCTCCTCCAATTCTGCGTTTGCATTGTGTGTGTGGTGGGAGGTCTTATGGTAGTTTCATTTTCCAAAAGCATTGCGAATTTGTTTTATTTTCTTTGTGAAAGAATAACTGTTTTACGATCTCACACCAGTCACCATGACTGACTCGGAGTTTATTGTTTCCCTTCTAAACTCTGGGTGCCCACCAATTTCCACACGGGCAGCCTAGAGTTATATTATCAGGATATTCTGGATATTCTGGAGCTTTGGAAGCAAGCTGGATGACGAGACGTAGTATTTGTATCTGATAGTATGTATTCCGCTGTGTATTCTGTATGAGGACAAGTTTATATAACTGTCCATTGTTGTATATTGACTCTGATGATTGATGTATGTATAAAATGATATAGTTCTTTGTTTTAAAGATTATTCAATTATCTATTATATATTGTTCCGCTGCGATATGGGAGATTCTGATATTGTTTTCTGTTTCTGTATCTGATGTTGTGTTGTTGTTCTTCTTTCCTTTTCTTCTATCTTCTTCTTCTACCTTTTTCTTCTTTCTTAAAACCATAACTTTTCGGGTTTCCGGCATTCGATGGCTCAGCAGTCGATAAAGTGAGTATCGATGTTGAATTTTCGAAAGTCGAAAATTTTCGGGATGTTACACATCCTATATGTTATTTACAGTATAAAAAACTATAAATCGAATTATCTCGAATAAATTTAGAAGTGGATTGAAATAATATGTATCCATCCCTGAAATTAAATAGGAATAAAACTTTGGTTTAAAACTATTTAAAAGATTTTGTTAAGGAAATAAAATTGAATCTATGGAAATGGAATTATTTTAAACCTAAATTTGAAATGTTAAAAATGAACTTGTCAACCGAAATTGTTTAAAGAATTGGGTTTAAAATCTTGAAGTTATATTTGGGAAATCAATTGAATTCCAAAAATTGATTTGTTTTAAAAGGATCTGAACTCTCACTCGAAACCTGAAATAAGTCCAAGTAAAAGTAATTTAAATGAATACTTCAAAATTTGGGCTCAGAATTGAATTATTTTAAAGACTTGGGTTCTTAAATTAAATATTGAAGGTTAATTTGATTTAAGTGATTGAATCGATAATTTGTAAATCGAACTCGAATTTATATAAATCGAAATGGTTTAGAAATTGAGAATTGAATTGAATTAATTGGAATTGTAATCGAAATAGAATTAATTTGAAATCAAAATGGGAACTGATTTGAATTAGAATGGGAATCGAAGTTAATTCGAATTAGAATTGAAATTGGATCAATTTAAATGGAAATGGAAATTGAAATTGATTTGAATTGGGAGATTGGAAATAGAATTAGTTTGACTTTGGAACTATTTTCAAATAAATTACTTTAAGATAAACTGTTTAAAATCTATCTTCTTAAATATTCAGGTTATTTTGTTTTTCCAAGCTACTTACTATACAAACCATTCTTTTTAAAAACTCGAATTATCTTATATTAACTTTTTAACTATTTTAAACTATTCAAGCTAATTTCTAAATTCAAACTGGTCAAAGTGGAAATTGTTTATATTTAAATCATGGATATAAATACGAATTGGGATAAATTGAAGTATTAAATCGAATGGAAATTCGAAGAAAATTCTGAATTAGAATCGAAATCGGAATATCGAGGCAAAAATAATTTTTGAAGTAAAATAGTATATTTGAGTAAATGGGATGATTTTAAAATAAAGATTGAATAGTTACTATAATTGAAACTTACTCTATAAGAGGTAAGAAATGTTACAAATAAGTTGGTAAAGTAATCGAACTAGGAAAATTTTGATTTGGCATAAATAAGGTTATATATATTAGTTATATATTCAAACTCCCCTTATTGAATTTATAACCAGAAAAAAATGATCTTGGAAGATATTTGAAATACTAAATAGAGTTTATATAAGGGATGGACTCAGAAACTATTAATCTGAAAGTTATTCGAGTTGGAAAGAATGATCTTATATGTATATGAGAATAAAACTGAAATAGTTTTGAAACACATTGATTTTAAGGAATTTTGATTTTGGCAAATAGTCAGTTTTGGAAATTGGGTAAACCAAATTTGGAAACTATCGATTTTGAAGATATCGATTTTATATAGATAAAGTTTATATGTGATACATATAAAGAGTATGATTTGAAAGGTACTATATATGTATATAGTATGATATGTTTTGAGACAAAGGTATGGAAAGGCACCCCTATGAAAGTCGAAACTTAGAATAGGAGATCCACAGGGTGGGTTCAATGAGAATTGGGATCCAAGAGGACGTCCGGACAAAACTCAATGAGTTCCTGGTGATCATTTGTTGGGTAGCGTAAGTCCAGTGGTGCTGATGCCTATAGTTATGTTGGGTTTTGCTGTGATGGAAACGTAACCTTCGTGTAACCGCGATCTATCGTAGTTCCATGGTGTAAGTTGAGTGGTAATGGTTTCCTACAATCTACGTTCGATTTCGCTGGGAGAGCGACGTAACATTGATAGATTGTGATCTATGTGGTTTGGTTCCACAGCGTAATTTGAGTGCCAGTGCCTGCTCACAGTCTACACTGGGTTCCACTAGAATAGTGACACAACCTTTGTGTAGCCTGCGATCTATGTAGTATAGTTTCGTTTGATAGCGTAATTCGAGGGGCAGTGATTGCCTACAGACTACTTACGGTTTTGCTGTGATAGCAACGCAACCTTGTTGTAGCCGCGATCTATGGTGTTCCTATGGCGTAAGTCGAGAGGTGCGGATCTCTATGATTTTCTTATGATTTTGCCGGAATGGCGACGCAATCATCGGGTTAACTGCGATCCATGGTGGTAAAGGGGGGGTGATACTTTCCATAGCATTTTGAAAAAAGGGTTTTCAAGTATTTTCATTGGGTGTTGAAATGGGTCTACTAAGTACTTATAGATTTTCAGTCCTACGCCTGATCAACATATGATTAAATTTTTGTAAGAACAAGGATGGACTTGTTAAGTCATCGAGTTATGAAAAATGTTTTAAATATCAAAATTAGTTTGGTAATACTATGTAATTTAAAGTGTTTAAAAAAATTTGTATAATAAAAGAGTAAGGAGTTAAACATTTAAAAATGATTTATTTAAATAATATACATCAAAATTCAAATTCTCATTTCGTTCCTGTTTGAGGACAAAAAGTTCTAAAGGGAGAGGAATGTAACGACCCAGATTTCTGACGTTTGTTATTGGGATAATTAACTGATTTTAATTATTGAAATATTAATTTTTATTAGTCGAATAAACAAATTTTCTGATGTTTAAAAATATCTGAATATATAAATGGATAAAACTATATTAAATGTTGAATGATAAATTTCTGGATATGATAAGTTTTATAGAAATAAGTATATAAACTTCACCATTTAAAATTTAAGATGGAATATCCATATAAGTATCTATAAATATATATATATAAGCTTTATGATGTTTGATAACATATATATAAGTATATAGGTAAACATATATGTATATATATATATGCCCATATGAAGTAATGTATATATAGATAGGGGATAATGTGAAAAAATATATATGTATAAATGATGACAAATATAAGCAAATGTATATATATATATTTATTAAATAAGTGAAAATGTAAATATATATGTATATATAACTATATATATAGGTAAATGAAAATATGTATGAGTATAAATATATATGTGCATAATGATAACAAATACAAATGCATATGGAAATCTCTATATATATACATATATAAATTGTGTATATCTAATGTATAAAATAAATATGTATAAATGCAAGTATAATAGGATAAAATATATATATGCATAACTATAAATATATATATATATATATATATAAATATAAATGTATATATGCAAGGAGACATCATCATGACCAATTTCAAATTCAAGTCACACACAAAAATCAAGTCACATATAAAATCTAATCCACATAATAAATCAAATCAGGCCAAAATTCAAATCACTTGAATTAAAAAAATCAAATCAACCCCTTCTGATCAAATCACCAAAAGGAAAATAAATCAAATATGAAGAGCCTGTACACAAAAGCTTCAGGCACCTATAGCTTACCCTGTACACTTTACCTTCTCTTTATATATATAGGCCGAGTGTTTCTTGTTCATACACATAAAAAAATAAAGTATTGCCATTTAAATAAAAACAACTTAAGTTCTTCCATTTAGAAAATAAAAGATAAAGTGGATAGAGTTAGAAGCAGGAGATAAAAGGTATCTTCTGTTCTTATGTATGGTGAGTACATACTTATCTCGTTAACTGATTTATATATATATATATATATTCTTTGATAGAATGGGTGAATCTTGTTTTCGTGACAAATGTTTATGTATTTTGGGGTAATATTCATGGGTATGTTACGGGTTCACCATGATCAGGCCATCAACACTGTACACCTTCCTAAAGCTACTCTGTTCATGTGTATTTTGTTTAAAACAGTTAAGCTCTTGAACTTTAAAAATCAACATCTCATCACACAAGCAATTTTAAAACTTGAATCCAAAACAAAAGGTGTTTGATTTTGAAAGAAGATCATTTTAAAATTTGTTCCATTCAATTTCGTAAAGCAGAGCCCGAAAAATTCTATTTTACAGTGAATATATCACTCTTGGTCAAAAATTTAACTGCCATAAGTTAATCAGTGGATTATATAGCTGTGGTCGCTGTTGGAAATGATGGTTTTTAAGAGTGGTGTGGTGATTTTTAATGGGGTATGGAAGGTGAAATGGAGAGTTGATCGGTATTGGGGGAAACGGCAAATTGTGGTGATCAAATTGATATCGAGGCTTGACATTGGTCATGTAGCAAGGGATGACGTTGGCGAATATGGAAAAAATAGTTCGACGATTTTCCATTGCGTGATTTGGCCGGTTGAGATCGTTTTAGGGTCTGTTTGTGGTAGTGTTCGGTTTCGAGTGGACTGCGGCGACCTGGGGCAGCCGGAGGCGAGCGTGCTTGGGGGAAAAGGAGGTGTAGATGACGACGACGCTTCAGGTAAGGTTTGGTGATGAATGGCGTACGGTGGTGGCGCAGCGAGGCAATTATGTTGGTTGTAGGTTTTGATGTTGGGTTCAAATTGTCGATCGGAGGCGTTGGCGTGTTTCTTGATGGAGGGACGTGGGGTGGAGGTCGAATGCGAAGTGTGGGGATGGTCGGCGTTGAACTACGGTGATTAGATGGAACGTGCACGTGTACGTGCACGTCTACATGCATTTCACTGGGAAAAAGAGAGGAGGAGGGGAAGAAGAAGATGGGCCGGATGGTAGGCCAAAAGAAGAAAAAGAAAAGGAAAAGAAGAAAAAGAAAAGGAAAATAAGAAAAGGGAAAAAAAGGAAAAGAAAAAAAAAGAAAAGGAAAAAAGAAAAGGAAAAGAAAAGGGAAAGAAGAAAAGAAAATGAAGGAAAAGGAAAAAAAGAAAGGAAAAAGGAAAGGAAAAGGAAAAGGAAAAAGGAAGGGAAGAAAGTAAAGGGGTTGGAGCTCTTTTTGGTGGGCCGAACAAGTAGAGCCGGGCAAATATATATTCATATTTTTGTGTAAAGAAATAGCATAAGTATTATGTTAAAATTTTTAACTTTAAAGTAATTATATATTCCCTTCATTTTAATGATTAACCCAACATGATAGATTTTATATTAAAATCCTATCACCCAATATTTAGTCTAAATTTATGTTGTTAATTTTCTAGAATATAAAGTGTAATTATTTATAATAATTAGAGTAGGTTATAAGTTAAATTCTTCATTGACTTAATCTTACGTAAATTAATAAAATTGGTTATTAATTTGGTTGTTTAATCCTAATTAACTAACAATAAATTGCTTTGGTAAATTTCTAAATTTATACGTAATTTGGTTTAAAAATATAAGAGAATTCAGTTTAAATTGAGTTGATTTAATTCTGATCTCGAATTGTTTAGTATGAGTTGTTAGTCGTTAATTTAGCTAATGATCTATACTTGGCTGGTATTACCTTGGGTATTTATAATTGTCCTTATCTATGCCATTAAGCAGCCAAGCGAAATTAAATGGTTAGAGTAAAATGTAGATACGCTTTTAAGAAAATTTCCATATGTGAATATCCTCACCCTGAATAAGAGTTGTTTATTTTAAACGACTGGACCTTTAACAATTATCATTTAGATTCGAAGAGACCGGGATCGGATATCAGTGCTACCCGGAACCACTTCGATTTAATAATCATTATGAACCTTTACGACTTGGATTATAGAGTCAATATGTCGGAATTGGATTAATTTCACAAATTCAACTATTTTAAATAAGTAATTGTACTTAGACATTGTCATAATATCGATGGATTTCTGTAAAAACATTTGGGTTAAAATAAGATGAAAACTCTTCGTGTTTGTACGAGTTACCTTTGTTTCAAAGAATTTTTATAACTTAAGTAATTTAAATTTAAGTTTGTTTTACTCACGCTGGTTTCCAGCCTGACTCTGGTGTTACTTTATTGCAATGCTTGGGTCAGACCGAGTATTATAGAATTTCAGGATAGGGGCATTTGGGAGCTCAGAAGACGAGCTAGATGGCAGGGGCGTATTGCACGCATTTTTCACTGTGTATTATAGGCTGTATATTCAGCAGTTAGAGATAAGTTATTATAACTGTCCAGATTTTTACATTGGTGATTGTACTCTGATAACCTGTATGTATAATAACAGTTATAGCTTTCTTTTGCATAAATGTTGTTATTGTATATTATATTTTGTTCCACTGCTTATGTGAGAGTCTGTGTTGTTATTTATGTTTGCTTCTTCTATCTCTTTTTCTTCTTAAACCCTAACAACCTAGTATTTCCGGCACTTGATTGCTCGGCACTCTATACAGTGAACGTATTAGTGTCGATTTTCGGGGGTCAAAAATCGCCCGATCGTTACAACAGGGCATCTTGCCACTAACCTCTGGGGTAATTCCATTAACATATATATGGTGGCAGTGGTTCCTTAAATTGGAAATGTTAGATGCAAGGAATATTCGCTACTAATCCTAGGGGTGATTCTCAAATAGAATGTAGTAGGAGAAGTGCATTCGGTTTGTTCTATGTCTGGACAACTTGTATAGAAGAGTGTTTAACATTGCATTTTTAAGATCACATATATTGGTTTTTACAAACGTACATCTGTTTTGTGGGGTAGGAGGTAACCCCTCTTACACTTAACACCCTTCTTTGAGAGGTACGAATTCGAAGGTTTTACTTTTGGGAAAACCAATAGTGTGTTGTTAGAAATGGCAATGTGGCATTCAAAGTAGGATATGTCATGCGAATGGTAAAATATTACCTTAAACCTCACACATCGGTAATGTTAAAAACAGGGTAGATGCGGTAGGGCTAAGTGGGTCGCTCCCATTAGGATATAGCCACCACCTTTCTAGACTACCCTCTATAATTCGAGTTTGTTGTGTATGTGGTGGCCACAGATAGGTCGGGAACGTCCAGGGTGATTGTGTATTTTGTACTATCTATGGTAGAGGTAGGCCGGTTCTATGTTGGTAGAGGTTGGAGCCTCAGGTGCATCCCTCTAGAGTTGTACCGTCGCAAGGTAGTCCCTTACCTTGTCATTGTATGGAATCCATTCTCCAATAAGTGCCTTTATAGTTTTAGTTGGAGAACCTAGTATGTTGGAATTTAATTAATGTAACATTTTCGGCTAAGATTACATATATTTATTTGATAGAGTTTTCAAAGAATGTCATTAAAAATAATATCCTTGATTTTTCATAGCAAATGGTTTGGTTATCATAAGGTAAAAACTTGTCAGTGTTTATATGCGGCGGGGTCTTATGAGACACTTTTTTTTTTAAATATCTGTATTTTGAGTTTTCTCACACCAGTCCTATGACTGACTCGAAGTTAATTTTCTTTTCCCCTCAAACTCTGGGTGCCCTATTTTCCAAGCAGCCAAGTAGTTAGGTAGCTTGGAGCATTTTTGGAGGAGCTTGGAGCATTTTTGGAGGAAGAGTTTCCTCTGTAGATGGTTATCCATTTCCGCTGCATTTGTTTACTGTTTGTATTCTGCACTAGTAGGGACAAAGATTTATAACTGTCCAGGCTGAAATTAGGATAGACTTTGATGTATGTATTTAAAATTTCCACTGTAAAGATTATATATTGAAATAATATATGTTATTCCATTCATGTAAGATTTTGTTCTGTCTTCATTTTCTTTTTACCCTTTAAGATCGATTTCTTTGGCACTTGGATGTTCGACATGGGAATATTATGGACGTATTAGTGTCGATTTCCAAGGGTCGAAAATCTCGTTGGTCGCATTTGGTATCAGAGCTTTGGTTGAGAAAACACCTTAGCCTGATAGGGGTAAAGTCTCATCAAAGATAGGTTTAATAACACCTAGGATGAGTAACTCATTAGAGATAGGCTAAGTGACAACCTAGAATGATTTTAGTGTATTATATTTGAGCGCGTATTTGTTAATGTTATATAATAAATGATTTTTATTTCGAAAAATTGGTAAATGAAATAATTTTACCTAGGATTATATTTTAAATATAAAGTAATATCTTTCAAACGACATAGTTATTTATGTAGTGTTTGGTTGTTAAGGGAATGATGATATTCAGTTATTATCATTGATTGATTGGTTGTTTGGTTTAAAAGTTTAAATATGAACACGTCATGAATTTAGTTTCACGATTTGACTCTGTGGTGCTCGATAAATAATATTTGTTTCAGATTAAAGAAATTTATTCAAGATGAATGATTTTAAGAGTGTTTTATAAAATTAAGTTATTTTATCAATTGGATTTATAAAACATGTATTATAAAGGTATTTTTGAAAAGAATCATATTATTAACTAGTTCGAGTGGCTCGAAAGTAACTAAAAATAGGCAGGAGTTGTGTTCGGATGGTAAACACTTCTCTTAAGTATTCTCCTTCTTGTTAAGGGAATATGCGATACCGTTGGTAGTACCCAAATCCTTGGTATCACTTTTGAGTTACTCGATATATTTAATTTTCTAAAGTTAAAAAGATAATGTGAATCATTAGTTGATAGTTTAATTAGTGATTGTTAATTTTTATCAAGGTGTTTGCATTTAATATTAGAAGTAATAACATTCAGTTATTATCATTTTTTGATTTAACGAACAGCTTGTGAATTATGTTTCATGATTTGACTATAAGGTGTTTGATAATAATGTTGGGTTAAGGATAATGAATTTATATAAGATAATAAATGAGCATGTTGTATTAAAGTGTGTTTTACAAAAAAAAGATATATAGTGATATTTTGAAATAATAAAATTGGTATTTGAATTCTTAAGAAAGTTGATTCAAAATAAAAGTTATTTTTAAAAATGAGTGTTTTAACAAATAATGTTAAGCTAAACTTGGTAGAAGATTTTAGTAAAGCCTGTTTTATTAAAAGCTATGTTTTTTGTGAAACTTTTAAAAAGAGTATTTAAATTAGAAGTATAGCTTTTAAAGATATCTTCTAAATGAGGGTTAAAAATATTTGGTACATGATGGCCTTTTATTGATTTTGATGATTGGATCTCTCTATGAATGGAAAAGGGGTGCTTCGTATCGGGAATAACCACTAGTGATAGGGAAAAAGGGGAAGGACTTATAAAAGATCAGATGCCTACATTCAATCAATTGATTCTTTATGGTAGAGAATAAAAACGGCGCATGGACTGTACTCGAGGTTCGGATCAATGTCCCTAGAAGCAAGGAGTATGCCTGCGTGTTCTGACTATCACACCGTAAAAACCTAATTCAGCTCTACGTAAGATAGCCAAAGAATGGTTGACCAATCGACATGATATATTTGCTCACATTCTGGGCGAAGGTCATAAAAGTTTAGATGGGATTTTATGAAATATTTTCACAAATAATTTTGTAAAAGGAATTTGATATAACTAAGTACACATGAGATACGTAGATCATTTCTCGCACGATTTGGCCTAAGATTCGGATATAGGACTTTGATATCTGAAAAGAATTTATCTCTCGATGCTCGATGGAAAACATTGATGAGGATTTGTAATCGGATACTTACATTTTCTACCATAGTTGAGAACTATGCAAGGAAAATAAAAGCTTCTAAGCCTGATCAAAGTCCGCACTAGAGAATCAGAGGATCAATACTAATTCAGAAAAAAAGTGGTATATTCGAATTTAAGATTGAATCATATAGTGTGTAGAGATAACCCATAAGAATAAAACGCGTTCTTATTTAAAATTTAAAATAATTTTTTCACCAGGTTTTTGGTTAGGTGTAATTTTGGAGACGGACTTCTTTTAAGGGGGAAAGTCTGCAATGACCCGTTGATTTATCACTTTGATAAATTATATTTACATTTGAAATATTCAAAAACAAAATTTTATAACACAAATTATAATTTTTTGAACCATAAATAATGATGGTAAACTTTTTTTAAACGTATATTAACTAATATGGATATTTGGGGGTTTTCATCGGAAAAATGATCGAAAATCATTTTATCAATAAACAGATTTTTAGCCATCAAAAGTCGCACACAATTTTTTTTTACACACTTATTTCTTCATTTAATCAAGAATATGTAATAAAAAATTTATTTTATTTTTGGAAATAAAATGCCTTTATGACATCATTAATAATGCCATCATTTTTACATAATTGATTTTTGAATTTAAATTGAGTTTAAATGATCTAATAATTATTTTAAATGATAATAATTCATTTTAATTATTATATAATGATAGTAAGTGATTTATAATAGTTTTATAAAAATATATACTTGTTTTAAAAATATAAGAAAATTCATAACGCTTTGTCGATACGACAACACTTTTTGTAAACGCTTGTTTAATATTGTTTTATAATTCAAATGTGATCGTTTCAATTTATTACTAATAATAAGAAATTAATTTTCAAGATTTGTTTACAGATATATATAGTTTAAAAGAGAAGTAAATATATGATCGGAAATCGGATCCCGGATTCGCAACGGTTTGACCAACAAAAGTTGTAATCGAACACTACACTATAGGTTGTCATATATGACATATATATGCATACATACATGTCATAACACACATATAGACATAAATATACATATAAGAAGGTACCATGTACATTAGTTATTTACACAAGGTAAAAGTTATAAACATCATGATATTTACTTAACCAAATCCAAACAAAACTCACCAACACTAACAAGCACATGGAGTAGCACATTGGGTGGCACATGGGGGGGAAGTCATGGCTAAAGAATGATATGAGGGGTGCATGATGATGTTGGGAGATATTTTCACTTTTACTTAAGTGATAAGCTTCCAAAATTCTGTAAATAGCACCCTACCCCCTCACTTATTCTCATACCATTTCTCTTTTTCTTTCTTCTTCTTGAGATATAATAGCTCTTCTATAATGGCTTCCAAGCTTTGGAAAGTTAGAAAAGTTATGACAAAGTAATGTCAAAAATATATACATATAATTTATGTTGCTACCACCTCAAAATCAAGTGCCAAAACCCTTTCGAACTCTTCAAAACCCACGACACGGGAATACCGTGGACGTATTAGTGTTGATTTCCATTCACATAAGATTTTGTTCTATCTTTATTTTTCTTTTTACCCTTCACGAGCGGTTTTTTCGGCACTTGGATGTTCGGCACGGGAATACCATGGACGTATTAGTGTTGATTTCCGAGGATCGAAAATCCCGTTCATCGCAACCTTTGTGTACATTTTAAACAACATTTAAATGTTTAAAACATTTTATTTTGAAAATGTATAGTAAATAAGTAATATAAAAATAATAAGAATTAATTAGTATAAATTATAGTTTAAAATATGAAGTGATGGATATGAAGTTTGGATTGATATTAAAAGATTTCTTAAGTATAAAGATTAACAAAAGTACATGATCCATGCTAATATCCTCCATATTTTCATAAGTGTGATGATGTAATGGAGAGGGGTGGCATGTGTATGAAGGAAAGGGAGGGGGTGGGATAACGTGACACAAAATGGTGGAGGGTAATGGAACAAAGGGTATTTAGATAATTTACTTATTTCATTTTGTATAAAAACAATTTCTTTTTTTTCCTTTCTCAATATTCATTTCATTTCCCATTTTTCAAAACTACACTTCTTTTTCAAGCTCTCTTTCATATTTCCGTGGCTTCTTAAAAAATTAATTTATTGTGATTTAAAGTTAATTAATTATTTACTTATGATGTTTAAGTAATTAATTTATTGCATAAGGGTGTTTGTGACGCCCCACCTCTATACCCACGCTAACTAAGAACACTACGATGTAGTGCTGTCAATTAGCACGGAGAATAAGGCTGTGGAGGAGCGACCATCCATGTAACTTCTTTTTGCGAGCACCGATATGTCAGATAGAATAGAATGCATATCTTTTAAGGAGGAAATCCGACATACCGATACAAACACAAAGCTATCACACGGTGGCTATATATAATCTTCGGAAACAAACATAGAAATAATCATAACATAAATCAGTCACAGACATCCATATCACAAAGGCGGAAGAAGATATGAATAAATATATAACACATGAAAGTGTACATCAGAGTAGTGATCAGAAAGATCCATGATAATACAAAAGAATAGCATCACGTGCTATACAAAAGAATAAGTACATTACATAGAGTCTATATCTCAAATGTGTACATCCAAAAATTACTAATCTATGTAGTTAGCCAAAAGTCAGAATAATCCTGAAGAGAAGTCAAGCAGAAGCACCTGTAACATCTCGGTCTGACCCGAGTATTATTTATAAGAAAATAATAAACGGATCAATCTACCTATAAATATCAGATGATAAGGTATAGGATAAATAATATGGCATGAACATGTAACAACCATAACGGCATACTACTATAAGTATGTAAATGATAATCAACAAAAGATCAATCAATATCACAAGAATCTTCTCAAAGATAAAATAGGGTATCATACCCTAAACTTGTATTCATAACAAGTCAATAACACATAAATTCACCAATGCACAAAAACTGATATCATATCAATGAAAATCATGAAAATTGGTGAAGCACAAAATTCCAAAAATCAACACCAGAAATCCAGAAAACACATAAAAAAAGGGGGGACGGCCTAACACATGAATGAGAGCATGAAAACTCACCTACGCGTAAAACACATGACGAGAAGCTATCTCATGGAAGCTATCCATTAAATTTTCACACAGGAATGGCCCGAAGACCATGGGGTGCTACCCCATATATGTGATGGCGAAACATCACAAAAGCAGGGTCTAGTCTCCCTCGTAGACAAAGAGACATCGCTCAATCGCTAGTCTAAATCACAAAAATGATTGTCATGATCATAAGGAAGCGTCAATTACACTAAGCCAGTAAATATATGAGTTTAGATTCATGTCCCATAACCACTAGCTTAACTTAAATATTTACGAACAAACTGTAGATCTTCACTAGGAAATCGTCACAAAAAGGGTTCAATCAAACAAGTCCAAGAGCTAACCGACGAAGTGAATGCAAACGTTTCATACCACTCGTTTTACTAAGTCGTTTAAGTCGATTTCTCATCCGAGTGAAGTAAAGGCTTGTATATACTAGTAGATTGGAAATCGATTTGAGAAAATGAACTTTTGATATTTAAAATAGTGTTGAAATCGCTTTGATGAAAGAGTTTTGATATTTACTACTAGTATTAAAACCTTCATATATCTTTAAAGTGACAAGTCATAAAACGATTGTTGAAACAATCTATCACAAAAATTCACATTCGAAGACGTGAACAAAATCCAAGGAAATCAGCTCAAAATGCATCAAAGTGGAAGTTCTGTTGAATGTTTTTCAGATAAGATCGCCAACGGAGGGGGGTCCAGGGGGGTGGCAACCCCCTAGTTGGGGGTGCGGGGGCAACGCCCCTGCTACGGTGTTCGACCTGCGACTTAAGGTCAAGCTACCTAGTGAAATAGCAGGGGAAATATTAGGTCGGAGACGACCTACGACTTAAGGTTCCACGACCTAATCCATATGACCGACTCAAGGTCATACGACCTAACAGTTGCGAGCTTGCGGAGTTGGCATGGCCGAGCGACTTAGTAGAAGCAGCGACCTACGACTTATAAAGGTAGACGGTTGAGCGACCTATGACCTAACGATTTAAAAGCCAACGACCTACGACTTAAGAGGCATACAACCTACGACTTAAGAGCCATACGAACTACGACCTAAAATCCACACGACCTACGACCTAAAGCCAGGAACGCGAATATGATGGCCGTGACTTTTCCACGCGCGCGAGCTAATGATGCCGAACGACCTATGGAGGGCAGAACGACCTAACAGCAGTTTTTCACCAAAAACACTAGAAATTTGGGTTTTTCGCCAATCCAATCCAAACCAAATGCAAATGTTGATGCTAAAGTGATAGGGAATCATTCCCAATAGTCCAAGATAGTTATAGACAAGGATGTGAGATAAAAATCTCACCTTTTCACTAAAATGGATGAAGATGGAGATTGAAAGCAAGGAGAAACAATCCAAAGCTTGAATCCACTATCTTCTACTTGAATTTGGAGTTGAATCTCGGATTTGAAATAGAATTTGAGTTTGGAGTTTTAATTTCTCTTTCCCACCACCATTTTTGACAAAGCTTGAAGTGTTTGATAAAGTGAGGAAGAGGGTTGGGCTTAATTAAGAAGGTGTAGTCCAAACCAAAGTCAAAGGCGGGAAAAAGTGACGAAATTTCCACTTACTCCAAACATGTCGAAGTGTATGCTCAAAAAGATCGCAAACGTCATTTTGAACTCAATGGGAGTGGTCTCGAGTCCTAATTTGATCGTATGCAAAAAGTAGCTTTTCGGACCAAAATCCGATTAACGATAAAATATTTAAATATAAAATCGATAAATATGCGGGTTGTTACAGTGTTTATAAGTGATGAATTATTTTATAAAAAGGAATATACTTAGTAAAAATGATTTATAAAAATGGGGATTTACAAATGATATTTTGTAAAGGAGATATTAAATTATATTTTGTGAAGGAGTTTTATAAGGAGTTTATAATTCATTTTAAGAGATTTATAAAAGAAGTTTTATAAATTTTGTAACGATCTGGAAGAACACCTCGTATTTAAATGTTTGTATCTAGGGTTTAATATGATTAAATATGATTCTATAGCCTTGTTTAACACTTTTTAATTAATAACTAATGTTAGAAAACTTGTTTTTAAAATGTATTTACAAAAATATGTACTTCTAATAAATACTAAAAATGTGAGCAGAAAATATTTTGTTAAAAAACAACTTTTTATCAAATAAAAGTTGTTTGAATATTTTTATACTAGTATGATAACATATGATCACCTTAACAAGTAATTAAATCTTCCATCATCTAAGCAAAAATTAATTAAACTAAGTGTAGACATAAGGTGCTAAAGGACCCTTAAATCAAGGCTTAAACCAAGAAGAGGCAATTATGGCCTCTTCATTTCTCAAGAGGGTTTAAGGGTCATTAGCCATTCATTATCAAGGCTATAAATGAGTGGGCAAGGCCTCTTCATTTCTTCACCAATTCACTTCTAAATCAATGTCTTCACTTCTTCCCCTCTTCTTTTTTTGGGCCGTGAGCATGAGAGGCAAATATAGCCTTATGCCGTGAGGTATGAAGGAGAAGCGAGGCTATGGCCATGAGCAATATGGTAGGGGAGGATGGCTTGGGCCAAGAGCAAGGAGGGAGGTGGTGGTCTTGGACGTGTGCAAATGATGGAAAGAGGAGCACATGCCGTGAGCTAATGGAAGGGGAAGAATGGTTTTGGTGCTTGTTTGAACATTGGTAGGAAGATGGTAGTGTTTGGTTTGAATGAAAGTAAGTTATCTTACCTTGAATGAAAATAAAACTTGTTAATTTGCTTGTTAAAAACTTGTCAATCTTTGATTGCTAAAAACTATGATAATAGACCCTAACTAAGTAAAGTTATAATCTCATATTTGTGTGCTTGAACAACATGTTATTTTTGTAATTATTGTAACTTGGGAGGTCTTGGTTTATGCGATTGGATGGCATTGAATACTGATTGAATATCGAATTGTCCATATAGCGATAGTCGCTATAAACGCACTTTGAATTCCTTAACTTTTATTAGTGTAATTTGGTGATTTGCAAACATATCTTAATATAACTTGTTTTGATTGTTATATACACTTCTATAAGTGTTTCGAAAAGCAATGGATATGTTTGGAAAGTTATATAAAATGTAAACCAAAGTTATAAAAGTTAATAGCAAAATAGTCGCTATAACAACACTTTAAATTCCTTGTTTTTGGAAAATAACGTTTATTTTTGTAGAGACTTCCTTTGAGTTTCTTTACTATTATAACATTTAAATAATATCTTGTTCTTATTGTAAAATTTTTGGAGTTTAAATCATTTGATAGTTAGTTGAACGAAGTGGCAAAAGTTATAGCGAAATAGTCGCTATACGAGCACATTGGAAAAATACCTTGTTTTCGGAAATTTCTATAAAATAATTAAAAGATATTCTTTGAGATTTTTCTTTATGGGTTTCAATTACCCAAAGTATACTAAGTATTGTAAAATTAGTGGATCAAAATCATTTATTTATGCATCGAAAACTTGGTGCAAATTTGTAGCAAAACATGTTAAAAACATTTAACAGAACTTTAGACAGCATTTTTGAAATGCTATCTTTGCTGCTTGAAATCATAAATTATGTTAAAATGATATTTAAATTAAATATTTTTCTCTAATATTTTCAAGTATTTTCTAAATTATATTAGATTTTTTTTAAATTGGTTTCATGTTTAAATACATTTTTAACAATTAATTATGAATTTTTAAAGCAAGTGGTTTTTATAGTAAAACGTGTTTATTTTGGTTTACCAATTATTTTCAAATTGGTTATTTTTATATAATATTCTATACTAATAAATATAATATATTTTTAAGTAGTTTTAAAGTTTTTTAACATATTAATAAGTATTTTAAAGGTATTCCTATATGTATACAAGTTTTGAAAAAGGTAACTGACTAGGGTTAACACTAAAAGTCGACAAGTAGACTTACCTATTTATGAGATTCAAGAATGAAGTGTCTAGGCAAGGCTTTGATGCAACCAATGGTCAAAAACTTACCTGAATTCACTGTTGGATGATGACTAATTAAGTTGAAATGTCGGAAATGAGTTAAGTATACAAACATTGATTTGTATAAGCAATAATTTTAACTAGATAATTGATTGGTCGACTATTGAACTTAACCAAATATTATTAACTTAGATCTTTAAAAAGAATGTTTTAAAGATGATATAAGTAAATGAATAGTTTTGGGTTGTAGTAAACAATGTTTTAGTAACATTTATTTTTAACCATTATTATTAATTATGCTTAGAAGTATAATTAGATATTTACTAATGGATATTTAGTTGATAACTATAAGTAAAATGTTTTGGGTTTGTTGTGACAAACTTTTAAGTAACAGGTGTCTTTAACACCTAAATGTAATTAAATCATTAAAATCAAGTTTTAAAAAAAATGGTGAAGTGTGAAATGGTTTTGGGTTGTAGTAAACAATGTTTTAGTAACATTTATTTTTAACCCTTATTGTTAAATATACTTAGAAATATAATTATATATTTAATAATGAATACTTTAACGTTAAGTATAAATGACTGTTTTGGGTTGTTGTGACAATGTTTTAAACAATGCTTGTCTTAAACCCTTAAGTACAATTAAATCAATAAAAAGCATGTTTGAAGTGAAATGTTTTTAAAGTATGAAATGGATTTGGGCTTGTTGTGACAATGTTTGAGTAACACTTGTCTTAAGCCCTTATAAATGTAATTAAACCTTTAAAAGAGAGTTTAAAAAAATATTAAATGTGAAGTGTTTTGGTTTATAGTAAACAATGTTTTAGTAAGAATGGTTCATGAAAATGGCTGCTCCTCCTCCCCCTTTTCGTACGTTTTCAATCTGACCCCCCCTGAATCCCCATCGCCTCCTATCTTCCTTCCATCTCGTGCCACTGTCGCTCTCTTCGTCTTCTAATGCTGAAAAAGAAGGTGCAACTGCCACAGCAGTCGAGTCTACCCTCAGATCTGGAACGCCAATCTTCTCTGACTCGCTCTGGCAGATCCTTCGCAAATTCTAGCGTTCATCTTTCATCCACTATAGAACCTGTTACGGCATTAGCTGCCTCTATTGATCGTTCATGTGTTTCTGATTCAATTCCGATGGCAAATCCATTTACCTCCTTATTGAGTGACATTGAAATTGGTGCTCGCTCAGTTGGATTAGGTAGCTTCGCCCTCTCAGGCCTTAGTGGGCCTACTACTAGTCTATCAAAAAACGGTGAGAACCTCGTTACCTCTTTTCTTGCTTCTGCCGCAAACGAACTATTTGCGGCAAAATTGGTCACAAACACCCAATTGTCGATGGAAGCACCAGTTCACAGCCACAGATCACAAATAACAAGTATGTAAAGAATTAGAAATGAAGAACACTTAGAAAAGTAAGAGGAAAGCAGTAAAGAACACAGAGTTTATAGTGGTTCGGCAATCCGGACTACGTCCACTTTTAATTTGGTGCTTTCATTGAGAGCTTGAACTCAGGAATTCTACAACTTGGACTTCGGATCTGAAAGCTTAAAGACTTGGATATGGAAAGCTATGGCAAGGCAATCAACAAGAAGACAAAGAGCTAAAAGGAGTCAACATGAAGGGAGTCAGGAGGCTTCCTCTAGAGCAAATCAGACCTCAATCTTCATCACCCGGGATGAGATGGAGATGATGATGGAAGCTATGCAGGAGGGAATACTGAAAAGACAAGAAGAGATGATGTAGAACCTACTCCAACAAGCTGGACAAACAAGAATGCAGAATCAAGGGCACGCTATTGCAGGAGATGATGGAGATAGAGATCAGGAGCATGGGACAACCAGAGTTCAGAATAGAGCAGGACTGTCAGGAGCAACACCAGATCTAGGGGGCACCCACCCAAAGCATGTTGATCCAATCCCGGGTAGGGTACCAAGTGGAGCGGTGTAACACGGCGTCGGTAGAGGAATGGATACTCGTTCAAGAGAGCAGATTCCTGAACTCCCTCGTGAACTCGGGGGGTAGATTAGAGGTGACGGACAAGAACTACGGCTCGGCGACAACAACAGATTGGCGGATATGGTTAGACGAGCCATGAGAGGCGGATTAGTGAATAGAGACTTGAAGGATGTGAATAGGAGTCCCTTTGCTCCTACGATCAGGCAAGCCAAGACCCGCCAGATTTCAAACTACCAACAATGGAGACGTATGATGGGAGAACGGATCCCACTGTTCACTTGACGAGGTACATGAGGCATATGGAAGTACTGGGGCATCGGAGGAAGTCATAGCGAGATGCTTACCTCTGTATTTGACGGATATTGCAACATTATGGTTCAGACAGCTGGAGAGTAACTCTATTAGCACGTGGATGGAATTGATGGAAAGGTTTATGAGGCAGTTTTGGGTCCACATAGCCAGACCCAAGAATGTGATGACTTTAACATCAATGAAACAATGGAAAGGGGAGTCACTTAGAGATTTCTTGACCAGATTCAATGCGGTAGTGGCTTCGATGGACCAACCTGATCCATTGATGGTTTTAATGGCAGCAGTTTCGGGAATCGCAGACAATTCAGACTTCAAGATATCGTTGGAACGGGACCCACCGAGGGATATTAGGGAGTTCTATCATGAGGCGGAAAGATTTCTAAGGTAGGAAGATGCGCAAGCTGAAAGAGAAGGGAGAGAGGTTGAAGCTTATGCGGTAAGGGATGGAGGTCCACCCAGAGAAAACCCAAACAAAGACGATAAAGGCAAAAGGAAAATGAATGACAACGGTGACACTTCTAAAAGGCCACGGAGGGAGTCAAAGTTTTCTTCTTACATGGATCTAACTGAAAATCTAGAAAGAATTTACTTGGATACTCGAGGGCACCTCCAGTATCAAAGGCCGGCAAGAAGGGAACCTTCTAATTACGAGCGGGCATCGGGAAGGTATTGCATATTCCATGAGCTAGATGGGCACAGCACGAACGAATATGGGCATTTAAAGGATATCGTTGAGGAGCATGTAAGGAATGGTCATCTACTACAACAATATGTAAGGAATCGAGCTATGGCAGTGGAAAAGGAGCGGTCGCCGCCCGCCTCAAATGAAGATGGCGTTGGATCTAGGCAACGTCAGCTTGTTATAAACTAAATAAATTTGTGGCGTTGAATAAGTGATAGTGCTTGAAGTAATATGTCTAAGTCGCTTACACATATATGGGATTGAGGATGGTCCCTAGGCATGCTCTGAGATGATGACAAACAATATTGCTCAAGTCTATGAAATCCTGTTTTCTTTCTATTTTCCTACAAACTTTGGTTCTTTCTTTAGTTGCACGAACATTTGTTTAGTTTTCCCTGTTTTTTGAGACTTTCAATTTGTTAACTGGATTCTGTAACAGGTGGATTTGGATTAATATAATAAATAATACAAGTCTCACGATTACGATCCCGACCGGAGAGACAGGGTAGTAATCGCAAATGATGAGTCCCTTCACCGGAGAGCGATGGAATGGACTCAAAGCACAATATAAATGTCCTCGGCCGGAGAGTCGGAGCCGATGAATATAAAAGTCCTCGGCCGGAGAGCCGAGGGTGGTGAATATAAAAGTCCTCGACCGAAGAGCCGAGGCCGGTGAATATAAAAGTCCTTGGCCAGAGAGCCAAGGCCGGCGAATATAAAAAGCCTTTGACCTGAGAGTCGGGGTCAAAGCAGGATAACGCGACCCGGCGAAGTTTATGGATTTGAAGTCAAACCCCGAGAGGTCATGGATTCAGATTTCGGTTTGGGATAAAAGGACCCGAAGAGGTCCTGGATTTGGCAAAGGACTCGGAGCGGTCCCAAATTTGAAAATCAACTCAGAAATGTTGTGGATTAGGCTATTGGATATAGATGGATTAAAGCTCGGTTGAAGGATTCAGATAGCTATGGAATTGGCTAGGGATTTGGTTACTGGATTCGGACTCGGAAATCGACTTGGAGCAGTCGCGGATTATGAATCGGATAGTATGACTATGGATGAAATATGGACTTCCGATGTTGAAGTCAGAACTTTTCAAAACACGCCTTCTTACCACAAGGCATATTTTGTGGGGAAAATGTTATCCCACCTTTTGGTCAAGGCCAGGATATCAACAAATTAGCTGGAAAGGATGGATATCAGAATTGGAGATCGATTGGAAGCAAGGCTATGATCGATGTTGTCAAAATTTGGCCGAGCTCCAATTAGGACGAGATCGATTAGAATGAAGAACAAGGCTAGAAAAGGCTATGTTTCAAATTTCAAGTCAAACGGAGTTCATTTGCTCAAGAAATTGATGGATACGTGCACAAGGATATCCCATTCGAATCGATACGAATTCGTATCGATCGGCATGGATACTAACAC
Source organism: Allium fistulosum (assembly GCA_030737815.1). Lineage (NCBI taxonomy): Eukaryota > Viridiplantae > Streptophyta > Magnoliopsida > Asparagales > Amaryllidaceae > Allium > Allium fistulosum. The sequence goes on from CM060904.1 coordinate 479,423,992, forward strand.
GTCGTTCGTATCGATCCGCATGGATATGGACACGTCGTTCGTATCGATCAAGAAGAAGGGTGATATTTATTTCGAATCAATACGTGTTTGTATCGATCAAGATTTGATCGATGCGAATAAGATCGACACGAACAAGTGAACGCGAAATAATGGATGCGAAGCACATCTTGGACACGAACGAGAAGCAAGCATTATTCTAAGGAAGAAGCATTCAACTCGGCATAAAAAATGGATCGAGACTTGAAAATAGAGCCACGTTTCCAACAAGCATGTGCATGGTATCGATACGAATCAGTATCGATACAAAATTGATCGATACGAACTAAACATCTCAAGAACACTCTAATTTGTATCGATCATAACTCGAGATTTACGAGTCCAAACGACACCAAATTTTCACCGGATCTTACATACAACCTGAAGAATGTTCATGCTCAATTTCGACTCGGTTGGGCCAAATCTTGATCGATACAAAATTCATCTGTATCAATCACAAGTCAAATGCAAACCACATGGGATCGATCGCGTAAGCCCACCTACGTGCCAGAAAAGGTCTCCTTAGATCTGAGCGAGATATTTGCAACCTACGCCTATAAATAGCATTCTAGAGCCTATAGAAAAAGGACTTTTTTTTTGTTCTTCTGCGTCGAGATCCCGCCGACACCTTTGTTATACTCGGATTTTGCTGTTGTAATCAGTGGTAACTCGTTGTAATCAGCAAGCATACATCAATAAAATCATCAAATTCAAAGTGGACGTAGGCCGAATTGCCGAACCACTATAAACTCTATGTTCTTTACTGCTTTCCTCTTACTTTTCTGAGGGTTCTTCATTTCTAATTCTTTACATAATTGTTATCAGTGATCTGTGGCTGTGAACTGGTGCTTCCATCGGCAATTGGGTGTTTGTGACCAATTTTGGCGCAAAAATGAACCTACTTGGTCTAAAACTTTGGTTGGTCTTCCTTGTGAATCCGCAAATGATTATGGTGTTAATTGTGATTTCGTTCCCTTTGCTAGAACGAATGATGATGGTAGTTTATAGGTTGCGCCTGCCGTTGTTGTATGTGACCCATCTGAGATATGCACGCAAGCCGTTTGCGATAATGTTAAGTTGAATTTTTGTTTGCCTGTTAGACTTGTTCATGCTCAAGTGCCCATTCCTGTAGCACCCTCTGTCATAGTTCCTCCCACTCTCAATTCCTCTGCTACGTCTCCTTCTGCTCCAAAATGGTCTTCACTTTTTAAATCATTGTCGTGCAACGCTGGAGAGTATGTTCCTCGTTCTTTTGTTACCGAGGAGGTTAACGGGTTATTGATTCCTCCTCCTGAGGTCATTCAAGCTGGCGAAGACTTTTTGGCTGACTATCTTGTGGGATTCTTTCTTGACTCGAATCCGCCTTACCATATTGTTCGGGCTCATTGTAAGAATCGTTGGAAACTTTTAGGTGGTCTCCAGGTTCAATTTGATAACTCTATGTTTTTCTTTCAGTTAGCTAAAAAGGATGAACGACAACATGTGCTTGAGGCCGAGCCATCTTTCTTTGAGGGTAAACCTCTAATTATAAATTTTTGGAGTAGGTCCGTTGATAGTGTTAGGCATCAGATATTATCTATTCCTGTTTGGGCGCACTTCTCTCACATTCCCTCTGTCCTTCAATAGCTGCTTGGATTGAATTGGATCGCTAGCTTGGTTGGAGATCTTAAGTTTTTTGATTCGAACACAATGGCTAGAGGTAGGATTTTATATGCAAAAGCTCTGATTGAAATTACCCCTTCCATGCCTCTTCCTACTAAGCTCAGATTATGTCCGTCTGATGGTCAAGTAGCAGAAATTGATGTTACTATGGCTGGAAACCTGATATTTGTGAGATTTGTCACTCCTTTAGTCATGTGGCGCTCTCTTGCAAGCAACTTCCTCCTCCCGATTCTTCAGGTGACCCTCCTATTCCTATTCCGGATAAGATCCCCCTTCTTAGGCCTTTGGTCGGTAGGTGGATTCCTATGTCGTGCCCCACTTTACATGTGGACCCCAGTCCCCGGCCTAATGTCCCTGTTGAGATCCGTCTAGTCCCTGATTGTAACACTGATGTTGCTCCTTCTCCTGACATTGGTGTGTCTTCTTTTATTCCTGGTATTCCTTTTGTTGTTTCCGCCATCACGTCTCCCGTGATTGAGAGGAACTCCAGAGAGAAGATTTGGGTTCATTTGCGTTCTGAGATGCGATGTTGTTCGGAGTTTGATTGTTATTATATGTTTGTAGGTGGAAATGGAGAGATGAGGAGGTTATTTTATCATGTAGTTGGGAATGGCCTTGTTCTATCATGTGATGGTGAGGATGGTGATGACAATAAGGTTATTTTCGACGATGGCACTTTGGATCGAAATTATATTTACTCCTCTGATTCTTCAGGGTTTGATCCAGATATTGCGACTCATTTCTCAGGATTTCTCCGTGTTATGGGGCCTAGTCCCGATGTTGTTGACAATGGTCCCCCTCTCGGGAGGCTGTCTAGTTTTTTTGATTGTACAGTGGAATGGCCACTATAAAACCATATTAGTTGTTCTATGCATGTGCAGAACACCTATTTCTTTCATTTATATACAGTGGCACGGCCCACTATAAAGCCGGCTAGCTTTGCTAAAAAAATGAATTGTTTATAATTTAAAGTGAAAAAATATTATAAATATAATTAGATCTTTAATAATGGAATTTTAAAGATAATAACAAGTATTGAAACTTTTATAAAAGATATAAAAGTATATGTTTAAAATATAAAAGTGAGAAGGGGTTTATAGTAACAATGTTTGAGTAACATTTTTTTAACCACTTTGATTATATTTTTAAAACTAAGTAATTCTTGTTAAATGATTTGGAATATACTTCTACCATTGAGATAAGTATATGAATACTTTTAAAGTATTGAAAAGAGTATAAATGAATAGTAAGACAACAGGATACAAGTATATATCTTGTAATAAGTGAAATTATATATATATATGTACAAATATATATATATGAAAGTTTTAATTAATAAAGGAGTATTAATTAATAAAGGACGTTTTGATTAATCAAAGAAGTTTTATTAGATAAAAAGGAGTTTTACTAATAAAAAGGGTTTTTAATTAATAAAGGATAAATTAATTAAAAAGGGAACTAAAGTTGTTTAAATGAGTTGACCGTGTTTTGTATGAATTTATAGTGCTTGTATATTTACTTGCTTATGAAAAGTATACGAGACTTAGATCCCTTATGTGATCATTCATATTATTATTGAATATGACCACATTCATCGATTCGCTCTTGCAGAGACCGGGATCGGTAAGTGTTCTTCTTATCAAAAACCACTTTAAGACTGAGGTACGTGCTCTATCTCTGCGAAGTGGATCCGTTCAAGATACCGGAATCTATTTGGGGATTCGTGATTTCTTCGAGTGATGAAGACTCTTGTGAAAGATGTCGAACATAACCTCAACATCGGAAAAATGACTAAACACGGAGTAGGCTACACAATCCAGGGGTTTTGCTAACCCAAAGGAGTACATTAACTCCATTATCAAGAGTATGCTTATAGATGTTGCGTGCGGGGAGTTGTTGATAATTAGGTTCCATGTGGTTCATGTTTACATATTCAAGCGTGGGCCAGTTTTGTTTTTCTTATGGTATATTTTATCTAGAGATATATAATACTCAGAAAGTATCTTCTGATCCTTATCATAGGAGATCCACTTTAGTTTTAAGCCGAAGGCATCTCTATGGAAAATCCATTTATACAAACGTGCTGTAACAGTTTTAGATGTACTCTAATATGCTAAAATGTGAGATACAAGCATTTCAGCTATGTTATATATTTATTTTAAACCCTAAACATTATTATAATATCAATATATTTTCTTATGAAATGGCTTGCTTATCATAAGGTAAAAACTCGTCCATATTTATTTATGGCATTGTCTTACGAGATACCTTTATTTTGAAAGGTTTTATAACATTAAATAATCCAAATGATTTGAGTTTCGCACGCTAGTTTACCAGACTGATCCGGGTATTATTTTCTTATTATGCTCGAGTCACCCCGTGTATGTTTCCAAATTTCGTTAATGTTCATTGGAGCTCTTGGAGAGGAGCTGGATGATTACCTACCATAGTATTCTTATTTTCATCGCATTAATTTTTGTATACTTATCAGCAATTGTAAGGACAAACTGTTATAACTCTACAGGCTGATGATAGGTTAATATACTCTGAATGTTGTATGTATATTAAAATGCTCTTTTTGTAAAGATCTTTTGAGGTATTATATGTTATCATTATGCAGTGAGATTCTGATTTTTTTTTCTTCTCCACTTTCTATTCTATTTTCTTTTCTTCCTTTTCTTTTTACCCTAACAATAGGTCTTTTTTCCACTTAGATGCTGGGCACGTGAATACCGTGGATGTATTAGTGTCGACATTCGAGGGTAGAAAAGGACGGTCATTACAAATTAATTTGGAGATTTATAAAAGAAATTATAAATATGAAATGGGCTTATAAAAAGAAATTTTATAAAAGGAATGAGAATTGATTTTCATAATTAACCCTTCTTAATTAGGATGGTATGGAAACATTCTTTCCATATGTAACGTCGAAGGATAAGTGGTTTGGTTTATAGTAAGAAATGTTTTAAATGATATTTGTTTGGCCTATTTAAATGTGAATTTGGAAAAGTGGAAATCTTCCTTAAGTTTTGTCAATATACTTATACCGTTGACATAATTATATGGATATATTTTCTATGTATTGAAACTAAAATGGATTGTAAATATATTTATACCGGTGAAATAAGTATATGGATATATTTTCCAAGTATTGAAAGGAGTATAAGGGGTTTGTGAAAATATCTTTTGTGTAGGTAGTTTGAATCAAAAAAAAATTGGAAAGTGATTTGATTAATGAAAGATTAATTAATAGGGGCTTAGTGGATTCCACATGGAATTAAATCTATGTTTGGCTGTTTATTTAATTGATAGTTAGATAACCGACTATCAAATCTTGACCAATTTTAAACTCTAGAAATATCTAGGAGAAACATGAAAATTGTATGGTATGGTTATCTTTCTTGATGCTACTGTATGTATAAATGCATTGTGTTCTTCTAGGACATAAGAAAATCCGTCCACTTAAACGGTTAGAAGGTGATCTCCGCTCTTATGTCTTGTCCGTATATTATCAAAAGAAACCAAATCGAGTTTACCAGAAACCGTCGAATGTTGGTTCGAAGAGACAGGGATTGGATAAGTATGAAATATCTGAAAACCACTTTGAACCAACTTAAGCATTCGAATTGAAGACATCTTGAAGATGATGAAATCGAATATGGAGCTTTTGAAGTGCAAGGGCTACTTGCTACTAATCTTGAGGGTGATTTCACAAGGGATGTAGTAGAAATTATGCCTTTGGATTACTCATATCTTGAACAACTTGTATGGATGGATGCTTGCATTGCATTGTTGCCTGGAGGGCGGGTTAGCATTCCAAGTGGGATTGCTATATGAAAAGGTAAAGCGTAGCTGCAACGACTCAGAATTTCACTGCTTGTTTTGCGAATATTTAATTAATTTTAGATATTCAAATAATAAATTTTATAATTAAAATAAGACTCTTTTAAATTGTAAATAATGATGGTGAAATAATTTTCCTAATTTGCTTACAAAAATATTTAATTCGAAGAAAAATCGAAAATGTGACCGGAATTCGATTTTCGAATTTTCGACTTTTCATCATCTAAAAGTTTTCAAAAACAATGTGAACTCTAGTGTAATTTAATACAAGCATTTATAAAATTAGTTAGGATATGCTTTGATATAAATGTATATGCTTAAGTATGTAAAGTATGATAAGACTTTTTATGAAATAAATAAAATAAAATTTAAAGAAGTAAAAAGTGAAGAAAAACATTTGAAAACATTAAGTACAAGAGGCATAAATGCATGTTGGTGTTGGCTCTAAGAAGGGAGACATGATGGATGTGAGGAGCATGAAGTGGAAGGGGCAAGGTTAGGTGGCAAGCAAGGTAGTGGAGGGAGTGTACTAGGGGGTACTTTGGTAATTTTTTAAATGCACATTATATAAAAGCTTCTTTCTTTCTCCATGCTCATTTTTAATTTCATTTACCAACTTTTGTTTCTCTTTAACAAAGCTTCATCTTCATTTTAATGGTTCCACTTTATTTTCTAATGTTAAAAATCGTTTCTTTTCTACTCCTAAATTAATAAAACATTTGTTTAAATGCCTCACTTCTTTACTACAGCCCTCCTTCTCCTTAAAACAAACCTATATCCACCTCTTAAAGTCATGGCCGAAAATATTAGCCTATGACTGAACCATTTTAACATCCTAAGGTCACCAAAAATCACATTTTTCCATAAGCAAGCTATGTTCTAGGTAGTATGCAAATCGTAGTGGAAGTTCGGAAGGTTTTGGTTAACTTTTTGGTGAGTTAAAGCTCACCCCTTTACTAAAGTTTCTAACTTTATATACGATGCTTACTTTGTTGGTAAAATCATTGCTTGTTAGTTGAATATTGTTGTTGATTTGTGTGTGTGTATCTGTGTATGTGATTTTGTATAACTTGAAATTTGAAGTCAAAGTTAGTAAAAGTTGCAAGTTAGGATTTCTGCTTGTATAATGATGTTATGGCCTATACATATATTTTTAACCATGCATGCAATGTTGTAGGTTAAAGATGGGGTAGCAATTTAGCTTGTTGAATGTTGCAACATCAAAATCCCTTGCTTTCTAACTTGTTAACTTATGGATTTTACGAGAAAAGTTTATAAAGTTTTAAACTTTAGTTTATGTTTTCAAAAAGCTATATTCAAGTTTATAAAAGTAAGTTAAAAAAATAAAGAAAGAATTTTGAAATTGATTTGGAGAATAAATCAAGTTTTGAAATTACGGGTCATATAGCAAAAGTCGATATAAATGCAGTTCGTTAAAACAAACTATTTTACAAAATTAGAAATGTTTACATTTAAGTATTATTTTGAAAATCTTTTCCAAAACACATTATAAGTGATAAAAAGTAATTATTATTTAATTAATAATTTACGTATTTAATAATTGTTTTATTAATTAATATAGAAAGGTAATTAATACTTAAGCGTTAATTAATTAAGTTAATTATAATTAGTTAATAATTAAAGGTTAATTATTAATTATTTAAGAATGAATGATTATTTAAAAATATTTCTTAAAGAATAATTATTTATTTATAAAAGGGTTTAATTATTAATTAATTACTAATTACGTTAGGATTTAATTAAAACTTAATTAAGATTTAATTTATTTTTTAATGAGGGTTTGAACTATTTTTTAATTATTAATTAAAATTAATTTTGATTTAATTATTTATTTAATGATTAACTATTATTTAATTATTCATTTATGGGATAATTATTATTTATATGTTTGTTTAATAGTTAACTATTATTTAATGATTAATTTAAAGGTTTAATCATTATTAAACATATTTAATTATTAAATAAAAGTTTTAAAGCTTTAAACCACTTTATTTCTAAAGATCGGTTTTGTTTTTAAATTAAACTCTCTTTTAAAAGGTGTTTTAATCTAATGGATTTCTTTGTTGATTACCCTTTCGTAACCTCAAATGAATATGAAATCCGTTGACATCTGTTTAGCAGAATAAATCACCATTTTGCTAATTAAGTTATATTTGATGTCGGTTAGCATAACAAAACACCATTCTGCTATTATAACTTAGACATGTGTTGAGCAGAACAAATCCTAGTTATGCTATTTTGGTAACTTGGACATTTACCTATAAGTTATTTGATTGTTATTAGCAAATCCCTCTTACATATCTCCTTGTTATGTAAATACTCATGTCATAACTTGAAAATATAAACTCAATTAAATGAGAACCATTAGGGTCACTAGGCCTCTTTCCGAACTTGTGAAGTCAAATATTTAAATTTTATCCTTTCTTGGAAATGGTTTAAAGTTATTATCATTTCAAATATGATACTTAAATGATAATTAAGAAACTATTTATTTAAAAATGTTTGAAGTTAATTTATTACTTTTGAAATGATGGTTTAAAATCATTATTTCATTAATGTGGTTTAAAGATAATTAAATGAAGGAATGTTTAAATAATAACTTGTTTATTAAAGATATTTTAAATAATTAATTGTTTATCAAGGAACTTTATCGATTAAAGTTTATTAAAGAAGTTTGTTTTAAATAAGGAAAGTTTATAAAAGAGTCTTATAAATGATTTTGGATATTTATAAAATAGTTGTATAAATAAAATTAGAGATTTATAAAGTGTTTTATAAATGGATTTGGAATTTAAGCAAAGGAGATTTTCATAACAGAAAGAGATTCATTAAAGGATTTGTTGAAGAAATTTATAAAAGAAATTGAGATGGGATTTCCCCAAATTGACCTTCTTAATTTTGGTGGTGTAGAATTTGTTCCATACATAACACCGAAGGAATAATGTTTGGGTTCATCTTTATCTCTATTTCTTTTTAAATAACTTAATTTCAATCCTTTTATTATGATTTTGAAATAAGAAATCTTTAATGATGTTTTGTGAATATACTTATGCTAGTGAGATAAGTATATGAATAATATGATAAATATTTTGGAAAGAAATATGATAAATATTTTGGAAAGATATTTAAATAAATAAAGATTTATTTTAAGGCTTAGTGGTTGCTATGGGTAATTAAATCTTTGAATTGTTGTTGTTTGTTTATTTGATAGTTAAATAACCGACTATCAAATCTTGGCCAGTTTTGAGTTAGGAAGTAAATAAAAGGTTCGTGTGTTCATACGGTTTGAGTTCCCTTGGGAGAACTCATGCAGTGAAATGTCTCCAGCTTTAAGGGATATATTAGATATCTCTTTAGGACTCTGGTATAGTCTGCTTACTTCCGAAAGAACTAGGAATGAGCCAACTGGAAATTATCGGTTGTTGGTTCGGAGAGACCAGGATTAGATATGTTATCTGAAAACCACTTCAAACCAACATGAGCGTTCGCATTGTAGACATCTTGATGATGTTTCAAAAATAGATTTCTTTGAAGTGCAAGGGCTACTTGCTACTAATCCTAAGGGTGATTCCAAAATGGATGTAGTAGAGGTAGTGCCTTTGGTTACGTTCAAATTCAAAACGAACTTGTATGGAAGAATGTTGGCATTGCATTTCTGCTTGGAGGGAAGTGTTAGCATTCCAAGAGGGAACTGCTAAAGGAAGGCAAATTGTTAGCTCACAAGCCTCATACCCCAGAAATGGCTAAAACAGTGTAGATGCAATAGGGTTATGTAGGTTGCTCTTATAAGGGTGTTTTATCACATTTCTAGATTATCATATTATGGATTTGGTTGTGCATGAGAGCTCTTTATATAGGTTGGGAAAACCCAGGGTGATGACATATTCGGTACTATCTAAGTTCATGGGTAGGCCAATTTTGTGTTGGTAGGGGTAGACCAAGTTCAGGGCCTGACCCCGGTACATTTTATCTAGTGATGTAATGTATGGAAGGTAGTCTATTACATTGCCACTGTTGGAATCCATTCTCCAATAAGCATCGTGCAGACTTGATTGCATATCTATTATGCTGGAATTTAATAGTGTAACAATTTCGGCTATGATTCCATATTTATTTTAAACCTGGACATTATGATAATAACAGAGGATTTTATATAGAAACGTTTTGGTTATCGTAAGGTAAAAACTCATCTGTGTTTATGTGCGGCATGGTCCTACTAGATACCTTTTATTTTGAAAAGGGGTTTCAAATGTAGAAATCAATATGATTGATTTTATTGAGCTTTCTCATGATGGTTTACCAGACTAATCCGGACATTATTTTCTTATAATGCTTGGGTCAGCCCAAGCATCACTAGTACAAAAAGTGCATAATGCTTCGCCTCATTTGCATCGGTTGAAGTAAAAGCTGATGCAAATAGAACTATTTGCATCAGTTCTATCTTAATAACCAATGCAATTGGTACGTGGAAAGAAATAGATAATAAAAAAATCAAATTTACATCAGTTCTCACCAACAACCGATGCAAATAGTTTTAGTCGCATCGGTTTTAAAGTCAACCGATGCAACTACATGTTGATGGCAATATGAAATTTAGGTGGGAAATAATGAAAAATTGGCTCCAAACCAAAAACAGCTTATCTTCCCCAAAATTAATAAACGTGTTCTATCGTTTCTCTTCTTTTTTCGTTCAAAGCAAAAGAATTCCCGAAATTAAAAAAGTCTTCTTTTTCCAATCCTCAACAGAATTCCCCTCAAACAAATTCCAAATCAGAATTCGCCAATCAGTTCATGGTATTGAAGCTTCAGTCTACGTGGGTATGCAATTTGAGGATTGCGCATGTGAGGAAGTGGCGTTATCGGAGTCGAAGTTGAGGTTGCTGGAGGTTGTGGCAATGTTATTTGAAGCAATGAATTGGGAAGTAATGTCGAAGGTGGCGGGTGAAGTACCGTGTTCGAGTAGATTTGTAAATCGAGTCCCTATTTTGAGTCGTCTACTAGAATACGAGGGAGGTAAAGCACCCCGCTTTTTGAGTCGAAGCCTGTATCTGCAAGGCATTTTGTGCTGCTTGCTTTGAATTTTACTCCTGCTTCATGTAGTTTTACAGCACAACGGACTGGAAACGTGCCTTTGGATGGAGATGAGGAGGGAATTTGACAGTGGTGATTGGGGATGAGCAGGCTTTGACGATGGAGATCGAGTGCATGCAGGCTCAGGTTTGTGTTTTGCACTGTTTCATTGATTCTTCCGGTTATTAGAAGTAGTAATTATAATTACTTCCTTGGAGTAAGCGTTATGGAGTTACACTACAAATATACAATTCTCTGACTAAACTTTAGCCTTGGAGTAGCATATATAGTTTTGACTCATAGTAAAGCGGTGGTGGTTTCATTTCAGCTAATTCTATAATCTAAAATATGGTAGAGGTCAAACCAAAAAAACACATATGCTTTAATAATGGGAGTTATTGACTGCAGCAACCCTCAAAATGCATGCAACAACATATAAACTTGAACATGCACGAATTGATCATTTGAATGATGGTGTATTCTTAAATTCTGATGACAATTAGGATAGCAAAAGTACCTACAAATTTATCTGTTCACATATTCTTTAGTGATAATTCATTTTCTTCAAAAGACAGTCAATTTCTTTGTATTATTTGTATTGTAACGATTTAAACTTGAACTGAGAGTTTGGTGATTTCCAACTTAATGTCAATTTCTTGTTGGCCAAAATACAGTTAATCAATCATTATATATGAGGGTGATAACTGTTTAGATTATTTGCTGTGTTGGAAATGAGAGTTTTGAAATAACTAAAAGACTTACCAGGTGACTTACAATAGGGATAACATTTTTGTGATCTGAGAGAACATCCACAACAGGCTACCTAACCTGCTCTATGCATAAACCGTAGGAATGATATACTACAGGCTGTAAATTGAAAAGTGAAATAAATTGATTACTAGATCCCAGTTATACTCCATGCATGTTGTGATGCATGGCTACTTTTTAATGAAAATCTCTAGTCATAGAAAATGGGAAAAAGAAATTGAAGCTTTTATGTTTTCGTGAAGAGTTTCAATGCAAATATCACGCAATGCAAAACAAAAGGAAAGTCTAATGCACAATAAATTTGTTGTTTTAGCAGCAAGTTTTAGCATCATAAAAAAATAGTTTGAAAATTTCAATTTAAAAGTCACCAAATGATTTATTCTATTGTTTGGATCTTGAAATCAAGAACCTTACAGTCCAACTTCTGGATTTGAGAGAAGGTCAGATTCTCCAATCCTAGTTTATACATGTTCTCATCAACTATATATTTTCTTATCATAACATATATTTTTTGGCACTCTCTTCCATAACCTGCAGATATCATAGTTCGGGCAATGGTTCTTAGATCCGCCATGGCGACTACAGAATCCGGATCCCTTATGCTTGAACTTGCAGAAAGAATCTGGTAAAACTCTTTCTCTAATCTTTTCATTGCTGTTTGAATTAAATGTTGAGCATGTACCAAACGGCTAGACTTTGATTTATTACTCTCGGAGCAATCTTTGGATGAGAAGTAAAGCATGGCATGCTACAGATCATTTACGGCCTCGCAAAATTTGTTTGCCTCTTCTCTTGTGTTGTCAAAGTACAGTGTATTTAGGTTAGAATCTTTAGATAGAGGAGAGTCGAGATTCCATTTGGAAATGATTAGTTCGGCAGATAGAACGTTTTCTTCCATTAGTGTGGTTGAGAATGTTTTATGTGATTTGGGTGAAGAACTTTGACGGTGGTTTGTTTTTTGTGGATTTTGAAGAGGTCAAATTCAGCATCATAAATAGAGTCGTCTACTAGAATACGAGGGGCTTCACCCCGCTTTTTGAGTCGAAGCATGTATCTGCAAGGCATTTTGTGCTGCTTGCTTTGAATTTTACTCCTGCTTCATGTAGTTTTACAGCGCAACGGACTGGAAACGTGCCTTTGGATGGAGATGAGGAGGGAATTTGACGGTGGTGATTGGGGATGAGCAGGCTTTGACAATGGAGATCGAGTGCATGTAGGCTCAGGTTTATGTGTTGCACTGTTTCATTGACTCTTCCGGTTATGAAGTTTAGCACCAGGATGTTGATGTAGTAGTCTGTGTTTTCCATCTCCTGCATGTATTTCTCTGCATCATCCCATTGTTCATCTCAAATATTATGGTTCAGAATCAAAGCAAGGGTACACTAAGAATTGTGTACTGATTTAACCTTAGTTGAACTAGTGCACTTTTATAGTTTTAAATCCACTAAAATGCACCGGAATGTTCATATGGTACACAATTCTTAGCTTAACCCTTTTCAGATTACCAAAACAAATTATCCGGTTCTTTGATTCCAGTGTACATCTCTTGGCCTTAAATTGTAGGACCAATTTGCATTATACTTTGTTGAAAAAAAAACTGCATAAAACTTTCCAAGATATATATATATATATAATAGTTTTAAAACAATACGAATATTTACTTCAGGCTTTAAAATAGGTTGAAAAGCAATTAGTGTCTTCAGTAGAAATAAAGGAAGTTGATTTTCAATGAGTAGCAAATCCAGCCTGCAGTTTGGGTAATTAAATCAGGCTTTAAAAGGAAGTTGATTTGACCTTAAGGTAATTAAAAAGTCTATATAAATAGTTTTTTTAGATCAACTTAATAGTCACATAGGAACATTATAGCCGATCCTGTTGTTTGGGTGCCTGCAGGTAGCAGTGTGCGATGCACAGAAGGGATGCCCATGCATGTTGAGGAATTTGCACTTGAGAGAGAAAGAGCAGATATGTTTCTACAGCAAAAATGACGAACATGCAGCAGAGACATGATGATCAGGAGGTATAGTTGAAGTCACCGGGGTTTAAAGAATCTGGCAAGAGCATTGAATAGAGGCTGAAATGGCGATGAAGAGTGTTGTACACTGAGGCAGCTAATGAAGTGAGCAAAAACGCAGAGAAGTTTGGATAGCATGGAAGGACAGAATTGCAATGCAAATAACAAGAGCATAATACTGAGAGGGAGCTGAAGCTTGAAACCCAGTTAGACACTGATGCATACATTTTGATCATCTGAAGATTATGAATTCAACAGGTTAGTGACTTAATAATCAATTTACATTTCAAGCAGTTCACTGCAAATGTACTATTTGGAATACAAGTGCTGTCGTATTATACTGCAACCTCGCTAGAATTCTGCTGCATTGTTTCTATGTTGCTTGCTAACTTTTGTTTAACTTGTATTATCATGATCAAAAATTGGTCAATGCCACTTTTATAAGGTATTGGACATGATTAAACAATACAGAGACTTAGGAGAGAATATTGTTTGACATTTGTTCTATTCGTTGATACAATAAAGCAATGTTTGAGAAGGAGGTGTTGTTTGAAGCGATTGAGCGTGATTTAATTTGTAAAATTTGTAAACCAAAGCAGAATTTGTAAATGATATTGAAATAATCTTTTTTTAAATTTTTTGTGTATGTTTTTTCTTTTATATATATATATATATATAAAGATTATCAATAATATATATAGTATATTTGAGTACTGTAATAATGGTTTCTGAGGGATTAGTTTGCATCGGTTGTTATAAAAAACCGATGCAATAGAGGGATTAGTTTGCATCGGTTTTCAACAACAACCGATGCAACAAGTTCCTTTGTTGCATCGGTTTTCATTACAACCGATGCAACATGGGGGCTCTGTTCAAGCAACCAACCATGATATTTTGCATCAGTTGTTAGTAACAACCGATGCAAAAGGGACCTTTTTGCATCGGTTTCAGAACTGATGCAAAAGTGTTAAGCATGTTGCATCGGTTGCATATGCATCAGTTGTTGAACTGATGCAAAAGGGGGGTAAAAAACCGATGCAAATGGCCTGTTTTGTAGTAGTGCATATTTTCTAGATTTAGCTAAATCCTTTGGAGCTTTTAGGAGACGAGCTGGATTCTCCAAGATGTATTCACGTACCTTCTATTCTTCTGTTGTTTTGTTTAGTTCTTGTTTGTAAATATCAGCAATTGTAAGGATAGCCTGTTATGACTATCCAGGCTGATAATAGGTTAGTGTACTCTAATGTTGTATGTAATAAACGTAATTTCTTTTTGTAAAGATTTTATGTATATTATATATTGCTCATCACGATGTGAGATTATGTTATGTCTTCTTCTTTCTTCGCCCCCAAATGACCTATCTTTCGAACATTTAAATAAATCGTTATATGAATACTGAGGATGTATTTAAGTGTCGTCTTTAGGTGCAAGAAAGATAGATCGTTACAATATGGTATTAGAGCCTAAGTTGAGTGAACACCTATGCCTTGGTGGGTTAAACTCATTACAGATAGGGTTAGTAATGCCCTAAATTAAGTAACTCAATAGAGTGGCACTAGTAACATCGTAGAATGAGTTTGAGTGTATGTATAAAGTTTGTATTTGTTAATGCTATAAAAATATTTTATATTGTGTTGATTTATTTGTTGAGCGGTTTATGAATTTTGGACGGTACAGAAAGTACAGCTGTATCGATAGGGATTTCTAACACTTAAAGTAGACAAACTGACACCCTATTGTTTTGAAATTGGGTAAATGAAATAATTTTATCTAGATTACATTTTATATATGAAAATAATAATTTTTAGAAATTAATATATTTATATATGGTGTGATTGGTTGTTAGAACGATTATTCAATTATTATCAATTATTGTTGATTAATCATGCTCGTCCGGTCTTAAGCATTTACTATAGTCTATAGATTTATCTATAATCTTTCTTTTTAAAATATGGGTTGGTAGGTAATAATTTGGAGAAACATTGAAACGAACACCTTATGAATTAATTTTCACAATTTGACTATAAGGCGTTCGATGATATGTTGGGTTAAAATTGAATATTAATATAAGGTGTTAATTAAAAAGAAATATTTCAGATGTTTTATAAAGATTTGATTTTATAAATTAGAGTTATAAAATATTTTTTAACTGGAAGGAATTTTGGAGAATGTAAAATCCTGGTGTTTTTGAAAAGAATTTCCAATGTTTTTGGAGAAAAGGTAATAATAGTATTACCGAAAAATATTTTATAGTATAAATATTTTAAAGGGAATTTGAGAATAATATTTTCTTTAGAAAATCCAGGGAATAAGTCTCGATCTGTTTTGTGATGATCTGAATAATCTTCTAAGTGATAATTAGATGTTTGCTTAGGTGGATGTGGTAGTGCACTTAGTAAATTATTCACTTTGTCATTGTATGATCAAAGCGAGTTCGAATCCAAATGAATCCAAATGAATCCAAAGCAAGCAGATGATATATATTTTGTTGAAAACTATTTAGCTTGAAATATATATAGTATTGTTTCAAAAAGGGATTCGAAATGAAGAAGTTATAATTAACTAGTTTGAATGAATCGAAAGTGACTAAAAATGGGCAATAGATGTGTTCAGATGGTAAACCTTTCCCTTGAGTATTACCCTTCTTGGTAAAGGGATATATGATACTATTTGGTGGCACCCAGTTCCTTGATATCATTTTTGACTTACTTGGACTATATGTATATTTTCTAAAGGCTGAAAATAAAGTATCATTTCAAAAGATTTTTGAAATAAAACTCGGCTATTTGGCTTCTAAGTTTTCAAAATAAAAGGGCATTTTGATTAAAGAGTGGGTTAATAAATGAAGTTTTTAATCGGGCAACATTTAATAAGGAGGTTTAACAAACTTTGTTTTATTAAACCATGTATTTTGATTTAAACATCTAAGAAGTGAAAAATCATTTGATTTTATAGGCCCAGATAATAAATATTTTTACCTTAGACGTGTCAAAGGAAAAGTAGACTCTAGGATGGAGTTTGGATACCTACATCATACTCTTCTTAGCTACTTACCAGACCGAATAAGTAAAGAGGTTGAATTGGTCAACTCGGTTTCGAGACCCAAAATTATTGTGGGTCAACATCTGAATAGAATGAGGAAAGTCAGATTTAAAATCAGATGTTTTGTATACATTCTTAGGATGTAGGAGAATATTATACAAGAAAATAAATTAAAATAATCTTATGAAAAGGTTTCATAAATAAGTTATGTCATTTTAAAATGTTGGGCCTAAATTAGAATTTTATGAAATGTTTTCATAAATATTTTTTGGACGGTAAAATGTAGTTGGGTAGTAAGAACCTTTAGATGCATATGTAGGTTGTACGTAGATCATTTTCCTTTCTCACGTAATTCTCGATCCAAGATTCGAGTACATGACTTGAGGTGTTCCACACCGTTCCGAATAAGGATTTATCACTCGATTTTTTACGGCGGACACTTGGTGAGGATTCTTAATATGGAACCAAAAGTTTTCTATCGTAGTATACGGTTATGTAAAGATAATGGAGGTTTCTAATTAAGAAGCCTGATCAGAATCCGTACTAGGAAGTCGAGTGAGCGATACTAGTCAGAAGTGAGGCTATGTATTCAAGTAGGTGATCGAATCAGATTTTGCATAGAAATGATCTATGCACATCATATGGATTGATGCATAGTGTTAGGTATTCTAGGGTTTGTTTGTTTTGCTGCGTTAAGGTTGTGGTAAAATTTCGAGGTGGAAATTCTTTTAAGAGGGGAGAGTGTAACGACCTGGAATTTCACTGCTTTGTTTTGCGAATATTTAATTAATTTTCAATATTCAAATAATAGATTTTATAATCAAAATAAAACTCTTTTAAATAGTAAATAATGATGGTGAAATAGTTTTTCAAATTTGTTTACAAAAATATTTAGTTGGAAGAAAAATCGAAAATGTGACCAGAATTCGTTTTTCAAATTTTCGTCGTCTAAAAATTGTCAGAAACATTGTGAATCTAGTGTAATTTAATACAAACATTTACAAAATTAGTTAGGATACGCTTTAATATAAATGTATATGCTTAAGTATATAAAGTATGATAAGACTTTTTATAAAATAAATAAAATAAAATTTAAAGAAGTAAAAAGTAAAGTGAAACATTTGAAAACATTAAGTACAAGAGGTATAAATGCGTGTTGGTATTGGCTCTAGAAAGGGAACATGATGGAGGTGAGGAGCATGAGGTAGAGGGAACAAGGTGAGGTGGCAAGCAAGTTAGCCTAGGGTAGTGTACTATGGGGTGTTTTGGTAATTTTCTAAATGCACATTATATAAATGCTTCTTTCTTTCTCCATTCTCATCTAATTTCATTCTTTCTCCATTCTCATCTAATTTCATTTCCCAATTTTTGTTTCTCTTTAACCAAGCTTCACCTTCATTCTAATGGTTTCCACTTTATTTTCTAAAGTTAAAAATCATTTCTTTTCTACTCCTAATTCATGATATAATTTATTTAAATGCCTTACTTCTTTTCTACAACCCTCCTCCTTAAAAACAAACCCATATACACCTCTTAAAGTCATGGCCGAATTTATTAGTCTGTGGCCAAACCATTTTAACATACTAAGGCCACCAAAAATCATATTTTTCCATAAGCAAGCTGTGTTCTAGGTAGTATGCAAATCGTAGTGGAAGTTCGGATGGTTTTGGTTAGCTTTTTGGTGAGTTAAAGCTCACCCCTTTACTAAAATTTATAACTTTATATATGATGCTTGCTTTGTTGGTAAAATTATTGCTTGTTGGTTGGATATTGTTGTTGATTTGTATGTATATGTGTGTGTAGTGTGTATGTGTATCTGTATGTGTGTGTGATGTTGTATAACTTTAAATTTGAAGTTAAAGTTAGTAAAAGTTGCAAGTTAGGACTTTTGCTTATATAATGATGTTATGGCATGTACATATGTTTGTAACCATCCATCAAAAGTTGTAAACCAAAGATGGGTAGCAATTTAGCTTGTTGAATGTTGTGACATCAAAATCCCTCGCTTTCTAACTTGTTCACCTATGGATTTTCCAAGAAAAGCTAATAAAGTTTTAAACTTTAGTTTATGTTTTGAAAAAGCAATATTCAGGTTTATAAAAGTAAGTCAAAACATTAAAAAATAAAATTTAATTGATTTTGGAGTATAAATCAAGTTTTGAAATTACGGGTCATATAGCGATAGTCGCTATAAATGTAGTTCGTAAAAACGAACTATTTTACAAAACTAAAAATGTTTACGTTTAAGTATATTTTTGAAAGCTGTTTTCAAAATACGGTATAAGTAATAAAAAGTAATTATTATTTAACTAATTATTTATCTATTTAATGATTTTTTTATTAATTAATTTAGTAAGGTAATTAGTACTTAAGTGTTAATTAAATAAGTTAATTATAATTAGTTAATATATAAAAGGTTAATTATCAATTATTATTTAAAATTATTTTTTAAAGATTAATTATTTATTTATTAAAGGGTTTAATTGTTAATTAATTACTAATTAAGTTAGGATTTAATTAAGACTTAATTAAGATTTAAATTATTATTTAATGAGAGTTTAAACTATTTTAAATTATTAATTAAAGTAAATTTTGATTTAATTGTTGATTTAAAGATTAATTTAAATGTTTAATCATTATTAAATAAAGAGTTTAAAATGTTATTTAATTATTAAATAAAAGTTTTAAACCACTTTATTTCTAAAGATCGGTTTTGTTTTTAAAGCAAGCTCTCTTTTAAAAGGCATTTTAATTCAAGGTATTTCTTTATCGATTGCCCTTGAGTAACCTCAAATGAATATGAAACCAATGACATCTATTTAGTAGAATAAATCACCATTCTACTAATTAAGTTATATTTGACATCTCTTAGCAGAATAATTCTTCTAATATAACTTGGACATGTGTTGAGTAGAACAAATCCCAGTTCTGTTATTTTGGTAACTTGGACATTTACCTATATGTTGATTGATTGCTATTGGTAGATCCCTTTTACATATCTGGTTATTATGTAAATACCTATGCCATAACTTGGAAATATGAACTCAATTAAATGATAACCATTGGGGTCACTAAGCTTCTTTCGAACTTGTAAAGTCAAATATTTAAATTGATCCTTTTTTGGAAATGGTTTAAAGTTATTATCATTTTAAATATGATATTTAAAGGATAACTAAGTAATAATTTATTTAAAAATGTTTGAAGTTAATTTAATACTTTTGAAATGATGGTTTAAAATCACTATTTTGTTAATGTGGTTTATAGATAATTAAATGAAGGAAGGTTTAAATAATAACTTGTTTATTTAAAGGTGTTTTAAAAAATTGATTGTTCATCGAGGAACTTTATTGATTAAAGTTTATTAAAGAAGTTTTTTTAAATATGGAAAGTTTATAAAAGAGTTTTATAAATGAGTTTGGATATTTATAAAAGAGTTTCATAAATGATTTTGGATATTTATAAAAGAGTTTTATAAATGATTTGGATATTTATAAAAGAGTTTTATAAATAAAATTGGATATTTATAAAGTGTTTTATGAATGGATTAGGAATTTAAGTAAAGGAAATTTTCATAGAAGAAAGAGATTTATTAAAAGGATTTGTTGGAGAAATTTATAAGAGAAATTAAGATGGGATTTCTCCAAATTGACCTTCTTAATTTTGATGGTGTAGACATTTGTTACATGCTTAACACCGAAGGAATAATGTTTGGGTTTATCCTTATCTCCTGGTCTTTTTCGATAACTTAGTTTCAATCCTTTTATTATGATTTTGAAATAAGAATCTTTCATAATGTTTTGTGAATATACTTATGCCGGTGAGATAAGTATATGTATAATATGATAAATATTTTGGAAAGAGATTTAAATAAATGAAAGATTTATTTTGAGGCTTAGTGGTTGCTATGGATAATTAAATCTCAGAATTGTTGTTTGTTTATTTGATAGTTAAATAACCGACTATCAAGTCTTGGCCAGTTTTGACTTAGGAAGTAAATAAAAGCTTTGCGTGTTCATACAGTTTGAGTTCCCTCGGGAGAACTCATTCTGTGAAATGTCTCTAGTTTTAAGGGATATATTAGAGATCCCTCTGTGACTCTGGTATAGTCTGCTTACTTTTGAAAGAACCGGGAATGAGTCAACTGGAAATTATCGATTCTTGGTTCGGAGAGACCGGGATCTGATATGTTATTCAAAAACCACTTCGAACCAACATAAACATTCAAATGGTAGACATCTTGATGATGTTTCGAAAATGGAGTTCTTTGAAGTGCAAGGGCTACTTACTACTAATCAAAGGGGTAACTCCAAAGTGGATATAGTAGAGGTAGTGTCTTCAGTTTCGTTCAGACCTAGAACCAACTTATATGGATGAATGCTGGCATTTCATTTCTACATGGAGGGCAGTGTTACCATTCCAAGATGGAACTGCTAAAGGAAGGTAAATCGTTACCTCATGAGCCTCACACCTCGAAAATGTCTAAAGCAGGGTAGATGCAGCAGGGCTATGTGGGTCGGTCTCATAAGGGTGTGTCATCACCTTTCTAGGTTATCATATTATTGATTTGGTTATGCATGAGAACCCTTTATAAACGTTGGGAACAACCAGGGTGATGACATATTCGATGCTTTCCAACTTCAGAGGTAAGCCAGTTCTGTGTTGGCAGGGGTAAACCAAGTTCAGGGTCTGACTCTGGTACATTTTATCTAGAGATGTACTGTGTGAAAGGTAGTCCCTTACCTTACCATTATAGGAATCCATTCTCCAATAAGCGCTGTGCAGACTTGTATACCTATTATGTTGGAATTTAATAATGTAACAATTTTGGCTATGATTCCATATTTATTTTAAACCTAAACATTATGATACTAACGGAGGATTTTATATAGAAATGTTTTGGTTATCGTAAGGTAAAAACCCATCAGCGTTTATGTGTGGCGTGGTCCTACGAGATGCCTTTTATTTTATAAAGTGTTTTCAAATGTAGAAATCAATATGATTGATATAACGATCTACCTTTCTTACACCTAAAGACAACACTTAATACATCCACAGTATTGGTGTGTCTATCATTTAAGTATTCGAAAGACAGGTCATTTGGGGTAAATAAAGAAGAAGATAGAATAAAATCTCAAATCGTGACGAGCAATATATAATATACACAAGATTTTTACAAAAAAAGATATCATCTTTATTTATACACAACATTAGAGTACACTAACCTATTACCGGCCTAGACAGTTATAACAGCCTGTCCTTACAATTTTTGATATATTACAAATTAGAATAAAACAAAAAAAAATAGTGGAAGAATATAAGATATGCAAATATATCCTGGAAAATCCAGCTTATCTCCTGGAATCTCCAAAGTGTCCAGCTAAATCTGAAAAATGTGCTCGGGCTGACTCGAGCATTTTAGGAAAGAACACTTGGGTCAGTCTGGTAAAACCAACATGAGAAACTCAAATCATGAGGAATTTTATTTATTTAACTTGTTAAATCCTTTAAAATCAAAGGTATCACGTAAGACCATGCCGCACATAAACACGGATGGGTTTTTACCTTAAGATAACCAAAACATTTTCTATAGAAAATAAAGTGATATTATGATAATGTCTAGAATACAAATACATATTAATCATAGCCAAAAGTGTTATATTATTAAATTCCAGCATAATAGGTATACTATCATCCTACATGGCGCTTATTGGAGAATGGATTCCAATAATGGCAAGGTAAGAGACTACTTTCCTAAAGTACACCTCTAGATAAAATGTACCTGGGGTCAGACCCTGAACTTGGTCCACCCCTACCAACACAGAACCGATCTACCTTTGAACTTGGATTGTACCGAATATGTCATCACCCCGGCTGTTCCCAACCTTTATCGAGAGCTGTCATGCATAAGCAAATCCATAATATGATAATCTAGAAAGATGACAACACACCCTAATGGGAGCATCCCATATAGCCCTGCTGCATCTACCCTGTTTTAGCCATTTCCAGGGTTGTGAGGCTTGAGCCAATGCTTTTACCTTTCCTCTAAGCATGCCATCTTGGAATTCTAACATTGCCCTCCAAGCAGTAATGTAGTGCCAGCATTCATCCATACAAGTTCATTATGGGTCTGAATGAAACCGAAAGCACTACTTCCACTACATCCATTTTGGTACCACCATCAGGATTTGTGGCAAGTAGCCCTTGTATTTCAAAAGCTCTGTCTTTGATTCCATATTCTTGAAGATGTCTTCAATTCGAAATGCTTGAGTTGGATCGAAGTGGTTTTTGGATAATTTATACTTATCTGATCCCTGTCTCTTCAAAACAACATTCGATAGTTCCGGTAAACTCAACCCCAGTTCTTTTGGAATTAATCAGACAATACATAGGAGCAGGGATCACCCCCTAACGTTTAAGTGGACGGATCTCCCTATCATTTGTCCTAGGAGAACAAAACTAGATTTATACATATAGTACAACATCATCGAAGATGACTATGCCATATAACTCATATGTTTCTCTTAGATATTTTCGAAGTTATATTTTGGTCTAGATTCGATAGTTGGTTATTTTACTATCAAATAAAAAAACAAGCAGCAATTCAGATATTTAATTAACCATAGCAACCTCTAAGCCTCAAAATAAATCTTTCATTTATTTAAAACTCTTTTAAAAAGTGTTTATCAAAAACATTCATATACTTACCTCACTGACATAAGTACATTCGCAAAACATTTGTAAAAGATTTCTTATTTCCAAATTGTATCAAAGGATCAAAACAAAATGTTATTTAAACTAGAGATAAAGATAACCTCAAACAATATTCCTTCGGTATTAAGTGTGGAACGAATGTCCATACCACCAGAATTAAGAAGGTTGGTTAAAGAAGATCCAATCTCAAATTCTTTTATGAATTTACTTCTATTAATCCTCTTAATAAATCTTTTTTATTTATGAATCTCCTTTACTTAAATTCCAAACCCATTTATAAAACTCTTTATAAATCACCAAGTTAAATTTATAAAACTCATTTATAAATATCAAAACCATTTATATATCTCTTTATAAATCTCCAAAATTATTTATAACACTTCCTTTATAAATATTTAAAATCATTTATAAAACTTTCTTATAAATATTCCTTAGTTAAAACAAAACTCCTTTAATAAACTCATTTAATAAAGTCTTTTTGATAAACAAAACGATTATTTAAAACACCTTTATTAAAATCATTACTTAACTTGAAACCATTATTAACTGTATATTTGACCTTAAAAATTAGAAAGAAGCTTAGTGATAATAATGGTTCTCATTTAACTGAGTTTACTTTTCAAGTTATAACGTGGGTATTTACATAAAAAGCAGATATGTATAAAGGAATCAGCCAATAACAATCAATCATATAAGTAAATGTCTAGGTTACCAAAATAGTAGATGGGGATTTGTTTTGCTAAATACATGTACAAGTTAATATAATGACAGAATAGGTTTTTATTTTTCCTAATAGATGTCAATATAATCTACTTGGCGAACTATGGTAGAATGGTGATTTATTCTACCAAACTGATGTCAAATACAAGTTAATTAGCAGAACAATAATTTATTCTGCTAAACAGATGTCATTGGGTTCCGTATTCAATTGGGTTTACTTAAGGATGATCGACAAAGAAATCCCTTGGATTAAAATCTTCTTTTAAATGAAAGTTGCTTCTTGAAAACAAAACCGATCTTTAAAAATACAGTGCTCTAAACTTCTAAAACTTTATTTAATAATTAAATAACATTTTAAACTTTTTAAAAATAGTTAAATTTTTAATTAACAATTAAAAAATAATTAATTATTAGATAAATAATTAAATAATAATTATCTTTTACATAAATAATTAAATAATAGTTAATCTTTAAATAGATAACTAAACCATAATTAATATTTAATTAATTATTAAATAATTATTTAAACCTTTCTTAATAATTAAATTAATCTTAATCAAAACTTAATTAAATCTTAACCTAGTTAGTAATTAATAAAACCCTTTATTTAATAAATAAATAACAAATAATTAATTAATTAATAATTAAATACTAATTAATCCTTAAATAATAAATTAGATAATAATTAACCTTTTATTTATTACCAATTAATAGTTAACTTCCTTGATTATCACTTAAGTGTTAATTACCCTGTTAATTAATGATTAAGTACTAATTACATTAATTAAATTAATAAATATAAAAATCATTAATTAATTGAATAAATAAATAAATTTTATTATTTATAATTACTCAAAATATGTTTTGAAAATTCTTTTCAAAAATATTTAAGTTGAAAACACTTTTAGATTTCAAAAATAGTTTGCTTCCACGAACTACACTTATAGCGACTGTCGCTATACGACTAGGGTTTTTCAAAACTCGAACCTTTACTTTGATTAGCCTCAAAATTCTTGTTTTATACTTTAACTTACTTTATAAAGTTAGAAAAAGTTTTGAGAAAAACAAAGTAAAGTTTTTGAAACTAAATGAAAACATTTCTAAAAGTAAGTAAGGAAAACAAGTTTTTGAAAATCAAAAGATTATGATGTCGCAACTACGATTCCAAATACTAACTTTTCATTTTACATATAACCTCATGCTTAAGTGCTAACTTTTAGCATATACAATACAAATACAGCACATATACATGTCATGGTTTACATAACCAATCAAAGAACATAACTTTCCATCCATACACACATTTCAACTTTGATCTCTAAGTCGAACCAAACATCGTATCAAACATATATGTAAACATTTTAATCAATAGTAATATACAAATTATCAACAATGATTTCATTATCAAAGTGAGCATTATATTTAAAGTTAGAACTTTTAAATGAATCGTGAGTTATACTCACCCAAAAGCTACCAAACCACTCCGAACTTCCACTAGAACTTGTCTATGACCTAGCTTCATGCTATATGCTTTGAAAATGAATATTTGGTGGCCTTTTGGTAGCTTTATGGTTCAGCAAAGGTATGGTGCACATGGCTCAAGGGTGGTGGAGCTCGGCCTTGAAAGGTGCAGGGACTTCAGATCATCATCGAATTCACAAAAATCAACCCAAAAATGGGTCATCTTCCAACTGATTTTTGGACAAAGTACTCACAGAATTTGGAAAAGATGTCAAAGGTAAAGTTCTTGAAAATTCAATTCTCTACAATTTTAAAATAGAATCTCTCAATTTGGATCTGTTTTGAGGGAGGTATCGTCAAAAGAAGAAGAGGTATTTTCGGACTTGAAAATCTAGGTCCGAAAATGAGTATGAAAGAAATGATATTTGGACATGGCTAAGCTCAAATTTTGAAGAAGTGGTACACATGAAAGTTGTAGCCACTAAAATTGTTTACGGTTTTAAAAAAGGAAAACCACAATTTGGTTAAGATATGAGAAAGATCTGGTAGAAGAATAGAATGCAAAATTGAAGAAATGAAAGGGGTATTTATAAGCAAGAAACAAAATAAATTGCCCTAATACCCTTCGTCCTTTACCTTCTACCTCCTCTTACCACATCACCATGCCACCTCACCTTCATGTACCTCAGCCCAAAAGCTTGTATACTAACTTTAGTATATATATATACACTCTAACACATAAGTATCCTACTTATTATAAATGTGTATATCTATACAAAAGTTTTCACAACGTTTTTGGCAGCTTTTAACTGACGAAAAATCGAAAATTCGAAAAACGAATTCCAGTCACATTTTAGATTTTTTTTTGAACTATATATTTTTGTAAACAAATTTGGAAAACTATTTCACCATCATTATTTATTATTTAAAAGTGTTTTATTTTAATTTTAAAATCTATTAGTTGAATATTTAAAATTAATTAAATATTCCCAAATTAAAGCGTTGAAATTCTATGTCATTACAAGTATTTGATTGAGCTTTATCACGCTATCTTACTAGACTGATCTGGATATTGTTTTCTTATAATGCTCAAGTCAGCCTAAGCATATTTTCTATATTTAGCCGGATCCTTTAAAGCTTTCAAGAGACGAGCTGGATTCTCCAAGACGTATTCACGTATTATTCCGCTGTTCTATTTTGTTTTGTTCTTGTATGTAATTATCAGCAGTTGTAAGGGAAGGTTATTGTAACTGTCCAAACTGATAAAAGGTTAGTGTACTCTGATGTTGTGTATAATAAAAATAATTTATTTTTGTAAAGGTTTTGTGTATATTATACATTGCTCATCCCGATATGAGATTTTGTTCCGTCTTCTTCTTTCTTCACCCTTAAATAACCTATCTTTTAAACACTTAAATAATCGGCACACGGATACTGAGAATGTATTAATTGTGGTCATTAGGTGTAAGAAAGGTGGACCATTACAGTAGCCACAAGCCTCATCAACTGAGAAAGACTAAAATAAGGGATATGCACTAGGGCTATGTGGGTCGCACCCATTAAGGTATGTCGTCACCTTTCTATATATATGGATTTGGTTATGAATGAGAGCTCTCGGGAAAAGGTTGCAAAGCAACTGGTGTGATGGCATATTCGGTAATATCTTGTAAGGGGTAGGGCGGTTCTGTGTAGCAGAAATGCAAGATTTTCTTATTGACCTTGGTACATTTTTCTAGAGGTGTACTATGACAGGCGGTACCCGAATAGCCTTGTCATTGATGGAACCTATTCTCCAATAAGTGCCCTACAGACTAAGTTGTGCCTAACTTTGCTGGAACGTGAGATGCAAGCATGTAACATCAGGCCCGAAGCTAAGCGCTACAGGTGATGCAATCATCCATAGTATTAAACTCCGGTAACAAAATACGGTAATGTTAATGGTATCCATAATATCAAAAGCACATGAATATGAAATAAAATCAACGCAGATTTCAAAAACAACTATCCTAATTACATTTCAAATCCATATTTCATAATTAGTTACATAATCCCAAAACGATTCCCAGGTTTTGATTAAATATAATTATTACAAATTATGCCAAGAGCGATATATGAAGATGCCCCCTTAGATGACCAAAGTACTAAATAGACATATTAGTCTTAAATACATCGCAGCGGAAACAATACTAAATAGTTCCTATATAA
Organism: Allium fistulosum; assembly: GCA_030737815.1. Taxonomy (NCBI): domain Eukaryota; kingdom Viridiplantae; phylum Streptophyta; class Magnoliopsida; order Asparagales; family Amaryllidaceae; genus Allium; species Allium fistulosum. Next base: position 479,451,545 of record CM060904.1, read on the forward strand.
CTAGCTTTGCCTCCAGTACATCTTCGGAAGCTTATTTATCCTACCAATTAAAACTGAAAATCCTTAACTCTTAACCTACTCAAATCAAATTTTGAGCACCCAAAAATTTAAGGGGAAAAATAAACATCAAGTCATACATAAAGCCTGGTGTGAATAACACTACTACATCTCGATTTACTAATATTAAGTGAGACCACACCGCATAGCGGAATGGGCTACCACTCACAAATACCCTTTTCAATAAGCATATCTTTTGCAAATCAAAAACCTGCAATCAAGCTGATTATAATCATAATAGCAATAACATATATGCATAAAAATCAGGTAATCAATGGGCAGTCTATCCAAACAATATAATTTTACTAGGCTGACTATTAACCACTGGCTAACTCGGGCCTACTAGACATAAATAATAAACCAACTTCTGTTAGACACAATACTGGACGATCTATCCTTAACTTACTTTTCCAAGGGTCAACTGAACCTAATGGTTTTGCGGGCTCATCAATAACCTACCTCTACTTTGTGTATTCCTTTCTGTGTGGAACATCATTTTAGTCTTACCTGTGACAAAGCCCTACACATTGGAATTTTAGACTTATATTAGCTAAAGGCTACTTGCTAAAGTATAGGGCGCGACCCTACACCGATCCCAACTGATCTTCTAATATCTGAGTCATATACTTAGGGTTAACTACCTCATTCAATTTTCCTTGAAAACAGTTCTTTCAAAATGATTTAACCCCTTTTTAAATCAAACCTAAACAAGGAAAATATGTTCTTTGTTTTACTCAAAATACTTATGCAATGATATATGCTTTACATAAAACAATGTTGATGAAATCTAAATCAAGGGGGTTTTTCTATCCCATCAAAACAAATTAATACTCCTTTCTAACTTAGAAAACTTTAGGCCTTAAAGCCAAAGCAATACTTTCGAAACCTTTCAATAAGTTACTACTTTAACCTTAAAAACATTAGGCCGAAAGGCCAAAATATACCTTTCGAATGTATTGAAAATAGACCTTTCGAAATCACTACTTACACCTCAGAAATCCTCTTTTGAAACCATTAAACTTTTCTTTCGAAAGCTTTGGAAATCTTCCTTCCAAAACACTTAAAACAAACCTTTCCTTACACTAAAATATACCTTTCGAAAACATTGGGGGCTTCCCCTTCGAAACGCTTATAACATATCTTTCGAAAGCATTGGGTTCAAGTAAAGGTTTGTGGAAATGTTGCTTCGAAACCATTTAAAACTATTACTTTCGAAAACATTGGTTAGGCCTTTAATATAACTAAAGGGTCATAAAGAATTGAGGTGAAAGCGATTTCTTTTGAAAGCTTTAATCCTAAGTAAAAGAAAGAGGATGATTTCGAAACCTTCTCTTTCGAAACCATTGCCTCCGAAACCATTTAAAAATAGCTATACAACCCTTTTGAAAGCTTTGAGAAGGCGGCTTCCAAGTAAAAAAGAAAAAGTACCCTTCCGAATATGTTGTTTTAAGGCTATAAGGAAAAGCAACCTTAACTAGTTCAAAAGGTATGAATGCAGTAGCATGGGTTTCGAATAGGCTCAAAGCGGCTATCCTTTCGAAAGCTTCTTTTAAAACAAAAGTTGGAAACTCTTTCGAAATATCTCTTCTAAAACAAAGGAAAGCTACAACTAGTTCAAAAGCTTCCCTTTTTTTCTTAAAAATAAAGACAAGTTAAAAGCAACCACATCGAAAGCGTGGCCTTCAACACCATCATCCCTTCCGCCTTTCCCCAATGCACTCCATACCAATTTCTTGATATCATGTGCTTTAGTTTCGAACAGGTGCAAAAGGTCTAACTAGCATGTTGACGTAAGCAAGCTAAGGAAGTGGCGAAGTGCTAATTCATAACAAAACTAATTTTATGCCTTACAAAGAAATTTCTTTTCACCTAACTTGCCTTATTTGATAAAATGTAATTGGTTGCCATTTCTTTATCAAAATCCTTTTTCTAAAATGGCTGTCGAATTCAAAATTATCAATTAAAAACATTTTAACAAATAAGCCCTTCTCCATGATAAAACATATAAAACATTTAAGTCCCTTAACTTAAATAATTTTATAACCATAGAAAAATACTTAGGAAAATTCCCAAAAATCACCATAATTCACTTTTAATATGTTTTCTGACATATTTAAATTGCAGAACTGAAATCAATATATAATTGCCTTAAATAATTTAAACCCAATATTAACTATTTTATCACATAGAAAATCCATAATAACTTAAAATTTTATGAAACTTGAAACCTACTTCTAAAATAATGTTTTTGACCATATATCAAAAGTGCAAATCATTTGGATGTCATTTAATAGGTTTTCAAATCTAAACTTATCATAAAATCTATATGAAACAATATAAATCATCAACAAGCATATTTATCTATTTAAACAAATATAACATGGCATATTATTTAAAAAATAGTTTGGATCCAACCTTAAAACCGAAATCATTAACAAAAGTGAGATGTTAATCGAATTATTCACCTTGGCTTGGTATTAAGAAGGTTGAGATTTTCTCTTTGGTTAACTTCTTTAAGCTTACTACTTGATTCCTAACTTATCTTCTTTTGAATCTTCTTAATGGTGGTCGGCCGAACTCTTAAGGTTTTTAGTTTTGTTTGGGAATGTTATAATGAATAAGGATTGAAGGATAGAAGGATTTAGGGTATAAGAACATAGGTTATTCCTATTTTGCCCTTGCCATATTACTCCTACATGCTTACTTAATTCTCTTTTGCTTACACATTCATTAAGGCACGACCCCTTATTAATTAATAAATCTCAATCACTTAACCATCTACATTATTTCATTTAAGTTGTCAAATTAAATGTCCTAAATAATGTTAGTCAAAATTAGGCTCATTACAGACTCCCCTCCTCAAAGAATTTCGTCCTCGAAATTACAATAAGGTACTTGCAACAATCAAACATAAAGGTAAAACATACCATGAAACAAGTCAGGATGAGTGTCTCTAATCCTGCTCTCGGTTTCCCAAGTATAGTCTCTCTCGTCATCACTCTACTGGACTTTGACTAATCTGACTGTCTTGTTCCTTAGTCTCTTCTCATCTCTTGTAACTATATGAATTGGTTTTCTAACTATAGTCATATCTGGTTTGACTACTAGGTCATCTAACACGGTTGGTGTAATAGTAGTCTCTAGATCTCGAATACACTTCCTTAGATGAGAAATATGAAAAAAAAATTATGGACTCTTGCCAAACTCTTTGGTAACTCCACTCTATATGATAGTTTCCCGATCCTTTCTATAATAGGAAATGGACCAACGAATCTTGGTGCCAATTTTCCTAATTTTCTAAATCTGACTACACCTTTTATCGATGACACCTTGATGAAAACATGATCTCCAACTGAGAACTCTAAGTCTTTCCGTCTCCTATCAGCATAACTCTTTTTCCTAGACTGAGCTTCCTTAATCCTAGCTTGAATTAATTCATTCTTTTCTGCAGCTTCTCTAACCAAATCTGGACCAAGAACTAACCTATCCTTGGTCTCTAACCAACAAACGAGAGATTTGCATGGCCTTCCATACAAAGCTTCAAACGGTGCCATCCCTATACTAGTCTGATAAACATTGTTATACGAAAACTCGACTAAGTGTATATGGTCTTTCCATGATCCTCCGAAATCTAGCATACATGCTCTTAACAAATGCTCTAAGACTTTGTTGGCTCTCTCTGTTTTCCCATCAGTCTACGGATGGTAAGCTGTACTCATCTTGAGCTTGGTACCTAAAGTCCCCTGTAGACACTTCCAGAACTTGCTAGTAGATAAGGAATCTCTATCGCTTACTATACTACTAGGAATTCCATGTGATATAACTATATTCCTCATGAATAACTTAGCTAAATCTACTGCTGTCCTGGTCGGCTTAACCGAAATGAAATCGGCACTCTTGGTCAATCTGTCCACTATAACCCATATACTCTCATTTCCTCGATTCGACCTTGGCAACCCATTTATGAAATCCATTGAGACAAAATCACATTTCCAGACTGGAACATCTAAAGGCTAAAGTAACCTACTCGGTTTCTGATGTTTGGCTTTTACCTGCTGACAGTTCAAACACTGCCTCGCCCATAAGCCTACATCTCTCTTCATACCTTCCCAAAAGAAACTCCTTTTCATATCCAGATACATCTTAGTTCCTCCCGGATGAATAATGAACTTTGAATGATGGCATTCTCCATGAACTTCCTTCCTAATGTTCCCCACATTCGGAACACATGGTCTTCCTTTCTTCCTTAACCAACCATTCTAGTCAAGACTAAACTCTTTCAAGTCATCGCTCCTTATTCCATTCCTTAACTTTCTGATCCATTCAGCTAGTAATATATCCTCTCCTTGTTCAGAAGCAATCCTTTCGATCATCCCTGGTCGAACGCCTAAACAATACAACATAGCTGTTTGTTGACAAGAACTACTCTTTGATCTCCATTGTATTCCGCATGTAGTCAATGCTTCTAAATCTTTCCACTCAGCTATCATTGCTAATACTGCATTCTAATATTTTCTGCTAAGTGCATCTGCAACCTTATTCCCTTTCCCTGGTGTGTACTCAATACCAAAGTCATAAGTGGCTAAAAACTCTAACCACCACTGCTGTCTCATATTCAACTCCTTATGACAAAATAAATATCTCGGTGACTTATGATTCATATACAACTCGAATCTTTCTCCCAAAAGGTAATGTCTCCATACCTTCAATGTGAAAATTACTAAAGCTAATTCCAAAGCATGAGTTTGATATCTAACTTCATGCGGTCTGAGCTGTCGAGAAGCATAGGCAATCACTTTACCCATTTGCATTAACACAACTCCTAACCCTATTCCACATGCATCTATGTACACCACTAAGTTCTAGTTCCCCTATGGAATAACTAACACGGGTGCATTAGTCAATAAGTGTTTCATTTTTAGGAATGCCTCCTCACACTTATCAGTCTAGACAAACTTCACATCTTTTCGAGTTAAATTAGTCATCTGTGCCGCTATCCATAAAAAATCCTTAATGAATCTCTGATAATAACCAGCTAATCTAAGAAATTTTTTTATCACAGTCACTGTCTAAGGTCTCTTCCAACTATTCACTGCCTCAATCTTAGCCGGATCTAGTGACAACCCTTTCTCTGAGACTACATGACCAAGAAACTTTACTTCCTTTTCCAGAAATGACACTTCGAAATTTTCGCTTTCAATTGATGCTGCCACAGCTTCTCAAGCACCATCCTAAGATGAACTTCATACTCTCTTTCATCCTTAGAGTATATTAAAATTCCATCTATGAATACTAACACGAATCTATCCAAATGTTCTCGGAAGATTCTTTTCATCAGGTTGACGAAGAATGTTAGTGCATTAGTTAGTCCGAACGGCATCACTAATCATTCGTATGATCTATATCTGATCCTAAACACCGTCAAAGGAATACTATCCTCTACTACTCTAAGCTGATGGAATCCTGTTGCCAAATCCAACTGGGAAAATACTTTGGCTCCATTCAACTAATCGAACAAATCGTCAATTCTAGGTCATAGATATCGGTTCTTTATCATCTTCTCATTCAGCTTACGTAATCGATACACAACCTCAACGATCGGTCCGGTTTCTTTGCAAACATTGTGACTGCCCCTTAAGGAGAACTGCTTGGTCTGATAAAGTTCTTACCTTCTAAATCCACCAACTGCACCTTCAACTCCTTCATCTCAGTAGGTGTCATTCTACTTGGCGATCCACTCATCGGTTCAGCTCCTAGTACAAAATCTATCTGAAACTCAATGGCATGTTTCAATGGTAGTCTTATCACGGGCTCAAAGACATTTGTGAATTCTCTAACCACAAAAACTCGATTTAACTCGTCTTCTTCATTCATAACACCCAACAAAGCATTAACCTCAAATCTAGGGTTTTCTACGGAGTATATAATCCGATCACTACAACTGGGGTGTCTAAGTCATATTTTCCTATCATGGTAAAATATCCTAGCATCGTATTTACTTAACCAATCCATACCCAAAATAATTCTGAAACCTACAAAATCAAACACATCTACAAGCAAATACATGACCTAATAATTCAAACTTTAAGTGGTCACATCTTATCCCAAGAGTTGCATACCCTTCTATCAAATTCGCAACCCTTAAGGAAGAAACTAGGTATGAGGGTTCTAGGTTAAGCTTATCTACTAAACATTGAGATATAAAAGAAAGCGATGCACCAGTATCAAATAGAACTCTAACTGACATACCATGAATCAAAAGCGTACCTCCCAACACAGCTTTACCTTTCTCCTCTGCTATTGGTCTTTAGGTAGTTGGTTCTAATGCAAACACTTTGCCCTTTCCATCCTTGGTTGGTTCCTTGCACCTGTCCTTATAAAGTCCAATCTAATCACAATTGAAGGATTTGATATTCTTCTTCCCGATCACCTTCTTTCCATCCCATGAGCGACATTCATTAGCGAAATGTCGTTTCTTATCACACTTGTAACAGATAACTTATGTCTTTCTTTTCTTAGTAGCTCTACTCTTTTGAGCTCCCTTCTTATGGAAAAACTTTGTCTTCTAGTTCTACCTACTTTGAGTTTCCACTACTTTACTATTAAAGAAAGTGAGCATCTCCTCATTCCTCAAAGCCATCTCAATAACTACATCGCACAGATCCCTAATATATGGTAGAGTTGCTTTAGCAAGCTCAGGTTTCAATCCGTAGATGAACTTCTCATTCCTTTTGATAACGGTATCCACCATAGCATACCCATATCTCAATAGCTCCTCAAATCTAGTAACATACTCCGGCACTATCATGTCTCCTTGCACCAATTCGGTAAACTTCTTGAGCAGAGTCGACTGACGATCTCCGACATGAATCTTTCCTCAAACCTCCTTCTAAATTATGCCCAAGTCATGGTCTCTTCACTAACTCCCACAGTAATACTGTTCCATTAGTACTGTGCTGCTCCTTGCAACTGCCTAGAAGCGAGTCTCCTCTTCTGCTCATCATTAAGCCCTAAATCAGCAAAAATCCTTTCGTAATGAAGCAACCAATTCTCCACTTCAATTGCATTCTCGGTCCTGATAAATTACTTTCCTCAAAGCCTAGCATAATCTCTGCTTAGTATTGCATAGTAATTGACCACCGGAGCTTCCAGATTTGTGTGCATGCACATGCAATAGGATAATGTATACATGATTTGACATGTTCATTTATAGATGTTGGGTTTTGCACTGCAACAGACATGTTAACCCCTCATGTTAGAAATGTATTGTCTAAATATACATAAATATGCATCAAATTATTATGTGTATATATGTACGTACGTACATATGTATGTGTAAATTTTATTATGTATTTATTATAAAATATTGGTTATAAATTATTTGTATAAATAATTTATGAGATGTATGTATATATATCTGTGTTTGTGTATAAATATATGTGTGTGTGTTTATGTATATATGTATACATATATAACATAATTAAAATTTGAAATTATTTTAAATATTAATTTATAAAATCATCTAAAATAAACTTTATCATATAGTATGTAAACAAAAAATGAGTTTTAAAAAAGCTAGCGGGGTTGACTAGTCCTTACCATATTTATTGCAACATAATAAATGAGAAATTCAAGCCAAAACAGACTTTGAACCCAAGGATATAAAAAAAATAGGAAAAAAGAAGCTAACAGAAGGAAAGAAAACACAGGGATACAACAACGTACACGCATGAGCACAAACAACAAAAAAACAAACTAATCACCAAGAAGACATAAGAGAATCATCAAACCCTGGACCAAAGTCCTTCATGCTTCTTTATAACATTCCATAACACCACCTTGCTTTTTATTATGTCATTAAAGACCTTAGAGTTCCTTTCCTGCCATATAACCTTAATAAAAAAATTCATGCTTAGCAGTATCAAATATGACTGCTTTATTTTCCACTTAGTAGCCTTGTAAATCAGAGCCCATTTAATAGAGCTAACCCTCACCATGTCATTCCCACTAGCCTTCGCCATTAACCTACTCCATAACTCTAAGATTTCAATGAAGTTGAGATGGTCATAGGTCTCATTTGCAATAGAACAGAAAACACACAAGGGACTGATGTTCATCCAAAATTAAGTAATCTTATCCCTAGTCATGACAGCTTTATTCAAGTTTTTCCAGAACAGAAGGTTTTCCTTCAAGGGAGAATTTTTTATCCAAGTTCTCCAGCACCATGCAAACCTAGGTAAGGCATCAACCCCAGATAACACGCTATATGCAAAACTTATACCGTATTCTTTACATTTGACAGACCACACTACTTGATCATGCATGACTGCAGTATAGAGGTTGTTCTGTAGCAAGGTCCATAGAAACCTGATAGCCTGGTTACTAGATTAAGGTAGGGAGAGAGCACCATCGAGGATGTACTCCCTGGCAAGGATGTACGACCGCCCTACATCTATGATGCTCATATAACCGAATAGTGTGCTGCCAAGGCATTCGACAGATGTGGGATGACTGTCAAGGGAAAGAAAAAGAAATAGAGAAGAGGAATAGAAAAGAAGCGAGGGGAATTGAAGAAAAGGGAAAGAAATAAAACATAACACAATCACATAAAATGTCGCATATCTCACAGCGCATCATATAAAATATCATAGTCATCATAGATATAAAACAGGCGAGATAGTAATAATTATATAAACCACAAAATCAAAGTACAAAGGCTCATACAGTTATACAAAACAATAATAGAGTTTATAAAACTGATAAATAAACTCAACTAATAAACTGTCTATATAAATAGTAAGCCAACATTGTCACATAGCAGAATAAACAATAATAATTCAAAATATAAATATGAGAAAACATCACCATCTGTTAGTCCGTTTGCACAGCTCCAAGTGCTATTTACACCTGCTATCTAATCTACTCATTAAAGAGCACCCGAGATAATAAGAAGAAAAGCATAAAACCTCGAGTCAGACAACAGTCTGATGTGAGCAATAAGTAATCTTAAAACACTATAATGGTCAGTATAGTATATGGAACAGAGGGTATGAAGAATCATACCTGACCTGTCCATGCATCCACAGGTTAGCACATAACATAGGATATATGCTACTCTATATCACAGTCGTCTTAGGTGTACTATACATTGAAGTACTAAGGATGTCTGGATATCGGCATTGGTAATATCTACATCATGTGACATCCCTAAGGTGATATAATAATCAAGCTAACATAGCATCCATCAACCATCCTCACGTTCACTCACTCGGTGCATTGGATATATGATACTCATATAACCCCATCAACAGGTCAAGGACTACTCAACGTCCTGGTTTCTCGGTACTCGAATGCATGCCACTTAGAAGGCCAGGAATTAGCTACACATCATAATGGTCTAGGGTAAATGGATCGGTCGTCATTTGACCCAGGGCACATTATAACACAAGTGAGCATCCTCACATACCCTTTTTCTATAAGTACACCTTGAAACCTACGAACATCAACGATCCCATTGCACACATCATCCACTGTAGAGCCCAGCTTGGAACTATCCATACAACTCCTGTTTGAAGTCATCACGGTTGGGAACTACTCTAGATAACCATCATAAGTTATAGAGTGTCATCATGTGTCAGGTAACCCACCTCTAATAGCCCCCTCAATCAGACTCATCGTCGCCTACCCTACATCCCGAAGTACACATTTGGGGAATGAACCTCTCATCTCAAGTGGACTCAATGCTTGTTATACACAACCTTCCTAAAGAATCCGTAGGATGGGACACTTCCTAGGCTCTTTGGTGCCAAAACCTGAGGACTCTTGGACAACCTCCTCAACTCTGTCTCTTCCTCCTCTCAGTCCCATCGATTATTGCCCCTTCATGCAGGGGCAGGTCAGTTGATGGAAAAAAATTCCCCCTTTTGCTAGTCAGTCAGGAGGTAGTCGACATGTGTGGTAGAGCGCTGGGTCGGTCTGCTATGGCTGGGTGGTGGCCTTACAAGGTTGCATTGCAGGACTCTACGAATGTGTTTCCATTTCGATGGCAGCATCAAGAGCGAAACCCAAGCTCAAATGGACTACTACAAAAAACATAAGCACAAGTCAAAGAAGTGTGAAGAAGGAATTAAAGAAGGAAGCGGTACAAACAAGCTACACTCTACAACTCAGTCACCCAGTTGCATCCTAGTTAACGATAAAAAGGGAGACCCTATGCTACTACTACTAAGCTATGCCCCCTTAAGATTGTGTGTGTTTAGGGGCACGTTTTGGGTCACTTTTTCTAGAGAGCCATGGGCTACTGCCTCGAGTGTCCCTAATGAGCTAGTGTAATCTTATAACAAACCTATTAGGGTATCATGATGAGGGACCATGATGTCCTCTAAGAAGGCCGGGTCGAAAGACTCCCACTCACCTTGATCATCCCTCTAACCTTGATTGGAGTCCGACCCAATGTTCCCATTGTTGATGAAATTTTTTGTCTCACCATACCCGAATGAATGTGAAGTAACTTTAGTGATAATTACTTTGTAGATTTAGAATTAGCAAATTTAAGTAATATTAATTTTGCCTTTTAGGTAGTAATTATGCCGTTGGGAGCTTACACAATTACGTAGTTGCACTTTAACTGTTTGTTAAAATGTCAAGCCGAGCTAGCACTTAATTCAAATAAATATAGGACAAAATCTAATGCTGAAATCTAAAATAAAATAAACAAAAGTGTAGAAAAGTAAAAGACACAGAGAATTTACGTGGTTCAGATATTAAGGAATCCTACATTTATGGAAAAATGTCACTTTCCTTTTTATATTTCTTGGTATAGAATTCAACGCCGGATAGTACAATGCTTTTGCTTTCTTAACTTTAAAAATAAAAAATTAGGAAAAGATCCCTTTCTTGCTACAACTCTTTTTCTATTTATAGTATAGAGACGCATGTGGATCACCATGATCCTTCTTCCATCCTTTTATTTCTGCCTTTGGATCATACCATGTTCCATACATCCGTAATATATATTTGATACATGTGGATTGCTGGTGTGTTTTAGGCAAGAAACTCTGACTTGAGTGATTGAATTTTTGGTTTTGGCGGGAGTTCTGAAATTGAAGCAAGAATGTTTGAATTTGAGGTAGGAGGTTCCAGATTCGAATGGGCTTTGAGTTCTCCTCTTCGAAGGGTGAATAACTCAGGTGGTACTTCATCTCATGGGTGTGAGTGCGGCAAGCTCTTGTCCCTTCTTTCTTTGGGGTGATCTGTGCCACTTTTATTATTTCTACCTTAAAAGACGGTTGCTCCTTTGATCTTCCCTAATTATTGATGATATTTACAAGGTTGGTTAGGGCAATCGGGCCATTTGCGAAGGAAATCGCTTTATGCGATTTTATGCCGATCTGCTTTGAGCGAAGGACTACATGGGTAATTGATAAGGAAGACTTTTATCTTTGCTACTTACTCGTGAGTGTAGATCTGCACCGGTTCACTGTTTGAGTGGCCCTATGTGCAACCCTTGGATTGCTTTTTTTACTCCACGTGGTACTGCTTAGGGAGCCCACAATGAGTGCACTGCAGATCCGTTCTTGGAGATATTAGCAATGTACAAGCTTTGGGAATGATATTGGGTTTTATTCAGTTCTTTGAGTGCAGTGCAGTCCTCTCTCCGTGCTCATGCCTCGATGGCGGCGCGTTGTGTCACTTCACTCTTTTCTAGCGTAAAAAGAAAATGGGGGCAGTGCATCTGTTTGCACAAAAAATGGACAAACACCTCAAAGTTGTATGATTTAGTAGATCTTATGTTGTTCTTAGTGATTTTGGAGGTTTATGCAACTATATGAAAAACAGGGGCTAAACTGTAAAAAGACACGCAGATTTATAGTGGTTCAGCCAGAATGTGCCTACGTCCACTTTATATGTTATTTCTCTTCTTTTATTGTGATTACAAGTACAAAGCTTTGATACAAGTAAAAGAAAGTTGTTTGAGAGTTCCTTCCGTGCTTGAGCTCACAAAACTTGTCCCCCATTGTTGTACCCCTGCCCCTCTATTTATAGAGTGAGGCTGGGAGCAAGGGTCTTGGATGTATACAGCTGCTGGTGGGCTTGGGCTGATGCAGTCTGGCCTGGCAACCTTGGTTTGGTATAGCTCTGGCCCAGTTGTAAGTAGACGAAGTTTGGTTCGGTAGGACTTCGGTAGGACTTGGTTCGGAGGTGAAGTGATCCGGTAGTATTTGGTTCGGTGGTTGGTTGGATCGGTGGGGTCGTGGAGAGGAGTTGATTCGGCAGTGTTGGTTCGGCGTTGAGTTGGTGATATGGTTCGGTGAGGCTTGGATCGGTGGCTTCGTTGGTTCGGTAGGATGGAGTTTACCGAATGGACGTGGCGGGATGAGAATGCCGGATGGGTTTCTATTGGGCATGGGAACCGAATGAAGTTCTGCCGAATGGGCCCTGTAGATTGTCAATGCCGAATGACTTTTAGGTAATCCTGGGTGGACGCATCTTGCTTTTTGGTCTCGAGGTCTTCTGGGTGAGAACACGCCCAACATTTGCCCCCCAAAGCGGGACATATTCTCGAATATGGCGTGCTTTGTTCGATACTTTCATTCGGCCCTTGGATACCGATCCAGATGGTCCGGTCCTGTCCTCTTGTCTATAAGTAAGGACCATATGCCTTGGCTATTTCCTACCTACCGTACTAAACACTTGTCTCTGCCGGATCAGACTCTTACCCTCGCCGAATCAAAACGTGGTAGCCGAATCACATCTGGTAACCGAATCAGATCTGGTAGCCGAATCAAACATTTCGCCGAATCAGTTACTTTGCCGAATCAGGTGAGTGAATATTCTGCCGAATGATCTTGCGTTCGTGCGTTTGTATGCCGAATGGACTTAGTCCTCCGATACCGAATGACATATAAACGTTTAATACCGAATGAGATTATTGAGTTGTTGTACTGAGTAAACATGTGTTTTATACTTTGAATTTTTAAGCGAAATTCCAGATTATGCTGCTTGTATGCTCTAACGATATACCTTTCCCATGATTGCAGATAAATGTCTCGAAAAGTTGAAACTCGATCAGATAAGAGGAGATCCGGGGGTGAAGGAGAGTCCTCGGCCTTGCCCCCAGCTCAATCAGGATCGGAGCGTCATGGGCCCGCCCCAAGGTCATTAGTGGATGGATATGGTCCCCAGGAGTTGCTGGATTCCCCGCCTGACTGCTTTCCTAGTTTTCTCAAAGAGGAGCAACTCGACGTTATATCTCGTTCCTTCGGGATTGATAGAGCCCTCATGCTGCTGCCGGGTCCAGGAGTCATGCCATACAGTCCTCCCGAAGGATACTTTGCTTATAGCAGGTACCATTGCATGTGTGGTGCTATCCCGCCTCTCAATGCTTGGATAGTCAGCTTCCTCACGTACCTGAAGGTGGCCCCATTTCAGCTTCAGCCCAACTCTTACGCCATACTGGTGAGCCTTTTCGTTATTTTTCGGAGGAAGTATGGTCGCGCTCCCTCCAACCGGGAGATCCGGTACTTGTACAATTTAAGGGGCTACAAGAAGGGGTCCCCATATATTAACTTGGAATCTGCTGTGACCTTCAAGCCGGTCCTGGACCTTTATTCCAAATTCAGCATGTTCAAGAAAGAGTGGTTCTTTGTTAGGGACGACTCCGTCTCTATCCGGCGCTTTACCTCTGGATGTAAGTTGATGCTTTTACTTATAATTTCTATCCTGATTGTGATGCTTCTTCTCATACTTTCTCATTTTTGCTAGCGACAGGTGGCTTTCCTGTTGTGGAGACTGACCGCCTGGTTCAGACGGCGGCGGAGATAGAAGGCATTCTTGGGAAATACAGATCATCTGCTTACTTGATTAGAAATGCGATCCTTCTAGAATATAACTTGATCCTTCCGCAGCAGTCTGTAGTTAAGTTGAGGGAAACGGCGGAAGAGAGGGCGGCTGCTCAGGCCAAGGGAGGCGTTGCGGCAGAGGGTGGAAAGAGAAAACCATTCACGAAACCTCCAGCCGTTGGAGGTAAGAAACTTAAGAGGTCAGACGGTCCTTCTCCCAACAATTGTCCACTTACTCAGGGGGAGATAGACGCGGAGGAGGAAAGAGGTGAGGCGGAGGGCGGAAGTGACGTTGAGCGTCCTGGTGACGAGGGTGGCGATGGACAGGGTGGTGATGGTTCCAGGGCTCTGTCTTCTGGGCAAGTAGGTGAGATGCAAGAGTGGACGGATGATGCTCTCCGTCAAGCTTTTGAGGGGTTGGGTGATGATCCGGCTTTGGTAGAGAAGACCGGGGAGGCGGACAAAACCGGGACTGGTGCAAGTGAGTCTTCTCCGACTATTCCGGCCAAGGTGGCTCTGACGACTCAAGGTGAACTCTTGACCCCTGCATGCTTCACTAATGATAGGGGCTTAGGAATATTTTATGACCCGCTCCCGTCCTGGAATGAAATCCAGGACTTATTGCAGTATCCCACTCCTCCCTAGGGTTTGTACAACCACAGCTGTGTTTCTTTTCCTTTTCTAACTTGTAACCTACCGCGTTTCTTGAATCATATAGTAATGTAAGATTATGACATTTGTTCTTTATATCAGGAGCAGGCAAGACGCCCAAAGCTTCAGACCTTCGACACAGGCTCGAGCAATATAAACTTTCCAAAATTTCTGCTAAGCCGAAGTCCTCAGCCCAACGCTTCGGGGATGTAGTCGGGTACCGTCCTCTTCTTGGGGTCATCGAAGAGGGTATTCAGCAGAGGAAGAGGAGTCATCCTTTATCCGAAACTTCGCTCGGTCCTCAGCCTCCGGCTCAGCCTATTCATGACATTACTGAGGAGGGTAGCGAGTTTGTACCCTCTCCACACCCGTCCGGAAACCCTTCTGTTATTCATATCGACCGTCCCGACTTGGCCCGTAATCCCTTCGCGGGTCATCCTGATCTGGATCCAGGTTCTCAGGATATTACTTTTGACGAAGTTACTGGTGAACACCTTCTCCCCCGTAACCCCATGGTACGAGTACTTGACGAAGCCAAGTCCTTAGACCTCGATCTACTCACCACTCGTATAGTCACTATGGGAGACGAGGCCAAAGCTAATATTGATCGGGTGGCAGAGGAGGCCAAGAAGCTGATGGGGCATCACGCTCGGCTGGTTAAGGCCGGAGAGGAGATAGGGAGCGCCAATATCCGACTTCGATTGGTGGTCTCGGATCAGGCCAAGCAGCTTGCGGATCAGGCTATCCAGATTTCTCAGCATGAGGCTGCTACTGGGCGATTGAGGAGAACCATGGAAGAGGCCAGTCGGGCCGAATTGCGGAAAATGGAAGCTGCTTGCAAAGAGCGGATTGACATGGCTATTACCACGGTGGATGAGGTTCGGAGAGCGGATCTCGAGTAGGTGGAGGAATTGTCCGAGAAGCTTGAGGCTGCAGAGCTTGCTCAAGCTAAGTTGAGGGAAGAGATGGAGGCGATGCGGAGGTCCCTTCAAGCTGATTGCTCGAGATACAGACTGGAGAGAGATGCTGCCGTGGAAAGGTTGTCGGCCTCCGATGCCCGGATGAGGGAGTTTGAGGAGAACGAAGGAATGATGGATGACATGCTCCAGGACATGTATTTCCGGACTTGGAAGCAGGGTAACCTCTCTTGGATGGATGATTATCCCAGAGTCATGGCCAAGACATATCTTCGGGCTTTGGAGGAGGCTAAGGCTGATGCAGATAAAGAGGGTGGAACGGTCTTCAGTATGGATGTGGTCACTGCCCAGTTCACCAAGGAGGAGAAAGTGGCGGTAAAGGAGGGTATGCGGCTGCTTGCTGCTGAAGAGGCGGGTGTGCAGGTAGAGGATGACGACCAGGATGGTCAAGAAGCTAGTACCGGTAAGTCTTCCTTTCTAGTCTTTCTGTTAACTTGGTTACTCGTCACTAATGAATCCTTTTTATGACCGGACAGGCGGGCAAAAGAACAAGGACAAGACTTCGACGCAACCAGCTCCATGACTGAACCTGAAAAATTCTTTTTGTAGGCTTGGCATTGTTGTATCTGTTAGTCTTAAGACAGTAGAGTAACCTCTAAGTTGTAATTCTTGCTACTTGTAATAACATTATTCTTGACGTGTACTTTTTTTAGCTCAAGTTGATTTTGTCATTTCTTGAATATTTGTTGCTATTTCGACATATCGTATGAGAAATGTAGCTATGTATATTCTTGTAATTAAATTGTGTTTGATGTCAGATTCTGGTTTTAAATCATAATCTCATGACTTGCAATGTTAGCGTGTGGTGTGAAAAAATCAAATTATAGTCATGCATTTGTACATAAAGGAAGAAAATACCGCCTTTCATGTTCTGTTTGTAAATGGCAGTTTCGAATATCTTGTATGACCAAGCATGGAAAGCAGTTGACTGTCCTGCCATCTGATTGTGAATCTCTGCATCCATTGGCGGGTATCTCTTACCCTGCATCCTGTACTTTATGGTTTGTTATAGAGGATAGGAGGAAAGTTTTTCAAGTAAAATTGAAATATGTGAAATAGTAAAACTTCCAGTCACGGAAGGCCTTCGATGTGCTTAAGTTCGTGGCAAACGGGTTTTGTAGTCACTTTCCCTAGCTGTGGGTCTTGGAGACATTTGTCACCCATCTTACGCCTCCGCGGGGAGTTAATTCTTTTTTACCACAGCCGCACTTAAGACACACCGGAGCCGAGATCGCGCACAGTAACTACCCGGGCCATTATGGCCCGTACTCATGGGTATTATTCGACTTACTGTGGCCGGCTAGCGTGGGTGCCGATCGTCAACTGTGAACTGCCCCTGGCTGGCCACACCTTATGTTGGGGCTTATAATCGGTTCACAGTCGCCGGCGAGCCTAACGCCGTAATGAGCTGCCTCGGCTATAGTCGGCCTTCTCGGTGGCTTATAATCGGCTCATTACAGTTGGCTTTAAGGGCCGTCGCGAGCAATGAGTTAACCCGCAGCAGAGGGATGCTGGAGCAAAAGTGTCTCATTGGCGAGGGCATAGATTCGCATAGTACCTGTTGGGGCTTGTCCACGTGAAGTTGCATTGTGGAGTGCTTTGAATAGAAATGCTATATGCTCAGGATTTTGTTCAACAGAAAAGGATAAAGTTTAACAAGCAGCCAAGATACAAAGGAACAAGTTAAAAAAGAGACAGGGCTTTTTTAAAGTGGTTCGGCACGAAAAAATGCCTACGTCCACTGATTCTCTTTGTTAATTAACTTCATATGGGCAATACAAGTTAAGAAAAGTATCGACGGAGGTGTTGGATGTTCCATGCCCTCTGGAACACCTCTCTGTCCACTGTTGACAAAATATAGGCTCCGTTGTGGAGATCTTTATGAATTACATATGGTCCATCCCAGATTGGGTCTAGTGCTCCGGGGCGAGGGAAGATTCGCTTGAGGACAAGATCCCCTTCTTGTAAGGTACGATGTTTGACTTTGGAGTTGTATTGTGCTGCCACCTTTTGCTTGTGGGCTGCTGTTTTTAGGACTGCATCGTTCCTTCTCTCCTCGACTAAATCCAAAGACATGTTGAGGAGCTCTTCGTTTTCTTCTGGGTTATAGTGGATCCTACGGTGGGAAGGCACAATGGTTTCAACTGGGAGCATAGCCTCCGATCCGTATGCCAAAGAGAAAGGAGTGTGCCCTGTTGATGTTCTGAAAGATGTGCGGTAGGCCCATAGTGCCGTAGGGAGTTCATCCACCCAAGCGCCCATTGATTTTTCGAGCTTCTTTTTTATCAGAGTTTTCAGAATTTTGTTGACTGCTTCGACTTGTCCGTTTGCTTGGGGATATGCTACGGATGAGAAGCTTTTGTGAATTCCGTGTTCTTGGCACCAGTTGGCGAATTCCTCGCTGTCAAACTGAAGTCCATTGTCTGATATGATTTTTAGTGGGACTCCGTACCTGCACAGAACATTTTTGATTAAGAAGTTGATAACTTTCGCCGAAGATACTTTATTTAGAGGTTCTGCTTCCACCCATTTGGTGAAATAGTCGACTGCTACTATAGCATATTTGGCGCCGCCTCGACCCATTGGCAGTTCACCGATTAAGTCAATTCCCCATACTGCAAAGGGCCAAGGGCTGGTCATCTGAGTAATCTCGGTTGTTGGTAGTCGAGGGATCTTAGCAAATTTTTGGCATCTGTCACACTTCTTGACGAAATCTAAGGCGTCCTTGCTTAAGGTGGGCCAGAAATATCCGTATCGGAGTATCTTTCTTGATAACGTTTGCCCTCCGGTGTGATCTCCGCAGCTTCCTTGATGAATGTTGGATAAGATTTCCTTGGCTTCCCTTCCGGCGACACACCTTAATAATGGGTTAGAGAACCCGCGCCGATAGAGGATGTCTCCTTGTATTGTGTAGCGGGACGCTTTCCTCAAGATTTTCTTGACTTCGTTACGCCCGTCGGGTAGTGTGCCATTTTGTAGGTAGTCTCGGATGGGAGTCATCCAAGTCGCTTCTTCGGTTGCAGTTATCAGATTCACTTGCTCAAAACTTGGGATCATTTTCTTTGAGACAGTTACTACCCCGAAGATGGCGACGTCTCTCATACTTGCTTGCTTTGCCAATTCGTCGGCCTCTTGGTTCTCTTCCCGAGGGATGTGTTTGATTAAGTAGTGGTCCAATCGGCTGAGAAGTAACTTGGTCTTCTTTAGATATGCTATGAGTCGTTCTTCTCGAGCTTGGAATTCCCCTAGTATTTGATTAACAATAAGCTGAGAATCGCTGTGAAGACACAAAGAATTGGCTCCGATCTCGATAGCAATTTCTAATCCGGCTATTACTGCTTCGTATTCTGCATCGTTGTTGGTGGCAGTGAACTCCAACCTTATAGCATAGTGCAGTTTATTTCCCCTGGGAGTGATGATTACCACACCTGCCCCCGAGCCTTGTTCGTTAGATGCACCGTCCACAAAGAGATTCCACTTGATATCTTCTGTTATTTCCAGTTGCTCCTTATCCTCGTTGGTAGTGAATTCTGCAATGAAATCAGCCATGGCTTGTCCCTTGATGGCGGTACGAGGGTGGTAGGTGATATCATATTGACTCAGCTCAATACACCATTTAAGTAGTCGCCCGGAAGTGTCAGGACGATGGAGTACCTGCCTTAGTGGTTGATCGGTTAGAACCTTGATGGAATGGGATTGGAAGTAATGACGTAGCTTTCGTGAAGTGATTAGTAAACAGTATGCTAACTTTTCAAGCTTAGGATATCTGACTTCTGCCCCAGTAAACCTTTTACTGACGAAGTAAACTGGTCGTTGCGTGCGGTTATCTTCCCTTACCAAGGCAGCGCTTAGAGCGTGAGATGACACAGCAAGGTATAGGTATAATTCTTCGCCTTCGCTTGGGGTCGAGAGTACCGGTGGTTTCTGGAGGTGTTCGATTAGGTTAAGGAAAGCGGTCAAGCATTCGTCCGTCCATTCGAACTTTCCTTTATCTTTCTTTAGAGCTTCGAAAAAGGGGACGCACTTGTCCGTTGCTTTGGAGATGAATCGGCTTAGGGCAGCCACTTTTCAATTTAGGCTTTGCATTTCCTTTCGGGTGGAAGGTATCTTGATGTCCCTTAATGCTCGGACTTGTTCAGGGTTTGCTTCTATCCCTCGGGCATGGACGATGAATCCTAAGAATTTTCCTGATGACACTCCGAAGGAGCACTTTAGTGGATTCAACTTCATTCCATACTGTCGAAGTACCTGGAACATTTCGCCCAGGTGGCTTACGTGATCTTTGGCTTTCCGTGATTTTACCAGCATGTCGTCTACATATACTTCCATTGTTCGTCCTATTAGCCCTGCGAACATCTTGTTGACGAGGCGCTGGTAGGTGGCTCCTGCATTTTTAAGTCCAAAGGGCATCACTTTGTAGCAGTACAAACCCCGGTCGGTGATGAAACTAGTGTGATCTTGGTCGGGAGCATGCATAGGAATTTGGTTATATCCTGAGTATGCATCCATAAAAGACAGGAGTTCGTGCCCGGATGTGCTGTCTACAAGTTGGTCGATTCTGGGAAGCGGGAAACAATCCTTTGGGCAGGCGTCATTTAGGTTGGAGAAGTCAATGCAGGTCCGCCACTTCCCATTAGCCTTCTTTACTAGTACCGGGTTGGCGATCCATTCTGGGTAAATAGCTTCTCGTATGAAGTCATTGGCGAGTAGATTCTTTACTTCTTCATCGAGGGCTGCTGATCGCTCTGCCCCCATACTTCTTTTTTTTGTTTTACAGGTGCCTTGGTAGGATCAATTTTTAATACGTGGCACGCTATGTTGGGGGAAATTCCGGTCATGTCAGCGTGTGACCAAGCGAATACATCCAAGTTGTGGCGGAGAAAATCAACGAGTTGTTCCTTCAATTCAGTTCTCAGCTGCGACCCAATTTTCAGTAGCCTACTTGAGTCGTGCTTGTCTACAGATATAAACTCCATAGCCTCTGCAGGCTCGGCGGTGGCCTCCTCCTCTTTGTCCCTAGGGTCTAATTCATTGAAAGGGTCGCTGGTGTACCGAAGA
Source organism: Allium fistulosum (assembly GCA_030737815.1). Taxonomy (NCBI): domain Eukaryota; kingdom Viridiplantae; phylum Streptophyta; class Magnoliopsida; order Asparagales; family Amaryllidaceae; genus Allium; species Allium fistulosum. The sequence continues at coordinate 479,472,129 of CM060904.1, forward strand.
GGAGGGGCTTTCTTTAGTTGCTATGCTTCAAGGCTTTTTGTGCAGAGGGCAATCTCTACACCTTTCCCTTTATCTCTCCTGTGGTTGTTGCGAAGTTCGGTTACATAGCAGTCTCGTGCAATATCTTGGTCTCCTTCCACTTCCCCTACTCCATTGTCCGTTGGAAATTTCATTTTCAGGCACCACGGGGCTAGGACAATCTGGAAGTCAGATAGGGCTGGTCTTCCTAGGAAGGCGTTGTAGGCCGAATGGTTCTCTATCAGCACAAACGTCTGTTTCCTTACAACGGAGCGGGGATGGCTTCCAATTTCAACGAAGAGGTCCAGCTGCCCGATGGGCATTTTCGCATCTCCAGTGAAACCGTGTAGCGGTTTATCGCAGGGAGATACATCCTTCATTGATAGCCTCATTTTGTCGAATGCGTGTTTGAACAGGATATTTACAGAGCTTCCGGTATCTACCAGGATTCGGTAAACTTCGGCGGGACCGAGTCGGGCAGAGATGACCATGGGATCCATGTGAGGGTACTGTCTTCCTTCTAGGTCGCGTTTACTGAATGTGATGTCTTCACTTTCTTTCCGCTTTGGGTGGCGCTCTTCTATAACCGTATTGACACAGTCTCTATTGTCTCTGAGCGACTTCCCGTATCTTTCCATCTCTTTCCAACTTCTGTCTGCGATGTGTGGACCTCCTGAGATGGTATGGACCACTATTTTCTCTTGACTAGAGCTGCTAGCGTTGCGGTCGCCTCTGCCGGTCCCTGGTGAGGGTAGCCTTGGGTTTTCACTGGCAGGAGCTGGAGTCCTGTCTTGACTTTTTACATAGCGCTCCAGTTTCTTTCTTCTGATGTGTTCCTCAATCAGATCTCGGAGATGATGGCATTCGTTGGTATCATGTCCGTGGGATTCGTGGAAGCGGCAGAATTTTCCAGATTTCTGTGCGCTATCTGATTCCTTCTTGTATGGTGGGCGTTTGTATCTAACTTCGCCTTGGGTGGCAAGGAAGATGTTTTCGACGGTCTCGTTCAAAGGGGTGTAAGAGTCGAATCTTGGTCCTGGCCGATATAGGCGTTTTTCTACTTTCTTGCCCCCAGCATTGTCTCTGGAATCATTCCTTCGAACGTCCCTTGCCACAGCAGGGGCGTTGCCAGGGGTCGTCTTACTTTGCTGCCCTGACTGCTCCTCAATGGCAGCGTCCTCAAGCCTCATGTATTTCCCGGCTTCATGGAAGAAATCGGGTAAAGTAGCTGGTTTTTCTTTTGTCAATCTCCTAGCAAATTTAGTGTCTGGATGTACCCCACTGCAGAGGGCCATTAGGATAAGCTTCTCATCGGCATCCTGAACTGCGGCTGCGGCGGCGTTGAATCTGGTTAGGTATTGCTGCAGCTTTTCTCCAGGTTTCTGTTTGACGCTGGATAAGGAATAAGCGTCCTTAGGTTGCTCCACATGAATGCGGAACTGACTGATGAATTTTTCTTTCAACATTTCCCATGAGCTGATGGATCCTTGGGGTAGATGATAGAACCAGGAGGTAGCAAGATCTGCTAAGAAGAGCGGGAAGCATTTGCACAGCACCCCCTCTGTTGCTCCACTCATGAGCATGTGCTGCGTGTACCTCTGTAAGTGTACAACGGGATCGGAGGTTCCTTTGTAAGGTTCCATTGTTGGCATTTTCCATTCTCGGGGGGTGATAGCAACTTCGATATTGCGGGCGAAAGGGCTGGTTACCCTAGCGCCTATCCCTCGATCTCTTTGCTCCCGTTGGACACACTCTCTGAATAAGCGCGCCATCCTTTCATCAGAATTTGGAGCAGACAGAAATGAGTTTGGCTCTGTTCTGTGGGGTTGATTCCGTCCAGACAACCTGTAGGGATGGTATCGTCTATCATTCCTCATATTTTCCAGTGGCTGCCTTTGATCTTCTGGGAGCATGCTTGGGTCAGCTACAGTTGGCCCTTGCCTTGATCTTCCCCGGTTGGGTTCTGATCTTAGCACTTCCTCGGGTCCAACTTCGGGCTGAACTCTAGCTCGGCCCCGTTCACCGGTGTTTCTGTGGTTAGGCAGCATGACAGGCTCAGCTGCAGTTGACCTTCGCCCGGTACCTTCCCCGTTGGGTTCAGTACCAAACGTTTCCTCAGGCCTAACTTCGGGCTGGGCTCGGTCTCGGCTCCTACCACGGCTACTTCTGCCGTTAGCTCCTTCGAAGAAGGAAGATCTTTGCTGTCTCTGAGATCCTCCAGACTGGGACTCGCCCCATGATTCAGTGTTGCGGTTGGATTCTTCAGCGTCCCTCAAGCGTGACATGAGATGGTCCACCAAGGCTTCCTGCTGGGACGTGAAGCGGTTAGTTACTTCAACAACAACTCTGTCCAAATCCGCCCTAGTAATTGCTGCAGGCTGTTCTGTGGCAGGAGTGGTTGGGTTAGCCTGTCCTCCATTTGTTACCGTTGCTGGAGGAGGAGGATTCACTTGATTTGCGATAGCTGGATCAGGAAGGCTACTGGATGCGATGTTTTTTCCTTTGTTAACATCTTTCCTCTGTTTGGGAGGCATGTTTTCCAAGTGGCGGATAATGCTGTTAGGAAAACTTGTTAAGCGGATGAAGCTGAAGCTTCGAGCTTCAATTTCTCAGTGAAAGCACCAAAAATGTTTGCACAAAAAATGGACAAACACCTCAAAGTTGTATGATTTAGTAGATCTTATGTTGTTCTTAGTGATTTTGGAGGTTTATGCAACTATATGAAAAACAGGGGCTAAACTGTAAAAAGACACGCAGATTTATAGTGGTTCAGCCAGAATGTGCCTACGTCCACTTTATATGTTATTTCTCTTCTTTTATTGTGATTACAAGTACAAAGCTTTGATACAAGTAAAAGAAAGTTGTTTGAGAGTTCCTTCCGTGCTTGAGCTCACAAAACTTGTCCCCCATTGTTGTACCCCTGCCCCTCTATTTATAGAGTGAGGCTGGGAGCAAGGGTCTTGGATGTATACAGCTGCTGGTGGGCTTGGGCTGATGCAGTCTGGCCTGGCAACCTTGGTTTGGTATAGCTCTGGCCCAGTTGTAAGTAGACGGAGTTTGGTTCGGTAGGACTTCGGTAGGACTTGGTTCGGAGGTGAAGTGATCCGGTAGTATTTGGTTCGGTGGTTGGTTGGATCGGTGGGGTCGTGGAGAGGAGTTGATTCGGCAGTGTTGGTTCGGCGTTGAGTTGGTGATATGGTTCGGTGAGGCTTGGATCGGTGGCTTCGTTGGTTCGGTAGGATGGAGTTTACCGAATGGACGTGGCGGGATGAGAATGCCGGATGGGTTTCTATTGGGCATGGGAACCGAATGAAGTTCTGTCGAATGGGCCCTGTAGATTGTCAATGCCGAATGACTTTTAGGTAATCCTGGGTGGACGCATCTTGCTTTTTGGTCTCGAGGTCTTCTGGGTGAGAACACGCCCAACAGCATCCCTATTTTCCTTCAATGTAAGATTGTTAGCACTATTCTATTATCCGTATATATTGGCTTATGAGTGTAGTAAATTGTTGATGGCGCGTGTCTTTATTTAAGTGAGGTGTGTTATGTTTTGATGCCATCTATATAACCCCTTATGTTGCAGCGCAACATTAACATTTTATTATTATTTTGGAATTTTAGTTATGCTGCAGTTCCATGTATCATGGTTGTCGACTGTTCATTGCACCATGTGACCATATCCAATCTTTGTGAAACTGAAATTATGGGATTGGCGTAGTCTGAACCTTTGTCGTCATCCTATAGTTTCCAAGCACAGTGTGCTCTTGACTTCACTTTATTCTTTGCTTTTCCTTTTTGTTGTTTAACTTTTATCGTAAGGGCATCCCATTCTGATCTAGGTGTTACGTCACCTTGCCTTTAACAGGGTTTGGGAAATATGGGTGTAACACTTGCCCCCAAGTCTACGGCGATCGTAGATCGGTGTAAACTTGTCTTTATTCACACTCGATCTGCATGTCCTGTCACTTCTGTCTATTCCATCCTTTCTTTTCATCGGTGGGAAAAGTCTTACCATTCCTTTTGAATTTAATGCTCTTGTACATGTGTTATTCCCTTATTGGGCCACAATTTGGACTATTATCAAATCAAACCTTTCATTTCTCTAGGAAAATCTATCTGGATCTTTGTATTCATTATTTTGGTTGCTAATCGATTGATGTTTCGTAGATTCCTTCATTATTTTGATCGCGTGGCTAGTATTAAAATTAAGGTACGTATATATTTCCTTCATTTTCTTTATGCTCCTTTTTACACTCTTATCGGAGAAAGGAAAGGAAGGAAGGAAACAAAAAATCCAATATCCGTGAGATCAATTTGGTCTTTGGATTAGGATTTTCTTTTAGTTTAAAGTAAGGATCTTATTTTTGTTTTTATTTCTGTTTGATCTCTTTAGTTTAGCGTTTGTTTTTTTAACTGATCTTGAGATTTCGAAATGGCTTCCTCCTCCTCTTCTTCCTTACTTCCACCTTTTTAAATTACATGGTCAGAGGAAGCCGATGGCATTTTAAATCAATTTGGGTTCGTAGGTTATGAGGTTAAGGTTCCTAAACCTCATGAGCGTATTAATAGTCCTCCGATGGGTTTTACCCCTCTCATACCTGAACACATACGATTTGGGCTTTATTCCCCAACGCCCAGCCCTTTGTCAATGGTTGTCCACTATTGATCTCGTGCCTCTCTAACTCGCCTCTCTTTTTTATACTCTAGTGGTAGCCACTTTTATCCTTTATGTTGAGAATGGTTACAACCTCACTGGCAAGAAGCTTCAGTTTCTAGTTGATATCAATAAAAATCGTTCAAGGGTCAACGCTGGCTTTTTCTATGCCTAGGCCGAAAAATCGGTTCTTCCGGATGTTCTCTGGAAGACTCACACATGGGCTGATCTGTACTTCTTTATTTCGAACATAGATAATTTTCCTTCTTCTTTTCATCAATATCCCACTCATATCATTTTTTCTAAGGAGGATGTTGAATCATATGAATTGCATAAGGACAACATTCTAGGATTAGAAGCTAAGGAGAGGGAGATAAAAAGGTTCTTTATTTGATATGCTGAAGAAGCATGATTTTCTACACCCAAATCTTACATTTTCTCATAATATTTTTAAGCCTTCTCCAACATCAGATGAGTCTGAGAGTATTGTTTGCTAATAATAGATTTTACATTTAACATTTTTGTGATTTTGACCTTCGTACGGGACATATTTTGATTTTGACACTCTTTCTTTATATATAGGTGATATAGATGCTAAAGCCTTGAAAGTGCTCCGTAGTAAATCGTTGAAGGAGCATACCCAAAAGAGGAAGCCCGACTCTGATACAGGTTCTTAACGGAGTCCTAAGAAACTAGTTGCTTCCAATCCCTCTCCTCCTTTGATGGCTCCTCTATTTCTTCTTTAGTATTTTTTCTATTTCTCCTCTACCGCATCTTCTTGATCCTGGCATTCGATATTTGCCTCTACACGAGGGTGCCATATCTGACTTAGCTAAGAAGGTGGAGAATACTACATTGGATACATTATCCTGTATTACCTCGTCTTCCCTTCCACTCCAGAACTCTCTCCTTCTACACTTGTGTCTGAGATGGAAAATTCCTAGTCTTATGTGAGTATTATTGCTTTATTTTTTATTTTTGGTTGGTTGCTAATCTAACTACCCCTTACCTGCTATCATTTCTTCTCTTTTTTATTGCTCGTCGTCAAAAGCGACGAAGGTGTAGAAGTGGAAAGGCGAGCAGGCTATGATTCTTGCTCGAGTTGCCAAACTCGAAGCAGATCTTGCTTCTGCTACTTATGAGAAGACCAACATTGCCTTTGAGATGGCCTAACTTGCTTTCGAGAATGCCAAGGTTAATTAAGTTTTTAAAGTATTTTGAGAAAATGTTGAAAAGGATTCTAAATCTATTGTGGATGCCTTAACTTTGAAAGATTGCAAGTTGAAGGAGAAGGTGAAAGAGCTGGCAATAGCACAAGGAGAGCTAAAAATGGCGCAAGAAGAGCTGAAAATGCCTTAGTTCTACGTGAGTTTAAGGAGGAGGTCAAGCTTAACTTTTTGGGGGATTCGGCCATGATTAATGATGTTTACACCTATTATCAGGCTCAATGGAAATAAAAGTTCACTATGGAGAACGCTTCCCCTTCTGCCTTTGTGCAGTAAATTAGAGGTGATAAGCCTTAGGATGGTGAGGTGTTTAAGGATGCCGACATGGCAAAAGAGTCTAGGCTTACTTCTATTCCTTATGTAATTGCTTAAAACTTCTTTGTATGTGGATTTCGAGATTCTTTAATATGCAGTAAAAGTTAGTTTGTTATCCTTACTTTGTTATGAAAAATTTCCTTTTTTACCTTATTTTGTTGTTGTCTTGCAAATGATTGTGTCGGCTTTATTGTTTTTGTTTTGTTTTTGTCTTTTGAAGAAATTTTGTTTACTAAACTTCCGAAGGAAAGCGAGGGCGGGCTCAAGCCCAAACCTTAGACCACCTTGGACTCAGTGTTGCGGCTCTCCACGGGCGTGAGAAAGAATTAGATGAGTCTTTTGCAAAATTTAGGGATGAGACCCAAGGATTACTCTCTTCGATTGACCAAACAGTTTAAGAGAAAGAAGCCCTCAGTGAATTTGTGCTACGTCGATGGTGATATGCCATAGAAAGTGGCTCTTTCCCACCTGATAGCCCCCACTTGGAATGTTTAGGCTTAAGCTTAGAAACTTATATAAGGACTAGATCCTTCCTCTCTTTATTATTATATGCATGTTTCTTTTGTATATAGGTTTGTTGAATTTATCATACAACGATGTAGTTAATGATACATGTTCCCATTTTGATACTTCATGGTATATTTCAATTTTCGTTGAGTCGAAGTTTTGATTATTACTCACTAGGTTGGTCTTCATGGGTCTTCACCTAAGTTCAATGAGATTCTTGAATCCAACATCCCTTCTGCCCTTATGATTCATGGACATGATGATATAGACATGCATGAGTTTGAGGCCGAGGAGAAGGCTCCTTCTGTGGTCAAAGAAGAGGAGAATGTCCTTCTTATAATTACCAACGAAAGACTTGAGAAGGGTTTAAAAGAGGTTAATATGGAGATCAAGGAGGTGAAAAATGTGTTGAACCATCAACATGAACTTAACACCAAGTTGCATACTAGGCTTACTGCTACTAAGTTAGAGTTAGGTAAGATGCGACGGTTAATGAAAGATGGGGAGAAACTTTTCGGGATTGTTTATAAGGCGAAGATAGGGAAATTGACTAGAACTATAAAAGTCCTATCTGCATAACTTGCCCGCCGAATTAAGAAAGTGGGAGATGTTGAAGGAGGAAAACTGGTAGGTGAACCTAGTTCAGATTCGGTTCCTACTCCTCTAGTAGGCGCCACTCCTTCTTTGGCTAATTACCAAGAAGAGGGGGGAAGTATGGAAAACTAATGCCTTTGGATACTTCAACGGCTTCATCAGGAATACTAAGAAAACTAAGACTCAATTGATTAATACCTTAGAAACATGCGGAAGGAGGTTGTGCTCAAGATATATGAGCTTGAGGATTCTTTGAGTGCAGCTCAAGAAAGAATCACCTCCCTCCCGGAAAACTTAGACGGGAAAAATTGAGAGTAAGAAGGGGTAGGTTATCATGTAATGTGCTGGGGATGTCTTCAAATGTTTCTACCCTTCGCTTAACTAGAATTTCTTATGCGATATGGCAGGTTTCGAATTAACCACAGAAGGACTCATGGACCATTGGGCTGGGGATTGCTATGACCCTCGAAGGACCTTTCCCGTCAGTTCAGCCCCACCTTTGGCCGGTTTTTATTAAATGTCTTAGGGTAGTATTATTGGGGCTCACGTTAGAAACTTTACATATTTGTACTCTTCTTTAATTTCATTTTGTGTGGGCTCGTTTGGTTTTCAACCCACTTCTTTCGATCAATTAGCTGGAGGTGGCCATTTTTTAAACGAAGCTTAATTCTGCTATGGCTAGGATCACAGAATTGGAAGGTTTATTGAAGGATGCCAAAAGTGTATATGAGGTCATATACATGGATGGAATTCAGGCTTTGAAGCGTAAAGTTGAAGAATTAGATGGGTAGGCGCAGTGCAGATTAGTGCCGAAGATGCACCTTTTGCAGCTTTAAACCTAAGTGTTAATGCTAAATCAGGTGCTGCCCCGCACCTTCTTTTAGGGCTGACCCGGATGATGTTCTTAAATGGAAGAATGATTTGAAAAAATTATTATGAGACCAAGCTTAATGAGTTAGAGGATCATTACAAGAAGAAGGAACCTCTAGAATGTGCATCTCACCTTACCTTACTTCTACGCAAGAGCTTTTTGGTCCTTTTTTTAGGACTACTGAGAAAACAAGGGAACAACTTTTGTATGAGATTGAGTGAACTAGGAGGGTTGCTATGGGACATGTGAATGCCCTTGAGAATAATATATTCAATCTTAAGTGTGAAGCTCGCCTGGGCTCTGTTGCAGTTTCTTATGGGGGGTTAGATACAACTTCCTTGTTGGAAAAGCTTCACAATACGAAGGTAGGAAAAGTTAAGGCAGAGATCGGTGTGAAGCATGCAATTGACATTTTCACTCACTTCTGGCCAGGATTCAATCTAAACTTCTTATACAATTGGGTGGATTAGGAAATTGACCCTCGGGACTATGGTGACCATTGGGCCGGGGCCAGTTATGATCCCCATTCTACTTACAACCGTGCTGCCCACGGTCATTCATCGGTTATCATTACTGAATTGAATGACCCACTTTCTGCCCTTGAACTTGAGGGCAGCTCTCCTTAGCATTCCACACTGTATTCTTGCAAATCATATAGCCGGGGAAGGATTATAACTAATTCTTCCTCTGAGTCTAATTCGGACTTATAATGTGATTTTGTTTAATTCTGTTTAATGGGAGTGCATCATTTTTCTTTTCCACTTTTTAAGATGTTTGTAGGAATACCGGTTGTGTACATATGAGCGTAGTATTTAGTGTATTCTAACAAGATTTTAAATAATATAAGTAAATCCTTGTTTCTGACGTTTACCTGGCAAGCTCTGAGTAGTTTCTAGAATTGTGCTTGATTTGTAGGCTATAATACATTCCATGTATTATTTTTTCTTGCCATTTTATGAATTAACTTCTTGTGCAGTTCATGGATGCTAAATTGAGTTTTTGACATGCATGTTTAGCTGCATGCTAGGCGTGATTTTCCCCTTTATTTAAGGTCTGGTTCACGTTATTGCGCTTGGCACAGTCTGTTCTGTTGGTTGGGGCAGACTGATTTTTGATTGTGAAGTACGGTCATGTGTTTACAACCTTCTTAATTCATGCGCATAGATTTACAAATTAGTTATGGCCATATAATACCCTTAGTCCAGTGTGGCTATGTTAACAGAAATAACGTAAAGGATTTTTATACTAGTTCGGGCCGTCTAATATCCCTACGACCAGTTTGAGAAAGCTGGGCTGCGCTTTGTGCAGCTTTGGTTTGATAGCTGGTTCGGGCCATCCAATATCCTTACGTCTAGCATGACTACGCTAACAAAATTAACATAGACAGGTTTTTATACAGGTTTGGACCGTCTAATATCCCTCGTCCAGTTGCCATGTCAAAGAGATTAACACAATGAGATTTTTATACTAGTTCGACCGTCTAATATCCCTATGACTAGTTCATTGTATTACTATTTTCCATAATAATTACAATGTTTATTACATAAGTAATGCGAATCGTTTTGAATAAGGTCTGACATCCCCAGTGCAGTACCGCGCATTCGTATTTTTTGCAATCATGGAATTTGCTTCACTTTTGATTTCTCTAAAAGACTTCATGCGTGTTAGGTTTTCGATCTCAGTTCGTCCTCTAACATTGGTACTTATTTTCCTTGAGAGTTTCAAATTGGTGTGCATCTCAATCACTTCAGCTCCATGCTTAATGGGGACGATGGTTGGCATTGAGAGCATAGTAACTGAATTTCCTATCTTCGAGTAGAAGGTGTGAACATATTTAATGACTTGACCACAATAATTTTTTCCACATCCTTCTATAATGGCAGAGGGAGGTTCTTAGGTTCTGGCTTCGGAATAGGCTTTATCCCATTATCGAAATCACTGTCTAATTGGTAATCATTGGTTGATAAAGGTAGATAATTAGGGAGGAAGAGGCGGAGATATGAGAAGATGAGATGTCTATGGGTGCTGAGGGATCTAAGGAAACCAAGTATATTCCTCCTCCATTGCGGTGTTATCTTAAGGACATATGGGGTCATCTGGGTTGTTGTGCCTTTGGTCCTTGTTTGCTTTTCTCTTCTTGTTAGCCGGGAATCTCATATCCAAAGATTCTCTAGGGATTTTTCTTCTATAAAGAATAGGAGGAATAAAATCAAATAAGCCTTGAATTGAGAGCGAATAAAGTCATCCTTAGAGGGTAAGGTAGCACTATCGTTATTGAGGGCAGAATGAACTTGCTTTTCTATTTGTGGCAACGGCTTAATAATGGGTGACTTGGTTTTGACTCATAGACCAGTCTCACTGTTCTTATTTCTGAGAGTGTTGTATCACTCACCTATTGCATAGTTAGCATGCTTGATGAGTAATGGTTGTGGGTTGTGGATGGTGGTAGTGCTATTGGTCAAACATTAGTACCTTGAGTTACTATTTCCATTATTCCCTTCATCCATTGATCTGCCTGGTTAGAGAAGGTTTGAATCATGGTTAGGATGGGATCCATGGGGGTTCCAACGGAGGCTTTTGCCTCAGTTTGGGCTTTGGAAGCTATGATTGATTGTTTTTGAGTGAAGGGGGTGGAAGCAATGAAGAAGTTCCTTTCTTGCTACGGTGCTTTTTTGATTTATGATATAGAGATGCACGTCGATCACCACCATCTTTCTTCGATCCTTTTGTTTCTACCTTTGGATTATGCCATGTGTCAAACACCCACAATATCTATTTGATGCATGTGGATTGTTGGCATGTCTTTGTGGCAAGCTTTGTTTGAAGGGTTGAATTTTTTTTATTTTGGTAAGATCCGAAATTGAAGCGAGAATGCTTGAACTTGAGGCAGGATGTTCCAGATTTGAATGGGCTTTGAGTTCTTTCTCTTTGAAGGGTGAATAACTCGGATGTTACTTCCTTTCATGGGTGTGAGTACAGCATGCTAATGTCCCTTATTTCTTGGGCAAAATGCACCGCTTTAATTATTTCTCCTCAAAAGATGGTTGCTCCCATGATCTTCCCTGAGTATTGATGATATTTATAGGGTTGGTTAAGACGATCGGGTTGCCATCTGTAAAGGCAATTGTTTATGCGATTTAATGTTGAGGTGCTATAAGCGATGGACTGTACGGGTTATCGATGAGGGAGACTTATATCTTTGCCACTTACTCGTAAGCATGGATCTGCGCTAGTACACCATTTGAGTAACCTGTAGCCCTTGCATTGCTTTTGACTCTACGTGTTACTGCTTAGGTAGCACTCAGTGAGTGTAGTGCAGATCCTTTCTTGGAGATATTAGCAATGTACAAGCTTTGGAAATGATACTATGGTTTATTCAGTCCTTTGTGTGCAGCGCAGTACTTTCACTATGCTCATGTCTTGATGGCAGCTCGTTGTGTCACTTCACTCTTTTCTAGTATCAAAAGAAAACGGGGCAGTGTATCCTTATTTTCCTTTAATGCAGGATTGTTAGCATAGTTCTATTATCCATATATATTGGCTTATGAGTGCAGTATGTTGTTGATGGCATGTGTCTTTTTTTAAGTGAGTTGTGTTATGTTTTGATGCTATCTATATAACTCATTGTGTCACAACACAACATTAACATTTTATTGTTATTTTAGGATTTTGGTTATGCTGCAGTTCTGTGTATCATGATTGCCAGACTGTTTACTGCGCCCTATGGCCATATCCAGTTTTGGGCTCAGCATCATAATGTGACACTGAAATTGGGGGATCGATGCAGTCTGAACCTTTGTCGTCGTCTTATAGTTTGCAACCGCAGTATGCTTTTGACTTCTCTTTATTCTTTGCTTTCCTTTTTTGTCGTTTAACTTTTATTGTAAGGGCATCCCATTTTGATCTTGGTGCTACGTCACATGCCTTCAACAGGGTTTAGGAAATATGGGTGTAATACCCATCCTTGTTATCAATTTCAACCCATGTGGCCATAGTTGTCTCCTCTCTAATTACAATAACAGTCGATCTGGTTGGTCACATTATAGGGGTCCTGACTACAAAAGCTCCTCCTTCTATGGTTTTCCTTAGGCCTAATAGTCAACCTAGCAAAGATTAATCATTCAAGATCACCAGTAGATTTCGAGTGGGCTCCCTGGTCGCCTTCATCAAGCAAAGGTATTCCTAGTATGTGGAAGAATTCACCTCTGTCCCCATTGGGATTACTGTGACAAAAAAGAAATATTTATTAAAAGATCAATGTTAAAGTATTCTTCAACAAAGAATGGAAGGAAACTTACAAATGATGCTAAAGACCCGAATTTCAAGGTTTGGGTTGATGGCCATGGGAATAAAGTAGAACCGACCTTTACAGACCGACACCTTACTTGGAAGACCATAGATCAAGGGGGTTTCCTGGCCTTGAAGATAACGGTAACTGACCGGTTTAGTTCTTACCTACTGATAAAGCTTGAAGATAAAACATATAAGTGTGGGATTAGGCTTGGGAAGACCCAACTTAAGGCAGACAATGTAGAGCTTGGCCAGAAATTTATAATTGTTCGGGACTAGTTGACTCGATACCAATACATGCGCATTTAAAAATCTGATGAAGAATGGGTGTAAAAGAAGGATCGCCCACACCTTTATGTAAGCAAGTGACCAGGTAAAGTAGCCCATCAGGGGGTTATTGGGCTTGTCCCTAAGTAGCGGGTACACGGGAGCAATGTTATCATAGCCAAAGTCGATCAAAGAACGTTCAAGCTCACTCTAGCCCTCTCGGATCATAGAGGAACCCCATGGGATGGTCTGCTGACCACTGGTGGAAGCAACATCAACCATCTACGGTTAATAACAAGTCAACTAGGTTATTGAACCGCCTCCAACCTATTTAAGAAAATATTACTTGGCCCAGGCGCAACCCTGACCCTCATGTGAAAGAGTGCTACCGACCGACCTAGTCCTACTTATGAGTTTGAATTGAATTTTTCCTACTACCAATTAAGTGAAGATGGTTCAGGGGTAATGACACCTAAAAGCCTTGGATTTCTCTTTCCTTTTGTAAGGCTCAGCGTTTGACGACCATCATTAGTAGTTTAACAACGATCGTCAAATGTCAAAGGCTAAAAATATTGTCGTAGAAGGCTCATCAAAGGATGGCCTTTTGCCATAATGGGCGACAAATGCTAAAAAGGCATTAGCATAGCATACGAGCCATAAGAAAATCGCCAATAAAAAATCGTTTTTAAAAAAAGGTGATATCTAAAAAAATAACATAGCACAAAAAATGCATGGACCAAAGTCAAGAGAGGGTCACTTACTGATGATGTGGTAGGATTTGGAGGAAAAAATCGAATTTACTGCAAAAAAGAGAAGCGACGACAGTCTCTTAAATGACAGAATACCTTCGAAAGTCCAGTAAAGGTTGGTGTAGAATATAACAGTTTATGATTTTTGTTTGATGATAATAAACATACATACATACATACATGCATATATATATATATATATATATATTTAAATGTGTTTGATACAATATTATTATAAATCTCAGTTAGAAGTAAACAAATGAAATTTTATTTCAACTATTAGTTTATTTCAATACAATTTTAATAGTACACAATTACAATAGAGCTTCCATAATATTTTACACTTTTAGATACAATAATATTTAAAACTTTCATATACAACACTGCATTTGCCCTCTCATATACACACTCTCAAATACACCCACTCGCTCACTCGAATTCAATCTTTTCTATCAACTTGCTCCAACTGTCTTTTCTCCAATCATCTGCTTTGCCTATCAAATAACAATGCAGTAAAAAGAAAAAACACAAATTCAAACTGCAAAAATATAAATAGTATTAAACTCAACATTTCTCGGCCTATTAGTTTTATTCTTTTCATATTTTGAAATACGCACTAAAATATCAATAATGTACACAAGTAGTGAATTAGCGGACAGGTCAATTCAATTGCAAGCAAATGTATCACTATATGTGCCATAAGGCCGAGTACATACGCAAAACACACTTGCATCAATTCAATTGCAGGCACAAATGTAAGATCAAGCTCAGTGGCTCAATGTAGTGCATTAGCAGACAGGTCAACATAAACAGTGCAAGGTCAAGCCCATTAGCTCAACACAAGCAGTGCAAAGGCAAGCTAAAGATCTCAACAAAAGAAAAGGTAAAACATAACAACAAACTAGATCAGATGCTCAAATACGGAGTATAAAATCAAGTGCACATATAGACAAGGATGCACACACAAGTACCAGCATAACTAGGAAAATGCAGCACATAAAGATACAACACAAGTGCATCAAGACACCAACACAATTGCTGTAACAACTGCCCATGACCCCTGCACTGAACCTAGAGATAGTGCGCTGTAAAGTGTGCCAGGCGACCATGGACGATTGCCAAGGTAAATTAAAAACAACAGAATCTATTGTATTACTCACAGCGCATGGACAAAATACAATAGAACATATATATATAGAAGCTTCACAGAATAGAATCTCATCAATAAAACTTCATAATAGTTGAATACAATCATCAGAATAGTCAATACATCAAGCCTCACTACATAACACTCAGAGAAGATACAAACAGCGGAACACCCAGTACATATAATAAGAAGATAATATGCAACCCTCCAACTCGTCTTCGATATCAACACCGTGGAAAGCAAGAACAGCACCTGTCACCTGCTACCTAGTCTGCCCGTCCCAAAATGGACGAACAGCCCAAGGCAATAAGAGTTAAAAACATAAAGCCTTGAGTCAGACAACAGTCTTAGTGAGCAGTAAATTAACTAACAACATACCAAAAGAGCATAAAGGAAAGGAATAGGAATACAACCCTCCCACTCCAACCTCTTTCTACAGTGATAGCCCCCAGACACACACTAAGCAGAAGTAAACATAGCAGAGCATACAATGTAAAGTAAAGTAATTATCACCCGAGTCAAGGGCGATGTTTTCCAAGCACAAACCCCCAAGGCCTAAACCAAGATCAGATAAGCACCCTGAAAACACTGCTCTTGAGACCGAATGACGATACAACCAATCATCCATGACTCTGGCTATCACTGTTATCATTGCTTCGATATCATTGTTAGTTGAATGACCGGCACATTCTTTCAGCCGTCCGTCAAGGGCTAATGGAAACCCCGGTTCAAGACATAACTCTGCACGTCATCGTGACCCGTGCCTAGGACTATCGAATCTGCCTAGAGTACTTGACTACCCAATCAGTAGCCTTAAGGGACTATCGAATCTTCCCAATGTACTCTTGCTTTGAGCATGCTAGAACCTTCAACAACGATGGGATCTCAGCCTTCTAGTCATCCTCCTCGACGACTATTTCCATACTAGCTCAAGCGCCTCTCGAGCATCCATTATCCTCAACTCGAACCGTATCACCGAGTTATCAACATGCTTGGAATGATCCCGTCTGGATTAGACCAAGACTAACTCATATCATACTTCGCCTCATCATCATCATAGCAAAGCTTCATCTCAACATCATCATCCAATCTATCCATATGAGCTTCATCGTCCGCTACATATGCCACAAGCAGCTTTTCCAATTCAAGAGCCTTTCCCTTAGCTTTTGAATCATCTTCGGTCTAAATAAAATCATCAATCATCTAATTCATTGCAATCAATCAAATCAAACATTAATCCAAGTAAACAAGCATTCAAATATGATCTAAATAGACAATTATAACAATAATGGCAATTTCGTAATTAAAGAGTCGAAAGTCTAACAAGTATGAAAACATGAGCAATATCTCTATAATCTTGACGAATGAACTTGCATAGGTTAACACTTAGTAAAATGGTTGTCAAATCATCATGAACAATGAATCTACATGGTATCTATACTTCGGTTTACAAAAATGCATGAAAATCACTACTTTAACATCAAATCAAGCCAACGGTCCGAAATACTCCTTTGGATCCGTGTGAGAGATAATCACCACTCACCAAATCACCTAAACACCTCAAAAGAAACCCACTTCAGATCTGGACAGTGAAGGATCTAACTTGATCTATCACCAATCCGCTCCAAACGATGAAATCTCACTTCGAAGGATGAAGATCTTCGATCTAAGCTCTTGAATCTTCAATTTGATCTTCAACTTGGATGGATGGAATACCTAGATTAGAGTGGAGAAAAGAAGTGAAGAAGTGTAGAAGTCGAACTCTCAAAATGGCAGCACTTCGTCGCTTCGAAATCCGGATCCCAAAAATGGAACAAAGCCTTCCTATTTATAGCTGAAATTCCTTAACTCGTCTAACTTTATAAGTCGTCTCCGACTTATCCCTATTTCCGACCTACGACTCAATAGACCCTAGTCTCTACGACTTACGACTTAACTCCCCTAAGTCGTCTACGACTTAACGTACCCAGCAACCTACGACCTAAGCCCATGCGCACTCACAACTAACCGGACCTACCTGTCTACGACTTAATGCGCGCGCGACTTAACAGGTCTACCAGTCTACGACTCAACACATTGCACGACTTAACAGAGTCTCCGACTTAAAACCCACGCGACTTAATCAGGGGATACGACTCAACATGGTAGCTGACCTACGACTTAGCTAACCTCCTTAAGTCGCTTACGAGTTAACAACTCTCACGACCTAACATAGACCACTACCTTACGACCTAACACCCCACACGACATAACTACTCACGCGACCTAAATGGGTTATGACCTAACACTTAAGCATCCACACGACCCATCATAAGTCGTCTACGACCTATCCCAGACACAGGGTCTCACGACCTAAACCTTAACGACTTAAGACCCACTCACGCGACCTAAACATGCCACGACCTAAGACTTAACTGAGACGCGACCTAACCACGCGACTTAACTGGGTTACGACCTAACCCCTTACGACCTAATACTTAGCGACCTATCAACCCACGACCTAACTCTTAAGTCATCTACGACTTAACCTCTTTAGGTCGCTCACTGCTACCCCAGCTTCCTTAGGTCGTTGCCGACCTTCCTATCCTTAAGTCGCTAACTATCTTAAGTCGGTCAAGTCCTATAGGTCGTCCCACTTCACTAGGTCGTCTACTCCGACCTAACTACTACACGTCCTAAGTCTTATCTCGTCCACGACTTAGACCCTGGGCGACTTAACTCTAAACGACTTATCAACATTGTGGCCTAATGGCAACTATTTGACGATGTTTCGATCCGTAATAATATGGGTCGTTACATTCTCTCCCCCTTAGGAATTTCGCCCCCGAAATTCCAAACAAACAAAGCAATCAAAGACTATTCTGCATGCCTACCATCCATAACAATCAACAAACCATGCATCCAATTCTAGCTTAGCATGCAGAATTCTAAAACTCAGAACAAGTTACAATTTCGTTAGATGACACGACACCTTAGGGCCATACCTTGAAGAGTTCGGGATGAGCTGCTTTCATCCTCTCTTCCACCTCCCATGTACAGTCGTTATCATCGTCACTCCATTGTATCTTGAGCAACTTAATTATCTTCCTCCTAAGCTGTTTTGTGTCGGTTTCCACAACACGAAGCGGCTTACGAGGTCTTCTATCGACTGGGTCAACTTCGAAGTCCTCACAGCTATCAGCAGAAACCACTGTATTCGAGTTGTGCACATACTTCCGTAGATACGATACATGAAAAACATTGTGCACACTCGACATCTTCTCCGGTAACTCCAATCTATAGGCGAGTTTTCCAATTCGCTCGATGATCGGGAATGGTCCGACAAATCTCGGAGTCAATTTTCCTTTCTTCCCGAATCGAATAACATTCTTCAGTGGAGAAATCTTCACAAAAACCATATTACCTACGTCGAATTCCAAATCCTTACGACGCTTATCGGCATAACTTTTCTGACGGTCTTGGGCTGCCTTCATTCGTTGCCGAATGATCTCTATGCACTCCGTAGTCTGTCGAATCATCTCTGGCCCAAGCATCAGCTTTTCTCCTGTCTCTAACCAACATGTCGGAGAGTTACACGGTCATCCATACAATGCCTCATACGGTGCCATACCAATGCTCGACTGGTAACTATTGTTATATGAAAATTCCACCAAATGAAGGTGATCTTCCCATGAACCTCCGAAATCCAAAACACAAGCTCTGAGGAGATCTTCCAAAACTCGGTTGACTCTCTCGGTCTGACCATCTGTCTGAGGGTGATAAGTTGTACTCAAACACAACTCGGTTCCCAAAACTTTCTGGAAGCTCTTCCAAAATCCACTAGTGAACAATGGGTCTCGATCGCTCACTATACTCTTCGGAATACCATGGAATCGAACTATCCACTTAACATACAACTCAGCCAACTTTGATGCAGTCCTAGTCGATCGAACAAGAATGAATCTTGCACTCTTAGTCAAACGATCTACAATGACCCAAATCCCT
This sequence comes from Allium fistulosum, assembly GCA_030737815.1. Taxonomy (NCBI): domain Eukaryota; kingdom Viridiplantae; phylum Streptophyta; class Magnoliopsida; order Asparagales; family Amaryllidaceae; genus Allium; species Allium fistulosum. Next base: position 479,490,751 of record CM060904.1, read on the forward strand.
TCATTTCCCGTTCTGGTTCTAGGTAGTCCATCAATAAAATCCATCGACACTTGCTCCCACTTCCATGTAGGAACTTCTAATGGCTGAAGCAATCCACTTGGCTTCTTCTGTTTGGCTTTTACCAACTGGCAGTTCATGCATTTGGAAATAAAATTTCCAACATCCTTCTTCATACCTTCCCAGTAGTAGGTTCTCTTCATATCCCGATACATCTTATTTCCACCTGGATGAATTGTCAGCTTCGAGTGATGACTTTCCTTCAGAACTTCACTCCTCAATCCTTCTATATCGGGAACAACTAGTCATCCTTGCTTCCGAAGCCAACCCTCTCAATCGACCTCGAATCCTTTATCCTTTTCTGGGTCCATTCCAGATTCCAAATCATGGATAATCTTGACAAGCTTATCGTCTAGCTTTTGGCTCTCGCCAATCCTTTCTACAAGAGTAGGTCTTATCGATAAGTTTGCCAACATCTCAGGTTCCAATTCGCATCTGGGCCTGAAGTCAAATCCAGCTAAATACTCGAGATTCCTCCATTCTGAAAACATGGCTCCCAATCCCGCATGTCTTCGACTTAACGCATCTGCCACTGCGTTACCTTTTCCCGGAGTATAAGCTATACCAAAATCATATGATGCTAAAAACTCTAGCCAACGTTGCTGCCGAAGATTCAAATCCTTTTGGGAGAAAAGATACTTCAACGACTTATGATCTGTAAACAACTCGAATCGAACTCCCAATAGATAATGTCTCCACATCTTCAGAGCAAAAACAATCGCCGCTAACTCCAAATCATGAGTCGGGTAATTCCTTTCGTGTGGCTTCAGTTGTCGACTAGCATACGCAACAACTTTATCCCTCTGCATCAGCACTGCTCCAAGTCCAGTACCACATGCGTCGGTGTAAACCACCATCTCGTCATTCCCACTAGGAATAGTCAAAACAGGAGCACTCGTCAATCTTTCTTTCAGGATTCTGAAAGCTTGCTCACACTTATCTTCCCACTTGAACACTTGGTTCTTCTTCATCAATCCTGTTAACGGTGCAGCCACCTTGGAGAAGTCTTTGATAAACCGTCGATAATATCCTGCTAATCCAAGAAAACTTCTCACATCAGATGCATTCTTAGGTCTAACCCAATTCTGGATTGCTGCCACCTTAGCGGGATCAACCGCTATTCCACTACCAGAGATAACATGTCCTAAGAACCTCACTTCACTCTTCCAGAAGTGACACTTCGAAAACTTAGCCTTCAGCTGATGTTTCCGTAAGATTTCCAAAACAATACGCAAGTGTGTCTTGTGCTCTTCTTCAGTTCTGGAATAAATCAGAATATCATCCACGAACACAAGTACGAACTTGTTCAACTGATCTCTGAACACTCTATTCATAAGATCCACAAAATATGCTGGCGCGTTAGTCAATCCAAACGGCATTACCAGCCATTCAAAGAAACCTGATGGTGTTTGAAAAGCAGTCTATGGCACACTATCCTTAGCCACTCTCAACTGGTGAAATCCCGTTGCCAAATCCATCTGAGAAAACACCTTGGCTTCATGAAGCTGATCAAACAAGTCATCTATCCTCGGCAATGGATACTTGTTCTTCTTAGTCACTTTATTCAGCTCACGATAATCCACACACAATCTCAGCGATCCATCCGCTTTGGTTGCGAACACAACTGGTGCACCCCATTTGGACACACTACGCCGAATGAATCCTTTCGGAAAAAGATCATCAACTTGCACCTTCAACTCATGCTGTTCCCTAGGCGCCATCCGCCTAAGAGGCATCACAACAGGTCTGGCTCCTTCAACTAGATCTATACGAAACTCGATCTCTCTATGCGGCGGTAACCCTTTGACCTTGTCAAAGACATCCTCAAATCCATTAGCGATCGGCACTGATGACAGTCCATCCCGTGGAACAACCAGCGAATACATGAAGCTCATGAAGACGCCTTCTTCATGCTTACATCGTATCACAATCTTTCGCCCCTCCACATTCTCGACTGTCACCTCCAACCTCTTGCAATCAACCTTTGCCGCATACTTCCTAAGCCAGTCCATACCCAAAATAATTCCGAACCCCGCAAAGTTCAGAACAAAACAATCACAAACAAAAGAGCAATCATGACTCGATACAATCAGACCACGGCATAACATACACAAACAAGACGAACCCCCAACTGGATTAGTCACAACCAATGGCCTATCAACAATATCCGGTTCCAAACCTAACCGGCCTACAAGTTCACTACAAACAAACGAATGCGATGCCCCAGTATCAAACAACACTCTAACTGGAACACCACACATGGAAAGAGTACCTTGAACCACCACACTCTTTCCCTTCTCTTCAGCGGTAGGAGCTTTCAAAGACGATGGAATAGCTCCTAAAGCATAAGCTTGCACAATCTGCTTGTCCTTCCTTGGTTCTGGACAATTCTTTCTGAAATGCCCCGGCTTGTCACAGTTGTGACACTTCATCGGTACCTTCGGATTCTTACAATCCTTAGAGAAATGGCCCTTCTGCTGACAATTGTAGCAGGTCACCTCGCCTTTCGGCTTCTTCTGGCCATACTTACCCTTTTGTTGCTGCTGCTTCCTCTTCTTGTTTCCACCCTGCTGTGGTTTAGACTCTCCCTTGGTCACAGCAACAACAGATCCCTCCTTATGAAACAAACTCGCATGCCTGAGAGCTTTCTCCACAAGCTTCTCAAATGAATCGTCCAAATGATCCACCAACTGCCTCCCAAGATAACTATCCAAGCCTGTCACAAACTTCTCATTCTTCTGATAAGCAGATTCAATATACGACCGGGCATACTTGGACAAAGCTTCAAACTCAGAAACATACTCAAGAACTGGTCTTCCACCTTGCTTGAGCTCCACAAACTTCTTGAACAGAACAGACTTCTGAGCAGTAGAAATGAACTTAGCTTCAAATCTGGCTTGGAATTGCTCCCAAGTAATCTCTTCCTCCGGCGTATTGATGGTAATAGAGTTCCACCAATCAGAGGCTCTCCCTTGAAGCTGTCTTGATGCCAACTTCCTCTTAGTTGCATCCTCAATCCCCAAGTCACCAAAGATCCTTCTACAAGCATCCATCCACCTCTGGACTTCAATGGTTGATTTTGTTCCCAAGAAAACTTTTCCTCCAAGAGAAGTGTAGTCCTTACATAGCTTAGCAAAATCCACCGGCTTTGGAGTTTGGACTTGAACTCCAACATCAACTGATGGCCCCGGAGCTGGCATCCTTCTCATGATCGAAGTCATCATAGCTTCGAACATAGCAGCATAATCAGCAGCCCCTTCTGTAGCATGGCCTTCCCTAGCAGCTGGTCTCCCTCATCGACTCATTCTCAATATCTATAAAAGGAATAATCAGAACATCTTAGAGAAACAACTGCATAAAGGACTCAACCCTACTAAGCTACTATATTATATATAGTAATCATCCATCAAAATACAATTACGTCTCTCATACGTAGTTACGTCAGCGAGCGTTGGGTAAAATCGATTAACCAAAGCTCTGATACCAAATGTGACGACCGCCCATGACCCCTGCACTGAACCTAGAGATAGTGCGTTGTAAAGTGTGCCAGGCGACCATGGACGATTGCCAGGGTAAATTAAAAACAACAGAATCTATCGTATTACTCACAGCACATGGACAAAATACAATAGAACATATATATAGAGAAGCTTCACAGAATATAATCTCATCAATAAAACTTCATAATAGTTGAATACAATCATCAGAATAGTCAATACATCAAGCCTCACTACATAACACTCAGAGAAGATACAAACAGCGGAACACCCAGTACATATAATAAGAAGATAATATGCAACCCTCCAACTCGTCTTCGATATCAACACCGTGGAAAGCAAGAACAGCACCTGTCACCTGCTATCTAGTCTGCCCATCCCAAAATGGACGAACAGCCCAAGGCAATAAGAGTTAAAAACATAAAGCCTTGAGTCAGACAACAGTCTTAGTGAGCAGTAAATTAACTAACAACATACCAAAAGAGCATAAAGGAAAGGAATAGGAATACAACCCTCCCACTCCAACCTCTTTCTACAGTGATAGCCCCCAGACACACACTAAGCAGAAGTAAACATAACAGAGCATACAATGTAAAGTAAAGCAATTATCACTCGAGTCAAGGGCGATATTTTCCAAGCACAAACCCCCAAGGCCTAAACCAAGATCAGATAAGCACCCTGAAAACACTGCTCTTGAGACCGAATGACGATACAACCAATCATCCATGACTCTGGCTATCACTGTTATCATTGCTTCGATATCATCGTTAGTTGAATGACCGGCACATTCTTTCAGCCGTCCGTCAAGGGCTAATGGAAACCCCGGTTCTAGACATAACTCTGCACGTCATCGTGACCCATGCATAGGACTATCGAATCTGCCCAGAGTACTTGACTACCCAATCAGTAGCCTTCAGGGACTATCGAATCTGCCCAATGTACTCTTGCTTTGAGCATGCTAGAACCTTCAACAACGATGGGATCTCAGCCTTCTAGTCATCCTCCTCGACGACTATTTCCATACTAGCTCAAGCGCCTCTCGAGCATCCATTATCCTCAACTCGAACCATATCACCGAGTTATCAACATGCTTGGAATGATCTCGTCTGGATTAGACCAAGACTAACTCATATCATACTTCGCCTCATCATCATCATAGCAAAGCTTCATCTCAACATCATCATCCAATCTATCCATATGAGCTTCATCGTCCGCTACATATGCCACAAGCAGCTTTTCCAATTCAAGAGCCTTTCCCTTAGCTTTTGAATCATCTTCGGTCTAAATCAAATCATCAATCATCTAATTCATTGCAATCAATCAAATCAAACATTAATCCAAGTAAACAAGCATTCAAATATGATCTAAATAGACAATTATAACAATAATGGCAATTTCGTAATTAAAGAGTCGAAAGTCTAACAAGTATGAAAACATGAGCAATATCTCTATAATCTTGACGAATGAACTTGCATAGGTTAACACTTAGTAAAATGGTTGTCAAATCATCATGAACAATGAATCTACATGGATCTATACTTCGGTTTACAAAAATGCATGAAAATCACTACTTTAACATCAAATCAAGCCAACGATCCGATATACTCCTTTGGATCCGTGTGAGAGATAATCACCACTCACCAAATCACCTAAACACCTCAAAAGAAACCCACTTCAGATCTGGACAGCGAAGGATCTAACTTGATCTATCACCAATCCGCTCCAAACGATGAAATCTCACTTCGAAGGATGAAGATCTTCGATCTAAGCTCTTGAATCTTCAATTTGATCTTCAACTTGGATGGATGGAATCCCTAGATTAGAGTGGAGAAAAGAAGTGAAGAAGTGTAGAAGTCGAACTCTCAAAATGGCAGCACTTCGTCGCTTCGAAATCCGGATCCCAAAAATGGAACAAAGCCTTCCTATTTATAGCTGAAATTCCTTAACTCGTCTGCCTTTATAAGTCGTCTCCAACTTATCCATATCTCCGACCTACGACTCAACAGACCCTAGTCTCTACGACTTACGACTTAACTCCCCTAAGTCGTCTACGACTTAACGTACCCAGCAACCTACGACCTAAGCCCATGCGCACTCACGACTAATCGGACCTACCTGTCTACGACTTAATGCGCGCGCGACTTAACAGGTCTACCAGTCTACGACTCAACACATTGCGCGACTTAACAGAGTCTCCGACTTAAAACCCACGCGACTTAATCAGGGGATACGACTCAACATGGTAGCGGACCTATGACTTAGCTAACCTCCTTAAGTCGCTTACGAGTTAACAACTCTCACGACCTAACATAGATCACTACCTTATGACCTAACACCCCACATGACATAACAACTCACGCGACCTAAATGGGTTATGACCTAACACTTAAGCATCCACACGACCCATCATAAGTCGTCTACGACCTATCCCAGACACAGGGTCTCACGACCTAAACCTTAACGACTTAAGACCCACTCACGCGACCTAAACATGCCACGACCTAAGACTTAACTGAGACGCGACCTAACCACGCGACTTAACTGGGTTACGACCTAACCCCTTACGACCTAATACTTAGCGACCTATCAACCCACGACCTAACTCTTAAGTCATCTACGACTTAACCTCTTTAGGTCGCTCACTGCTACCCCAGCTTCCTTAGGTCGTTGCCGACCTTCCTATCCTTAAGTCGCTAACTATCTTAAGTCGGTCAAGTCCTATAGGTCGTCCCACTTCACTAGGTCGTCTACTCCGACCTAACTACTACACGTCCTAAGTCTTATCTCGTCCACGACTTAGACCCTGGGCGACTTAACTCTAAACGACTTATCAACATTGTGGCCTAATGGCAACTATTTGACGATGTTTCGATCCGTAATAATACGGGTCGTTACAATTGCAGCTATAAAAACCAAATTCTATTCGATCAAACAAGATACACAACTCCTCTTATTCATTTGCATTCAAATTGGCCATCAACTTAAGCATGCAAGAGGTCAACAACTCAGCATCACAAGTCATATAAACTCGACAACTTCCAGTACAACGCAAAATGCAAGCAGCACGGTGAAAGTGAACAAGTGGACAAGAACATCCACAGTTCTATTGTTCCGTGTTCTAGAATATCAAATAGGAGTTAGTGATGCTGTGGACCATGACATGCTCAGGGAGAGAAAACAGAGGCCTCTCGAATTTCACATTACAAAACAGAAAGAAATTTATGTAAGCATGATGAAATGCTCAACAGAGATTTTGAAATATATTCAACCCAGAAAATCAGAAAATACCATCAATCAAAAAATCAACGGCCAAGGATATCAAGTAGAAATATTTAAACATGATATTCAAATCAAATATATTCGAAATATAAGGAATTGATCCCTATAAAAACCCAATCATCATCAGTAATTAAGGGCGTCAAGTTCAAAGTAGAAAAATAAACGAAAATCTGAAAAATTATACCAAAGCTCAGATCGAATAATACTCGACCATCGAAGCCATCAAAATAATGAAGCCTCGATCGATAATTGGAGTAATCAAGGGAGGAAATCATCAGCAAGTAAAGCCGTCAATCGATAGAGAGAGACAATGCGTGATTTGATCAATTGATTGAAGATCGTATTCAAAATAGAAACTCTAATCTTGAGAATGAAGTCGAAAAGAGGAAGGGCTTGCAAAAAAAGGATACGGGTTGAAATAAACCTATCTTCCTATTTTTAATCGAGCCATGTTTCTCTTTTAAGATTAAAATTATTATTGTATAGTAAATTAGGGTTTCATCTTTTCATTTTATTGTAATTTACCTTTTAATTATAAAACTCTAGTTTTCAAATAGGTTTGAACTACGGGTAGTAGTTCGGGAAATTCTCAACTCGGGGACAGAGTTGAGGTGGGGTTGGAATTATCAAGTAAGCGGTAATCGCAGGTTTATAGGGTCTACAAACGGCCAATTGTTTAATATTAGTATAAACCTTGGAGGCAGCAGTAGGCAAGTATTGCCGAAGCTGGGCAAATCTATATGTTGTTTTTATTTCCGCATTTACTCTATTATTACCATTGCTGCAATTTTTATTATTCTGTAAATTTATTATAAACCCTATTCACCCCTTCCAGGGTTAATTCGATCCTACAAGTGGTATCAAAACAAGGTTACTAGTGAAAATGTCTAACCCTAGTTGTAGATCTAGTGAGAGTAAGTCTACCTATTTTTGATAGAACGGTCTTTTTAAATTGGAAATCAAAAATAGAATTTTATTTATAATCTGTCAATTATAAGTATTGGGATATTATTGAAAATGGGTGCAATATTGTAAAAAGGAAAAAAAATGATTAACGCTTATGTTATGAATATTCTCTACTCTCAAGTTAATAGAGCTGAATTTAATCATATCTCTTATTGTTTAATTCCATGGAAAATCTGGAATATTCTTGATGCAATATATGGTAGAAAAGACAACATAGCGAAACTCCCCAAAAACCGACTCAGTTAAAGAATTTTGCTTGACGGGATTTACAAAAGACAATTTGGATGATGACAACAACAGTGATGAAGACGCAATAGATAATGAGATATGTGACTTTTCATTCAATTGTTCATTTGCGTCAAAAATTAACTACGACTATCGATGAATTTGAAATGAAAAAGAAAAGTTTGAAAAGTGAAAAATCTAAACTGCTTTAGAAAAATGATGAATTGGAAAATGAACTTAAAAACATTAAGAAACTTGGAAATTTCGATTGTAAAAACTGTTTGAATTACAAAAAAGAATTTGCTCGCTGAAAATTTTCAAAAGCTAAAAAATAAAATTCTGATTTTGGTGAAAAATGAAATTGAGTTGATTTGCAAAAGCGACGTTTATTAAAGGAATATAAAAGGTTCAAGATGCTTAAAAATTTCAAATGAGCAAATTTCGAATTAGAATTAAGCGAGGTCAAAGAAAATTTTAAAACCCTTGAAAATGAAAACTTGATTTTAAAAAATAGAAAAACCGTAATTCTTTAAATAAAAGAGCTCATTTGAAATTTTTGAATTTGAGACCAAAATAAAAGAGCTCGAAAATGAACATTTGATCTTAAAAAGAAATGATTTTCAAAAGAGTGAGAATGTTATTAGTCATTGTTCTAAGCTAATAAATTGGCATAATTTTTTAAAATTCAAAGTTAATGAACTCGAGTTGATTATTCGAAAATTTTCCATTAAAGAAAAATCATTTAATATGTTAGTTGGAAATAAACTCTTTGGGAATAACAGAAAATGACTTGGATTTGAAAAGGTGCAAGTTTATAAATCAATGACTAGTAAAATCACTAGGGGAAGAAGTGTGATACCCAAATGCATAAAGTGTGGTAATATATGACATTACTATAATAACTTTCAAAATAAAAACAACACAAAATCGTTAAACAAACTTAGACTCCAAAAGGTATGATTGTTAAAATTAGCGGTTTGCCTTTTAAACAAATTTGGGTACCAAAGGTTACAAACGAAAGTAAGAGTGGTCCTACATCCTTTTTTAGACCACTTGGTTCTTCTAACATTTAGATATAGAAATGGGCTACGGAACAACTATGATAGAAGTAACTTCGAGTTTTCCTATATATGGTTGAAGGGCAATAATTCCAATATTCCTTAGCATAGAGAAACGAGGTGGAGATCCACAATAGAAATGTTAGACATGAACACGACATCGAAGGTAAGTAAAGGCATGATCTCTAAACCTTATTTTATTTTCCTATTTTTAGTTCTGTTTTTGTTGACATTGCAATTGTATAATTGCCATATCTTGAACTCCTTTAACTCTGATTTGCAAAGTTCAAGATGTTTTGGAAAATAAATTAAAAATTCTATAAGTTTTATTTTATATTTTTTTTTCAGAATTTGAACTTAAACTATTGAAAAACTACAAATATTAAGTATATTGTTTGAAAATAGTTTCAGCACTTCTTGACATGGCTGTAGTAATTTAATCATAACTCGAACATTTTCACTCCGAATTTTGAAATTCATGAAATTTTGGAAAGCTAACTAGTAGCACAACAACTTTACTATTTTTATTTTTTTGCTGATTCATTTTGAAAAATCTTGAAAAAGAGCAATCATTTTAGTACATCACTTGAAAAGTATCTTCGATTTATGCAAACAAGCTATAATATTTTAGATATAACCTTTGAGCAATTCATTGGCATGATCTGAAACCAATTTTGAAGAATAGAAATTTTAAATATCTAAAACTTTCATGTTTTGTGCTGAATCAAACTACAGACATAAAGCTTTCAAATAGTAATTTCAAATGGACTGAATTTTCAAAACGAAAATGGTTAATTGCTTTGGTACGACAATAAACTATCATTGCCTCTAATGATGACCAACAAATCAGTGGCTGGATAATTTTTACTATGTGTACCTTTGCTCTATATAAATGTTTTTACCTCTATTCGACACAAATGGTTTTGCTATATTTTTCTGAACCAATTCCAGTGATATTGAGGAGTACCCGGTCTACTTGTTTAACAATATACCATTTTGGGCAACTAGGGTACAAGTGGTATTAGACATCACTTAATTTTAGATCATATTTGCAATTTCAACTGATTTTAAAATTAGCAGACATCGTTTTACAAAACCCCTTACAGCAAATTTCATAAATTTTTTTAGATTTAGAAATTTTTTCAAATAACTCAGGTTTTTACCTTGATTTCCTTTAATCAAAATATTTTTATTTACTTTGGTTAGTGATTTCTTTTGGAAAAGATGGTTGTTGACTGCTTGAATTTTTGAAATTTATGAAAAATTATTAATAATGATTGAGAAAGTAACGGATAGCGATTAAATTATATTTTATAGCTAGAGGAAGTATATGTTAAAAATTTCGTATAAATTGTACAGGTTTTATTATGTTTTTAATGTTAGTACATATTCAATGATCATTTCTATTACTATCATCATTCTTGAAATCTGTGTTCCAAAATATAATATGATGTGTAGAAGTTGGTATTTCAAAAAATAAAGAATTATATTTTTTAAGTGTAATTTATAATTTTATCCAAAATTATTTACCCTCATTTAAAAGTTCTCACGGTTATGCACGAGTGAATAGCTTTAATCTCTATATACATGCTTTCATTCTCATTTAAAAGTCAACAACGTTTATGCATGGATCGAACTCGTATACACGAGGGGGATAAATATTCAAGTACTTTCTAACCTTGTTTAAAAGCCATCACGGTTATGCATAGTTAGAAAATGCTTAAACATTCTTTTTTAAGTAACCACTAACCTCATTTAAAAGTCCTAGCGGTTATAATGGTTAGAAAGTGCTTAACAATTTTTTTTTATAACATCTGAAAGAGAAATTTACAAAATTTTCCTTTATTAAAAATACTAGCATAAATTTCCCCTAAACCATAATCCAATCATCACTCTAAAGTAGAATTTGTGTCTTAAATAAAATATTATGCTTTTTGTTTGATTAATTGGAATTTGCAATATACATTCTTCTTTATATGATTTATGGTTTTAATCAAAATTCAACATTTTTTCAATTATTATTATTATATTGATGATAACAAAAGGGGGAGAGAGATTAAGATTTTGGTAGTTGAGTAATAATCTTACCAATATTCAAGAGTTGTATTTATTTTTCGACAGTTTTTTTTGCAATTATTTTGACAAACAATTGTTTTCATTTTTAATTGCAAGCATTTGTGTATGGGAAGTTTAGTTGTAGGGGGGTATGTAAATAAGGGAAGCTTGATCACAACACATCAAACACATTTATTTGTCACAAAATCTTAATACATGTTTGTTATCATCAAAAGAGGGAGATTGTAGAATATAACAATTTATGGTTTTTGTTTGATGATAATAAACATATATATATATATATATTATTTAAAAGTCAACAACGTTTATGCATGGATGGAACTCGTATACACGAGGGGGATAAATATTCAAGTACTTTCTAACCTTGTTTAAAAGCCATCACGGTTATGCATAGTTAGAAAATGCTTAAACATTCTTTTTTAAGTAACCACTAACCTAATTTAAAAGTCCTAGCGGTTATAATGGTTAGAAAGTGCTTAACAATTTTTTTTATAACATTTGAAAGATCAATTTACAAAATTTTCCTTTATTAAAAATACTAGCATAAATTTCCCCTAAACCATAATCCAATCGTCACTCTAAAGTAGAATTTGTGTCTTAAATAAAATATTATGCTTTTTGTTTGATTAATTGGAATTTGCAATATACATTCTTCTTTATATGATTTATGGTTTTAATCAAAATTCACCATTTTTTCAATTATTATTATGATTTTGATGATAACAAAAGGGGGAGAGAGATTAAGATTTTGGTAGTTGAGTAATAATCTTACCAATATTCAAGAGTTGTATTTATTTTTCGATAGTTTTTTTTGCAATTATTTTGACAAACAATTTTTTTCATTTTTAATTGCAAGTATTTGTGTATGGGAAGTTTAGTTATAGGGGGTATGTAAATAAGGGAAGCTTGATCACAACACATCAAACACATTTGTTTGTCATAGAATCTTAATATATGTTTGTTATCATCAAAAGAGGGAGATTGTAGAATATAACAGTTTATGGTTTTTGTTTGATGATAATAAACATATATATATATATATATATTAAATGGGTTTGATACAGTACTATTACAAAATCATAGGTAGAAGTAAAAAAATAAAATTTTATTTCAACCAATAGTTTATTTCAATACAATTTTAATAGTACACTATTACAATTGAGCTTCCACAGTATTTTACACTTTCATATATAATAATATTTTAAACTTTCATATACAATACACTCTCAAATACACTCACTCGCTCACATGAATTCAATCTTTTCTATCTGCTTGCTCCAGTAGACTTTTCTCCAATCATATGTTTTGCCTATCAAATAACAACACAGTAAAAAGTAAAAAGAAACAAATTCAAACTGCAAAAATACAAATAATTTTGAACTCGTCATTGCTTCAGTCTATTGGTTTATTCTTTTTCTATTTTGAAATATGCACTAAAATATCAATAATGTACACGAGCAACCTATGATATGTACAGTGCATCACTGTACATGCCATAAAGTCGAGCACATATACAAAACACATTGCATCAATTCAATTGCAGGCACAAATGCAAGGTCAAGCTCAATGGTTCAACGCAATGCATTAGCGGACATGTCAACATAAATAGCGCAAGGTCAAGCCCAATGGCTCAACACAAGCAGTGCAAGGTCAAGCTAAAGGGCTCAACACAAGGAAAAGTAAAACATAACAGCAAACAAGAAGATATGCACAAATATAGAGTACAAAATCAAGTGCACATATAGATATTGATGTACACACAAGTACTAACATAACTAGGCAAATGCAGCACACAAAGATGCAACACAAGTGCAGGAAGACATCAACACAACTACAGCTATCAAAAACCAAATTTTATTCGATCAAACAAGATACACAACTCCTCTTATTCATCCGCATCCAAATTGGCCATCAACTTAAGCATATGAATGGTCAACAACTCAGCATCACAAGTCACATAAACTCGACGGCTTCCAGTACAGTGCAAAATGCAAGCAACATAGTGAAAGTGAACAAGTGCGCACAAAACACACACAATACATATATAGCAGCAAAGTATGGAAATAATGGCATGCACACTTATAACATACTCTAGAATAGAATGAAGAATAGTTCCAGATTATCAACAGTTCTATTGTTGATTGTTCCATGTTCTAGAATATCAAATAGGAGTTGGAGATACTGTGGACCATGACAGGCTTAGAGAGAGAAAACAGAGGCTTCTTGAATTTCACATTACAACAAAAAGAAATATATATATGCATGTTGAAATGCTCAACCGAGATTTTGAAATATATTCAATCATAAAATCAAAAAATACCATCAACCAAAAAATCGATAGCCAAGGATATCAAGTAGAAATATTCAAACACAATATTCAAATCAAATACATTCGAAATATAGGGAATCAACCCTATAAAAACCCAATCATCGTAAGCAATTCAGAGAGTCGAGTTCAAAGTAGAAAAATAAACGAAAAAAAAAATATACCAAAGCTTGGATCGAATAAACTCAACTATCGAAGCCATCAAAACAACGAAGCCTCGATTGACAATTGGAGCAATTAATGGAGGAAATCGTCAACAAGCAAAGCTATCGATCGACGGAGAGGGACGATGTGACGCCCCGGCTCCAGTGACCGAAATATCAGAGGGAGTTTACCGTTCGATAGCCCGGATCAATGGGCACTAAAGGAGCGATCTCTCGTCTACACTACTTTGGATCAACATGGATACATTTAAAATACTTGAACATTTCTAAAATGATACGTATCTCATCTCGACACAATGTAGTATACACGAGTTCAGAGAATTTGTTTTTAAATCAAATAGCAGAACACAATAAATAATGGTTTCACATAACAGCGGACCAAAAAGATAGATATATATACATATGCATAGGTACAAACAGAGGCCAGACTATCACCATATATCTACAACTAAGTCATCATGCATATTATACATAACTGTCCCAAAATGACGTCCTAATACATACATGGACAAATATATACAAAAGACATACGACATGACTACACAAAATCAACTTAGCATAGTTCAACGGACTCTAAATGTATCTCTCTAACATTTCTCCTCCAGATAACTCTAACAGTTCCTTTGAGGCAGGTAGCAAGCGTGCGTCCGTGAAGCTCTAAATCTACAACTACATTAAATTTATACATTGTATGTCAGTTGCCGTCCATCTCAATGTCGTATGAAATCACCTCAAAACGTGAAAAGGTAATCATCTTGAAAAGCCTCGGTCTGACCCGAGGAGTTGTCACAAAACAAAACCTCGAGTCAGGCTATAAATCTAGCTGTGAGTATAATAGTGTAACAATGATTCATATAAATGTGTGGAGTCGGGTTATATATGTGATATTAAAAGAAATATGTCACACACTCCATAATCTAAACCCGCCCACATCCCATTAAATTATTTTAGTTCAAATACACGTGTCATGGCACTATTTAAAGTGAATCACAGCTGCAACTCTAATCAACCGAGATATCACATCCTATTCATTTATAAGTTGCATTCATTATTCAATAGACAGACCACTGTCAAGTTATTCATTTACGTGGTATGGAATTATTAGTGAATCCTATTCATTACACTCTTACTAGACTTTGTATCGAACCGATATTACGGCCTTTTTCACCGCATATCTTCCGATCAGAAATTGTGGGTGCCCCCACACGATCTATTAGTCGCACTATCTTCTCATGTTCACTGTTGGCGCTCACCCCGTTGTGCTGTAATCTTCATTTTTGTTTTACCACATATCCATCAATGAGATTATTCTCGATTCTTCCTCGTTTCACGTTTGCACTGCACCTGTCACCGTGGTTATGTCCGTGCAACAAATCGTTTGGACAATAAGTGACGAGGGACCAGGTCGCCACGATTCAGGGAGCGACCCCGAATCTGTCCGCTAGGATGGATTCTAGCGTCTAGTAGTCTCACCTCGTCTCGTTTACTTCATCGGTTAAATTCATTCAAATTCTTTTGTATATAACTTCCCAATATACCATTTATCCCCAAAATGGTATCGTTTTCTATTTTATATCACATATAAATATCGTATTCGTGCAACATAGCATTAACTTACATTATATAACATCATGAACATTCATAAACATAACATGTAAACCCAATTTGGAAGAACTTCATCGGATTTGAATTTAAATTATAATAAAATATACGTTTCAAATTTAGACTTAATTTTTTGATGACGTCATTTTAATTTAATTTATAGAATTTTTCCATATTTAATTTAGAAAATAAAATATTTTTAGTTGACGCGTTTTGCGTCAAACGCCGGTTCTTTTGAAGTTTTACGAAATAACTTAACCAGTTTATTTTATTGTTGTTTTGTGATCGCGTAACGTTGTGGTGCGCGATCGTATTTTTATTTCAGTTGTTCGCGGTCCGTACGTGAATGGAATATTGCGTAGCGTCGTACTCTAAAACTTTTTGGTTTTGTTCACCCCTCTACACACCTCCGACGAGCGAACCAAGACCATCGTCGTGATGCGTTATGCAATACGGTCCTGCTGGTACCTTCCGTTTTGACCATAACGCTTCCGTTCATCATATGGTCCCGGACTTAACGGTGTCATTTCTAATCATCACGGGGTCCGTCGGTCAGGCGAAAGCTGTCGATATGTTCGTCTCACTTCCCTCTACATATTTCCTTTTGGTTGCATGCTCAAAATCATCATATATTTTGAGTTATTAATAATTGAAGTTTTGAAACAAAACTTGTTATATAAATTTGCATATGGATTCTATTATATTATAAAGCATGCACATTCTTTTTTTTTTTTTACATGTGTTCGATTTTTAGTGTAAATGTGAAAGTGCTTCACTCTTCAAGAAAACACACACAGAAGCATAAAAACACACTTGCATTCATACATCCAGCCATGGCCCAAACGTTTGCAACATGCAATACCCTCTTCACATTCATAAACCATGCACTACCATACCTTCATGCCTACTCACGCATATATGCCTGCTCATGCATATTTACTTCCATCCTCCATCTTCCCACTAGTTCCTTCCATGCCTAAACTCACATGCATGCTACACACATATACACTTGCACATATATCAACACCATCTAATATATATATGCAACATGCGCACATGCTGCCAAGCCTCCTATCTTCCTATACACTCCATAATTTCAAATGCAACAAGAATGAAAAACGTAGCTATCTTTGCCCTCTACAACTTCCGTGTTGGAAGTTTTAGCTAATATTTAGTATAGGAGAAAGTATTTGGATTATTAAATAAAAAGCGTAAGGGGAAAATTGACTGTTGCTAAAAATTGAGAAATAAGTTCATGCGTCTCCTCTTCTTTTTTTTTCTTTCCTTTTTTTTTATAACCAGAAATGTAGAGTATAATTACTGTTAAAATGGTTTACTCTGTAGAAATAAATAGAAAAAAAGAACTTATACTCACATTGATCGTGCGTTTGATGAAAATGAAAAGAGAGAATACTGTGAGTTTGCTTGCGTTGAGTAATAATGAGATGCACTGGTTATGTATCTGAAACTTTAGGCTTAAGTAATCAGGTAGGTTAAAAGAAAATTATGAAAATGATAATTATGAAAACATCGGTCGAATGAAAATAAAGTTATTTATTTTATTTTTCAGTAAATAATTTTATACCCCTCAAATAAATCTTCATACCCTTAATCGCGATATTGCCCTACCGTAATTTGTTCTCCGATTACAATTCCGCTCCGGCGTTTTACTCCAAATTTTATTATATCCATAACGATTTTTATTTATTTTATTTATTACTTTTTTTTAACTAAATTTAGTGCTACATATTAAAACAGTAGCGGGATGTTACAGACGAGGCATAATTTCATCAATTGATCGAGGATCGGCTTCAAAACTGAAACCCTAATTTTGAGAATGAAGTCAAAAAGAGGAAACGCGTGCAAAAAAGGATATGGGCTGAAATAAACTTATCTCTGCATTCTTAATTGGGCCTTGTTTTTCTTTTGAGATTAAAATTGTATTGTATGGTAAATTAGGGTTTCACTTTTTATTTTATTGTAATTTACCTTTTAATTATAAAGCCCTAGTTTTTAACTAGGTTCGAACTACGAGACGTAGTTCGGAAAATTCTCCACTCGGGGATAGAGTTGAGGTAGAGTTTGGAGCGTAAGGTTAGAACAATCAGGTAAGCAATAGTCGGAAGTTTACAAGATCTATAAGCAGTTGATTGTTTAATCTTTGTAGAAACCTTAGGGGCAACGGTAGGCAAGTATTTCGAAGCTGGGTAAATTTGTGTATTGTTTTTATTTTCGCATTTACTTTGTTAATATCTGTGTTGCAATTTTTATTATTCTATGAGTTTATTATAAACCATATTCACTCCGACCTACGGGCTTAATTCGAAGGGGAAAAGATACATATGCAAAAGGAAAAGACGTGGGCCCATGGATTCACCATATATAAGAAAATATATGTCAAAAAGCAATATACCCATACAAGGTCTGGGAAAATGAACCGTCTCCATCATTTGTCTAATGACGTGTGTTGTCGCATTTAATACGACATTAAATGCATGACAAGCTTGCCATATGTACAGGCACGAGCTTGGGGTAGAATGTTACTCACATTTCTCGCAAATAAAAAAGCAGACCAACCCACTTAAACGTCTCAATTTTCCTTGGTTCACATATCACAACGGTATGTCTCCTTAACCGATCCAATCCAAATACAAACAATTAGAGCTCATGTGTCATCTTTGTCTGGGGCATAACCCATCCACCTACCATCCTGGCCAGGCCTATTCATAGTATACCCAATCTACCTCGACAAGATCGATGGTCCATCTCCCCCCTTTTTGAGCAACGAGCGGTAAGGTCGTGGTAGATTATTTTGAGAAGTTGGGATTTTTCGATGCTTAGCTTAGTTGGCCAGCAATAAATCAAAACAGCCTCTCCATTCGCTATCATCTGTATGTTCGCCTACCACCACCTGCTAGAACACCTAGCTTCCCTCAATCATATCTGCAAGCATCCAGCACCCCCATCCCCTCCTTGATTTAAGAGACACCCCACCTGTGTCATTTCTTTAAAAGGCTGGTACCCATTAGCATGGTTCTGACAAAGGCGCTGCTGTGCAACAGCCCCTCTATTTACTTAGCTGACACACTAGTACCCCTTCTACAGCCACATTCAACTTGCAGGCCCCATTAGTTTGTATCTACAATTTAAAATGATTAACCACTTACTTCACACTACCATTTCAGTGAATTTGATATGGCTGTTATGGTAGCTCATGTGGGGGAGGCATATACATCTGGTACCCAGAAAAAACAGTGGGTGTTTGTAACAGATGGATCAAAATGTAGGTCTCAAATAGAAATTGAAGATATTTGTGATTGTTTGCTTGCTGTTAGCTTCAGCTTTCCTGCAAGAGATGATATATCACGGCTGCTCAATCGATACCTTCCAACGACTATGGTATGTAATTATTAATCTATATCATTAAATTTGGGTCTACAGTTATTGTATGCTAAATAAATTTTACGTTGGACTCTCATGCCATTTAGCTCATATTGTTGACAGCAAATTAAACTTGCATTAAAAATATATTAAAATCAAAAGACAAGAAAGTGAAATGGTGTGTCTGTTGTTGATTGTGAAAGGTTGTGTCTGTAAAAGGTTGTGTCTGTTGATTGTGAAAGGTTGTGTCTGCTGATTGTGAAAGGTTGTGTCTGCTGATTGATAAAAGATGTGTCTGTTAGATGAAGAGTTGTTTGTTAAGGCTATATATAGCCTACATGTTTTCATTGTTTATCAAGCAATTAAAAATATTAGTTTATGAAGTAAAATTTCCTCTCCATTAATTCATTTTTATCTACAAATTGGTATCGGAGCCTTGTTCGATTTAATTAGAACAACTCTTTTTCTGCTTCTTTTGTCCCTCAATTAAACAAAGAAAATTATGGTAAATGGAGTGTTCAAATGAAAGTCCTTCTTGGGTCTCAAGAAGAATGGGAGATTGTTGAAAATGGGTATATTAAAGTTGAAAATGAGGGAGCATTAACGCAAGCTCAAAAGGATAATTTAAGAAGATTGAGAAAAAAAAACAAACAAGCTTTGCTTTATATCTACTAGGGAGTACAAACATATGATACCGCTTTTGGAAAAATAGAAAATGCCACTTGCGCAAAGCAAGCATGGGAGATTTTGCAAAGCTCATTCAAAGGAGATGATAAAGTAAAAAGGGTTCGTTTGCAAACACTTCGAGGAGAGTTTGAAGCCTACAAAAAAAGGAATCTGAACCTGTTTCAGATTGTTGTTCACGGGTTTTATCTGTAGTTAACCAATTAAAAATGAATGGTGAAACTATGAATGATATTCGTGTCATTGAAAAAATTCTTCGTTCTTTGGATTCTAGATTTGGCTATATTGTTGTAGCCATTGAAGAATTCAAAGATCTAAATTCCATGACCATTAATGAACTCATGGGTTCTTTGCAAGCTCATGAAGAAAGACTCAGTATGAAGAATAAAAATATAGATTTGGATCAAGCACTTCAATCAAAATTGATTCTAAATGAAAAGAAGGAAGATTTTAAAAATCAAAGAGGTAGAGGGCATGGTCGTGGAAGAAACTCAAGAGGAAGAGGAACATACGCTTGTGGAAGAGGTGATTATTCAAGCAAGGAAAATGTGAGAGATGATTGTTGGTATAATCAGAATTCAAGAGGGAGAGGACATGAAAATCAAAGAGGAAAAGGCCGTGGCTATTTTGAATGTTTTAGTTGCCACAAACCTGGTCATATGGCAAGTGATTGCTGGTATAAGGAGGATGAAAAACATGATGCAGACTGGGTTGTGAAATAGTGTGTCTGTTGATTGTGAAAGATTGTGTCTGTAAAAGGTTGTGTCCGTTTATTATGAAAGGTTGTGTCTGTTGATTGATAAAAGGTGTGTCTGTTAGATGAAGAGTTGTTTGTTAAGGCTATATATATCCTATATGTTTTCATTGTTTATCAAGCAACTAAAAATATTAGTTTATGAAGTAAAATTTACTCTGCCTTAATTCATTTCTATCTACACATATGAACCTCAGTAGATCCTAATACATCAATCTTTTTACATGTGTACTAAATTTTGGTTGATTGATGTAACCATTTAGCAATCATTCCAAATATAGTTGCTTAAGCTTTTTTTGATAGATGACTAAGTCTGTATGTTTTTGGTGGTGGATCGGTGGAATTGGCACTGGCATATCTTCACTGGTTTGAGCTATACAAACTAGGCTATATACCAAATAAGGTCAGTTAGTATGCACGATAAAATCAAATGGATAGGAATATCCAATATATGAAGATGTAAGGAATTAGGATATATGTGTGATAAGGCAAATTACTGGATAGATTTATCGTAGCCTGTTGTTTGTTTTCACTTAACTTATCCTATTACGGTCTATATTTCATGTAACAAAGCTGAAATTATTCTATTGTACTTCACAGCTGAATTATTCTTGTATTTGTGTAATTGATTGCCTTCAGTAATCTTGTCAAGCGAACAAGATATCAGATGAATCATATTTGAGTAATTGAGGCAACATAACTTTCTACATTTGCAATCTGCTATAATATTCATGACGATGTTCGCTTTAAGGAAGCTGCCAGCTCTGCCAAGCAATGGGCACAAATATCTTCGTCGGTGAACAAACAATTCAAACCATTAGGCCCTGTTTAGTTTGCTGTTTTTAGTTTTGTGTTTTCGTCTAAACAAAAATACGCATTTCTTATGTATTGTTGGAAAACACACAATTTCAAAAAATGAAATTAACATAGAAAATAGAAAACAAGTTTATTTGATTTTTCGAGTTTTGAGACATAACAAAAGGACGGAAAACAATTCAACTCCTCCATTTTCCGTCCGTCGACGCAATGACTAAGAATTGTAAAAAAAATTCCACATTTCTTGTATTTTGTAGTGTAGGTTGAAAACACAAAACAAAAAATTCAAAATGAAACCAAACGGGCCCTTAATTTCTACCCCATTTTATTTTATTGGTCAAATAGCAATAACCTGAACAATGTTTAATAGTTGTACTTGAGACATGAACCTAACTAACGACTTTATGATTCATGAGCAATGATGAGAATTGACAGTTCACTTTATTTATTTTTATTGTTGTGTGGTGTGTAGATGCCATAGTCTCTATAATAAGATGATTACCTGCTATTTTGGCAAAGGTACGAGGGTTGAGTCTGGCAACCTCAATATCTTGACATTTCCACTCTAAGTTTCTTTCAGTTTTTCATATTTACTAATTTAATTGATGCAGGCAATCCAGAAACTCAGGGAAAGGGGTTTTTATGCATTGTAAATTGCAAATATTTTCACCCGGACTGCAAGTATTTATAGTGTATCGTAAACTTCAAATATTTTCACTTTTGCCAAAAATTAAAAACAAACAAAAAAAGTTTAATTTTGGTCATATTAACCTTCGATTAAGTGCACATTTGATTTTTGAAGAAGAAAACAAAAGGAATTTTTGTCAAAAATAATTTTAGTGAGAGTAATTTAAAACACGTTTTTGAAAAGAATTTTTCGTCTATTAAGTTTGAAAATAAGGGACGGAGCCTAATTTCCACTATCCATAATCGGACATAAACTTTGAATGCAAGTAAATATTTATTTTCAGTAAATATTACCTATCACGCCATCTTATAACATTCCACTTCTGTTCTTTTGATTGCATGAAATGATGAAATTATCATTATAAGGAAGAACACAAAAGACTAAAATAATACGCTATTGTAACCTAGTTCATGAGTTCAAACTATAAACTATGAAGGAAATAATAATAATAATAATAATAATAATAAAAGTTATAATACCGTAATATATCTTTGTTTCGAACGCAAAATCTTTTAAAAGTCTCATAGTATACCAAATGAGGTCAAGAGTTAACATTTGTTTTAATTGAAAATGCATTTCAATGAGTTCATGAGTTCAAATTTCAAGGTGGAACCCAGTGCATGAGGTTTCCGCACGACAGCGGACTCTGTAGATATTGATAATGTACGCAGCCTTTCTCTCACATTGCGAAAAAGCTGTTTCCGGACTCGAACCTGCGCGTCCAAATCACCATGCGGATGACCTAACCGTTGCGGCAAAACTCTATCTCATGAGTTCAAATCTCAATCGTAACAAAGTTAGTTCATTTTTTTTTCAATTTATTATGTTTATTATTATAATAAATGTAATATTCCTTTTTTTTCATTATAGTGTATCTTACATTCAAAATTTACCCTTTATTTTAATACTGTTATCCCACTCTTTGGTCAAGGCTGGAATATCAACAAAATAACTGGAAAATGATGGATATCAGGGTTGGAAATTGATTGGAAACAAGGCTGTGATCGATGTCGTCAAAATTTGGCCGAGCTTCAATCAAGGCGGGATCGATTGGGAATGATGATCGAGGCTAGGAGGGGCTACGTTTCAAATTTCAGGTCAAACGGAGTTCGTATGCTCGAGATATGGATGGATCAATGTTGGAAGGGACTGGTTTGGTATCGATACTATTCGCATCCATACATTTCGTATCGATGGAAATGGACTGGCTGTGCACTTCGAATCGATACTATTCGTATCGACCAGCATGGATACGAACAGTGCATTCGTATCGATCAGGTAGGAAAGCTAGATGGATTTCGACTCGGTGGATATGAACTTGGATTGAGTAGATGGGTGCGCGATGGTTCGTTCGGCTCGAAGGTTTCGTCCCGATACATTTCGTATCGATAGAAATGGATTCAGTTACTTGCTTTGGGTCGATACATTCGTATCGATCGAGATGGATTTAGGCTACAGATCTTGTATCGATACATTCGTATCGATGGGATGGTGAAGCATAACGGTGCATTTCGTATCGATCAGGACTGGAATCGATATGAAGGATGGAGCAGTGGTCGTAGAAACTTGGACAAACGTTTCTTGTCGATCGTTTAGAAGCAGTCAAGGCAGCACAAAGCCTGGAGACGAACTAGAGATATGCATGATTTGAAGGGAGAAGCATTCAACACGGCTTGGAGAACGGATCAAGCCTTAAGGATAGAGCCACGTCACCGGAGCGCACATGCTTGATATCGATACGATTGGGTATCGATATGAATTGATCGATACGAACGAAGCAGTATAACGAAAGTTCTATTTCGTATCGATCATAACTGGAGATTTACGAGTGCAAATGCCATGAAATTTTCACAGAAGCTTAAGCATAAGCCAAGGAATGTTCACACCAAGTTTCGACTCCATCGGATAAAATCTTGATCGATACGAATTACGCTCGTATCAATCACGGATCGAGTCGAAATCCCATGGGATCGATCGCGTGGGCCCACTCACGTGCCAGAAGGAATCTCCCGAAGTTTGAGCGAGATATTTACATGAAACGCCTATAAATAGCACCCCAGAGCCTACAGAAAAGGGATCTTTTGGCGATCCAACGTCCAGACTCTACCGGAAACACCTTTGCATTACTAAGTTACTGTTGTATTCGAATTTCTTCGTGGTAAATCATTGTAATCAACTGTAACCAGCAAGGAAAGTCAATAAAAGATTAACTTTTGGAGTGGATGTAGGTCGGAGATAGCCGAACCACTATAAATCCTGTGTCTCCGTCTATCTCTTTTCATTTTAAGTTTATTATTCTTCATTTTTTATCCTTTACATTACTTATATCTGTGATTGGTGATCATGATTGTTGATCTATGTTCATACACTGGTGCTTTCACGACATTCAGAGTTTGTGCCCAATTTTGGCGCAAACACTTTGGTGCTTTCACTGAGAACAACTAGCACCCGCTATATCAAATTTGGAGTTCGGATTTGAAGGCTTAAGGGTTCAGATCTAAAGAGCTATGACACGGCAATCAAGTAGAAGACAAAGAGCCGAGAGAAGTCAGCATGAAGGGAGCGAGGAGGCATCATCAGGGGCTAACCAGACTTTAGCTTTCATCACCAGAGACGAGATGGAAATGATGATGGGAGTTATGCATGAAGAGTTTCTGAAAAGGCAAGAGGAAATGATGCAGAACCTCCTCAGACAGTTTGGACAAGCAGGAACAGCTGAAGCTCTAGGAGTTCAGACTCACGGGGCTGGAGCAGAAGGACCAAACATGCAATCGAATGGAGTAGCTCAACAAGGCACGACCCTCGATCAGCACGCAACTGCTGATCTGGATGGATCCAGACATGGGGGCACACCACCCGACAACGATGGACCGGTTCATGGAGGAATTCCAGTTGACACTACACAACAAGATGCTGGCAGGAATGCAAGAGCACGTGATGAGGAATACGTATCGGAATTCCCTCAGGGACTCGGGGGGCAACCCTTGACGGACAACGCTGGATTGGCTGAGATTATCAGGCGAACTATGCGCGGAGGATTGACAAACAGAGATCTGAAGGAGTAAACAGGAGTCCGTTTACTTGTGACATCAAAATGGCTCGGAATCCACCAGAATTCAAGCTACCTACGCTAGAAGTATACAATGGAAAAGCTTATCTGATTGATCACTTGATGAGATATACAAGACATATGGAAGTGCTAGGGGCATCGGAGGAAGTGATGGCCAGATGTTTCCCTCTATACTTAACGGATATAGCTGCGATGTGGTTCAGACAGCTGGAGGAAGGATCTATCAGTTGATGGATAGAATTGGTGGACATGTTTCTGAAACAATTTCGGGTTCATATCAAAAGGTCGAAGAACGTGATGACGCTAACGTCAGTAAAGCAAAGGACGGAAGAACCGCTCAAAGCTTTCTTAACTCGGTTTAATGCAGCGGTTGCTTCAGTGGATCGGCCGGATCCATCGATGGTTTTAATGGCAGCAGTATCAGGAGTCAGAGAGGATTCAGATTTCAAAGTATCTCTAATACGGGACCCACCATTGGATCTTGGGGAATTCTTTCACGAAGCTGAGAGATTCCTTCGGCAGGAAGATGCGTGTTCAGATATGAAATTAAAGGAGGTGAATGCGACTGAGGATGAAAGGCCATCCAGCGGAGACTTAGATAAAGATAAAGGAAAAAGGAAGCTGGATGACGAATCAGGAAAAGCTAGGAAACGGTGGAGAGAGCCAAAATTCTTCACTTACACAGGAATAAACGAGACGTTGGAACGGATATTTATGGAGACTCGGAATCGCCTTCCCTACCGAAGACCAGCTAGTTGAGAACCCTCAGAACACGAAAGGGCATCAGGAAGGCACTGTCTCTTCCACGATTTAGACGGATACGATACCAACAGTTGCAGGCATCTGAAGGACATAATTGAGGAGCATGTAAGGAATGGATAGTTGCGACAATATGTCGGGGCTCGGAATGCGGCGGTGGAGCAGGAGCGACCACTGTCCACCTCAAACAATGATGGCGCGAGGCCCGGGAATGATGGTCGGTTGGTTATCAATTGATAGAGATGATATGAAATAAGTAGCGAACTATTGGCAAACGGCCAAGTCATTTACTCATGTATGGGGACGGAGATGGCCCCTAGGCATGCTCTGACTGACGATAAATCGCGACGCTATGGTTTGTGAAATCTGTTTCTTCTTTTGGTTTGGACATTTGCTTTTTCTGGTTCGGTTTTGGAGTTTGGTTTGAACTCCCGGTTTTGTTTGTTTTCTGGTTTGGAATTTCATTTGGATGATTGTTTTCATCTGGTTTTTGATAAATGGTCGTCGGGTATGGAATATGCCTGGCAAGGGGTAAGTCTCTTCATCTGAACGTGGCGAATTGGCTTATTCAGGTCGTCGAGTATGGACTATGCTCGACAAGGGTCCGAAGCGACCAGGATTCGGCCTAGAACTTAGGCCCTATATTATCTGTTGCTATTTCAGGTCGTGGAGTATGGACTATGCTCGGCAAGGGTTCGGAGAGACCAGGATTCGGCCTAGGACATAGGCCCCATAATATCTATCGGTTTCAATTTCAAGTCGTCGAGTATGGACTATGCTCGGTAAGGGTCCGAAGCGACCAGGATTCGGCTTAGGACTTAAGTCATGGCATTACTCAACGTTCAGGGACACTAGACCACGGTCGTCAGGTGTGGATTGCGCTTGGCAAGAACCCGGAGAGGTTATGGATACAAATATCGGCTATAAACGGCAAAGAATTTGGACATCGACTCGGAGAGGTCCTGGATTTGGTTATTGGTTATTGGATAAGGATGGATTAGGACTCGGATATCGAGTACGGATGGATATGGAATTGGCTAAAGCTTTGGTGACTGGATTTGGAATCAGGCACCGACTCGGAGCGGTCAAGAACGATGCACTTGGATGATATGGCTATGGACTTTGGATATTGGATTCGGAACTATTCAAAACACCCCTTCTTATCACAAGGCATGTTTTGGGGGGCAAAATGTTATCCCACCCTTTGGTCAAGGCTGGAATATCAACAAAATAACTGGAAAATGATGGATATCAGGGTTGGAAATTGATTGAAAACAAGGCTGTGATCGATGTCGTCAAAATTTGGCCGAGCTCCAATCAAGGCGGGATCGATTGGGAATGATGATCGAGGCTAGGAGGGGCTACGTTTCAAATTTCAGGTCAAACGGAGTTTGTATGCTCGAGATATGGATGGATCAATGTTGGAAGGGACTGGTTTGGTATCGATACTATTCGCATCCATACATTTCGTATCGATGGAAATGGACTCGGCTGTGCACTTCGAATCGATACTATTCGTATCGACCAGCATGGATACAAACAGTGCGTTCGTATCGATCAGGTAGGAAAGCTAGATGGATTTCGACTCGGTAGATATGAACTTGGATTGAGTAGATGGGTGCGCGATGGTTCGTTCGGCTCGAAGGTTTCGTCCTGATACATTTCGTATCGATAGAAATGGATTCGGTTACTTGCTTTGGGTCGATACATTCGTATTGATCGAAATGGATTCAGGCTACAGATCTTGTATCGATACATTCGTATCGATGGGATGGTGAAGCATAACGGTGCATTTCGTATCGATCAGGACTGAAATCGATATGAAGGATGGAGCAGTGGTCGTAGAAACTTGGACAAACGTTTCTTGTCGATCGTTTAGGAGCAGTCAAGGCAGCACAAAGCCTGGAGACGAACTAGAGATATGCATGATTTGAATGGAGAAGCGTTCAACATGGCTTGGAGAACGGATCAAGCCTTAAGGATAGAGCCACGTCACCGGAGCGCACATGCTTGATATTGATACGATTGGGTATCGATACGAATTGGATACGAACGAAACAGTATAACGAAAGTTCCATTTCGTATCGATCATAACTGGAGATTTACGAGTCCAAACGCCATGAAATTTTCACAGAAGCTTAAGCACAAGCCAAGGAATGTTCACACCAAGTTTCGACTCCATCCGACAAAATCTTGATCGATACGAATTACGCTCGTATCGATCACGGATCGAGTCGAAATCCCATGGGATCGATCACGTGGGCCCACTCACGTGCCAGAAGGAGTCTCTCGAAGTTTGAGCGAGATATTTACATGAAACGCCTATAAATAGCACCCCATAGCCTACAGAAAAGGGATCTTTTGGCGATCCAACGTCCAGACTCTGCCGGAAACACCTTTGCATTACTAAGTTACTATTGTATTCGAATTTCTTCGTGGTAAATCATTGTAATCAACTGTAACCAGCAAGGAAAGTCAATAAAAGATTAACTTTTGGAGTGGACGTAGGCCGGAGATAGCCGAACCACTATAAATCCTGTGTCTCCGTCTGTCTCTTTCCATTTTAAGTTTATTATCCTTCATTTTTTATCCTCTACATTACTTAGATCTGTGATTGGTGATCATTGATTGTTGATCTGTGTTCATACACTGGTGCTTTCACGACATTCGGGGTTTGTGCCCAATTTTGGCGCAAACAAATACTAATCATTCTTTAACAAAAACCATATGCGTATTTTCTTAAAGAATATGTCTATGGGTGCATTAGTCGTCTTAGTAGCAATAATAATTACAATCATCTTGCAGTGTAATGAAGAAGCTCATTCTCTGGTAATGTGTGATACTGTGGCTGCATGGATCCAGAAGACTACTTTTGAAGCCGAAAATGTGACTTGGTATGCTATGTCATATAACTTCTAAGCTGCATTCCAATGCCGAACAGGTCATGTTTGAGTGAAGTACATTTCTTCACTCTTATGTGCTCATAACTTGACGAGAAATGGCATCGACTTTCTTATATTCTAAAATAAAAGAAAGCTTATACTTTGTTTCGTGTCATATGTATTTAAACAGTTTTTGATACATGACGATACTCAGTGTTCTTTCAAATACATAACATTTTGTGAATATTAGTCACGCATTCCTAAAACCAAAGTTAATTCAAACGTTATTCTTCCTAAAAAAAGTTGTAAAGCGGGTCCCTGTAATTATTTTACTGTAGTAGCATGTAATTTTTCCTCAGTGCTTAAAAAAATTTCAAAAAATTGTAAATATTATAACTAGGTATCTGCTAAAAAAAAAATTGTAGACATATCTGCAATTATTGTAGGCATATATGCAATTATTCTATATAATTGCAGATATATCTGTAATTATGCACTGAATAATTGCATTCGATAAACATTTGAATAATTTCAGATATGTATGCAATTATTTCATATAATTGCATATATGTCTACAATTATTCACTGAATAATTGCGTTGAATAAAAATCTATATAATTGTAGACATGTCTGCAATTATTCCATATATTTGCAGACATGTATGTAGTTATTCACTGAATAACAGCACATTGATTTAACAATCAGGATATTTACGTAAATATCTGCACTTATTCCTTAAAATTGCATATATATCTGCAATTTTTAGTTGCAAAGGCATGCTATCCAGAATAAGTGCTTATATGTCTGCAATTATTCTCTAAAATTGCATACATGACTGCAAGTATTCCTGAAACATACCGTGTGTTATTTTTTTCACTTTTCATCCTTGTTTTTTGATTTTTTTGATATGAATATGAAGATAAATATTAATTGAAATAAGTTTTAAAATTTGAAAGTTTTTTTTTGTTTTTTCATATGTTTTTTGATGATTTTCGAAAAACAAGGATTTAATTTACATACATTTTTCCATTGAGATTTTTGTGAATTTTGAAACCTATTAAGGACCTGTGCCAAAAACACCCTAACATTTTTGTGAATATCATTGTGCAAGTAACAAAAACAAATGTATGTGTTATACTCAGAAGTACAGCAGTTTATAAGAGCATTCCTAGTGTAATTTATAAGAGCATTCCTATAAGAACACGAACACTTGCTTTTGCATTGCAGCACCTCCTTGTAAATAGGGACTTAAAATTAGATTTGATTTCGTGTTTTTGTTTTGCCAGAATATTTGCTTTCCAAGAGCAGCAGGCTACTCCTAGGGTGCAAATGAATTTTTAATCTTGTTTTCTACACAAAAGTTATTCCCTATTTAAAATTTATTTTGTAAGGTTTAGAACTGAAAATCATAAAAAAAGACATAAGAGAATACTAGGGATAAGAAAGACGCATTCAAAGGTTTCACAGAAGAGAGTAAATAAAGAAGACATGCTGAAGAAATTTATAATTTAGACACAAGTTTGTATTAGCTTATAAGGTATAAGGTAACTAGGCAAGAATACTTTTTAGCTTTTTGTGCTTGATAAAGTTGACATTTCCCCTATATCTTAGGAGACTTGCCAACTCCAAGCCTTGTCCACATTGTAAAATGCCAATTGAGAAAAAATCAGGGTTATATGCATATGACTTGTGGAATGCCAGTTTTGCTGGACGTGCCTTGGTCCATGGTTGGTTGTCAGTTTTGCTGGACATATCTTGGCCCATACCTTGTCAGTTTTTCGGCCACCAATGAAAAAGGCTCGTGCAGATTTACAAGATATGTAAACTAACTAGGTATGTTGTAAAATCCCTGTTCGAAGTTAAAATAAACTGAATATTTTAATTGAATATTCTGTAGTGAAATTTGTTTTAATTTGAGCGGAAGCGAATTATTTGATCAGGATCTAGTATTGCCTATTTAGATACCAATGGAACTTAAAAAAAAATCAATTATGTAGTCTCACAGAAATAATAGCAGAAATAAGAGACACAGAAGGTTTAACGTGGTTCGGATATGAATATCCTACGTCCACAGAGACCCAACAACTTCTTTTATTTCACTAAAGAAAAGAGTACAAAAGAGAGGGAAGAATAACGGTGGATGCTCTCATACACTCACTTGCACACATATGAAGATGAACTTCCTTCATTTAAATAGACTTAATGAAGGAGTTACTTAGAGATTAAGAAAATTAATTTACAGATTATGTTTGAAACCTTTCCGAATATCCATGATTTGATTTCTATGTAAATGGATAATGATAATCTTGGTTTCCATAATTTTCCTTGTTTGAATCAATCTCCACCAGCAATCTTTTCTTTCTTCATATAACAAATTTTTTGACTAATTAATTGGTTGACTAATTAATTAGTTTTCTTCAAAATATCCTTCCATATACCAGCCAAATTAATTGATTTGAGTGAATCAATTAATCAATTTCTTTCCTCTTTAACAAATATTTGAATCATCCAAATTTAACATATTCTACTGAATTTAATTCAAATAAATTAAATTTATTTAATAATAAAAAGAAAGCGGGGATTTTAAATTCAAATTTGAAATTTGAGTTGTGTTTTAAAAATCCAAAGGTTGTTTGAAAGCTTATTTTGACAAAACAAATTATAATTGTGGAATTGAAATTTATTTTGAAAATAAAACAATTATTTTATAATTATTGAAAATTAAAAAATAATATATAGTAAAAGAAAAAAAATATTTCGGGTAAGAAAAATATTATATTCACTTGAATGAAATTATTTAGTGTTTAAACGATTAATACAAGTTGAAAATAAGTTGGTTGCCTTGAAAATACAAATTCATTTTCTTTAGTTTGATGGGTTTAATACCTTCACAAGGCCCAAACACTCAACTATCTTATTAAACAACCCATATCCTTATCCCTTGGTCAGAACCCACTTCAAAGCCCAATCCTAAATTCCCCTCTTCAAAACGAAAATGAAAAATAAAAAAACTTAGAAATAAAAGTCGCGACCTTGGGTAGACACACATCAATCGACGATGAACTGGAGCTATGCACGAGCGTTTGGGGAGCGGGAGGACGGTCGTGGAGGTTGGTGATGGGGGCGCACGCACGAGCGTGGCGGCAAGTGGCTGGCGTGATTGTCGATGCGAGGGGAGGCCACGACCTAGGCTAACTGGCGACGTGCGTGGTGGCGTCAAGGCACGGTGGCTGCGGCATGGACAAGGTGGATGCTCGATTGAGCAAGGTGGAGTTTTGGCGGCATTTGTGCAGGCTTAGGGTTGCTGGTTGGAGGAGTTCAAGCATCATTTTGGTGAGTTGTTAAACTCATAAATTCTATCTCTAATTATTTGAATTCTTTTTGCATGCTCTGATATGGTTGATTGTGTGATAATTTTTGGTTGTTAACGATTGAATTGGTTGAGATGAATCATTGTTCATCTTTGTATTTTGTTGTTAATGTATGTGGTATATTGTAGTTATTGCATATATTTTGGAGGTAGTTGGATTGCTTTGGCGTGTTGTTTCCTTTTATGAATTGATTGTGTAAATTTATAAATGGAACTTTGTCCGTTTGTGAATTAAAACTTTATAGTATGTTGATACTTGTGCATTGTGTGATCGGAGTTGTTGGAAAGCAACTCGAATCACTAAATAATTTCATATTAAGGAATGATATTTTATAGAACGATGTCGGTTCTATAAGTTGCATTTTTGATGGGTTTATTATTTGAATTGTTTAAATGTTTTTTAAAAGATTTTCAAAATGAGGTTATATCTATTTTGATTCTTATTGGAATTTAGTTTAAAGAATATAGTTAAATTATATTATATTCTTAACTTATTTCTTATTTCAAAATTTCTATTCAAAGCTGTTAAAGATGAGTAATATTTATTCATAAAACCTTTTTAAATTTACTATTAAAGTATATTATAATTTTGGAAATGTTCTAGAGGCAAAAGATAAGATATGGTATTATTTTATAAAAGCGGTTATGAAAGTAATAATTTCAATTTCAAGTGATTTTAGTTATAAAAGCTGTTTAAATGATTTTGAAAGAGTTCAAAAGCCTTTGAATATAGAATTCTTTTGAGAAATAATTACATGGTTTGAACTTATGGAATATTTATTAATAATTTTAAGGGATATTGTTTAAAATTATATATATATATGTATATGTATATGTATATGTATATGTATATATATGTATATGTATATCTGTGTGTGTGTGTGTGTGTGTTTTCAAGCCTTGTATCAGAAATATATTGGAATAAATATTAATTTAACATTTGGAAATTTCGTACTTATATTTTAAAATAAATTATCCATTTCTAGAAATAATTATAAGGTTTTAATTATTTTTACTCTTTTATTTTATTTATTATGAATTTGAGATTTTATTGAGATTTCGTGCTTTTCTATGAAATAAGGAATAATAAACCGTCGAAGCGTACAGATTGGTATGAGACTTTTTGCACAATTCTTCTGCTTATTTTTATAACTTGTTGAATATATTATATTGAGTGGAATTTACTAGCTTTTAATAAGTACTTGAATATCACTAGGTGGGATGAGACATTTAGTGAAATTTTAGTAATTACTAAAGTGACAGTGATTAACACTTTAGAGTTGTATATCTTGGGGTGTTTGGCTATATGAGCTGATAGATCCTTAAGAAAAATACAACTCATGATTTTGATGATGATGATAGTTCGATTTTGATGATCCGGTTGATCGTTCGTAATTTTGGTAACTTACTAGTCGGTTCTGGGACGCTATGTTCTTCTGGATATCAATTAATGGTCTCCATAGGCTTTTGTGGGTGACTAACTATCACGATATGCATTTAATAACTTATTAGTGGCTACATTTGTGATTTCGTGCTTATGCATTTAGTAGTAGCTTACTAGTGGCTACATTTGTGATTTCATGTTGCCTAAGAAGAGATAACAATTATCAGTAGCTTTCTACTGACTACATCGTGTTTTTGTGATTTGTACAGGAGGGGACCATACATCTATGATTTGTTCAGGAGGGGACCGTACCTCTAATTTAGTGATATCCTTATATGGATTTATTTTAATTCCATTGATTTGAAATGGACATATGTGAATCATCATATTTGTGTTTGATAGTCTATAATGGACTTGAGTGTTCTATGAAATGGTGATTTTTTTGTGATACATCCTTTTGGATTGGTTTGGATTGACATATTTATATGATTATGTAATTATGTGTAGTCACATATTATTGTGATATATTATTCTCACAACTTTAAATTAGATATAGTCTGATCCATTTATTTTCATAATGTTCGAGTCAGGTCGAGACTCTACAGGTACTAGGACTCGCTGACTTTGGACATGTGTGCTAGCATGGAGATAAACTATTTATGACAATTGAGTTTACCTCATGTGTGTGTGTGTATGTGTGTGTATATAATGTATGAGATGCTATGTATATATTAGATATGTGGGTGTAGTATTATCGTTTTGTAGACTCATATTTTTATAGTTGTACATGATGTATATTATTATTATTCCGTTGTGATCTGTGATTCTATGACTGATATTGTATATTGTTCTGATTTATTTTAATCTATATGTTTATTGCTTTGTGCTGAGATTGTACACGTCAATTATTCAGTTCAGATTCTCAAAATTTTAGTAAGAATGACATGTCAATGTTAGCCTAAGGTAATAGTCACATGAGGTTGCTCTTAACAAACCTCACTCTCTGTATTAGTAGACGATGTTACTTAGCAATACTCTTTAATAGTATAGGTATAGATGTGAGATGTTATATACGTGGCCTATTGTTTTGTTCAAATTACTCAAATATTTGAGCACAAGTTAAATATTCATCTCACAAGGTGCTTGCTTTTCCTAAGCAGAAGGATTAGATTCAATTAAATGATTCGCTGCAAAATTATATCAACAAGCAAAAATTTCTATACATATATACATATCCACATACGTGTGTGTGAATAGAGAACCAGTCTTACGCATGTGAGCTTAAAGAAAGTATGCATTGAACCCCCAATGCATACTCTAGATTAATCATAAGGTGAGTAACGATAGCTATTAATTAATGAGGTTCGAATTTGTTGTCAGTGGTCAGCTGGTATGTATGAATGTGCGTGTAACATACAAATATGTTTATGTGTATGTGTATATAACATATATTGCGTGCTTGTATGTATATGCATGTATATGAATGTATGTGATACAACTCATTTATAATACCATTCTCGTGTCTTTAACTACACTATCCCAAATGGTGCAAAATTTTGAGAATATTTAAAACATATTTGAATATCATCCCCATCAAAAATGAAATCAATTTAAAATTTCTTCTCTCTTAACAGTTAGAAATCAATATTAACCGATAAACACCTATTCTACAACATTCGGGATAAGGTAGCTCAAATGTGTGTGTCAAATAATATGTATGGCATTACCCATTGAATTTGTTTTTGTAGGTGAGGCGAAGCTGAATAAGGATTAGAACGTCTCCATAGATGTGTGGAGAAAGATCTCGAACATATCATTGCTTTGGAAGATGTTTGCGACAGAAGTAGAAGTTTTCCTGAGTTCCGCCACTAACTAGTTGGATTGACCAGGTAACTTACATTGCAATTTTCAGTTATGATTCTTATTTGAGGATCAGGAAACGAGAATCCATTATAATGTGCACCAATTTTCTTATTATATAATTGCACATTAAAACTCCTAGTTCATTTTGTTATATACTGATGAAACTCGAGCATCAAAAATATCCATGCTTGAATTCTCATTAGCTGGCGTGTGTCGAGTTTGTGGGTTTTATTTGAGTAAACGAGATGGTTATTTACATTGTAGTAAAAATAACTAGAATTCTTTTGCTGGAGATACATCGTAGGTTTTGTATAGCCGGAAGGAGATACTATTACATCAAAGTTGATGTAGTAAAGTGGAATCTATAGGTTTTTTAAATCTGGAAGAAGATTATTTATTTTACTTCAGTTGGAAATTGCTAAAGAACCGGCGTATGAAGAGCATAAGTGCAGGGTGATGACACACGTCGACTGAAGCCTATTATGGTGCACATTGACGTCCAGTTGCAACTCAACCAAAAATATCATTGTCGTTCCAAAATGTTCAGTATAAGTGGAACTATTATGGTATTTCGGACATCATTCGAACCAAGGATGGGTGGCAGCAGGCTACAGCAGCAAACCAAGGCACATGTGCATGATCTAACCAATGGATATTCGAAGCAGCTTTGGGCAAGCAAGACAGGCAGTGAAATGAGTGTCAATTCCGAGTGTATGTGAATCAAAGAGCGAGTCAATGACCGAGTATATCAACACTGTGATGAAGCAGCAATAGTGAAGCGAAGCATTGAAATAAATTAGTGATCGATCCTATAATAGCATACTCAAGCTGAAGCGATGATAGAGATGAGCTAATATTTCCTTGAATCGAATATATCTGATGCAGCAGCAGCTTGAATTAGTGGAATTCCATGTCGATAAGCTATATCCCGACACAGTAGCAGCAGTATGTAAAGTGAAGTTAAATGAGCTCGGATGTTCAGACGTGTAGGGGAATGCGTATAATATGTTTTACATTGTTGTACACAGTGGATGACTATTAACTGAATTTCTGATGTAGTATTAGCATTGGGGAGACTGATACGCAGCATATGGACTTAAAGAGTATAACAATATGAT
Organism: Allium fistulosum; assembly: GCA_030737815.1. Classification (NCBI taxonomy): domain Eukaryota; kingdom Viridiplantae; phylum Streptophyta; class Magnoliopsida; order Asparagales; family Amaryllidaceae; genus Allium; species Allium fistulosum. Next base: position 479,526,770 of record CM060904.1, read on the forward strand.
GAAACTGCAATAACGGACTGATGCCTTCCTAAAGTAAGGAACTGAAGCAATGGGCATGCACTGGAAAATGGATTAATGATGAAACCGATGTTAGGAACTGTTACCTGAAGGTTTGACCAGGAAACTAAGCATTCGGCACTTGCATATCGATCGGCATGGAGAGTCGTTCAGTATTGTACATGGATCGGCATTCCAGAGTGATCGACATACATGAAGCGTTCGGCATTCCACGCTGCTCGGCATCCACACATCGTTCGGCATGGCAGGACATTCGACATACGGAGTTGTTCGGCATCTAGAGATGTTTGACATCAGTCTGTTCAGCATCGATGGTTCGGGATCAATCTGATCGGCATCGATGGTTCGACATCAGTCTGGTCGGCATCAATGGTTCAACATCATTCTGTTCGGCATCGATGGTTCGGCATCAATGATTCGGCATCAGTCCATTCAGCACATCAGTCTGTTCGGCATCAGTCTGGTCGGCATCAGTCTGTTCGGCATCAGCCCACTCAGCTCGTCAGTCTGTTCGGCATTAGTCTGTTCGGCATCAGTCTAATCGGCGTCAGTCTGTTCGGCATCAGTCTGTTCGGCATCAGTCTGATCGGCATCAGTCTGTTCGGCATTAGTCTGTTCGGCATCAGTCTGTTCGGCACCTATGGTTCGGCACACAGAACTCACTCTTTCTGGGCCGAGGTATTCAGCTACCAGGCCCACCAAGGAAGTCCAACCCAACTTTGTCTATAAATAGAGAGGCAGGGGCACAGTGAAAAGGGACCTTTTTTCGAGAACACTGGGGAAACTCTACCGCTTTCAAGACTCATTCTCTTTACTTAGCAATTGTATTTAAGTAGTTGGGATACGGATTGTATCTATAATAAATTATCAAGTAAAGCCATAAAGATTAACCTCAAAGTGGACGTAGGCAGTTACGCCGAACCACTATAAATATGATGTTCTCGTCTTTGCATTCAATTGAGCATATTGTTCTTTGTTTAAATTTACTTTCATCATTTATCTCTCTACACAATCTTTCTCAACGAGGTTAGTGACCAATTTTGGTGCTAACACTTTGGTGCTTTCACTGAGAGCTGAATTCTCAGACCTCAAGGATCTACTTTGAAGCTACTGGATTGAATAAATCCCCCAAAGAAGATCCGAGTCATTCATAGGACGTCCGTTGATTCTACTCAGAGTTCATACCAATAACTCTACAATGGCAAGACCACGTACCAGATCAGCCTCTCATAATGCGGACGCCCACGAGACTGCTAGCATACAACAAGCAGGGCCTAGCAATCAGCAAGCAAATCTAGGTGCAGGGACTACCACCCAGGACCAGATGCCAATTGTCACCAGAATAGAGTTCAACGACTTGATGAGAGAACTCAGGGAAAGCAGGAGACAACTCGGAGAGCAGATGCAAGCTAACGCCAACCTCATGGCACAACTCACTCAACAACAGCATTAGAATGCTGGGGGCAATCCGGCTCCTTATTCTTCATCCGACAGCTCGACTTCGTCCGATGAACCTCCCAGGCGTAGACGCTGCAAGACTGAAACTACGCAGGCAGGTGCTGCTGTCCGAACGGCCGGGGACCATTTATACCTCGGAAACCGTGACCAAGCCGGAACTGGAAACTTAGGAGCTGAAGCACAGGTGGAGGCTGGACGCCCGGCTCACCAAGATGCCAATGATATCAAACCTCAAGATGCACGTTTGGCAGATCGCCAACAGAGGAGACATCAGCCTGATCAGTTCCGTTGGATAGACTCCAACCTTCCATCTTCCATACAAACCCCAGACCTGACAGCTATGATCAGACAGTTGATGAAAGAGAATCAAGGCTTATCAAACGACGATTGGGGAGTGTCCAAAAGTCATACTCCGTTCACGGGCCTTGTTCTACAGGCGGAGTACCCCAGGAAGTTCAGCATGCCAACTATCCCGGCTTATGAAGGAAAGTCTGATCCTAGGCAGCATGTGATGAGGTACGAATGGATGATGGATTCAGCTAGAGCGAATGATGCAACCAAGTGCAAGTGCTTTCCAATAACTCTATCCGGGATTGCTACCATATGGTTCACCCAACTTCCTCCGCGGTCCGTATCCAGTTTCGAGGAGTTGGCGAAGAAATTTATAGAACAGTTCCGGATACATACTACTCGTCCAAAGGACGTGATGTCTCTATCAAGTTAATCCAAGCTCCTGGGGAGTCGTTGAAGGAGTATTTACAGAGATTCCATGTTGCGGCTACTGAAGTCAATAATCCCAATGATCATGCAATTCTTATGGCTGTGATGCGAGGTGTGGATCCGGATTTAGAATTTGGAGATTGGTTGGCAGGAAAACCTCCGGCTACGCTAGAACGTTTTTACTCAAAGGCACATCAGTTCATAAGAAGAGAGGAAGCCAGGTGGATAAGGTGAGATAAGGCACCGATGCCTATTCAGGAGTCCGTAAAAAGCAACATTGCTGTGAAGCAGTCCGGAGACAACTCAGGGAAAGTTCAAGTCAATGTCCAGAACAAGCCCGGGTAATCTAAGGAATCCGGAGGAAGAAATCAAGGGAAGAAGAGAGAAGCGGGGAAATGGAAGCCGAGAATTCCATCCTACAACGAGTACACCCCGCTGAATGCGTCTCTTGAGAACATTTACCTATCAACCTGCAATACCTTTCAGTACAGAAAGCCACGTCCCAAGGAGTCAACCGAAGAACAAAAGCGAACCGGGAAGTACTGTCGCTTTCATGAGACTTATGGGCACAATACTGAAGAGCGCAGACACCTACATGACGCTATAAAGAAATTGATTAGACAGAAAAAGTTATAGGAATTTGTGAAAAATCCGTAGGAAGGTGGACAGGGAACATCCAATCCAGGTCGTGCACCAGCTCCACGTCATCCCGAGGAGCCTGCTCGGACCGTGGGCAGACTAGTCATAAACACGATCATCGGCGGACCTCACCCTGCGGATAAGAACTGGCAAGAGATGGAACAGAATGCTAATTCCCTGAGGCATGCAGACTTCGAGTGCTATTCCAACTTAGAGGATGGGACTCCTGCAAAGCAGCTGCGCATGATGACAGACGATATAGTATTCAGGAGCAGAGATGCTGACCAAGTGGAGGCTCCTACCATTAACCCGATGGTCATATCTGCGACAATCGGGCCAGCTTTTGTGAAAAGGATTTTGATTGATTGTGGAAGTTCTGTCAATATCATCTTCAAGAAGGCTTATGATCAGATGAAGATGGAGACGAAGGATTTGAAGCCATCTAAAGCTCGTATACATGGCTTTAATGGCGCAGCGACCGATGCAGTGGTATATGTTGAGTTGCCAGTTGAACTGGGACAAGGTGAGCGTAGGAGAGTGCAGATTCTACCTTTCGTGGTTCTGGATGTGGATTCTTCGTACAATGTGTTTTGGGGCCAACCGGCCCTGGCTGAGTTTAGGGCAGCATTAGCCCCATGGCGTTTGACTTTGAAATTTCCAACTAACAAAGGAGTAGGTGTTGTTCATGGCGACCAGGCGACCGGTCGTGCATGTTATGTGGCTGAGCTCCGAGAGGCCCAGTGGAGAGAGAAAGGAAAGGTTGCAGACAATTCCGTCCGCATCCAGAATGTCGGCAATTGACAAATAATACCCGAGCCCTGGCTCGGGCAAAATTCTCGGATCTACAGAGACATGGATCCGAGAGACGACGATGAAGAACCCAGGGGAGAAAAAGCAGCACCGGCTGAACTGACGATTGACATTTCAGTCAGTCGAGACGATCCATCGTGAGTACTGAAGATCGGATCACAACTCAGCCCCGCAATGACTGAAGACCTTAGTGATTTCCTCCGAGCGAATCTTGATGTTTTTGCTTGGACACATTCTGATATGTGTGGGATTTCTCCCGCTATTACGAGTCATATGTTGAACATAGACCCGAAGTACGTCCCAGTTAAACAAAAGAGGAGAGAAATGGACTCGGAGAGGTCCACTGCTCTCAAAGAGGAAGTGGACAAACTTAAAGCCAATGGGTTCGTCCGCGACGCCCTCTACCCTGAATGGGTATCAAACCCCGTGCTAGTGAAAAAGGCGAACGAGAAATGGAGAACTTGCGTAGATTATTCCGATTTAAACAAAGCGTGCCCCAAGGACAGTTTCCCATTGCCTAGGATTGATCAGTTGGTCGACTCCACTGCAGGACACGAGCTGTTGTCATTCATGGATGCGTACTCGGGATAAAATCAGATCCCGATGCATATTCCGGACCAGGAACACACCAGTTTCGTCACAGACGTTGGGCTATATTGCTATGTAGTAATGCCTTTCGGATTGAAAAACACGGGAGCGACCTATCAGCGTTTGGTGAATCGAATGTTCAAAGACCAGATTGGTAGAACGATGGAAGTCTATGTGGACGACATGCTTGTGAAGTCACGACAGTCAAACGACCACATTCGAGACTTAGCAGAGATGTTCGATATACTCAGATATTATGGGATGAAGATCAACCCTCTGAAGTGTTCCTTCGGCGTTGCGTCGGGGAAGTTTTTGGGATTCATTGTTAATGCCAGGGGAATTGAGGCTAACCCAGAAAAGATTCAAGCTATTCGAGATGTGCAAGTGCCCAGAACTATAAAACAGGTGCAAAGCTTGAATGGAAAGGTGGATGCGCTGAGTCGATTTATATCCAGAGCCACGGACAAGTGCATTCCCTTCTTCGATATAATAAAGAAAGGGAAGAGGAATTTCGAATGGGCGTCCAACTGTGAGGAAGCATTCCGAGATCTGGTGAGGCATCTGGAGAGTCCTCCAGTGCTGTCGAAACCAGTAGACCATGAGATGCTGTACGTATACTTGGCCATATCCCCGCATGCTATAAGTGCGGCTTTAGTCCGTGAGGAGGACCGAGTCCAAAAGCCGGTGTATTACATTAGAAAACGTTTAACGGGGGCAGAAAGAAATTACCCTAAAATTGAGAAATTAGCCTATTGCTTGGTGATTGCATCACGTAAGCTGCGTCCATACTTTCAACCACACTCAGTCAGTGTTTATACCGATCAGCCCTTACGGCAGGTACTCCAACGACCAGAAACTTCTGGAAGGATGTTAAAATGGAATATCGAGTTGAGTCAGTTCGATATTACCTACCTGCCACGAAAAGCCATACAAGGGCAAGCATTAGCAGATTTCATCGCTGAGTTTACTGTATCTGACGAACCGGACGGTCATAGTATCGTTCCCCCCATTGAATGGAAATTGTACACCGATGGGGCATCAAACGACCGTTGCTCCAGAGCTGGTGTAGGTCTCGTGACTCCAGAAAATCGATCGATTTGTTATGCTTTGAAGCTCAATTTCCCGGCTACGAATAATGAAGCAGAATATGAAGCATTGATTGCTGGTTTAAAGCTTATTGGAGAACTCGGGGTAAGGTCAGTCGAAATATTTTGTGACTCACAGTTGGTGGTCTACCAAGTGCGGGGAGATTACCAAGCAAGGGGACAGAAGCTTGCTCCGTACCTTGCTCTGGTTCAGGAACTATTGGCGAACTTCGAACATTATGACATTTCGCATGTCCCACGTGAACAGAACAAGGAAGCCGACTCGTTGGCTAAATTTGCAAGCACTGGCGATGCACAACAAATGGGATTGGTTCCCGTTGAAACCTTACATGCTCCAAGCATAGATGCGATGAAAGTTGATTTTGTTTTGGAAACGGGAATCGAGAGGGAGTCATGGATGACCCCATTCAAACTATACCCGATGACCGGGACTTTACCAGAAAAAAGGAGCGAAGGACGATAGGTCATTCGAAAAGCCGCACGATATGTGATGCAGGATGGAGTAATGTATCGGAAGGGGTTCTCGGTCCCCTCATTACGATGCATTGCCCATGATGAGACAAAGCGGGTCTTGGAGGAGGTTCATGAAGGAGAATGTGGCGACCATACTGGGGGGCAAACGCTAACAAAAAAGATCCTCCGTTATGGATACTATTGGCCAACTGTGAATCGGGATGCTGCAGATTATGCAAGAAAATGTGACAAGTGTCAAAGATATGCGAAAATCCCAAGAGCTCCACCAACGGAACTCACACAAATGGTTAGTCCCTGGCCGTTTGCAATCTGGGGAATCGACATAATCGGTTCTTTGCCTATATCCAAAGGTGGTGCAAAATACGCGATAGTTGCGGTCGACTACTTCACGAAGTGGGCCGAGGCAGAGCCTTTAGCCACAATCACCTCCAAGAAGGTCATTAATTTCGTTGTACGAAACATTATATGCCGCTTTGGCCTCCCGCGAACCATCATTACGGGCAACGGAACTCAGTTTGAAAGTAGAGAGTTCAAAGATTTTTGTTCAAAGTACGGTATTAAGAAAAAGTTCACCGCCGTTGCCCATCCGAAGGCTAATGGACAAGTTGAAGCCGTGAACAAAATAATCAAGTCCATATTGAAGAAGCGTTTGGAAAAGGTTGGAGGCAAGTGGGTAGATGAACTCCCAACAGCGCTATGGGCTTATAAAACTACCCACAAGTCCGCGACTGGCCACACTCCATTCGCATTGGCATACGGCTCGGAAGCTGTTATACCCGTGGATCTTGAAGTTCCATCACATCGGGTGACACATTATGATCCTAAGATGAATCAGGATCTCTTGTTGGAATCACTGGACCGCGTTGATGAAAAACGTGAAGAAGTCGAATTAAGAGCGGCAGCATATAGGCATCGAGTCAAGCGATATTACGACGAGAAAGTCCGCCCAAGAATCCTTAATGTGGGTGATCTCGTTTTGAAACGAGTTTTCCCGGTACCATCACGTATGAATCCCAACTGGGAAGGTCCATATGTCGTTGAACGGAAGCTTGGAGAGGGAACTTTCAAGCTAGCGACCGTTGATGGCGTGACACTCCCCCGAGCGTAGAACAATGAACATTTGCGACGTTATTACATTTAGCCTGTTTCTTTCCTGTTTTAGGTACAATTGTTTGCTGTATGTTTTTATTCCATTGATTCTTAGTTTCCTTTTCAGCATGTAATCGGACAATTTAGTTTGTTTCATTAATAAAGGCTTGAAGCCGTCTTTTCCATGAATTATTGATGTTTCTGTACCTTATAATCTGATGATGAACTGCTGGAGTTACATTATTCCGTATGATATACGAACTCGCATAAACGACTTGAATCTCCAAGTCCCCTGAGTGCGGACCGGAGTACTCTGAGTCCCCGGAGCGCGGATTAAAGTATGAATGACTTGAATCTCCGAGTCCCCTGAGTGTGGACCGGAGTACTCTAAGTCCCCGGAGCGCGGACTAGAGTATAAGCAACTTCAATCTCTGAGTCCCCTGAGTGCGGACCGGAGTACTCTAAGTCCCTAGAGCGCGGACTAGAGTATAAACGACTTGAATCTCCGAGTCCCCTGAGTGCAGACCGGAGTACTCTGAGTCCCCGGAGCACGGACTAGAGTATGAACGACTTGAATCTCCGAGTCCCCTGAGTGCGGACCGGAGTACTTTGAGTCCCCAGAGCACGGACTAGAGTATAAGCAACTTCAATCTCCGAGTCCCCTGAGTGCGGACCGGAGTACTCTAAGTCCCCAGAGCGCGGACTAGAGTATAAACGACTTGAATCTCCGAGTCCCTTGAGTGCGGACCGAAGTACTCTAAGTCCCCTGAGCGCGGACTAGAGTATAAACAAATTGAATCTCCGAGTCCCCTGAGTGCGGACCGGAGTACTCTAAGTCCCCGGAGTGCGGACTAGAGTATAGACGATTCGAATCTCCGAGTCCCCTGAATGCGGACCGAATTACTCTAAATCCCCGGAGCGTGGATTAGAAAATATTCTAAGTACCAAAAATGTGAAACGAGAAATGTACCATTCCAAAGAATGTCTGAACAATGTAAGAATGGATTGGGAATTCATGCAACTCATAAGAACTTGAGTTTCGACCACAGTTATACAGAAGGTTAAAAAGCAAGAAATCGTTCAAATGAAAAAGAAACTAAACTTTATTCAATTATCCAAAATGGGGTTATACAACCACTCCTCCAAAAGTTGGAGTCAAAAATCTACCTACATAAACTACGAAAACGAAAAAGTGAAAGTAGTTACAAGACTTAAGCAAAAATCTCGTTGAACGAGTATAGTGGCTATTTCTTCGGCTTCTTTTTCTTGTACTCCTTTGTTTTCTCAGATGACTCCTCTCCCTCGCGCTTCCTCTTGGACTTTTTGCTTGCCAAAGAAGCGGAGTCAGGAGTGGGAGGAGGAACATCGAGTAGTTTGGATTTGCTGGGAAGGATGACTTTCAGAGGCCTATTCAGCGGGTCGGTGAGCTCTAGTACTTGAGACTCGACCATGATCTCGACCTTCTTCTTCTTCTCCTCCGCGAGTCGCTCCTTCATACTCACCTTCGAAGTGTGTTCAGAGGCGCCCGTGATTTCAATTTCATAACTCCCTTCAACGGGAGATGAAGTGTCAGACTTATCATCATCAAGCGCCTCGATCACTTGAGCATCAGGACCGGGAGTTACTCCCGCGTGAGTATCATCGCTAGTTTTCCCTGTCTCCTCCTTGGCGTCATCGCTCCTCGAAGTCGGTTCGGGATCAGAGCGGCCTGTATAAAAACATAAAGAACGAACATTAGAACCAATAACCGCTCACAAAAAGCGACAGATCTTTGAACTTCTAGAAGAAGAGTTTTATACCGGTTTCTTGCTGGCTTTCGGCTGTGCGCGGAGTTTCACCCTCTAAAATGGGGGATAGCACGTGAGTGACGAGACCGAGATCTTCCGGATCATAGCCGGCATGCTGCTCGAATGGGTCAAGTGCTGGCCGACCGGCTGATTGAGTAGAAGGAGGAGCTGTAGCCTCAGCTCCAGATGGACTAGCTTTGTCATCTTTCTCTTTTGATGGGGGAGATCCTTTACCAAAGAGAGCCATAGCCGCAGACAAGTACGATGGCTCATTCCCCCTGAGAAATTCTTTCACTAAGGCCTCCTCGTCGACTTCCTCGGTGCCCGATGTTAGCACCAAAATTGGTCACTAACCTCGTTGAGAAAGATTGTGTAGAGAGATAAATGATGAAAGTAAATCTAAACAAAGATCAATATGCTAAATTGAATGCAAAGACGAGAACACCATATTTATAGTGGTTCGGCGTAACTGCCTACGTCCACTTTGAGGTTAATCTTTATTGCTTCACTTGATAATTGATTACAGATACAATCCATTTGCCAACTACTTGAATACAATTGCTAAGTAAAGAGGATGAGTCTTGAAAGCGGCAGAGTCTCCCCAGTGTTCTCCAAAAAAGGTCCATTTCACTGTGCCCCTGCCTCTCTATTTATAGACGAAGGTGGGTTGGAATTTTCTAGTGGGTCTGGTAGCTGAATAACTTGGTCCAAATAGTGTAAGTTCTGTGCGCCAAACCAGAGAGGCCGAACGACAGAATGTCGAGCCTCTCCCTTTATACCGAACGAGGTGAGGCCGGACACTCTGAATGCCGAACATCCGTTTGTACTGAATGACCTTGGATGACGAGCTGCAGGTGATTGCCGAATGAGATATGTACTGGATGAGATGTGGTGTTGAGTGAGGGATGCAGGTCGAATGAGGCTGGAATGCCAAATAGTCCGGGAATGCCGAGCGTACCTTGTAGGCCGAACGTTCATGGATGCCGAACGTTCCTCATATGCCGAACGTCCCTTGGCCGAACGATGTCTTTGGCTGAACGTACTCGGGAAGCCGAACAATCTTTGGTTGCCGAACGATCTTATGCCGAGCGTTCTTCTCTGGCTGAACGGTATTCAATACCAAACGTTTCTCGATGCCAGATGCTCCTTGATGCCGAACGTTATCCCATGCCGAGCGCCCTTTAGATGCCGAATGATGCGCTCGTGTCGAACGGTCTTAACATGCCGAACGCTCATTGATGTCGAACGTTCCATAAACGCCGAATGAGCTTGGACGTCGAGTGCTTCTTGGATGCCGGCCGTAACGTGATGCCGAGCGATATTTTAACCGATCGATGGGGAGGCCGAGTACTAAGTTGCCTGGTCAATTCCCCAGGAAACACTTGCCCCCCAAAGTGTATTACGTGATCGAACGTGATACGCTTTGAATTACGTATCGTCCATGCTCCGCTTCGAACCTTGGTTAAATCTTCTTGGAGATGCCTTCTTGAGAATATCAGTGGTGGAGGTGTGTGTCGAACGTGGTGTAAATGCCGAATGATGCAGTCGAAGCCGAACACTCCTCATGTGCCGAACGACTTTGTGTGCCGAAGCCGAACGTTGCGGCTTTGACCGGTTCCACCGGCCATAGCCTCTTCGACTTCTTCTTCTTCCCTATAAAGACCGGCGCCTTCCTCCTTCTTCTCTTTTCGTATTTTCATCACCGCTGCCTTGTACTTGCTGACATTTCCAGTTAACAACCTCCAACGATTCATCAATCCTTTCCAAGTCTTCGACCTACTAACTAGATATCGATTCTTCCGTCTAAATCCTTCCCATAACTTAAAACGGTCTTTACGCTCGAGTTTCGTAATCAATAGGGTGAATCGAGCCTTGATTAAGGTATTCTAAGAGTTTTTAGAGTTAAACGAAGAGGGTGGAAGGAGGAGTGAATATAGACGAGCTTTCTAGGAAGCTGTTGGGAGATGTGTTGTGGTTCGGCATAATTCTCCTGTGCCGAACGAGATTGGAAGAAGAAAGAATATAGGAGGAGCAAGAGATGGTTGGGACGCCGAACAGTAAGGTCTGGCATGACTTGCCGAACGCTCGGTTCTCGTTGTTCGATCGTGGATGGTGGAAGAGAGTAAAAATTGAAGGCAGTGCCGAGCATTGAGGCTCGGCGTAATTCAGGTTCGGCGTGACACACCATATGCCGAATGATGGGATGGAAGGTTAGGGAGGAAGCACGAGTTAGTGGGGATGCTGAGTGTTGTTTCAGCCGAACAGAATCTTGGTTGAACTATGCTTTGCCGATCGCTAACTAGTTCGAACGATAGTCAGGCCGAACGAGAATTTGGCCGAACAAGTTTTAGGCCGAACGGTAGCTTGGCCGAACAATCACAAATGTCGAACCATATCAAGGCCGAACAATGATAAATGCCGAAACATACTTAGGCCGATCAACGTAAATGCCGAACCATACTTAGGCCGATCAAACATAAATGCCGAACAATCATAAGTGTCGAACCAACAATTGCCTTGCCTAATCATATAACAAAACAAGGACAAGGACTCTAGCATACTAGCATATCAAACTGATCCGGACTATTAACTCCCTAGCTTCAGTAGACATAAACCTGAACTTAGATTGACATAATCGGATAACTTCTTTTAACGTTTTCTGAATCTGAAACTGTAATCACCATAAGGCAGGCTTTCGGAGACGGTCAGGGATGACGGTCTTCGAAGGCGATGATTGGAAGCTTAGTTTTATATCAGTAACCTTGTGACTTTCAAATTTTCAACGCTTATACACGATTGATTGCACTAGTTCACACACCACGTGGGGGGATGTTCGTGTTGTTAATTCTAACGTTGAACATTTTTCAAGTATAGTTCTCACAGGTGCTTTGCCAGATTCACTATTTATTGGAGATGTCTAAAAAATCTAGCTCCGCCACTATCTCAGATAGGCCCGGGCCTTCTTCAAAGCAAGAAGTCGCGGACACTTCAAATCCGTCGACTTCCCCCGCTCATAATTTAGCTCCTGATGCCCTAGAGGCATCGATTCTCTTGGATAATCCGATCGACTCACAGGCTTCGAAGATTAACGAAGTCGCGCTTCGGCGAATATGCTCTATCCACGGAATCCCTTTCGCCGACGTGTTAGTTCCGTCGAGGCATGATCGCCCACATCTGCCCCCAGTTGGATATACTGCCTGTAATAAGTTTATGTGTTGGATGGGCAGTGTGCCTCCATTCAATTTATTTCTTCGGGACGTGTTGCAATACATAGACATCGCCCCGTCGCAACTGCACCCAAACGGCCACGCATTCATATACGAGACCTACCTTCTTTTCATGGCCGTCTTCTCTAGGCCTCCAACTTCTGGCGACATCAGATATATTTATATGATTAAGAAGCGAAAAGATAGCCCCTTCTTTGTGTTCCTCGAGCCGCACCAAAAATGCCAAATTTTGACCGGAGCATGTAGCAAATTTGCCCTGTACAAACAGGAATGGTTCTATGTGCGTTGCCCTCCTGGTTTCGCGAGGAGATGGGTTGAAGGAAGTAAGCCTTTTTCTTGAACCGTTACTCGTGTTTAGCAGCAACCTTACCTCTTCTAACTTTTACCCATCTTTCCAGGTACCATTCCACGTCCTGACGGCCGCGGATTTTCTGATGCCGTTGATGCTATTCGAGCCCTTCCTGCCGGGGAACGGGACATTAGAGCTCTCATCTCGAACGAGTCACTTACAAGACTTGGGCTGTTGGCAGATGGCCGTCGGATAAGCCTTCCTCAAGGTGTCACCATTCCTAGGCATGCCCCTGGCAAAGGGAAAAAATAGGCTGAGTCTTCAGCGTGCAACGCTCCTAATACACTAGAAGACGGAGAAATCAAGGAGACTGTGACACTCGAAGCGCAAGATGAGAATGTCGGTCACACTCAAGACCCAACGGTCGAAGTTCACGACATCGAAACGTCGTCTTCCCCTTCCAAGGGGAAAGAGAAACTGAAGTACAAGATGAGGAAAGAAAAAGTTGGTGGAACTTCTAAAATTACCCTTGTCCCAGCGGATAAAGAAGCTTCCTCACAACATCTAGAAAGTTCTCTGAAGGGTCTGTCGAACCTCACCATTCCTGATGATCTACTCAACTACGGTTTCGACGATCCGGAGGCCCTTAAGTTTCATTCGCCCGCTAGAGGCGATACGGGAGTTCAAGCCCGAGTCCAGGGAGATAATACTCCAATCAGTAGAGATAAAGGAACTGGTCCGTCGGGGGGAACACTAGGACACACACGCACACACGCACTTCACCATACACTTCAATTTTTGCCATTATCCCGATTCTTCCTAACTTGCTGATATTTTTATTCTATGCAGGTGACATGGGGCGCTCCCACGGATTCGATCGCCTCCACGGTTCTTCTATATTTCATCATTTTGGACGGGTTTCAGGCTCCGGTAGACGCAAGGACAGAGACGATTACGAAGATCGAGACAACCGTCCCCGTGAGTCGTCTTATCGAAAGAAAACATATTCCCAGTCTTCATACTCTCGCGACCTCCCTCCTCAAACTGAGCCAGACAGAGAAAAACTTTCGCAGAAGGGGTCTCAACCCGATATCTCCCGAGATCAACATTCTGGTTCATCGAGCACGCGGCAATCTCGGGAACATCGTAAGAGAACAGAACTTTCAAAGCCTCCTCCCCCTATTCCTGCGGCCGACCCAACGATAGCAGAGAAGATGGTCGATCTTTAAGCTAAATTTCCCAAGATCTGCTTTGACGGCCTGAAGTTCCTCCCAGCTATTCATCACATTCCAGGACATGTCAAGCAGAGTGACATCGCTTGCAACAACGACGTCTATGTTCAACATGACGCGTTTGTACATTTGGTCGAAAAAGTCTCGGAAGTTTCTGTTGAGTGCCAACAGGAAATTGACCACTTGAAGCTTGAAGCTATCTTCGACAAGGACATCATCAAGAATCAAGATGAAGAGCTCGCTTCGTATAAGTCCAAGCTTGAAGCCGCAGAACAGAGTGCTAAGGAGACTGTGGAGGCCGTCGCTCGTCTTAAGACGACCCATAAGAAAGAACTTGACGTCGCAGTCCAACGCAGTGGGGCCCTAGCTCTGGAAAAAGATTCTATTCAAAAAGAAAGGGACACACTCGCCTTGCGGGTCAAAGATTTGAAGGAGTTATTCTCTAAGGAGAGGGAAGAGAAGATAGCGACTCAAGAAGAGTCTCAACGGTATTGTAACGAGATCGTCGATACACGTCTTTTAAAAGCAAAGCTCGATGATGAGCTGTGTAAGGTTGAGACGATGAAGAGCGAAGCCCGTGAGGAGGGCAAGAGACTAGCTTCCGAGGAGATCGACTCCCATCTTGAAGCAGCTGCAGAGACCGGCAGAGAAGAAATCAAGTGTATGTTCGACCCACTAATAGCCGAATACAGTGCGCTCGTCCTCATGCACCGGGACTTGACCTTCTTAGGCGAGGGCTACCTTGAATCTTTGGCCGAGGCTTGGGAGACTTTGATAAGGATCAGGAAGGTGGAGTCGGGCGTCGAAGAGGTTGACGAGGAGGCTTTAGTGAAAGAGTTTCTCAAGGGGGAATGAGCCATCGGATTTGTCCGCGGCTATGGCTCTCTTTGGTAAAGGCTCTTCCCCGTCAAAAAAGAAAGATGACGAAGCTGGTCCATCTAGAACCGAGGCTGCAGCCCCTCCTTCTGCTCAACCGGCCGATCGGCCAGCACTTGACCCATTTGAGCAGCATGCCGGCTATGATCCGAAAGACCCTGGTCTTGGCATTCACGTGCTATCTCCTATTATGGAGGGTGAAACTCCATGCACGCAAGAAACTGGTACAAAAATCTTCCTCTAGAAGTTCAAAGATCTGTCGCTTTCCACGATCGGTCATTGGTCCTGATGTTTGTTCTTTATGTTTTTGTGAAGGCCGCTCTAACCCTGAACCGACTCCGAGGAGCGATGACGCCAAGGAGGAAATGGGGAAAACAAGCGATGCTACTCACGCGGGAGTAACTCCCGGTCCTGATGCTCAAATGATCGGGGCGCTAGATGATGATAAGTCTGACACTTCATCTCCTACTGAAGGGAGTTATGAAATTGAAATCACGGGCGCCTCAGAACCCACTTCGAAGGTGAGTATGAAGGAGCGACTCGCAGAGGTGAAGAAGAAGAAAGTCGAGATCAAGGTCGAGTCTCAAGTACTTGAACTCACCGACCCGCTGAATAGGCCTCTGAAAGTCACCCTTCCCGGCAAATCCAAACCACTTGATGTTCCTTCTCCTATTCTTGACTCCGCTTCCTTGGCAAGTAAAAAATCCAAGAGGAAGCATGAGGGAGAGGAATCATCTGAGAAAGCAAAGGAGGACAAGAAAAAGAAGCCGAAGAAATAGCCACTATACTCGTTCAACGAGATTTTGCTTAGGTCTTGCAATTACTTTTGCTTTTTCGTTTTCGTAGTTTATGTAGATAGATTTTTGACTCCCAGTTTTAGAGGAGTGGTTGTATAACCCCATTTTGGATTATTGAATAAAGTCTAGTTTCTTTGTCAATCGAGCGATTTCTGCTTTTTAGCTTTCTGTATAACTGTGGTAGAAACTTAAGTTCTTGTGAGTTGCATAAATTCCCAATCCATTCTTACATTGTTCAGACATTCTTTGGGATTGTACATCTCTTGTTTCACATTTTTGGTACTTAGAATATTTTCTAATCCGCGCTCTGTGATTCGGTCCGCATTCAGGGGACTCGGCGGTTCAATTCGTTTATACTCTAGTCCGTGCTCCGGGGACTTAGAGTACTCCGGTCCGCACTCAGGGGACTCGGAGATCGAATTCGTTTATACTCTAGTCCGCGCTCTTGGGACTTAGAGTATTCCGGTCCACACTCAGGGGACTTGGAGATTGAAGTCGTTTATACTCTAGTCCGCGCTCCGGGGACTTAGAGTACTCCAGTCCGCACTCAGGGGACTCGGAGATTGAAGTCGTTTATACTCTAGTCCGCGCTCCGGGGACTTAGAGTACTCCGGTCCGCACTCAGGGGACTCGGAGATTGAAGTCGTTTATACTTTAGTCCGCGCTCCGGGGACTTAGAGTACTCCGGTCCGCACTCAGGGGACTCGGAGATTGAAGTCGTTTATACTCTAGTCCGCGCTCCGGGGACTTAGAGTACTCCGGTCCGCACTCAGGGGACTCAGAGATTGAAGTCTTTTATACTCTAGTCCGCTCTCCGGGGACTTAGAGTACTCCGGTCCGCACTCAGGGGACTCAGAGATTGAAGTCGTTTATACTCTAGTCCGCACTCCGGGGACTTAGAGTACTCCGGTCCGCACTCAGGGGACTCGGAGATTGAATTCGTTTATGCGAGTTCGTACATCATACGGAATAATGTAACTCCAGCAGTTCATCATCAGATTAAAAGGTATAGAAACATCAATAATTCATGGAAAAGACGGCTTCAGGCCTTTATTAATGAAAACCAACTAAATTGCCTGATTACACGGTCAAAAAGAAACTAAGAAACCATGGAACAAAAACATACAGTAAATAATTGTACCTAAAATAGGAAAGAAACAGGCTAAATGTAATAACGTCGCAAATGTCCATTGTTCCACGCTCGGGGGAGTGTCACACCATCAACGGTCGCTAGCTTGAAAGTTCCCTCTCCAAGCTTCCGTTCAATGACATATGGACCTTCCCAGTTGGGATTCATACGTGATGGTACCGGGAAAACTCGTTTCAAAACGAGATCACCCACATCAAGGATTCTTGGGCGGACTTTCTCGTCGTAATATCGCTTGACTCGATGCCTGTATGCTGCCGCCCTTAATTCAGCTTCTTCACGTTTTTCATCAACGCAGTCCAGTGATTCCAACAAGAGATCTTGATTCGCCTTAGGATCATAATGTCTCACCCGATGTGATGGAACTTCAAGCTCCATGGGTATAACAGCTTCCCAGCCGTATGCCAATGCGAATGGAGTGTGGCCAGTCGCGGACTTGTGGGTAGTTCTATAAGCCCATAGTGTAGTTGGGAGTTCATCTACCCACTTGCCTCCAGCCTTTTCCAAACGCTTCTTCAATATAGACTTGATTATTTTGTTCACGGCTTCAACTTGTCCATTAGCCTTCGGATTAGCAACGGCGGTGAACTTTTTCTCAATGCCGTACTTCGAACAGAAATCTTTGAACTCTTTACTTTCAAACTGAGTTCCGTTGTCCGTATTGATGGTTCGCGGGAGGCCAAAGCGGCATATAATGTTTCGTACAACGAAATTAATGACCTTCTTGGAGGTGATTGTGGCTAAAGGCTCCGTCTCGGCCCACTTCGTGAAGTAGTCGACTACAACTATCGCATATTTCGCACCACCTTTGGATATAGGCAAAGAAACGATTACGTCGATTCCCCAAATTGCAAACGACCAGGGACTAACCATTTGTGTGAGTTCTGTTGGTGGAGCTCTTGGGATTTTCGCATATCTTTGACACTTGTCACATTTTCTTGCATAATCTACAGCATCCCGATTCACAGTTGGCCAATAGTATCCGTAACGGAGGATCTTTTTTGCTAGCGTTTGCCCACTAGTATGGTCACCACATTCTCCTTCATGAACCTCCTTCAAGACCCGCTTTGTCTCATCATGGGCAATGCATCGTAATAAGGGGACCGAGAACCCCTTCCGATACATTACTCTATCCTGCATCACATATCGTGCGGCTTTTCGAATGACCTGTCGTCTTTCGCTCCTTTTTTCTGGTAAAGTCCCGGTCGTCAGGTATAGTTTGAATGGGGTCATCCATGACTCCCTCTCGATTCCTGTTTCCAACACAAAATCAACTTTCATCGCGTCTATGCTTGGAGCATGCAAGGTTTAAACGGGAACCAATCCCATTTGCTATGCATCGCCAGTGCTTGCGAATTTAGCCAATGAGTCGGCTTCTTTGTTCTGTTCATGCGGGACATGTGAAATGTCATAATGTTCGAGGTTCGACAATAGTTCCTGAACCATAACAATTTATGGAGCAAGCTTCTGTCCCCTTGCTTGGTAATCTCCCCGCACTTGGTAGACCACCAATTGTGAGTCACAAAATATTTAGACTGACCTTACCCCGAGTTCTCCAATAAGCTTTAAACCAGCAATCAATGCTTCATATTCTGCTTCATTATTCGTAGCTGGGAAATTGAGCTTCAAAGCGTAACAAATCGATTGATTTTCTGGAGTCACGAGAACTACTCCAGCTCCGGAGCAGCGGTCGTTTGTTGCCCCATCGGTGTACAATTTCCATTCAATGGGGGGAATGACACTATGACCGTCCGGTTCGTCAGATACAGTAAACTCAGCGATGAAATCTGCTAATTATGCTTGCCCTTGTATGGCTTTTCGTGGCAGGTAGGTAATATCGAACTGACTCAACTCGATATTCCATTTTAACATCCGTCCAGAAGTTCTGGTCATTGGAGTACCTGCCGTAAGGGCTGATCGGTATAAACACTGACTGAGTGTGCTTGAAAGTATGGACGCAGCTTATGTGATGCAATCACCAAGCAATAGGCCAATTTCTCAATTTTTGGGTAATTTCTTTCTGCTCCCGTTAAACGTTTGCTAACGTAATACACCGGCTTTTGGACTCGGTCCTCCTCGCGGACTAAAGCCGCACTTATAGCATGCGGGGACACGGCCAAGTATACGTACAACATCTCGTGGTCTACTGGTTTCGAAAGCACTGGAGGACTCTCCAGATGCCTCACCAGATCTCGGAATACTTCCTCACAGTTGGATGTCCATTCGAAATTTCTCTTCCCTTTCTTTATTATATCGAAGAAGGGAATGCACTTGTCCGTGGCTCTGGATATAAATCGACTCAGCGCAGCCACCTTTCCATTCAAGCTTTGCACCTGTTTCATAGTTATGGGTACTTGCACATCTCGAATAGCTTGAATATTTTCTGGGTTTGCTTCAATTCCCCTAGCATTAACAATGAATCCCAAAAACTTCCCCAACGCAACGCCGAAGGAACACTTCAGAGGGTTGATCTTCATCCCATAACATCTGAGAATATCGAACATTTCTGCTAAGTCTCGAATGTGGTCGTTTGACTGTCGTGACTTCACGAGCATGTCATCCACATAGACTTCCATCGTTCTACCAATCTGGTCTTTGAACATTTGATTCACCAATCGCTGATAGGTTGCTCCTGCGTTTTTCAATCCGAAAGGCATCACTACATAGCAATATAGCCCAACGTCCGTGACGAAACTGGTGTGTTCCTGGTCCGGAATATGCATCGGGATCTGATTGTATCCCGAGTACGCATCCATGAATGACAACAACTCGTGTCCTGCAGTGGAGTCGACCAACTGATCAATCCTAGGCAATGGGAAACTGTCCTTGGGGCACGCTTTGTTCAAATCGGAATAATCTACGCAAGTTCTCCATTTCCCGTTCGCCTTTTTCACCAGCACAGGGTTTGATACCCATTCAGGGTAGAGGGCGTCGCGGACGAACCCATTGGCTTTGAGTTTGTCCACCTCCTCTCTAAGAGCAGCGGACCTCTCTAGGTCCATCCCTCTCCTCTTTTGTTTAACCGAGAAGTACTTCGGGTCTATGTTCAACATATGACTCGTAATAGCGGGAGAAATCCCACACATGTCAGAATGTGTCCAAGAAAAAACATCAAGATTCGCTCGGAGGAAATCACTGAGATCTTCAGTCATTGCGGGGCTGAGTTGTGATCCGATCTTCAGTACTCACGACGGATCATCTTGGCTGACTGAAATGTCAATTGTCAATTCAGCCGGCGCTGCCTTTTTTCCCTGGGTTCCTCATCGTCGTCTCTCGGATCTATGTCTCTATAGATCCGAGGATTATGCCCGAGCCAGGGCTCGTGCATTATTTGTCAATTGTTGGTATTATGGATGCGGATGGGATTGTCCGCAGCCTTTCTTTTCTTCCTCCGATGGGCCTCTCGGAGCTCAGCCACATAACATGCATGACCTGTCGCCTGGTCGCCATGAACAACACCTACTCCTTTGTCAGTCGGAAACTTCAAAGTCAAGCACCATGGGGCTAACGCTGCCCTAAACTCAGCCAGGGCCGGTCGACCCAAGAACACATTGTACGGAGAATCCACATCCAAAACTACGAAAGGTAGGATTCGCACCCTCCTTCGCTTACCCTGTCCTAGTTCAACTGGTAACTCAACATATCCCACTACATCGGTCGCTGCGCCATTAAAGCCATGTATACGAGCTTTAGACGGTTTCAAATCCTTCGTCTCCATCTTCATCTAGTCATAATCCTTCTTGAAGATGATATTGACAGAACTTCCACAATCAATCAAAATTCTCTTCACATATGCCATCCCGATTGTCACAGATATGACCATCGGGTCGATGGTAGAAGCCTCTACTTGGTCAGCATCTCTGCTCCTGAATACTATATCGTCTGTCATCACGCGCAGCTGTTTAGCAGGGGTACCGTCCTCTACGTTGGAACAACACTCAAAATCTGCATGCTTCAGGGAACTAGCATACCGCTCCATCTCTTGCCAGTTCTTATCCGCGGGGTGAGGCCCGCCGATGATCGTGTTTATGACAAGTCTGCCCATAGTCCGGGCAGGCTCCTCGGGATGACGCGGAGCTGGTGCACAACCTAGATTGGATGTTCCCTGTTCTCCTTCCTGCGGATTCTTCACAAACTCCTGTAACTTTTTATTCCTAATCAACTTCTCTATAGCGTCGTGTAGGTGTCTGCACTCTTCAGTGTTGTGCCCATAAGTCTTATGAAAGCGGCAGTACTTCCCGGTCCGGTTTTGTTCCTCGGTCGACTCCTTTGGACGTGTCTTCCTGTACTGAAAGATATTGCAGGTTGATGGGTAAATGTTCTCAAGAGAAGCATTCAGCGGGGTGTACTCGTTGTAGGTTGGAATTATCGGCTTCCATTTCCCCGCTTCTCTCTTCTTCCCTTGATTTCTTCCTCCGGATTCCTTAGATTGCCCGGGCTTGTTCTGGACATTGACTTGAACTTTTCCCGAGTTGTCTCCGGACTGCTTCACAACAATGTTGCTTTTCACGGACTTCTGGACAGGCCCTGGTGCCTTATCTCACCTTACCCACCTGGCTTCCTCTCTTCTTATGAACTAATGTGCCTTTGAGTAAAAACGCTCTAGCGTAGTCGGAGGTTTTCCTGCCAGCCAGTCTCCAAACTCTGAATTCGGATCCACACCTCGCATCACAGCCATAAGAATTGCATGATCATTGGGATTGCTGACTTCAGTCGCCGCAACATGGAATCTCTGTAAATACTCCTTCAATGATTCCCCAGGAGCCTGGATTACACTTGATAGAGACATCACGTCCTTTGGACGAGTAGTATGTATCCTGAACTGTTCTATAAATTTCTTCGCCAACTCCTTGAAACTAGATACAGATCGTGGAGGAAGTCGAGTGAACCACATAGTAGCGATCCCATATAGAGTTATTGGAAAGCATCTACACTTTGTTGCATCATTTGCTCTAGCTGAATCCATCATCCATTCGTACCTCATGACATGCTGTTTGGGATCATTCTTTCCTTCATATGCCGGGATAGTTGGCATACTAAACTTCCTGGGGCACGCTGCTTGCAGAACAGTGTCTGTGAAAGGAGTATGACTTCTGGACACCCCCCAATCGTCGTTTGATAAGCCTTGATTCTCTTTCATCAATTGTCTAATCATGGCTGTCAGGTCTGGGGTTTGTATGGTAGGTGGAAGGTTGGAGTCTGTCCTACGTGATTGATCGGGCTGATGCCTCCTCTGCTGGCGATCTGCCAAACGTGCATCTTGAGGTTCGACATCATTGGCATCTTGATGATCCGGGCCTCCAGCCTCCACCTGCACTCCAGCTCCTAAGTTTCTAGCTCTTGCTTGGTCACGGTCTCCAGCTGTTCGGACAGCATCACCTACCTGCGTAGTTTCAGTCTTATGGCATCTACGCTTGGGAGGTTCATCGGACGAAGTCGAGCTGTCGGATGAAGAATAAGGAGCGGGATTGCACCTAGCATTCTAATGCTGTTGTTGAGTGAGTTGTGCCATGAGGTTGGCGTTGGCTTGCATCTGCTCTCCGAGTTGTCTCTTGCTTTCCCTGAGTTCTCTCATCAAGTCATTGAACTCTATTCTGGTGACAACCGGCATTTGGTCCTGGGCGGTAGTCTCGGCACCTAGAATTGCTTACTGATTGCTAGGCCCTGCTTGTTGTACGCTAGCAGTCTCGTGGGCATCCGCATTATGAGAGGCTGATCTGGTACGTGGTCTTGCCATTGTAGAGTTATTGGTATGAACTCTGAGTAGAATCAACGGACGTCCTACGAATGAATCGGATCTTCTTTGGGGGATTTATTCAATCCAGTAGCTTCAAAGCAGATCCTTGAGGTCTGAGAATTTGATTCTCAATGAAAGCACCAAAGTGTTAGCACCAAAATTGGTCACTAACCTTGTTGAGAAAGATTGTGTAGAGAGATAAATGATGAAAGTAAATCTAAACAAAGATCAATATGCTAAATTGAATGCAAAGACGAGAACACCAGATTTATAGTGGTTCGGCGTAACTGCCTACGTCCACTTTGAGGTTAATCTTTATTGCTTCACTTGATAATTGATTACAGATACAATCCGTTTGCCAACTACTTGAATACAATTGCTAAGTAAAGAGGATGAGTCTTGAAAGCGGTAGAGTCTCCCCAGTGTTCTCCAAAAAAGGTCCATTTCACTGTGCCCATGCCTCTCTATTTATAGACGAAGGTGGATTGGACTTCTCTGGTGGGCCTGGTAGCTGAATAACTCGGTCCAAATAGTGTAAGTTCTGTGCGCCGAACCAAAGAGGCCGAACGACAGAATGCCGAGCCTCCCCCTTTATGCCGAACGAGGTGAGGCCGGACACTCTGAATGCCGAACATCCGTTTGTACCGAATGACCTTGGATGACGAGCTGCAGGTGATTGCCGAACGAGATATGTACCGGACGAGATGTGGTGTTGAGTGAGGGATGCATGTCGAATGAGGCTGGAATGCCGAACAGTCCGGGAATGCCGAGCGTACCTTGTAGGCTGAACGTTCGTGGATGCCGAACGTTCCTCATATGTCGAACGTCCCTTGGCCGAACGATGTCTTTGGCCGAACATACTCGGGAGGCCGAACAATCTTTGGTTGCCGAATGATCTTATGTCGAGCGTTCTTCTCTGGCCGAACGGTATTCAATACCGAACGTTTCTCGATGCTGGATGCTCCTAGATGCCGAACGCTATCCTATGCCGAGCGGCCTTTAGATGTCGAACGATGCGCTCATGCCGAACGGTCTTAACACGCCGAACGCTCATTGATGCCGAATGTTCCATAGACGCCGAATGAGCTTAGACGCCGAGTGCTTCTTGGACGTCGGTCGTAACGTGATGCCGAACGATATTTTAACCGATCGATGGGGAGGCCGAGTACTAAGTTGCCTGGTCAATTCCCCAGGAAACACCTGACTCCAACTGTCTAATCTTTACTAAAGTCTCCCAAGCCTCGGCAAGAGATTCAAGATAGCCCTCGCCCAAAAAAGTCAAGTCCCGGTGCATGAGGACGCGGGCGATGTATTCGGCATTCAGCGGGTCAAACATACACTTGACCTCTTCTCTGCCGGCCTCTGCAGCTGCTTCAAGACGGGAGTCGATCTCCTCGGAAGCTCTTCTCTTGCCCTCCTCATGGGATTCATCCTTCATCGTCTCAACCTTAGAAAGCTCATCATCGAGCTTTGCTTTTAAGAGACGCGTATAGACGATCTCGTTACAATACCATTGAGACTCTTCATGAGCAGCTATCTTCTCTTCCCTCTCCTTAGAGAGTAGCTCCTTCAATTCTTTAACCTGCAGGGCGAGTGTATCCCATTCTTTTTGAATAGAATCTTTTTCTAGAGCTAGGGCCCCACTGCGTTGGACTGCGACGTCAAGTTCTTTCTTATGGGTCGTCTCTAGACGAGCGACAGCCTCCGCAGTCTCCTTAGCACTCTGTTCTGCGGCTTCAAGTTTGGACTTGTACGAAGCGAGCTCTTCGTCCTGGTTCTTGATGATGTCTTTATCAAAGATAGTTCGAGCTTCAAGCGGTCGATTTCTTGTTGACGCTCAACGGATACTTCTAAGACTTTTTCGACCAAATGAATAAACGCATCATGTTGAACATAGACGTCGTTGTTGCAAGCGATGGCACTCTGCTTGACATGCCCTGGAATGTGATGAATAGCTAGGAGGAACTTCAGACCGTCAAAGCAGATTTTGGGAAATTTAACTTTAAGATCGACCATCTTCTCTGCTATCGTTGGGTCGGCCGCAGGAACAAGGGGAGGAGGCTTTGAAAGTTCTATTCTCTTCCGATGTTCCCGAGATTGCCGTGTGCTTGATGAACCTGAATGTTGATCTCGGGAAACATCGGGTTGAGACCCCTTCTGCAAAAGTTTTTCTCTGTCCGGCTCAGTTTGAGGAGGGAGATCGCGAGAGTATGAAGACTGGGAATATGATTTCTTTCGATAAGACGACTCACGGGGACGATTGTCTCGATCTCCGTAATCGTCCCTGTCCCTGCGTTTACCGGAGCATGAATCCCGGCCAGAATGGTGAAAGATGGAAGAGCCGTGGAGACGATCAATTCCGTGCGAGCGTCCCATATCACCTGCATAGAATGAGAATAAGGATAAGTTAGAAAAGATCAGGGCGACGGTTAAGATTGAAATGCGAAGTGAAGTGCGTGTGTCCTAGTGTTTCCCCCCGACGGACCAGTTTCTTTACTAATTGGAGTTTTATCTCCCTGGACGTGGGCTTGAACTCCCGTACTGCCTCTAGCGGGCGAATGAAGATTGAGAGCCTTTGGATCGTCGAAACCATAGTTGAGTAAGTCGTCAGGAATGGTAAGGTTTGACAGGCCCTTCAGAGAACTTTCTAAGTGTTCCGAGGAAGTTTCTTTGTCCATTGGAATAAGGGTGACTTTAGAAGTTCCGCCCACAGTTTTCTTCCTCAACTTCCGCATCAGTTTCTTTTCGCTCTTCGAAGGGGAGGATGACGTTTCTATGTCATGAACTTCAACCGCCGGTCCCCGAGACGGATTAAAATTCTTGCCCTGTACTTCGGGCATCTCAGTCTCCTTAATTTCCCCCTCTTCTTGTGCATCAGGAGCGCTGCGTGCTAAAGACTCAGCTTGTTTTTTCCCTTTACCAAAGCCAGGCCTGGGAATGGTGATGCCCTGAGGAAGGCTTATCCGACGACCTTCTGCCAACAGTCCGAGCCTTGTGAGTGACTCATTCGAAATGAGATGTCTAATTTCCCGTTCTTCGGCGGGGAGGGCTCGAATGGCTTCGACGGCATCAGAATATCCGCGGCCGTCAGGACGGGGGCTAATACCTGAAAAGATGAATAAAGTTTAGAAAAGGTATGGCTTCGACTAAACATGAGTAACAGACCAAGGAAAAGGCTTACTTCCTTCAACCCATCTCCTCGCAAAGCCGGGAGGACAACGCACATAAAACCATTCATGTTTATACAAGGCAAATTTGGTCCACACCCCGGTTAAGATTTGACATTTGTTATGCGGCTCGAGAAACATGAATGATGGGCTATCCTTCCGCTTCTTGATGTAATATATGTATCGGATATCTCCCGGAGTTAGGAGCCTAGAGAAGACATTCATGAAGAGGATGCAAGTACCGTAGAGGAATGCATGGCCATTCGGGTGCAGTTGCGATGGGGCAATGTCAATATATTGCAGTACATCCCGAAGAAACAAGTTGAACGGTGGCACACTGCCAACCCAGCACATGAATTTATTACAAGCTGTGTATCCGGCTTGGGGCAAGTGTGGATGATGATGCCCCGTTGGAACGAGTATGTCATCAAAGGGGATTACGTGGACAGAGCATATCCAACGGAGTGTACTTTCAGTGATCTTTGAAGCTTGTGAATCGACCGGGTTGTCCAAGAGAATTGCTGCCTCAAGGGCATCGGGAGCTAAGTCGTGTGCAGGAGAAGTTGATGGGTTTGAAGTATTTGTGACTTCTCGTCGGGAGGACGGCCCAGGCCTGTCCGATATCGTGGCGGAGCTAGATTTCCGAGACATCGCTGATAAAGATTGAATCTAGCGAAGTACCTTGTAACAACCCGCATATTTTACGATTGAATATTTAAATATTTTATTTAAATATAGAATCGTTAATCGGATTGAAGTCCGAAAATCTAATTTTTGCAAACAGTCGAATTAGGACTCGAGACCACTTCCATTGAGTTCAAAATGATGTTTGCGACCTTTTTGAGTATAAACATTGATATGTTTGGAGTTAGTCAAATTTTGCTACTTTTTCACTTAGGGCTTTGGTTTAGTTTCAGCCCATTAGACCCAAGCTTCACCCTCTCTTCTCTCCATTCATGTCATTTTCCTAACACTTAAGCTTCATCAAAAATGGAGAGTGGAATGGGAAATTAAAACTCCAAGCCCTAGCTTCAATTGCAAATTCAAGCTTCTACCTCAAAATTCAAGAAGAAGCTTTGGTAAGCCTTCCCTTCATCTTCTCCAACTCTTTCTCCATTCAATTTCAGAAATTTCCTAAACCTAATTTAGGAAATGTTTCTCTTTTAAGCTTAGATTCAAGCTTGTTGGGTTGGAATTGAAGAGTGATTGTCCTTGCCATTGCTCTATAGCTTCTTCTTCATTGATTTTGTGAAAAGGTGAGATTTTTATCTCACATCTATGACTATAATTATCTTTGGTTGTTGGGTATGAATTCCTAACACTTCTTCATGTGCATTTGCCCTTGATTTGGATTGGTTTTGTGAATATTCCAATTTTTGGTTTTTGAAGTCAAATTTGTGTGAAAATCCTTTTATGGATGTTTGATCATGTTTTTGGTGATGCATCAAAGAGCTTATAGGGCCGGGTCGTCTATTGGCATAAACCCTTAGCACCCATTGCTCGTCCGGTTGCATTTGCAAAGAGATTGCATCTTCATTTTTAGGTTGAAAATACTGGAAATCCCAGTTCGGTCGACTGAAATCTCTGTTCAGTCGACTGAAATCTCTGTTCAGTCTACTGAACCTGGAACCCGAAAGTTTCCAGGCATGATTCAGTCGACTGAAATCTCTGTTCAGTCGACTGAACCTGGAAACAGAAAGTTTCCAGGCATGATTCATTCGACTGAAATCTCTGTTCAATCGACTGAACCTGGAAACAGAAAGTTTCCAGGCATGATTCAGTTGATTGAAATCTCTGTTCAGTCAACTGAATTTGTTGTTTCAGACCACTTTGCCTTTTGGGATTGAATTTCCAATTTGAATCGATTCGTGATGATCCTATTTGTTGTTATCATTTATTATGACTTTGATGACTCTTTATTCGGGATTTTTGAATATCCATTTCGATGGATTCTTTATCGGTTTAATTGGATTTGATTCACGTCTACGAATGTGAATTTTTGATGATTAATTGTTTCTACAATCATTTCTATGACTTGTCACTTTAAAATTACAAAGGTTTCTATACTAGTAGTAAATACTCAAACTCTTTCATCAAAACGATTTCAACACTACTTTTAAATACAAAGCTTGTTTATAAAACCGTTTTCCAATCTATTAGTATATACAAACCTTTACCTCACTCGTATGAGAAATCTAATTAAACGGCTTAGTAAAACAAGTGGTATGAAATGCTTGCGTTTACTTCGTCGGTTTATTCTTGGACTTGTTCGATTGAAACTCTTGTGACAATTTTCTAGTGGAGATCTACAATTTGTTCGCAAATATTTAAGTTAAGCTAGTGGTTATGGGACATGAAGCTAAACTCATATATTTACTAGCTTATTGTAATTGACACTTCTTGATGATCGATGATGATCATTTTATGGTTTAGACTAGCAAGGTGCGATGTCTCTTTGTCCATATGGAGGATTGTACCTCATTTTATTGAGCTTCGTCTCATTTCTTTGTGGGCTAGCGACCCATGTACTTTTAATGTGTTTCGATTCATTGGATGTACTGTTTGTACTACATCGATGTCTCGGCTTTTCGATTCATTGGACGTACCGTTTGAACTACGTCGATGTTCCGAATTATTTTGTGTTTCGATTCATTAGATGTACCGTTTGTACTACATCGATGTCTCGGCTTTCGAGTTCATCGGGCGTACCGTTATTGCACTACATCGTTGTTCTGAATTATTTGAGTTTTGGGTTCATCGGGCGTACCGTTATTGCACTGCGTTGTTGTTCCGAAATATATGAGTTTCTGGTCCCTTGGGCGTACCGTTATTGTACTACGCCGTTGCACTGGCTCAATGGTTAGCGACCATGGAATAGCGTTCCGTTTATGTTGCACGTGTTTGGGAGTTTTCATGCTCCCGTTTTTGATAGGCCCCCCCCTTTATGTGATTTCTGGATTTCTCGTTGTGATTTCTGGAATTTATGTTTCACTAACTTTTACAAATGACATTGATATGTATGTCATTATTTGTGGCTTGGTGAATTAAATAAAGAATATGACATTCTTTTTAGTGCTTTGAGATTATTGAGATATTGTATGACTTTTGTGGATTTTCTAATGTATACTTGTCGCAGTATGACATTTTTGGTTATCATGCGTTTTTATTATATCTCTTCTTATATCTCATTTTATCTGATAATTATAGCTAGACTGATCCATTTATTATTTTCTTTTTAAATAATACTCGGGTCAGACTGAGATTTTACAGGTGCTTCCGCTTGACTCCTTATCAGACCATTATCTGATCTTTTGGCTAACTACTCTAGTTTAGTAGTTTTTGGTTGTATACATTTGAGATAGAGACTCCTTGATGTATACGTATTCTTTTGTCTAGCACCTGTATCTATTCTTTTTGATATTGTGGATCTTGTATGACCACTACTCTGATGTACACTTTCAGGTGTTATATTCATATCTATTTCCGCCCTTGTGATATGAATTGTCTGTGACTGATTTGTGTTATGTTTATTTCTATATTTGTTTCCGAATTATATATACATAGCCACCGTGTAGTAGCTTTGAGTTTCTATCGGTGTGTCGGATTTCCTCTTGAGATAAAATGCATGTTATACTCTCTGGCATACCGGTGCTCGCGCAGAGAAATTACACGAGTGGTCGCTCCTCAACAGCCTTATTTTCCACGCTAGTCGACGGCATTACCACATAGTGTCCTTGGCTAGCGTGGGTATAGAGGTGGGGCGTCACAGCATGATATCAGAGCCAAACTTCGGAACAATGTAGAATAATCTAGCAAGGATCATTGTCCTAAGTCTTTCTTAGGAATCGTGCCATAGGATTTGATTCGAGTCTTCACACCGTTCTATCCTATTTTCTTTTGTGATGCCTTGTTTTATCAATTAAGGTTGTTTGATATTCATTTTGAGAATAACTTATTCCTCTTCTTTCTTTCTTTCTTTCTTTCTTAGAGAAGAGAAATGGTTAGACCTGGCCGTCCCAGCGCCGGTTAATCTAGTGCTACTCCTCAGGATGGAGTATTTATGTCATCTCAACAACTTTTAGATCTTGTGAACAATGCCCAAGCCGTCGGACCCGCTCCACCGCCAACTCACCCTAAATCTGGGTTTGCACGCTTGTGCAGAGATTATACCACTTTGGGTGGAAGGCCATTCAAGGGATCCGAAAACGTTATAGAAATCCAAGCTTGGCTTAGGTCATGCGACCGCATCTTTTCCCGCATGGATCTTATTGATTCACTTCGAGTCCAAGTGGCTTCTAGCATGCTCCAAGAAAGAGCATTAGATTGGTATGAGCTTTTGATTTCTGAAATTATCGAAGCGGATCTTACTTAGGAGCAATTTTGGGAAAGATTCGAATTGAAATTTGTGTCGAAGGCTGAAAAAGTAACTTTAGCCCGACGCTTTATTAACATTGTTCAAGGTGAATCTTCTGTGACGGACTACGTCGCATTTTTGAATCTCTTTCTAAATATGGGGTCGAGTATATTAATACCCCATTGAAGAAAAATCAAAGGTTTGTCTATGGTTTGAATAAGAACCTTAAGAAGCCTTTACTTCTGAAACTAGAAGTTTCTTTCGATTTATTGATATCGCTCTTCGACTTGAAGAGGCCGATAATGAAAGTAATGTTGAAGTTGTGCGTGCCAGACAGAACTTCAACAATAACATGAAAAGGCCTATTAAGTTCATAGGGCCCAATCCCAACAAGAAAGGGAAGCAAGAAACTTCTGTAGCAAAGTCTCCTACCTCTAGTCGTGGACGATGCTACAATTGTGGTCTTACGGACCACTATGCAAATGAATGCCCGAAACCATTTTTTTGCCGTTATTGCAAAAGTTCGGGACATCTTTTATCTTCATGCCCCAAACTTCCAAAGAAGAGAGAGGGAAAGCTAAATGTTGTTCAAGCCTCTAGTGACACTTCTCTTGGTCAAGGTATTTCTCATTTTATCCTTGCCGATATTGTTTTGGGATTATCTTATTCGAGTTCCTTTTGATTTGGGTTTCATCTCATTATTTTATATCAAAAGAACTTGATAAGTTCTTTCTCTTTTAATTTTTAAGGGCTTGATGACTTCATTGAGTATTGCGAATTCGATTGATGGATCCGCAACACTCAATTTACTTTGTGAAAATGTCGAGATTATTTTTGTGATTTTTTCTTTCCAAGCCGATTTGCATGTCATGCGTTACTTAGGCTTCAGAATTAATTTTTATTTTAAAAGGGTTGGCTTAACCATTATGAAGCCATATCCTATGTCTCGAGTGGACTATTCATCTTCGACATTCTTAATCTGTTAAGCAGATATCTATTTTCCTTTGTGATTTCGATTCCAATTTGATGACATCATTTTATTCTTTAAAACCCACATGATGAGGACAACGTTATTTTTCTCATTCGGGTAGTTTGTGGAATTTTCCGGTATTTTTGAGCTTGTCTTAGGATTATCACCTAAGTAGTCTTTTGAGTGGTGATAAGGTCTTTTCAGCTTGACCTTGCCACCGGTTTTCATTTGCTACGAGTTGCGGAAGTTGGCATTCCACTTACTGCATTCTGCACTCGTTATGATTCATATGAATGACTTATTATGTCATTCAGTTTGTCCAGCTTATTTCATCCATTTTATGAATCTAGTATTCTACGAATATCTCGATGACTCCATTTTTGTATTTATTGATTTTGGATGAAAACATCAATTTAAAATTTTGCAAATCTTTTTCATAAGATTTATTTATAAGTACAATTTGATTTTGCTCTTAAACAAGTAAAGAATATTCTTAAAGGTTTTTAAGAAACATGTTTATCATATAGAAGATGATTTTGTGATTGTATTGCCCATTGAGTGCTTTAAGAATTCTGGTCGATGCGCTTGATCAACGTTATCGATAAGAATCTCCTAAACGCTTTGATGAGACAGTCAGACACAATATATTGACTTGTAAAAATGTAAATTTTTCTAGAAAGATTATTACATAAAGATAAATGTAATTTTGAAAGTTTTAGCTTTTCGGGAAAGAAGATTATTTAAAAGAAATTCTTTCCTTTCGATACTCTTATTCTTGTGATTCCCGAAGGGAACCAAGACTTTATCTTTTGTACCAATGCTAATCGTATTGGTTTGGATGCCGTTCTCTTGCAAAAGAGAACGTGCTATCACTTGTGCTTCTAAATCATTAAAGCCGATCGAGACTAGGTATGCCACTCATGATCTAGTGCTCGCAGCTATTGTTTTCACTTTTAGAGTTTGGCATCATCATTTTTGGGGGAGAAATTTGTTCTCCACCTCGATCATAAATCTTTGGAATATTTATTTTCTCATAAGGAACTTCATGTTGACTCAAGTTCCTAACATCTTATGATCTTGATATTCTTTTTATTCCCAGAAGGGAAATCGTGTTGCCAATGCGCTTAGTCGTAAGCAACAAGTGGTTGATTCTTTGATGATGTCTGAATGGAATTATCTTTTTATCAAGTTCATCAGACGTTTTGATATAGTTCGTTTTATTGAGCTTTATCTCATTTCTTTTATGGACTAGCGTCCGATGTTCTTTTATGGTGTTCGGTTCATTGGACGTACCCTTTTTTTATACTATGTCGGTGTTTCGAATTATTTGAGCTTTCGTTCATCTGGCGTACCGTTATTGTACTACGCCGTTGCACCGGCTCAAATTTTCTGTTATTCATGACGTTTTCCACATCTTTTATTTACGGAAATGTCTTAGGGATTCCTCTTTTATTCTTGAGTCTGGCGTTACTGGGAGAATTGAAGTTTCACCAGATTTGACTTAAGAGCAACATCCTATTCGCGTCATTGATTCGGAGGTTGAACGCCTTCGAAATAAAGATGTTCTTCTTGTGAAAGTTCAATGGTCCTCAAATCCTGAGGATTTCTCTTGGGAATTTTGAGAATTCATCGAGCAAACACGTTCGGACTTACTCTTTCGTGCTCTTTATGGTGAACTTCTTATTTCAAACTTTCTATTGTGAAGATATGCTTTTATGGTTGTTACTTTTTAGTTATTTCTTAAGATTGCGAGGACACAATTTCTTTAAGGAGGGGAGTCTGTAACAACCCGCATATTTTACGATTGAATATTTAAATATTTTATTTAAATATAGAATCGTTAATCGGATTGAAGTCCGAAAAGCTACCTTTTGCAAACAGTCGAATTAGGACTCGAGACCACTTCCATTGAGTTCAAAATGACGTTTGCAACCTTTTTGAGTATAAACATTGATATGTTTGGAGTTAGTCAAATTTTGCTACTTTTTCACTTAGGGCTTTGGTTTAGTTTAAGCCCATTAGACCCAAGCTTCACCCTCTCTTCTCTCCATTCATTTCATTTTCCTAACACTTAAGCTTCATCAAAAATGGAGAGTGGAATGGGAAATTAAAACTCCAAGCCCTAGCTTCAATTGCAAATTCAAGCTTCTACCTCCAAATTCAAGAAGAAGCTTTGGTAAGCCTTCCCTTCATCTTCTCCAACTCTTTCTCCATTCAATTTCAGAAATTTCCTAAACCTAATTTAGGAAATGTTTCTCTTTTAAGCTTAGATTCAAGCTTGTTGGGTTGGAATTGAAGAGTGATTGTCCTTGCCATTGCTCTATAGCTTCTTCTTCATTGATTTTGTGAAAAGGTGAGATTTTTATCTCACATCTATGACTATAATTATCTTTGGTTGTTGGGTATGAATTCCTAACACTTCTTCATGTGCATTTGCCCTTGATTTGGATTGGTTTTGTGAATATTCCAATTTTTGGTTTTTGAAGTCAAATTTGTGTGAAAATCCTTTTATGGATGTTTGATCATGTTTTTGATGATGCATCAAAGAGCTTATAGGGTCGGGTCGTCTATTGGCATAAACCCTTAGCGCGCATTGCTCGTCCGGTTGCATTTGCAAAGAGATTGCATCTTCATTTTTAGGCTGAAAATACTGGAAATCCCAGTTCAGTCGACTGAAATCTCTGTTCAGTCGACTGAACCTGGAACCCGAAAGTTTCCAGGCATGATTCAGTCGACTGAAATCTCTGTTCAGTCGACTGAACCTGGAAACAGAAAGTTTCCAGGCATGATTCAGTCGATTGAAATCTCTGTTCAGTCAACTGAATTTGCTGTTTCAGCCCACTTTGCCTTTTGGGGTTGAATTTCCAATTTGAATCGATTCGTGATGATCCTATTTGTTGTTATCATTTATTATGACTTTGATGACTCCTTTTTCAGGATTTTTGAATATCCATTTCGAACGATTCTTTATCGGTTTAATTGGATTTGATTCACGTCTTCGAATGTGAATTTTTGATGATTGATTATTTCTACAATCATTTCTATGACTTGTCACTTTAAAAATACAAAGGTTTCTATACTAGTAGTAAATACTCAAACTCTTTCGTCAAAACGATTTCAACACTACTTTTAAATACAAAGCTTGTTTATAAAACCGTTTCCCAATCTATTAGTATATACAAACCTTTACCTCACTCGTATGAGAAATCTAATTAAACGGCTTAGTAAAACAAGTGGTATGAAACGCTTGCGTTTACTTCGTCGGTTAATTCTTGGACTTGTTCGATTGAAACTCTTGTGACAATTTTCTAGTGGAGATCTACAATTTGTTCGCAAATATTTAAGTTAAGCTAGTGGTTATGGGCATGAAGCTAAACTCATATATTTACTAGCTTATTGTAATTGACACTTCTTGATGATCGATGATGATCATTTTATGGTTTAGACTAGCAAGGTGCGATGTCTCTTTGTCCATATGGAGGATTGTACCTCATTTTATTGAGCTTCATCTCATTTCTTTGTGGGCTAGCGACCCATGTACTTTTAATGTGTTTCGATTCATTGGATGTACCGTTTGTACTACATCGATGTCTCGGCTTTTCGATTCATTGGACGTACCATTTGAACTGCGTCGATGTTCCGAATTGTTTTGTGTTTCGATTCATTGGATGTACCATTTGTACTACATCGATGTCTCGGCTTTCGAGTTCATCGGGCGTACCATTATTGCACTACGTCGTTGTTCCGAATTATTTGAGTTTTGGGTTCATCGGGCGTACCGTTATTGCACTACGTCGTTGTTCCGAAATATATGAGTTTCTGGTCCCTTCGGCGTACCGTTATTGTACTACGCCATTGCACCGGCTCAATGGTTAGCGACCATGGAATAGCGTTCCATTTATGTTGCACGTGTTTGGGAGTTTTCATGCTCCCGTTTTTGATAGGCCTCCCCCTTTATGTGATTTCTGGATTTCTCGTTGTGATTTCTGGAATTTATGTTTCACCAACTTTTACAATTGACATTGATATGTATGTCATTATTTGTGGCTTGGTGAATTAAATAAAAAATATAACATTCTTTTTAGTGCTTTGAGATTATTGAGATATTGTATGACTTTTGTGGATTTTCTAATGTATACTTGTCGCAGTATGACATTTTTGGTTATCATGCGTTTTTATTATATCTCTTCTTATATCTCATTTTATCTGATAATTATAGCTAGACTGATCCGTTTATTATTTTCTTTTTAAATAATACTTGGGTCAGACTGAGATTTTACAGGTGCTTCCGCTTGACTCCTTATCGGACCATCATCTGATCTTTTGGCTAACTACTCTAGTTTAGTAGTTTTTGGTTATATACATTTGAGATAGAGACTCCTTGATGTATACATATTCTTTTTTCTAGCACTTGTATCTATTCTTTTTGATATTGTGGATCTTGTATGACCACTACTCTGATGTACACTTTCAGGTGTTATATTCATATCTATTTCCGCCCTTGTGATATGAATTGTCTGTGGCTGATTTGTGTTATGTTTATTTCTATATTTGTTTCCGAAGTATATATACATAGCCACCGTGTAGTAGCTTTGAGTTTGTATCGGTGTGTCGGATTTCCTCTTGAGATGAAATGCATGTTATACTATTTGGCATACCGGTGCTCGCACAAAGAAATTACACGGATGGTCGCTCCTCAACAGCCTTATTCTCCGCGCTAGTCGACGACATTACCACGTAGTGTCCTTGGATAGCGTGGGTATAGAGGTGGGGCGTCACATACCTGTTCGAACTATACTTAAAAAATAATCGACGTTAGACTTAACAATACGAATATTCCCCCCGTGTAGTGTGTGAACTAGTGCGATCAGTCAGGTGTAAGCGCTGAGAAATTACAAGTCACAGAATTGATGACATGAAGTTGAACTTTGAACTGTCGTCTTCGAAGACCATCATTACTGACCGTCTCCGAAAACCAGCATTGCGATGTTTTCAATTTTGAACTCGGACATTGGCACTGCGTGTTAAAAGCTTTAGACTGTTTTTATTGATTTGAGTTCAGTCTTGTGATTATTGAAGCTAGGAAGTTATCAGTCCAGTGTAGTTCGATATGCCGGTATGCTTAAGTCCTTGTCTTTGTGTTTGATGTTTGATTAGGCAAGGTGAATAAGAGTTCGGTCAAAAATTGTTCGGCTAAGTTCTGTTCGGCTTAATGTCGTTCGGCTTAAGTTTCTGTTCGGCTTAATTTCTGTTCAGCTAAGTTCTATTCGGCTAAGTTCTGTTCGGCTTAATGTCGTTCGGCTTAAGTTTCTGTTCAGCTTAAGTTCTGTTCGGCTAAGTTCTGTTCGGCTAAGTTCTGTTCGGCTTAATGTCGTTCGGCTGAGTTCTGTTCGGCTAAGTTCTGTTCGGCTTAGGTTATGTTCGGCTTAGGTTTTGTTTGGTTTAGGTTCTGTTCGGCCAAAATTATGCTCGGTCAAAATTCTGTCCGACCAGAATTCTGTTCGAACTCTCTTCTGTTCGGCCTGAAAACGAGTGCACGTAGCAGGTCGTGCCGAGTTAATTCACTCGGCCTTCAGCCCTTAACATCGTTTCCCTTCTTTTCCATCTCTCCCAACCAACGTACCCGAGTCGTTCGGCAAGCCGTGTCAAACCACGGTCATGCCGATCCACTTCACTAAACCTTAACTCCAATTTCACTACCATACTTTACTTCCATCGCTCGGCATAAGGAAGTAATACCGAGCCACATCAATACGTCTTCCACCAACTCCCTCCTTCAAACACCTCTGCCATCCTCTTCTCTTCTACTGTCCGTCTAGCCTTAAACTCCTTTAAAACACCCACGCTTCGCCCTTAACTCCTCCTGCTCCACGCAATTACTTCCGACCTTGATTTTGCAGAGATTCACGAGTTCGAATCTCATGCTAGGTTCCCTAATCGAGTGAAGTATTTAAGGAAAAGTTTTTTACCTAAGAGATGAGTCGAAGCTCGGGAAGATTCTGGAGTAGGAAACGTGGTTCTAATTGGATTCAGTTGGTTGGGGAAGGAAGTGAGGCAACATATGATGTTTGAGAAGGGAAGGGAAAAGTAGATAATTCTCTGAAGTCTGTTGAGAGGTAAAGTTCATAAATACTGAAAAGTGGAGGTAGAAGTAAAAGGGAGAAGAAGAAGGAGCATCGGCTTATATAGAGAGAAGGGAAGTCGAAGAGACTATAACCGGTAGAACCGGTCAAATCGACATTGTTCGGCATCTAGGGTGCTCGGCATCGGCTGGGTCGTTCGGCATCCAGGGTGCTCGGCTTCGGCTGTGTCGTTCGGTATGGGCATATCGTTCGGCATCCAGGATGATTCAAAGCACACCACGTTTAACCCCATGATGTACTTTGGGGGGCAAGTGTTACATGAAGGTTTGACCAGGCAACTAAGCATTCGGTACTTGCATATCGATCGGCATGGAGAGTCGTTCAGGATTGTACATGGATCGACATTCCAGAGTGATCGGCATACATGAAGCGTTCGGCATTCCACGCTGCTCGGCATCCACACATCGTTCGGCATGGCAGAACATTCGACATACGGAGTTGTTCGGCGTCTAGAGATGTTTGACATCAGTCTTTCCAGCATCGATGGTTTGGGATCAATCTGATCGGCATCGATGGTTCGGCATCAGTCTGGTAGGCATCAATGGTTCAACATCATTCTGTTCGGCATCGATGGTTCGACATCAATGATTCGGCATCAGTCCATTCAGCACATCAGTCTGTTCGGCATCATTCTATTCGGCATCAGTCTGGTCAGCATTAGTCTGTTCGGCATCAGCCTACTCAGCTCATCAGTCTGTTCGGCATCAGTCAGATCGGCGTCAGTCTGTTCGGCATCAGTCTGTTTGGCATCAGTCTGATTGGCATCAGTCTATTCAGCATCAGTCTGTTCGGCATCAGTCTGTTCGGCATCAGTCTGTTCGGCACCTATGGTTCGGCACACAGAACTCGCTCTTTCTGGGCCGAGGTATTCAGCTACCAGGCCCACCAGGGAAGTCCAACCCAACTTTGTCTATAAATAGAGAGGCAGGGGCACAGTGAAAAGGGACCTTTTTTCGAGAACACTGGGGAAACTCTGCCGCTTTCAAGACTCATTCTCTTTACTTAGCAATTGTATTTAAGTAGTTGGGATACGGATTGTATCTGTAATCAATTATCAAGTAAAGCAATAAAGATTAACCTCAAAGTGGACATAGGCAGTTACGCCGAACCACTATAAATCTGGTGTTCTCGTCTTTGCATTCAATTGAGCATATTGTTCTTTGTTTAAATTTACTTTCATCATTTATCTCTCTACACAATCTATCTCAACGAGGTTAGTGACCAATTTTGGTGCTAACAGGAACTGAAGTGCAGGCTGTAGGAGAATAGCTACCAAACAATAATATTGAAAATCTAATTAGCTCTGAGTAATGTTGAAGCATGGCAACCTGAGCATGACAAGGAGATAAGGGATGCTGCTTCATTTTGTTAGGAGCTACTTGCATGGAACACAGAACTGAAACGACAATAGAGTAGCACAAACTGTAATGAAGAAATGACATGCGGACTGAGAATAGAAGCAGGTTGCATTGAGGGATCGTCGTTGATGCTGTTGCGTTGAAGTGGCTGAACGAATCTGATCAAGTGGCAAGGCAGACTTTCAGGCAAAAACTGAGCATAAAACATCCAAATATTGGGTAAACTTCCAAGATCTAGCATTTCTTGAATATGACATGTACTTGGCATAAAATGTCTAAATATTAAGTGCCAAATCGCTCCAAGACCAGTTAAATTAGTGAAACATCATGGAGAGAAGGAAATTAAACAATACTCAGGCACTCTAGATTAGGGATAAAGTAATTAGTGTGCTTTTTGGAGAAAGGTACCCTTTAGTCTTATCTGCACAGTATAATATGATATAGGCATATTAGAAAATTATCATTTCTAATTCTCAGCACCATGGACCAGAAAATTCCTTACATTTTCCATCTATTATTTATTTTAATGGACTACGTGCTATCATTCTAATACTTGTAGTGATGTTCAATATATGCTGTTTCCATTATAGGCATGCACCGTTCCATTATTCTTTGCTTTGCATCATTCCATAACCAAATCTGGTGATTCTGTTAGCTAGGTCTTTATTAATTTATTAGAAACAAATTAGTTGTAACATATTTGAGATTTATTTACTATCAAAAGATGAAATACAATCAGGTTATGACCCCTTACAAGTGTGGCTTTATATAAACTCTGTGACGTGTTGTTCTTCATTCCTCAATAGGGAAATAATTAGGGGTGGACATAAACCGTACCGCTATACGGAAACCGTCCGTACCAGACCATGGAAACGGTACTAAAACCTATACCGAATTTTCTAACCAAAGAAAATACCTTAAATCATATCGATCTGCATCAATACGGTTCAGTTGCGGTTTGGACGATTGAACCAATCATATTAAACCGGACCGAACCGAATATTTACATTAATAATCTTATGATAAAAATATAAACAACTCCTATCTTATTTTATATTCTAACGATGTATATTCTATTTTCAGCTTATATTAATAATTGTTGTCATAAAGGAAAAAGTTATAGTTTAGTATAATATTTTTCATCTCATTTTTTGGATAAATGCTAATTACAATCTTATTCTAGTCATTTTACTTAATGATTATGCATTGATTAATGTTAATGATTGGTTGACCTACTAAAAAATCTCACTTGTAGCTAAATGTCAAATTGAAATATTCATACAATTAAGAACTAGTTTTTCATTTCAGTATAACATTGTGTGTTTTAACATTTAAGTGCAAAAGTTTCATACGGTTATCTTCGTAAATTGATTGTTAATGGAGTAACTCTCCTATTTCATATATTTAATATGGATTCAAATCAGATCGTATTACGTTAAATCGAATCAAATTCAAACCGTTTAAAAGATTAGTATAATAGTTTGTATTTTAGATTAATTGTTTGATGTGGTACGGAAGCGGTTTGGGCTTCAAATCGCAGCAAATCAACCCACGCCCACCCTTAGAAATAACTCCAAAAATGCATGCACTATGAAGTGTATTATTTCATATAAATCTGTTGTGCCGTAATTCTTAAGTAGTTGCAAGTCAGATATGTTATTTTAAATTTTCATTTGATCACTAACTTTTAAATTTCTTCATTATAGGTAATTGAAGATTTTTGATGCAAAAATGTATAAGATGGTACACTTTTTAGGTTTTCGAAGCCCATTTTGGCATGGTAAGCACATGAAATTTTTTTGATTGCACATTTTGTCGTTAATATTTGGTGCAAACTTGCTTTCTAAATATTGTTCCTTTAGATATTATCTTTGTTTATGAATTTATGCAAACTTTATTTATGAATATTGTGTTTAACTTAGTTCATGCAAATGATTTATAGTTATGTTTTTATATGATAGTTTTTTAGTTTGATTCCTATGTGTTATGTATACTAGTTGGTTCAAACGTAATGAAATGCAGTTTAATGATATGTGTGTATATAAATATTGTAATAGCATAGCATGGTATGAATACGTTAAAAATCATAATAACAAAAGATAGCCTTTAATCTGTGTTGTCAGTGCTTTGAAAAGTTACTGCATACTATTACAACAAAATAATATAATGTTGTGAAAAGTTATTAATAGTGTTATCAACCGTTGATGTAAACTGATGTAAAAGTTTTTGATAGTAAATAGTAAACGATGTGAAAAATTAATAACGTCATTTATAGGTTGCTGTTGAGAAGGTAAAACAAAAACACACACACTTTAGACAACAAATTGTAAACGCCGTAATAAATTACTAACAACAATTATAAATTCTGACGAAAATGTAAAACAATACATAAATAATTTTTATAGCAAAATATTAGTGCTGTAAAAAGTTTAAAACAACCACCAATGCAAACGCTATAGAAAGTTATTAAAAGCACAAAATGAACGTTGTTCAATAAAGTTTTCAAAACGTTTATTTTTGCTATTACAAATACAGTATCTACGACAGCATGTCGTTATACAATGTTTCTAACAACATTGTTGAAACCTATTACAATGTTTTTCGAATGTTGTCAAATGGTATTTTTGGTGTAGTGCCCAAATCATTTCTTGGGCTTGATCAGACCAATCTCAACCGTCCAAGAATCAAGTTCAGCAACTATAAATACATCAAGTAGTGCAACTTCACAAGGGTTGAAAAAATTAGCCAAAAAGGAGATTATCTTTGTATTTTTAGCAGCTCCACCCTATAATTTAGGTTGTTATAATCAAAGCAGTATAATAATAATGCTGGAACCAGGTCAGTTGATAGTGGGTGAAATAAGTAGATTTCAAAAAATTTCTATCTTGGATTATTGGGCTTATAAAGTGTAACGACTCATAATTTTGTCTTTTGATTGTGAATATTTAATTAATTTTAAATATTTAAATAAGAGCTAGGATCTGCAACCCTCTTTATTTAGCACCATCATGTAGCCCCATATTGTTTGCTACATGTTTCCATTTAAATAATAATATTCTCTCTCTCTTCTCACACCATATTATTGTTTAAATGAGAATGTATGACTGAAAATAGGAGGCTGCATGATGGTGCTAAATAAGAGAGGCTGCAGATCCTAGCTCTTTAAATAATTGATTTCAAAAGCTAAATAACTCATTTTAATTAATAAATAATAATGGTGAATTTGTTATATAAAATATTTACAAAAATAAGTAGTTCGAATAAATATTGATAATGAAGCCGAAAATCGTTTTTGCGATAAACAGTTTCGAAGCGCGTGAAATTATCATCTTGGAGCACTGTCTTGGATTTTGACAAAACTAGTGTCATCAGAATCGAAATAATAAAACAATATATGCCGATAGGAGTTTCGTGGCGAGCGGACGTCCCGTGCGATCATGCGAGCTCGAAACGTGCATCGATTTAATTAGAGAATTAAATATAATATTTTTATCATTATAAATATACCACCTTCCTCACTCTTCTCCCCCACTCTTTCTCTTTTTCCCTTTTTCTTTGTTTTACATTTTACATTAAACACAAATAGTCGCCATTTAAATTAAATTAAATATGATGTTTCGCTTTAAATCAACATCGTTAGATCCGTTGAACTTGTACGGTCGATCCATAGTCTTAGAATTTGGTGCGGTGGTTTTTGGGGTGTGCGACGTGGAGGTAGTCAAACTAGGGTTTGGTTGTGTTGAGGCTAGAGGCGATGATAGGCCATGGCGATGGTTGCATCGTGTTTCTCTTGGAAGGAGCATGGGTGGTGGCGATTTGGTGGCATCTGGTCAACTATAGAATATCGTGACATTGATTGTTGAAAGGAGGAGCATCAGGTCAGATTTGGCTAGGAGGAGCCGAGCTTGCAATGGGAGGTTCCATCGTGTAGAGATCGCGAAGTGTAACGCGATGGTTAAGTCCGTTCGTCGATTTGCTGACCAGAGAGGGAGAGGAGAGAAGGTGCGTTGTGTTTGTGTGTGTTTATATATACAGGTGTGTGTACATGGGATTTGGAGATTGGGGAAGATAATTAGGGGAAAGGTAATTAATTTAATCAGTAATTAGTTAATTATATTAATTAATCCAAAATCCTATAAACTCAATATCTTTTGCGTACGAGGTCCAAATCGAACGTGGTCTTTTGCGTTGCACTCGTAGGAGTGTTATCTACACACCGAAGATGATTTCATCTAGTTTGGAGCAAGTAGGATTTTGAGCTAAGCATTGGTTGGAATTTTGGTGAGTTAACTCACCTTTAGATGAATACTATATGATATATGTGTTGATATAAGCTATTGTTTATGTGTTTGAATGATTTCTTTGATTGGTTTGGTTGAATTCCTGCTTTTGAAAGCTGATGACATATGAAATGAAATACAGGAAACTCAGGAAATTTTGTAGAGGGATCCTAAGGGATTCCTCACCACTATTGATATTAATTTCATTTATATACTTATTCTATAAATTGTTGAATGCCAAAAGCTTAGTAGCTTGGCCTTATTAGATGTGACTTTGATATGTCGCAAAAGTTGAACTCTTTTAGTGTAGATCAATGAAAGCACTTGTTAAGTGCTATGGCAGCTCTAAGCCTCACAATATTATTTTGGAAAGACTATTAGTTGCTGTTTTTGATTTGAAAATGGGTTTGATTCGGTGATGATTTTAAATGTGACTTTTGGAATTTTGTATGGCATTTTATTTAGAAATGTTTTTTGAACTTCTCTATTTTACTTCAATCTTTTTTTTATAAACTCAATCCAGAGCCCTGATGAAATCGAAGGGATGAGATGAGCTCCCCCCTAGCCTGGTCCGACCACAGACATGAGGGTTTTAAGCCAGCCCAGCATAGAGATTTGATGCCCCCAACTCGTTTATAAGATTAACGGGGACCCACCTCCGCGCCTTTGGAATGGGAGTAGGGCAGACGGGAATCGAACCTGCGACCTGCTTACCAGGAAGTGAGTATCTTACTTCAATCTTTTGTTAATTCTAATTTATATGGAAATGTTTTAAAAGTATTTTGAGAAGTATTTATTTTACAGAAAAGTTAATATAATAAGGGATGTTTATTATAAATAAAAAAGGTAGTTTATCTTTATAATAAAGTGATTCTGTTTTAAACGAAAATGGAAATATTTTGGAATAAATATTGGTGAAATGCTTTATATAAAGTGTTGTAGATAAAGACAGATTTATAAATGGTACTTTATAAATAAAAATAGATTTGTAAATGATATTTTATAGAAGGGAAATGATATTATTTTGATAAATTGGAATAATAAATCACATTTGTAAATTTATAGTGATATATGGAATGATCGTTTTATGTAAAGTATATGAGATTTAAAATAAGGAGATTTATAAAAGGAGTTTTATAAATAGAAAGGAGATTTATAAAAAGTGTTTTATAAATAGAAAGGAGATTTATAAAAGGAGTTTGCAAATATAGAAAAGATTTATAAAAGAGTGGTTGCTTATGTGCTTAATCATGCTGGGTCTATATGAAATTAAATCTATGATTTGGTTGTTTGCTTACTTGATAGTTAAATAACCGACTATCAAATATCGACCTATTTTGAAACAATCGTTTGTTGGTTCAAAGAGATAGGGATCAGATCTGGTGAGTGTAAGGTTGGCACGCATGATAAGGGGTTCTCGCTTTGTGAACTGTGACGAACCTTAGACTCTTACCCCCATATGTCCCTTTACGAGTTGGTGTTGCAGTCGAGAGGCTGGCCGTAAAATTAAATTCGAGGTTACCATGGTGCAATCACCTCCGGAAGGGAGAACGTTACAGTGGTATCAAAGCTTAGGTTGAACGAACACCTAGGCCTTAGTGAGGTAGAATCATTAGAGATAGGGTTAGTAACATCCTAAAAGGAGTTTGAGTGTGTACATATATGAGAGTGCATATTTATTATTGTTATAAAAATGGTTTATATTGTGTTGATTGGTTTGTTGAGTGGTTTATGGATTCTGGTCAGTACGAGTTGTTAACGTTATTGATAGGGATCTCTAAACACTTGAATAAGGCATACCGACACAGTATTGTTTTTGGAATTTGGTATATGAAATAATTTTACCTAGGATTATATTTTATATATAAAAGAATAATTTTCAAAAAATTAATGTAGTTATTTATAATGTGTTTGTCTGTTAGGAAATGATATTATTCAATTATTATCATTTATTGTTTGATTAGTTATGCTCATTCAGTTAGGAGCATTGGCTATTGTTTATTAATTGCTGTGATCAGCTAAGTTATGAGCATTCATTAGTTTGGTCTAGATTAAATACGAAAACCTTGTGAATGTAGTTTCACAATTTGACTATAAGGTGTTTGGTAGTAATATTGTTACAAATTTTATTTTGCAAGGAATGATTTTATATAAAGTTGATTTTATAAATCAAGAATATATAAATGGGTTTTATAAATAAAAGGAGGATTTTTGAGAATTTAACTTCCCATGTCTTTGAAAAAGATTTCAAATGATTTTTGAGAAAAGTAATAATAGTATTACTTGAAAGTATAAATATTTCAAGGAGAATTTTGAGTAAGATACATTTTCTTTGGATAGTTGGAGAAAAACGTCTCGAATTTTTTTGTGATGATCTGAATAATTTTCTAAGTGACGATCAGACGTTTGCTTAGGTGAACATTGTAATGCACTTAGTAAATTATTATCTTTATCATTGTACAATCGAAATGAGTTCAAATCCAAAAAAACCCAAAGTAAGTGATAATAGATATTTTGTTAAAACTATTTATATGGGAATATATACAATATTGTTTCA
Source organism: Allium fistulosum (assembly GCA_030737815.1). Taxonomy (NCBI): domain Eukaryota; kingdom Viridiplantae; phylum Streptophyta; class Magnoliopsida; order Asparagales; family Amaryllidaceae; genus Allium; species Allium fistulosum. The sequence continues at coordinate 479,571,593 of CM060904.1, forward strand.
AAATGGGATTCGAAAGAGAAGAAGTATTTTTATGTTAACTAGTTCGAATGGCTAGAAAATGACTAAAATGGACAAGAGATGTGTTTGGATGGTAAGAACTTCTCTTAAGTATTACCCTCCTTGGTGAGGGGATGTATGATACCACTTGGTAGGACCGAGTTCCTTGGTATCATTTTGGGGTTACTCGATCTATATGTATATTTTCTATGGATTAAAGTATGCAGCGTTATTTCAAAAAGGCTTTGAAATAAAACCCGTGTATTAGGTTCTTAAATTTCATTTAAGGATATTTAATATAAAATAGAAGGTTATTTTATAAATAAGTTAATGTAACTCTTGGATAGAGGTGAAATAATTTAATACAAGATTAATGGGTTTGATAGAAAGGTTTTAATAAGTTTTTTTTATTAAAACCATGTCTTTGTTTTGACATCTAAGTTGAGTCAACTATTGGATATTATTGGGCCAACTAATAAACGTTTTTACCTTAGAGGTGTCTACGGAAAATTAGGCTCTAGGACTGAGTTGGATACCAACATCCTACTCTTTTTAGCTACTTACCAGACCAGATGGGTAAAGAGGTCGACTTTGTTTTAAGACCCGTTTACTTTGGGCCTGCATCTGAATTTAAGGAAAAAGAAAAGATTAAATCAGATAGTTGTATATACCATCAGGATATAGTAGATTAATACATAAGTTTAAAACTTAAGTTATGTTCTTTGAAATGTTTTCATAAATAATTTTGGAAAGTAAAAAGAATTGGTGTAGTTAAGAAACCAATGGTATAAATACGTAAGTTGTACACAGATCATTTTATTCGCATAATTGTTCATGATTCGGATTTGAGTACATGATTTCGAGGTGATTTACACTGATCCGAACAAGGATTTTTCGCTCGATTCTTGATGGGGAAAACTTGATGCGAATGCTTGATATGATTCTAAAGTTTTCTATCATTGTATATGGCTATGTTAGGAGAACAGATGGTTCTAATCAAGGAACCTGATCGGAGTCCGCACTAGGAAAATCGAGTAAGCGATACTAGTTCAAAAGAGAAGTTTATGTGATCGAGCAAGTGATTGGATTTGATTTTTCGTACGGATGACATATGTACATCGTAGGCTTTAATGTAGTTTTATGCTTCCTACATTAGTAATGCAAGTTACATGGTTTGATATGACATGTTTATCTAAGATGATTGCTACATATGATTTAGCAGGCTTATATTCATGGTATAATGAATAAGTTGTTGTATTGTTCCATTTTTCGTATTTAAATCTCTTTTGGGTTATATAAGTGAAATACATGTACATATGGAAGCAAATACTTGCTTGTTGCTTTCGGTTTCATGAGTAGAGTTTGATTGCTTGCAAAATGGTACATGTTTATGCTTAACGGGTGTGTTTGCTATGTGACATACACACTCTATAATGTATATCATACTTATATATTGTTGTTGTGTTGTCACCATATATGGGCTTATATTGATGTTTGATTTTTTTGGACCTAGCTGCGCAAAGGAAGTGCTATCGAAATTTTCTATAACATAAGGAACTTAAAAAGCCTAAGGGTGAGAAGACATTTTTTCCTTTGGGAATTTTGAGACGAAATTCTTTTAAGGGAGGAAGGATGTAACGACCTAGAATTTTATCATTTCATTGTGAGTAGTTAATTAATTTCAAATATTTTTAAAAGCTTAATAACTCCTTTTAATTAATTAATGATAATGGTGAACTTGTTATAGAAAAATATTTACAAAAATAAATAGTTCGAATAAATATTGATAATGAAGCCGAAAATCGTTTTTCGATAAACGATTTCGAATCGCGTGAAATTATCATCCCGGGGAACTGTTTCAAATTTTGAAGAAACTAGTGCCATCAGAGCCGGAATAATAAAACAATATGCACCGACGATTTACGTGGTGATTGGACGTCCCGTGTGATCGTGCGAGCTCGAAATGTACATTAATTTAATTTGGGAATTAAATATAATATTTTTATCATTATAAATATACCAGCTTCCTCACCCTTCTCTTCCACTCTCTCTTTTCCCTTTTTCTTTCTTTTACATTTTACAGTAAACAAAAACACAACTGCTATTTAAATTGAATTAAATTCGGAGCTTCACTCAATGAAAATCAAAATCCTTAGATCCGTTGAACTTGTATGGTCGGGGGCTTCAAATTTATAGTCTCGGAATTTGATGCGGTGGTGTTTGGAGGTGTGCGACATGGAGGTAGCCGAACCAGGGTTTGGTTGTGTCGAGACTAGAGGTGACGATATGCCATGGCGATGGTTGCATCGTGGTTCTCGTGCGAAGGTGCATGAGTGGTGGCGATTTGGTGGCGTCCGGTCATCTATAGAAAATCACAACATTGATTGTTGAAAAGGTGAGCATCATGTGAGATTTGGCTAGGAGGAGACGGCCTTGCAATGGTGGGGTTCGTTGCGTAGAGACCGCGAAGTGTGACGTGATGGTGAAGTTTGTCCGTTGATTCACTGCTCGAAGAGGGAGAGGCAGAGGAGAGAAGGTGCACTCTGTTTGTGCTTGTGTGTATAGCAGTGCGTGTACAAGGGATTAGGAGATTGGGAAGATAATTAGGGGAAAGGTAATTAATTTAATTATTAATTAGTTAATTAATTTAATTATTTAATCAAAATCTTATAAAATCAAAATCTTTTGCATACGAGGTCCAAATCGAACGCGGTCTTTTGCGTTGCGCTTTTAGAAGTGTTATCTACGCACTGTAGCTAATTTTGTTAAGTTTGGAGTAAGTGGGATTTTGAGCTAAAATCGAACTTCATTCGATTTTAGATCGAGCAGGGACCCATAAGCAATGGCTAGAATTTTGGTGAGTTAACTCACATTTAGATGAACACTATATGATATATGTGTTGATACAAGTTATTGTTTGTATGCTTGAATGATTTCTTTGGTTGGTTTTGTTAAATTCCCGCTTTGGAAAGTTGATGACATATGAAATGAAATACAAAGAACTCAAGAAATTTTGTAGAGGGATCTTATGGGATTCATCACTACCATTGATTTTAATTTCATCTGTACACTGTATAAATTGTTGAATGCCAAAATCTTGGTAGCTTGGCATTATTGGATGTGACTTTGATATGTCGCAAAAGTTTAACTCTTTTAGTGTAGATCAATGAATTTTAAGTGCTATGGTAGCTCTAGGCCTCATTATACTATTTTGGAAATACTATTATTTGTTGTTTTTTATTTGCAAATGGGTATGATTCGGAGGATGATTTTAAATGTGACTTTTGGAATTTTGTATGGCGTTTTGTTTAGAAATGATTTTTGAACTTCTCTATTTTACTTCAACCTTTTATTAGTCACTTCAAATTTATATGGAAATGTTTTAAAAGTATTTCGAGAATTATTTATCTTACAGAAAAGTTAATATAATAACGAATGTTTATTATAAAGAAAAAAGGGGTTTATCTTTTATAATAAAGTGATTCTATTTTAAAATAAGATAGAAATATTTTTGAATAAATATTGGTGGAACGGTTTATATAAAATGTTGTATAGAAAGATAGATTTATAAATGGTATTTTATAAATAAAAAACAGATTTATAAATGATATTTTATAGAAGGGAAATAATATCATTTTGATAAATTGGAATAATAAATCATATTTGTGAATTTATAGTGATATATGGAATGATCGTTTTATGTAAAGTGTGTGAGATTTAAAATAAGGAGATTTGTAAAAGGAGTTTTATAAATAGAAAGGAGATTTATAAAAGGAGTTTTATAAATAGAAAGAAGATCTATAAAAGGAGTTTGTGAATATTAAAGAGATTTATAAAAAGGAATTTTATAAGGGAAATGAGATTTGATTTCTATAAATGATCATTTTAAATTTTGGCGGTATGGAAAGTATTTTTTTTTCATATTTAATATCAAATTTCTAGGTATGTAAATTCGTCTCTATCTGTGAGAATTAAGAACGTATATCGAGGCAAGGATAGTTCTCTAACTTGTCCAACTTCATTGTTAATCGAGGGATAGTACAAGTTTGAAATTGAAAAGTGGTGGTAAATATATTTGGTCTAATTTCCATACAATCCATTTACTTACACAAAAAGGGAAGTGGTTTGGGTTTGTAATAAACGATGTTTTTAAATGACATTTGTTTTGGCCCACTCAAGTATGCTTTTGAAATATGAAATATTTCATAAATGTTTTATGGATATACTTATACCTTTGAAATAGGTATATGGTTACATTTTCTAAGTATTGAAAGTGAAATGGTTTCTAAATATACTTATACCATTGAGATAATTATATGGTTGTATTTTCTAAGTATTGAAAGTGAAATGGTTTGTGAATATACTTATATCATTGAGATAAGTATAAAAATACTTTTCCAAGTATTGAAAAGAGTAGAGGGTGTTTGTAAATATATCTTTTGTAAAATTTATTTTTAATACAAACATTTGAAAGGAGATTTTAATTATTAAAAGGAGATTTAGTTATTGAAAGGATTAATTAAAGAGGCTTAGTGTTTTTCTTAAGTGCTTAATCATGCCGGGTCTATATGAAGTTAAATCTTTGATTTGGTTGTTTGCTTATTTGGTTTTTAAATAACTGACTGTCAAACCTTGGCAAGTTTTGAAACTATATTTTTTGGACCAGAAAAACCGGGATCGGATAAGCATTATTTATTCAAAAACCAGTTCGAACTGGCATAAGTGTTCGAATTAAAGATGATGGAAATCGAAGACAGAGTTCTTTGAAGTGCAAGGGCTACTTGCTACTAATCCTAAGGATAATTACAAAAAGGATGTAGTCAAAGTAGTGCCTTTGGTTTGTTCATATCCTAAACAACTTATATGGATGAATGCTGACATTGCATTATTTCTTCGAGGGCAGTGTTAGCATTCCAAGTGGGATTTGCTAAAAAGGTAAAACATAACCTTAAGCCTCACACCCGAAAATGACTAAAACATGGGAGATGCGACAGAGCTATGTGGGTCGCTTTCATTAGGGTATGATCATCACTTGTATCTAGATTAATATTTGAGGATTCTGTATGCTCGGTGTTCAACGACAAAATTTCTATCGGATTAGAAATTTGCCGAAAAATTTCAAATAAAAATAACCGCAAGCGCATGGCGTACACTTGTAGTACGTGGCGAAAACGGGTCGATCCGTAGGGAATTGATAATTTTAAAAATTCAATTCAATCAAATTATACCAATTTCAAGTGAAAGTTAAGCTAGAAATTAGAGAATTAACTAACTAACTAAAAGAAAAGAGAAGCAAATATAAGAGTTAAGTGATAATTTAGAGAATAAATCCACTCTCTAGATCATGTAGTTCAACACATATGAAATCATGATCTCTCTTTTCTTTGTCATTAGTGCTTTAATTGATGTTCTTATCATAAGTATGGCATATTTGTGCTATTGATTAGTCAACATAAGCCATCAAACTATAATACACCCCTTAAACCACTTACTAACTTTCATGAAACTTGACAATGAAAATGAAAATGAAATTTATTTTAAGTATGACCTATTAACTATTGATTAGAAATACAGACCATCAAATTTTAATTTCAAATCACTTTCTTTTGCCATAATCATATTTTGATGAAGAGGCAATTAATGTTAGTGATTGTTTAAGCATAGCCTATTTGGTGTCAATAATATAGGCTATCAAATTCAAAGCAAAAACAACAATTAAACCACTTCAATCATTCTTACTAAGCACAAAAGGAGAGCATGAATTAACAACTAGTTGAAGCTACATAATTAGAGAGCTTCATTACCCCTAAATTGAAGGGGTTTAGCCTCTCATATTTGTCATTTGATTAACAAATGTAGCTTGCAACATGAAAGAAAAAAGAAAGGAAAATGAAAGCTAATGGAAAAGAGAAGTTAATTAACAAGAATTAAAACTAATCTACTTTGCATGAATGTAAATCTACACTACCAACAGTAAAGTAAATGAACAAGGAAAGTAAAATGAACAAGTAATTAAATTGCATAAGAAAAAGAAAGTTACATGAAAACAAAAACAAATGGCCAAGTGGCCATGAAAAGAAAGAAAAGACAATTATTCTCAACTAAAGCTAAGAGAAGAGATGACCTCCATAAGAGGGCTTAAAGAGGGTAGAAGAGGTTACATGAACATAATGTGTTATTTATACAAGCATGAAAGCCTAATCCATAATTTGGGGAATGCCCAAACTACCCTTGAGAAAGTGTGGAGGCCAAGTAATCATTAGCGTCTACTAATCATCATTTAAGTGTACATGAAGCCATTAATTTCCATAAGCATGTGCATTAGCCTCTAATTTGTACATTAAGGTAGGTGGGTAGGTGGGGTCCTCCATGTTCTTCACTTTGAATTATTTCCATCTTCATGTATTCATTTTGTGCATGCATGTGTCTTTATGAAACCACTCCTATTTGAGATCAAATTCCTACACAAATATATATAAATTTCCAATTAATTTTTCTCAAAGAAATATATGCACACAATGACTGTTTTGCCCCTATATGAAGATGGATATGTGACAATTTGGAATTAATATGGATTTTGGTTAAAACAAGTTAAAATACCCAATATGATCATTTATTTAATTTAAATAGAATAAATATGGTGGTAAAAATATGCACATTTACGTGCACATCAAATACCCCCACACTTATCTTTTTATTCGTCCTCGAATAAACTAAAACTAAGATAAATCTGTTTTCGTAGGGAGCACGATTGCATTGAGCATATGCAATAAGCCGTTAAACCTCTGGGTGTCCCCAGTAGGACGAGTGTTGTCTCGTGACGGTTTTCAGCGGATACTATCCACAAAATCCAAATGCAAAGTGAAAATATTTACAAATGAAGGATTTACTCTTAAATCGACACAAATAAGTTAAATATAAGTCTTGGTCATTATTTTGAAAATTTAAGTCATTTAATCGTCAAAATTTCCAACAAAAATCAAGTTATCATAGCAAATAGACAATAGTTTAACTCGTTGTTTCGGTTGATGACAAAGTGTAACCATGATCCTTAGTTGATTATCAAAGTTTGTCAAAGTGGTATTCTCATTTCTTTTCAATAACAAGTTAAATCAAACAAGTTAAAATGGTGCTTGGATTTCAATTGCTTAATCTCTCTTACTAGAAAATTTCATTGATATTAAAAATATTTACATATGCCTAACTCAGGTAAACTGAAGCCAGATATATTACCCGTGCACTGCCTTTCGGACTTATGTGAAGGGAATACAGAGCGTGGCGAGTGAACACACGAGTGTGAACACCTATTGACTGTAGGCGTTATTAAAAAGAATTTTTATATATATACACCTAACTCAGATAAACTGAGGCCAGATATACCGATCGTGCACTGCCTTTCGGGCTTACGTGAGAAGGGTACAGAGCATGGCGAGTGAACACACAAGTGTGAACACATGACTCTAGGTGTTTATTAAAAAATATACATATATACAAGAAATATTTTTTTGTATTTTGTCCTTTTTTTTGAAAGAGAGTTTCGCAAAATCATCTTAGCGCCCTTTAACTTATAAGACAAAAAACATGTTATATCCTTTACTTTAAATTCACCACTTTTTAAAACAAAGATTTTCAATTAGGATATTTTATAATTAACACGTATGAACCTTCCTATATACTAGTTAAACCATCGTTATTTGTAATCAAACTTCATTCTTATTTTTGTTGAGACAAATAAATTTTCAAAAATTTCAATTTAATAAAGCATAACCATATATTTATCCTATAGTGTTTCTTTAAAAATAAATCAAAAGAAAATTTGTTTTTGGGATTTTTTTTTTGAGTTTTTAAAAGAAAAAGCAAAAATAAACCATGAAAAATAAAAAATACAGATGAGTCTCCCCCCACACTTGATTTTGACTGTGTCCCCACAGTCAACTCAAGTGGAAGGAGAAAAATAAAAATAAAGCATGACCATTATTTAAATGAAAATTAACGGTATTTAAACGAGATCAGAAAGTATATCGTCAAAAAGTAAATGAAACGGTCTTCCAAAGACCGATTCATTTGTCTCGTCAAGTATGCGAGATACAACTTAAGCTCGGAAAACCAAATCGTAAAAGATTTCAAAGTTGAATGTGGATTTGGAAAAACGAATGTCGTTTTATTAAAAATCGTTCGAGTTGTTTTATTTTCGATAATTTTTGGGGTTGATAAAATAATTGAATGAAGTTCAAGTATATTTTCACCAAATTCAAGCTTATCATCGATTTCAAAATCAAAATGATGATTCAAATCGTCCCCTTCAGAGTTTAACGACTCGTTTTCAAAAAGTCCATAAAACTCGTGTTCGTTAAATTCGACTTCCTTTGTTGGATTATCAACAACTTTATTGCATAAATCAAGTTCAAAATTCAAAGTTGTTTTATTCAAATTTTCAGAAAAAGGAAGATCGAAATTTAAATCGAGTTTCTCACCCTCAAAAGAATTGAAATCCAACTCAATTACCAAATTTTCAACAACTTCGTTAAGATCATCATTTTCCATTTCAAAAGTTGTTATTTGAAAATTGTTGATTTGGGTAAAAGATGGATTATCGCTTGACTCGTCACACATTGGGATTTGAGTATGTTTATCACGTTGATTTGAATATGTTTCGAACACCAAATCCATGTGATCATTGTATATTTCATTCATTTGTTCAACAAAGTCAAATTTGTGATTATTAACTTAAAAATTTTCGATTTGGATTTGTTGAGAACAAGAATCGTCAATTTCGATAAACGGTGGATTATTATTTGATTCTTTACAAGTTGAGATTTGATTATGATTTTCATGAAAAGTTTTATATTTTTCAAGTAATAAATCCCCGTTATCATTTTCCATTTGCTCAACAAAGTCAAATTCATGATTATTAGTTTGAAAATTTTCACTTTGAATTTGTTGATAACCAAAGTTTTCAATTGTATCGTGGTCGAGATTATTCCCATTGCCAAAATTATATAAAAATGGTTCACATTTTTATTTTGAATTTGAAATTCATTTTGAAGCTCGAAATTGAATTGGCATGGGTTATACTCGAAATCATTTGAATTTTGAATTGAATTCAAATTTTGATCATTTTGAAAACTTTGACTTGAATTGTTGCACAAATATGAGTTACACAAATCATTTATCATTTGCTTTTGTTGTGTGGAGAGTTCAAGTAAAGATGAATCGTTTCCATACTATTTTCAAAATTTGAGGGCTGTTCATCATTTTGAAAATTTTGTGGTTCAAAATTCGAATCGTTTAAACAATAATTGGTGTTAAAATATCCATACGAATTTGGAGTGAAATCGTTTGGATTATATTGATTTTCACAACTATTGTAAAATTCATGTGAGTGGGGAAACTCGGACATTTTCAAGAATGTTTTTTTTATAAAGGAAAAATATTTACAAATAAAATTTATTTTTCAAAAGGGAAATTGATTTTTGTTTTGTTTTTTGGTTTTTCAATTTTTTTCTTTGTTTTTGGAAAGGTTTTATAATTTTTTTTGGATTATTGATTTTGATTAAAAAAAATTCAAAGAAAATGGATTTAAAAATTGAAAAAGAAAAGGAATATTTACAATTTTTTTTAGTTTTGAATTTTGAATTTTTTTTGTTTTTTTTAAATATGCATGAACTAATGCAACTAAATGAATGCAAGGGTTAATTACAAATGATTTATTCTAAGTTAACCCAAAATTGTATAATCACACTCTGTCTTAAATCAATAAGATAGTTCTCAGCCAAGTAACGGACATGATTTATTGGTGCACCACGAATCATCGTAGCAATGCAGCCGAAGGTTTAAGTACCTTCAGAGGAACAACCACTATAATATTTACGAATCACCGTAATATTTATAAATGGTTATTGCTCTACCGTAGCCTAGACACCAAGAATTTAAATTGTTCAAAGAAGACAATTTGTCAATATACAATTAAGTGTTATCGATGTTTAACCGTTATTATTAATCAAAACTCTAGGATGAAATGCAAAACAGAAATTAAACGTGTATTAACAATGCAAATACAAATGAAATTTGTTTTTGTTTTTGAAAATTTTTTTTGAATTTTTTTTATATAAATGCAAATGTAAGCAATCAACAATGCAATTTAAAATAAAAGTAGATATGAAAGCAGCAATTTTATTTTTGGCAACAGAGTGAAGCAAACAACTCTTCCAATCTGCTTTGGCAACCTGAAATTTCAAACAAAATATATACAATTTTTTTTTATAATGATGGAACTTCAATCAAATTAAAACAAAACAAAACAATTTTTTTAAATTAAGTTTGAGCTAAAAACAAACTAAATAAAACAAATTAAAACTAAACAAAATTAATTCACAAATGAAATTTCAAAATGAAATTCACTAAACCTAACAAACCCTGCTAAAAATAAATCATATGTACTCAGACCAATTTTTTTTTAAGTGAGAGACTTAAAAAGAAAGATGAAGCTTTAACACTATTTTTTTTAAGAGACACATGGGCCCGGCCCAAACGAAACTAACACAGAGAAAACAAACTTTCTCAAATAACGCAATATAATTCTTCACAAAACCACTAATTCTTCACAAAATCTTCACAGAAAATAAACTTCCTCAACTAATCGCACACAAATTCTTCACTAAATCTGTTACGTCCCTAATGCTCTACAACCCATACACTAACCAGTATCACTCTAGCTCACTAAAGGAAGGTACCAAAGCTCAGTAAACAAAGAGGAAGGACAGCACGTGCCAGTTGTTAGTGCAAGTTGTATTTACTTTTATGAATCTGTTATTTTCATTTCTAGGCTAGGACAGGTGTCGAATTTTGGCTGGTAGGTACTAATTGTGAGGAATATAAAAATACACTATGAAAAGTTGTAAAGAACATGCATGCAAAGAATGATTTTCTGCTTTTGTTATTTCTAGTTCTTCTTCTTTCTTCTTTTTTTTCTTTCTCAAACTGTTTCTCTATTTCACCTCAAGTCATACTCATTCTCCCTTACCTGACTCCTTCAACCACCGTGACCACTAACACCATGCCCAAATCTCACCGGAAACCCACTACCAGCACCCACCATTTGGTATCAGATTCAGACCAGATCCTCGAAGCAGATGAACATGAGGAAGATTTAGATCTGGAAACACAACAAATGAGCATTGCAGAGCTTCTTGAATGGAAACAGACTCAATCAGAATTCAACTCATCGGTTACTCAAGACATACAAGGTATTAGATCTGATATATCACAAATAAACATGAACATACAATCACTTTTGGCCAAACTTCATATACATGATCAAAAAAATCCAGACTCACATAGCTCCAGTCCAATAACCACTGCAACACAATCATTATCCGCAACTTTTCCATCAACTAAACATCCACTACCATCAGATCTCACTGCCAATGCATCAATCCACAACACAACCATCAATACCCCACCACAACACATACAAACAAATACCGTTACCTCTCCGCAACCACTCCCGATTCCAACATCCACACAAATACCACTTCATCAACAACAACCTAACTCACAAGCTCATGGAATTTTGCCAACACCTATAGTACAACCACCACATGTTCCTTTCACATCTTTCAATCCACCCTCAACACATTTCCACACAACACCACATCCACGACATACCCAAATGCACTTGAGCACACCACCAAACACAGATCCATACAATCAAGTTGCAAACCAAACCAAATCCTTACCGTCAGCACAAAAATTTCAGCATAAATCCCTAAAACTAGAATTTCCTAGTTTTAATGGTGAAGGGAATATATTAGCTTGGCTCAAACAAGTGGAACAAGTATTGTTATATTATGAAATCAACCAAAATGAATGGGTACAAGTGTGTTCCTTTCATTTACGAGATGAAGCTCTACAGTGGTACAATTGGTACACTGTCAATGTTGATCATTCTTATCTTTGGCCTGTTTTTCAAGAGGAGGTTGTGTCTAGATTTGGTCCTTCTGAACTCCATAGGCCATTTGATGCATTTGCTAACCTCAAACAAACATCAACAGTTCGAGACTACTTAACCAAGTTTGAGCAACTATCTGGTTTGCTGGAGAAACTTCAACCAGCATACATCATTGACAAGTTTATTGGAGGCCTGAAAGAGGAAATAAAATATGAAGTTATAGCATCAAGACCAAGATTCCTCCGTGAAGCTATCAGTTTAGCTAAAACATACGAAGACAAATATTTTGCCAGGAGGAAGTCATTCAAACCATACCCTAATACCACCACATCCAATTTTCACCCACAAACAACTACACAAAATCCTTATTCCCAAACCACTCACGCACCACCAACAAACCCTACCCAATACTCCAAACTGACCCCAAAAGACATTGGAACAAGAAGGAATAAAGATCTTTGTTATACATGTGATGAAAAATGGTTTCATGGACATAAATGCCCAAATAAAAAAGTATATGTTCTAGAGGGATTCATTGACAATGGAGAAGAAAATGAAACTGACTTGGAATCCCAACCAGTCTCAATCACTGCACAAAATACAACCGCTGAATTGGACGCTACACTTGCAATATCTTTACAAGCAATGTCAGGAGTTCAAAATGTGCAAACATTTAGAATTAATGGGACCATAATGGGGCATCAAGTGCATATTCTAGTAGACTCTGGATCTACTCACAACTTCATCAACAACCAACTAGCTAAGAAACTGGGTTTGCATATCACTAACTCAAATGAATTTCAAGTTAGCATTGCAAGTGGAGAAAAGATGTTTAGTTCTGGTATATGCCAGGGAGTATTACTAAAATGTCAAGGACTGGAGATGCCAATTGATCTTTTTCTCCTGCCATTAAAAGGCTGTCAAATAGTATTGGGAGTACAATGGTTATGTCAGTTTGAAGATATCATTTTCAACTTCAGAGATCTTCAATTAAAATTCTCCTATAAAGGCAACAATATTTTTTGGCAAGGGATAAAGTCCACAGCAAACAAAGTAGTTTCAGAGAAGCAAATTGACAAAGAAATCAGTAGTTGTAACTTGTGTTTCCTAATTCAAACCATACCATTCCCCATACAAACTCAACCCAACCTTTCAACCACACAACACTCACAAGCCCAAACCATTCCCCCAGCTATTCTACAAATCTTACAGCAATTCCCAACCGTGTTTACCAAGCCAACAACCTTACCTCCACCACGACCAATTGACCATAAAATTCCCCTGCTCCCATCAGTCAAACCAGTTTGCCTCAAACCATATAGACACTCATATCACTTAAAAAATGAAATTGAAAGAATGATTGAAGAAATGCTACAATCTGGCATAATTAGACACAGCCACAGCCCATATTCCTCCCCAGTAGTCATGGTCAAGAAGAGTGATGGAAGTTGGAGAATGTGTATTGACTATAGAGGGTTAAATAGAGTAACAGAAAAAAATAAATTCCCAATACCACTCATTGATGATTTATTTGATGAACTAAAAGGTGCTAAGTATTTCACTAAGCTTGATCTAATGTCAGGCTATCACCAAATCAGAATGCACCCAGATGATATACATAAGACTGCATTCAGGACTCATGAAGGCCATTATGAGTTTTTAGTAATGTCATTTGGCTTAACTAATGCTCCTTCTACGTTTCAAGCTCTCATGAATGCAGTCTTCAAGGCTTATCTCAGGAAGTTTATCCTAGTCTTCTTTGATGATATACTTATTTACAGTATTAGCTGGGAAGAACATTTACAACACTTAATTTTAGCCTTGCAGGTCTTAAAGGAAAACCAGCTAGTGGCAAAGCTATCCAAATGCACGTTTGCTCAGCAGCAGGTGGATTATCTGGGGCATGTAATATCGAAAGATGGAATTGCAGTAAACTATTCAAAAATTCAAGCAATAAGAGATTGGCCTACACCAAAGAACATCAAAGCTCTAAGAGGATTCCTGGGGTTATCCGGTTACTACAGAAAATTTGTCAAAGGTTATGGTATTATTGCGAAACCCTTAACTGAATTATTAAAGAAAAACTCATTTTCTTGGAATGATAAGTCTCAGATAGCTTTTGAACAACTAAAGGACTGTCTCTCTAATCCACCAATACTAGCAATGCCGGATTTCTCTAAAGAATTTACACTTGAATGTGATGCTTCTGGCAATGGCATAGGTGCAGTATTGCTTCAAGATGGGAGACCACTGGCATTTTTAAGTCAAGCACTTCAAGGGAAAAATCTACATTTATCTACATATGAAAAGGAGCTTCTAGCTATAATAATGGCAACAAAGAAGTGGTCACAGTACCTTCTAGGTAGAAAGTTCATAATCAAAACAGACCATCAAAGCCTTAAATATCTTCTTGAGCAAAGATTAACAACAAGTATTCAGCATAAATGGTTACATAAGTTGCTTGCATTTGACTATATTGTACTCTATAAGCCAGGCAAGGAAAACACGGTAGCAGATTCTTTGTCCAGATCTCTTGAAGCCCCACAAGACCTTCCCCACCTACACTTACATGCAATTTCTACAGTACAAGCTACTTGGCTTCAGGACATAAAAATTTTATCAAAGGAGGATCCATACTACAAAACTATAGCTAGTAAGATTAATGAGGCAACCCCAGACTCATGCAAATATCAAGAAAAGGAGGGTTTATTCTTTTATAAAGGTAGAATTCTGGTTAGCCCAACTGCAACAGAAATAAAGAATAAACTACTTGAGGAATTTCATGCTTCCCCCTTATCAGGACATTCAGGAGTTACAAGAACTTTACACAGAATCAAACAGGTACTCCACTGGCAAGGTATAAAAAAAGATGTTCAATCATTCATCTCATCGTGTGACATATGTCAAAGGGTCAAATCAGAAAATATAAACATACCAGGATTGCTGCAGCCACTGCCTGTTCCAGATCAGATATGGGATGATATTGCTATGGATTTTATCACTCAACTCCCTAAATGTCAGTCTTACTCGGTTATAATGGTGATTATAGATAGACTTTCAAAATATGCACACTTTATTCCATTACCACATCCTTATACAGCACCTATGGTTGCCCAGGTATTTTTTAATCACATTATTAAACTTCATGGAATGCCTAAGTCCATTGTAAGTGACAGGGATCCTATATTCACGAGCAACTTTTGGCAAGAATTGTTTAAACTTCAAGGAAGTAAACTGTCCTTAAGCAGTGCATACCACCCACAATCTGATGGCTTATCTGAAGTTACTAATAGAACACTAGAATGCTACCTACGGTGCTTTTGTTCTCACAAACCCAAAGAATGGATCAAATGGCTGCCATTAGCTGAACTGTGGTACAACACCACTTGGAAAAGTGCAACAAACATGACCCCATTTGAAGTGGTTTATGGAAGAAAACCACCTAATTTACTCAGCTATGTTCCAAAGACAGCAAAAGTACAAAGGGTTGAAGAGGAATTATTTTCTAGAGACATTGCACTTCAACTCTTGAAAGACAATATCAACCGTGCAAGAGAAAGAATGAAGCTTCAAGCAGATAAACATAGAACATTCAGAGAATTCGAACTAGATGATTGGGTATATTTGAAGTTACAACCCTACAAACAAATCACAGTCAGCTCCATACACACTCATAAACTCTCACCCAAATATTTTGGACCCTTCAAAATAATTGAACGAGTTGGACCAGTGGCCTACAAATTGCAACTTCCCCCACAAGCAAGAATCCACCCTGTTTTTCATGTTTCTCAACTTAAGAAACGAATTGGCAATAGTGTTGTTGTAGATCAATCCATACCAACCTATGACTCACAAATAATACAGGAACCAGAGAGAGTATTGGCAAGAAGGATGGCTAAAGTCAAAAATCAAAACACAACTCAAGTTCTGGTGAAATGGAAACAAATGCCAGAGGAAGAAGCCACTTGGGAAAACTATTGGGAACTAGTTGCAAAGTTTCCCACATTTGACCTTGAGACAAGGTCAAGCTTTGATGGGGGAGGGAGTTGTTACGTCCCTAATGCTCTACAACCCATACACTAACCAGTATCACTCTAGCTCACTAAAGGAAGGTACCAAAGCTCAGTAAACAAAGAGGAAGGACAGCACGTGCCAGTTGTTAGTGCAAGTTGTATTTACTTTTATGAATCTGTTATTTTCATTTCTAGGCTAGGACAGGTGTCGAATTTTGGCTGGTAGGTACTAATTGTGAGGAATATAAAAATACACTATGAAAAGTTGTAAAGAACATGCATGCAAAGAATGATTTTCTGCTTTTGTTATTTCTAGTTCTTCTTCTTTCTTCTTTTTTTTCTTTCTCAAACTGTTTCTCTATTTCACCTCAAGTCATACTCATTCTCCCTTACCTGACTCCTTCAACCACCGTGACCACTAACACCATGCCCAAATCTCACCGGAAACCCACTACCAGCACCCACCAAAATCATGCAATGAAATTCCCAAAATGATTCGCACTTTGTACAACGGTCGCCGATTGAGGTTGTTCGAACAGGGGATTCTGGGTGAATTCGTGGATTGTTTGAATGGAGGGAGTTGCGATTGGTTGCTGTTGTGATATGGTCGACTGGCGTTGATTTTGAGGTATGGAATTGGGGTGTGGGTTGCAGTGTTTAGGCGAGGCTAGTTGCGATGTTGAGTTGGGTAAAGGTTGAGGTTGCGATCGATGGTCACGCGAGTAGCTGTGAGTCAATCAGTTCCGGTAATTGGCGATTGGGTGATGAGGTCGAGTTCGAGTTTGGGTTCGAGTTGACGTGAGGCGATCTGGTGATTGGGGATGGCGATTGCGGATGGTTTGTGGGTAGTTCGTGATTCAGGGAGGGCGAAGAGGGATATATGAAGAGGTTTCAGGCAGTGGCAAGATGTGTAGGAGTTTGGTTTGTGGAATGGTACAGGGGAAATGAATGTGGGGTGGTTTGTCTGGTTATGCAGCAATGACAAAGGTGGTTGGCTGGGTATTGTACAGTGATGGAGGGGGTGAAGTGGTAATGCACTTCAACAGGGAATATTGATGACAGTAATTGGAATGTAGTGCAGCAGTGGTGTGAAAAGTGGAGGGGTTGTAGGTGGTTGGGTGAAGTTGCAGTGGAATATAGCTGAATTTCAAGTGTGATCTGTTGTTGATGGATAGATGATGGTGAACTTTTGAATGCCGCGGGTGGTGGTATTGGCTATTGGGTGTATGGGGTGGTGTGGTAGCAATTGTCGAAATAGACAGAGATAGGCGATGGACAGAGAACCGCTGCAGAGTGGTATGTTGGTCTTGGTGGTCGGAAAGTGGTATGTTGGGTGTGGTATTGGTGATCACGAAGTCAAGGAAGGATGCGGGTTGGAGTTGCGGTCTGGTGGTAGTCTATCTATACTATATTATTATTAGTGAGTTCACTTTCAAGCTCACATAGGCTTTCTTGAAATTTGGCAACTGAACGGTCTCAAAAATTTTCTTCCTCTACACTGAAAGGTCGCGGCTCCCATTTCCTCCTTTTTCCGAGGCAGACGAAATAGGTTTTCCTCCTCAGCAGCCACGCCTTTCCCCTTCTTCTTTTCCACACCCAACAAATTAGGTTTTCCTCCTCTTCAGTTGTGTCTTTCCCCTTTTTCCTTTTTCCAAACCTAATTGATAACGTCCCCGTGGATTTAATGCTTATCAGCTCTAACCCCCCAAGTCCGCGCTTCCTGCCAACGTCACCTGCCAAATTGCAGGTGGTTGGAATCGGTACATCAAAAGGGCATCTTAAAGGTTGCTAGCCCTTCTCCCAATGTAAGCACCTGTTGTTCTTCTTCTTGGCAACCGATTGTAAATTAGCTAGGTTCCTTTTCTTAGCGATTCTCTATGGTTAGGGTTGTCGAATTCTTATATCAGAAACCAATTCTGAATGCTTAGGTTGCTATTTGGTAAAGACGCCTTATAATACTTCGATTCTTAGGTTAGATTTTTGGCTAGGGTATGAACATGAAAATTGTATGACTTAGATTTTTTTTACCGTTCTAGGGCTCAGGTTTTAGAAATTTTATTTTGGGATCTTTGTTTTTTCTATGAATTATAATTCCCCTTCTAGCATGTTGATCTAACGAAAGTTTCACAAATTATATGTTTGGGTGCTTTGTTTTTCTACCTTTTTGGCTAATGAAGATATTATTATGAACACTGTGCCACATTCGATAAGTACACAATATGTGATGCTAATGGCTCAAATTCACCTGATGAAGACGGTCAATTCTGTAACCCCGCAGATATGTGCTCACTTTTTATTTTAATATGTTTTAACAAGTGTAAGCTTTTTTCATGCTTTACACTTCAGTATAACAAATGTGTATGGTGATCATTTAGGTTATTATACCTCTTTTTAGTTGTCACATTTGATAACTTACTCGAATAAATAAGTAGTCATGTTTTGTCAAAGTTCATAGGTTAATGTACTTTCCCCAATATTTCGTGAATAAATTTAGTTACTCATATGCTAACTTACATAAATAGTCCTATCTAAACGTGATTCATTATTAATTACCTTTTATTTTTATAGATATGAGATATTCATCTATTACTCACCACCAACAAACCCTTTGCATTTGGTATTTCCAGTAATCAAAATTGCAGGTATATGTATAACTAGACACATATGTTTATTTATATTTGAGTATAACTATGAACAAATATTTATATGTATTTGAGTACTTAGTTCGAGCCTGATCATTTGGATTGGTTGATCTTACTTTTGAAAGTAAGTTGACTAAACCATGTTAGTTTAGGTCTTTTTTCATAGGAAAGACAAAATAACCTATTATCTGACATGATGGCACTTAGGCATTGTTGAGTTTGCCTGCACCATCTTTAGTCATATCTCTAATTAATACTGCTAGAATCAAAGCGTCTAAATATTCCTTTTCCAGTTCATACTTCATCATATGTTCGATTCGGTTTTCCATCAATTTGTCCACGTAGATTATCTGTCGTTTCCTTTTACATCTTCTTATAAAGATGATACTTTGATGTTGAAGACATTGTGCTTTTAACCTTTATCTCATTTACATTTTCATCTGCAAATTACTCCATAATTGCAATCAACATATGCTAATTATCGAACACATCAATTTGTTCTATTATCTGCCCATAATCTAAATATTTGTTTGCTTTCTATAGCAGTTGAAGAAGAAAATGAGCCCTGAAATGCTTTCAATTACATGTTAGAATGAAAGATTGATAGAAAGTGGCCACTCTGGATGTGCTCATATAAGATGAATCTCTATTCTTACGGCCCAACAGGTTTAGTTTAGAAGTTTATATTTTTATTTTATGGATTTAATAATTACTATTGTTGGTTGATAATAGTTGTGCAACAAATGAAAATTCCACATGAGTTCATCATAGGTTGTAAATTTAGTAACATGTACTGCCAACTACTGATGTTTTCATATCAAATTATTTGTGATATAGCTTATTCCTTGATGCCTATTTCTTACGTCAATTCAAGATGTTAATTTTTTTCCCATTCAAAATTAATGTTTTTTCGTTAGCACATTCATTAGTTAACTCCAAGTCATTTAGAAACCAAAAGCAAACATTTATTCCATGATATCTGCTAAACTATCAATAGGTCTTTTAGAAAAGCTATCAATATAAGGTTTGGTGTTTGGACAAGTAATTCAATGGTATGCCTCTGTTCAGTTGAATAAAGAAAAACACTATCTTTTCTATTTGCATGTGATGCTTTAAACGTCGGAAATATTTCTGTATAAGATGTCAACAGTTTTTGTTTTGATACTTCTGTTTAATTATACTTTATTTGAGTATCTTATAAAACTAAACCTTTAATAATCTAAGCGTGGGGTCAAGTGCACCACATCTATTTTACCTCAGATTTTGGTCGATAGTATACCGTCAACCATTGACCATCGTATAAAAGGTTCGTCATACACTATCAGTTGCAGTATAATTTTATTTTATCTAAAAATTCAATCAGCAGCGTACCGCCGATGGAAACTGCGTAAAATGGGATCTGTATGTGCATTTAGCACCACTATTAAGTATAATGGAAGCTTCAATTGTTCAGTGGATTATTATAAATATACTAAACATAGGTTCATTCAAATTTATGTATTCGCATACCAAATCTCAACTTACAGCTCATACCTTGGATTATATACTTTGGGCAGCAGAGATTAGTTAAGGAATTTGTTCGCTTTGCCGAGTAGCTGTCGTCTAACATTTCTTCGGTAGGCTATTCTCTAGCGAATATTACTTACTACATGCATTTCGACCTTTACTAAAATGCATTTTTCCAGGTTAGTGGAAACTTCTACTCATATTAGTTTCATGTATTTACATATAATACTGTATATGGAGGTGCATGTTTGCATTTTGTCCTTAAGTGATGCTTTATTCAAAAATATGCTTTTGTAAAATCAAATAACAGACGTTAATGCCAAGCAATTTTTTTTCCAATAATACTTATTTTGCAATCCAGATTTGAGTACTTTAGTTTTTGTTACTTTGAGATTTAACTTCTTCATACATTTTATTAATGAAATAATCACAAAAAAGTCATGGTCTAGATTGTGTATTATGCTTGATATGATTTTTGCTTTTTGTTGGAAAATTTATAGCATTATTGCATAAAAGTATAATAGGTAATAATGACCCAAAAATTTCATTTTATAATCAGGGCTTTGTTATCATCATTATAAGCTCATGGAACCTATTATGAGTCATTGGATGCTTATCCTTAGCGAAAAGGATGTGACTTCCACTCATCAACACATTTCAGTTGCGGGATTCTTGCTATAAAAGTTTGAAGGTATGGGCCGCTCTTTATCATAGTTTATAAATCTTTCACAACAATTTTTTAGCAAACAAGCTTACTATAGTATGTACTAAAAGATATATCCATCTCATATTCATCAATAACCTTCTTTGATGTGTATATAGATCAAAGTATATATTGATAACAATTCACAACCATTTTACTTAGGTTTGTCAAAAGGAACCAATCTTCAGCAACCCCTCATCCATATCTTTGGGATCCGACTGCACTTTAATTATTATATTAGAGTGGCACGAGTATAGGTTTTCATCAATATGATTACTAATGAGTCTTTGGTTTGAATATGGAACTCTTTGATTGTGAGGTCAAGTAGATTTCAGGGACCTACCTAAGTTTTATATCATTATTTTAATCTCAAATCTTGATATTTATGTAAATCATGCGTCTGATGCCATTATTTTGCAGTATTTTGGAAGTTTACATCCACAAAAATATATGTTAAGCAGCTGTAGTAACCGGTCTATGTACTGATTTTATTTGCAATGCTTTTATAATTGTTCCATGATAACTTGCATACTAAAGTTTTGCTATAGAATACTTGCATCTTTTCACTTCAAGAAAAGTAACTTGGTTAATGACAATGAGGACCAAACCAGATAGTCTTGGTAGAGTTTAAATAAGCTGAATCAAAATTGGTTTCTAAGGTTGTCATCATTTTTGTCAGTGTGACATTTATTTCATTATATCTACAATGCTAAATAATGTTTCCGGGTGCTGTTTTGGAGTGCACACGTTTCCCAATTTTATGGCCAGTTCTCTTTCGTCAGTTCAAACTAGATTGAAATTTTTATTTGCATAGTTAAATTTATGAAAACTCTACCACATGGTGTGCCAAAAGGTGATGAAATGAGGTAGCATATCAAATTATGGTCTCTATACAAAAAATGCTACTTCTACTGGATTAATTGAAGCTTATAATGCAAGGTCATCTTAATTTTTGTTGTTACCACAAAACTGTGTTGTTCGACTAGAAAAGGAAACTATAATTACCATCATTTATTTCTATGTTCTCAATAGTGTTCTAAATAAATCAAAACAAGCATCGTCCAATTCTTTCAAAAAAAGTCCCAGGTTTACGAAGCCTTAAAATAATATAAACAAGATAAAAGGTTGTATTTTGGTTACCCAACTTATTTCGACGATCAAAGAATAGGGAGATCTAAAGTCTGCTTGCTTTTTTTCCTGAATGAATTGTCCAAAGCAGAATTGGTATGCACCACCTCCCACTCACTTCGCTCGAAGTATATTGGATTGCTTTCCTATGATATTTTTTCGGTGTAATATGTTTGATAGTTTTTGCTTTGCAAGTGTTTGAGTTTGATTTTTTACTTCTGCTACTTATATTCAGACTAATTTATAGTATATTTCTTAATTTACAATGGTTGACCTGTACTATGCATTTCATTTTTATATTTTTTATAGTGCACGCAAAAACTTGGCTTGAGCCTGAATTTGTTTTATAAATTATGGTCCCTTATATCAGTGGTTGATCTCAAAACATTGAAGGCAAATGTGTGTGTTTGCATGGTTTTATACATGTATTGTGCATCTCTTTTATTTTTTCTTTTACACAGTGTGTGAATGAGTAGTTGTGCAAACGTACAAAATCATATACAAATGTTTTGATGAATAATTAATCTTGAACGCTTATTATATTAAAATATTTGAAGTATCCGCCCCGGATAATGTTCTTATTCAAGTTATTTTTTAAGACAATATTTACTTATAATTACAAAGAATCAGCTGCAATCCGTATGCGTAGCATGGGTTCGCACAATGTGTTTAGTTGTCTATATACTACATCTATTTGATTTACTGTTGGTTGATTATTGAAATTAGAATGGAGGTAGAATGTCACGATACATTCTTATCACATATCTTTTTATTTTTATTTTCCTATGTAATGAGTAATAGGTTGTTTTGTACTTGCGAACTATCATTTACTTCCCAGTTGATTTTTAACACACTT
This sequence comes from Allium fistulosum, assembly GCA_030737815.1. Classification (NCBI taxonomy): domain Eukaryota; kingdom Viridiplantae; phylum Streptophyta; class Magnoliopsida; order Asparagales; family Amaryllidaceae; genus Allium; species Allium fistulosum. The sequence goes on from CM060904.1 coordinate 479,594,388, forward strand.
GACTATATGCACTGAATGGTTCAAACAATCACAACATACAATTTCAAGATGTTGGGTATTGTATACAAGAGTGATCACTCTAATACTTAATTATGTATCATGACATGAATGCAAAAACTATATACATAATATAGGTAGTTTTTCCATCCTCATAACTTGCTATTCCACTTGGTGTATTGTTGAATAATAGCTCTTGCACAAATGGGAACAAATAGATAAATAAAGACGACTGTTGAGCTTCCTGACTAATTAACTATAAAATTAATTGATAGTACATTTATCCACCAACACAATTGTAGTTATAAACAAATCAGAATTATAGAAAAATAAATGACCATAAATATGTAATGCCTTGATGTTCATTGCTATAAGAAAAAAATCCCGACCTCCTAATAATAGTATCAGTATTTTCATAAGGGTACTATCCTACTTTAATATAGGCGTCCACCCTACCGTTGCAACAATGATCTTCAGGTTTATACAATGCAGTTTCTATATTTTCTCCACTTTCATTATTTGCACTATTGATTTTTTTAAACCTTTTTCATACATTATTCATTTGGGTCTTGGTAAAGCTAAAGTGGACTTTTGAGTAAGTCAGTATTTTTGAGTATATGATTATGTTTGATTGATGCATAATACATATACTTGCATGGTGTAAGCTTTGGAACAAATGACAAATCTTTTCAAGGAAATATGCAATTTTATTTAACAGTCCACAATTTGAACCCAACTATCATTGTTTATGATATATATTTGCAGTGTCAGCTTTCTTGATTTTAAAATTGACTTTACTCAAACTGATACTAAACAAATTTATTTTCTCCGTTATTATTGCATGCCTACGTTTGTAAAACTTATCAGTGTAAGAAAAGCTTTTCCACACCGAGGGTTGTCATTTTGGTTTGTTGCAGGTTTTATTTCTAGCATTATGGTTGGAATGTACTTTTCTTTATAGGAGCAACCTTACAAGATTTTGACATAAAAAGAACCGTATTTGAGGTCCACTTAACAACTTCTGTTTGGATGGCGGCTTCCAAGTTAAAATTGTTGAAGGGTCAAAGCTATTATGACTATTATGAAAAGGTATTATACTACCACTAGATTGACTTTAATACGCATCTAATTTTTAAATATAACTATTATGAGTGACTTAATCACTCATAATTGTTATCAGTAGATATATTTCTCTTTCTCCATTGGTTGTAAATGTGACGGAGAATAATATGTGTCCACTCATCTAGGTTGCATGGTTGTATGTATCAATTATGGTTAATTATGTTTATTATGTGTAGGTTATAAAGCTGATTTTGGTTAACCACTCCTCCTTTCGTACTGTTGTGCACATGTTTCACATATCCATTTATTATATATATCAATTATGGTTAATTAGGTTTATTATGTGTAGGTTGTAAAGAATTATTTCACATATCCATTTATTTTAGGAAACTGAGTACTGTTGTGCACGTGTTTCATTAATATTTCGCTTACAACTCTGTGCCGAATTTCCATTTTAAACTGTGGCAATCAAACTCAGAACATTATTAATGTGTGTATGGTATTGGTCATATGATCTATCATGCTACTTTTGCGTTCCTTCATTTGCTGCAGTACATGGAAGTCATTTCCTCCTCCTAGAAGTGTTTGCCACAAAGCAAAAGCAGCATGAGAAAAAATTATTTTTAAAGGAGTTGAAAGGTGAAAGTTGGATGAAAAAAGGTACTTTTTGTATCATGAATGTAAAATTTTATTGTAATAAATAATTTATTATTGGTCACTTTTAAAGTAACAAGTATAATGCATATATATCAATTATGGTTAATTATGTTTATTATGTGTAGGTATAAAGCTTATGTTGGTTTGATTGATACAATCGTTGGAGATGATTGGCATCACAAGGTATACTGTGACGACCGCCCATGACCCCTGCACCGAATCTAGAGATAGAGCGCCGTAAAGTGTGCCAGGCGACCATGGACGATTGTTAAGGTAAGATTTAAAACAACAGAATCTATCGTATTACTCACAGCGCATGGACAAAATACAATAGAACATATGTATAGTGAAGCTTTACAGAACAAAATGACATCATATAAAACTCCATAATAGTTGAATACAAGCATCCACATAGTCAATACATCCAGCCTCACTACAAATCTCTCAGAGAATACAAAACAGCGGAATATCCAGTACATATAAGAAGATAATATGCAACCCTCTAGCTCGTCTTCGATATCAGCATCGTGAGAAGAGAACAGCACCTGTCACCTGCTACCTAGTCTGCCCGTCCCAAAATGGACGAACAGCCCAAGGCAATAAGAATTAAAACATAAAGCCTTGAGTCAGACAACAGTCTTAGTGAGCAGTAAATTAACTAACAACATACCAAAAGAGCATAAAAGAAAAGGAATAGGAATACAACCCTCCCACTCCAACCTCATTCTACAGTGATAGCCCCCAGACACACACTAAGCAGAAGCAAACATAGCAGAGCATACAATTTAAAGTAAAACTACTATCACTCGAGTCAAGGGCGATGTTTTCCAAGTACCAAGGCCTAAATCAGATAAGCACCCAGAAAATACCGCTCTTGAGTCCGAATGACGATACAACCAAACATCCATGACTCTGGCTATCACTGTTATCATTGCTTCGATATCACCGTTAATTGAATGACCGGCACATTCTTTCAGCCGTCCGTCAAGGGCTAATGGAAACCCCGGTTCTAGACATAACTCCCGCACGTCGTCGCAGCCCGTGCCTAGGACTATCGAATCTGCCCAGAGTACTCGACCATCAACGGTTGGCCGTTGGGACTATCGAATCTGCCCAAACGTACTCTTGCTTAGAGCATGCTAGAACCTTCAACAACGATGCTATCCAAGCCTCCTAGTCATCCTCCTCGACGACTATTCTCATATCCATTCATTATCCTCAACTCGAATCATATCACCGAGTTATCAACATGCTTGGAATGATCCCGTCTGGATTAGACCAAGTCTTCATCATATGATTGCCTCGCTTCATTACATCCTCGCAAAGCCTCATCTCATCATCACATCATCGAATCTATGCATAAGAGCTTCATCATCCCGCTACATATGCCACGAGCAGCTTTTCCAATTCAAGAGCCTTTCCCTTAGCTTTTGAATCATCTTAGATCTAATCTAATCATCAATCATCTAGTTCATAACAATCAATCAAATCAAACATCAATCCAAGCAATCAAGCATTCAAATATGATCTAAGTAGACAATTATAACAATAATGGCATTTTCGTAATTAAAGAGTTGAAAGTCCAATAAGCATGAAAACATGGATTATGTCTCTACAAACTTGATGAATGAACTTGCATAGGTTAACATATGATAAAATGGATGTAACATCATCATGAACAATGGATCTATATGGATCTACACATAGGATGAAGAAAATGCATGGAAATCACTATTTTAACACCAAATCGGGCCAACAATCCGATATACTCCTTTGGATCCGTGTGAGAGATAATCACCACTCACCAAATCACCTAAACAAACCCAAATCAACACACTTCAGATCTGGACAGCGAAGGATGAAGCTTGATCTATCACGGATCCGCTTCAAACGAAGAAATCTCTCTTGAAAAGGCGAAGATCTTCAATCTAAGCTCTTGAATCTTCAGTCTTGATCTTCGATTTGGATGGATGGAAGCACTAGATTAGAGTGGAGAAAAGAAGTGAAGAAGTGTAGAAGTCGAGCTCTCAAAATGGCAGCACTTCGTCGCTTCAAAATCCGGATCCCAAAAATGAAGAGAAGCTCTCCTATTTATAGCAGAAAACTGCCCTAGGTCGTAACTCGGCTATCTCCTTAAGTCGCTGCCGACTTAACACTATGCCGACCTACGACCTAAAAACCCCTCGACTTAACAGAGCCTCCGACCTAACCCTTAGCCAACAACTCCGACCTAACAGACAAGCCTACGACTTATCATGCGCACGCGCCTTAACTGGTTGGACAACTTACGACTTACAGCTATGCCGACTTAACCAGCCTATACGACCTAACGACTTATACCAACACACGACCTAACAACTCACGCGACCTAGCACTTAGACAAAACCCAGCTCCTCCAGGTCATTGCCGACCTAACTATACACGACATAACAGTCTACGACTTAAGACTTAGCAACTTACTGGGATACAACTCAACAAGCATACGACCTACTAACCTAACCCAGCTTTGACTTATCTCCTTATCCCTTAAGTCGTCTACCCTATAAGTCGGTCACGGCTTATCTCCTAGGTCGGTCAATCCCATAGGTCACCCATTTTACTAGGTCGCTAACCTACTACTAAGTCGGTCAGTTTCTTAGGTCGCTAACTCGCCCTGCCGACCTAACACTTAACTCACCAACTCGATAACTCGGTCACTACGACCTAACTCTAACCTTAACTCGCCAATCACCTGGGTAGCTCCAATCCCCTAAGTCGTATACGACTTACGACTTAGCCAAATTTCTGCCTAAAACTCATATGCCACCATCTTAACCCAGTTAATTTCTTAAGTCGGCAACTCAACCCAGACTTCTCTTAACTCGTCCAAACTCCTAAGTCGGCTACGACTTAGGACTTAAGCAAAATTCTGCCAAAACCTGAAATGACTTAACAACCATACAACCAAAGGTCAATCATTTTAGTATGTTTTGATCCGTAAAATACGGGTCGTTACATTCTCTCCCCCTTAGGAATTTCGCCCCCGAAATTCCAAACAAACAAGGCAATCAAAGCTATTCTGTACGCCTATCATCCATAACAATCAATAAACCATGCATCCAATTCTAGCTTAGCGTACAGAATTCTAAGACTTAGAACAAGTTACAATTTCGTTAGATGACACGACACCTTAGGGCCATACCTTGAAGAGTTCAGGATGAGCTGCTTTCATCCTCTCTTCCACCTCCCACGTACAGTCGTTATCATCGTCACTCCATTGTATCTTGAGCAACTTAACTATCTTCCTCCTAAGCTGTTTCGTGTCGGTTCCAACAACACGAAGCGGCTTACGAGGTCTTCTATCGACTGGGTCAACTTCGAAGTCTTCACAGCTATCAGCAGAAACCACTGTACTCGAGTCGTGCACATACTTCCGTAGATATGACACATGAAAAACATTGTGCACACTCGACATCTTCTCCGGTAACTCCAATCTGTAAGCGAGCTTTCCAATTCGCTCGATAATCGGGAATGGTCCAACAAATCTCGGAGTCAATTTTCCTTTCTTCCCGAATCGAATAACATTCATTAGTGGAGAAATCTTCACAAAAACCATATCTCCTACATCGAATTCCAAATCCTTTCGACGCTTATCAGCATAACTCTTCTGACGGTCTTGGGCTGCCTTCATTCGTTGCCGAATGATCTCTATGCAATCTGAAGTCTGACGAATCATCTCTGGCCCAAGCATCAGCTTTTCTCCAGTTTCCAACCAACATGTCGGAGAGTTACACGGTCTTCCATACAATGCCTCATATGGTGCCATACCAATGCTTGACTGGTAACTGTTGTTGTACGCAAACTCCACCAAATGAAGGTGATCCTCCCATGATCCCCCGAAATCCAAAACACAAGCTCTGAGGAGATCTTCCAAAACTCGGTTGACTCTCTCAGTCTGACCATCTGTTTGAGGGTGATAAGCTGTACTCAAACACAACTCGGTTCCCAAGACTTTCTGGAAGCTCTTCCAAAATCCACTAGTGAACAATGGGTCTCGATCGCTCACTATACTCTTCGGAATACCATGGAATCGGACTATCCACTTAACATACAACTCAGCCAACTTTGATGCAGTCCTAGTCGATCGAACAGGAATGAATCGTGCACTCTTAGTCAGACGATCCACAATGACCCAGATCCCTTCATTCCCCGTTCTGGTTCTAGGTAATCCATCGATAAAATCCATCGACACTTGTTCCCACTTCCATGTAGGAACTTCTAATGGCTGAAGCAATCCGCTTGGCTTCTTCTGTTCGGCTTTTACCAACTGGCAATTCATACACTTGGAAATGAAATCTCCTACATCCTTCTTCATACCTTCCCAGTAGTAGGTTCTCTTCATATCCCGATACATCTTGTTTCCACCTGGATGAATTGTCAACTTCGAGTGATGACTTTCCTTCAGAACTTCACTCCTCAATTCATCTATATCGGGAACAACTAGTCGTCCTTGCTTTCGAAGCCAACCTTCTCCATCGACCTCGAATCCTTTATCCTTTTCTGGATCCAATCCAGATTCTAAATCACGGATAATATTGACAAGCTTATCATCTCGCTTTTGGCTCTCGCCAATCCTTTCCACAAGAGAAGGTCTTATCGATAAGTTTGCCAACATCTCAGGTTCCAATTCGCATCTAGGCCTGAAGTCAAATCCAGCTAAATACTCGAGACTCTTCCATTCTGAAAACATGGCTCCCAATCCTGCATGTCTTCGACTTAACGCATCGTGAGAAGAGAACAGCACCTGTCACCTGCTACCTAGTCTGCCCGTCCCAAAATGGACGAACAGCCCAAGGCAATAAGAATTAAAACATAAAGCCTTGAGTCAGACAACAGTCTTAGTGAGCAGTAAATTAACTAACAACATACCAAAAGAGCATAAAAGAAAAGGAATAGGAATACAACCCTCCCACTCCAACCTCATTCTACAGTGATAGCCCCCAAACACACACTAAGCAGAAGCAAACATAGCAGAGCATACAATTTAAAGTAAAACTACTATCACTCGAGTCAAGGGCGATGTTTTCCAAGTACCAAGGCCTAAATCAGATAAGCACCCAGAAAATACCGCTCTTGAGTCCGAATGACGATACAACCAAACATCCATGACTCTGGCTATCACTGTTATCATTGCTTCGATATCACCGTTAATTGAATGACCGGCACATTCTTTCAGCCGTCCGTCAAGGGCTAATGGAAACCCCGGTTCTAGACATAACTCCCGCACGTCGTCGCAGCCCGTGCCTAGGACTATCGAATCTGCCCAGAGTACTCGACCATCAACGGTTGGCCGTTGGGACTATCGAATCTGCCCAAACGTACTCTTGCTTAGAGCATGCTAGAACCTTCAACAACGATGCTATCCAAGCCTCCTAGTCATCCTCCTCGACGACTATTCTCATATCCATTCATTATCCTCAACTCGAATCATATCACCGAGTTATCAACATGCTTGGAATGATCCCGTCTGGATTAGACCAAGTCTTCATCATATGATTGCCTCGCTTCATTACATCCTCGCAAAGCCTCATCTCATCATCACATCATCGAATCTATGCATAAGAGCTTCATCATCCCGCTACATATGCCACGAGCAGCTTTTCCAATTCAAGAGCCTTTCCCTTAGCTTTTGAATCATCTTAGATCTAATCTAATCATCAATCATCTAGTTCATAACAATCAATCAAATCAAACATCAATCCAAGCAATCAAGCATTCAAATATGATCTAAGTAGACAATTATAACAATAATGGCATTTTCGTAATTAAAGAGTTGAAAGTCCAATAAGCATGAAAACATGGATTATGTCTCTACAAACTTGATGAATGAACTTGCATAGGTTAACATATGATAAAATGGATGTAACATCATCATGAACAATGGATCTATATGGATCTACACATAGGATGAAGAAAATGCATGGAAATCACTATTTTAACACCAAATCGGGCCAACAATCCGATATACTCCTTTGGATCCGTGTGAGAGATAATCACCACTCACCAAATCACCTAAACAAACCCAAATCAACACACTTCAGATCTGGACAGCGAAGGATGAAGCTTGATCTATCACGGATCCGCTTCAAACGAAGAAATCTCTCTTGAAAAGGCGAAGATCTTCAATCTAAGCTCTTGAATCTTCAGTCTTGATCTTCGATTTGGATGGATGGAAGCACTAGATTAGAGTGGAGAAAAGAAGTGAAGAAGTGTAGAAGTCGAGCTCTCAAAATGGCAGCACTTCGTCGCTTCAAAATCCGGATCCCAAAAATGAAGAGAAGCTCTCCTATTTATAGCAGAAAACTGCCCTAGGTCGTAACTCGGCTATCTCCTTAAGTCGCTGCCGACTTAACACTATGCCGACCTACGACCTAAAAACCCCTCGACTTAACAGAGCCTCCGACCTAACCCTTAGCCAACAACTCCGACCTAACAGACAAGCCTACGACTTATCATGCGCACGCGCCTTAACTGGTTGGACAACTTACGACTTACAGCTATGCCGACTTAACCAGCCTATACGACCTAACGACTTATACCAACACGCGACCTAACAACTCACGCGACCTAGCACTTAGACAAAACCCAGCTCCTCCAGGTCATTGCCGACCTAACTATACACGACATAACAGTCTACGACTTAAGACTTAGCAACTTACTGGGATACAACTCAACAAGCATACGACCTACTAACCTAACCCAGCTTTGACTTATCTCCTTATCCCTTAAGTCGTCTACCCTATAAGTCGGTCACGACTTATCTCCTAGGTCGGTCAATCCCATAGGTCACCCATTTTACTAGGTCGCTAACCTACTACTAAGTCGGTCAGTTTCTTAGGTCGCTAACTCGCCCTGCCGACCTAACACTTAACTCACCAACTCGATAACTCGGTCACTACGACCTAACTCTAACCTTAACTCGCCAATCACCTGGGTAGCTCCAATCCCCTAAGTCGTATACGACTTACGACTTAGCCAAATTTCTGCCTAAAACTCATATGCCACCATCTTAACCCAGTTAATTTCTTAAGTCGGCAACTCAACCCAGACTTCTCTTAACTCGTCCAAACTCCTAAGTCGGCTACGACTTAGGACTTAAGCAAAATTCTGCCAAAACCTGAAATGACTTAACAACCATACAACCAAAGGTCAATCATTTTAGAATGTTTTGATCCGTAAAATACGGGTCGTTACATATACAGTTGGATGTTGGGGACAGTAGCATCCTTTATTCCCTGTTTAACGTTTATATCATACAATTTGAAATAAGTTAAATGCCAAAAGTGTACAAAGTGAGGTAACAATGATATGGATGTATGCTTAATATAAGTGGTAAGAATACCAGAAAATGATGAGCATGTGAAAGTATTTGAAATCTGACTTCAACTTTGGAATTATATGATGGTCGCATCCCATAATTCAATTTGTTATTTTATCATTCACAGTTTAGTGTTTTACATGATGTATGCAATTATAGATGTTAACAGTTCTAAGTAGTGTTTTTCTAACTATTATAATGTAAGATCATTCATGGCTGAGAGATAAGGAGGGATACTTTTTATAACTAAAAAAATCATGTCTACATGCAAGTCCAACGTGTAGCACTAAATTATATATTTTTTCCCATTGTTCTCTTCAAGTTAGTTTACATTACATTCACAGAATTTCTTTATCTGCACATAAAATATTAGAATGGGTATGTCAAAATTTTAGATTTCAAGATGAACAAGAAGGCATTGTACAAACGTATCATGCACGAGATCTCATTTGATTTTTAGAAGTTATGTTCTATATTGTGCACTTCCGACTTTTTAAATGGAATATTTTTCAAGTTGTTGGTAAAAAGGTTATATGATAAACACCGTATGCGTAGCACGGGTTCACACTAGTTTTGCTGAATGGCAGTGTTTCTGGTGATGGAACAGAGGGACACTATAGCAGAACAGTGAAGTTATGGCCAGTGATGGCACTGGTTTCTGAAGTCCGAGATATGTATGCAAATGGTGGAAGCATGAAGTCTGATGTGGTTGCAGATGTGAAGAAGGCAGGAGCAAGTATGGAGATGGTGGTGGTGGAAGTTACTATTCAGGTTGTATGTGAACTGTTTGTAGTGGAATGTGAACTGTTTGTGGTGGAATGTGAAGATGTTTTGTAGGAATTGGTTATGTGCTATGTGTTTTGGTAATGTTGTAGTAGATGGATTGAAGCAGTAGCAGCAGTAGTTGTGGCTGATTATGATATGTTGAAAGTGGTGTTGTCGAGGTCGAGGAGAAGGGCACTGGTTAGTGGTAGTGTGGTTGTTGTGGTATTTGAAGGAGGGAGGTATGTTTAGAAGTTGTATTGAAGTGCAAAAGAACAAGCTGTTTGTTGGGGGGCTGTAATGGTCAGTTAGGATGATCAGAGAAGCTGCTGCTATGTAACAGTGGACAGTGATGCAGTGCGTATGTTGTGGCTTCAGTGCAGAGGGGAGTGGTGTACTAGAGGTGGAATTGATAGGAGTGGAATAGGAGTTAAGGCAGATGTAGGGAATGAGGAAGTGAGACAGTAATTGTAAATGAAAAAGAAAAAAAACAGAGAGATATATACTGTACAATGTAAACTGAAATATAAAAAGAAAAATGAAATGATTTTTTTTTCTTTTTCAAATCAAGTTTTGTATTTTTTTTAAATGCTAATGCAAATGCACTTAGAAAACAAAAGATGCACAAACACACACAAAATGCACAAAAAAAACATACACACAATTTTTTTTTAAATACACACAAACACATGAAACAAAACACACAAAAATAATTCGAAGAATAGAAAAATAAAATCAAAGCAATTCCGCGGCAACGACGCCAAAAACTTGTTCAACGATAAAATTTCTATCGGATTAGAAATTTGTCGAAAAATTTCAAATTAAAATAACCGCAAGCGCACGGCGTACACTTGTAGTACGTGGCGAATACGGGTCGATCCGCAGGGAATTGATTATTTTAAAAATTCAATTCAATCAAATTATACCAATTTCAAGTGAAAGTTAAGCTAGAAAATTAGAGAATTAACTAACTAAAAGAAAAGAGAAGCAAATATAAGAGTTAAGTGACGATTTAGAGAATAATCCACTCTCTAGATCATGTAGTTCAACACATATGAAATCATGATCTCTCTTTTCTTTGTCATTAGTGATTTAATTGATGTGCTAATCATAAGTATGACATATTTGTTCTATTGATTAGCCAACATAAGCCATCAAACTATAACACACCCCTTAAACCACTTACTAACTTTCATGAAACTTGATAATGAAAGTGAATTATTAACTATTGATTAGAAATATAGACCATCAAATTTTAATTTCAAATCACTTTCTTTTGCCATAATCATATTTTGATGAAGAGGCAATTAATGTTAGTGATTGTTTAAGCATAGCCCATTTGGTGTCAACAATATAGGTTATCAAATTCAAAGCAAAAACAACAATTAAACCACTTCAATCATTCTTACTAAGCACAAAATGAGAGCATGAATTAACAACTAGTTGAAGTTATATAATTAGAGAGCTTCATTACCCCTAAATTGAAGGGGTTTAGCCTCTCATATTTGTCATTTGATTAACAAATGTAGCTTGCAACATGAAAGCAAAAAGAAAGGAAAATGAAAGCTAATGGAAAAGAGAAGTTAATTAACAAAAATTAAAACTAATCTACTTTGCATGAATGTAAATCTACACTGCCAACATTAAAGTAAATGAACAAGGAAAGTAAAATGAACAAGTAATTCAATTGCATAAGAAAAAGAAAGTTACATGAAAATAAAAACAAATGGCTAAGTGGCCATGAAAAGAAAGAAAAGACAATTATTCTCAACTAAAGCTAAGAGAAGAGATGGCCTCCATAAGAGGGCTTAAAGAGGGTAGAAGAGGTTACATGAACATAATGGGTTATTTAAGTGTACATGAAACCATTAATTCCATAAGCATATGCATTAGCCTCTAATTTGTACATTAAGGTAGGTGGGTTGGTGGGGTCCTCCATGTTCTTCACTTTGAATTATTTCCATCTTCATTCCTTTGTATTCATTTTGTGCATGCATGTGTCTTCATGAAACCACTACTAATTGAGATCAAATTCCTATCCAAATATATATAAATTTCCAATTAATTTTTCTTAAAGAAATATATGCACACAATGTTCGTTTTGCCCCTATATGAAGATGGATATGTGACAATTTGGAATTAATATGGATTTTGGTTAAAACAAGTTAACATACCCAATATAATCATTTATTTAATTTAAATAGAATAAATATGGTGGTAAAAATATGCACATTTATGTGCACATCACTCGATCCACGAAAATGGATTGTCAAGCTGGCAACCGAGGTGATGGTCATATTCGGCACTATCCAGGAAGGAGTAGGCTGGTTCTGTGTTGGTAGAGGTGCAATGTTTGCAGTCTTGCTACATTTTATCTAGAGTTGTACTGTATGAAAGGTAGTCCCTTACCTTGTCCTTGTATGGAATCCATTTTCCAATATGTGCCTTAGGACTTAGTTGTATACTAAATATGCTATTGAATGTAACGAATGTAACCATTCCAGCTATGTTAAATATTTATTTTAACCCTAGATATTATTATAATATCATGAGATTTCTTATAAAAATGTTTGGTTATCGTAAGGTAAAAACCCGTCCGTGTTTATGTGTGGCGTGGTCTTACGAGATACCTTTACTTTTGAAAGGTTTTATAACATTATCCATATGATTTGAGTTTCTTAGGTTGGTTTTCCAGACTAATCCAGGTGTTATCTTTTTATAATGCTCGGGTCAGACCCGAGTAGATTTTCAAATTTAGTTATGGACACTTTGGAGCTTCAAGGGACGAGCTGGATGCCTCCAAGACCTATTCACGTATTTTATTTTCCACTACATTTCTTGTTCTGTATTTATCAGCATTTGTGAGGACAGACTGCTATAACTGTCCAGGCTGATGATAGGTTAGTTACTCTAATTATTGTATGTATATTAAAGTTTCTTTTTGTAAAGATCTATTGTATATTATATATTACTCGTCACGATGTGAGAGTTTGTTTTGTCTATTTTTTCACCCAAACAATCTATCTTTCGACACTCGGATGCTTGGCACGTGATTACCACAGATGTAATAGTGTCGATTTTTGCATGTCAAAAAGGCCGGTTGTTACATGAAGTCTAAAGGGGTTATAATAGATCCAATCTAGCTTTAAATAAATTAATATTTTTATTTTGTTTCAATATATGTATTTGTTAATTAAACATGTTAACCTTTCAATTAAATGTTTTCTTGGGAATACAACAATATACATTCAAACATATAACAACATAAATTAGCTAATATAAATATGTGTGTGTCTACACACACATAGATATTGGGATTTATATATATTGTGTGTATATATACATATATACTTACATATAAATGTTACATTCTCACACGCATATCGGGAATATAAATGCCCAATGTACATATGTTTGAGTATATTGCAATATATGTATATGGTTTGTATACACATTGACAATACCACATATATATAGTTTAGAAATATATATACATACTTGTAAACCTTGTTGTCATTTGTATTTTTCATTTACATACATAAAAGGTACGAAATAATTCATATAAGGTAGACAATTAATATAAGAATAAATTAGAAGAGCAAAGATGCAAAGGTAATTTATGTTGCCATTAAATCTAATCAAACCTAAGCTAAAAGGGAAATAATCTTGTTGTGTAATTCTACTTTGCTTTTCTTCTACAACCATCATTTAAACAATTAATTTAATACTATATGGAATTTCTAACTTAATTACAGCAAACATCAAAACCATTTAAAGATAGAAGAGGTTTATGTTATATCCAAATTTGAAAAGACATAAAATTGATATAAAGAAAATTAAGAATATTACAATTTATTTTATTAAACCTAATGATATTATTGGATTTAAAACATAACTATATATTTAGGTACATATGTATATGTAAAGAACTAAAATCCAATTTTTAAAACATGAAACTGAATTAATCTAAAGCAAGTTAACGAAGTAAAATTTAGTTAATGTTGGTTTACAATTTCAAGGTATGACGAAGACTTGATTAAATTATACATACACACATATGACACACACACACACACACATAATTTCATGATCAAATCTACTAAAATTTGATCCATGATTAAAAGGAATAAGTGTGACAATGTCACGACCTGGATTTTCGACGCCCGAAAATCGACATCAATACGTCCACTGTATTACATGCCGAACAATCGAATGCCGGAAATACCAGATCGTTATGGAAAAGAAGAAAGAGGTAGAAGAAGAAAATAGAAAACAACATCAGAATCTCACAATCGTAGCGGCACAATATATAATAGATAACAACTGATTTTTATACAAAAAGAACTATTACTGTTTTATACACTACATCATCAGAGTACACACAAAACAATAGCACAATACTGGATGGTTTTAATAACTTATCCTCACAAAGCTGACTATACAGCTTACAATGCACATCGGAATATACACCAAGTACGTGTGATACGTCTCGACATCCGGCTCGTCTTCTGAGCTCCATTGCATCCTATCCTGAATCTGTAATACTCAGTCTGACCCGAGCATTATAATAAAATAACACCCAAGTCAGTCTGGAAAACCAGCGTGAGAAATCACACTCAATTGAATTATTAAAGTTTTCAAAATCCTTTGAAAATCAAAGGTATCTCGTAAGACCATGCCACAAATAAACATGTCGGGTTTTTGCTTACGATAACCAAAACATTTTATATCAAAATTCTCTAATATTATAATAGTGTCTAAGTACAAATACTTATTCAAATAGCTGAAATGCTTGCATCTCACGTTCCAACATAGTTGGGCATAATCAAAACCGTACGACGCTTATGGAGAGTGGATTCCAATTGAATAATTAGGCACTGGGGTACACTACTACAAAACAGGCCATTTGCATCGCCTTATTTGAATCGGTTGAAGTAAAAACTGATGCAAATAGAACTATTTGCATCAGTTCTATCTTAATAACCGATGCAATTGGTACGTAGAAAGAAATAGGTAATAAAAAAAATCAAATTTGCATCAATTGTCACCAACAAACGATGCAAATACGTCGATGCAAATAGTTGTAGTTGCATCGGTTTTAAAGTCAACCGATGCAACTAAATTAATCTGCATCCCTTTCGTTACGCACTTTCGTTAATTCCCGCCATCCCAGTTTTTTCTGCCGCTGCTTATTTTCCCATTCGTTTCCAGTATTTCGCCTGCTTCCAAAAAAAACCCTAGACCTTAACCAAATCCATGATTTAATCAACCGAATTCCTCTCCCATTTTCTCCTTCACCTTCTTCTCCTCTCTCTCATCTCAAACCCCAATTTCCTCTAATTAGAAGAAAAAACCCAACGAAGATAAGAGAGATATAGTTATGGGCAGATCTTTGGACCCGATAACTTTATATTTGGCAAAGCAAAGCCGGTAATAACTTAGCGGAAGGTCATTATACGGAAGGAGCGGAGTTGTTTTATTCCGTTTTGGATGTCCTTCGGAAGAAAGCTGAGAATTGTGATTGCTTGCAATGTGAGTTTCTATTACATTTCGATTATTACATTTCACTGAGAATTGTAAAAACACGGTAACTACCTTTTCTTTCAATTTTTTAAATCGAAATCAATGAAAATCAAGTGGAAAATTTGGGTCGTGTTCGATGCTCGCTTGCAGTGAGATTCGCGAGTTCAGGTGTTCGAGAGTAGTGTTGTGCTGTGAGATTCACGAGTTCAGGTGTTCAAGAGTAGTGTTGTGCTGTGAGATTCACGATTTCAGGTATTCGATGCTCGCTTGCTGTGAAAATCAAGTGGTTTTATAGTCGAATGATAAAGTGAATGAGAATAGTGAATGATAAAGAACTCAATCCAATGTTTTCATTCGAGAAAGAATTTATCCATCTGGGAATCATATTGAAAGGTTTGTTATTTACTATTTTAAAGTGAATGAGAATAGTGAATGATAAAGAACTCAATCCAATTTTATTTGTAAAACCCCTTAATCATTAAATGTTTGAATGAATTTTTTTTAGTTTATAATAATGTATATTTGTTTTGTATAACCAATTAATATGTCCTAATGCCTACTTAAAACACTAATACATGTCATTTTTGCATAGCTTTTTCACAAAATTATTTATCAGCAAGAAGGAAGTATATAATTACGAATGCCAATATATTCAAAGTTAAATTGAACATGATGCAATGATTATCCACTTGTTTGGATTCCTCCTAATATATGCAATAGGATTATTGATATTCATTGGGTGCAGAAGGAATTTGAGAAAAGAAGAGAAATAATGTGAAAGAATCGCCTTATCGGAAGAAGGGACCAACATTCGTCATTGGGCCGGTTCTGTTTCAATAGCCTCAAATAATAAGCAAATAGTAAGTCAAATATTTTAAATCATTTTTCATCCAATATACTCTTAACTATGCTGGTTAAAGAATATATGCTGAATTTTTATATTATATAAATGGATAAAGTTAAGAGGATATATATTATATCATTTTCATTTCGCTATAAGAGGAACATGTCATTGCTGCCTCGGCAACAGTGGTATACTATTGCTGTTCTGACACTAATTTACCGCTGTTGATGTGGCATTGGTATATTGCTACTGCTGTGGCATTGGTATATTGCTACTGTTGTGCCATCAGTTTATTGCTGTCATGACTGCGCCCACATACACACATACACACTCACAAACACATGTGTACATAGTAATACTTAGTCACTATTATGTCAAAAAGTGTAAAGTCTTGTATATTCACATTGTATAGTCTATAAACTCGTCAATGTAAACTCATAGCATTTTGTTGTCAAAATACAATTGTACAACGATTTAGAGGTAAATAGTATGCAAAAAGATGTATACAGTATTTAAGCTTTACTCGTGTTAATTTATTTCATACATCCTTTCCTTTAGAATCTAAACTTCATGATTTACAGTGTAAGCCACTCCCTTTGCAAGTTCATGCATCTCCCATTTCAACTTTCAATGTTAATGAGTATGTAATATAATTGCTAACCATGTATATAAATTATTAGTCGAAGATATAGAACTGAAATAAGGTTATATGACCAAGATGGAGATAGTGTTTTTCATGTTATAGAACCCCTTTCTCCAACCTGAGTACATACTCAATTTTCATTGGAAGAATTTGTTCAACGGTTAGAGGTATAAATTCTAAATATGTAGTTAATGTTGAATGTTTATGTAGTTATTTATTTTAATGCATAAATTATGTTTAAATAGGGTGTTGGATAAATTAAAGTAGTCCCCTGGTATAACTATGCCGTCCATTGTACATACACGGACCACTGATCATGTTGTGGTGCCTTCGCAAATTGCAATCTGATGTGCCAACGTCGCCATATATTGCCGATCAGCCCAATATTCCTATACAAGCCACCATACCTGCACAAGCCACATTGCTTATGCAGTCACAACAAATAAGATTTTCTTCATTTAATGGTACATTTCCTCATTTCACGGGTTGGTATATTTTACTCACAACTTTTATTATCCTTAGTGCCAGCCTTGTCGTAATTGCCGATCATATGTGGTTATTGTGTACCATGCCAACTAATTGAGTAAATAGCAGTTTACTTGATTAACTAAAAAAGCAGAGACATTTCTACTTAGACAAAAGTATGTGTTGATTAAATAGAAGTATGTGTTGTATGTGTTGATTAGTATTTAGAATAAAAGTTGTAAACATGTTTGGCCAAAGAACTCCATCTGTAGTTGCTTTTTTTTTATGTATGCTATGTCATAACTCTTACTATGTAGAGAATCTAACTTAAAATTGACAGGTTTGAAAACAGTCATATGTATTTACTTGCTGTGAACACACTAGTAACCATATGTATTTTCTTGTTGAAAGAGACATGTCCCTATACTGTTAGTATTGTTTCTCATCCATTTTTAACATAAATATATGGCACAAATTTTGTAACATGATAATCATCCACTCTGCATGTAAACACTTTCATAGCTTATAGACTAGCTTTCATACTTAAATTTAATTAATCTGCAAGTAAAGTATAAGTTTATCCTTCTTTTAGTTCCCAGTATATAACGTGAATGAATCCTGTAATGGTTTGTATATAAAGATAGACCTCAAGAGCAAGATATTATTAATCATCCAACCATGTTCATAATTATAAAAGAGCATACTATTTGATTTCCATCACAATACATTTCCCCATTCATCTGCCTGTGGGTGCAAAAAGTTCAAGTCTCTGCAATGGACATGGTAAAGTAATTTCCTTAATTTAAATAGAGACAGTAGCCATGTGCGTGAGAATAGCAATTTTTAGTTTCCTACAATCTTTTGGTTCCATCTTTCTTTTATATTTTTGTTTACAAGTTGAATGAGTAGAATACAATTTTGTTCAGAGAGCATGACTCCGTTCCATGATTTGATGGTTTAAGACTTAGTATTATATACATAATTCATGCATACATCAATTTCACAACTTTTGAATAACATGGAACCGATCTTATTTTTATCAAACCTCTCCAAAACTTGTTATGTGTGAGAAGCAGTCATGGCTAATGTATGGAATCTACATAAAACTCAGAATTTGCTTTAAAAGGTAGTAAAGGAAATATCAACTGAAATGTTCTCTGAAAATGAAATAAAATCAAGGTGGATAATACATATTGGAGAGTGTTATGCTAATAACGTTGTATT
The DNA here is from genome assembly GCA_030737815.1 of Allium fistulosum. NCBI lineage: Eukaryota > Viridiplantae > Streptophyta > Magnoliopsida > Asparagales > Amaryllidaceae > Allium > Allium fistulosum. The sequence continues at coordinate 479,612,922 of CM060904.1, forward strand.
TGAAAGAAACATGACAATAGTGTTTGGTTCTGGAATGAGTATAAGTGAACATAGTACAGGAACCCAACATCAATTATGTTGAATACATGGACTGGAAAGGGAGGAGTATTCAACCTCATGAACATGGTGGAATAAAAGCAACAGCCATCATTTGTGGTAAGTGATTTAAAAATCCATATTGATTGTCATTTGTATATACCGTATGCTTTAGAAAATTATGAAGCCTTTCCTGTGAATTTTCTGATGTATTTGACTATAATTTCCAGCCTGGAAACTTCAACAAAAGTAAAAGGCATGATAGGGCAGTTGTATTAAAGGAGATGTAGATTCTCACCTATTCATTTCAGTACACCATAGTCATAATTTGAATATGATCCATTAATTCAGGTTTTTTTAATATTGATTGTTGGATCAGGTTAAGTTTTCTTGGGTTGCAGTGATATGCATCCAGTCAATCAAAGTATACTATGACATACAGATTCCTAGAAAAAAATTGAAATACAAGAAATTTACCGACTATAATTTTTATTCTTTCTGACCTGGGATTCACCTTTGTTGAAGTTGAATCCGATCTAAATGTACAACAACTTTCCTTCAACGAAATCATAGACGTTGTCTCCTTTTCTAAACTTGTACCTACAGTCGATGTCAGTGTTTTACCATTTCATGTGCTCGCTGTTCAGGTACAGAATCATTCATATATAAAAGTAAACTATGTTTACATGTTCATAACATGAATATGAATATAATATGTACAGGCAACACGGTTCAAAGGACGAGGAATGGCAATAGGGTATTCAATCCATCACATGGCAGTAGACGAAAATGCCACAACCAAATTCGTCCGCGCCTGGTCCAGCGCTTGTAAAGCAAAAATGAATGGCATGGAGCTACCAAACAAATGTTCTCTTCTTTCTTTGACATATGACACAAGAGTGATAGAACATCCAAAAGGAGAGCAAATCAAAAAGGCCATTCTTTTCAGTAGTGCACCATTGAATATGTCGGTTTGTACAAAGGGTTTGAATATGTCAGTTTGAATATGGAAGTAGGCAGCAACAGGTTTTAAAGATGATGTTGGTTGAATAGGCCGTGTCAGTTTGTATAGAGGGAAGATGATGTAAGTGGTTAGTGTGGGTTTCTGGTGCAGTGTTGTGGTTATGTTAGGTTGTTGCAAGTTGCGGCAAGAGGTGGTAGTATGTATTGATTGGCAAATGGTTGACTGAAGTAGCAAACTGTGGGTAATTGCTGTGGTTGAATGAAGTTGAGTGATGTTGTTTGTATCAGTGGTGATGATTTGTTGGTTGAGGCTAAAGGCAGTAAATGTTGAAGGCAATGGTGTTTGATTGTGTGATTTTGGAGTCGCACTGTTGTGAGGAGAATGGAGATCAGTGGGGAGTTAATGGTAGTTGATGTTTGTAGAGGGTTGATGGTTGGGTCTGCGATCAGGTGGGTTTTTGCAAGTGATAGTTTTAGGATGAAATTTGGTAGGAGAACAGTAGGGGAGAATGTTAATGATGCAATTTTTCATTCTTTTGTAGAATTATTAAATCCGATTATGTATTTGCCATCAAATTTAATTTTGAATGATTGTAATATTGCATGCAATAATTATTTGTTATAATCAATAATATATATAATCTATTTGAGTATTGTAATAATGGTTTCTGAGAATGGATTTTTTGCATCAGGTATAAATAGCTGATGCAATAGAGGGATTAGTTTGCATCGATTGTTATAAAAAACCGATGCAATAGAGGGATTAGTTTGCATTGGTTTTCAATAACAACCTATGCAATAAGTTTCTTTGTTGCATCGGTTTTCATTACAACCGATGCAACATGGAGGCTGTGTCCAAACAACCAACCATGATATTTTGCATCAGTTGTTAGTAACAACCGATGCAAAAAAGGATCTTTTTGCATCGGTTTCAGAACTGATGCAAAAGTGTTAAGCTTGTTGCATCGGTTGGATATGCATCGGTTGCTGAACTGATGCAAAAGGGGGGTAAACAACCGATGCAAATGGCATGTTTTGTAGTAGTGGTACCATCTGTCACGGTACCTGTCTAGAAACACCATACCGAGGACCACTCCGGGATCCCCTGCAACACAAGACCGGACTACCCCTTACTGGATAGCCCGAATAAGATCACCCCGCGGTTGGGATCAGCAACTGCCCACACAGCCGAAATAAAAGGGACTCTAGATAGGGGTAACCATACCCTACTTGGAAGCTACCCACTTAGACTTGCTGCATATCCCTTGATTTTCAGTCATTCCCGGTTGATGAAGCTCGAGGCTAAGCGTTACCTTTTTAGGACATTCCCTTAGAATGCTCATTGTCCTCCAATGACAATGTTTTGATAGCATTCATCCATACAAGTCCGTTCCCGGTCCGAACGGAACCGCAGGCACTACTCCTACTACATCCATTTTGGAATCACCCACAGGATTAGTAGCGATTAGCTCTTGCACTTCACTGCTCCATCTTCGACTCCAAGCTCTTGTCTTCATCACGAAAACGTACTCGTTGGATCGAAGTGGTTTTCGAATTGCAAATCCGATCCCGATCTCTTAGAAACAACGTTCGTTATTTCCGGTAAACTCAACCCTGGTTCTTTAGGAAATAAACAGAAGAAAATAAGATCGAAGTTCACCTCCTAACCGTTTTGTGGACGGATTTCCTTATAAACGTCCTAGAAGAACAAACGAGTTTATACGTACAGTATAGCACCTCGAACGGTAACTGTACCATATAATTCCTGTACCTCTTCTAGATATTTCCAAAGTTATATCTGGGTCCAGATTTTTGATAGTCGGTTATTTATCTATCAAATTAACAATCAATTCAACCAAATATCCATTTTCCACTAAAAACACTTATATCTCCTTTAAATTGGATTTCAAATACATAAATCTCTTTATCCAAAAATATACGCCTAAAAATATGTAAAATAAAGCTACTTAATCACTTTATTCAAATAATACTTATGAAATTCTATAATAATTCTCCAAGTAAAAACTTTAGCCAAAAACTACTTTTAAGATAAAAGCTATTTTATAAAATATAAATATTTAATAATTATCCATTTAAAATCCTAATACAAATTTAACCTTTAAAAATAATTAACTATTTTAACTAACTTAATTAATATTTACTTAAAAAAATTTAAACCATTGAATAATACATTTTTATAAAATATTCTTTTAAACACCTTTGATTTACTAATTTATACTTAAAAATCTTTCTTTGAAAATACACTTAACTTTCCAGAAAAATACATTTCCACTTTAATAAAACCGGCCTTGTCATTTATAAATCCTTCTCGATTTACTTCCAGTTTTAATTTACGTTCCAATCTCGTAAATTTTTCTTTCTCGCATTTTCTAAAAATAAACCACCATTTATTTTTAAAAACAATTTACCATCTCCTTATAAATTCCCACCGTGAATTTACAATCTCAAATATCCACTGATATTTTTACTTCACTTTATATTATAAACCTCGTTTATAAACAGTCTCATTTCCAGTTTCACCACACTTAACCGATTTTTAAATCGATTTCCAAAATTGAACTCCATTTTTAAAATAAATTTCCCAATACATTCCAAAATCCACTAATTTCAGATCTTACTGCCTTTATATGATTTAAAAAGCTTGATTTAAATCTAAAACATTAATTCCACATTTTATTTTTTCAAATTCCCTCTTTATTTTCCTCAAATCTATTTTAAATCTCGGATTTAAAAATACCTACTTTTATACTTAACAAATCACTTAAGTCCCATTATTAAATACTTTTATTCGATATCCCAAAAATCTTTATCTTTCCATACTTAGAAATTATTGAGTACAATTTTAAAATCAAACTTTTTATTTTTCCCAAATTCATTACTTTTAAATTTATCCATCCTTACTATAAATCTCTTACTTTACAATCCCCCTTTTTATTTCCTTTAAAAAAATTCAATATTTATTTTTCTGATGTTTTAAAATGCCAAAAATATATCCAGCAATGTCATAGCATCCAATAAATTTAATTTTCCAACATAATCTATCATAGATTTTTCAACATTTCATATATCACTGAAATGAAAATAAGTTCAACATTTTTGAGGAATCCAGTTGGATCCCTCCAACCTGTTTCCCTGCATCCATAGATGTTAGCACAATATAAAAATGCCAATCCCACTTCGAGGGGGATATCGCGGTATATAGGGTCATCCGCTATTATGTGGGGCGCATAGGGTCTCATCCGCTATATAATGCGGGACTATCAATCACTCCAATATATATATACTACTATATATATAATATCACATCCAGACTGATAATAATTATCACATTCAATCAATCAACCAATAATTTAATTTTAACTATTTAGATTAACCGATAATCCAATTTGAGTGAGATTAACTCACCTTTATTTTTGTTTGCGATCCACTTCAATCACGACTTGATTTTCACGATCTTTGACCTCGCATAAAACAATTTTACGAATTCGTAAATATACGATTTATAATACGATTTATATATCCTAATCACCATTATATATATATATTATAAAATTGACCAGGAAGTTAAAGTATATTTTTTTTCTTTTTTCTTAGTCTATATATATACTAAACTCAGTTTGTATCTGATAAGTGAAATAATATACCTTGTTGTTTTATATATATAGCCGATTAAATTTAAAACAAAACTGTTTTATACCTTGTTGTTAATTTCTGATAAGTGAAATAATAATCAATTAACTTACAAGTTTAACCTTAAGTAACATTAAATTAAAAACGTTTGAAATTAAATTATCTTAACGTGCTGGAAACAAAAATCAATGAGTTCTGCACTCAAGCTCTAAACGAGATTACGTCCCTACTGAACATCTCCACTGCGCCGACCATCGAGTGCCACTGCACTGCCACCATCGAGGCCGACCCCCACCAGCCTTGATTGACATGATTGCCACCTCCAACGACCACCGCGTCTCGCCCAGCCCACAATAAACGCGACCTGCCGCTGAGCAAAACGCGATACCAAAGGCATCGCACCTCCCCCTCGACGCGCCGTAACCTTCCTTTCCCCCACGCGTTCGAGCCACCGCCCCCAAATGCAAGCGCACAACTCTGACAGCGAGCCATGCGTTCCTGAATGTGAGCGCCTCGATTTCACTTCGACTAGCTGACCTCGAGCCGATGAATATTTTCCCTTTTTTTTTCGTTCGTTGATTTTGAAAAGTAGAGGAGGGAATCGAGCAGAGGAAAAGAGGGTGAGGGGAGAATGAAAATCAAGGGTCCACCTTGTTCGATTTGAAGATTTAAAAGGGGGAAGACATATACGCGACATAACATATACATATTTTCTCTGAGCTTTCGTTTCTAGTTTTCAAATTTTTGCTTTCGGTCGTTCAATTTAAATCAATGGAGGGAGATGGGAAAAGGAGAAAGGAATGGTGGGTTGCGTGTTGAATATGCCTTGAGTGTAGGAGTGGGTGTACAGTGTTTTGGAGGTGAAATGAAAAGTTCTGATGTGAATGGAATTCTGACCAGTCAACAAATATATATATATATATATATATATATATATATATATATATAAAATTTTAAACTCTTGAAATCGTAACTTAAAATCTTGACCTCCTATCGAGGCATGCCGCTAGGCGTTTATAATGTTATACCCTTATTCCGAATGCAATGGAAAAGGTTTCGAGTCCTAATTCGATCGTATGGAGAAGATAGCTTTTTGGACCCAATTATAATATTGAAATTTCGATATAAATTTCAGCGCGTTTACATACCGTACGATCGCACGACCACTCCAAACACTACGAAATTTGAAATCCAATAATAATACACTATTATGGATCCAATAGAACTGGTTTCGTCGAATTCCGAGACTGTGCCTCGAAAGGCTATTTTTAAATATCAATTTAACGATATATTTTCAAAACTGAACAAATCACCATAAAATTCAATTTTAAAACTTTTATTATCTTCAGTATTATCAATATAAATTTTATAAGCCTTCAAATTATTTTTAACAAGCTTAAAACTCAAGATTCAATATTTTCCTCAATTTCTAATAATTTATTTCAATAATTTAATTATCCAATAAATGGTTATATTTGAAATTCAATTTAAAAATTAACTTTTAAATATTTGAAATCGATTAAATATTCCAATTTCAAATATCCAAAATCTCGGGTAGTTACAGACAAAAAGAGTAGTTTATTAAAACAAAGAAGATTTACAACAACACACAATTGGACAATTGACAAGAGGATTTGTTTTAGATCTCAAATGAAATATAACATAAATTACTCGGTTAGACAAATCATTAACCAATTATATAAAAATAGTCCAACAAATCAATTCATAATACTTATTTGTTTCAAATCTAATTAAATCATGAACATGCAAAAGCATGCACAAACAGAACTCACGTCAATCATGGTACTCGGAATTATTTTAAAATTGATTTTAATAAGTGGCTACAATTTACATATATGTGAAGACTTTATTTTAAACATCATGAATGAATTATAAACTTGCCCGATAAACCTTGCTCTTTATCACACCATGATTTGTAGCTTGTCCTCAGATTTTAGGTCAATCAGCATCCTACTTTGCAAGAGAAGGATGAACTACCTTTCTTTAATTTAATTTGATATTGATTCGAATATGTTTTGATATTTTTTTTGGAATATACTTCAGCCATGAGTGATAGAGATGAGAAAGAATAGTAATGTTCTCTTAAAGAAAACCAAACGAGGAGACTTTACTTTAATAGAATAAAAGGAACCTTTCTCATTTTCCTTATCAAAACTTCCTTCTTTAATTCCTTTTTAAATTTCAATGAATTCAATTAATTGATGTCCTCCTCTCACCATTATATGGCTTGTCCAATCACGTTCTTAATGCGCAAATTTTCCAAATAAAAGCTTTTATATAACTATTTTACTTAAACCTTGTTTAAAATTATACCGATATCATATATCGATAAGTGCAAATATAACTTATATATATGCATTTAAATAATTACCAATAACATTCAAAACATCAAGTAAATTAACAATAATTAATATTTCATAAATATCAATTAATTTAATCAATTTATAACATTTTACAAATTAATCAAATCATGTGGTCTTTGGAGAAATCACAAATGTGGTTGTGCGACTAAGAGGTGTGAATTCGATCAATTAATATTGAACAATTCAGATATCAACATTCACACGTCATCTTAGCTAGTGTTACAGCAGTTGAACCAAATTCATAGCTTATAGTTCTTTTTAGTAAAATCAAATTTCATAAACACTTAAGCAGTGCCTTTGAGTGATGATATTTACACCAATTCTCTTTGTCAAAATTATATTACATTAGGACTTATGGAATTTGGTTTTGGTCAAAATTTTAACATTGTCCACATTCAACTTTGTAATTTCAAAAACAAAATCCTTGGTTCAATAATAAAAATAATTATTAATCGTACCGCTCTAGCCAAAGACCTTGGTTTTGAGTTGACTACAATTGACTGTGATACAAACCCCATATAACCAAGGAGACGAATTCTCTATTAAATGGTGTTTCACTTTCAATGCTTCAACTCAGAACCAACTATAATCATTCAATGGATGCTATGCCATGGTTTAACTATAATCAAAGTGCCGTTGTCCACATTGAAGTTCCATAGTATTCTCAAATCAAGGGAACTGTGTAACATCGTCACTTTGAGATTGTCTGTTTGACCTTAGTTATATTAACTAATATAGAACTCTCGAGTGAGTCATTCCATAGTTATCTAATGGCTATCAGTACGTAACCCCTTATCACCCCAATAGCCATGAGTAATACAGTGCCCAACGTTTGGAGAGCATTACCGTAACATCCTGGAAAAATATAAATAACTTCAAATATAGGGATTATTTAGATATTTGAATTATGCATTAGATATAATTAAATGAATTTAATAGCCTTATTTGACTACTTTTAATTAGTAAATAATAACGGTGAACTCATTTTCACACCTTCCTCCTTACCTAATTCCTCCCCAATCAACGTCATAGTTGAACCCTAGTTCGGCTATTAAAGGTCGAACTCCACCAAACGATGTTGTACACTACAACACACACATGGATTTAAAGTTTTTGGCGATACAATCCCAGCGGATCTAATTTTGTGACTTTTAATGAAACAAATCTTTTGATTTTGAATTTTGAAAGGAGAGGGTTAGATTTTCTTTTTAACAGGAAATGAAAGAAGAGGGAAAAAGAAAAGCAAGAGGAAGTCGAAGTATGCGTAATGAATAGGTAGCTATGGAACACTTTGAAATACATATACATATATGTGATTTACAAGGGACTTTTGTAGATAGACCCCAAGGGGTTTCTCACAAATGTTGATTTACTTATATTCTTATGTTGCTTATATTGATGTTTGGCTGAAATATTTATGACATATTATTTGATTTGTGTAAGTGTCGTTATAGCGATTATCGTTATACTGTCACTTATGAAATATCATCTCCTTGAACCTTTGTGTGTGATGAACTTGTTCTTGTATTTTTACAAAATAAATATTTGGTCGTGTTTTTTGCACTTTGAAAGTTGTTTAAACTATATTTTCAAGTATTTTTGAGAATTTTGAAATAAAGAATAAGTGTTGTTTAAAATTCGTAAAAGGAGTTATAAATTTGATTAATTATCTTACGGATAATTAATGTTCCTTTGAATTTATAAAAAAGATTATAAATTTGATTAATTTTCTTTTGGGATAATTAATATGGTTCTAAACTTGATTATTCTTCTTCAATCCTTTTAGTGAACTTTTCTAACATACATTAAGTGTTTTAAAATTATTTGAAATTTTTATATATTTTAAACAATTTAATATAAATTATTGAAGAAGAAGTTTTATACGAAAAGGAAATGGTTTGAGATTTTAATATAATTTAGACTTGAGATGTAACACCCCATATTTTTAGTAACATTATTGGAACATTTAATTAGGTAAATTAAATAAAATAATGTAAAATGGTTAATTAGTTGAGATTTGTGATTAGTAAGGGTAGCCGTGCCATATACAAATGAACTAAAGAATTAAAATGTTAAGGCAAATAGATAAGGGGCAATATAAGAATATTACACATCTTTATAACCTAAATCCTTCACCCCATCATTCACACGTTCATTTCTATATTCACAAGATAAAAACAAACTTGAGGTCGGCCACCATTAAGGGAAGAAAAGAAAAGATAAGCAAGATTTCAAAGGAAAAGCTTATGCAACTTAATCAAGGTCAAATATCAAATCCTTAATCTCAAAGCTAAGGTGAATAATGACTACATCTCATGTTTTCTATTGTTTTGGTTTATGATCAAATCCGAATTATTTTGCAATGTTATTTGTCATGTTTTGAATGATAAAATGGATATATATGCTTGTTGATGATTTATGATAATTCATATAGGTTTTTTGATATGTTTTGATGTGAAAACCCTATTAAATGACATCCAAATGCCTTGCGATTTTAGATTAGATCAGAAATGATATTTTAGAGATGGCTTTCAATTTTCATAATTTTCCAAATTAATGTGGATTTTATATTAATTTTCTAGTGAAGACAATGATTAATTGGGTTTAAAATTATTTACGGCTAAATAATATTTGTTTTGGGCTGAAATTTATATATGTTGGAAAACATATTAAAAATGATTTATAGGAATTTTTTTAGATTCCTAAGTGTTTTAGTGAATATATAAAATAATTTAAGGTATGTGACTTAAATGTTTTATATATTTATAAAAGGAGAATGGGTATTTTGTAAATTTTTTAAATGGTTACTGTAACAACCCGGGATTTCATAACAGTTGATTACCGTCAAATGACGATTTAATTTGTTACGTCATTTGTTGGACAATTGCAATTGGAATTTCATTCGAGTTGAAATTCATTTATAAAAATTGTCAAGTGTTTTTATCAGTGGTAAATTCTTTTAAAAAAATGGTTAGAAGAAATTATGGGCTGTGAAAATTTAAATTGTGGCCCATACTTGATGCCGTGATGTTTATCTACCTTTTTCCTTTGTATTCGTTCACTCGTGAAAACCGATCCCCCTTAGTCATTTTGAAACCCTAAACAAAAAAAAATCACGAAAAGGAAAAAGAAAAAAAAAGAAGAAAAATGGTGGCGGCTCTCGTTTTTTTTGTTCGCTCCTCCCCACTATTCACTGTCAAGATCCATAATCAAAGTGAGAAGTTAAGCAAAGGCAGCTTCGTTCTTCTTGGCGATAGGGCTTCGAGAATTGGAAGTCGCGGCCACGATTACTCGAGCGATGGTTTCTACTCTTCAAGCCTGCTCGAAAAAGAAGGTGAGTAGCCCTCACATCTAATTCAACTACATACTTCGATTGTGATTTCGTTGGTGTTGGTTTTGAACTATTCGTTCTCCTTTGTCATCACTGTCTCGATTTTGAGTTTTTTTGGCAAGACATTGATTTCAGTTGTCTGTGGCTATTTATTTTGTTCGAAGTTGTCAGTTCGACTGAGGACGTGATTTCTATCTACCACGAATTATCGGCCTGTGACTTTAATTGTTCGATTATATTTTTTTGCGCTTCAATCATGGTACCGTTTCGTGTTACTTTGACAGTGAACTTTGTTTGACTGGGATGTTAGATTTACACTGGAACTTGCAACATATTTATACAGTGTTTGTTTTATGGCACTGTTTGGTTTTCGTGGTCACCTCGGTTTCACCTGACTTCAGTTATTTGATTTCGTTCGGGCGAGATTGATTTTGTAGTTGTCGGCACTTTCTTGTCTTGTTCTTGATTGAAATACTAGTACTGTCCAGTTTTACTATGTTGTAATCTTGTTGTATCTGCAGTTTTGTTACAGGCTGTTCTTGTATTCATGAGTGCATCACTTGTTGCGCACTTCATATTTGCACTGTTTCTGTAGTGGTGTAGTATATATCCACTATCTTCTTGAACTTGTTTCATCAGTGATGTTCTGTACATCCTACTATTCTCACTTTCCATTCTCGTTTGCATATGGCTGCTGCCTTGATCCCCGGTCTTGGCTCATGTAGTCTTGACTTCGAGTACTTATGTGTATGTGCACTCGTATCTGGTGCATGTGCTATGTCCATTCGAGTTGTCCTTCTTTTGTTGCCTGCACTATGATACAGTGTAGCCTTTGAATTATCACTTCATGTTACATCTGTTAGGTGTAATAGTATTGAACTACTTTATGTTCATATACATTTCCTGTTGAGTTTGCTCCATCCAGTTTCATGCATACTTGACACTGCAGTTTCTTCACTTGGTTCCTACTTATATACCACTACATGTTGTTTATGTTACCCGGATTTATGTGCATGTGTCTTTGAACATATGCGTTTGTGGCTGCACTTCATTTATCAGTGCAGTACTCACCTCTCTTGTTATTCCTTGAGTTGAACCCGATTTCGGGGTTTGACCTTGCGATCATTGTGACTTTCATTGAGCTTTTGTGTATCTCCTGCGATAGTGGCGAGGCAGTACACGCGTGCGTGCACTGCAGCCCTATCAGAATTGACAGTTTTAAATTGACGTTTCAATTGTTTAAATTGCTTTGGATTTCTGTTTTGTGGATTAACACTGTTTAGTGTTATATCTACCGTTATCCGGTTCTCTTATCGAGAAGTTGGATATACGAGATTTCTGAGACTGTCATCTATTTGATATTTGATTAATATTGCTTCTGTGCATTAATAACTGAGTTTGAATTAGACTGACCTGGGTATTATTTTCTTTTGAATGTAATACTCGGGTCAGACCCGAGTTATTTCAGGTTGTAGATTTTCTTCTTTGAGTTGCTGTTCAGGATATGAAGACTTTTCACATCTTCTGAAGTTGTCAATGTCATTTTGTAGTAGTCATGTCATTGTATAGAACGATATGTATTCATGTATATTAGTTGATAATGTACTTGTATATATATCTTCTAGAGTCGACAGTTGTAGTTGTATCATATGTATCGTGTCAACTATGTATTAACTGACATCAGTTATATATATATGAGACTTTCGTTTTTATCTGTGTTTCGCATTCATATTATTTGTGTTATTGTTATATCTAATGTCCTAAACTATTATGAACTATCGTAGTTTGTTTTATACTGATAATTGGATATGTCGATGGGAGTAAACAAATAATAGATGAAAAATAAAAAGTATATACCACTCCTATCGAGATAACCAATATTAGTGTAAGGCCAATTACGGATGGTCGCTCCTATCCAGCCTTATTCTTCGTAATAATAGACAGTATTTCTTTTAATACTCTTTGTTATTATGAGTATAGAGGTGGGGCGTCACAGTTGGTATCAGAGCTTGGGGTTTATGGACATAATATAAAACATAACTTGGATGGAACATATGTTACAACTATTGGTCGATGTTTTATTGTGATTGGAGTCAAAACTAAAGTTTTGAAATTTTGATGCAAGTTTTTAAATATCATTATTTAAAAATAATAGTGAAATTGTGTTCTGATGATTTGATTGATTTGTGTTCTGTTTATTAGAGTGCGCAGCGGAAACAGTGAAACTGTCTTCGTTGAGTACAACTGATAATCTTTTTGATTTAAAAATCAAAATACGAAATTAATATGAATTTCATTTGTTGTTTACATAGCTGTAATTATTTTATTTCTTTGAGAACTTCGAATCCGAATTGAGGATTCGAAGAAATTGCAGATATGTGATTTTTGTTGAAATTTCCGCTGGCTTTCTTTTGTACTAATCATCTATTGATTAGATTTTTGCTGTTTTAAATTATCTTCATTGAAGATACATTTGAATGATTCTTTGTTCATTTTGTAGTACGTGCAAAAATTTAAATTGCACGTTATTGCATTTATTTTACGTTGAACCGATGCTTGGTTATGAAACGTATTTTGTTGCCGTTATTTTTACAACGGAATTTTACACCAATACTATATTTTGAAGTACGGTGTTTTGTGGCATTTTGATGAATGAGAATTCACTGACATTACATTTTGATGTAGATTGTTTTGATGTGATTTTGATGTTTTAAAACTACTGTCGCTTTGGCTTCCGTAACCGTCAAATTTTAAAAGTGGATTTTCAAGCGGTTATTCCGCAATGCTAATTTGTAACCGTTTTTACGGTATTTTGAGAAGTACAATTTCCTTATCGAAATTGTTACTGATTTGCTGTTTTAATCACGTGATTGGAAAATTGTTTTAAAATGAAAATTGTTTTATAAAATTGTAACAGTTTGCATTTTCAAAAGAATGAGAAAGCGACTTAAACGATTCACCAAAATCGAGGATTATGACCCCTTTCTTTTACTGTTTCGCTTAACTCCGGACTTGTCCAGTTGAGAAGGTGAATTGTTATTTTTACAAAATAAATAAAATTGTTTTCAGAATTTAACAGTTTACGCTTTCAAAAGAATGAGGAAGCGATTTAAACGTTTCAGCAAAATCAAGGACTATGACCCCTTTCTTTTACTGATTCGCTTAATTCCGGACTTGTCCGTTTGAGAATGTAAAGTGTATTTTTACAAAATACACAATTTTGCACTTTCAAGGAAACGATGAAGTGATTTAAACGATTTAGCAAAAGTGCGGTGTATGGAACCACACTTTTACTATTTCGGTTAATTCCGGACTCGTTAATTAAAATATCTGTCGTTTTGATGATTTTGATGATTTTACACTTTCAAGGAAACGATGAAGAGAATTAAACAATTTAGTAAAACTCGTGGTTATGGGACATGTGCGTTTGCTATTTTGGTTAATTCCGGACTCGTTAATTGAAACATTTTGATGCTTTCGTGTGCTTTCGAGCCACTATGAGGACCTTCGGGTCATATGTTGGACCTTCGGGTCATTTGTTGGGCTTTCGGGCCACTCTGCGGACCTTCGGGTCAAATACCAGTACTAGACCTTCGGGTCACTCTGCGGACCTTCGGGTCAATCTGATGGGCGCCAAAATTATGTTTAGTACTTGGTAGGCTTCGGCCACTCTGAGATGCACGTGCGGCGAATTAAAAACTCGCCATCTGATGGGATCGATCCAAGCTTTTATGTTGATTTTCTAGTCTTCTTAATTGATTTCTAGATATTTGTTGCTTCCAATTATCTGCAGGTAATTGGATATTTGTTGATATGAGTTCTGATTATCGTTTTTGATAATCGGATATTTGTTGTTTCTAATTATCGCTTGTGATAATTGGATATTTGTTGATATGAGTTCTGATTATCGTTTTTGATAATCGGATATTTGTTGTTTCTAATTATCGCTTGTGATAATTGGATATTTGTTGATATGAGTTCTGATTATCGTTTTTGATAATCGGATATTTGTTGTTTCTAATTATCGCTTGTGATAATTGGATATTTGTTGATATGAGTTTTGATTATCGTTTTTGATAATCAGATATTTGTTGTTTTTAATTATCGCTTTAGATAATTAAATATTTGCTGATTTGAGATTTAATTATCGCTTTAGATAATTAAATATTTGCTGATTTGAGATTTAATTATCGCTTTAGATAATTAAATATTTGCTGATTTGAGATTTAATTATCGCTTTAGATAATTAAATATTTGCTGATTTGAGATTTAATTATCGCTTTTGATAATTAAATATTTGCTGATTTGAGATTTAATTATCGCTTTAGATAATTAAATATTTGCTGATTTGAGATTTAATTATCGCTTTAGATAATTAAATATTTGCTGATCTGAGATTTAATTATCGCTTGAGATAATTAAATATTTGTTGATTTTAGATTTAATTATCGCTTCAGATAATTAAATAATTGTTGATTTGAGATTTAATTATCGCTTGAGATAATTAAATATTTGTTGATTTGAGATTTAATTATCGCTTGAGGTAATTAAATATTTGCTGAATTTGAAATTTGATTATCGTTTGTGATAATCGAATATATGTTGATTTGAGAAATTTGATTATCGTTTTTGATAATTGAATATTTGTTTTCTGACTATCGTTTGAGATAATCAGATATTTGATTTATCTTCTGATTATCGTTTGAGATAAGTAAATATTTGAGATTTTTGAGATTTGAGCTTCGTCTTTTTCTCTGGAGATTCAGGTGAGTAATTTGATTTACTCACATTCGATTCGTGCTCTGTATGGGATTTCTGCTCTGTTTTTCCTTCTCTTTTAGTTGCTGGAACTCGATTGTTCTTGCTTTTGTTAGTCGTCTGATTTTGATCCCTGATTCCCACGATGTTGATTCTTTTGATTTGAAGCAGTCGAACCTTTTGATTTCATATCTAGTACTTCCCCTGCTGACATTTGCTTTGCTTATGCACTCGTCATTGCCTTGCTCTTTTGGTTGTTACCTTTTGTCCATTTATTCCTTATAATTGCGAGGACGCAATTCCTTTAAGGAGGGGAGTCTGTAACAACCCGGGATTTCATAACAGTTGATTACCGTCAAATGACGATTTAATTTGTTACGTCATTTGTTGGACAATTGCAATTGGAATTTCATTTGAGTTGAAATTCGTTTATAAAAATTGTCAAGTGTTTTTATCAGTGGTAAATTCTTTTAAAAAAATGGTTAGAAGAAATTATGGGCTGTGAAAATTTAAATTGTGGCCCATACTTGATGCCGTGATGTTTATCTACCTTTTTCCTTTGTATTCGTTCACTCGTGAAAACCGATCCCCCTTAGTCATTTTGAAACCCTAAACAAAAAAAAATCACGAAAAGGAAAAAGAAAAAAAAAGAAGAAAAATGGTGGCGGCTCTCGTTTTTTTTGTTCGCTCCTCCCCACTATTCACTGTCAAGATCCATAATCAAAGTGAGAAGTTAAGCAAAGGCAGCTTCGTTCTTCTTGGCGATAGGGCTTCGAGAATTGGAAGTCGCGGCCACGATTACTCGAGCGATGGTTTCTACTCTTCAAGCCTGCTCGAAAAAGAAGGTGAGTAGCCCTCACATCTAATTCAACTACATACTTCGATTGTGATTTCGTTGGTGTTGGTTTTGAACTATTCGTTCTCCTTTGTCATCACTGTCTCGATTTTGAGTTTTTTTGGCAAGACATTGATTTCAGTTGTCTGTGGCTATTTATTTTGTTCGAAGTTGTCAGTTCGACTGAGGACGTGATTTCTATCTACCACGAATTATCGGCCTGTGACTTTAATTGTTCGATTATATTTTTTTGCGCTTCAATCATGGTACCGTTTCGTGTTACTTTGACAGTGAACTTTGTTTGACTGGGATGTTAGATTTACACTGGAACTTGCAACATATTTATACAGTGTTTGTTTTATGGCACTGTTTGGTTTTCGTGGTCACCTCGGTTTCACCTGACTTCAGTTATTTGATTTCGTTCGGGCGAGATTGATTTTGTAGTTGTCGGCACTTTCTTGTCTTGTTCTTGATTGAAATACTAGTACTGTCCAGTTTTACTGTGTTGTAATCTTGTTGTATCTGCAGTTTTGTTACAGGCTGTTCTTGTATTCATGAGTGCATCACTTGTTGCGCACTTCATATTTGCACTGTTTCTGTAGTGGTGTAGTATATATCCACTATTTTCTTGAACTTGTTTCATCAGTGATGTTCTGTACATCCTACTATTCTCACTTGCCATTCTCGTTTGCATATGGCTGCTGCCTTGATCCCCGGTCTTGGCTCATGTAGTCTTGACTTCGAGTACTTATGTGTATGTGCACTCGTATCTGGTGCATGTGCTATGTCCATTCGAGTTGTCCTTCTTTTGTTGCCTGCACTATGATACAGTGTAGCCTTTGAATTATCACTTCATGTTACATCTGTTAGGTGTAATAGTATTGAACTACTTTATGTTCATATACATTTCCTGTTGAGTTTGCTCCATCCAGTTTCATGCATACTTGACACTGCAGTTTCTTCACTTGGTTCCTACTTATATACCACTACATGTTGTTTATGTTACCCGGATTTATGTGCATGTGTCTTTGAACATATGCGTTTGTGGCTGCACTTCATTTATCAGTGCAGTACTCACCTCTCTTGTTATTCCTTGAGTTGAACCCGATTTCGGGGTTTGACCTTGCGATCATTGTGACTTTCATTGAGCTTTTGTGTATCTCCTGCGATAGTGGCGAGGCAGTACACGCGTGCGTGCACTGTAGCCCTATCAGAATTGACAGTTTTAAATTGACGTTTCAATTGTTTAAATTGCTTTGGATTTCTGTTTTGTGGATTAACACTGTTTAGTGTTATATCTACCGTTATCCGGTTCTCTTATCGAGAAGTTGGATATACGAGATTTCTGAGACTGTCATCTATTTGATATTTGATTAATATTGCTTCTGTGCATTAATAACTGAGTTTGAATTAGACTGACCTGGGTATTATTTTCTTTTGAATGTAATACTCGGGTCAGACCCGAGTTATTTCAGGTTGTAGATTTTCTTCTTTGAGTTGCTGTTCAGGATATGAAGACTTTTCACATGTTCTGAAGTTGTCAATGTCATTTTGTAGTAGTCGTGTCATTGTATAGAACGATATGTATTCATGTATATTAGTTGATAATGTACTTGTATATATATCTTCTAGAGTCGACAGTTGTAGTTGTATCATATGTATCGTGTCAACTATGTATTAACTAACATCAGTTATATATATATGAGACTTTCGTTTTTATCTGTGTTCCACATTCATATTATCTGTGTTATTGTTATATCTAATGTCCTAAACTATTATGAACTATTGTAGTTTGTTTTATACTGATAATTGGATATGTCGATGGGAGTAAACAAATAATAGATGAAAAATAAAAAGTATATACCACTCCTATCGAGATAACCAATATTAGTGTAAGGCCAATTACGGATGGTCGCTCCTATCCAGCCTTATTCTTCGTAATAATAGACAGTATTTCTTTTAATACTCTTTGTTATTATGAGTATAGAGGTGGGGTGTCATAGTTACTTCTGAAATTTTTGGCAGCACTTTTAGAAAAGAAAATTAGCAACCAATCAGATTTTGACAAATAAGGCAGGTTAGTTGAAAAGATTACAAAGTTAAAAATTAGTTTAATCATGCTTTTTCCACGTTTCGCCACTTTCGGCACTATGCTTTCGACCCAGTACTCCCGCCTCCTTCTCAGTCGAAACCAATGCGCCTGGTATCAATACTTGGTACGTAGCGAATTAGATGTAGGCGGAAGGTATGAAGTTGAAACGATGGGTTTCGAAGGGGTCGAAGCATGTCTTTGCTCCTAAATGAAGATGCACCTGCTTTTCTTTCGACTTAGTTGGCTTCCGACTGGGTCAAATTGATTTAAAGAATCGTTTCGAAGAGGTTGTGCCTTTTGTTTTAAGTAAAAGCTTTCGCCGAGGTCGAAACCCCTTTGTTGTCGCCTTTTTCCTTTCGAAGTAATGCCTTCGAAAGGGTTGTTTTGTTTCAAAACTTAGCCGCTTCTCCAATGCTTTCATAAGGGGTGGTTTCGACACCATCACTTCTTTACTTAGGAAAAGCTTTCGAAAGTGTTGCTTTCGACCCTGTTCTTTTATGACCCTTTGAGATTTTTAAAGATGAACCCAAAGGTTTCGAAAGATATAGTTTTGAAAGGTAGTTCCACATCTTTTACTTAAACCCAAATGCTTTCGAAAGGATTGATGGATGTTAGGCTTTCGAAAGGTTTTAAAGGAACTGTTTCGAAGGGGTGGTTCCCCAATGATTTCGAAAGGTTTTAAATGGAAGGTTTCCAAAGGCTTTTGAAAGGCATATTTAAAGTGTTTTAAAAAGAGGATGTTTAAAGTTTTTTAAAAAGGCTTTTGAAAGAGAGGTTTTCAATGGCTTCGAAAGGAGTATGTAAATGGCTTTGAAAGGTAGGTTTTGGCCTTCCGGCCTAAGGTTTTACTTGTAGTGAAAGGGGTACTTTCAAGGGTTCGTAATGGGTACTTTCTATGATTTCAAAAGATATTGTTTAAAGGTTTAAACAAAGGTTTTTATTGTTCATCAACAATAGTTTGTGTCACTACAAAAAAAAGAACTTTCGCAGCCTTTTAACATTGCTGCCATAATCATTCGCAGTGTTTCAAAGAATGTTGCCTAATGTCATGCTGCAATAGAGGTAGGGAATACTGCAGCGTTTCTAAAGTGTTGCTAAAAATAGGCTACTGAAGCTTTTATGAAACGTTGTAGTAAATAAATTAGCAATGTTTAAACGATGCAAAATCATTCAGCGGCGTTTTTGAGAATGCAGTCTAACAACATGTTTCAAGTAGAATCAGTAACATACAATAGTTTTGAAACGCTGCAAACATATTTAACAGCGTTGTAGAGAACACAGTCTAACAACATGTTTCAAGTAGAACCAGTAATTTACAGCAGTTTAGAAACGCTGCAAAAATAATTTGCAGTGTTTTCATTTTGCTTTTGTTTGATTTTCTACAACGTTTTGTTACTTTTAGTATTGCAGTCTTTTTGAAACGCTGAGATATATCAACAATTTGCTACATTTTACCGTTGCTGCAGCAGTTTTAAAATAATTATAAAAGCCACGAGTAATGTATTAAAAAACAAACTGCTCAATTTGTAAAAGATTAATAGATATAATCTGATATTATAAGCAATTATAAAAGTTAAACATAATCAAAGCTACATCAATTTCATATACTATAAAATTAAGTCATATACAACATTTCATATGTTTTAAGCACAAATGTTAGCAAAATAAAATGTTCTAAAAAGAGCTTACTAAAGGAGAAAATATAAACCATGGAAAGTCCAAGCCCGTCTCCTTCAAAATTCATATATGCCTATGAAAAAATATGCAGTTAGAGATTAGCAATAAAAGAGCACAAATATGGTAGAATATGAAAATTTTGAAACGACGTGTATTTAACCATAATAAGAAAGGAAATGACGGGTACACTAGTGATTCCTATACACAGTAATAACAATTATTTCAGTAGCAACACCTTCCTTCAACTCCATTTCAAAAGTTCATGTTCATTTGTAGTTGGTATTTTCATGTTGTTCATTCTCTATTAAGTATCATGTTATCCAACGATTTATTTCTCAAATCTGATGGCCAAAATGTAGAGGCTACAAACTGCATGTGTATGTATATATGTGCATACAGATGCATGCATACATATAGAATATTATTTTAGCATCCAAAAATCAAATATGAATTGATAATCCGAATAATAAAGGTCGCCTTATAATTAGTTTGTGATACAGCCTCTCCACTTCTTTGATATTTTTCAACCCATGGGCGAACATCTGGATCAACATCTAGCCTACTTTCTGTTGCTAATTGATTGGGACCAAGAAATGCGGACATTACAGCTAGCTACAAACAAGTAATTTCACTTAGTTCTCCATGACTGTAGAAATGCATGGTTTAAAAATTGATGATGCCATGTATGTTCCAAATCACGGATTCTGTAATGAATATCAGTTTGTCTTGTATTCATAACGAATAGGTTTGGTAAAATTAAGTCACAAGGATAATGTGGAGACAGATAAATCATTATATGATAGAACCATACCTTGTACCAATTTTATTCTACATTTTGAATATATTGAATAAAATCTCATTATTTCACCGTTTTATTTATATAAATATAAGAAGAGCATCTGTTAGATATAAAAAATACACAGGGAATAAGTTTTGAAAGGGAAAAATAAACATCTCTATCTAATTCTACTTAATAATATAATCATTATATGTGTGCAAAAGAAATTAAGGTAATGTTCTCATAATCTTTAAAGGAATACTGAAATCCCATATAATTTCTCTTTAAATAATCATTTGTGAATAATTTATCTCCCATGTCGGTATGGTTTCTTATACTGTCACAAGACATGTTCAGATAACTATTTTCTATGTACTTGTAACTAAGGTTAGGATGTGTAGGTACACGGTTGATACTTCTAAATGAAATATTCATAAAATATCTCAGACGATATCTTTCCTTCAAACTCCATATATATCCAGTAACGGTATATCTATTCTTAAGGGTGAAAAATGGAAAACTTAAGGTTAATCCATTGTGGCATTTGCCAATATACGAATCTTTATATATTTCATAAGCTATTAGACACAAGTGCTTGTTGTTAGAGTCCCAGAGTCCCTCACTCACTAATGAATGTAATGGACTACATGTGCTTGAGTAGTAACTTTCTATACTTATATTTTGAAACCTATAAGCAAGTTCACTTTTCAATCTTTGGTGCAATGTAAATTGCTAAAACTCGTAAACTTGGAAAATTTACTAGAGTCTAAAACAAATTGCAAGTTCTGCAGACTTTGAAGGTATTTACAAGCTTCGCTTGCATTTGGTAAAAGTGATTCCAAAACAGGAGTTTGAACAAAAGAACAGGCTTGTTCAACTTGTGAAGTCATGGAATAAGTATAACTATTTGTGGAATAGCCTAAGATTGAAATTTCATCATGGAGGTTTCAAGAAGCATCAAGACATTCTAAACTTCCATGAACAAGACAATTGGTGATACTTGAATTGATAGGATATGCTAGTTTAACAACTGCAAAAACTGAAAGTGTGTTACCTTTTCCTGACATTTTCATCCCTTGGCCTACCATGCAAATCTCTCCGGAAGTTGTAGAATAAAACTCGGAAAGATTAAAAGCTAAGTACTTATAAGCGTCGCTTCTGAAAGCAAGGTGAGCGCGAAGATTGATAACATTGGTAGCTTGGGTAGAGAATAGTGCCAGTGGGTGAAAATCTATGGATCCTAGTAAAGACAGATTGTGAAGTACATTTAAAGAGTTTATGCTGAAAATATAAGCCCCTTGGAGGTTTAAGATCATGCTGGGATGCTGGCTATGATGCAAAATTGTTGATGCAGGAACTATATCGCCACAGTGATCTTCATATGATATTTTTGAAGCAAGACAAGAAGACTGTAAAATTGCAAGAGAATAGAAGTAAATTAAACAGACATTAAAAGAGAGAAGCATCATCTGCTTGAGTAACAAAATTTTGACTGTAATTTGTAATTTGTTCGATGTGTAATATGCAGCTGTTATATGAAATTTTCTGATTTAAAGTAGAGTTTGACTTATAGTTCAAGGATTTGTCAATAGTTATCTAAAAGTTAGACTTAGATGGACTCTCATTCTTATCAGGTTGAAGATTATTGTAACAACCCTAATTTTACCACTTTGAAAATAAAATATTTAATGTATTTAAATATTCAAATATAGAATTTTCAAACTTAAATAATCATGTTTTATATAATAAATAAGAATGGTGAACTTATTTTTAGAATTAAATAAAGATTTTGGACTTTTACCGTAACATTGACAAAATTGACAAAAGCGGTTTTCGATAAAATTGAATATACAGTCCAATAATCGTTTTAAGGATAAATAATTGCTTTTAAAATCATTATATAATTGGTTGATAAAAGTTTGATAACTGTATATATATTTATGTTATAGTGATTGACAAATTTCGTCGCGCATTGACAAAATCAATGTCGTATATTTGCAAATGAATTTTGATATTGTTTTATATTATTTTGTAAGTCAAATACACTCGTTTTAATTATTTACAGATGATAAGAAAATTATTTTTAAGTTTAGTTTACATGAATAAATAGTTTACAAAAACGTCAAAATGTGACCGTAAAACATTTTAACGAAAATCAACGTTTTGTCGAATAAAAGTTGCCGCAACATTGTTGCACCTTTATGTACATATACATGTACACGTTTTTAAATATGTTAAGTATTAATAATTAACTAATCAAGTTTACTTTTGCTAATTAAGGTTAGAAATTTCTGGAAAATCATTTAGAAAAAGTAAACATAAAAGGACAAAATTATGTCAAATCAAATCAAATAAAACCTTTACTTTATTTTCCTCATGCATTAAGTATTAAGATATAAAGTAGTGATATGACAAAGTGATGGTAAGTGTTGAAAAAGTAAGATAAACTAAGGATGTCTTGGTAATTTTGTAAAAAGTTAATTTTGTAATTCACCACTCCTTACTTTCCTATAAATACCCATCCATTCTTCTTATTTTCTTCACACTTCTCATTCGTCTTCTTCATTTTAGAGCTTTATTTTTCTCATTAATGGCTTCTCTTCTTTAAGAGAAGTAGGAGGGTTAAAAATAGTGGAGTGGTTAAGCACCAATCCACTAATTACTCTCTAACCTCTTCTTAATTTACTTCTTCTTCTCTTTTTTAAATGGCCTTAGGCCATGAGTATTGGGATGGGGAGGCTATGGCCGTGAGCTATGGAGGTGGGAGGAAGGTTTGGGCCGAGAGCAAAGTGGAGGAGGAAGGATGGTCGTGAGCATGGGCAAGGTGGTGGAGTTGTTTATTTATGTAGTAGTGACGTATAGGTTAGTTTAGGTGAAGTGTGGATTTATAAGAATGTTGGTAGGAAGAACCGATTAAGTTAAAGGTGAGTACTCATTTTTTGAATAACTAATAATTTCAAGTTTAATAATATAAAAGTTAAATATCTTAGATGATTAATATGTTTGATAACTTGGATGCAAAGTTGGTTGTTTACATGATTGTTAATATGGATGATTACTTGGTTTGATAAATGATAAGAGAAATGGTTAGAAATTAACCATAGTTAATTAAATGAGAATTTAAATCCATATAAATATGTGTATAAAAATTATTTAGCCTCTTAATGATTTTAAAATATCTAATAAGGTTGAAAATGATATTATAATAATATAATATTATAGTATGAAATGAAATGGAACATGGATTTGAAATATGAAAAATATTATTTGAAATGAGTTTAAAATGATTTAGAAATGTTTTATAAAAATTTAAAAGTGTTTCCATCAAGTTTTAAAAGAAATTGAAAATAAGTCAAAAGTAGGCGTATCGTGTAACGGTAGTTTGCGATTTCGCGCCACAAAAATTAAATGAGTGTATAGAGAGGATTATAAAACAAGTAAGATTAGAGAAGAAGAAAGAGGACCTTTATTTCATAATGGAAAAGTATATAGTCTGATACAAGTACACTGATATATATAGGTGTACACAGCACTTATTAGCAGTAATGTAACAGTAAAGGAAAACAAACTACTGAAGTACAAAAGCAAATACAAAAGCAACTACAATATTATTCTAACTCCTTCCTTCAAATTGAACTCTCTTCCTCCTTCATTCTTCCTTCAATCTTCTTCTCTTTGCTGCAGATTTCTTCCTCTTCCTTTATGACATTGAGTCCTTCTCTCAGTCTAGCAAAATGATTAAAAGACAGTGATTTAGTCAAGATGTCTGCACGTTGATATAAGGCAGGTATATGATTAACACATATATTTCCCATTGCAACCTGTTCTCTCACAAAATATAAATCTAACTCAACATGTTTTGTTCTACTATGCAAAACAGGATTGGCAGTCAATGCCACTGCACTAGCATTATCACACCAAACTGTGGCCATGATCTTCTCCTCCCCAAGTATTTCAAACAACAATGATTTCAGCCACATTATTTCAGAAACCACTGCAGCAACACTTCTATACTCAGCTTCTGTACTCGATCTTGAGACAGTGGCTTGTTTCTTCGAGCACCAAGATATTAAATTCTTCCCCAAATATACACAATAACCACTTATAGATTTTCTATCATCCCTATCTGCTGCCCAGTCAGCATCTGCAAAGGCACTGATATTAAGCTTTCCTGGAGCATACAATTTTAGACCATGATCCAATGTTCCAGCTAGATATCGAAGAACTCTCTTTACTGCCTTCCAGTGTGTATTCAATGGCTTCTGCATAAACTGGCAGACTTTATTCACGCTGTATGCTATTTCTGGACGAGTTATAGTAATGTATTGGAGAGCTCCTACTATACTTCTATACTGCTGCACGTCTTCTACTAGATCACCATCACTTCTTGTAAGCTGTAGATTCCTGATCATTGGTGTAGGTAAGCTTCTTGCTTTCTGCATTCCTGCCCTTTTCAAAACTGTGTTAATATAATTTCTTTGGTTCAAGAATATTTCTCCCTTGTTATTTCTCTTCACTTCAATCCCTAGGAAGAAATTCAGTTCCCCTAGATCTTTTAATTTGAAACTATCATTCAAGTGCTTTGCCAGTCTAGTAATTTCTGCACTATTGCTTCCTGTCACAATGAAATCATCTACATACACCAAAACATATGTCACTCCATTCTCATTTCTTTGAATGAACAGGGAGTTATCGGATTTCATTGGTTTAAAATTTAACATCATTAAAGTTTTCTTTAGTTTCTCAAACCATACCCGAGGTGCCTGTTTCAAACCATAGATTGCCTTGTTCAACTGACACACCATTTGTCGATCATCTCTGATAACTTCAAAGCCTTTGGGTTGCTCCATATATACCTCCTCTTCCAACTCACCATTCAAGAAGGCATTATTTACATCTAATTGTCTAATAGACCACTGATTATGTAGAGCTATGGTTAAGACAACACGAATTG
This sequence comes from Allium fistulosum, assembly GCA_030737815.1. Lineage (NCBI taxonomy): Eukaryota > Viridiplantae > Streptophyta > Magnoliopsida > Asparagales > Amaryllidaceae > Allium > Allium fistulosum. Next base: position 479,638,381 of record CM060904.1, read on the forward strand.
TAGTGGGTTTGATGACAGGAGAAAATGTTTCCTTGAAATCAAAACCTGGTTGCTGAGTGTAGCCTTTAGCTACCAACCTAGCCTTGAATTTATCCACTGTTCCATCTGCTTTGTATTTCAGTTTGTATGTCCATCGACATCCAATCACAGTTTTGTTCTTGGGCAGTGTCACTATCTTCCAAGTCTTGTTGTGCATCAGTGCTTTGTACTCTTCTTCCATAGCTTTCTTCCATAGCTTTCTTCCACTCTTCATGTTGTATAGCCTGTTCAAAAGTAGTTGGTTCTTGTATATGACTTTGAACAGTGTAAATTTTCGGTTTATAAATACCAGCCTTGGATCTTGTGATCATATGATGACCTTGCTGATGTTGAATTTCTTCCCCAGTCTGAGCAGTTTCTGATGAATTTGATGATTGAATATTTGATGAAGACTCTTGTATATTCTCCTCTTGTATTCTGTCAGTGAAATCTCTGTCTTCGTATCTTTCGAGGTCATTATTGTTGTTACCGGTGGAGGATAATCTCAGTGAGGAGAGTGCTTCATTTCCTCTATCTTCTTGTGTAGCAGCTGATTCATATTTCTTGGTTTCTGACTCATATATTGGTATTAAAGGCATATGTTGTCTGATATCTGTTACCTGAGCATCTCTTCTTTCTTCAATATTGGCAAAAGGAAATATTCTCTCATTGAACATCACATGTCTGGACATAATAATTCTTCCATCACTAGTCAAGCACTTGTATCCCTTCTGATTCAACCCATAGCCGAGAAAGGTACATTTTGATGATCTAAAATCCATCTTATGTCTGTTATATGGCCTCAGCAATGGAAAACACAAACATCCAAAAACTCTTAATCTCTTATAGTCAGGTTTCTGCTTGAATAATGTTTCATGAGGACTTATGTTCTTCAGCACACTGGTGGGTAGCATGTTAATCAGGTATACCGCTGTAGAAAATGCCTTAGGCCAGAATCTCAATGGCATACTACTCTGTGCTAGCAAAGTCAGACCCAACTCTACTATATGCCTATGCTTCCTTTCAACAATTCCATTCTGCTGAGAAGTATGTGGGCAGGTGAGTCTATGCAATATGCCTTTTTCATTAAAAAATTCTTTCAATGGTTTGAACTCTGATCCCCCATCAGTCTGAAATGTTTTTAATTTGTTGTCTAGCTGCCTTTCCACTTGATTTATAAACTGTTTTACAGCTTCACATGCCTCTGATTTCTGTTTTAAAAAATACATCTAGGTATGTCTACTGTATGCGTCTACAAATGTTATGTAGTATCTATAGCTATGGCTAGAATTAATTGGGGCAGGTCCCCAAAGATCACATTCAATCAGCTCTAGGGGTTGATGATAAATAGTGTCTGATGCATTGAATGGTAACCTATGGCTTTTTCCCAACTGACACTGACTACAGACATATGGTAATTGAGGATCTGAGTATGATATATTTTCTTTGTTCATCACGAGTTTCATAATTTTGACATTAGGGTGCCCAAGCTTTCTATGCCAAATATCATATGTATCATCAGTTTTGTTTTCAGCATAATTGCATAGTCTTACTTCATTCCAGTTCTTTCTACCACTTCTTAGATTGAATTTATACAACCCATCATGTGCTGTGCCTTGAAGTAAAACTTCCCCACTTGTTTTGTCCTTGACTAGAAAAATAGTGGGATGAAACTCAAAAAATACCTCATTGTCTTTAGCAAATTGCGAGACACTCATGAGATTTTTTTTTAATTTGAGGTACCCTAAGTAAATTCTTTAAAAGCAACTGTGTATCCTTTTTAATAGATTTAACACAAGCATCTCCTACATGTGTTATGTTTACAGGTGCACCATTTCCCATATAAATGTAATTTTTACCTTGATATGCAGCTCCCCCAAGGTTTAAGTTCTGCAGTTTGTTTGTTACATGATGTGTAGCTCCTGAATCTGGAAACCAAGCTTCATCCTGTATGTCAGAGTTTCTTGCTATTGTGTCTTGACCTTCATTGGTTTGATTCAGACCTCTAGAGAATGTGCTAGTATTGATTTGAGCTTGATTCAAATTGGCATTGTATATATTTGGTCTTGATGTGCTTTGATTAGGTGAGATCTGCTGATTGCTTGTGTAGTTATTATCAAATCTGAAATAGCACCTCACAGCTACATGACCTATCTTTCCACAAATTTGGCATCTCGGTCTGTTGTTAGTATTTCTGCCTCATCCTCTTCCTCTACCAAATCTTCCTCCTCTTCCATACCCTTGTCCACCTGATACACTCTGTATATGATTGAAATTCTCATTAGCAGACTCTGGTTTGAGGTTATTTTGTTTTTGAGGTCTAACTTTCATATTTGCCACATAATTGATCGAGAAATCTTGTGCTACACTTTGTTTTTGTTCCAGTCTACCCTCATGTGCTAACAAAACAGAAGTAACATACTGCACTGAAGGAGTAGTCTCTTTAGATAGTATAACAGCAATCACAGATTCAAAACTATCATCTAGTCCATTGAGTATATTCAACACTTGTTCGGTTTCATTGACTTTGTGCCTAGATGATTCAAGCATATCGCATAGAACCTTGATTTTGTTTAGGTACTCTCTTATACTCATATTATTCTTCTTCATATTTTGTAGTTGCCTCTTATAACTCATAATTCTAGCAGATGCTTGAGAATTGAAATTGAGATGTATAGCATTCCATACCTCGAAGGATGTTTTACTTCCTACTATTTGTGTTAGAAGACTGGGGTTGATCGAAGAGATTAGCCAAGCACACAGTAAGCTATCTTGTCTACTATGCGTAATATAATCCGGATTTGCTACAACTTGTCCTTCAGCATTGGTAATCAATTATTGTGGTATAATAGTGTCAACACTGATGAATTTCTCCAGTCTGTATCCCCTGATAGCAGTTTCTACTTGAAATTTCCATAATAGAAAGTTATTTTCATCCAATGTCATGGTAATAAGCTGAGTTTGGGGATTAATTATCGATTTTAAGGATTCTTCAAGATTTTTAGAGAGCTGATTAGTATTAGCCGTGTTGGATGAATCAGTGATGGATTGATTATTGGTGTGATCTGCCATGATCGATATACACGAGATATTAGGGATTCAGAAGAGAACAAAGACAACAATAACTAGGACGAAACAGAAACAGGAGTGAAAACTTAGATCTGATCGAAATAATTTGGATCTGATTGAGATCTGAAGTTAGATGAGAATTTGAATATTGGATCTAAAAAAAAAATTTGCCGCCAGGCGATTAATGCTCTGATACCATGAAAAGATTAGAGAAGAAGAAAGAGGACCTTTATTTCATAATGGAAAAGTATATAGTCTGATACAAGTACACTGATATATATAGGTGTACACAACACTTATTAGCAGTAATGTAACAGTAAAGGAAAACAAACTACTGAAGTACAAAAGCAAATACAAAAGCAACTACAATATTATTCTAACTGTGAGCATGGGCAAGGTGGTGGAGTTGTTTATTTATGTAGTAGTGAAGTATATGTTAGTTTAGGTGAAGTGTGGATTTATAAGAATGTTGGTAGGAAGAACCGATTAAGTTAAAGGTGAGTACTCATTTTTTGAATAACTAATAATTTCAAGTTTAATAATATAAAAGTTAAATATCTTAGATGATTAATATGTTTGATAACTTGAATGCAAAGTTGGTTGTTTACATGATTGTTAATATGGATGATTACTTGGTTTGATAAATGATAAGAGAAATGGTTAGAAATTAACCATAGTTAATTAAATGAGAATTTAAATCCATATAAATATGTGTATAAAAATTATTTAGCCTCTTAATGATTTTAAAATATCTAATAAGGTTGAAAATGATATTATAATAATATAATATTATAATATGAAATGAAATGGAACATGGATTTGAAATATGAAAAATATTATTTGAAATGAGTTTAAAATGATTTAGAAATGTTTTATAAAAATTTAAAAGTGTTTCCATGAAGTTTTAAAAGAAATTGAAAATAAGTCAAAAGTAGGCGTGTCGCGTAACGGTAGTTTGCGATTTCGCGCCACAAAAATTAAATGAGTGTATAGAGTGGATTATAGCTCAGAATCCTTCAAGATAAGAATTTTCCGAACTATTATATCCATAGTTTTCAACGAAGAAAGAAAATCAAGATTTCATTAAGTAGATTTTGAAATATGTCCAAAACAATTTTCTAAAAACATCGCGGTTTTACTGTTCGGAATCCAAGAAGGAATTTCTTTATAAATGATATTTTTAAATTATTAAAAATATGAAATAAATTTGATAAATTTATTAAAATAGTTTGAAAGAGATTTGAATTGGAAAATAAGAATTTTCAAACATTAAAAGTTGTTTTAATCAAATAAGCTGTTTTAAGCACTTTTCGCAGCACTTTTCTGCTGCAGTTCTATAACTTTTGAAATAAAGATTCAAACTTAACAATTCTTTCTAGAATCATTTATAATGTTTTTAAATAAGTAATTAAGTGTTTTAAAGATAAACTGGAAGTTTTATAATTCTTTTAGAAAGATTTTAAATAAATGGTTATTATAACACTTAAACATTATAATAGAAATCATTTCCTTGAATGTAATAACAAACATTATAATAGAAATCATTTCTAGATGGGACCCTTATTGTATGGTATAGTGCCATGTGAGTTCTTGCATGAGAAACCAGCAGATATCAAGAAGCGTGGCAATATGAGGAATAGTGGTGTGTGAGTCCTTGCACGAAAAACCATCGGGTTTCGGTTGCTATGCATGGTTATCGAGGTTCCTATCATGTTGGAAAATCCAATTCCAATACGAGCTTTACAGTTTTGATTGTATTCCCAAAATAGTAGGAATGCTTTGCAAACATTTCAGCTATCCCTTTTGGTATCATATATTCCATTCAGTATATTCCGTTTGACCTAGTCTGGATTATTCCCTTAGACTTAGTCCGGGTATTGATACGTTATTTGAATAAGTTTATTTGAAAGATGTTTGCCAAAAGAATGTCATTAAAGATAATATCAAATTATTTTGGTAATAAAAGTGTTTTGGTTATCATAAGGTAAAAACCCGTCCGTATTTATGTGTGGGCGTGGTCTTATGAGATACCCTTCTTTTTAAAGGTTTTGATAACATCGTCATGAGCTATACATTTAAAATTTCGAGTATGTCACGCTGGTTTATCAAGCCTGATCCGGGTATTTTTAATACTCGGGTCAGATCCGAGTAATTTCAGGATTAGTTGAAGACGCTTGGAGTTTCTAGAGGAGAGCTGGAGATCTTCATCATCGTATGGACGTATTCTATTATCCGCTGCATCTATTGCATTTGTTTTGTCAGCATTTGTAAGGGCATGTGTTATAACTGACCAGGCTGAATCTAGGTTAGTCTCTGATATATGTTTTAAAATTTTCCACTGTAAAGATTATTGTTGAAATAATATATGTTATTCCATTCGTGTGAGATTATGTTTTTCTGTTCCGTTCTATCTTTATTTTTCTTTCTACCCTTAATGTTTCGCTTGTTCGTGCAATTTGAGTTGGACATGTGTGGTTTATTGTCGATTCAAAGGGTACAGAAAAATGAGTCATTACAATTATTATTATATGAGACTAGTCTTTAAGCATTATATATCATCCTCAAGTTGCTGGTATAATGTATTTTGTTTATTAGCTGGGCAGTACTACAGATAAATTTAATTAATGCCTTGATTAAGAAATCTCTTAAAGCCAACATGAAAATATGAACCATCCACTTTGAATCAAGTATTCATGGTTACGTGTTTTTTCAACTGCAAAATGATAATTGCAAGAGCAGACATTTAAATAGAAACTGGAAATACGATATGAAGTAGATGACTTAACTGGGTCAGTTTCTTAATTGATATCTACAATTGTTCAACAACATTAGTAACAAATAGTTTAGAAGACTTAATTGGGTCAGTTTCCTCGTTTTTAACACCAACTGATACTATCAACCTATTATTTACATCGTGCTTTATTGTACTTACAAGAACTGATACTATAAACCTGTTATTTACAAGAAAGCTCATAAACCTATTATTTACATCAACTGATACTATCATCACCTTATTTTCTGGTATAGAGGAAAAATATACGCTGAGCGGTACGCTTAACAGCATAGTAAGAAGCAAAATTATCCATGACTATCTGTATCCGATATCCAAAAATGATTTCGGATGTCGATGCGGATATGGCACTATCCGTATCCGAAAGTATCCGTTTACATGCCTAATTATATCTACACAATCATGTTGATTGTTTGTTGAAATTTTATTTGTAAACTATAATGAAAATGAATCTTCTATTTCTAACACTTGTAACTTCCTCGAAAACAACTAATTTGGCGGTCGATATTTGACATTGAATTCATGTAACAGTATAATTATTCTAGTGGTTTAAATATGATGTACAAAGCTAATAAAATCAAACTAAAAATACAATAAATTTTTAAAGCAAAATTGAACTAAATATTAGTGCGCATAATACTAATGCTATATGGTTGCTTCGTTAATTTTGGTTTAACAAATTAATGGTATTCAATATACAATTTTGGAAAGGCTATTAAAATCTTCCATTTAAATCTAAAAATTATATTAAATGAACCTTTATGCATAAATTCAACCATTTGTAAGCTAAAAGAAAGAGCTGATAAGCTCAGCAGTTTAATTTAAGCTTCAGAGATCCATATATGTACACCATAAGCATATATTTTTTAGCATCTAGATAAATACTTACTTAAAACTTTGTTAGCATACGAATTCTTCAATTGTAGTTTATTAAAACTAACATCCATTCATAGTTGATAGGACTCAATGTAGCCGAGTGAGCAGGACTAAAGGAACTCGAATGAAACGAACAATTCAGCAGGATGTTGGAACAAATGCAAAGGATGACTAGTTTGGAACAAATTGGGTGGTGAAGCCAGAAGTGAAAAAGGATGTGAGGAAGATACTAATGTCTATGGGAAGAATACTATCATATAGAGAGCTAAAGGCTGGTTCATCACTATGTAATAAAAATAGACTCTCTACAAAATAAACATTGACAAATGGACTGCTAGTAAATTTTATTGCATAATTTTTATCGGCAGAAAACCATATTAAACAGCAAAAGCAAAAATCACTACCCAAAACTATTGGGCACCAATATGAAATATATTTTATAATTTGTTATTGTTGTTGTTGTTGTTTTTATAAACTTAGATAATTTTTATAAAACTTAGTTAATTTATTATTATTATTATTTATAAAATTAAGTTAGCTTAGCCAAATTATTATTTTTATTATTATAAATTTAGTTAATTTTTATAAAACTTAGTTAATTTGGTTGATATTTTATAATTTATTATTATTATAAACTTAGTTAATTTTTCTAAAACTTGGTGAACTTATTATTATTATTTATAAACTTAGTTAATTTAGTTAAATTATTATTAGTATTATAATTATAAATTTAGTTAAATTTTATAAAACTTAGTTAATTTGGCTAATATTTTATAATTTATTATTAGTGGAAAATAGGCACAAGGACAAATTTTCATAAAATTTTTGGCTGAAGGACAACAAGTTTTATTTTTAGGCTGAAGGACAAACTTTGAAAGATAATTAAGCTGAAGGACAATGCTAATACAACTAGCATTTTGTACAATGTAAAACTGGATATAATGCTAGTTATAATTAGCATTTTGTACAATGTTTGCACTGTACAAAATGCTAACTATATTTAGCATTTTTCTTCAGCCTAATTTTCTTTCAAAGTTTGTCCTTCAGCCCAAAAATGAAACTTTGTATCCTTCAGCCTAATTTTTTTTCAAAATTTGTCCTTTTGCCTAATTCCCTCTTATTATTATTACTAACTTAGTTAATTTATTATTATTATTATTATTTATAAAACTTAATTGACTTAGTTAAATTATTATTATCATTATTATAAATTTAGTAAATTTTTATAAACTTAGTTAGCTTGCTTAATATTTTATAATTTATTATTATTATTATTAACTTAGTTAATTTATTATTATTGTTGTTGTTATTGTTGTTGTTTATAAAACTTAATTGACTTAGTTAAATTATTATTATCGTTATTATAAATTTAGTTAATTTTTTATAAAACTTAGTTAACTTGGTTAATATGTTATAATGTATATCAGAAAAGAAAAGATGAGAGAAACTCAAGATACCATATCTGCCAATTGTACATGCTAAAACTTCACAATATATATGATACGGGTATCAAGTTCCTTTCAGCCTTTAGAATCCGAAGTAAGAAGCTCCATTTGAACAGCAAGGTTATCAACATTTTGTGCATTCTCACATCTAACACTACTTGATGCTAGATCAGCACTTTGCACACTTACAATGCCTTCATCATATCTCATATCTTCCATCAACTCGTTCATGATATCTAAGCAATTAACATCATCTACATTAAACTTGATAAATGTAGTAAAATCATCCAATGCAGACTCGATTTGTCTTAAATATGCAATTGCATCCTCTTGCTTTTCAGAGTTCTCACCAGATATACTTTCTTGCATTTCTTCAAACAGTTCTGAAACCTTAACTTGAGGCTCATTCCGTGCATTGCGTATATCATTATCATTGCTGGTACATTCAAGGATAGGAGATGGAGATACTATCCCAGTCTTATTCTGACTATCATTAACTGAAACACCATCTAATTTATCATGTAAAACTTCTTGCACACCAACTTCAGGATCATTTGGGATATCATTAACTAAAGTACCACTGACACTACTTACAGTTTTGAGCATAGGGGATGATTCAGAACTCAGCATTTGTTCAAGCATCGTCGTCATGGATTCATCCACAAAAGGCATATATTTAACTATTTGACCATAAGAAGGATTACTTTCTTGATCAAACAATCTCCTTTTCTTACTACTTTTGTCATTCTGCTGCTACACAAAATGAGCAAAGAGATCAGGATGTTGTATGGCCTTTGCCAAAAATGACATCATTAACTGCTGCCTATGTCCCATAATATGTATCTTTTTCAAAATGGTTTGTATTTGATTACTTGTGGACTGTTGCTGCTGCTTTAACCGGATTAATTCTTCCATGAGTATGTTTTTGTCTCTTTTGAGCATCTCGGTCTCTTCTTTTAGACTGCCGTAATTTCCTAATTCGATTAGTTGGGAAGTATTGACAGTTTGAGGTTGAGGTTGATATTGTGTATCAAGTGATTTCCTTTTATTGTAAGTAATATTTTTTAACAGATGTGGCTGGCCTCTCACAAAATGATCGTTTGTGTACTCCATTATGTTTGGATTACTCCTTAATCTTGTTCTATCTGGAACTTTTCTGAACCCCTGTTTCGACATTGAAATGTGAATGAATGAATTATGGTGGATTCTACACTTAGAGATTCATAGGGTACAGGCAGGATAACACAACATTATGTAAAACAAATCTCAATTCATAGTAAATTCATCAACTTTGTAAAAGCACCTCCAACCCTTTCATCTTGCAATGTTCTAAAATGATTGCAGCACATTGGTTATATCACATTGTCAAATACATGTAGATTTTTTTTAAAGTTAAATGACAAATGAAATATTTACTCACTCCAGTAGATATACATACTTTGTCATTTTCTCCTTGTACCATCATTTTTCTCTCCTAGGACGTGTAATTACTAATTCCGCGCATCATATTCTTCAAAGACATGTAATAACTACCAGCATAACGGAAACAATACATTCTTTTTTCTCTTTCACACCCACTGGTATTTCAGTTGCCTTGGAATATTACCTTTTTATTCGCCATATCTTTCAGTTGTCGATTTTTGTTGTTGCTTATTTTGACTTTTGTACGTAAAGCGTAATACTGATAAAGAATAAATTTATCAACAAAAACTTCAATTTTATTGATTCATATATTACTAGTATCTCTAATGATTTATCATGTGACTTGTACAATCTAACCTGAAACAGCTAAAGTTATACTCACTATTTATGTAAATAAACTCAAGCTCTAAATTATACACTTACCCTTTTCTTTTTTTTTCTTTTTTTTTTGACATTTTTTTCATCAAAACAAACAGGCGAAAGGTGTTAAAATATGAAGTCATGAATGATTATCCTTTAGGCAAAGTTTTCAAAATTCAAGGTGGTTTTAGTACGTTTTTAAGTCAGGAAACATTGACCAGAAAAATATTCCAAGTTGATTCCAGTGTAACAACTGGGGTCAGAGATACAACAATCTAACACTGAGCCACAATTAATAATGTCATACCAACGTCCCAACCAAGAAATGTGGGACAGCATGTGCACATTGAAGAGATCACCCATGATAGCAGCAACACATCCAACCCATATCTGTGAATGTACAGGAGTATGTATGCACTTTTGCGAAAATTGAAGGTAGCAAACCATCTCTTCCAAGCCCGAGATATAAGCGAGACTGCATGGACATTATAAACATAACCACTAATTTCCATTTAACTACGTATGTAAATGAAATTGTATACAAAAATGATTAGGTTGAAATCTCACTTGTACATATAAGCCAACAAGAAGTGTAGTAGTGAGACCAGCTACATCAGCTATGCTTATCAATACAGACACATATTTCATTCCTTTAGAAGTAAAAGCTTCAGCTAAAGGAGCTTCTTCACCAATAGATGAATATGAAATCATCCCTGTTAGTACTAAGCATACAGCAACATAGAAAATTATGCATACAATAAGGCTTCCAAGAATCCCAATAGGCAAGTTCCTCTAGGAAAAAATAATAAGAATAAGAAATTGACTGGAAACATCCTATATTTTTCCAAACAAAGTGATCTAATTATTTTGAAGAAGATTTACCTGTGGCCTCTTCGCTTCCTCCGCAGAATTTGCAACTACATCAAATTCAACGTAAGCGAAAAACACTACCATTGCTCCTGTTACAACAGCTTTGAATCCATTCGGAACAAATGGTGACCAATTTGACACATCCACTTTAAAATAACCAGCTAGAATAACAAATATGACTATGAGTACCTGCAGCAAATTGATTCGGCAGTGATTATAATATGCTATTCATAGCATTTTCTACAACTCCATGAACCGGTAGTTATTGCATAATAAGCATAAAATTAATGAAGGAATATTACATAACTTAATTGGCTTTTTCTCTGCTAATATAAAAGAATGTAACTAATATAATAAAATTTGCCATGTATAGTTGACAGAAAAAAGGAGGAATTTTTTCTGGAAACACAAATATTTGTTTTAACACATCTTTGAGGAGATCTCAAATCGCTATACAAATTTATTGTTATACCCTCCATCAACAATTAAAATGTGAACAAAATTTGAGGAATAAGTAGAACCTTTATGGTAAATATAGTCATATATCTGATATACATATACTTCAGTCGTTATTTTCAACTTTCATGTAGAAAAATCAAAAGAGCATAACGAACAGAATTACCAAAGAAAACTGGGAAATTACGGACAGAGCAAATTTTTACCAGATATGAAATTTCCCTATTTTGATTGAGAGTGCATAGGTCTCCTTTCAAGTATTCTTGAGAAACTGTATCCTGAAACAAACTGTGAAATGCTTATTCTAAATGTTGATCTGAAATAGAAGAACCAACTATAAATGTATTTCAAAAACTAATACACACACACATAGAGAGAGAGAGGAACTAACATGATTTTAGAAAACAACTACCAACTATATAATCACGTGTTGGATGTGGAAAGAAAACAGTAAATACAACCGTAGAGTAGTATTCTGCAACCACTACAACCTGTACTACTTAATGAAATATTATATAAGCAACAACTTACACAGCTAAAGTTTACCATCAAGAGCTATGCATTACATGATACAAAGCTTCAATATATGCATTAAAGAGAAAAACTGAATTGGTGATAGAATATAAAACTAAACTCCTGAATTCTTTACATATAGCTTCGAAGTCATACACAATACAATGTCAAGTTTGATATTCAGAGCATGCATCGGATATGTAAAATTACTAGCATGCTACAATCATTGTTTAATTCCACATGTGCATAATGCATTAGTTGTATGGCAGTGCGGGTATAATGGTTTATTTTGAAAATTAAATATTTTTAACTAATGTATCCAAGAGTGCAGATGCCTATTAATTGACAGAGGTCAAAATTTAATGGTGCTTCCGAAGTATTAGAGCATATCTTACTTTGACATGAAATTTTATGGTGCTATAAGTTGTTAATGGTGCACATGCCTGTTAGTTGATAGAGGTCAAAATTTAATGGTACTACAAGTTGTACACATGATTTTTTTATCATATGTTAGATTGGTTGACTTTTTAAAAAAAAAAATCAAATAATTAACCAATAAACTGTTAATGTGGTCGGGTTTTCTCTAATATCATACTAGGTTATAGGCTATGCCTACATAAACCAAGGTTCAAAATTCCTAATTTTATTTTCATTTCTTTCATTTGAGATATATCTTACTTCAAAAGTCAATATAATTATAGGTTTCAATTGTTATAGGTATGCTTGTATTAATTACTTCAAAAGTTTGGTTCAATTATTGATTTTCACAATTTTTTTCTACAGAGTTGGTTTGGAATTGACAAAATTTTGACATTTTTTTAGAAACTTTTAAAATTTTGTACTTTTTTTTGGTATATTGTCATATCTACATACTGCATTTTCTTCCGCTTTCTAAGTTATATCTTTTTTTAGCACTTGAAGACCACAATCGTAATTTAGGCAAAAAAAAATCCAGACCAACGTTTTTAACCATACTATAATCTTTAAATGATTTGTTTATCTTAAAAACAAGATACGTCAAATAAATGCAGATGACCCCTATCCCATGCTTGATCAATATCACAATTTTGATCTAGAAATGTTGCCTCTGTGATAAGAACTATTCCTCCTAAGGAGTCTGCATTTCGTGGCTCCGATATAAAATCTGATGTAGCATAGATCATAAGTAGAAAAACTTAATTATTCATTATTATCAAGTTTGAAATTAATTTTGTCAAACTTTATATTCAAAGACTATGTTTAAAACTACAAATTCAAAATTATTAACAAAATACATTGCAAAAGGGCTCTTACTTTGATGTAGCAATTTGGATCAAGGTTATAGCGATGAAGGAATTTATCAATGGCCAAAGGATTTTGACCTGGGAGAATCTCTAGAATATCACCTGCCTTGTACCTAACTTCCTAAATGATTGATACAAAAAAGGGAAAACATCAAAACTTGAAAGCTGTAGAAATTAATAATCAAAAACAAAATACAAAAACATTATGAACTTACTGTGGATAATGTTTACCCGGTTGGTTAAATGCTATTAATGAAAATAATAATTCACTCTTCTTAACAATAGGTCCGGGAGATTTCTTGGTTCATCATGCAATTGCTCTAGGTTTGCATACAACTACATTGATTTCAGTAAAAGGTGCTTTAGATGCACGTGGTTCTAAATTAATGTCAGATAAAAAGGATTTCGGTTATAGTTTTCCTTGCGACGGCCCGGGACGTGGGGGTACTTGTGATATTTCTGCTTGGGACGCGTTTTATTTGGCAGTTTTCTGGATGTTAAATACTATTGGGTGGGTCACTTTTTATTGGCATTGGAAACATATTACATTATGGCAGGGTAACGTTTCAAAATGGTGCACATCTCTGTCACCGTCTTTGGTCAAACACATGTCCTTTACCTAAACCGATAGTTATAATAATTAAAGTAAAACTAGCAGAAGAAATGTAAAAGTAGACGGATTGTAAATGCATTCTACATTTGTACCTGTCTTATTTTTATATGTTATGCCGACATAGATGAAGTGTAGCTCTAACACTGATAAACAATAATATTAAAGATGAGACGAGCACCATGACACTATTAGGTGCTAGTGCCAAACTAATAAGTAAAACTTAGGAGCAGCCTTTACAACATAGTTTATAAAAGCACCCGAAAGTAAGAATAAAAAGTCTAGAGTGAATATATAACATTTTCCGATTTAATATTTGAGATCAAAGTGACAGTGTAGATGTTTGTTCCGAGGACTCTTGTATGAGTGCTACAAGCATGAACATTAACTATCTTCCAAGCTAGATGTACTACTTAAATTAGTCTATTAACTTTACTTTTATGAACTGGTTATATGGTTGTGCTCGGGTGTTTTTTGAGCAAATAACTGTCATTTTGATTTTGGTAACTTCATTTCTTAAATCTAAGTTGGAATGGCTAAAACCAAGATATTGAGCAACGTTAATCATAGGCTTTTAGCTTGGATGACATGGTAGAAGGCTATTTGGAATATTGAGCAGCAACTGAACACTAGACCCTCAAACTGATACGAGCAACAATCGAACCATGGCCTATAGTGAATGTATAATATCAATCTCATTATCATTAATGCGACTAACTTCCTTTGCAACATAACACCCTATATAAAAAGAGAGATTCAAACCTTGCAAGACAATACAAGTTTCATTCCCTTCGGTTGCAAGACAATACAAGATTCAAACCTTGCCATCGCCCTTTTAAACTCCTCCTCCTTTTGCATAGCCTTTTCTATTGAAAAAACGAATCTGATCAGTGTTGTTGATGATATCTCACTTGGCAGGTTATGATGGCTCTGGTAATCGCACTGGAGGAGAATGGATGCAGAACTGAAGAAGAAAGATGTGAAAAAGAGGACTGAACCTGTGAAAAGGAGTAACTAGGCCGATGGCTCAAATCAAAGAAGAGGGGAGGGGAGCAGTGTTCGTTGGAGGAGGGAAAAGAGGTGTAGTGTTGATCGACAAGATTTGGGGAAAGTAATTAGGATGTTTGAGAGGGAAAAAAGAATTGGGCAAAAGTGGGAAAGTAATTAGGGCATTGGGAGGGAAAACAATTTGCGTACACAGAAAAAGACCCACGTAAAGAGGTGTTGGCAGAGGCAGCGTTTTGTTAGTATTTAATTATGTTTTGGGACATAACAAGCAGCATTTTGTATTAAAACACTACATACTAGTGCTGCCAAAATGTATTTTCTTGTAGTGTGTAAAGTATATATATAACATGGCAAAGTGATTTGGGTAAAGCATAGTATATTTTTCTTGTTTGGGTATGATTTAAAAGGATTAAATCATTTTGATAAGAAAATTTTTTAAGGAAAATTTTGGAAAGACTACCCTAAGTAAAATGACTCAGATATTAGAATGCCAGATGAGACTGGTATGGGGTCGCGCTCTATACTTTAGCTAGTAGCCCCTAGCTAATATAAGTCCAAAATTCCAGTGTGTAGGGCTTTGTCATAGGTAAGACTAAAATTATGTTACACACAGAAAGGAATATAAAGAGAGAGATATGTTATTGGTGAGCCCGCAAAACCATTAGGATCAGTTGACCCTGGAGAAGTAAGTTAGAGACAGACCATCCAGAAGAGGAGGATCTAACAAATGTTAGATTATTTGTTTATTTTGTCTGGTAGCACCGAGTCAACCAAAGGTTAGTAGTTAGCCAAACAAAACTATATTGTTCGGACATATAGTCCATTTGTTACCTGATTTATATGCTTTCATGATATTGATATTATTATTTTAACCAGTATTGGTTGCATGATTAAGATTTGCAAAAGACATGTTTTAAAAGGATATTAGTTAGAGGAAACCCGTTCCGCTAAGCGGCGTGATCTCACTTAATATCAAATAACAGAGATGTAGAGTATTCACCAGGTTATGTCTGACTCGAAGTTTATGTTTTTCCCCTTAAACTCTCGGGTGCTCAAAAATTGATTTGAGTAGGATGAAGGTTGAAAGATTTACAGGTTTTAGTAGGTTAGCGAATAAAGCTTCCGGAGACGAGCAAGAGGCTGACGGATAGCTATTTAGTAGTTGTTGTTTTTGTTTGTTTTATTCCACTATGATGTATTAAGATAGATTTTGTCTAGTTGTAACTTTGATCATCCAAGAGGGCATCTTCATATGTCGTTATTGGCGTATTTATGTAATAATTATATTTGATCAATGCCCGGGAAAGGTTATAGGATTATGTAACTTGGATATGAAATTATGTTTTGAAATGTATCGAGTAAAGCTGTTTTTGAAATCTATGATTTATTTCATATTCAAGTAGTTATGATATTATGAATACCATTAACATTACCAAATTTGGTCACCGGAAGTTAATAGTATGGATGACTGCAGCATTTGTAGCGCTTAGCTTCGGGCCTCCAGATAGGGGATGTTACAACTTGGTATCAGAGCACTGGTTTATGAAAAATTTAACTAAAAAATGATTTTTGAAAACATAATCCTTAGGAATTAGAGAAAAGATCGGGGTATGAGATAACATTATAGTAACGTACTTGTATTTGCTATATATGAGTATACGCTATATCTCTAGTCTTCTATCTTTATTAGGCTATTCTTCTGTATCTCACGAAGGATCGAATGATGATATGGATGCTAGAAGAGTTAATATTGGTGGGGGAGGCACCACGACAATTGAAATGCCAGACCAAATATGAGGAGGAACCAAGGTCAGGCACAAGCTGGAAGTATGGGTGATGGAGTCCCGCAAGTGGACATGAGAGCAATATATCAGTTCTTTGTCAACATGATGCAGGTGGGTGTTGCTGCTGGAGTGGTTGGATGAAATGCTGGAGTAGGAGTTCAGGAAGCGCTAGTGGTCAACAACTACGCTATTCTAAGTAGGGATTACGCTCGGTCGGGAGGAAAGCCATTCATCGAAACTGAAGATGCCATTGAAGTAGAAAATTGGTTACTACATTATGAGAGGATCTTTGCAGATTTGGGGCTCAATGACGAGAAGAACAGAAGGCACACTTCGAGACAGCTTCAAGGAGCAGGTTTATACTGGTGGAATAGTGTGACGATTGGAGTGATGAAGAGACGATGACATGGGCTGAATTTAGGAGGAGATTCGAGGAGAGGTTCATGTCTGTGATGGTGAAGTCTACCTTGCTTGGAAAGTTTGCTGAGTTGGAGCAAGGGGAGATGACTATGTTGGAGTATGCTACAAGGTTTGAGGAATTGGCGAGGTATGGGTATGCTACCGTGGATACCGTGATTAAGAGGAACGAGAAGTTCATAAGGGGGTTGAAGCCTGAGCTGGCCAAGGCTACATTACTTCATATTAGAGATCCTTGTGATGTAGTAGAGATGGCTATGAGGAATGAGGAAATGCTTGCTTTTCTAGAAATGAGCAAGGCAAAGGAAGTCCAGGTGGGGCAGAGTTAGAAAAGGAAGTTCTTTCATAAGAAGGGAGCGCAGAAGGGTGGAGCCATGAAGAAGGGAAAGTCTGAAGTTGTTTGCTATAAGTGCGATAAGAATGGGCACTTTGCTAATGAATGTCGCTCAGGAGAGGCAAAGAAAGTGATCGGGAAGAAGAACATCAGATGCTTCAACTGCGATCAAATTGGCCATTGTAAGAACCAGTGAAAAGAGCCTGCTAAGGATGGAAAGGGAAAGGTGTTTGCATTGGAACCAGCTACCTCGAGGCCAATGGCAGAGGAGAGAGGAAAGGCAGTGCTGGGAGGTACGCTTCAGATTCATGGTATGTCAGTTAGTGTTCTGTTTAATACTGGTGCATCGCATTCTTTATATCTCATTGTTTGGTAAATAAGCTTAACCTAGAACCCTTTAGTTACTTCCTTAAGAGCTGCAAATCCGATAGGAGGGTAGGCGACCCTTGGGATGAAGTGTGACCACTTAGAGTTTGATTTGTTAGGTCATACCTTTGTTTGCAGTTTGTATGTGTTTGACTTCGTAGGGTTCGAAATTATTTTGGGTGTGGATTGGTTAAGTAAGTACGATACTAGGATATTTTTCCAAGATAGGAAAATATCACTTAGACACCCTGACTGTAGTGATCGGATTGTGTATACCGTAGAGAACCCTAGTTGTGAGGTGAATGCTTTGTTGGGTGTTGTGGAGGTAGAAGACGAGTTGAATCGTGTTTCTGTGGTCAGGGAATTCACAGATGTTTTTGAGCCTGTAGTTGGATTTCCATCGAAACAAGCCATTGAGTTTCAGATAGATTTAGTACCCAGAGCAGAACCGGTGAGTAGACCGCCAAGCAGGGTGACACCTACAGAGATGAGAGAGTTAAAGGTGCAGTTGGTGGATTTGGAAGGCAAGAATTTTATTAGACCAAGCAGTTCGCCTTGGAGTGCAGCTGTAGTTTTCATGAAGAAACCGGACGGATCGTTGAGGTTATGTATCAATTATCGTAAGTTGAATAAGAGGATGATAAAGAATCGATATCCATTGCCTAGAATTGACGATTTGTTCGACCAGTTGAGTGGAGCCAAGGTATTTGCCTAATTGGAATTGGCGACCGAATTCCATCAACTTAAGGTAGCTGAAGATAGTATTCTTTTAACGACGTTTAGGACTAGATATGGATCGTACGAATGGTTAGTTGTGCCGTTCGGGCTAACTAGTGCGCCGACATTCTTTGTGGATCTGGCGAACTGAATTTTCAGAGAGCACTTGGATAGATTTGTATTGGTGTTTATAGATGATATTTTGATATACTCTAAAGATGAGAGAGAGAGAGCATGAAGTTCATCTTAGAGTAGTGCTTGAGACTTTGAGAGAACATCAGCTGAAGATGAATTTTTCAAAGTGTCATTTCTGGAAGAAAGAAGTGAAGTTTCTCATTCATGTAGTTTCAGAGAAAGGGTTGTAAGTAGATCCAGCTAAGATCGAGGCAGTGAATAGTTGGAAGAGACCAGAAACGATGACTGAGATAAGAAGTTTTCTGGGATTAGCGGGTTACTATCGAAGGTTCATTAAGGATTTTTCGAGGATAGTAGCACCGATGACTAAGCTAACTCAAAAAGATGTGAAGTTTGTCTGAACAGATAAGTGTGAGGATGCATTCCAGAAGCTAAAACACTTATTGACGAATGCACCTGTGTTAGTTGTTCCAGAGGGGAATCAAGATTTGGTAGTATATACAGATGCATGTGGAGTAGGATTAGGAGCTGTGTTGATGCAAAGAGGTAAAGTGATTGCCTGCGCTTCTAAACAGCTTAGACCTCATGAAGTTAGATATTCGACTCATGACTTGAAATTAGCTGCAATTATTTTTGCATTGAAGTTCTGGAGACATTACCTTTTGGGAGAGCGATTTGAGCCATATACAGATCATAAGTCATTGAATTATCTGTTCTCTCAGAAGGAGCTGAATATGAGACAACAGAGATGGTTAGAGTTTATTGCTGCTTATGACTTTGGAATTGAGTACACACCAGGGAAAGGTAATAAGGTGGCAGATGCACTTAGCAGAAAGCATCAGAATGCAGTGTTGGCAATGATAGTTGGGTGGAAAGATTTGGAAGTGTTGATGACATGTGGAGTGCAGTGGAGATCTGCAGTTAGATCTAGTAAGGAAACTGCTATGTTTTCATGTTTGGAAGTTCGAGCGGTGGTGATTGGAAAGATGGCTTCTCAACAAGAAGAGGATCCAGTATTGGCTGAGCGGATCAAGAAGTTAAGGGATGGAACAAAGAGCGATGACTTGAAGGATTTTAGTCTTAACCAGAATGGGTGGTTGAGAAAGAAGGAAAGATTGTGTGTTCCGAATGTGGGAAGCATTAGGAAAGATGTTCTTGAGGAATGCCATCGTTTAAAGTTCACTATTCATCTGGGAGGAACTAAGATGTATCAGGACATGAAGAGAAGTTTCTTCTGGGAAGGTATGAAGAGGGATGTAGGCTTATGGATAAAGCAGTGTTTGAATTGCTAATAGATAAAGGCCAAACATCAGAAACCAAGTGGGTTACTTCAGCCATTAGATATTCCAGTTTGGAAGTGGGATTCTATTTCTATGAATTTTATAGATGGGTTGCCAAGATCTAATAGAGGAAATGAAAGTATATGGGTCATAGTGGATAGGTTGACCAAGAGTGCCCATTTCATTCCAGTTAAGTCAACTAGGACGGCACCTGTCTTAGCTAAGTTATTTATGAAGAATATAGTTAGACTTCATGGAATTCCTAGCAGTATCGTAAGCGATAGAGATTCCTTGTTCACTAGCGAGTTTTGGAAGAGTCTACAGGAGATTTTAGAAACCAAGCTCAAAATGAGTACTGCTTACCATCCACAGACTGATGGGCAAACAAAAAGAGTCAACAAAGTCTTGGAGGATTTCTTACGAGCTTGTGTGCTAGATTTTGGAGGATCATGGGAAGACCATCTACACTTAGTCGAGTTTTCGTATAACAACAGTTATCAGGCTAGTATAGGGATGGCACCGTTTGAAGCTTTGCCTGGAAGGCCATGCAAATCTCTAGTTTGTTGGTTAGAGACCAGAGATAGATTAGTTCTTGGTCTGGATCTAGTTAGAGAAGCTGTAGAGAAGATTGAGTTGATAAGAGAGAGAATGAAGGAAGCTCAGTCTAGGCAGAAGAGTTATGCTGATAGAAGAAGGAAAGACTTGGAGTTCTCTGTTGGAGATCATGTTTTCGTCAAAGTGTCACGGATGAAAAGTGCGATTAGATTTGGGAAGACCGTGAAGTTGGCATCGAGAGTCGTAGGAGCATTTCCTCTTGTAGAGAGGATCGGGAAACTCGCGTATAGAGTAGTGTTACCGAGCAGTTTGGCAGGAGTCCACGATGTTTTTCATGTTTATTATCTAAGGAAGTGTATTAGAGACCCGGAGACTACTATAACACCGACTGTGTTAGAGGACTTAGTAGTAGAGCCGAACTTGACTATAGTTAGGAAGCCTGCCGTATAGTCGTGAGGGATGAGAAGAGGCTAAAGAACAAGACAGTCAGATTAGTTAAGGTCCAGTGGAGTGACGATGATAGAAACTGTACTTGGGAGACTGAGAACATGATTAGAGACGCTTATCCTGATTTGTTTGATGGTATGTTTTACTTTTATGTTTGATTTATATGAGTACCTTATCGTAATTTCGAAGACGAAATTCTTTAAGGAAGGGAGTCTGTAACACTCCATATTTTTAGTAACATTATTAGAAACATTTAATTAGGTAAATTAAATGAAATAATGTAAAATGGTTAATGGGTTGGGATTTGTGATTAGTAAGGGTAGCCGTGCCATATACAAATGAACTAAAGAATTAAAATGTTAAGGCAAATAGATAACGGGCAATATAGGAATATGACACATCCTTATATCCTAAACCCTTAACCCCATCATTCACACGTTCATTTCTATATTCACAAAAGAAAAACAAACTTGAGGCTGGCCACCATTAAGGGAATAAAAGAGAAGATAAGCAAGATTTCAAAGGAAAAGCTTAAGCAACTTAATCAAGATCAAATCTCAAATCCTTAATCTCAAAGCTAAGGTGAATAATGACTACATCTCATGCTTTCTATTGTTTTCGTTTATGATCAAATCCGAATTATTTTACAAAGTTATTTGTCATGTTTTGAATGATAAAATGGATATATATATATGCTTGTTGATTATTTATGATAATTCATATAGATTTTATGATATGTTTTGATGTGAAAACCCTATTAAATGACATCCAAATGTCTTGTAATATTAGATTTAGATCAAAAATGATATTTTAGAGATGAGTTTCAATTTTCATAATTTTCTGAATTAATGTGGATTTTATATTAATTTTCTAGTGAAGAAAATGATTAATTGGGTTTAAAATTATTTACGGCTAAATAATATATGTTTTGGGTCTAAAATTTATATATGTTGGAAAACATATTAAAAATGTTTTATAGGAATTTTTATAGAATTTTCTTAAGTGTTTTAATGAATATATAAAATTATTTAAGGTATGGGACTTAAATGTTTTATATATTTATAAAAGAAGAAGGGGTATTTTGTATATTTTTTAAATGGTTACTTCTGAAATTTTTGGCAGCACTTTTAGAAAAGAAAATTAGCAACCAATCAGGTTTTGACAAATAAGGCAGGTTAGTTAAAAAGATTACTTTAAAAAGTTAAAAATTAGTTTAATCGTGCTTTTTCCATGTTTTGCCACTTTCGGCACTATGCTTTCGACCCATTACTCCCGCCTCCTTCTCAGTCAAAAAAAAAAGCGCCTGGTATCAATACTTGGTACGTAGCGAATTGGATGTTGGCGGAAGGTATGAGTCAAAACGATGGGTTTCGAAGTGGTCGAAGCATGTCTTTGCTCCTAAATGAAGATGCACCTACTTTGCTTTCGACTAAGTAGCTTTCGACTTAGTTGGCTTCCGACTAGGCTAAATTGATTTAAAGAATGGTTTAGAAGAGGTTGCACCTTTTGTTTTAAGTAAAAGCTTTCGTTGGGGTCGAAACCCCTTTGTTGCCACCTTTTTCTTTTCGAAGTAATGCCTTTGAAAGGGTTGTTTTGTTTCAAAACTAGCCACTTCTCCAATGCTTTCGGAAGGGTTGGTTTCGACACCATTACTTCTTTACTTAGGAATAGCTTTCGAAAGTGTTGCTTTCGACCCTATTCTTTTATGACCCTTTGATATTTTTAAAGATAAACCCAAAGGTTTCGAAAGATATAGTTTTGAATGGTTTCAAAAGGTAGTTCCACATCTTTTACTTAAACCCAAATGCTTTCGAAAGGATTGATGGATTTTAGGCTTTCGAAAGGTTTTAAAGGAAATGTTTCGAAGGGGTGGTTCCCCAATGATTTCGAAAGGTTTTAAATGGAAGGTTTCCAAAGGCTTTTGAAAGGCATATTTAAAGTGTTTTAAAAAGAGGATGTTTAAAGTTTTAAAAAGGTTTTCGAAAGAGAGGTTTTCAATGGTTTCGAAAGGAGTATGTAATTGGCTTCGAAAGGTAGGTTTTGGCCTTTCGGCCTAAGGTTTTACTTGTATCGAAAGTGGTACTTTCAGGGGTTCCAAAGGGGTACTTTCAGGGGTTCCAAAAGATATTATTTAAAGGTTTAAACGAAGGTTTTGATTGTTCATCAACAATGGTTTGTGTAAAGTATATATATAACATGACAAAGTGATTTGGGTAAAGCATAGTATATTTTTCTTGTTTAAGTATGATTTAAAAGGATTAAATCATTTTGATAAGAAAAGGTTTTCAAGGAAAATTTTGGGAAGATTACCCTAAGTAAAATGACTAAGATATTAGAATACCAGATGAGACTGGTATAGGGTCGCACCTTATACTTTAGCTAGTAGCCCCTAGCTAATATAAGTCTAAATTCCAGTGTGTAGGGCTTTGTCACATGTTAGACTAAAATTATGTTACACACAGAAAGGAATCTAAAGAGAAAGATAGGTTATTGGTGAGCCCGCAAAACCATTAGGATCAGTTGACCCTGGATAAGTAAGTTAGGGACAGACCGTCTAGAAGAGGAGGATCTAACAGATGTTAGATTATTTGTTTATTTTGTCTAGTAGGCCTGAGTCAGCTAAAGGTTAGTGGTTGGCCAAACAAAACTATACTGTTCGAACAGATAGTCCATTGTTACCTGATTTTTATGCTTTCATGGTATTAATATTATTGTTTTAACCAGTTTTGGTTGTAGGATTAAGATTTGTAAAAGATATGTTTTAAAAGGATACTAGTTAGGGGAAACCCGTTCCGCTAAGCGGCGTGGTCTCACTTAATATCAAATAACCGAGATGTATAATATTATTCACACCAGGCTTTATATTTGACTTGAAGTTTAAGTTTTTCCCCTTAAACTCTCGGGTGCTCAAAAATTGATTTGAGTAGGCTGACGGTTGAAGGATTTACAGGTTTTAGTAGGTTGGTAAATAAAGCTTCCGAAGATAAGCAGGAGGCTGATGGATAGCTATTTAGGAGTTGTTTTTTTTTGTTTGTTTTATTCCACTGTGGTGTATTAAGACAGATTTGTCTAGTAGTAACTCTTATCATCCAAGAGGGCATCTTCATATATCGTTATTGGCGTATTTATGTAATAATTATATTTGATTAATGCTTGGGAAAGGTTATGGGATTATGTAACTTGGATATGGAATTTTGTTTTGAAATGTAATGAGTAAAGCTGTTTTTGAAATCTGTGATTTTATTTCATGTTCAAGTAGTTCTGATATTATGAATACCATTAACATTGCCGTAATTGGTCACCGGAAGTTAATACTATGGATGTGCAACATCTGTAGCACTTAGCTTCGGGCCTCCAGATAGGGGATGTTACATGAGATTTTCCAAGTAATATTTGAAAATGACGATTTAAATTATATTTCAAGTATTTTTGAGTTTATTGAAAAGTGAAAAGGAAGCATGGATTACAATATCGTTGTTGTAATAAATGTTTTATGGGAATTGAGAAAAGAATTCATGGATTATAACACTTTTGTTATAATAAATGATTTCGTAAAGTTATAAGAAAATTGGTTACTTGGCTTAATAAATGTTGATATTCTTAAATCTTTGAAGGAGTTTTATTATAAAGATAATGATAAGCTGTTTCTGAATGAGAAAAACTTTAAAAAGGAATGTTTAAAAATAAAGCTAAGTATAAACTCCTCTTGTAAAGCCATATATCGGTTCCTGTCTAAGGTTCTCCTTTTCTTCCTTTTGGGTGTAAATTTTGGATCTAAATTTTGGAATTTAAAGTTTGAAATTTGTCTTAAATTGAAATGTGAAATTGGAATTGTTTGAAGTGAAATTCAAAAATTGAAATAGGGTTAAATTTGTTTAAAAGAAAAGAAATTATTTCAAATTCTGTTATCCGGCATTCTAGCCCGGCTATATTGAATTGATCGCACGAGTTAGCTTCGATGGCCGTATGGCTGACGGCTCCAGAGTGATGATTATGGGGCCTAAGAGTCGAGTGTAGATGGTAATATGAAGTCAAGATTGAATGGAATTGATAAATGCACAACATAGAATGTTCAAATTATGGAATATGGTTCAATGCATAGGAGGGATCGGCATAGTTTGGCTCCAACAAGAGGGATCAACATACATCAATGTACCAGAGCATTCTTGCGGAAAAAAATCAATATCTCGAGATCTACAGGTCAAAAGCACATGAAATTTGAGGAGCAAGATGTAAGTACCCTTGGGATCGCACATCAAAAGGACAAAATTGGGGGGGGGTCGGTATACACCCCTTGGGAGGGATCGGTAGAAGACAATATTCAGGTCATGTTGAATCAGATATCAAGCAACTCGAGTTCAAATGATCCAGATGGCATGAAAATTGGAGGATAAGCATGTTTTTGCATAAGGAAGCCACCATAGGGATCGCTCCCCAAAATTCAACCAAAGAAGGGATCGGTACCGATCCCTCCTCTTTTGGAATTGGGCTCAACGACTCCTCTAGTGGGCCTTTGTAGATTAGAAGGTCCTTTAGCCCAAATTTCAGAGAGATAGATGGTCGTCTTCACCTATAAATACTGGCATGATGGGTCATTCTGAGGATCTTTATGCTGCTTGTTACTCTAGACTCTATTGT
This sequence comes from Allium fistulosum, assembly GCA_030737815.1. Taxonomy (NCBI): domain Eukaryota; kingdom Viridiplantae; phylum Streptophyta; class Magnoliopsida; order Asparagales; family Amaryllidaceae; genus Allium; species Allium fistulosum. Next base: position 479,663,775 of record CM060904.1, read on the forward strand.
AATCAAGTACTAGCTATTTAATACTACTGTAATCAGATTTATAAGTGCTTAATAAAGGATAGTCTTCAAAGTGGATGTAGGTATACAATGTCGAACCACTATAAATTTCTATGTCTCTGATTATACTTTTCAGTTACTTGTTAATCCATCTACTCAGTTTAATTTTTTTTCTTTACTTACTTCTCTATAAAAACTATTCTTGGGTGTTTTTGACCAATTTAGTTGCAAACATTTAGGCACTTTCACTGAGAATACTTGATTCTCATTTCATTAGGATCCCTTTATTGCTACTGGATTGGATAAATCCCCAAAGAAGATCTGCAATTATCTTCAAGAAGTTGCTTATACTGCTCAGATTTGTAGGAATTTAAGCAAAGCTATTGATAATGGTAGAAACACTAGATCTACTTCTCATAACATTGAAGGAAATGAGAATACTAGCATCCAACAAGGAGACCCAAGCAATCAACAAACGAATGTGAATGCTGAACCAGTTGAAGTTCAGAATCCCACCGATTCTATCATAAGAGCTGAATTTCATAATTTAATGAGAGAGCTAATGGAGAGCCGTCGACAATTAAATCAAAAAATTCAGACTAATATCAACTTGATGAACCAACTCAATCAACAGCAGTGGGGGAAAGCTAGGAGAGACCCCACTCCTTACTGGGCATCAGAGAGTTCTAGCTCATCAGACGAGTATCATATGCATAGGTGTCGTAGAACAGACGAATATCGTGTAGAAACTTTGAGGCGCCAACTGGCAGACCATCATTGTCTGCCAGGATCGATCGGTGTCGATCCCTCCACCAGAAAGGAGAATCCATCCATTCCTTATGGCAATCAAGTTGGAGCTGATATGGTTGGTTTGGATGATGGAGTTCAATTAAATATTGACAAAGCTCTTCCCCGAAATGATGATGAAGTGAATTTACAAGATTCACATAGGGAAGATGGTGAACCAAGAAGGCATGAAACGACCCGCAGACATCAACCAGACCATTCACGTGAGGTAGAACGCGACCACCGCTTGGCACCAACCATCCAAACGCCGAACTTATCGGTAATGGTCAGACAGTTGGTGAGAGAGAGCTAGGGCTTGACTAATGATGACTGGGGAATCTCGAGAAGTCATATCCCGTTCACTGATAATGTTCTACATGCTGAATATCCGAAGAGGTTCAACATGCCATCAATGCCCACCTACGAGGGAAAATCGACCCCAGGCAGCATGTCATGAGATACGAATGGCTGATGGATTTTGCGTGAGCGGATGATGCGACTAAGTATAGATGCTTTCCCATAATTCTCTCTGGAATAGTAACGATGTGGTTTACAAGATTACCCCCATGATCAATTTCTAGATTCGATGATTTGCAACAAATTTTGTGGAGTAGTTCGGGATGCATGCAACTTGTCCCAAGGATGTCATGTCCCTGTCCAGCGTGATTTAGGCTCCAGGAGAATCGTTGAAAGATTATTTGGAGAGATTTCATACAACTGTTATGGAAATTAGTCATCTGAATGTTTGCAATATTGATGGCTGTGACAAGAGGGATGGATCCATAATTTGATTTCGGCGGTGGGTTAGAAGGAAAGCTTCCTACAACATTGGAGCGCTTTTATGCAAAGGCGGCTCAGTATTTGAGAAAGGAGGAAGCTAGGTCCTCCAGGAAAAAGAGTGTTGCGGGACCAAGTAGAGAGGGAGTACAAAGTAACATTGTAGTATAGCAGTTTGATGATAGGTCAGGAAAAGTTCAAGTGAATGTCTGAAACAAGCTGAATCAGCAAAAGAAAGGCGGAGATAGGGGCCGAGAACGAAAGAGGAATTTTTGGAAGAGGGAAGCCTAGGATTCCGATGTTCGATACTTACACACCGTTGAATACGTCCTTGGAATCTATTTGTCTACTTGTAATACCATGCAATACAGGAAGCCACCTCCAAAAGAATCGACCGAGAAGCAAAAAAAAGCTGGAAAATATTATCGGTTCCACGAATGATATGGACATGGCACGAATGAATGTAGGCATCCCTAGGACACTATCGAAAAGCTGATTTGAGATAGGAAGTTGCGGTAATTTGCAAAAACCCCACAGGATGGTGGACAGTGGACATCCGAACCCAACCGAGAACAAGTATCGCGCAAGGCAGAGGGGCCCGCACGAACTAGTGGAAGATTGGTGATAAATATGATAGTCGGAGGACCGCACCCAGCAGATAAGAGTTGTTAAGAGATGGAGCGCTATGCTAGCACGATTAGGCATGTGGATTTTGAATATTGTTCAAATACATAAGATGGAGCTCTGACAAAACAGCAGCATACAATGACAAATGATATCGTGTTTAGAAACAGAGATGCAGACAAGGTAGAGGCTCCGACGATCGGCCCAATGGTCATTTCGGCCATGATCGGCCCCACTTTGGTGAGAAGAATATTGATTGATTGTGGAAGTTGAGTAAATATAATTTTCAAAAAAGCCTATGATTAGATGAAAATGGAAGCTAAGGATTTAAAGCCGTCTAAAGCCCGCATACATGGTTTTAACAGTGTTGTAATTGAAGTTGTTTGTTATGTGGAATTACCCGTAGAGTTGGGAGAAGGTGACCAAAGGAGAGTGCAAATCTTGTCGTTTGTCGTTTTGGATGTTGAGTCTCCTTACAACTTTTTTCTGGATCGATCGACCCTAGCTGAATTCCGGGCAGCTCTTGCTCCATGGTGTTTGACTTTGAATTTTATGACATATAATGGTGTTGGAGTTGTTCACGATGATCAGGCGACTGAACGTGCCTGTTATGTAGCTGAGTTGAGGGATGCTCGGCGCAAAGAGAAAGGTAAGGTTGTGGACAAGACTGTCTGCATCCAAGCTATTAAAGATTGAAAACTAGTGCCTGAGCCTTGGCTCGAGCGCCACAGTCGGTTCTATAGAGATATAAATCCAAGAGATGATGAGGAGGAGCCCAAGGAGACCTACGCTGCACCGGCTGAACTGATGATTGATATTACGGTCAGCCATGATGACCTGTCACGGGTCCTAAAGATTGGATCATTGCTCAGACCCTCGATGATGAAAGAACTTACTGGATTTCTCCGAGCGAATCTAGACGTGTTCGCTTGGACTCACTCTGACATGTGCGGAATCTTGCCTACCATTACAAGCCATACATTGAATATTAACCCGAGGCATGTCCCGGTGAAGAAAAAAGATGCGTCATATATCCGGAGAGATCTGTCGCTCTCAAAGAGGAGGTGGATAGACTCAAAGACAACGGGTTTATCCGCCATGCCCTCTACCCTAAATGGGTATCTAACCGTGTACTTGTGAAAAAGGAAAATGGGAAATGGAGAACATGCATTGATTACTCAGATTTGAACAAGGCGTGTCCAAAAGACAAATTTCCCCTTCCGAGGATGGACCGACTGGAGGATTCAACCGTGGAAAACGAATTGCTATCTTTCATGGATGCGTACTCGGGATATAACCAAATCTCAATGCACATTCCTGATTAAGAGCACACCAGTTTCATTACCGATGTTGGATTATATTGCTATGTGGTGATGCCGTTTGGAATAAAAAATCCAGGAGCTACTTACCAGCGCCTAGTCAATAGGATGTTTAAAGATCAGATTGGAAATACAATGGAAGTATATGTGGATGATATGCTCGTGAAGTCACGGCGATCAAGCGACTACATAAAAAACTTGGCAGAAATCTTCGACATCCTCCGACATTACAAGGTGAAAATTAATCCTTTGAAATGTTCTTTTGGTGTTGCATCAGGGAAATTCTTGAGCTTTATTGTTAACGCCTGTGGAATAGAAGCTAATCCCCAGAAGATTCAAGCTATCCGCAATATCGAAGTGCCAAAGACTACTAAACAAGTACATAGTCTGAATGGGAAAGTTGCTGCCTTAAGCCGATTTATTTCCAGAGCTACCGACAAATGCATTCCTCCTTTGACTTGATTAGGGAAGGGAAAAGAAACTTCAAATGGACACAAGATTGTAAAGATGCATTTCAAGCTTTGGTGAATCATTTGGAGGGACCCTCATCTTGTAAAAGTCAGTGGATCGTGAAGATTTGTACATTTATTTGGCCGTGTCGGTACACGCTATAAGTGCCACATTGCTTCACGAGGAAGATCGAATCCAGAGGCTAGTGTATTACGTCAGCAAGCGATTGACGAGAGCTGAAAGGAACTATCCAAAAATAGAGAAACTGGCATATTGTTTGTTGATTGCATCATGAAAGCTTCGCCCGTATTTCCAGGCATACCCGATCAATGTTTACACCGACCGGCCATTACGACAGATCTTACAGTGACCTAAGACGTCTAGAAAGTTACTCAAGTGAAATATCGAGCTCAGTCAATTCGATCACTTATTTCCCTCGGAGGGCTATCCTGGGTCAGGCACTGTTAGATTTTATAGCAGAGTTCACTGTGTAGGATGATTCCCCGGAGGGTAGCAAAATCCCTACCATACGGTGGAAATTGTATACTAATGGAGCGTCCAATGATCATTGTTCTGGAGCTAGAATTGTGCTTGTAACTCCCGAAGATCGGTCAATCTGTTATGCTTCAAAGCTTGATTTCCCAGCGATAAACAACGAAGCTGAGTACGAAGCCCTAATTGCTGGACTTAAACTTGCTAGAGAATTGGGAATAAAGTCTCTTGAAATCTTTTGCGATTCACAGTTGGTAGTATACCAAGTTAGGGGAGATTATCAAGCTAAAGGACAACGGCTTGCTCCATACCTTACTCAAGTCCAGGAGTTGTTGGCTGAATTTGAATTCTATGACATTTCGCATATTCCATGGGATCGAAACAAAGAGGCTGATTTGTTGGAAAAGTTTGCTAGCACCGGCGACGCACAATAGATGGGCTTGGTTCCGGTCGAAGTATTAAATATCCTGAGTATAAACATGATAGAAATCAATCGGACACTAAAAGCGGAGCCTGAGAGGGAATCGTGGATGACTCTGATCAAAGACTATTTATTACATGGAGTCCTACCAGATCAAAGAAATGAAAAGCGGCAAGTCCTTTGTAAAGCTTCGCAATATGTCATGCAAGGAGGAATTATGTACAGAAAAGGTTTCTCTGTTCCCTTACTTCGGTGTGTCGCTCGTGATGAGATAAAATGCATCCTAAAAGAAGTTCATGAAGGGGAATGTGGCAATCACATTAGGGGGGCAAACTCTGGCAAAGAGAATACTCCATTACAGGTACTATTGACTAACTATCAATCGAGACGCCGCTGATTATATAAGACAATACGATAAGTGCCAGATATATGCAAAAGTTCCAAGAGCTCCGCCGATGGAAATCATGCAAATGGTCAGCCCATGGCCATTTTCCATTTGGGGTATAGATATTATCGGTTCCTTAGCGATCTTTAAAGGTGGCAAATAGTACGCTATCGTCGCAGTTGATTACCTCACTAAATGGGCCGAAGCAGAACCTTTAGCCATGGTCACAACCAAGAAAGCAATCAACTTTATTGTTCAAGAAATCATATGTCATTTCAATCTCCCACGAACTATTGTAACAGATAATGGGACTCGATTCAATAGTGTTGAATTCAAAGACTTTTGGTGAAGGTATCGTATTGAAAATAGATTTGCAGCGGTCACTCACCCTCAAGCAAATGGATAGGTTGAAGCTGTGAACAAAGTTATAAAGTCCATTTTGAAGAAGTGTTTAGAAAAGTCTAGAGGCAAGTAGGTGGATGAACTCCCGACAGCATTGTGGGCTTACAGGACCACGCACAAATCCACGATTGGCCACACTCCATTCGCCTTTGCTTACGGTTCCGAATCCATCATTTCTGTTGAGCTCGAGGTTCCTTGTCATCAAGTGACTTACTACGATCCCAAAGTGAATAAAGATCTCCTTTTAGAAACTATCGACTTTATAGATGAGAAGCGCAAGGAAGCCGATCTGAGGGCAGCTGCACATTGACATCCAATCGCTCGATATTACAACATTAAAGTCCAACCTAGAACCTTTGAAATCGGCGATCTCATCCTGAAATGGGTTATTCCTACCCCGTCGAACATGAATCCAATCTGGGAAGGACCATATGTCATTGTACAGAGGCTTAGAGAGGGAACTTTCAAGCTAGCAACTGTCGATGGCATCGCACTCCCAAGGGCATCGAATAGCGAACATTTACGATGCTATTTCACTTAGTTTATTTCTTTTTCATTCAGTTGTATTTGCTTTCAGAATTTTCTTTAGCATTTGATTTTCCAAATATGTAATAAGACAGATTATGTCATTCTTTTCCATTTAGCAAATAAAGTTGTAGACTTCCTTTATATTTATGTTTGCTGTAGCATTATGTATTAGTTACACGACGTAACTGATTGATGTCGATATGTCCGAACAGGTTCCCAGAGTTTGGAATTAACCAATTATGCTAGTTCCTAATGAGACTAAACAAGATGAGCTTGGTCTAATTGTTCATTTGATAACTCCCATTTGTAATCCAACGGACGTGATACATAATGAGGAATAGATGTTACTCGACCATCTGATGATCGAATAAATCCTGCCGAATAATGGGACTGAAATAAAATAAGAGCGATCGTGACATGACCGATCGCTCACTAAATCAAACCTCGGACCTTGGGGGGCAAATCAATCAACTAAGGAAAGTACAATCTGACCGCTCTTCGAAATAACTCTAAGTCCCTAGAGTGTGGACTAGAGTATCAATATAAATCGGGAGTGAATCGACCACCCGCGAAATAACTCCAAGTCCCCAGAGTGCGGATTGGAACATAACCATAAAACAGGTGTGAATCGACCACCCGCGAAATAACTCTAAGTCCCCATAGTGGGAACTGGAGTATAACCATAAATCGGGTGTGAATCGACCACCTGCGAAATAACTCTAAGTCCCCAGAGTGCGGACTAGTGTATAAACATAAATTGGGTGTGATTCAACCAACCATCAACTAACTTTTATCCCCAGAGTACAGATATGAGTATAAACAAATAGATGAGTGAGGTTCGACCATTCACTATTTCATGAACTCCGGCTTGAAATCGTCAAGAAGAGTATAAACCCGCTAAGGATGGAGTTCCACCATCCAACGTCTAACCCCGCTAACCTAAGACTAGGTGCAGGGGTATAATTACTTAAATCCGCTGAATCCGACAGCGTAACACTAAGGCTCGAGCCTAGCATTTGATTGGACTTAAGGCCACGACCACAAAGAGGCCTTGGGATAGAGCAAATGGATTGTTGCTAGAATTAATGATTAATGAATTACAAGTACATTGAATGGAAAGTAATAGTTCAACTACTTAAATTACGGTTCACACGAGAGCTCAACACAAAACAAGAACTTTTATTCACATGATAAGTTTCAAAATTATGGTACAAGTTATTTCAAAAAACAGGAGTCGTACCCATACAACCACAACTAATAAAAGAAAACGACAAACAAAAAGCTATGCAGACTATGTACACACCACGTTGAAATGACAGCTATTTCTTCGATCTTCTCCCCGTTTTGGGTTTTTCGGCGGTGGCACTCTCTGAACTTCCGCTTGTTCTCTTCCTGGATCCCTTACCGCCTTTGGCAGGAGAGTGTTTGAAGCTTAGAGAGAGTTCTCTAGGAATCGACCCACCAGGTGGAATGACTTGTAGTGGGATAGGTATGGATCGTCAATGTCCACCTCGGTGGGCTCAACTTTGGCCTTTTTCTTTAGCAACTCCTCCTTCTCAATATGCTCCTTCAGGCTGATCTCATCAGTGCATTTGGAGGTTCTGGTAATCACAACATCATCAGATTCATCCACCGACAGCGGACCTTCAGCCTTATCATCATCGAGTGCTTTGATGACTTGAGGATCGGGCCCCGGTACATCGGTGGCCACAGGAATCTCTGTTAATTTCTCTTGTTGCTCCATGGTAGCATTGCTTTAGGAGTTTGGCCAGGACCCAAAAGACCTGCCAATTTGTTAAAATAAGAAGATAAGCCTAAGACCATTGGGCATGAAGAACAAAACCTCTCGTAGAGTGAAGAGTAAAGTAGAATACCTACATCCGGCTGGCTCTCGGTTGTTGCTGGAGTGCCTCTTCCAAAATAGGGGTTAGCACTTTGGATTGATAACCGGGCTTATCTGGATCATAGCTCAAGTCCTGCCCCGAGCCAAAGGAAACCGATGCTCTAACCACTTGGAAAGAAGAGGGGCCCTTAGGATCGGGTTCTAAGGATCCAGGAATATGTTTCCCTTTATCAGAAGGTGCTGAAATATCAAAATATCAGATTCTCGCGGTGACAAGATCTAGGGGTTCATTTCCGGGAGGATCTCCCACATTAATTTCTCTTCATCTAACTTCGCTTCGCCTAGCTCCCTCCTTTTCATCTCAATGATGTACTCCCAGGCTTCAGCAAGTGACTCGAGATAACCTTCACCAAGAAAACTCAAGTCATGGTGGATGAGGACTTTGGCGTTGTATTCGATGATCAGTGGATCAAACAAGTCCTTGATTTCATTCCGACCGGACTCCTTAGCATCTTCTACTCGAGTTTCCATTTGTTCCATCATCACTTTACGGCCTTCCTCTTGTGCGTCTTATTTAAGGGCTTCTATTTTGGCAAATTGCTCATCAAGTTTAATTTTCAGGCTCCTGGCTTCAACAGCCCCTTCGCAGTAGCTTTGTGATTCTTTCTTAGCCTTGATCTTCTCTTCCCTTTCTTTCTTAAGGAGCTCTTCAAGTTCCTCGATGCGGCGGGCCCATACATCTTTCTCTTTTGCAATGAGTCCTTTTCCAAAGCAAGTGGCCTGCTACGATTGAGGGTAGCATCAAGTTCTTTCTTATGGGAAGCTTCCAAACGACTCACTGCCTCGACGTTTCATTAGCACTCTTTTCTGCCTTAGCAGGTTTTGTTGTCAACTCCGATAGCTCATTATCTTGGTGTTTGATTATGTCTTTATCATGGATCGCCTCTAGCTTGAGACGATCTATTTCAAATTATCGCTCGATCGACACTTCGGAGATTTTTTCCGCTAAGTGTTGAAACGACTCATGCTGCATGAAAACGTCGTTAACACATGCGGGATAGCTTGCTTTGGCGTGCCCCAGGATCATATGAATTGTGGAAAGAAATTTAAGCCCGTTGAAATAGATTTTCGGGAAATTGGCCTTAAGTTCGGCCAATTTCTCCACTGTAAAAGTGTCAGGAGCAGCGGTCGGAAAGGATGGATTGGAAGTGGCAATTGGATGCTTGCTCGATCTATGGTCACAAGATTGCCTAAAGCTAAAAGAACTAGAGTGATGCTCATGTGATATGGCAATTTGAGGGTCGCGAAAGGAAGGTTGGTCTCCGCTATAAATAGGAAAATTGGGTTGATCTCCGTGGCGAGATGACTGAGACTGGGACTTACACTTGGAAGAAGAAGATTCCCTTGAATGATAGCTTTTTTCCTGTCCGTCGTCTTTTTCGCTATGCCTACTAGATTCTGAGCTGCTACTAGATCCATAATGCATTGAAGAACCCCTTAAGTGACCAAAAGACTGAGACTGAGTCATTGCACCTGCAAAGACCAAATGAGAACATGTAAGCAACTATTATGCAAAGGACTGATGAAGAGCGTGTAGTGAAGTGCACATGGTTGTGAGTGTCCTAGTGTTCCCCCCGACAGACCGGTAGCTATAGCTTTGCTTATGAGTGTTTTCTCTCCTCTATTGGTAGGAAGAATGCCTTCACCACTCCTAGTAGGAGAATTGAGCCCTTCGATATTGATGTTTGGAAAGTCATAGGTCATAATGCCATTAGGAATCTGCAGATTTGAAAATTCTTTCAATGAACTTTCCAAGTGTTGGGAAGATGATTCTTCGTTGATAGAAGTAATGACAAATTCTGGATCTGTAGCAGTTTTTCTTCTACGAAGTTTATATGCCAGTTTCTTCTTTCTCTTGGTTAGCGTTTGGGATTGTGCGCCTTGTGACTATTCGACCATAGGCGCCTTGCCTTGGCCTACATCAGCGTCGCCAGGTTCATTGGCCTGGGCATCCCTAATCTCGGCTTCTTTAATGTCATCCCGAGTCCCCTCGACTGGGGGCATGATAGGATTGTTGACATCCATTTCTTACTTGCGACATTTCTTGGTAATGCTACACTTCCGGGGAGCCCAATGCTACGACCCTCTTCCAATAGGCCGAATAGAGATAATAACTCATCGGTTGCAAGAAGCTTGATGTCCCTGTCTTCGACAGGGGTAACATGAATAGTGGAGATAAAAATTATTGCCCTTAGGACGTTGGCGAACACTTGTAGAATTTTAGTGGATTCAAAGTATGACTTGGATTGACAGACCTAAGAATGAAGTGAAGGCAACACTTATGTCCTTCCAGCCATCGCCTTGCGAAGCCCGGCGGACATTGAACATAGAACCACTCATGTTCGAATAGAGAAAGCTTATTCCAAGCACTCGTTAAGACTTGGAAGTTAGGTGAAGGCTCAAGGAAGATGTAGGAAGAAGTTCATGATCGTCGTTTAAATTTGTAAATGAATCTTATGTCCTCAAGAGTTGGTGGCCGAAACAAAACGCTCATGAATAGTAGAAAAGTTCCATAGAGGAAGGCGTAGCTGTTCAGGTGAAGTTGAGTGGGAGCTATTCCAAGATATCCTAAAATCTCTCGGATAAACGAATTGAAGGGTGGTAGGCATCCATCCCAGTAGATAAATTTGTTGCACGCTGTATACCTCTCTGAGGGTAGGTGAGGCCTGTCGTTTATTGAAGGGACCAAGACGTCTATGAACGGAATTCCATGTATGGAACACAGCCTGCGAAGGGCAGTCAGGCCAATTCGGGAAGCTTGAGAATCTATTGGGTTATCTAAGAGAATGGAACCTTCTACTGTGTCGGGAGCAGATCCACCGCCGGGAGGACCAGAACATCTGAAAAAAGGTTGATCGACGAGCCAGAAACTTCCATTTGTTTGGCTTGTTGATTAGAAAAATGCTTGCCAGATATAGTCGCGGAGCTCGATTTTGCTTTAGGATTGCTACGTTGCGGAGCCGGTTCAGAAGACATTGCAGATAAACGTTCTGAGGTATGAACTCCATATTAACTATACTCAGTAGACAAGTGAGGTTAGAAAAAATTACCTATTTCCCCCCATGCTAAATGTGAACTAGTGCGGTGTAGTGAATGAAGTTAAATAATGAGACTTTGGATTCCGACTAGAGTGACTGTCATCGCTGACCGTCTCAAGTGGCAAGGAGATTGATCGATTGTGAAAGCTTTGGGATCGATTATCGGCATATCAAAATGCGAAATTGTCATTCAAGTCCATATGCTACGTTTAAATTCATGATGAAAGTTCCAAGGATTTGGTTGTTTGAATCTTAAGTTGGATGGTAAATATGCAAGTTCTATTCTTCACTGTCATCATATATTTAAGTTCGTTGAGGTGAATTGGTAGTAATTGTCCAAACAAGTCAATTTGGATTAGGTTTTGAATTCAGAAAATATGTGCACCGATCCCTATATGCTGAACCCTTTATACCGATCCCTATCCCAAAGCCTTTCTGTCGATCCCTCTCCATAACAATCCTACCGACCCCTTCACTTCTACAAATCCCACCGATCCCTCTCTCACACCAAAGACTACCGATCCGTAATCCAACCCTCTCTCACACTAAAGACTGCTGAACCCTAATCCTACCGATCCATCTACCTCACCCTCTAACATTAAGCCTCTATGTCGAGGGATTGGTATAGATCAAAACCTCCAACACCGATCCTTCCTCCACTCTATCTTCTTCCTCCTTCCTCCTCCTTCAATTTGCCGAACCCCTCCATATCCAACACTTCATCTCTTCTAAATAAATTTGTCCATTGTTTATCATTGTGCCAAACTCCAGAATCCTTTATCTCATTATAAAACCAAAAAGAAAAGGCAAGAGAGCTCACCTACATGTATATATATCTTAAATGAATTAGTGAGTAACTTGAAGGTGATCGAGATGAAAGGAATAGGGAAGATGGTTTGAGATAGTATTTTGAAGAACAAGGAGATTTTGTTTTGAAGTTAAGGGAAGAAGAAGGGATTGAAGGTTCGTTTTGTATAAAGGAACGAGAGGGTTCGGTGTTTTGGAGGATAATGGAGGAAAATAATGCAATTAAGGGTGAAAATAAAAAGGAAGTGCTGGCTTATATATGGGAACTAGGGGTCGGCACGTGTGATTTAGGAGGGATCGGTAGAGCAATATGCCGATCCTTATGAACCTTAAAAGAAAGAGGAGGGATCGGTTGAACCTATACCGATCCCTATAAATGTATTAAAAAAAGAGAGAAGAGAAGAAAACAGAAAGAAGGAGGGGATCAACCACAAAGATGCCGCCTCCTATGCGTAGGAGCATATGCATATATATGTTAGGAACTGGAGATAGTGGTTTTGATGACAACAACCTTTGTAACTTATTTTATTACAACTTATATACTAACATTATTGTCTAGATATATATGAATGTTATTATGAATTATATATATAAGGCAGGTACTGATTATTGAAGACTGTACAGTATAAAGATCAAGAATGAAGAAATCAAGTTTGAAGACTCATGAGTATCAAGATCAAGATTTCAAGATAAGTGTCTAGTTTTGTTAAAACTTCATAATAGCATGGAAATCTTCATTCCAAATTTCATTTGGGATGGAACCCATTTCTACCTTCTTAGTGGCTTACAAACCCACGACAAGTAGCTTACAAACCTACGACAAGTCGCTTACAAACCCACGAACATCCTGGTTTTGTACAAGTTCTCGAGTCCTGATGTGATGAGATATTCTGCAGAAAGAAGCTTGCAAAACTACTTCAAAATGGTTTTTTCAAAATGATTTTCAAAACTGCTTTTCAAAATGTTTTAGCCTTAAAAATTATCTTTTCAATATATATACACTTGAGATTTAAAATCAAATTTATATATACATTCTAAAAATATATTTTTCTACTCTTTTTTATTTTAAATCATAGGAAAATTATTTTATTTTACTCCAGAATCATTTCATCTTGTTTTCCTTTCAATACCATTTTAAAAACAAATTTTACATTATTTTTAACTAAGGGATGTCGACATCATGGGATACCCCATGTCGACATGGTGGCCGTTAAATTCAATAGTTTCAATTTTCAAAAGAAGTGTCTATTCGTTTAAATCTCTTCACGAATGGTTATGACCGTTACTGGTCTATAAATAGCCTTCACAAACGAATTTTTTAACTAACTATTTTCTTATTTTCTTCACTCCTTCTTCTCCACAAAACCATATTCTAAAATTTTCATATTTTTAAGATCGTGCCGAAATTCTACTGAATTCTCAAGTGAATCAAATTAGAATCTCATTCTTGTTTGATTCTCTGCCCTCTCTCGAAGATCAAAGTGCCATTCAGAGTTATAGGATCAATTTGTAATCAAAAGTTTATCGAGTCTCTCTATAAGGTGTGGTTGTGCCTGGAAATTAATTGGGTGATCTTGTGTCCCGTAAATCAAGAGAGTTTGCCCCGGACTCAAAGACAGGAGGGTACCTTAAGGCCTTTAGAAATTGAGGATTGTAATCTCGACATTGGTATAATAAAGATCTATACGAGGTGTTTGCCTTGGTGCAGGACTGGACGTAGGGTAACTCCGAACCAGTATAAAATCCGGTGTGTTCTTTCCTTTTACTGCTTTTTTATTTACTTTCTGCATCTGTTTTGATTCTATGATTATTCTGTGATTAAGTTCTGCATTTGTTTATATCATAATTTTTAAATTAGTCCATATAAGTCTTAGAATCCATTAAACACTATTCACCCCTCTCTAGTGTTAAATTAGCCTTAAGATCCTTAATCTGCACTCCCTTTCAATATATAGAGAGAGGTATCGGCTAGGGATATGCCGATCCCTGTAAATATAAGAAATAGAAGGATCGGCACAACGTATACTGAGCCATGCAAATACCTTTTTTAAAAATGAAAAATAAATAAATGAAAAAATGATGAATGATAGGGATCAGCTATAGATATGTACGCAAATAAGTATAACATAGAAACTATTGAAAGCATGCGCATATAAAATGCCATGAAAATTGGCGACGACCCATGAGTGTACAAACACGTCCGGGAACCAACAACAAAAATAGGTATATAAGCATGCACGTGTGTGACCCAAAAGTTCAATTGTTAAAATCAACAGATAGCAAAAGCTTATTATTCTCGTGGAACCGGATTTATATATCAATTGATGAAAGATGGCCCTGGATTATACAAAGGAAAATCGACCAAACGTCATGACGATCAATGCGAAATTCAGAACCTTGAGAAAACAATTTGACAAGGGAATGACAACCATTCAGGAAGCTAGATGGATCTTGTTTCCTGGAGATTTGACCAGGCAACTGAGTGCTCGGCATTGGCCACTACTCGGCACGAAGGACTGATCGGCATCCAGGAGTACTCGGTGTAGTACTCGGCATCAGCTGGAACTCGGCATGAAGGACTGATCGGCATCCAGGAGTACTCGGCATACAAGAGCGCTCGGCATCAGCTGGAACTCGGCATGAAGGACTGTTCGGCATCCAGGAGGACTCGGCGAAGCGCACGGCATCCAGTGGGACTCGACATCCACAGCGTTCGGCATCCGTAGTGCTCGACGATCAGGAGACTCGGCGTCAGTTAGTGTTCGGCATCATTAGAACTCGGCTACAAGAACGCTCGGCATCCCATGGTACTCGGCGTCAACCAATGCTCGGCGTCAAGACTGCTCGGTATCAAGGAGAACTCGGCAGCATCTGGAGTACTCGGCAACAGGAGTACTCGGCATCTAGAAGAGCATTCGGCTTCGACAGACAAACTTCCTGCACTTCCCACGACACCAACACACCGTTCGGCATAGAAGGAATGGTTCGGCGTAGCGGCGTTCGGCACACCTGGTTCGGCATACAGCGACCACTGCACTAGGGCTTGAGCGTTCGGCTATCCAGCCCACTTGGGAAGTCCAGCCCATATTTGCCTATAAATAGAGGGGCAGGGTCACAGTGAAATGGATCCGTTTTTAGAGAGAGAAAACACCGGGGAGACTCTGCCATTTTCAAGACTCATCTTCTCTACTTAACAACTTCACTCAAGCATTTGATTCACGAATTGTATTTGTAATCAACTATAAAGGAAATCAATAAAGTTGAACAAAGTGGACGTAGGCAATTACGCTGAACCACTATAAATTTGGTGTTCTTACTTTCTGCATTTCAATTAGCATTGTCTTCTCTGTTTAATTTACTTTCATCACTTATATCTCTACACAATCTTTCTGAACGAGGTTAGTGACCAATTTTGGTGCTAACACTTTGGTGCTTTCATTGAGAGTTGAATTCTCAGACCTCAGGGATCTGCTTTGAAGCTACTGGATTGAACAAATCCCCCAAAGAAGATCCGACTCACTGATAGGACATCCGTTGATTCTACTCAGAGTTCATACCAATAACTCTACAATGGCAAGACCACGTACCAGGTCAGCTTCTCACAATGCGGATGCCCACGAGACTACTAGCGTGCAACAAGCAGGGCCTAGCAATCAACCAGCAATTCCAAATACAGGAGTTGCCACTCAGGACCAAACTCCAGTTGTCACCAAAATAGAGTTCAACGACTTGATGAGAGAGCTCAGGGAAAGTAGGAGACAACTAGGAGAGCAGATGCAAGCCAACGCCAACCTGATGGCACAACTTACTCAACAGCAGCAACAGAATGCTGGGGGCAATCCCGCTGCTTACTCCTCATCTGACAGCTCTACTTCCTCTGATGAACCTCCCAGGCGCAGACGCCGTAAGACTGATGCTGCGCGAGCAGATGCTGCTGTTCGAACAGCTGGAGACCGCGACCAAGCAAGAGCTGGAAGCTTCAGGACCGGGATACAGATGGAAGATAGAGGCCCAGTTCATCAAAATGCTAACGATGTCGAACCTCAAGACGCACGATTGGCAGATCGCCAAGAGATGAGGCATCATCATGGACAGGCGCGTAGAACAGACTCCAACCTTCCGCCTTCCATACAGACACCCAATCTGACGGCCATGATCAGGCAGTTGATGAAGGAAAATCAGGGGTTATCGAATGATGATTGGGGAGTGTCAAGAAGTCATACTCCGTTCACGGATGTTGTGTTGCAGGCGGCGTACCCCAGGAAGTTTAGTATGCCTACTATTCCCGCATATGAAGGAAAGACTGACCCTAGACAACATGTCATGAGGTACGAATGGATGATGGATTCAGCCAGAGCGAATGATGCCACCAAGTGTAGGTGATTTCCGATTACTCTATTTGGGATCGCTACTATGTGGTTCACCCGACTTCCTCCGCGATCCGTATCAAATTTCGAGGAGTTGGCAAAGAAGTTTATTGAGCAGTTCAGGATACACACTATGCGCCCAAAGGACGTGATGTCTCTGTCAAGTGTAATCCAAAATCCTGGAGAATCGTTGAAGGAATATTTGCAAAGATTCCACGTAGCAGCAACTGAAGTCAGTAATCCCAATGACCATGCAATTCGGATGGCTGTAATGAGAGGTGTGGATCCAGACTCTGAGTTTGGAGACTGGCTGGCAGGAAAACCTCCAGCTACGCTAGAGCGTTTCTACTCTAAGGCACACCAGTTCATAAGAAGAGAGGGAGCTAGGTGGGTACGACGAGATAAGGCGCCAGGGCCTGTCCAAGAGTCAATAAAGAGCAACATCGCTGTGAAGCAATCTGGAGACAGCTCGGGAAAGGTCCAAGTCAATGTCCAGAACAAGCCTGGGCAACCCAAGGAGTCCGGAGGAAGGAGTCAAGGGAAAAGAAAAGAAGCAGGAAAGTGGAAGTCGAGAATTCCAAGCTACAGCGAGTACACTCCGCTAAACGCCCCACTTGAAAACATTTACCTATCCACCTGCAATACTTTTCAGTACAGAAAACCACGTCCAAAAGAATCAACCGAAGAACAGAAGCAGACCGGGAAATATTGTCGCTTCCATGAGACTTATGGACACAATACGGAAGAATGTAGACACTTGCACGACGCTATCGAGAAGTTGATCAGGCAGAAGAAATTGCAAGAATTTGTGAAGGATCCACAAGAAGGAGGACAGGGAACGTCCAACCCAGGTCATGCACCAGCTCCACGTCATCCTGAGGAGCCTGCCCGGACCGTTGGTAGACTGGTCATAAATACAATTATCGGCAGGCCTCACCCCGCGGATAAGAATTGGCAAGAGATGGAGCGATATGCAAGTTCCTTGAAGCATGCAGATTTTGAGTGTTGTTCGAACGTGGAGGACGGAGCCCCTGCTAAGCAGCAGCGAGTAATGACAGACGATATTGTGTTCAGAAGCACAGACGCTGATCAGGTAGAGGCTCCGACCATCGACCCCATGGTCATATCTGCAACGATCGGACCAGCATATGTAAAAAGAATTCTGATTGATTCTGGAAGTTCAGTCAACATCATCTTCAAGAAGGCCTACGATCAAATGAAGCTAGAAACAAAAGACTTGAAACCATCCAAAGCTCGTATTCACGGCTTTAACGGCGCTGCAACTGATGCAGTGGGATATGTCGAGTTACCAGTTGAACTGGGACAAGGCGAGCGTCGGAGAGTGCGAATTCTACCCTTTGTAGTTTTGGATGTGGATTCTCCGTATAACGTTTTCTTGGGTCGGCCGGCCCTGGCAGAGTTTAGGGCAGCGTTAGCCCCGTGGTGTTTAACTCTGAAGTTCTCGACTGACAAAGGAGTAGGCATTGTTCACGGCGACCAAGCAGCTGGTCGTTCCTATTATGTGGTCGAGCTCCGAGAGGCCCACCGGAGGGAGAAGGGAAAGGTTGCGGACAATCCCATCCGCATCCTCAATGCGGATAATTGACAAGTAGTGCCCGAGCCCTGGCTCGGGCATAGTTCTCAGATCTACGGAGATATAGATCCGAGAGACGACGATGAGAAACCCAGGGAAGAGAAGGCGGCACCGGCTGAATTAACAATTGACATTTCAGTTAGCCATGACGACCCTTCGCGAATACTGAAGATCGGATCACAGCTAGGCCCCGCAATGACTGAAGACCTTAGCGACTTCCTCCGGGCGAACCTTGATGTTTTCGCCTGGACGCATTCTGATATGTGTGGGATTTCTCCCGCCATCACGAGTCATATGTTGAACATAGACCCAAAATACGTCCCAGTCAAGCAAAAAAGGAGAGGAATGGATCCGGAGAGATCCGCCGCTCTTGGAGAGGAGGTGGACAAACTCAAAGCGAATGGGTTCGTCCGCGACGCCCTCTACCCTGAATGGGTATCCAACCCCGTGCTAGTAAAGAAGGCGAATGGGAAATGGAGGACTTGCGTAGATTATTCCGACTTGAACAAAGCATGCCCTAAGGAAAGTTTCCCGTTGCCTAGGATTGATCAGTTGGTCGATTCCACCGCAGGACACGAGTTACTGTCATTCATGGATGCGTACTCAGGATACAACCAAATCCCAATGCATATTCCGGACCAAGAACACACCAGCTTCGTTACAAATGTCGGACTGTATTGCTATGTAGTGATGCCCTTTGGATTGAAGAATGCTGGAGCAACTTACCAACGTCTGGTGAATCGAATGTTCAAGGACCAGCTGGGTAAAACCATGGAAGTCTATGTGGATGACATGCTCGTGAAGTCACGACGGTCAAACGACCACATTCAAGACTTGGCTGAAATGTTCGACATACTCAGGTTTTATGGCATGAAGATCAACCCGTTGAAGTGTTCTTTCGGCGTTGCATCAGGGAAGTTTTTGGGATTCATCGTCAACGCTACGGGAATCGAGGCCAACCCAGAAAAAATCCAAGCTATTCGAGATGTATAAGCGCCCAGGACTATAAAGCAGGTACAGAGCTTGAACGGAAAAGTAGCTGCGCTGAGTCGATTTATATCCAAGGCAACTGACAAGTGCATCCCGTTCTTTGACATAATAAAGAAAGGAAAGAGAAATTTTGAATGGACGTCTAGCTGTGAGGAAGCATTCCGGAATCTGGTGAGGCATCTGGAGAGCCCACCAATGCTATCAAAACCAGTTGACCATGAGATGTTGTACGTATACTTGGCTATATCCCCACATGCGATAAGTGCGGCTTTGGTACGAGAGGAGGATCGAGTCCAAAAGCCGGTGTATTATGTTAGCAAACGTTTAACAGGGGCCGAGAGGAATTACCCTAAAATAGAGAAATTGGCTTATTGCTTGGTGATTGCATCACGAAAGCTTCGCCCGTACTTTCAAGCACATTCAATCGGTGTTTATTCCGATCAACCCCTGAGGCAGGTACTCCAACGGCCGGAAACTTCTGGAAGATTGCTAAGATGGAACATCGAGTTGAGCCAATTCGATATCGCGTACTTACCACGGAGAGCCATCCGAGGGCAAGCGTTAGCAGACTTCATCGCTGAATTTACCATACCCATCAAACCGGACGATCACGACATCATTCCCCCCGTTCGATGGAAATTATACACGGACGGTGCATCAAACGACCTTTGCTCCGACGCGGGCGTAGTTCTTGTAACTCCGGAAAACCGATCGATCTGTTATGCCCTGAAGCTCGATTTCCCGGCTACAAATAACGAAGCCGAATATGAAGCACTGATCGCTGGCTTGAAGCTCATCAGGGAACTCGGGATCGAATCAGTCGAAATCTTTTGTGACTCGCAGTTGGTGGTTTACCAAGTACGGGGAGACTACCAAGCAAAGGGACGAAAGCTTGCTCCGTACCTCATTCAGGTCCAAGAACTACTATCAAATCTTGAGCATTATGACATCTCACATATCCCGCGCGAACAGAACAAAGAAGCCGACTTATTGGCTAAGTTCGCGAGTACCGACGATGCGCAACAAATGGGATTGTATCCCGTCGAAGTCTTGCATGCCCCGAGCATAGACGAAATGAAAGTCGATTGCGTGTTGGGAACAGAAATCGAGAAGGAATCGTGGATAACCCCATTCAAACTATACCTGACGACCGGGGCTTTACCAGGAAAAAGAAGCGAAAGACGGCAGGTCCTTCGAAAGGCCGCGCGATACATAATGCAGGGTGGATCAATGTATCGAAAAGGATTCTCAGTCTCGTTATTACGATGCATCGCTCATGATGAAACAAAGCGAGTCTTGAGAGAGGTTCACGAAGGGGAATATGGCGACCATACTGGGGGGCAAACGCTAGCAAAGAAGATCCTCCGCTATGGATATTACTGGCCCACCGTAAACCGGGATGCCGTGGACTACGCAAGAAAATGCGACAAGTGTCAAAGATATGCGAAAATCCCGAGGGCTCCATCAACGGAACTCACACAAATGATCAGTCCCTGGCCATTTGCGATCTGGGGAATCGACATAATCGGCTCTTTGCCTCTATCCAAAGGTGGTGCGAAATACGCAATAGTTGCAGTCGACTATTTCACGAAATGGGCTGAGGCAGAACCTTTGGCCACTATCACCTCTAAGAAGGTCATTAACTTCGTTGTACGAAACATTATATGCCGCTTTGGCCTTCCACGCACCATCATTACAGACAACGAAATGCAATTTGAAAGTAGAGAGTTCAAAGAGTTCTGTTTAAAGTACGGCATCGAGAAAAAGTTCGCCGCCGTTGCACACCCAAGAGCTAACGGACAAGTCGAGGCCGTTAACAAAATAATCAAGTCCATACTGAAGAAGCGTCTGGAGAAGGTTGGAGGCAAGTGGGTAGATGAACTCCCGACAGCATTATGGGCGTATAGAACTACCCACAAGTCCGCGACCGGCCACACTCCGTTCGCCTTGGCATACGGCTCTGAAGCCGTTATACCCGTGGAACTTGAAGTTCCATCGCACCGAGTGACATACTATGATCCCAAGACGAACAAAAACCTCTTGCTGGAATCACTGGACTGCATCGACGAAAAGCGTGAAGAAGCTGAATTAAGGGCGGCGGCGCACAGACATCGAGTCAAGCGTTACTACGACGGCAGAGTCCGCCCAAGAATCTTTGATGTGGGTGATCTCATTCTGAAACGAATCTTCCCGGTACCATCACGCATGAATCCCAGCTGGGAAGGTCCATATGCCATTGAACGGAAGCTTGGAGAAGGAACATTCAAGCTAGCGACCGTTGATGGCGCGACACTCCCCCGAGCATGGAACAGTGAACATTTGCGGCACTATTACATTTAGCATGTTTTCCTTTCTTGTTGTAGGAACTGTTATTTCCTGCATGTTTCCATTCAATAATGACTTAGTTTCCTTTTAAAGTTGTAATCAAGCAATTTAGTTGATTTTCATTAATAAAGGCTTGAAGCCATATTTTCTATGAAGTTTCTATATCTCTTAATTGGATGATAAATTACATTATCCTGCACGACATACAGACTCGTACGAACGAGTCCAAATCTCCGAATCCCCAGAGCGCGGATCGGAGTACTCTAAGTTCCCAGAGCGCGGACTAGAGTATAAACGATTTCAAATCTCCGAATCCCCAGAGTGCGGAGCGGAGTACTCTAAGTCCCCAGAGCGCGGACTAGAGTATAAACGAATACGAATCTCCGAATCCCCAGAGTGCGGAGCGGAGTACTCTAAGTCCCCAGAGCGCGGACTAGAGTATAAACGACTTCAAATCTCCAAATCCCCAGAGTGTGGAGCGGAGTACTCTAAGTCCCCAGAGCACGGACTAGAGTATAAACGATTTCAAATCTCCGAATCCCCAGAGTGCGGAGCGGAGTACTCTAAGTCCCCGGAGCGCGGACTAGAGTATAAACGACTTCGAATCTCCGAATCCCCAGAGTGCGGAGCGGAGTACTCTAAGTCCCCAGAGCGCGGACTAGAGTATAAACGACTTCAAATCTCCGAATCCCTAGAGTGCGGAGCGGAGTACTCTAAGTCCCCAGAGCGCGGACTAGAGTATAAACGATTTCAAATCTCCGAATCCCCAGAGTGCGGAGCGGAGTACTCTAAGTCCCCAGAGCACGGACTAGAGTATAAACGAATACAAATCTCCGAATCCCCGGAGTGCGGAGCGGAGTACTCTAAGTCCCCAGAGCGCGGACTAGAGTATAAACGATTTCAAATCTCCGAATCCCCAGAGTGCGGAGTGGAGTACTCTAAGTCCCCAGAGCGCGGACTAGAGTATAAACGAATTCGAATCTCCGAATCCCCAGAGTGCGGAGCGGAGTACTCTAAGTCCCCAGAGCGCGGACTAGAGTATAAACGACTTCAAATCTCCGAATCCCCAGAGTGCGGAGCGGAGTACTCTAAGTCCCCAGAGCGCGGACTAGAGTATAAACGATTTCAAATCTCCGAATTCCCAGAGTGCGGAGCGGAGTACTCTAAGTCCCCAGAGCGCGGACTAGAGTATAAACGACTTCGAATCTCCGAATCCCCAGAGTGCGGAGCGGAGTACTCTAAGTCCCCAGAGCGCGGACTAGAGTATAAACGACTTCAAATCTCCGAATCCCCAGAGTGCGGAGCGGAGTACTCTAAGTCCCCAGAGAGCGGACTAGAGTATAAACGAATTCCAAATCTCCGAATCCCCAGAGTGCGGAGCGGAGTACTCCAAGCCCCCGGAGCGCGGACTAGAGTATAAACGGTCTCAAGTCTCTAAGTCCCCGGAGCACAGTGTCAGCAAACCAAATAAAGACAAGAGAATCATTCAAACAAAAAGAAACTAAATTTTATTCGATAAGTCCAAAATAGGGATACATGATCACTCCTACAAAATTCAGACCTCTCTATACAAACTGCAAGTTGTGGAAGATAAAAGCAATTACAAGACTTAAGCAAAAAACTCGTTGAACGAGTGTATCGACTATTTCTTCGACTTCTTCTTTTTGTCTTCCTTCGTTGTTTCCGACGATTCCTCTCCCTCACGCTTTTTCTTGGACTTTTTGCTTGCTAGAGAAACGGAGTCGGGAGTAGGAGACGGAACATCTAGTGGTTTGGACCTGCCCGGGAGAATGATTTTCAAAGGTCTGTTCCGTGGGTCAGTGCGTTCCAGTATTTCAGACTCAACTTTAACTTTGACTTTTTTCTTCTCCTCGTCGGCAAGACGGTCCTTCATGCTCATCTCTGAAGTATGCTTAGAGGCGCCAGTAATTTCAATTTCATCGCTTCCTTCGGCAGGAGACGAAGTATCAAGTTTGTCATCATCTAGCGCCCCGATCACTTGAGCGTCTGGACCAGGAGTTACTCCTGTGTGAGCAACGTCGCTTGTTTTCTCTGCTTCCTCCTTGGCGTCATCGCTCCTCGGAGTTGGCTCGGCGTCAGAGCAACCTACACGAAAACATAAGGACTGAGCATTAGAACGAGTATCCACTGCTGAAAAATGACGGGATCTCTTCAATTTCTAGAGAAAGAAGAATTTCCTACCAGGGTCTGGTTGGCTATCGGTGGCACGAGGGGTTTCACCCTCCAAGATAGGTGACAGCACATGAACACCAAGCCCGGGATCTTCGGGATCATAACTAGCATGCTGCTCGAATGGATCAAGTGTTGGCCGACCGGCCGATTGAGCAGCGTAAGGAGCGGCAATGTGAGGAGTAGTAGCATCGGCCCCAGACGGGCCAGCTTCGTCATTCTTCTCTTTCGGAGGGGAAGAGCCTTTGCTATAAAGTGCCAATGCTACGGATAAGTCTGATGGCTCATTCCCCCTTAGGAACTCCTTCACCAAGACATCCTCATCGACCTCGTTGGAGCCCGACTCGACCTTCTTGATCCTTATCAGAGTTTCCCACGCCTCAGCCAGGGATTCGAGGTAGCCGTCGCCCAGAAATGTTAAGTCGCGGTGCATAAGGACGCGGGCTCCATACTCGGCGATCAACGGGTCAAACATACTTTTGACCTCTTCCCTGCCGGCTTCTACGGCCGCCTCGAGGCGAGAATCAAGTTCTTCCACAGCCATTCTTTTGCCCTCCTCACGGGCCTCGTCCTTCATTTTCTCGACCCCGGCGAGTTCGTCATCGAGCTTTGTCTTCAGGAGTCGGGTAGCAACAATCTCATCACAGTATCGCTGCGATTCTTCTTGAGCAGCTACTTTGTCTTCCTTCTCCTTGGAAAGTAATTCCTTCAGCTCCTTGACTTGAGTAGCAAGTGCGTCCCTTTCCTTTTGGACAGAGTCTTTTTCTAGGGCGAGGGCACCGCTGCGCTGGACTGCTTCGTCAAGCTCTTTTTTGTGAGCCGCCTCTAAACGAGTAACTGCCTCGGTAGTATTTTTTGCGCTTTGTTCAGCGGCTTCTAGCTTTGACTTATACGAAGCGAGCTCTTCGTCTTGGAGTTTGATGATTTTCTTATCGCTGTCAGCCTCTAGATTCAGACGGTCAATCTCGTGTTGACGCTCAACAGATACTTCCGATACCTTCTCCACCAAGTGCACAAACGCGTCATGTTGAACATAGACGTTGTTATTGCAGGCAATGGCACTCTGCTTCACATGCCCGGGAATATGATGAATGGCCGGGAGGAACTTCAGACCATCGAAGCAAATTTTTGGAAACTTGGCCTTAAGATCGACCATCTTTTCCACAACAGTTGGGTCCACCGCAGGAGTAGGAGGAGGAGGCTTTGAAAACTCCGTTCTTTTAGGTTGCTCTCGAACTTGCCTTGTACTCGATGAACTAGAGTGTTTTTCTCGAGGAGCATCAGACTGATAACCCTTCTGTAAGGATTTCTCTCTATCCGGCTCAGTTGGAGGAGGAAGATCACGGGACTGGGAAGATTGAGAATGTGCTTTCTTGCGGTGAGACGACTCTCGGGGACGATTATCCCTATCTTCATACTCGCCTCGGTCCCTGCGTCTGCCTGAACCGGAATCCCGTCCAGAGTGATGGAATATAGAAGACCCCTGAAGGCGATCAAGTCCGTGAGAGCGGCCCATATCACCTGCAAAGAATGGAGATAACAACGAGTTAAGGAGAATTCACGAGTTAAAAAGACTTGAAGTATATTATGGAATGCGCATGTGCGTGTGTGTCCTAGTGTTCCCCCCGACGGACCCGTTCGTTTATCTTTGCTAATCGGAGTGTTGTCTCCTTGAGCCGGGAGTTGAACTCCTACATTGCCTCTAGCGGGCGAAGAGAATTTGAGAGCTTCAGGATCATCGAACCCGTAATTAAGTAAATCATCGGGGATGGACAAGTTGGACAGACCCCTCAGAGAACTTTCCAGATGCTGCGAAGAAGCCTCTTTCTCAGGAGGGATAGGCGTAACTTTTGAGGTGCCACCAACTTTCTCCTTTTGAACCGTATATTTCAACTTCTTCTTTCCCTTCGAAGGGGAGGATGATGTCTCAATATCCTGAACTTCGATTGCCGGATTCCAAGTGGGACCCACGTTCTCGCCCTGAGTCTCGGGAGCATCATCCTCTCTACGCTCGCTTTCTCCGTGCGTATCGGGAGTGCGGCGCGACGACGGTCCGGCCTGTTTTTTCCCTTTACCGGACGAAGGCTTGGGAATGGTGACACCTTCTGGAAGGCTGATCCGACGACCAGGGGCTAGTAAGCCAAACCCCGACAGCGATTCATTTGAAATGATAGTCCGGATGTATCGATCCTCAGCAGGAAGAGCTCTAATGGCTTCAACAGCCTCAGAATATCCTCGGCCTTCCGGACGCGGGTTGATACCTGAAAAGATGAAATGAAGAGTTAGGAAAAGCATGAATCCGATTAAATACGAATAGTGATTCAGTAGAGAGACTTACTGCCTTCAACCCATCTCCTAGCGAAACCAGAAGGGCAGCGCACATAGAACCATTCCTGTTTGTACAGGGCGAATTTGCTACATGCCCCTGTCAAGATCTGGCATTTGTGGTACGGCTCGAGGAACATAAAGGAAGGACTGTCTTTCCGTCTCTTGAACATATAAATGTATCTGATATCACCGGGGGTTGGAGGTCTGGAGAAGACGGCCATGAAAAGTAAGTAAGTCCCGTATAGGAATGCATGGCCGTTCGGGTGCAGCTGCGACGGAGCCATGTCCATGTACTGCAGAACATCCCGGAGAAATAAATTGAACGGAGGCACGCTGCCTATCCAACACATGAACTTGTTGCAGGTAGTGTACCCGACTGGGGGCAGATGAGGACGATCGTGTCTCGAAGGAACTAACACGTCGGAAAAAGGAATCCCATGAATGGAGCATATCCGTCGTAGAGCAGCTTCGTTGATCTTCGAGGCTTGAGAATCGATCGGGTTGTCTAGTAAGATGGTTGCCTCCAGAGCATCAAGCGCCAAGTTATGAGTAGGAGAAGTCGATGGGTTAGAAGTATCAGCGGCTCCTTGCCTTGATGACGGCCCAGGCCTGTCGGATATAGTGGCGGAGCTAGATTTTCTCGACATCCCAAATAAATAACGAACTTGGCTAAGTGCTTGAGAAAACTATACTTAAAAAACGTTGAACGTTAGAATTAGCAACACGAGTTTTCCCCCCACGTGGTGTGTGAACTAGTGCAAGCAATTGTGTACAAGCAATAAGATTTCAAGGATATAAAAATGAGTTTCGAATCGTGGCCTTCGAAAACCGTCATCGCTGACCGTCTCGAAGAGCCCGCCTGGTAGTGGTTACAGTCCCAGATTTAGAAAACATGTAATTTATGAAGTATCCGGCTTAAGTCCAATTTGACATTTATATCGTTCGGCATTTAAATGTTGTTCGGCAGTTGCATTGTTCGTCCTGAGAAGAGTTCGGCATGTATCTTGGTTCGGTTAAGTTATTGTCAAGTGTTCGGCATTGAAATTGTTCGGCATGTATATGTTTGTTCGGCATTTGACTGTTGTTCGGCATTGAGATTGTTCGGTCTAAGTTCTGTTTGGCAATCGTATTGTTCGGCCTCAATATTGTTCGGCATCTAGGAATGTTCGGCTTGAGTTTTTGTTCGGCTAAGTTATTGTTCGGCAATTGTATTGTTCATCCTAAGTATAGGTCGGCACGTATATTGTTCGGCCTAGGCATTTATATTGGTCGGTATTTTTGGTGTTCGGCGAATATAGTGTTCGGCAGTTATATTGTTCGGCACATACATTGTTCGGCCTAGGCGGTTATCTCGTTCGGCATATATGGTATTCGGCAGTTGTATTGGTCGACATATGTGGTGGTTCGGCATTTATAATTAGGCATTTATGTTGTTCGGCATGGATGACTGTTCGGAAAAGCATCGCCCGGCCAAAAATCTCGTTCGGCCGGGACCATACCCGACATCCTATTTGGCTTAAACACACCGTCCTCCACAGTGACTTCATTCCCTTTTCTTTTTTTTCTTTCCTTCCTCCATCCGCACCGAACCATCCTGTTCGGCATTCTAACCAACTCCAACCTTCCGCCGCATCGTATGGCTCTAAAAAAATCCACATATCACCTGTGTCTCGTGTCGAAACCCCTTTAAGGATTTAGTAGAGGGATTGTTACCTATGTGATAGATCACGACTTGAAGAAGTTTAGGGTTGAGGACCGCGATTTTGATCAGCGCCAAGTGGGTTAGGAAGAGTTGTTAAGTCTTTGTAGGCTGGTAACAAGTGAGTTTCTCGAAGACAAGATAGGAGAAGTGAGCGTGAAAAGAGAAGGAGGAAGAAGGCCTCGACTTTTATAGACAGAAAGGGAAGTTGGAAAGGCCATACCCGGTGGAACCGGTCAAGGTCATGTCGTTCGGCCTCGGCCCATAATGGTTCGGCACTGAAGTATTGCTCGGCTAGGAGGCATCGTCCGGTTACGAATGTCGCGTTCGCCAGTGGGAACACGCTCGGCATGCACCTGAATCGCTGGAATACTCAAAGGTGGCATCTCCGCTCGAGGTTAGCCAAGGGTTTAAGACGAGACGAAAAGGTTGTATGATTCAAAGCGTACCACGTTCGGTCACGCGATACACTTTGGGGGGCAAGTGTTTCCTGGAGATTTGACCAGGCAACTGAGTGCTCGGCATTGGCCACTACTCGGCACGAAGGACTGATCGGCATCCAGGAGTACTCGGTGTAGTACTCGGCATCAGCTGGAACTCGGCATGAAGGACTGATCGGCATCCAGGAGTACTCGGCATACAAGAGCGCTCGGCATCAGCTGGAACTCGGCATGAAGGACTGTTCGGCATCTAGGAGGACTCGGCGAAGCGCACGGCATCCAGTGTACTCGGCATCCACAGCGTTCGGCATCCGTAGTGCTCGGCGATCAGGAGACTTGGTGTCAGTTAGTGTTCGGCATCATTAGAACTCGGCTACAAGAACGCTCGGCATCCCATGGTACTCGGCGTCAACCAATGCTCGGCGTCAAGACTGCTCGGTATCAAGGAGAACTCGGCAGCATCTGGAGTACTCGGCAACAGGAGTACTCGGGATCTAGAAGAGCATTCGGCTTCGACAGACAAACTTCCTGCACTTCCCACGACACTAACACACCGTTCGGCATAGAAGGAATGGTTCGGCGTAGCGGCGTTCGACACACCTGGTTCGGCATACAGCGACCACTGCACTAGGGCTTGAGCGTTCGGCTATCCAGCCCACTTGGGATGTCCAGCCCATATTTGCCTATAAATAGAGGGGCAGGGTCATAGTGAAATGGATCCTTTTTTAGAGAGAGAAAACACCGGGGAGACTCTGCCATTTTCAAGACTCATCTTCTCTACTTAACAACTTCACTCAAGCATTTGATTCACGAATTGTATTTGTAATCAACTATAAAGGAAATCTATAAAGTTGAACAAAGTGGACGTAGGCAATTACGCTGAACCACTATAAATTTGGTGTTCTTACTTTCTGCATTTTAATTAGCATTGTCTTCTCTGTTTAATTTACTTTCAACACTTATATCTCTACACAATCTTTCTGAACGAGGTTAGTGACCAATTTTGGTGCTAACAGATCTCTTCTCAACGATTAAAAGCACAATATGTTCATTAGAAGACGTACTTTGGGGAGCAAGTGTTATCCGGCATTCCAGCCTGGCTATATTGAACTGATTACACGAGATAGCTTCGACGGTCGTTAAGGCCGACGGCACCATAGTGATGACTGTGGGGCCCAGAAGTCGAGTGTAGATGGTAATATGAAGTCAGGATTGAATGGAATTGATAAATGCACAACAAAAATTTTTCAAAATATGGAATCAATGCATATGAGGGATCAACATAGTTTGGCTCCAACAAGAGGGATCGGCATACATCAAGGTACAAGAGCATTCTTGTAGAAAATAATCAATATCTCGAGATCTACAAGTCCAAAGCACATGAAATTTGAGGAGCAAGATGTAAGGACCCTAGGGAACCCACCCAAGGGATTGCACATCAAAAGGACAAAATTGGAGGGATCTGTATACACCCTTTGGGAGGGATCAATAGAAGATAGTATTCAAGTCATGTTGAATCAAATATCAACCAACAACTCGAATTCGAATAATCCGGATGAAAAGATAATTGGAGGCTAAGCATGTTTTTGCACAAGGAAGCGACTAGTGAGATCGCTCCCCAAAATTTAACCAAAAAAGTGATCTGTACCGATCCCTCTTTTTTGAGAATTGGGCCCAGCGATTCGTCTAGTGGGCCAATGTGGATTAGAAGGTCCTTCAGCCAAAATTTCAGAGAGACACATGGCCGTCTTCACTATAAATACTGGCCTGATGGGTCATTCTGAGGATCTTGACACTGCCTATTACTCTAGACTCTATTGTAATCAAGTATTAGCTATTTAATACTACAGTAATCAGATTTATAAGTGATTAATAAAGGATGATCTTCAAAGTGGATATAGGCATACAATGCCGAACCACTATAAATTTCTGCGTCTCTGATTATAGTTTATTTTCTGTTACTTGTTAATCCATCTACTTAATTTAATTCTGTTTTTCTTTACTTACTTCTCTACAAAAACTATTCTTGGGTGTTTGTAACCAATTTAGTTGCAAACAAATTCAAAACTATTTTAAATACGAACTATTTAAAGTTCAAAACTATTTTAACTTAATACTATTTTAAATTCAAAACTATTTTAATTCAAAATATATTTTAATCCAAAAATATTTTTAAATTCAAAAATATTTTAATTCAAAACTATTTTAAATTTAGATTATTTAATTTAAATAATGATATTGTGGATATGGAAGTATGATATGTTTTCTTGGGATTTAAAATGACCAAATGGTTTGTAAAATGGACGATTGGTTATTAAAGAGACCGAGGCTGGATATTAGCATACTCTTTGTCAATACCAGAACCACTTTAATAACTATGTACACAAAGTATGTTCCAGAATGAAGTGTTTGGATTGGCGTATGTTTGCTGGATTGAAGCAAGAGAACGATGATTGATGACCTCGACACTTATGTCAATTTGAAATGACTAAAGAAGGAGCCTATGTCTGGCCAAGGGGTTTGCTACCTTTAGGAGCCATCACTCCTTTGTATTACTATATTGATTTTGACTTGATCGATGCACCTTGATTTGATTTTGGGGGTGATGGACTCAGTCGGCCGTTAGGGGTTACGACCAGCCAGAAAGAGTAAACTGGTATAATCCTACCTTGGGAATTGCCTTACGTGCCTTGTCATATGATTATCCTTATACAAGCCCACTACGATTTTGGTTTAGTATGGTACATATAGGGAACTCATTGGCTACTGACGTTACTAGTTGTGTTACAGGACTTGCATAGACTACCTGCTTAAAAATGTGTTAATGGGGATCAATGTATAGCTTTAATGCTATTTTAATACTTTACTTTACCCATAGACACCACATACATAGCTTATCTTACTATATATAGATAGTTTAAAATTTTGCACTCGTATTTCACTTGATACTGATTTAACTTTATAAGAATTTTTAGTTCTGACTCAAGTGTACTGTTTTTAATTATGCTCGAGTCAGCCTGAGTATTTTAGTGTCCGAAGACATTATACCTTGAAGATGAAGATGAAGTTTGGTAGATCGTATTTACTATTATTATTTTGTAGCATTACTTTGGTATGTCGATTGATTGTATAACTCTGATAATGTTGTAAAATGAAATCAAATGTATATTATTATATAATAGCTTCATGAACTGTTTATATGATTATTATATTTTGTCATTCTACTGTGAGATTCTGATTATTATTTCTTCTCTTCTTATTTTCTTTACAAACCCCATTGATAATCTGTCTTTTGACTTTTGAGTCACACATGTGTGGTATATTGTCGACTTGAATTATCCAAATGGTGGGTCGCCACAGTTGGTATCGGAGCTTGGGTTGAGAGAACACCTAAGCCTGTTGGGGGTAAACTCATTAGAGTTAAGGTTAGTAATACCCTAGAATGAGTTTGAGTGTGTATATATATGAGAGCGCGTATTTGTTAGTATTATAAAAATGTTTTATATCATGTTAATTTGTCTGTTGAAAAATTTAAAAATTCTGGTCGGAACTTGGGACGCCGTGGTATCGATGGGGATTTCTAAATACTTAAACAAGACATATGGACACAGTATTGTTTGGAAAATAGGTAAATGAAATAATTTTACCGAGTATTCTATTCTTTATATAAAAGATTTTTTTTTCATAAAGTGATATAGTTATTTTTGGTTTGTTGTTTGTTAGGAAATGACTTATATATATTTTCTTAAGAAAAATATTAGTGTAATGATTGTATATAAGAAAGTGACTTATATAAATATAGTTTATAAGTATGATCTTTAATTGAATTCTTAAGTGATAGATAAAGGATGATAACATTTTTTATAATATCATTATTGTAAGATATTATTTTAAAAACCTTTTCAAAGAAAAAAATTTCCATGTCTAGAACCCATTGTATAATATTGTAAAAATATTTGAATCATATATAAGCTTATTTTGAATGCAAGTTTGAATATAAAATGATGTAAATTATAAGTTAATATTTAAAGAGTTATTTGTAGTAAATACCTTCAATAATATTTATTTTAAAGAGAATTAGGGAAAAGGACAAATTTTGAAAAAAAATTAGGCTGAAGGACATGAAGTTTTATTTTTAGGCTGAAGGACAAATGATAGTTATATTTAGCATTATATTCAACTTTTACACCATACAAAATGCTAGTTATAACTAGCATTATATTCAGTTTTACACTATACAAAATGCTAGTTATAACTAACATTGTCCTTCAGTCAAAAATATAAAATTGCTGTCCTTCAGCCTAAAAAAATTTCTAAGTTTGTCCTTGTGCCTATTTTCATGTATTTTAAAACTCTCCATATTTCAAATTTTGAAACTTGTTTTAATAAAAAAATTTGCGGAAAATACATATATTTGATTTGGAATATTTTCTAATTTGTTTTTGTAACATGGAATATAAATATGATAAAAAAGAAGAGGGGTTTTACTATAACATATGTTTATACATAATTGTTTTAATTCCTTTTAAATATGTCTTCAAGTAAATAAGCTTTGCTTGATAATTTACGAATATACTAATGTCTTTAATAATAAGTATTTGGAAGTTAAAATAAGTATAAAAATAATTGAGAATAAATGAAGTAGAAATTTAGAAATAAGATTGTTTTACTAACGATAGTTAATATCACTTGTCTTTTATTAATTACTGATTCTAAATGAAATATTTTGGATATGCACTTATGGAATAGTTTTCATAAAGGATATTTTATATTGTTTATTAAACAATTTTACAAAAGATTTGTGAGGTACTTATTTATGAAATTTGATGGTATTATATAAAGGAAATTTATATAAATATGATTTATAAATAAAAGAATCTTATTTTAAAGGAAGAAGATATTTGGAACAAGGATTTAAAGACTTTGTTTGGTATGAAATTTATACAATAAAGATTACAAACAAGAGAAGTTTATTAAAATTGTAAGAAAAGATAGATGAAACAAAGGAATGTATATAAAGATTTATTTATGAAAGTTTATTTAACTTTATATATATAATCTATATAAGTATGGTTTATGAAATATGATCTGTAAAATAACCATGTAAAATAAATAAATAAATAATATAATTATTTATTGTTCAATTGAACTTAAGACTTGCTAACTTTGAAAATGAATATAAATGATAATTGATGATAATTTATGATAATAATTTAAACATTTATAACATAAATGATAATTGAGGATAATATTGATTTGAATACTAATTAATGATGTTGAATTGAATATAAATTAATTAGGGATGTTGATTTGAATGTTGATTTATAATGGCAACTTTGATAATATATTTCACAATAGATGTTAAGGTGTAAATAGAAAAATTTAAAAGGTAAAACTCTAAAAGTAAAAAAGGTGTAAACTTTAAAACTAAGAGTGTAAATTGTAAAACTAAAAAGCGTAAGCTATAAGAAAAAAATTAAGTGAAAGTTTAAAAGAATAAAATTAAAATGTAACCTAAGTAAGATTCAAAAATATGTTAAGAAAACCCTATGGAACCTATATTTTGATGACATACTTTGTATAATTTCTTATTGTATCGTAAGTTAGTTCTATATTGAATAAAAAGTTAGGATATAAATATATATATATATATATATATATATATATGAAAAATGGTATTTATAATAGGAAATGTTTTGTATAAAAAAATAAATAAAGAAAGAAATAAAATGATTGTATAGAGGTAGGATTTATAAAATAATGGTAATTGTAGGTTTGTTGTTTGTGATAAACTCTGAGTCATTATATTCCTCCACTTCCTGAAAAGAATTTTTTTCAAATTTTAAAACAAAGGATTTAATAACTTAAATAGCCATCTTTCTAAATATAATAATGATGTTAATAATTATTTTCAAATATTTACATATATTTATAAGGATGACTATGGCGAATATTTATAAGGTATTTAGAAATGAAATTTACTTTAAGTGAAGTAAGGAAATTTTACAAATGAATTTGGTAAAGCATTCAAATTTGGAAGATTATTGATTTGACATAAATGAGATTTATTTTAGATTTCTTCAAGTATAAAATTTGGAGATATTATATAAATAGAATGTATATAAATTTTCCGTTTAAATTTATGATATTATACAATATGTTTGAAATTTTTTGAATATCTATTTTGAAAGGAAGATTTTCAAGTATTTTATTTGATGTTAAAACTGATCTACCAAGTACTTAGAGATTTTAGCCTTGCATCTGGCCAACGTATGGACTAAATTCTAAAGGAACAAGGATAGATGAAACATTCCTCAAGGGATTGTTAGTATTATTAAATCTCACTTTAGTCGCTTGAAAATAATTCTGGTGATGATTGCAACATCATCGACGTTTATTTTTGGGTCTCGAAAGTGAGAAATCAATAATAAACTAGTTAAGACATCAATCAAGCATATATAAAAGCATTTTTAAAGGGTATTTGGAAAAAGGTTTGGATTATTTTTGTAACGACCCGTATTTTCACGGATCGAAACATCGTAAAATAGTTGACCTTTGGTTGCATTGCTGTTAAGTCATTTCAGATTTTAGCAGAATTTTTCTTAAGTCTTAAGTCGTAGCCGACTTAAGAGGTTTGGACGAGTTAAGAAATAAGCCTGGACGAGTTAATGACTCAAGGGGTAGGTCGGCGACGACCTAAGGAAGAGAGGTTGTGGTTTAAGTCGGTTGACAGTTTGGGACGACCTAAGGGATTAACCGAGTTAAGGAAGTTAAGTCATAGGGTGGCCTGGATCGAGTGACCGATTTAAGGTAGTAACCGACTTGAGAAGTTGACCGACTTATAGTATTGGGGACTCAAGGGTAGGTAGACCTAGTAGAGTGAGCGACCTATGGGACTGACCGACCTAAGAGTTAACGACTTAGGCAGGATAGCGACTTAGGAGATTTAGCAAGTTGACCGACCTAGGAGATAAGCTAGCTAACGACTTAGTAGTTAGGTCGTTAGACGACCTAAGGGGTTAAGTATTAGGTCATGTGGACTTTAAGTCGTAGTCTGTTAGGTCGGAGTTGTGGGATAAGTCTTAGGTCGCGTGTTGGCTTAAGAGTTAAGTCGTAGAGTGGTTAAATAGTTAAGGCGTGACTCTGTTGAGCTGTTAGGTCGGTTACCCGGTTAAGTCGGAGGCTCTGTTAGGTCGGAAAGTATAAGTCGGAGGGACTTGGGGTTTGTTAAGTCGTAGGTCGGCATGCCAAGCAGTTAGGTAGTGGCACTAATAGGTCGCACCTATTGTTAAGTCGCTAAGTCATAGGTCGTAACCTCGTTAGGTCGTAAGGCGAAGGGCTTTGATAGGTCGTTAAAGCACCTAGGTGTTAAGTCGTAGAGACTTAGGTCAGTGGGGGTCTTAGGTCGTAGGTCGGAGACGACCTAATTCCGAGTTACGACTTAGGGAGTTTTCGCATATAAATAGAAGGGGGTTGGCTTCATTTTTGGGATCCGGATTTCGAAGCGACGAAGTGCTGCCAGTTTGAGAGCTCGACTTCTACACTTCTTCACTACTTTTCTCCACTCTAATCTAGTGATTCTATCCATCCAAGTTGAAGATCAAATTGAAGATTCAAGAGCTTGGATTGAAGATCTTCATCCTTTAAAGTGAGATTTCTTCGTTTGAAGCGGATTCGTGATAGATCAAGCTTGATCCTTCGCTGTCCAGATCTGAAGCGTGTTGATTTGAGGTTGTTTAGGTGATTTGGTGAGTGGTGATTATCTCTCACACGGATCCAAAGGAGTATATCGGATTGTTGGCTCGATTTGGTGTTAAAATAGTGATTTCCATACATTTTCTTCATCCTAAGTGTAGATCCATATAGATCCATTGTCCATGATGATGTTACATCCATTTTACTACATGTTAACCTATGCAAGTTCATTCATCAAGATTATAGAGATATTGTTCATGTTTTCATGCTTATTTGACTTTCAACTCTTTAATTACGAAATTGCCATTATTGTTATAATTGTCTACTTAGATCATATTTGAATGCTTGATTGCTTGGATTAATGTTTGACTTGATTGATTGCTATGAATTAGATGATTGATGATTTGATTTAGACCGAAGATGATTCAAAAGCTAAGAGAAAGGCTCTTGAATTGGGAAAGCTGCTTGTGGAATATGTAGCGGATGATGAAGCTCTTATGCATAGATTTGATGATGATGTTGAGATGAGACTTTGCGAGGATGTGATGAAGCGAAGTATGATATGAGATAGTCTTGGTCTAATCCAGACGGGATCATTCCAAGCGGGTTGAGGATAATGGATGCTCGAGAGGCGCTTGAGCTAGTATGGAAATAGTTGTCGAGGAGGACGACTAGAAGGCTGAGATCTCATCGTTGTTGAAGGTTCTAGCATGCTCAAAGCAAGAGTACGTTGGGCAGATTCGATAGTCCCTAAAGGCTACTGATTGGGTAGTCAAGTACTCTGGGCAGATTCGATAGTCCTAGGCACGGGTCACGATGACGTGCGGGAGTTATGTCTAGAACCGGGGTTTCCATTAGCCCTTGACGGACGGCTGAAAGAATGTGTCGGTCATTCAATTAACGGTGATATCGAAGCAACGATAACAGTGATAGCCAGAGTCATGGATGTTTGGTTGTATCGTCATTCGGTCTCAAGAGCGGTATTTTCTGGGTGCTTATCTGATCTTGGTTTAGGCCTTGGGGGTTTGTACTTGGAAAACATCGCCCTTGACTCGAGTGATAATTGCTTTACTTTACATTGTATGCTCTGCTATGTTTGCTTCTACTTAGTGTGTGTCTGGGGGCTATCACTGTAGAAATAGGTTGGAGTGGGAAGGTTGTATTCCTATTCCTTTTCCTTTATGCTCTTTTGGTATGTTGTTAGTTAATTTACCGCTCACTAAGACTGTTGTCTGACTCAAGGCTTTATGTTTTTAATTCTTATTGCCTTGGGCTGTTCGTCCATTTTGGGACGGGCAGACTAGGTAACAGGTGACAGGTGCTGTTCTCTTCTCACGATGCTGATATCGAAGACGAGCTGGAGGGTTGCATATTATCTTCATATTATACGTACTGGATGTTCCGCTGTTTGTATAATCTCTGAGTGTTATGTAGTGAGGCTTGATGTATTGACTATTTGGATGCTTGTATTCAACTATTATGGAGTTTTATATGATGGCATTTTATTCTGTAAAGCTTCACTATACATATGTTCTATTGTATTTTGTCCATGCGCTGTGAGTAATACGATAGGTTCTGTTGTTTTTATCTACCTTGACAATCGTCCATGGTCGCCTGGCACACTTTACAGCACACTTCCTCTAGTTTCGATGCAGGGGTCATGGGCGGTCGTCACATTTGGTATCAGAGCATTAGTTAATCGATTTTATCCAACGCTCGCTGACGTAACTACGTATGAGAGACGTAATTGTGCTTTGATGGATGATTACTATATATAATATAGTAGCTTAGTAGAGTTTGAGTCCTTTATGCAGTTGTTTCTCTAGATGTTCTGATCATTCCTTTTTATAGATATTGAGAATGAGTCGAAGGGGGAGACCAGCTGCTAGGGAAGGCCATGCTACTGAGGGAACTGCTGATTATGCAGCTATGTTCGAAGCTATGATGACTTCGATCATGAGAAGGATACCTGTTCCGGGGACAGCAGTTGATGTTGGAGTTCAAGTCCAAACTCCAAAGCCGGTGGATTTTGCTAAGCTGTCCAAAGATGGATAGATGCTTGTAGAAGGATCTTCGATGATTTGGGAATTGAGGATGCGACTAAGAGGAAGTTGGCATCGAGACAGCTTCAAGGGAGAGCCTCTGATTGGTGGAACTCTATTACCATCAATACTCCGGAGGAAGAGATTACTTGGGAGCAATTCTAAGTCAGATTTGAGGCTAATTTCATTTCTACAGCTCAGAAGTCTGTTCTGTTCAAGAAGTTTGTGGAGCTCAAGCAAGGTGGAAGATCTGTTCTTGAGTATGTTTCTGAGTTCGAAGCTTTGTCAAAGTATGCCTGGTCATATATTGAATCTGCTTATCAAAAGAATGAGAAGTTTGTGACAGGCTTGGATAGTTATCTTGGGAGACAGTTAGTGGATCATTTGGATGATTCATTTGAGAAGCTTGTGGAGAAAGCTCTCAGGCATGAGAGTCTGTTTCCTAAGGAAGGATCTGTTGTTGCTGTGACCAGGGAAGAGTCTAAACCTCAGCAAGGTGGAAACAAGAAGAGGAAGCAGCAACAACAGAAGGGTAAGGATGGCCAGAAGAAGCCGAAAGGCGAGGTGACACTATAACAAAAATACTTTTTCGCAACTGCCAAAAACAGTTGTAATAGGTCTATTACAACGGGCACCTGCCAGTCCTAATATCCAAAGTTGTAATAGAGTCAAATATTTTTACAACTATCGCCAACAGTTGCGAAAACAGTTGTAATAATTTTTTTACAACTGCTTTTGGCAGTTGCGATAAAGTTTATCGCAACTGTTCCATTGACTATTGTTATAAGTCTCTTTTGCAACTGCTAATAGCAGTTGCAATATTATATTTTGTAACTGCTTTTGGCAGTTGTAACAATACCTTTTGCAACTGTTTTCGACTTTTGCAATAAATCTTTTTACAACTGCTACTAACAATTATAATTCATCTTCCCATAACTACTGTTCACCACAAGTTTCACAACATTGTAATTAAAACTGATATTTCACTAATAATACATACAATCATTCACATTACTTGAAACAACACGAATCATTTACATTCAATAAAAGCCAAAACAATTCAAGTTTACAACATTCGTGAATTCATAACTCTATTAAAAGACATAACTAAATCCATAGTATATGCTAATATAAATACAGATACGTATTAATCAAAAGAGATAAATTCCTTATGCCAAGCAACAATCGTCCTAACCGCTTGTCCAATAGTATAGACGTCCGAAGTAGGCCTATATGGAATAGCTTCAGGATCCACCACCGAATTGACCCAAACCTTCCAAACATCTGCTCCTAGTGGTACATGGTGCATAAAACTACGGGATCAGTAGATGTAATTGTTGCTTCAACGACAACATTCCTTTGTCAACCCAATAATTTGCACTTCCTAGACTGATTCTGAGCTTTTATATTATCATTGTAACGATGTTATTTTGATCTGACTGCAAACAAAAAAGCACAAACTTTAATCATCTTCTATATAAACAAGTAAGCAAAAAAACAAAAAGGAAGGAGACTGTATAAAGATAGAAAATTTGTATGAAAAATTTGTAGACAATTTATAGATATATGTGATATACATACACGTTTCAGGCCTCTGTTTGATGTGAGAACGAGCAGCTTGGGTTTCTACCTTTGGTATGGCGAG
The DNA here is from genome assembly GCA_030737815.1 of Allium fistulosum. Classification (NCBI taxonomy): domain Eukaryota; kingdom Viridiplantae; phylum Streptophyta; class Magnoliopsida; order Asparagales; family Amaryllidaceae; genus Allium; species Allium fistulosum. The sequence continues at coordinate 479,703,019 of CM060904.1, forward strand.
CAGTTTGGATTAAAGAGGACCCTTAGTATCTGTGCTGCGATTTAATTAAAGATTGGTATATAGAAACTAGTTGATACTTATACTGTTAGAGTTGATATAGCAGTTTAGCTTCCAAGAAAGCATATGTTCCACCTCAAATGCTTGTTTTCTTGGTAGGAATGCTGCATGATAGGATTTATTTTTAGGAGCCTGACAACATGAAGAACATACCGTACACACATCAGAAAACAAAGGCTTATTCATCATATTAGTTCATAAGAATCAACGTGAAAATACAACTGGAGAAACAAATAAATTAGAGCAAATACAATAGAGTGGATCACAAACTGAAAGCATAGAAATAAATGAGGAAATTGAGTCAACATCAGATTAGTTCACTCCAGCATCAGATTAGTCAATTATGTGGATGTAATCCTTGAATCTAAAAGGAAACAATGTTTATTTTGTTAGCCACTTCTTTGGCCCATGATAATTTACCATAAATGTTTCATTGGTTTATCTTTTTTTGGTTTACATTATTAGAAAAATTAGGATATAAGAAGAACAAGTGTATAAAAAGAGTATGATTGAATAATTTAGTCAAATAACCCAATTTTAAAGCAGTTAAACAATTTTAAGAAAACAATCGGCTTCAGTATATCATCGATTAAAAAGAAGTTAAACAATTTTAAAACAAACTAACCTGATTTTTTAAATTCAGTTAAACCCAATTTTAAAGCAGTTAAACCCAATTTTAAAGCAGTTAAACAATTTTATAAATTCAGTTAATATTTATAGCCAGATTTTTTTTATGCAAATGGAGATAACAAATGATTAATCGCTACATTTTGTCCAAAAAGCACGGTGACAATTTATTGTCCCCGATGGTTTGGAACTGTGCAGACATTTACAAAAATTAGTAAATTGTCGGTTGCAAAATTTATTTTGATCATGACAACAGATTTTGATCAACTGATATTACATCTTATATACTTGACATATGCGTACCTTGGTACGCATTTGATTGAAAACTGCAGAATCTGAATATCAGTTCTCCGATCCACTTCCCCAAACCCCATGTAAAATCATTACTAATTATTAGTATATACTTGTGATAATATGAATGTAACTAGATCAAGGACCATGCAAAACTTTATATTGTAAAGTGACATTAATGCATGAAGTAATATCCAAAGATGAGCTTGAGTATAATCTACATGAGAGAGAGAGGGAGAGAGGAAAAGGAAAAGGAAAAGGAGGAAGAAGATCGTGCTGAAGACTCTGAACTGAAGAGTTTATATCAAGAAATATGAAATCAAATAAACTGTTAAGGAAATGAAAGTATAAATATTCAAAACTATTTACAAAGTAGAAGACGATGAGGAAAAAGATAATGTATGTAATTAGGACTACATTTACAAAGTGTAACCAGTTTTAAACACTGTATTTTCAGCCAAAATAAAGGAAGAATGAATATCCAAGGTAACAAAAACAGGAAATTCAAATTCAGTAGACTATAAGGGAGTGACCATACAAAATAAATTTTCCTGACATGAAATTTAGGGTGTAACTAAGTACTATATGTCAACTCATTACAACAATAAAAGTTCACCTTAAATTCCAACTGAAACATGATATTATACAGCTCAACGAACTGGATCAGCAACCTGAGATTATAAATAACATAGAGCGTTCATATAAACAACATGCATAATTTAATTTGACTCAAGTAATCATTCAGAGTCGTCTTTGATACCAAGAATCAATCAGCCAATTGGATTGATAAAAAATTCGCAATTCATAATATAGTACACAAAGTGTGATAAATCACAAAAGAGTTGCAATAACAATTAATTTTCATGTACTATGAACTATATATTTAAAGTGACAGCTTAAGTTCCAAGTCTACTTCTTGTGAACCACTGAGTCTGAGTTGTGACACATAGATTCCATCGAATGGCATCGTTCGTACTTCATATTCTCATACAGGTGTATTGGCCACACTAACAACCGATGTATGCTTTTAAAATACATGGAGTAAGTACACAATTTAGAAGTGTTTCATGAAAACTTCTGTGATGAAATGCACATTAACAACGAACCATGTAGTAAATAAATATAATGTAGGAAACAAATCGATCATCAAGAGTACAACCAATTCACAGAAAATATATACTAGACGTGATAGAAGTGACAAACTAAAAGAACATACAGTTAAACATTGCAGCTTTTAATTACTCAAAAAATTAAGAGTTAAATCTGGGCTGTAAAACATTAACTACTTTCAAAATCGAGAAGAAAGCTCACCAGATCTGTAAAATGAAATACTTCAAAAATTTATGCAACCTGCTGCACTTAGATTTTAGATCTGAAACAAAGCACGAAATCGATTACCTAAAGCGAGCGACAAACAGTTCAGATCGTTGTTGACTTTCTCGACGCTGAATTCAGAAGCGGTGCACCACGAGCAGCTTCCAGATCCAGACGTCTGGAAATTTTTTAGACCTCGAAAGTTGCTTAAATCGTTCCCACTATGAATTTTCTATTAAGGAGAAGAAGCCTTTTGAGACGGGAATATATTTTTTGGGGCACTGATTAAGAAGAGGAGTTTTACAGTCAAAAATTAGAATTGGAGCCAAAAATTTGAGGAACAGAGCCAAACTTTTGAGGATTGGAGCCAAAAATTTAGTTAGTTAAAACAGAAAAACATATATACATCAAAGAAAATGGTTATAAAAGAAAATATCTAGCTGCATATGGAAATATTAATTTTTATTATAAATTTTTATTTTTGAATTTTAACAAACATCATTATCAATTATAAATTTTTATTAACAAACATTATTAAATTTTTTAAATATTAATATTATTATTAATTATAATTATTAAATATTAGTTTTAATTATTAATTATTTAATAGTAATTATTGATAATTAATTATTAATTCTTATTTGCTAATTATTAATTATTTAATCATAATTATTATTTCTAAATTATAATTATAAATTAAATATTTATTATTTATTATTTATTTATTGATTATTGATTATTAATTTATTGATTATTAATTAATTATTAGTTATTAATTACTACTAGTTATTAATTACTACTAATTATAAATAGGAATTATTTCATATTTCAAATTAATTATTAATTATAATTATTTAATAGTAATTATTATTTATTATTAATTTTTTATTAATTATTTAATTAGTAATCATTATGTATATGTTACCAATTATTAATTATTTAATAGTAAATTTTAGAGATAAATTACTATTTATTAGTTATTAATTATTAAGTATTAATTATTTAATACTAATAGTTAATCATAAATATTGATTATTATTAATTCGTAAGGTTATTATTAAATATACTTGAATATTAATATTATTAATTATTAAATATTAATTATAAAATATTGATTATTATTAATATTATTTAGGCCTCTATTACAAATAACAAAAAATGCCGTTGAAAATAAGTTTATACAACTTTCTAAAAAAACATCGTAATTATTAATTATTAATTATGAATTATCAAAAGTTAATTACGAAATATTAAATATTACTTCTTAGTTATTACTTCTTAATTATTAATATTAATTATTTATTATTAAAAATTATTTATTATTTATTAATTATTACTTATTTAATAATAATTATTATTATTTATTATTTATTAATTATTAAATAGTGATTAACATTAATTATTTCATATTTTCAAATTAATTATTAATCGTTATTATTTAATAGTAATTATTAATTATTGATAATTTTTATTAATTATTTGATTATTAATTATTAAGCATTATTATTTAATTATAATTATTAATTAATTATTACAACGGGGAGACGAAAAAGGTTTTAATTTTGGCATCTATTACAAGTGGCAAAAAAAAGAGTTGTTAAAAATAGGCATCTATTACAACTTGCAAAAGAAAAAAGTTGTAATAGGCATCTATTACAACTTGCAGAAAAAAAGAGTTGTTAAAAATGGACATCTATTACAACTGGCAAAAAAGAAAGGTTGTAATAGGCACATAGTACAACTGGCAAAATAAAAGAGTTGTTGAAAATAAGTTTACTACAACTTTCTGAAAAAAAGAGTTGTAAAAAACCTTTATTACAACTGGCATTTTTTGACAGTTGTAAAAATACAGTTGTAATATGGTCTTTTTGTTGTAGTGTGACTTGCTACAATTGTCAGCAGAAGGGCCATTTCTCGAAGGATTGTAAGAATCCGAAGGCACCGATGAAGTGTCACAACTGTGACAAGCCGGGGCACTTCAGGAAGAATTGTCCAGAACCAAGAAGAGACAAGCAGATTGTGCAAGCTTATGCTTTGGGAGCTGTTCCGTCGTCTTTAAAAGCTCCTACCGCTGAAGAGAAAGGAAAGAGTGTGGTGGTTCAAAGTACTCTTTTCCTACGTGGTGTTCCAGTTAGAGTGTTGTTTGATACTGGGGCATCGCATTCGTTTGTTTGTAGTGAACTCGTAGGCCGGTTAGGTTTGGAACCGGATATTGTTGATAGGCCATTGGTTGTGACTAATCCAGTTGGGGGTTCGTCTTGTTTGTGTATGTTATGCTGTGGTCTGATTGTATCGATTCATGATTGCTCTTTTGTTTGTGATTGCTTTGTTCTGAACTTTGCGGGGTTCGGAATTATTTTGGGTATGGACTGGCTTAGGAAGTATGCGGCAAAGGTTAATTGCGAGAGGTTGGAAGTGACAGTCGAGAATGTGGAGGGGCGAAAGATTGTGATACGATGTAAGCATGAAGAAGGCGTCTTCATGAGCTTCATGTATTCGCTGGTTGTTCCACGGGATGGACTGTCATCAGTGTCGATCGCTAATGGATTCGAGGATGTCTTTGACGAAGTCAAAGGGTTGCCGCCGCATAGAGAGATCGAGTTTCGTATAGATCTAGTTGAAGGAGCCAGACCTGTTGTGATGCCTCTTAGGCGGATGGCGCCTAGGGAATAGCAAGAGTTGAGGGTGCAAGTTGATGATCTTTTGCAGAAAGGATTCATTCGGCGTAGTATGTCCGAATGGGGTGCACCAGTTGTATTTGTAACCAAGGCAGATGGGTCGTTGAGATTGTGTGTGGATTATCGTGAGCTGAATAAGGTGACTAAGAAGAACAAGTATCCATTGCCGAGAATAGATGACTTGTTTGATCAGCTTCACGAAGCTAAGGTGTTTTCTCAGATGGATTTGGCAACGGGATTTCACCAGTTGAGGGTTGCTAAGGATAGTGTGCCGAAGACAGCTTTCAGGACACCATCCGGTTTCTTTGAGTGGCTGGTAATGCCATTTGGATTGACTAACGCGCCAGCTTATTTTGTGGATCTTATGAATAGAGTGTTCAGAGATCAGTTGAACAAGTTCGTACTTGTGTTCGTGGACGATATTCTGATTTATTCCAGAACTGAAGAAGAGCACAAGACACACTTGCGTATTGTTTTGGAAATCTTACGGAAACATCAGCTGAAGGCTAAGTTTTCGAAGTGTCACTTCTGGAAGAGTGAAGTGAGGTTCTTAGGCCATGTGATTTCTGGAAATGGAATAGCGGTTGATCCCACGAAGGTGGCAGCAATCCAGGATTGGGTTAGACCTAAGAATGCATCTGATGTGAGAAGTTTTCTTGGATTGGCAGGATATTATCGACGGTTTATTAAAGACTTCTCCAAAATAGCTGCACCGTTAACAGGATTGACGAAGAAGAACCAAGTGTTCAGATGGGAAGCTAAGTGTGAGCAAGCTTTCGGAATCCTGAAAGAGAGATTGACGAGTGCTCCTGTTTTGACTATTCCAAGTGGGAATGATGAGATGGTGGTTTACACCGACGCATATGGTACTGGACTTGGAGCAGTGCTGATGCAGAGGGATAAAGTTGTTGCGTATGCTAGTCGACAACTGAAGCCACATGAAAGGAATTACCCGACTCATGATTTGGAGTTAGCGGCGATTGTTTTTGCTCTGAAGATGTGGAGACATTATCTACTGGGAGTTCGATTTGAGTTGTTTACAGATCATAAGTCGTTGAAGTATCTTTTCTCCCAAAAGGATTTGAATCTTCGGCAGCAACATTGGCTAGAGTTTTTGGCATCATATGATTTTGGTATAGCTTATACTCCGGGAAAAGGTAACGCAGTGGCAGATGCGTTAAGTAGAAGACATGCGGGATTGGGAGCCATGTTTTCTGAATGGAAGAATCTCGAGTATTTAGCTGGATTTGACTTCAGGCCTAGATGCGAATTGGAACCTGAGATGTTGGCAAACTTATCGATAAGACCGACTCTTGTGGAAAGGATTGGCGAGAGCCAAAAGCGAGACGATAAGCTTGTCAAGATTATCCGTGATTTGGAATCTGGATTGGATCCAGAAAAGGATAAAGGATTCGAGGTCGATCGAGAGGGTTGGCTTCGGAAGCAAGGACGACTAGTTGTTCCCGATATAGATGAATTGAGGAGTGAAGTTCTGAAGGAAGGTCATCACTTGAAGTTGACAATTCATCCAGGAGGAAATAAGATGTATCGGGATATGAAGAGAACCTACTACTGGGAAGGTATGAAGAAGGATGTTGGAAATTTTATTTCCAAGTGTATGAACTGCCAGTTGGTAAAAGCCGAACAGAAGAAGCCAAGTGGATTGCTTCAGCCATTAGAAGTTCCTACATGGAAGTGGGAGCAAGTATCGATGGATTTTATTGATGGACTACCTAGAACAAGAACGGGAAATGAAGGGATTTGGGTCATTGTAGATCGTCTGACCAAGAGTGCAAGATTCATTCCTGTTCGATCGACTAGGACTGCATCAAAGTTGGCTGAGTTGTATGTTAAGTGGATAGTTCGATTCCATGGTATTCCGAAGAGTATAGTGAGCGATCGAGACCCATTGTTCACTAGTGGATTTTGGAAGAGCTTCCAGGAAGTTTTGGGAACCGAGTTGTGTTTGAGTACAGCTTATCACCCTCAAACAGATGGTCAGACCGAGAGAGTCAACCGGGTTTTGGAAGATCTTCTTAGAGCTTGTGTTTTGGAATTCGGAGGATCATGGGAAGATCACCTTCATTTGGTGGAGTTTGCATACAACAACAGTTACCAGTCAAGCATTGGTATGGCACCGTATGAGGCATTGTATGGGAGACCGTGTAACTCACCGACATGTTGGTTAGAAACTGGAGAAAAGTTGATACTTGGGCCAGAGATCATTCGACAGACTTCGGATTGCATAGAGATCATTCGGCAACGAATGAAGGCAGCCCAAGACCGTCAGAAGAGTTATGCCGATAAGCGTCGAAAGGACTTGGAATTCGACGTAGGAGATATGGTTTTTGTGAAGATTTCTCCACTGAGGAATGTTATTCAATTCGGGAAGAAAGGAAAATTGACTCCGAGATTTGTTGGACCATTCCTGATCATCGAGCGAATTGGAAAGCTCGCCTATAGATTGGAGTTACCTGAGAAGATGTCGAGCGTGCACAATGTTTTTCATGTATCATATCTATGGAAGTATGTGCACGACTCGAATACTGTGGTTTCTGTTGATAGCTGTGAAGATTTCGAAGTTGATCCAGTCGATAAGAGACCTCGTAAGCCGCTTCGTGTTGTGGAAACCGACACGAAACAGCTTAGGAGGAAGGTAGTTAAGTTGCTCAAGATACAATGGAGTGATGATGAAACGATTGTACGTGGGAGGTGGAAGAGAGGATGAAGGCAGCTCATCCTGAACTCTTCAAGGTATGGCCCTAAGGTGTCGTGTCATCTCACGATATTGTAACTTGTTCTAGTGTTAGAATTCTGTACGCTAAGCTAGAATTGGATGCATGGTTTGTTGATTGTTATGGTTAGTAGGCGTACAGAATAGTCTTTGATTGCCTTGTTTGTTTGGAATTTCGGGGGCGAAATTCCTAAGGGGGAGAGAATGTAACGACCCGTATTTTCACGGATCGAAACATCGTAAAATAGTTGACCTTTGGTTGCATTGTTGTTAAGTCGTTTCAGATTTTAGCAGAATTTTTCTTAATTCTTAAGTCGTAGCCGACTTAAGAGGTTTGGACGAGTTAAGAAATAAGCCTGGACGAGTTAATGACTCAAGGGGTAGGTCGGCGACGACCTAAGGAAGAGAGGTTGTGGTTTAAGTCAGTTGACAGTTTGGGACGACCTAAGGGATTAACCGAGTTAAGGAAGTTAAGTCATAGGGTGGCCTAGATCGAGTGACCGATTTAAGGTAGTAACCGACTTGAGAAGTTGACCGACTTATAGTATTGGGGACTCAAGGGTAGGCAGACCTAGTAGAGTGAGCGACCTATGGGACTGACCGACCTAAGAGTTAACGACTTAGGCAGGATAGCGACTTAGGAGATTTAGCAAGTTGACCGACCTAGGAGATAAGCTAGATAACGACTTAGTAGTTAGGTCGTTAGATGACCTAAGGGGTTAAGTATTAGGTCGTTTGGACTTTAAGTCATAGTCTGTTAGGTCGGAGTTGTGGGCTAAGTCTTAGGTCGCGTGTTGGCTTAAGAGTTAAGTCGTAGAGTGGTTAAATAGTTAAGGCGTGACTCTGTTGAGCTGTTAGGTCGGTTACCCGGTTAAGTCGGAGGCTCTGTTAGGTCGGAAAGTATAAGTCGGAGGGACTTGGGGTTTGTTAAGTCGTAGGTCGGCATGCCAAGCAGTTAGGTAGTGGCACTGATAGGTCGCACCTATTGTTAAGTCGCTAAGTCATAGGTCGTAACCTCGTTAGGTCGTAAGGCGAAGGGCTTTGATAGGTCGTTAAAGCTCCTAGGTGTTAAGTCGTAGAGACTTAGGTCAGTGGGGGTCTTAGGTCGTAGGTCGGAGACGACCTAATTCCGAGTTACGACTTAGGGAGTTTTCGCCTATAAATAGAAGGGGGTTGGCTTCATTTTTGGGATCCGGATTTCGAAGCGACGAAGTGCTGCCATTTGGAGAGCTCGACTTCTACACTTCTTCACTACTTTTCTCCACTCTAATCTAGTGATTCTATCCATCCAAGTTGAAGATCAAATTGAAGATTCAAGAGCTTGGATTGAAGATCTTCATCCTTTGAAGTGAGATTTCTTCGTTTGAAGCGGATTCGTGATAGATCAAGCTTGATCCTTCGCTGTCCAGATCTGAAGCGTGTTGATTTGAGGTTGTTTAGGTGATTTGGTGAGTGGTGATTATCTCTCACACGGATCCAAAGGAGTATATCAGATTGTTGGCTCGATTTGGTGTTAAAATAGTGATTTCCATACATTTTCTTCATCCTAAGTGTAGATCCATATAGATCCATTGTTCATGATGATGTTACATCCATTTTACTACATGTTAACCTATGCAAGTTCATTCATCAAGATTATAGAGATATTGTTCATGTTTTCATGTTTATTTGACTTTCAACTCTTTAATTACGAAATTGCCATTATTGTTATAATTGTCTACTTAGATCATATTTGAATGCTTGATTGCTTGGATTAATGTTTGACTTGATTGATTACTATGAATTAGATGATTGATGATTTGATTTAGACCGAAGATGATTCAAAAGCTAAGAGAAAGGCTCTTGAATTGGGAAAGCTGCTTGTGGCATATGTAGCGGATGATGAAGCTCTTATGCATAGATTTAATGATGATGTTGAGATGAGACTTTGCGAGGATGTGATGAAGCGAAGTATGGTATGAGATAGTCTTGGTCTAATCCAGACGGGATCATTCCAAGCGGGTTGAGGATAATGGATGCTCGAGAGGCGCTTGAGCTAGTATGGAAATAGTTGTCGAGGAGGACGACTAGAAGGCTGAGATCTCATCGTTGTTGAAGGTTCTAGCATGCTCAAAGCAAGAGTACGTTGGGCAGATTCGATAGTCCCTAAAGGCTACTGATTGGGTAGTCAAGTACTCTGGGCAGATTCGATAGTCCTAGGCACGGGTCACGATGACGTGCGGGAGTTATGTCTAGAACCGGGGTTTCCATTAGCCCTTGACGGACGGCTGAAAGAATGTGCCGGTCATTCAATTAACGGTGATATCGAAGCAACGATAACAGTGATAGCCAGAGTCATGGATGTTTGGTTGTATCGTTATTCGGTCTCAAGAGCGGTATTTTCTGGGTGCTTATCTGATCTTGGTTTAGGCCTTGGGGGTTTGTACTTGGAAAACATCGCCCTTGACTCGAGTGATAATTGCTTTACTTTACATTATATGCTCTGCTATGTTTGCTTCTACTTAGTGTGTGTCTGGGGGCTATCACTGTAGAAAGAGGTTGGAGTGGGAGGGTTGTATTCCTATTCCTTTTCCTTTATGCTCTTTTGGTATGTTGTTAGTTAATTTACCGCTCACTAAGACTGTTGTCTGACTCAAGGCTTTATGTTTTTAATTCTTATTGCCTTGGGCTGTTCGTCCATTTTGGGACGGGCAGACTAGGTAGTAGGTGACAGGTGCTGTTCTCTTCTCACGATGCTGATATCGAAGACGAGCTGGAGGATTGCATATTATCTTCATATTATATGTACTGGATGTTCCGCTGTTTGTATAATCTCTGAGTGTTATGTAGTGAGGCTTGATGTGTTGACTATTTGGATGCTTGTATTCAACTATTATGGAGTTTTATATGATGGCAATTTATTCTGTAAAGCTTCACTATACATATGTTCTATTGTATTTTGTCCATGCGCTGTGAGTAATACGATAGGTTCTGTTGTTTTTATCTACCTTGACAATCGTCCGTGGTCGTCTGGCACACTTTACAGCGCACTTCCTCTAGTTTCGATGCAGGGGTCATGGGCGGTCGTCACAATTTTAATTTTATAGTAAACTTAAATATGCAAGTTTATATGTTATAAGTTGATTATTTTGGTAAAAATATATCAAGTGCTAGATTCTTTGCTTCGTTCCTTAACGAGGACAAAAAGTCTTGAGGGGCCAAGATTGTAACGACCCGTATTTTAGCCATTTAGAAATGTCAAACTAAATAAAAATTTTGAATAATTTTTTTTGGAATTAAAATTTAAGATTTTATTGATGCAAATTAACTAAGGAATAAGTTATGATCTTCATTTAAATTTCTATTAATGACATAGATTACAATATGATAAAAAGGATAACATATGTAAGTCTTTATTTAATGATATTGGTTTGAAAGTAATTAATGGATAGGAATAATAAATGTTAACTTTAATAAGGAATAGAATGAATGTTTTTTTTATTAAAGGAAAAATCATATGTTTATTTATTTGAAATGTGTTTTAGCTTACAGATTGATCACAGAGATGAGAAACTATTATTTAGTAAGTAATGTATAACTCCTGTTGTATCCAATAGTGTATAAATAAGTTTAAATTACTATTAAAAAGGGAAACAATTGTTCTATTTCTCATTCCATTTATTTAGTCCATTTTAAAATTTTACTTTGGGATTAATTGCAATTAACGTAATTGAAATCTTTCAAGTAAAAAGGAAAAAGGAAGTTAACTGTAATTAATGGGTGTAATAAGTAGAAATATATGTTTAAATTAAAATAAAAGAGAAGGTTGAGGAAAAAAAGAAACATATGTTTTGATTAAAGAAAAAGGGAAAATTTGATTTAATAAAAAGAACATTTTTAATCAAAATAAAAGCATGTTTTGGAAAATGAAATAAAATGAATGTTTTCATTTGGAAGCTAAATATAACTGTATAAAAAGAGAAAATTGTAATTTTGAAACAATTTGTTCACCCGCCTTATCCTAGTCAGTGTAATGACCTGAAATTTTGTCACGTTAATTATAAATTTTAATTGGTTATTTAAAGTAGTTAATTTGATGGCAAAAATGAAAATATGAGCAAAATTGTGTTTTGGGATTTTTGATAGTTCCATTGGGTATAGAAATATCGAAAACGTATATTTTTATATATAGGATGATATATTTTCGTTCGGAAATGAAAACGGGTTTCCAAGTCTTCGTAATAGCTTTGGCCCAATCGATCTTTCTTTTGCCTATATATATATATATATTGTTTGGATGGAACCCCAGCAGCCACAATACCTCTCTATTTTACCTCTATTAGATCTAATCTCCTTCTCTTTAATGGAGATTATCTTAAATCCCTAATTACTGATTTTCAAATTCAATTGAAAATTCAAACTGTTCAAACACTGTCAAATTATATATCGTTGGTAAGCTCTCGATGAAACAAAGAGGCGTTCTAAGATTCGTTTTTCAATCCAATGCACCATTTGATCAGAAATTGACGAAATAGTTTCAGCCGTTCATTTTAGGGTTTTGATTCAACGGTGGATGTGAGACTATAAGACGATCGGAAGGCACCATATGTAGAGGACGATTAGGGGAGTTCCTCCATCGGGTTAGAACATCTCATAAGGGCTCGAGATCACCGGAATTGGCCGTCGGATCTCGTTCACGGCGGGGGAAGTTTTTGGCGACGGCACGGCTAACGTGGTAGGGTCAAAAAGTGCGACGGGTCGCAGCGGAGGCATTGGTGGTCTCCGATCTGGGTAGCAGTACGTGTGGCGGTGGCAATTGGTTATTGAGTGGTGACCGCTGATACGTGAAGAGTTTCGATATTTACAGTAGAGTTTGAGAGAGATAAGGTTAATTACAATTTTGCCCTGGTTTTATTTTAATTAAATTTTAAAAATCCAAATCTTTTAACTTGAATAACTTTTGCATATGAACTTCGACTGACGCGCGGTTTCTTCTATTGGACTCGTATTGAAATTCTAGACAATTTGAAATTGGTTTTGGCTAAGTTTGGAGACTATTGGAAAAGGGGGCTTTTGTTTGGATTTTTATGCGCTAAAATCAAAGGTGAGTGTTTAAACCCTCTCATGAAATACTAAAAAAATTTCATTGCAAGTTAAATCAAACTTATGATGTGATATAATTTATTTATTTGTTGTTTGAGAATTTTAATTGGAATTGAAAATTGAATATCATTGCTAGTTGAACACCCTGATATGTGATGATGTTATCAATTAAACATATATCGCAAAATTATTAATTATTAATTTTCTATCCTATGGCCAAGATGTTAACAGACGATGTGGTATTTATATGGATGATGTTATCAATTATAGCATATCCCGGTTATCATCTTGTATATTATTGTAATTGTACAATTTGTCATATAGATCACTTGAACATTGAATACCCGAACTAAGATATAGGTTGAAATGATATATACTTATGGCATTTTCATTTTGATGTGGGTTGAAATGATATATACTCATGTAATTGAAATTAAATAAAATGATCACTTGGCCATAAGATAGAAAATTAATGACAAGTACCGAATTTGGTCAAATGAAATGGTTTCAAAATTTTAAATTTGAACTTGTTGAAATGAAATTGTTTCAGAGGATTTGAATTGAATTTATTGATTTTAAATCTTAAAGGGTGAATTTGAAATTTAATTTTAATTTATCAAAGTTGAATCATTTTAAAGGGTTAAATATAGGAATTAGAATTTAAGATATGAAATCGATTTAAATTTGGAATTTAAGATTTGAGATTGTTTTAAATTGAAGTTGATTTTAAATCGAAAATTGAAAGTTTAATTGGTTGAAATTGGAATTTGAAATTTGTCTTAAATTGAAATGTGAAATTGGAATTGTTTGAAGTGAAATTCGAAAATTAAAATTGGGTTAAATTTGCTTAAAAGAAAAGCAATTATTTCAAATTCAAAACTATTTTAAATACAAACTATTTAAAGTTCAAACTATTTAACTTAATAATATTTTTAATTAAAAATTATTTTAATTCAAAACTATATTTGTAATCCAAAACTATTTTTAAATTCAAAATTATTTTAATTCAAACCTATTTTAAATTTAAATTGTTTAATCTAAATAATGATATTGTGGATATGGAAGTTTGATATGTTTTCTTGGGATTAAAATGACTAAATGGTGTGTAAAATGGACGATTGGTTATTAAAGAGACCGGGGTCGGATATTGGCATACTCTCTGTCAATACCGAAACCACTTTAATAACTGTGTACATGGAGTATGTTTTAGAATGAAGTGGTTGGCTTGGCGTATGTTTGCTGGATTGAAGTAAGAGAATGATGATGGATGACCCCAACACTTGTGTTAATTTGAAATGAATAAAACAAAGCCTATGTCTAGCTAAGAAGTTAGCTACCTTTAGGAGCCATCACTCCTTCATACTACTATATTGATTTTGACTCGATCGATGCAACTTGATTTGATTTTGGGGTGATGGACTCGGTCGGCCGTTAGGGATTATGACCAACTAGAAAATGTAAACTGGTAGAATCCTACCTAGGGCATTGCCTCACTTGCCTTGTCATATGATTACCTTTATACGAGCCCATTGCGATTTTGTTTTTGTATGGTACCTATAGGGGACTCACTGGCTACTGACATTACTAGTTGTGTTACAGGAACTGCATTGACTACCTGCTTAAAATTGTGTTAAGGGGGATCAATGTAAAGCCTTAACGCTATTTTAATACTTTACTTTACTGATAGACACTACATATATAGCGTATCTTACTATATATTGGTAGTTTAATAGATCCTTAGGAGATGGAAAATCCCGTAACATCTCTTAAGTTATGTGCACTAATATTTCGCTTCATATTGATTTAACTTCATAAGAATTTTTAGTTCTGACTCGAATGTATTGTTTTTCATTATGCTCGGGTCAACATGAGTATTTCGGTGTTCGAAGACATTATTCCTTGAAGATGAAGACGAAGTTTGGTGGATCGTATTTGCTATTATTTTTTCGCTACATTACTTTGGTATGTCGGTTGATTGTATAACTCTGATTATGTTGTAAAACGAAATCAAATGTATATTGTATAACCACTTCATGAACTGTTTATGTGATTATTATATCTTGTCATTCCAGTATGAGATTATGATTATTGTTTTCTTCCTTTCTTATTTTATTTATAAACCCCATTGATAATCGGTCTTTTAGACTGTTTGAGTCAGGCATGTGTGGTTTATTGTCGACTTGAATTGTCCAACTAGTGGGTCATCATAGATCTGGCTTGGTGTTTCCGAGAGGAGTCATATGAGAGAATGACCCTCACAAGTTATATTGACTAGAGGTATACTTTCGGTAAGAGGGGCGCACCCTCCTAGTCATTTGTTGAAAAATTTCCCTTTCCTTTCTTTTGATTCCAAGTTTTTAAATTTACTTCTTTCTTAATTGCATTAGGAAGTGTTGTGAGCACTTCACGATGTTTAATTGTTTTATTCGTTGTTGTAATTGGATGTTGTTATTGTGAGGGGAAACCCGTTCTGCAATTGGCGGTGTAGTCTCACATATAGTTGTTTATTTCCACCTTTTTGTTTAGAGATTTACTCATACCATACTTATTTTTTGACCCTAGTTATCTATTTTCCCTAAATTATCGGGTACTCAATTATATTTAAGTAGTCCAAGAGTAGTAGGTTTTTCTTTAGGCTCTTTGAAGACGATGGACGAGTAGGAGGTTTCGTAGTTACCTAGTTATTTATTTTCGCTCTTATGTCTATTATGCATGTATATTTTGTATCACTCCATGATAACTCATCTTTCTAATTCTTAGGAAATGACACATGAACACCGAGGTTATGTTAAGTGTCGTTCTCAGGGGTCAGAAAGGTGGGTCATCACAACATGAGTACGACATATGGTAGAATCCCGGAGACTAGAGGGTGTTTGCTTGATGATTGAGATACTAGCTACCTTGTGACTTTTGGATCTTGATGATGACTTGCAGTCAAGGATACAAATTTATTCCAGATAAGAAATAAATAGAATTTGTATGTCGCAAACGTCCAGAAACCAGTTTGGTAAGGGAATGTCCATCAACCACCTTTAGATGGCAAACTAGATTTTTAGTTGAAGAATTAAGGTCAATTCCTTAGTCCAAACCCATGAGAGAATTTTTGATAAAGTATATTTTGGAAATGCCTTATATTTTGGAAAAGGGTTTTCAAATGATTTCTTTTCCCAAGGATTTATTTTTAATTTTCAAGAAACACGTATACTACTAAGTTGGTCTGTTAAGAAATTTTGGTTTATAAAGAAGTAGGTTTTGAAATTCTTAAATATTTATATGTATATCAATAAAGATTTGATTTTGATTTTTGGTAAGAAAATAGTTTTCGATTTAGAAATGAGTTTCAAAGGGTGAATATTTAGCCCGATGATTTTCCTATTTATAAAAATTGAAGTTTTTAAAGTTTCCCCTCTTTTGAGGAATAGATAAAAATCAAAATGACACTTTATTGGGGTATAAAGTTAGAAGTGTTGTTGTACCCGCCAGCTATTGGAAGAAGTATTTTCATACGACGTATGTAGAAAATCATAGTTGGAATATTTTTGGGTTATTGGAATTGTTGATGGTTGAAGCCGTATAAGTCTGAAGTACTTGCGAATAGCGGAGGAATTGTTCGGAAAGCCAGATGGTAAGCTTGGGCATCATCGAGCAGATGATAGAGATTTTTCAGATCATGTCAAGTCGAAGGAGACGGCATAAAACAATTATCATTAACATTATAAATTAACCCGACCTAAAAGGATCTAGGTTCAACGTGTGCGAAATGACCGCTTAACGGGTGTTGTCCTAGGTTGAACCTGGAACGCGACTGTATAAGTCGCGTCCAATTTTCTCCCAGCCGCATTCGACCTTCCCCTTCCTTTAAAAGCCAAACCCAAAAATCACCATCTCCTCCTCCTCCAAATTATCTCCTACTTCCTCCATTCCACCCCTAAGTGACGTCGTTTCTCCCCCTCGCCGACGAGCACCAGCCTCACCTCCCTCTTATGCTGTTTTTCGCGTGTTAGATCTTACCCCACCGCCACTCTAGATCCAAACCCCATTTCTCTACTTCTCAACCTATGGCACCTCCCGCATTGCTAGTTCCTTCTCGTGCCACTGTGGCGTCACTCCTTAAGAGATTAGGTGGCTGGACTAGAATAACCAGAAGATCTCCACCTTTCGCAGCTCCGCTAGTTTCAAATTCCTTCAGGGGCGACCAGTGAAGTTTGGAGACTTCACAGCTTTTGTGCTAGAAGAGCTTTTTGAGGTAGTTGAACTTACACCGATCCTGCGCTTCGAGACTTTTGAACGGGAATGCCACCCGTGCAGCATTTGCCTTTTTGATGCTCATTTGGTGCCGAATTTCGATGAAGGCAACAGTTTCATTCAGTCATAGGTTAAAGGAGTCAGGATGGAGATGACTGATGACGACTTCGGCGACATTTTGTAGGTTTCCGTGGATGGCGCAAATTTGGACGATACTGAGATGACCAACCTGGAGATTTTGCAGCGGATCTTTTCTTAAGGTGTCAATGTTTGGAGGACTTACAATCTGCGCCCGACTGTCCGTCTTGTTGTGTGCATTATTCAGCATAACATCATTTCTAAGATAGGAAGCTATGATCAGATTTATCCTTGGGCGCGGAAGGCCACTTATGTAGTTATGGGTAGTTTAGTCGTCAATTTGGCATGCACTCTCGTGATTCATTTTTCCGATCAAGGAGTTGGCACCCACTGAGTTACTTTCTGTATTGTCACCTATTCACTCTCGTCTTCAGGCAATACAGGGTGAATCTTAGTGGGGAGACTACCTAGGAAAATGCCTTGTCTGCCATTAATTGAACCGTCCTTAGGAAGATGAGAATTCCTTTTCCACCATCCGCAGCAGCAGCGCCATCAGTAGAGTCGCAGCTGCAGTAGGAGGCGGAGCAGGGACATGACGTCCAGAGATATCAGAATCTCGAGCTAGTCGCCATTCAATAGGTCTAGACTGAAATCCAGGGGATCCACGCTGACCAACGAGAGATGAGGACTGAGCTACAGTGCTAGAGTAATGAGATAGGGTGCTTAGCCGATATGCTTTGCCCTTTTGAGGCCACTGCAATGGCTCGAGTTCCGTCGAGAATCGAGACTGTAACACAGTCTACCGCTAGTGTTTTAGGTTCTGTAATGTGTTGTTGTATCTCTTTCTTCCAACATTTGTTCTTTCTGCTTTAGGTGTTGGATTATAATTGTTAGTTGTCTCTTTTTAAGACGCGCACGATATTATGAGATGTATTTCTATTTTACTATGTTATTGTTTCCAAATATATGAACTGCTCTTATATGTATGTTCGAAAGAAACAATGTAAATATGAAAATTTCATGAAAGACACTTAATTAACAGTAAATGCAATATAAGACTGGAAGTTTAATTAGATAGAAATTTGAGCAAGCGATGGATGTGTTAAATTGTTTGGAACCACGGGTCAGTGTTCTTGTTCCAGAAAAGTTAAATTTTTTGAATAACTGAGTATAATGACTTTTTTAATTAAAGTATCAAGTTTTATGGGTTAAAGTTAGTTGTAGAATGTTAGAAAGTTTCTCTTGATTTAGAAATTTTTGTTTTAAAAAAAGAGTTTTTGTTTTTTAATTATTTTTGGCGCTCAAATATTTTTTAGAATTTTTGTCCAAATTTTACTTCAAGGGAAAATTTTGTGACCAAATATTTTGGAAGTTTATTTTTCAAGCGACGTACAAATTTGAAAAAAAAGGTTTTTGTGAAGTTTTTGATTTTGAAGGCCACATGCTAAGCGTAGGAAAGGAAAATAGATTAGAAATATGAATTTAACGGTGCATTAGGATCGACGATACGACGAAATGCAAGCGATAACAAGAGAAAAGCTGTTTTTGCCTTGGAACTTCTATTTTCATATCTTGTCAATGACGCATGTGAGTCCTTTATTGGACTCAATTCCATTTTAGAGCTTGGAAACTAGCCTCCTTATGCGTTTTTGTGTGGAAAATTTGGAGTAAATTTAGGGCAGCGAGGAAATTTCCACTGTACAATGGGAAATGGTTAGCTTATTGATTGATAAGAATGGAAAATTGTCCACCTAAATCCCTTTTTCCGACGTAGAAGTGATGTTTAGAAAGCAAAATTTTGATGCGTCGGGTTTTTAGTTGGTAGGAATTGGATGCAAATTGGTTGCATCTTACTTCTATTCGTAGGAGTATTGGGATTTTTGGTGAAAAGATTTTTCAAAATCAGCATACATATAGAACTGCCAGTATATTTATAGGTTGTTTGCACCATATTTTCTAAAATATTTTCAAAAAGAAAAGCATTCATATAGAAGGGCCCGATTTAGAATCATTCTGCATACATATTTCTATTATGATACACTATGCAGTTTTGCACGTTGGTTGCAAAATTGTATGTATACTAATTGGTTGTGTAGTCTAGGATAATTGCGAGCTAGAACTATAACTTAGTCATTGGTATAATTTCAAAGACGAAATTCTTTTAAGGAAGGAAGAATTTAACACCCCGTAAATTTAGCGTTAATTATTTAATTAGTTAATTAGTTAGTTAATTAGGCTCCAAAAATGAAATTTGTGCAAGCAATGGAATTTGACCACGAAACATCCACTATTACATTCATGGGGAAATTCCGAGCAACTTCCATATTAGGAGTTTTGCGATCGGAGTCCAAATGAAGAAGTTACGGACGAAAAACAAATTCGAAACGAAAATAAATAAATTAGAAATTAACATTTATATAATAAATACCGGGATACACCGGTCGACCACTTTTATTAAGCAGATCAACCAGTAGTAGTCGACCCCCTTGAATGGAGCGATCAACCAGTTGAGCCATTGCGGCTTGGGTTAGCCTTGACCAAAGAGCCTGTATTTAATATATTTTAATCTAACGGTTGTGGTTGATTCGAGTGTCTATAAATTCAAGCCTAACCCTCTCTTCTCTTCTCATATTTTTTTGAAAGCTCTGCCATTTTCTCCTCCATTATTTTTAAATTATAAAATATAATCTTTATATTTGTATATATACAAATTGGAGAAGAATAGAAATCACATAAGAGAAGAAGAGAAGCGAATCAACACCACACGATAACTAGGTTAAATATATATATATTTGTATTTATATTTATATTTCCCCTTCAACCTCGAATCTCTTCTCAGATCTATAATTCTAATATATGTATATACCCATTTTATACATATTTCTTGGAATAAGAAGGAAATGGAGTTGAATCAAAGGTTTTACTTCAAATCTAGAGATTTAGAATGCATTTAGAAGGCGAGTGAGGCATTTATATATTGTTTATGATTTTGAATTTGTTCCGTTGACATACATTTGTTTTTTATGCCTAAGGCAATAATATTTGTGAACTGTAGGCTCAAATTAGCATAGAAAACTATTGCCTACATATTCTTGTTTTAGATTTGATAGGAATTATGGCTACACGCTGATTTGGAAATCAGTCCCAAAAGTTTAGATATGAATATTGATTAAATATGAAATTTATTCCAAATCTGAAATTGTGTTGTAGATTATTAATATGATTTTGATTATTACCCTAATTATGTTGAATTAGGAATTTTCCATGGTTTAAATTATGGGAAGAACGTCCGTTTGATTTTTATAAGTTTGTTTGTGTTTCCAAATTGCGTAGAAAATGCAGCGTTTGATTTAACAAGGAATATATGCAAATAAAAAGGAAGAGATGTGTAAAGTACATATTTATTCTTCGTAATTTACACTGTCTATTCCAATAAAAAGAAAATAATCTGTCTTTGTAATTTCAAACGAGGCAAATCTTTTCTCTTATTCTTGATCTTTTGTTTTAAACAAACTTATGGAAATCATAACGAAGAATCGTCCTAAGAAATGTAATTTCAGCAAATTAAATATGGAAAAGAATACTCTAGTTAAAGATTTGC
Organism: Allium fistulosum; assembly: GCA_030737815.1. Taxonomy (NCBI): domain Eukaryota; kingdom Viridiplantae; phylum Streptophyta; class Magnoliopsida; order Asparagales; family Amaryllidaceae; genus Allium; species Allium fistulosum. The sequence continues at coordinate 479,723,726 of CM060904.1, forward strand.
GGCTAGAATATATTTGGTAAAAGTAGGTATTTATACATGTTTATATGCGCTAATAAATATAAATATTTATGCATAACGCTCGCATAGAATATTAGTATACGTAGTAATAACATTGATTTGTTGATAGGAATTAGGAAGGAAAGTTTGGAAAGGTTGTAACTCCAATTAATGGGTAATAAATGTGGAATGAATTGGGAGTTACAAATAATTGATAACGTAAATGGATTTATGGGACCGATAAATATGAAAGATCAGATAAATAACTATGGAATATATATAAAAAGTTACTAATGGGAAATTAGTAAATATATAAATGTCTTAGGAAATGTCTTGGGATGATAATATTTTATCATGGACAAGGTGACATTTATCGAGAAATAGATAAAAAATGGATTTATGGAAAGTAGAATATTTAAGGTAAATTATACAGCCTTAAATAAACAGAAGGAGGTTAGTAAGATAAGTCCAATATCCAATTTATGATGATAAAGCTTAGTAATAATAAAGCTTAGGATAATATGGATTAATTTAGTAAAGCCTAGAATAGATAATTGGACTTAGTAGTTTGGGATGCAAGGTCAGTAGAGTTACACAACAGAAGTGTGTCCTTCACTTTGAGGCTACCAGCAGTTGTGTACACTTCCTACTGATGTGAGACATCTTTAACTATAGGACCCATAGAATAATTGGGCTTAGAAGATTAGAGTGCGAGGTCAGTAAAGTGACACAATGAAAGACTGCCCTTCACTCAGATACTACCAGAAATTGTGTACACTTATTACTAATGTGGAACATCACCAATCATAGGACCTATGGAACGATTATGAGGATAATAGGATTTGCTTAGGGCTTAGAGGTATTAAGTGGTTGTTTGAGGGCCCGCCTCTTTCCTAATTAAAACGTATTAAATGGTCCGAATTATCAATTAAGAGTGGTAGTAGATATCTCGAGAAGGGTCCACTTTGAGTTTGAGGTATTAAATGACTGATCTAGGGTCTGCCTCTCTCCCATAAAGAAGTATTAAGTGTCCTAGTGAGATTCCAAGCAGTGTCAGCCAGATAGCACTAGTGAGGAGTCCGCCTTGGGGTTAGTTATTAAATGACAAAGGCCTACCTAGAATATAGGTTTTAAATGGTTAATGGTCTACCTAGTCCTTATTAATGAGGTATTAAGTGGCTTTGGTATTGTCTCTCATATAGCTAAGACTTTAATGACGATAGATGCGTTAGTATTATGGCTATTATGTATTATAAAGCCATAAATAATGGTCAAAGGTCTCTATAGCTAGGACCAATAGACCAATGACGACGACACTTGGAGCTCGCTTCATATTTGGAAGTATTAAGTGACTGATAGACTTACGTCTGCATTTTATACCTTGGGAAGGGTAGTAGAAGAATTGTGCTAGGTAGGAATATTGTGTGTGCAATATTATGTTAATTTGGTTAACCTTAAAATAGTAGACATAATAATTAAATGGAAACCAATCGGTATGAATTTATGTTATGGACACTGTATAGATTTTCTAGTCACCGGAATATTGTTCTGACATCCTCCTCATTACAACACATAGAATAGATTTAGAAGAACAAATCACTAGAGCTGGACATGATTGGTTGTTGGAGAAATCTTCTTTTCTCTCATGCTTGATGCTGATGTGGCAATCTGATATCCAAGAAATACCATTAATTCCAAGGTAGTCAGTATTAGTATCCTATTATTTTTTCCACCGTGAGTTTAGATTTTATCAATCTCTGATATGCTCATGACTATTTACAGGTACCAAATCCAACGGTCTATGCTCTGATGGTCTTGGGTTTCGATTTTTGTCAAAATTTAGTCCTATTAAAGTGTGGGTTGTTGCAGTCACAGAATAAATGATCCTCTCAAGTATATTGTCAAGAGGTATACTTTCAACATGGGGGCGCACCCTCCTAGAATTTTTGGAAAATTTCATTTTCCTTGTTTGATTCAAATCTTTGAATCATTTTCTTGATTACAACGAGAAGTGCCTGGAGCTCTTCTTCGATGTTTAATTATTTATGTCCATTCTTTCAAGTTCGGATTTTGTTCCAACTTGTTTCCATTCTTTTATCTATGGATGTTGTTCTTATAAGGTAAACCCATTCCATGTTTAGCGGTGTGGTCTCACATATTATTATATGTTTATCATATTTCTTGAGCTTTCTCTCACTGGATTTCCAGACTGATCCAGGTGTTGTTTTATTATAATACTTGGGTCAGACTGAGTGATTTTCCAGGTTGTCGTGGGTGGAACATGGAGCTCATGGAGTAGAGCTAGATGTTCACCTGATGTAGTATTTTTATTTTCCACTATATTATTATGTATACCCACCAGCAATTATAAGGTCAGGAAGTTAAAACTGTCCAAGTTGATGAGGTTTGTTTTAAACTCTGATTTACCATGTATCTTAGAGTGACAACTTTATTGTCTTTGTTATATTATATGTTGTCGTTCCGCTATGAGATTTTGTTTCTCCTATTCCTTTTTTCTTTTTACCCTAACAATCTGCCTTTTCGTCACTTGGATGCTCGGCATTCTAATACTGTGGATGTATTAAGTGCCAACTTTCGGGAGTCGAAAGGCGGATCATTACATTTGGTATCAGAGCTGAAGTTTAAGCGAGAACCTTAGCTTTGGTAGGGTTTACTCATTAGAAATAAGGTAAGTGACACCCTTAGAATAAGTTGAGAGTATCATATATATGAAAGCATATTGTTATTGCTATAAAAATGTATCATGTTAATTGGCCTGTTAAGTTTGAATTTTGGTCGAGACATGGGACGCCGTGTTGTCGATATGGATTTCGAAACACTTGAACAAGGCAAACAGACACATATTGATTTTTGAAAATTGGTAAATGATATATTTTACCTAAGATTATATATTTTGTATGTATAAAGGAATAATTTTCGAATTTATATAGTTATTTATGTTGTTTCCATTGTTAATGAAATTATTTCTTTATTGTCATTATTGTTTGATTTGTCATGCTCGGATTGTTTAGGAGCATTGACTATTGTTTGTTGATTGTTAATTTATTCTCGACTAGTTTATGGGCATTTATTATTTTGATAATTGTAAGTACATTAAAACGAACCCCTTGTGAATTAAGTTTCATAGTTCAACTATAAGGTGTTCGGTGAAAATGTTAAGTTAAAAGTCATATTTTAATAAAATTGTTTAATTTAATCTAAATGAGAGGATAAGACATTTAGAGGATATTAATTTGTGAAATGTTTATTATAATATAAGATGATTTTAAAACGTACATTTTATATGAGTATGGTATATAAAACGATTCATATAATTTATAAAGGGTGTTTTATAAGTAAAAAGTGTTTTTGAGAATTTAAATCCCGATGTTGCTTGAAATGATTTCAAAAAGATTATTGAGAAAAGTAATAATGGTGTTACTTAGAAGTATGCATAAGTATAAATATTTCAAAGAGAATTTTTAAGAAAGATACATTTTCTTTCGATAGTTCGGGGAAAACATCTCGATTAGTTTTGTGGTAATTTGAATAATCTTCTCAGTGATGATCGAATGTTTGCTTAGGCGAACGTTGTAGTGCACTCAATAAATTATTCTCTTTATCATTATGTGATCAAAATGAGTATGAATCCTAATGATCCCAAAATGAGTGTTAGTGAATAAAGTGTTAAAGTATTTTATATATAGAAATATATGTAGTACAAGTGGAAGCCCGTGTTGCTCAGGTGCATGGGTTAATGGATGTTATTGTTTGTAGGCATGAGTAGATTGGTAGGATATATTAGATAGACATACATATTTTACAAAAGATAGTTTTATGTATGCCGTTAATTGTAAAAATTGTGTGACTATACGTTTTCTATAATCAATAAGATACGTTGGTTAAACGTAGTTATAAATTTGCACGTATGAATGATTATTTGAATTTCAAAGTTCATATTCATCTTAATTTTCTGTTAATGTACTCAATTAGAAATTTAGTTGGATGTGTATGATAAATATTACTGCAGATTATTTGTTCTCATTATAAAAATGGTATAAACCATCAAATGAAATAACATAAAATGAAATAACATAAGGCTAATTTACAACTATTTTTCAGAATTTCTGTTTAAGATATACACACACCTCCACTATGTTATCATTTCCTAAATATCTTGAATGTGACACTTCAATAAGTAGTCATATAAATAATACAGTTCTATTTAGAACAAATGAACACAATACAACAATGCACAGTTGTCTGTATCATATAAGCTGCAATATAAGACTTATCAAGTGGATCAAAAAGGCCAGATGTTTAAGTAAATGAAATTTAGTCATGAATAAAATATCAAGAATAAATCGATTACTAATACCCATACTTGGAAGCGTAGATATAGTGACAAAATTAGAAAATGAAGCTTTTGAGCTCTATCCAAACACTTTTAAACTTTTCCTTAAGATTCTTAAACGTAAAATAAAAATATGTTTATATAAAATTGTCAAGCAACGAGTAGATTTTCTTCACAATCATTTTTAAGTCGAGTGAATTGTGATCGTGTTTGATTTTTCATATATGTTTTAGTTGTATAAAGATGATTGTGTTGGTTTTTCTTATAATGTCAATAACTTTCATATTGTGATTATATTTTGAACTGATGTAAATATATAATTTTCAACGGTAGTAATAATTTCAAGTATGTAGGAACTTCGATTATATTTTGATTTTTTTTAATCCACTGTGCTTAAAATATATAGGTTTGAAAAAGAAAAAACAGTACCTTGTGCAGATTTATGTTGTAGGACAACCGTTATAATGCGGGATTCTCACAAACTTTGTTTCCACTATGCATAAATAATTTTCAGTAATTTAGATGCTAATGTTAAAGGAGAGCAAATTTATTCTTTTACCATAGAACCTGGTGGCCGAAAACTAATCTGGTAACATTTTTGAAAGGATAACATAACTTTAGAAAATTAACTGTACACAAAATAGACATAAAAAATAAATCAAATATCAAATTGCAAATATAATGAAGAGTAATAAGTGAGATTAAACAAAATTTTGATTGATTGTACAACCGGTAAATGAACTTGATGAATAAACAGTTTACACTATTTCATTTTTTACTTTTCAACTTTTAGTATTATAAACCGATATGCGACCTTTAACGCTGCCTCCAAGATTCAAGAACTCGGTTTTACCATTAATGTAAATGTTAATTCACGAATATCAAAATGATAGAGTATGTTAGAATTAGGACAATCAACTAATACAACATTCATCAGTCATATGTTCTTCCCATTAAGTCTGTAGAAAACGGAAGAATCAAAAATATTTTTAGCGAATACATGTAATACTTTAATTGAATGTAAATAAAATTAAAAAGATTCTTTATAAGCACTGCATTTATTCAAGAGCCACCTCTTAAATCAGTAGGCTCGTAATGTTAGCCCATCGATGTGATGGTTGGTAGAAATTTATTTATTTTGTGTTCTATTATCAAAAGTATTATAGATAGCATTATTTTGACAATGTCACATATTTTGTATTATGTGTCAATTTGTTAAGCATGGTATCCAACTGTGAGTTATAACATTTTTAAGCCCAGTCAGTTTTTGACTGTGAGCTTCTAAAAGTGTATTTTCATGTATCTTCATTCCAATTGTAATAACTTGAATCATGGAATACCATTTAACTACATCCATTGTTCTATTAGCACACAAAGATAAATTACAGGTTAAAAGGGGCACCTTCTACCAGGGATAATACAAATATGTCTATGTGTATACTATAAGAAGGAAATTAGAGAATTAATGAAAAGTGAAATGTCACACCTGATAACTAAAATCCAACTCATGTGTAGCAACCATACTAACAAAATTATGAGTATACATTGCCAAAATTCCAACAATTTGAACATGATGTTCCCTTCCTCTTTTCTCTTTTCTCATCACTCTCAATTTTCTCCTCTATCAAATCATCTTGTTACTCTGATCTAAAAGCCCTAGCTTTCTCAAAAATTTCGCAGACTCTGGCTCCATAACTATGCTGTCCAGTTTAAGAATAGGAGGAAAAGCAAAAAATTAATAGCACAAAAAATGATATTTTTCATCCAAAAAAAAAAATATCAAATTTTTTAAAGAAATTAAAGTTACCTAGATTTATTTGTACTACTAATCATCACCTTTTGATTCAGTTTCATCAATAATTTAAGATTATTTTTTACCAAGAGAGAAAGAAAACAAATATTTGGTAAAATTTGATTAATATATATATTCGGCTACAAATCAAGTTGATTGATCAACTCTGAGTAAAAGTAAATTCAAATATTATTTAATGAGAAAATTTACTAATCTTAGCTATAAATTAGATGAAGGCATTTTTAGTAGGTATAGTAAATAGTGATGGAAAGGTAAAAAGGTCAACTATAACAGCTGAATATAGACCGATACTAATTGAAATTCATTAATATCTTACAAAAAAAATTTATACTCAAATTGGTAATTAATTTAGTCATTATAGAATAGCAATAATTATTGCTAATATTAGTCAGATTGGCCAGCAAAATTTGATTAAGTAGCAGTAGACCAATTAGAGTAAATTAATTTGACTAAAATCTATAGCAACTAATTTCAAAGTATGTACAAACCAATTTTTACTAATAAAATAATCAATTTTTAGAAGTAAATATGATTTTATACAATAGTTAAATAATTTACTGTTGAATACTACTCAAATTATGTACTATTAAATATATTAGTAAATTCAAGTTATTCATGTAAATCAAATCAAAATAATTAGTAAAATTGGATTATATTGCCTTTTGAGATAGCCAAGTAATCAAATCTCAAAATCAACTTTAGTCTACAAAAGATATAACAACTATGCCTACAGTTATATAAAACCTCTTAAGATTGAATCAATATCACAACAATGAGCTTCATGAGTTATTACAATTAGGACATGATTAGGTATAACTCTAACAGTCAAAACTTTATTGATTTGACTATAAAATGTTGTATTAAAGAGTTGAAATGATTATTTAAAAACTCCGTAAGTACATTAATTCCCATAGGGGAACATTTTGCCTATTGAATATATTACTCGAATTGTTTAGTACTAAATATATTAGTTAATTCAAAGTATTCACATAAATTAGATCAAAATACGTAGTAAAATGAAATTTAAAAGGTATTCTACAATAGCCAAGTAATCAAATTTCAAAATTAACTCTTCTCTACAATGGTATAATAGCTACGCCTACATTGATATAAAACCCCTTAAAATTAAACCAATATGGCAACAATAATATAGAAATCAAGGAAATTATTGATTTATTTGCATCATAAATTATTATTATTAGCACGTGATAAGCATAACTTGACAGTCAAAGCTATATTGATTTGATTGAAAAATGTTTTATTGCTGAGTTAACACGATTATATAGCAACTACCATAAGTAATCTTGTTGCCATATGCAATTTTATTTTTTTTGCAAATGTTAGCTATATGTACATGCTTACAACAAACCTGAAAGATTGTTATACTGACACTCAAATGCAAGGCCATGTTCAACAAAACATGATAAAATGACCTTATATTTAATTTAGCAAGCATCCTAAGATTCTATTGTAATGTGAGCTACTTTTACATCCATATATCCACTTTCATCAGATATTAACAACAGTTGTAGAACACATATGCCTTAAACATACATTATTTCAAAAATTTGTAAAACGTGCAAAGTTAGTACTACTAAGTTAGCAATGATTTTATATCTCACATGAAAACAAAGTATACACTGATTATCATAAATATATTAGTTAATTAAGAAGTAATCCATAAGTATTCATTCAAATAGCTAGAAAACGTAAACGCATTTTTATCAGTACATAAAGAAAAATGTTAATGTGGAATGATACCTTATAAGAGCGATGGTGTTAACATGTTTCTTGCTTCTTCTTCCTCACCAAATTCAAATTTCTCCAGCAAATATTTTCTCATCATTGTATTTCCACAGTATAGATTCCTATTAGCTACACCTATAATTATGAACCACGTAGAATTGTTAATCAGAGATTCTATTGTTAAAAAATTAAAATCAGAAATAGGACATCAAAAAATTTAGGTTAACAAATCATTATGATGGCACCGATTAATACAGTTTAGACTTTAGCAACCAAATTCAGGAAAATGGACTATTGCAATTGTCGCATATATAGTGAAGTAATTATCCAAATGAACATGTGATTTAAATGAAAATTCAGAATTCAATACTCAAACAGCTTAAGTGCATGCGTACGAAATTACATGGACAACCTCAAAATTGACAAGAAATAGTGGCAAGGGGGGAAATGAATAAAGATAAAGATAGGATATTTCTGAACTGTTAATTATATAGTTGGTACACTCATGATCCTCTTCCTAGCCTTGGCCTCTTTATACATTTAAGAGAGAGAATGAGCATAGAAGATTAGAGAAATCCAACGATATTTTTCTCACTTCAAGCAGGCTTCCAATAATCATACAATTGCAAAATGTAGAAATTGAATTTATAATGTGGAGTGGTTAATTTGACTAACTGGAAATAGTATTAATGAATACAGTCTAGGAGAAAGTAATTAGTGGCCTTAGTTTAATCAAACATAAACTATAATAAGATAAAAGCTAGGTTATGATTAAAAAAACATAAACTATGATTAGTGGACATATCTGATACCCAAGAAAAAAAGGTTACGCAAAGAGAACATTTGTACTGCCTAAAATTCATTATAAAGTTGCGTTTTGAAGAAGAGAAAGAGACTAAAAAGAAATATATAGATTAGTTAAACAAAGTCTGATCAAAATTGGGGGAAAATCAAGTAAATTGACTGAAATGTAATCAGATTGATAATAAAATTTAGTGGTGAGTAAATAAACAATTTAACTAACCTTATTAGATGCAACAAAATTTCACTAACGAGATTGCTTTATCCAACCCATCATTCAAAAACCCAATTCTTTGCTTGAAAATCATCAGCCATATCTTCTTCAAAATCAAAATAAACGGAGAGTGACTACAATCTGAGATGAGAATAGGAATTGGGATAGGTTGCTTATCGTGGGAGTCGGTTGAGAAGTTAGGAGGATATGAGAGAGGGTGCTTATCGTGGGATGGTTGAAGTGAACGGAGAAAAATCTAACGCTGTTAAGTTTGGTGAGGTGGTTTGATAATAGCCATCTGATATACATGTTATCTTTAAGTCATAGCCCTTCTTTATCCTTTTGTTTATCTTTCCGTTAAACTAAAGGAAATTTGTTATATATATGACTTCGAAAGGGGGTTTTGAACTAAAAACTGGGTATTTAGTTCTTAAATTTCCTTAAAGGAAACTGATTTAAAATAAATGGTTTTTTATATAAAAGGATGTTTTAATAAATGAAAGTTTTAACTCTTTGATAGAAAAGAGATAGCTTAACTCAAGTTTTTAAATGGGTTAAATTGGATTGGAAGGTTTTACTAAGTATTGTTTTATTGGAACCATAGTTTTTGTTTAAATATCTATGTCTCATAAACTATTTGATGTTATTGGGCCGACAAGTAAACATCTTCACCTTAGGCCGGGATGTCTAAGGAAAGTAGGCTCTGGGATTGAGTTTGGATACCAGTATGCTACTCCTCTTAGCTACTTACCGGACCGGATAGGTAAAGAGGTCGAAGTAGTCGACTCGGTTTTAAGTCCCGTATTATGTTTGGGCCTCCATTTGAATTTTAAATATATATATTGTTTGCACCAAAAGTGGGCACAAATACTCAAGAATAGAATAGTAAAGAAATAAATAAAGAATAATCAAAATTAAATAGAGAAGATAAGTAAAAGGGAAATTAGAATTAAGCAATAACAAAGACACGAGGATTTATAGTGGTTCGACATTGTATGCCTATGTCCACTTTGAAGAATTTGCTTTATTGATCCCTTATAAATCTGATTACAGTGCAGTAATGATAATGTCGCTTGATTACAATAGAGTCCCAAGCAGCTAGTAGCATAAAGATTCTTTAAATAAAGAAATAAGTCTGTATTTATAGTTGAAGACGATGAAATATCTCGCTGAAAATTTGACAGAAGACTCTTTAGATCCGTAGGGGCCCATTGGAATGATCGCAAAACTCGATTGTTGGAAGATCGGTACCGATCATTCAATTATGCTCTAATGCATATGAGATTGTTTCCATAATCTCCCCAAGCCTCTATTCCATGCTCCCAAAGTTTGGTGTCATTCTGAGTTGTGGTTGATGAGATACCGACCAATCTTCATCGAGTTGAATCATTTGGCCGAGTTCATATGATCATTTGTGAATGATATATACCGATCGTTCAGGTTCACTCATATTGGCAAGCGATCGTCTGTGGGGACTCCTCTCTCTAATATATTGACATTCTGAAAGTTTCAAGTGTGTTGGACTTATAGATTTTGAGATATCGATCATCGTTGAATTGAGCTATGTAATCGATACGATACAATCCATAGTATCGAATATGGATCATATGTAATCTTACTTCAGGTAGAGTGAACTTCCATGCTCTAAGTGTTCTATTGAGTTCGCCTTTGTCTTCTGCTTTGCTACTGCTTCATATTATTATTTAAGCCTGATCTCTAGGTTTCATGATCGTTAATCTAATACATCTATCCTGATGACAATTGAGTCTGTCTCCTCTAATTGGTCCAGATATATCCAGGCTAAAAGGCCGAATAACATATATAAATAAATAAATAAATAATAAATAAATAAAATAAAATTGACATTTTGTTATATTCATGGGATGTAGAAGAGTATTATATAAGTAAATAAAAGTGGAGTGAGTTTTTAATTTAATGTTTTGTAAAGATATGTCTTTATAAAATGTTTATAAACTTAAGTGAAAATTTATGAAGTAATTCGAAAATAATTTTAGTATTGAATAAAATAATATAAATGAAAATGAAAGTGATTTAGAAAGAGACTGGTGTACTTAAGAAACCAATAATATTTTGTATGTAAGTTATGCATAGATCATTTTATTCGTATGATTCTTGATCTAGGATTCGAATACATAATATGATTTATGTACATTGCAATCAATTGGTTGGATCAAACAATTGGTCGGATCAAAGTCTATATATCCAAGCAATTGGTCGGATCAAACATTGCGTACGGATGATTTATGTACATCATATGATCTTAAGTATATTTGTATGCTTTGTTTTATGGCTTAGGGAAGTTTAGAGAGTGACTTTCAATTTCATTTGAGGGAGCTCATACAATCTTCTAAGCAATAACCAAAGGCTAATTAGCGTAATGGTATGCTTAGGAAATTATCTATATCCTTGGACGATCGAGAAAGGTGTTAACCTAAGCAAAATTCTAAATCTTGTTCGTTAGTCATTTAACATTTTAAATGATGTTAAGTGTCAGTTTATTCCTTTATGGAATTTGATTTGATTAATAGTGTGATTTTACTATGGTTTATAAAATACGAATTAATAAACAAAGAATTTTTAAGTTGTTGTTTATTAGGACTTAAATTCCGATGCTTTTGAGAAAGTGATTTTGAATGAATTTGTGAAAGAAATAATAATAATATTATTATTTTGAAACTTTGGCAAAGTATTATTATTTCAGAATATTCGAAAAGAGTTTTAGTGAAGTGGTTTTTCAAATATTTTTGTTATGATAAAAGTTGGGTGATTGATGGTTTTCTAATTTGGAAGACTCGCTAAGTATATTTGTTTACTCTAGTTATTATATTAGGAGGAACCGGAATACCACCGGATGCTTTGTGCTGTTTGGATTCTAGAGTTATACCATGCTTCAGTAGGAGGAGGCCCCTCCTTGTGATAATTGATTTTGGTTTTGCTATATTTCTCTTTGGAGGAATTTGAAAATATATTTTGAATCTAAAAACTCTGGCATTTAGTACTAAATTTATTGTTTGAAAAGATTGGACGCATAGTATTTTATTGCAGAGTATTGTTTATACTTTTTTGCATATTGTTGTTATATTGCTTTTGGTTGCATGTGGCTTTTTGTCACACTAGAGTTGCATCATTATTATTATTTGCATCATATTACCTTTTCATATGATTGTTATATTGTTTATGTTGATTATGCTTACGATAGAAATTGTTAATGTATTACTCTTTTGTCAACATGATTCTTTTGTGGATTATGTAAATGCAAGATAGGTAAAGGGAAGTAAGAGTTACTATTTGATTTCTTGTGCATCTGCATTTGCATCTAGATAATAAGTTGCTTGCCAAAAAATCAAGCGTAAAAAAAGTATGTAGTGGATTTAGAAATTGGTGATTGATTGATGATTTTATGCCCCAAATATGGAAGACCACTTTTGGGATTTTGTTTTCTTTATTGATTTGGGCCAGTTGTGGCGAGTTGTAGTTTTTTGGATGTACCTGTGCAAGGAGGTGCTGTCGAAATTTTCCGTAACATAAGGAACTTTAAAATCCTAAGAGTGAGAGGACATTTTCTTCCTTTGGGAATTTTAGGGATGAAATTGTTTTAGGGGGAGAAGAGTGTAACACCTCGAAAAAATAAATAACTTATACTCAAATATAGGGATTATTTAGGTATTTGAATTGTGAATTAAATATTAATTAAATGGATTTAATATCCTTATTTAACTCCTTTTAATTAATAAATAATAATGGTGAACTCGTTTTGTAAATTTGTTTTCAATAATGAATAGTTCGAATAAATAACAAGAAAATCTATTGTTAATAAATGATTTTATTTTAATGTCAAACTTTTAAATGAATTTATAAGATATTTTCCATAATTTTTTATTTGAAAATATTTAAATTTTCGTTTGACATATTTTTCTGCAAACGTTGGTAATTTTGAAAATTCGCAGAATAAGATAACAAGTGTATTATTTTTTTTGTAATCGTGTCACATTACTGTACACGATCGTATTTTTGTTTTGTCGTTCGCGGTTTGTACGTGAACGAAATGCTGTGTAGCAAGATGCCGGAAATTGCAAAATAAACTAACCTCTATACTTAGATTATTCCACACTCTTGACTTTTCTCTTCCTCTTTCTCTCTTGTTTTTATCATTTCCTGTAAACAAAAGAAGGTAAGCCTCCTCCTTCAAAAATTAGAATCAAATGATTTTCTAAACGAAAAAAATACAATTTTGGATCCATTGAGTTCATATGAGTGTGTTCTTACTAGTTTTGTTACGTGCAATCGGATTTGTGGAGATCGATGTTTGCAAAGCAAACTAGGGTTGTGGATTGGTCAAGCTTGGGGAGGCGAGAGGCCAAACAGAGACTACCATCAAGTTACTCTTGTCCAGAGGCTTCATCCTGCCAAGTTTCATCACTTTCGATCGTGCCTAGGGGAAACCAATGGTCGCACTGTAGCACGACCAAGCTACAGGTTGCATTTGGTTTGGGTGCATCGAGTGTAGAATTTTTGGTCCCGTGGCGAAGCATTTGTGGAGAGAAGTGTTTGGAAGTGGTTTGGCGAAATTCCATGGTCCGAGGAGGCGAGAAGAGTGGTTGGCATGCATGACATGGTTGCGTGTATATCAGTGTATCAGGCGGCCTCAATTTTGAGTTTGGGGGAGATATGTTATTGTGGGTAATTAATATTTAATTAAGTAATTAATTAGTTTGATTAATCTCAAACTTATATAATCAATATCTCACTCATATAAGGTTTGATTTAGACGCTGTATTTTGCATTGCACTCATAGGAGGGTTATCTACGAGCTGGAGTTAATTTCGTTGAATTTGAATCTAGTAGAGTTTTGAGTTAAATCGAATGCTGTTCAATTTTAGATCAAACCGGAATGTGAAAGTGTCAACTGAAATTTTGGTGAGTTTACTCACCTCCAAATAAACTATATGATATCTGTATTGCTATAAATTACCGTTGAATGCTTGGATGACAGTTTGTATATTTTTGTTTGATTATTTGTTTGGATTTGGTTCCAGTTGGAAGTGGATGGTATAAATAACAATTGTTTTGCAGGGAACAAAAGAAAGAGGAAGTCGAAGTGTACAAAGCGAATAGGTTGCTATGGAACACTTCGAAATACACATATGTATGTGTGATTTACATGAGACTTTTGTAGGGAGACCCTAAGGGGTTTCTCGTCAATATTGATTTACTTATATTCTTATGTTTCTTATGTTGGTGTTTGGTTGAAATATTTGTTACATACTGTTTGATTTGTATAACATCGTTATAGCGATTATCGCTATACCATCTCTTATGAAATATCATCTCCTTAAACCTTTATGTGTGTTGACCTTGTGCTTGTATTTTTACAAAATAAATGTTTGGTTCATTTTTGCAGTTTGAAAGTTGTTTAAACTATATTTTCAAGTATTATTGAGAATTCTGAAATAAAGGATATGTGTTGTTTAAAATTTATAAACGGAATTATAAATTTGATTAATTATCTTTCGACATAATTAATGTTGTTTTAAATTTATAAAAAGATTATAAATTTGATTAATTATCTTTCAGGATAATTAATATTTTTTTAAATTTATGAAAAGATTATAAATTTGGTTGATTAACTTTCGGGATAATTAATGTTGTTTTAAATTTAAGAAAAGATTGTAAATTTGATTTATTAACTTTTAGGATAATTAATGTTGTTTTAAATTTATAAAAAGATTATAAATTTGATTTATTATATTTAATTAATGCTGTTTTAAATTTATAAATAGATTATAAATTTGATTTATTTTCTTTCAGGATAATTAATGTTGTTTTAAATTTATAAAAAAAATATAAATTTGATTGATTTTCCTACGGGATAATTAATGTAGTTTTAATTTATAAAAGAGTTATATCAATTATCTTTCGGGATGATTAATATTGTTCTAAATTTACAAAAGCATTTTAGGTTGATTTATTATTTTTTGGGATAATAAATGTTGTTTTAAGGTTATAAATGATAGTTTATAAATAAGAAAATCTTTTAAAAGGAATTTTAAAAAATAAAGTTAAGTGTAAATTGTTTTTGGTTCATAGTAAACAATGTTTTAATGACATTTTTTGACCCATCTTTTTTTATACACTTACAAATATAATTAGCTCTTTAAAGGAATATTTTTAAAGAATGTTTTTGAAGTGTTTTACAAATATTTAAGATGTGACAATTGGGCACAAGTGTGAGTCGAATGTTTTAGAAGTTCGATTCGCTCATTGAAAATATTCAGTCTTACACTTAATACTAAATGTTGAAGGAACTCTTGCTATTCTTAAAGTTGAGAATGTTGTCGTGGCAAGGTGGATTTAGTTTGGGATCGATGAGTAGTGATAAGTGCAATCAATTTACTTTTTATATACGGTCATTTTGTTATTCTTGATAGTTGATTTATTGACTATTGATTATGTTATATTCTTTGTGTTCATCAATTCAACTCGTTCGGGGCATTTAAACTCTTGCTATTTTTAAAGTTAAGAATGTTGTTGAGTCAAGATAGGAAGCAACACTGCTTTAACTTGTCCATCTTTATTTCTTTTCCCTGGGATAGTACTAGTTTGTTTTCGATAGTTGATTCATTGACTATCGATTTTGATATCCATTATTGAAAATGACTAAAACCAAAAAACAAGTGGACGTCAAGCTATATGGGGTTGCTCCCATTAGGGTATCTTCACATATACTCTAGATTGGATTCGGTTGTATGTGCATGGAGATGTGAAATACACAGGTTCTCGGTAAGGTTAGTGGGGTTCGACTTGTACATTTTCCAATTGTCACAAGACCCTTTCAAGTATATTGTCTAGAGGCATACTTTCGGTAAGAGGCGCACACCCTTGTAGTCATTGTTGGAAAAATTCCTTTTCCTTATTTGATTCAAATCTTTGAATCGTTTTCTTAATTGCATTGAGAAGTGCCTGGAGCTCTTCTCCATGTTTAATTATTTTTGTCCATTCTTTCAAGTTTGGATTTTGTTCTGACTTGTTTCCATTCTTTCATCTATGGATGTTGTTCTTATGAGGTAAACCTGTTCCATATTTAGCGGCGTGGTCTCACATATTTTTATATGTTCATCATATTTCTTGAGCTTTCTCACGCTGGTTTTACAGACTGATCCGGGTGTTATTTTATTACAATGTTTGAGTCAGACCGAGTAATTTTCCAGGTTGTCGTTGGTGGGACATGGAGCTCATGGAGTAGAGCTGGATGTTCACCTATCGTAGTTTTTTAATTTTCCACTATATTATTATGTATACCCATCAGCAATTATAAGGTCAGGAAGTTATAACTGTCCAAGTTGATGAGGTTTGTTTTTAACTCTGATATACCATGCATCTTAGAGTGACATCTTTTACTGTCTTTGTTATATTATATGTTGTCGTTTCGCTGTGAGATTATGTTTCTCCTGTTCTTTTTTCCATTTTACTCTAACAAACTACCTTTCTGGCATTTGGATGATCGAAATTTTAATATCATGGATGTATTAAGTGTCGAATTTTGAGGGTCGAAAAGGCAGGTCGTTATTATTATATACTCTAGTCTCAACAAATGTATCGATATCCAGTCTCGGTGCATTTGGACTAAGAATGTTTAAAACAGTATGTTTGTTTTATTGTGATAAATTCTTGTGATTATAACATATCGTAACTACTATTACAAAACATAACATTTATGGATTTTCTATATGAAATAGACTTTTAATTAATTATAATTAATATAACACATTATATCAAGTATATAGTATAAAGAAAACACCTCTTATTTTGAATAAGATTGGTTATCGACTTAGATATATATAATAAATTACATAATTTCCCATATGGCATCGCCCTAACTCTATCAATCTCCCATTGCCCTAGGGTCCAATTATGGAATCTCTATCCCATCACTTCAATCAGTTTGATGAGAACTGATCGAGTTAGACCCTTCGTAAATGGATCTGCTATGTTGTTTTAATTACCTACTCTATCCACCAACTCTCTCTGATGCTTATAAACTACGTTTATTATGTGGAACTATTCAGAGTATGTTTGTTGACTTCTAGTGAGATTTTTACATTGTTATCGTATAACAATATTATAGTACTCTTAATACTTGGAATCGGCCCTAGCTCGGTTTCAAATTTATGCATTTATATTTATAAATTGCTTTTATCATGAGGATTATTCAAGGTGATGTGCTAGCCTTTTCGTTGAATTAGCCACAACTTCCTATTTGTAACATTTCCAACTTAAGTCTCCTTAACTAAGGTTTGAACATGGATTAAATATTGACATATTATACTCGATATCACATATAAAGTTCGAGTGCGAGCACTCCTTCATAAGGAGTCTGTTGTTTCAGTAAACCATTCTATAGCATTTCCTAAATCCTCAGGAATACTCTAAACTACCATTTAATGATCTTAATTTTATTCGATATTTTCTTTATGCATCGAATACATAAGAAAATTATATTATAGACAACACAATATGTATGATAATTCATATTGCTTAAGCATAAGGAATCCCATCTTATAAGTTCCTTATTAAACATTTTAATATAGTGTCTTTGCATATCGTTTGGGACATTCCCATCATCATTTATACTTATATAAAAGATTGTATAAATCCAATATTGAATATTATGCAACAAAACTATTACTGATTTTAACATAAGTACATCATTAACAATCAACCGTATGTTGTTTACTTACAATCTAGAAATATCTATGCACCTTTTAGTGGTTCTTTCTTATGGACACATATTTCCTCAGCATTTTGACTGAAAATCAAACTATTTGATATTTCTACCAAAATACTTATTCAATTCCGATGCTTATAAAATGGTACTTTCGTATCATCTCTTGGATCATACCCTAAAATCCACAAACTTAATATCGCTTCCATTGGCTTTGAGACACCTTGGTTCTTATGTGTAAGCAATCTATTCTAAATCATTATATAGAATTTTTCACTTCAACACATATTTTCCAAAACATAGTTGCACCAAGCGATAATTTTGTGAGTAAAGTCCATTTAACATGAGCATGTTGAATAACGAATCTATTACACTAATTTCAATAATTAAAATTTACGATGTTATTCTTATCAATGTTGTTCATTATATTCCAACTACATTAGTCATGCTCTTGAAGACACATTTGCAGCTGATGGATTATATCCCTTTGGGTGCGGCTATCAAAATCATATTTTGATACTGTACTTGGAGCCCATTTCGAATTTGTGCATCAGACCATATCGTAGAGTCAAAACTCTTAATGGTTTAATTGACTACTAAGGATTATCTATTCTCGACATTGATAAGAAACTCATAGTTTCTCTTCAATATGCAAAAATATTTATCAGACATTCTAATGCATAGTGTTTATTTAGGTTTGATTAATTTCATTTCATCCCATGTAATCAGTTTCACCTTTGGATCGTATCCAAATCCATTTTACTACCAAAAATTTCTAAAAAAATTCCTTCACTATGAAGTTGGTATTTCCTGAAACAACAATTGTTTTTCGGTGCAACAAAATAGGTATTTATAAGAACTTTATGAATTGCCTTATATATAAAATAGATTTGGCTTTAATTTACAATACTTATATTCAAAATATAAATTAATCATCCAATGACAATCTTTCTCAAACTCCTTTTAGGGTGATTCATATAAGATCCTAATGAACAATTATTATATACAATCTTTCGACTCGGACAACCTACCAACTCCTTGGCCTAGGATACGTTGGAGTTTCTTATAAACCATTATCTTGTATGATTTTGTAAACTATTCCTTAGATGAAATTAATTTTATCCTTTTCTACTATTCTTAAGTACATGACCTTATATAAAGAAGTTAACTCAACTTCACTCACCATTAATCATACTTTGTTAAAAAAAGTTTGATTACTCCATATTGATACATCATTATGTATCATAGTGAGGAGTAACTTTTGAGATTGAATCTTTATTCATTCTTATGTATGTTCGAAATCTTTCCAATATACTCACTTATTCGATCAAATCAGATCATTTTATTTTACTTTGCGCATTATTTTATTTACTTCTGTCTTATATTCTATTTGCTTATCATCGACATACTATATGTGTATCAAATACACATGTTAATATTTGTGATAACCCATTGGTGAATATAACGAAGTACGGGAACCATTTTGGTATTAATAGACTTGTGATTGCATAAATAATTTGTATCAATCTGAAGAGTTCATCAACTCTTGTCATGCTTGCACTGAAGGGTGCTTTACTCTTAATTATTTAAGATATAATTAACTACTATCATATGATTCATAATTATATAATCAAATTATTTCTCAAAGCTACAGTTAAGTCAATAATTCTAAAATAATTGCAAATAATTTCATATACTTCTGTATTTTTCGACGCATCACATTTGTTATGAAAACAAATACCACATTATAGTTTTATTTTATAATGAATATTCACAATATTCATACTTAAATAAAACTATTTCCGTTTTTCAATCAATACTGAAAGTCAGTTGTTATTTCATAAATAATGTTTGGTACTTTTGCGCAAATATTTTTCGTAACTTGTTGTGACTCATAAGTGTTATATGGCATGCTTCCACTATTTCTGGCATTATTATAATAGCATATCAAACACAAAGCTCCATTCAACCATTTGATATAGGCTTTTTATTTCGTTTACTGTAGTTGGTTTGCAATCGAGAATTTTTGGATCAAATATCTTAAATTCAAAGACATAAATCTCATTTAAAACAATTTTCTACATGAAAATACATTTATGTGATCGTGACCATTCACATATAACATTTCTACGTGAAAATTTACATCAATGTTTCATACATTACAAATTGTGATCGTTCACTATATAACATTTATATGTGATCATATATGGATCAAATATCCATATTCTAGTATTGTTTTTAGAATTCAAAACTTATAGAAGACAACATACAATCTCAGGCAAACAAACACGTAAGTGATCAAGTTATGAATATATTTAGTAGTTGTATAATTAGGTGCTTGCATGGGTCAACATGCAAAAATTTATTGGTAAGTATATTTTATATTTCTATCTATTAATATTAATTCAGTTCATTTATATATTTTAATGGATGAACATTTTATCAACTATATTTAATGCACAAATTTATCAAAGTAGATTATTTTAATTATACACGGTAGATGTTCTTACAATATTAGAAAGGTTAAATGTTACCATTTCAGTTTTCTAATAAGGTTCCCACTAGTCTTTTATATTTCTCTAAACCCTAAGACAAAACATAGAGGTTTTTTGACTCCACTAGTGGGTGTTACGACTCGTATACCTTGGGATCTTGACCTTGAGGTAAGCTCAACAAATCATACTTCCATATACGGTGGAAAATTCCTTATCGGTTGTATTATATACAACTCCTAGCCCTTGGTTCCTTATCCTAATCTCGTTTTTACCTTGAGGAAAGCTCAACAAGCAAAAAGGGATTATTCAATAGTACCAACCATTTCGCGACAGCCTAAGTATACTATATGTAACTTGAGGAAAGCTTAACAAATATGTATCAGTATCTAACCTCGTCTAGTCTATACTTTAATAATACCACACATAACATCTCTAGCTTGAGGAAAGCTCAACAGCTAGAGAGTGTGCAAGTAATTTATTAATGTATAAATGATAAAGGACAACTTTATATTAAAGATTCATAATCCTCAATATATTATATCGAGAGATATCGATTTATAGAATAATGTATTTCTTGTGAAATACCCTAGTGATTCAATTGTCAGACACATCAAAAATAATGGTATAAGTACTTTTACATATGTATTTATTCCTTGAGTCTATTCAGGGTTTCTACAATGTTTCACCTTTAGTTTATACATTCATATCATATAAGTTTCATTATAATATAACTTTCATATTTTAATAAGCTTATTTAATAATCTTATGTATAACATTATATAAATTAAATCATACTTAATTAATTTTAATTAATTAACTCTTGGATTAATTGTTTATTATTCAATTTAAACATATTATATTGAATATTTATGTACTATAAATTTTATAGTAATACATACACACAAATATATTTATGTATGTATGTATTTAATTTATTAATTAATTGAATATTAATTCAATTAATTAATTAATTTTAACTAAATTTTATTAATTTCAAAAAATTATTTTACATACATACATGTATGCTTATACTGTCTTAAACATATCAAGACAACATAACATATATCACTATACATTATAAATGCATATACGTATATTATTTTGTTACCTTATTTAATTAATTTAATTCTTTTAGTGATCTTATTAATACGCTTTAATTTCGAAATTAATTTTAATTTATTTTCAAACATTTTGAAAATTTTCATTATATTATAACTTTATAATATATATATATAATATAATATATATACTATATACATACATACATATATCATATTTTAAATTTAACTTTTGAATTTAAAATATATATTTTTTAATTTTCAAAACAACTTTGAAAATTAGTGCAAGGCTCAATTCAAATTGGGCCTTTTCTATTACCTTTGACCAAATTCAATATGCAAAATGTCTAAAGTCAAGGCATTCAAGTGACCAGAACCATCTGAGATAGGTGCTGTGATGCAACTTTGACTAGGGCATCCAGATAGCCACCCAGAACATCAAGTGTTCAGGATAACCTACCCCGTGGATTGGGGCACACATAACACATTAACACTTGGTCAGGATAAAAAAAATCGCTCCATGATTCTGTTATGTTGAACAGAGAATTTCGGCAATCTCAATAGGGAAGTATAGTACACTGAATGACTCTAGAATTGAAAGGAAAACTGCTCCAACCTGCTAGACATCGATATTGCCTCAACAACATCAAGAACTCCAGACCGTCATATCAACAAGAAAATCAAACTCCTTAAAATTTATCATCGCTCAGAAATAGGCGATAAAAGGAGGAACTTACCGTCGACTAAATATAGACGACGACGGAAGACGTTTCCAGAATCAAGTCATCGACACACCGGTTTCCAAAGACAGAAGCAGGTGCTCGACTGAGCTCCCAAACCCCAACTTGCAACAATCCAGCGTAGCCCAAATATTGGCAACGCCCGGAGGGAATAACTCGTCTTTCAGCAATCTGACAACGCTCGAAGACTAGCAACGCCGGGAAGGATAACTCTCGATCATCATATATTCATCGTGGCCTAGACTTTAGCTACGTTTGATATAATTAACCATGCATGGATCGATCAGATACCTCGACTCCTACTTATGGAAAACCAGTTGTTGTCCGAAGATAGACAGTGACAAGGAGAGAACACTTAGAATCGAGAAGCTAAACCATTGATTCTCAAAGATTGAAACCAATGAATATGGACCGTACTTGCGACAATGTTAACACCCTAGCAGTGTACATATGGCATCAAATAAGCGAATTCAATCATCATATACTCAAGGTAAGCACTACCAAAATATTCCGATCCATGACACGATAGGAAGAGTGCTAGTGTATTGAGGGCAATGTAACGACTCGCCCCATAATATCTAATCTTCCATAAGTGCTCAGAGTTTAGCACTTGGGAATAATGGCACAAACAAGAGTAACCATGGTATTGGTTAAGCAACGACCCTGTACCGCTAAAGGGAGCACTTGACAGTTATAAACAAAGCTAAGTAACGGATAAGCTTGGGACACTCATCCTTCCAAAACGTGGCGTATCCCGAACATTGAGAAAGTAGTCATATTGGGGTAAAAGGAATCTACTCAACTTTATATAATCGAATGAATGATTCAATCCTAATCAACATGATTTTAATGATACCTAAGGACAGGCATCACTAAGAAAAGTCTTCTATGTTCCAATCATTGAAGTGCTAGTTTCCAAAGACCGAAGATAGTACCCAACTAGATTAAAGGCACCACCAGACTGATGGGAAAACCGATCCCAACCTCCTGAGTGTAGGTGTTGCCCCAGCAACGCCGAGGCCTTCACTCATTTCCTAAGTACCAGTGTTGCCCCGACAATGCCGGGAAACTTTCTATTTCTTAAGTACCGGTGTTGCCCCGGCAATGCCGGGAAACTTTCTATTTCTTAAGTACCGGTGTTGCCCGACAATGCCGGGAAACTTTTTGTTTCTTAAGTACTAGTGTTGCCCCGACAACATCAGGAAACTTTCCGCTTCCTAAGTACCACCCCAGCAATACCGAGAAATTTATTATTCAATAAGTACCAGTGCTGCCTTGGCAATGCTAGGAAAACTTTAATCTACAGTGTCAATGAGAAACACTCAACATAGTGAACCATCGATGCACCACTTACGAAGATAGAAGTTGGTCCCCAACTACTTTATCTTTGGAAAACTACTATTGCCGAAGATAGATAACAATAGGAAGACATAACCTTCCAAAGTACAATCAGATGGTTCGATCTTACATAGCAAGAATCAACCACTGCCCAAAGATAAGGCGATGCCGAAGGGAAATCCCAGAGATCGAGCCACTCACGTACTAGTTTCCAGAGATAGAAGTTGGTACACGACCGAACTTCCAGTATTCAACCTAGAAAGAAATTTGATGCCATCCAAAGATAGACAGCTTCAAGAGAAGTTTGCCTGGAACCAAGCAGCTAAGTTGCCAGCTTTTGAAGGTAGAAGCTGAAACATGAACATGACTTCTGTGACGATGTTGGCAGTTAAGCAAGGCACGTATGGCTAAGGCCAAGCAGGAAAATTTCCTGGACAATCAAAAATCATCGAACTTCCTCAAACCCATAATAAGATTGGGAGCTAGATTGGGGGCAATTGAATCATTTATCCCACAACTTTCCATCTTTCACAAATGTCCAAATATAGGCATTCGAAATAGTTAGTCCCTTGAATAAGGATAAACGCACAAATACTTGGTCAAAAGAAGCGTCGCAAAGTCCAAACATGAATAACCGTGAGATTGGTTAGATAATAGTTTTGTCTCACAAAATAGAGCATGCCAGCAGCAAAATTACTAACAAAGGAAATGAAGGATTTAACATTCAGAAATTTACTATCGCTCAAAGTCGGGCGATGACGAGAAGGGTTGATGACCTACTTAAGGTCCGACTAGATCACTTGGTCTCAACTCGCAAAGGGAATTCCATTGCCAAAAGATTGGAGATGCTAAGTAGAGTCCCCTAAAATGAAACTATCAATACATTGGCTTTCGAAAATAGAAGCAAGAGCTTGATCGACGCTTCATCTCTACCTTTTGGAACCCGACGTTATCCGAAGATCCACAACATCAAGGAAAAATCCACAAAATTGAGTCATCCGTACACGAGTTTCCGAAGATAGAAACCAACACACGATTAGGATCTCAACACTAGACTCAGAAGAATTTACTTTAGCAAAAGATGCCGGAAACACATCTTTCCAATACATACCAGCATCACTATAAAATGCAGAGCTTGGAATCAAGTAGCAAAGTCCCTAGTTCCCGAAGGTAGGATCTATCATGTCAATCAAACTGGGGCAATCAAATGTATTGCTTTGGAGACCTAATCTCCTGAAAACATATCGACTTAGTGTTCAGAATAATCAGGCCAACGGACCGGGGCATATACACCAACTCTTTGTCGAACGAATTCAACCGAGCATGAACTCGACTGAGCATAAACAAGAACAGTCATGGAACTGGCAAGAACAAGCTACCTCATAGTTCTAGAAAAAGCAATCCATGAAACTGAGCAATTAAGCTAATAGTCCCCGTAGACAAAATCTGGTGTGCAGGTTGAATTCCAAAAACCACAAAGGAAGGATATTCGCAACCAAATAACTCATGCATTAGTTTCTGAAGACTGAAGCTGTGCCTAATCAAACTTCAACTAAAACTCTACCAGTGTGACCTTACCTTATAATTCAACCATACTCAATCATCCCGACACAACAGGAATAAAAGGCGAAACCTAAGCTACATAGGATCCAGCTCTTGGAGGAATGGAAGTTCCTCCGCCAGACTAAAGATGGGATGACCAGAAAGTCATCTTCAACAACAAAACTTGACATTAAATTTTGTCAGGTATGTTTCACTTTGAATAAAATCCTCGTATGACTAACGCCCGAAATCCAAGGGAAGTCAACGTAAGTCGAAGAGCATTGACCAAGGCAAGAGCATATTTTATATATATAAAGTGGGTCCAGTGACCCAAGCACCACGAACGAACCATCCTTTGTACATAGCTTACCCATGTTGTACTTTAGGATTATCTTTCTTGGAACTTACCCGTTATCGATGAGAAATCGATAATGGAACCGCTGTCCAAAGCGATGCGGAAAGCTTCTCTTTTCAGGAGCACTAAAAGTGCAGAAATAAGAAAAGCAATGTGATGGAATCATCCACTATATCTAATTTTGGAATAAATTGTCATGCTAGCATTCAAAACGATGATCAAAACTTATCCATTTCCTCGAA
This sequence comes from Allium fistulosum, assembly GCA_030737815.1. Lineage (NCBI taxonomy): Eukaryota > Viridiplantae > Streptophyta > Magnoliopsida > Asparagales > Amaryllidaceae > Allium > Allium fistulosum. Next base: position 479,749,164 of record CM060904.1, read on the forward strand.
AAGAGACAGTTGAAGACGGAAATCAAGATTTAGCTCTAGAACAGTGTACACTCGTCTGAGGCAAAACTCAACTTCACCATCGTCCGAGTACAGTCCAAGATTCTACCATCTCCTTTCGAGATTGCCTCCATCTTGAAATCATCACAAGGAATTTCTATACCAAACTAAAGCACTACGTAATCTCCGGGGTATAGATATCTTTTCCTGTATAAACGAGCTTAATTCTAATTAAAACTAGAATAAACGGTTAATGAACAACCAACCAAATAACTGATCAAAAGCGGTCAAGTGAAGGAAAATTCCTCCGAAAATTTTTCAACCCTGGTCAACTCCAACTCATAACGTTGGAACTACTTACCGAACAAAGGCCCCATGTAAATTTCGGGGCAAAGATTGCATCCTCAGTATTAAGAATTAAAATTAGAACTGTAGTCATAAATGGATAACTACTCAAAAGTGAAATGACTCGATTCGGAGTAAGGTTTTAGTAAGCAAAAATTTGCTGAAAAATTCAAAGTGTTCGGCTCGCTACCGTTCTGATCCAATTGGATCGGTACCGACCCAAATTGATGCTTCCAAATGATCCCAAATTCTTTTGACATGTTCTACATGATGTTCATATGCATTCTAGGAATTATCAAGTCAAGATCACTCCGTAATCAAGAATAATGAGGATTCACACTAAGGACTGAACAGATAACCAGTACTTCGTAGATAGCTTTTCAAGGTAGCTCGACACGAACATCAAAACTCCTTTGAAATGGAAACCCAAAGATAATCAATACCAGAGCATACCTTGTCTTTAACGAAAGCATACTCTAGGGGGAAAATGTTAACTGGTTTTTTAACCCTGTAGAATTCGAAAGGAGTTAGAGCATTTAGATTAAGCTAGAACGACTTGAAACTTGACCGGAAGACCTAAAAGAGCATCACAAAAGTCTCCAATAAGTATGGGCTAAAAGTAGCCTAACTTTTCAGATCGGCACCGATTCGAATGGGTTGATCATTGGTCTTCCAAATCTCTTGCATCACACTCCTATGACTCCACTAAACTCACCCAACAAGTTTGGTAACATTCCAAGCATCCGAGTTCAAGAAGTGAAGGCTCAACTGATTCAAGATATGGTTCAATCCAATCCATAGGGGAACCATCATCAAAACTAGTCAACACGCTACGAAAGTACATAGAGAGCATCATATCGAAGCAAGGAAGACAGTCAAGTAGTCAAAGCGTCAAAAATGCTTGGCTATTTGGATCGATATCGATCTGATCCAATTGGGTCGGTACCGATCCAAATAGTTTGCTTCGATAACCTCCAAACTTCTTGGGCTTCTTCTGCATGACGACTACAGGCTTCTGGCAAAGCGGCTCTGGCCCAAGTGCTCTCCAACCTCAACAAATATCATCCCATCTGCGACATCTAAGGGATCTCTGGACTGGCTGTTGTAACTCTGCCATTATTATTCTTCACTCTTCTTCCCACACACAATAGTCACAAAGGAGCAACTGAGATCCTCTGGTTGCCTCCAAGTACTTGTGATTTAGATCTAACTTAGGTGATTCAATCATATTGCAATCCAAATCAATCTTGTAATAGCAGTCAGTTAATAAAAGATATAAAGTGGACTTAGGCTTCGTTAACAGCCGAACTACTATAAAATTCTTGTGTCTTTTTACTATTTCTGCTCTTTTTCATTCATTTTCTATATTGTTTACTCTAAGAAATAGGGCTGGTGCTTTCACACTCAATGACAATCCAGGGTGTTGATCTATTTCTTGGGTTAACACGACGTAAGATACATGCACATATTGATTGATATTCCTCAAGTTACATGTATTATACTAAAGCCATCATAAAATGGTGGTTATGAGTGAATAATCTCCTTCGATTTTCCAATATTCCTCAAGGTCGAGATGAGATTAGGACAAAGACCATTAAGAGTTGTATTTGTACAACCGGTAAAAAGTTATCTATCACTTATGGGCCTATGATTTAATGATATTCATTAAGGTCAAAATTCCAAGGCAAGCAGATCCTAAAACCCACTAGAGAAATCAAATGATTTCTATGTTTCTCTTAGGATTTTGATAAATTTAAATATCTAGTGGGAGCCTTAATAGATAAGTGAAATTGTAAGATTTAATCTTTCTAATATTGTAAGAACATTTGCTAACTAAAGTTATAATAATTTATAATCATAAATTTGTGCAATTAATGTAATTGATAAAATGTTTATCAATTGAGATATATACAAATAAATTGAATTAGAGATTGACAAAAGAAATATAAAATATACATATTAATAAATATTTTCTGCAGGCTATTGTTTCAAAACCCATGTAAGCACCTAATTTTATAATAACTAAATATATTCATAATTGGTCACTTATATTTTTATTTTCTTGAGATGTGTATTGTCCTTTGTGAATTTCAAACTGTAGAAACAATATTTAAATATCGATGTCTGATCCGTATTCATTCACATGTAGATGTTATGGTGAACGGTCACAACTCATAATGTACGAAACTTTGAAAAAAATCAATTCAGTTGAAATAAGAAAGTAAACCTAATGTGAGATCATGTATTCAATATGATTAATTGCAATGATGATCTTGTCATGTTAAATAAAATACTAAACCAAGAGCTACAAGTTTGATATAAGAATTCGATCACTTAAAAGTCAGTTTGATTAGTTTACGTAAAATGCAACTTATTCGATAGCATTAAATGTTAAGGATGACTGAATGCATTTTTTTAAAGAGTTCATAATGACCATATAGTAAGGGCTTCCTTTTGAATGGTTTAACCAGCATTGATGTCTCATATTTAAATTTTCAACCAACGTTGTTGCCTCATATTTAAGTCCTTCTGAGTGAAAAGATATTTCAAAGATTTGTGGTCTGCGAAGAGCTCAAAATTTTCACCTATTTAAAGAAGGAATATTATTTACTAGGGTCAATCAAAGTTTATTTAAAATAAATTATAATGAATTATTACCCAGTAGATAATGTCTCCACATTTTTAATGCAAACATAACGGCTAATAGCTCCAAGTCGTGTGTTTTATAATTCCTTTCATGGATTTTCAATTGTCTTCTTGCATAAGCGATGACCTTTCCGTGCTGCAATAGAACAACACCATCTCCTTCCCTACAAGCATCCATACATACGGTTAATCCGCTGCTTTCATCCGTTATTGCTAACACGGGAGTAGTAGTCAACCTTTTATTGAGTTCTTGAAATGCTTCTTCACATTTCTCTGTCCACTCAAACTTCACATCTTTCATGGTCAACTTTGTTAATGAGAGGAAATTTTGGAGAATATTGAATGAATCTCCGATAATATCCTACCAATCCTAAGAAACCGCGAATGTCCTTGGGAGTTTGTGGTTGTTTCCAGTCTAGAATAGCTGGAATCTTTGCTAGATCAATTGCAATCCCTTCCCCTAACACAACATGTCCAAGGAATCTTACCTCTTTTTCCCAGAAGTGGCATTTGAGAATTTAGCTTTCAGCACATTTCTCCTCAATATTTCTAATACAATTTCAAGATGCCTTCATGTTCTTCCTCAGTCTTTGAATATATCAAAATGTCATCGACAAAGACTAATACCAGCCATTCGTAGAATTCATTTGAGCTTTTGAATGTAGTTAAAGGAATGCAATCTTCTGCTATCCTTAGCTGATGGAATCTTGTAGCTAGGTCCATTTTTGAGAATACTATAGCCCGATGTAGTTGGTCAAACATATCATCTATGCGAGGTAGAGGATATTTTTTTTATCATTTGTTTGTTTAGATCTCTATAGTCCATACACAACCTTAGCGAGCCATCGGACTTTGCAACAAAGACCATTGTTGCCCCCCAACTTGAGCGACTTGGTCTTATCAGTCCTTTCTTTAATAACTCATTAGTTTGTTTTCTTAATTCTTCCTTCTCTTTCAAAGCCATTTTCCGAATCGAGTGAACAACTGGCCTTGTATTGGGGAATAAATCTATGCAGAACTCAATTTCTCGATGGGGTGGTAGACTTTTTACTTCTTCAAAAACATCGAAAAATTCCCTAACAATTAGTATTTATTCTAGATGTTTTTGGAATAAATTGAGCGCATATAGATAACTTTTCTTTACTGGTCTAGGGTATTCACACTTTATCATAAAATGTCCACCTCTTCTATTTTGCGGCAGTACTGTCCTTTTATTAAAATCAAGAATAGCTTTATATTTAGACAACCAATCCATGTCGAGTAAAATTTCAAATTCATCAAAGTTGACGACTAATAGATCACATGGAAAAATTTAGGATAGGTAGGTAACTTGGACTCCTTTACAAATCATAACGAGATTAGTCATACTGCCTATTGGGTTAGACACACATATGGTAATATCTAATATTTTTGGTTTAAGTTCAAGTTTATCAACTAATTTCTTAGAAATAAAGCTGTAAGAAGCCCCAGTATCAAATAATACTCTAACTAATATTTCGTTAACGTCAATTTTACCTTTCAAAACTCCATTTCCCTTTGCATCGGTCGATGTTGAGGGTTCATCTTCGATGGAAAAAACTCTAGCTTGCTCTCCTTTCTTTATCAATGGGCATTCCATTATCCTATGCCCTGGTTTGTGAGAATTGCAGCAGGTTCCCCTCTGTGCCTTAGGATTTTTGCAGGTGGTGGAAAGGTGACCTTTTTGCTAGCAATTATAATAGATTACATCTTTCAAACAATCTCCTTTTGGCTTGCCTTGCCGTGGTTTCTTTCCTTGCTGGTTAAATTTCCTCTTCTTCCAATTATGGTTGCTACTGCTTTGAATCGTGGGTGGATTTTTCTTGTCTAGGGTTTCATATCGGAAACTCATATCTACCAAATCTACAAAAGTCCCCTTCACATGTGCCATCATCCTATTCTGATATTTCTTCTTCATTCCAAAGATAAACATTTCATTCTTCTTCAGAGGAGTGTCTATCAGACCGGACCAAAATCATGACAATTCATTTAATTTGTTAGCATACTTTTCTATTTACATCTCTCCTTATTTTAAATCCATAAAACTCCTGTAAAGGCGTGAATTTCCAGATGCTGGCATATACTACTCTTCCAAGACCTCCTTGAATTGTGCCCAAGAGAAATTGTCCTCCAATTCATTCATAGTAATGGACTCCCATCAGGCAAGAGCCCATCCTGTAGTTGCCAAGAAGCTAGGAATCTCTTCTGCTCATCTCCAGTATTTAACCCCTTAAAAATTCTTTCACAAGAGCAGATCCAAGCTTGAACTTCTATAATGGACTCTGTTCCCTTAAATGGTTTACCCCCCAAACTGGTATAGTTCTTGCACAAAGTTGCGAAGTTGATTTGGGGTTGCATTGGAATTATTACTTCTTCGATTACTGTGGCGGCAAGAGTTCGACCATTTGTGTTTGTGGTACTGCTACCTCCCCTTCCCCTACCTCATCCTCTTCTTCCACTCATCTCCTACTATCTGCATATAGTAAGGAAATATCTTTAGAATATATAGACGAGATATCTTAGGGAATTGGCATAAAATTTGAATGTACTTTTTCGGATAAGATTTTTAAATGTGTGCTCTATCAGACTAAACTCATTCTAGGGCATTACTAACCCTATCTCCAATAAGTTGACCCTATCAAGGCTTAGGTATTCACTCAACCATAAGCTCCGATACCAAATGATATGACCCACTTCCTCGATCCTTAGAAATCGACACTAATACATCCTCGGTACTCATGTGCGCAAATCCAATTACCAGAGAGGCAGATTATCATGGGGTAAAAGATAATAAAGATAGAAGACAAAATAATAATAGAACCTCACATCGTATTAAACAACTTGTAATCATATAGATAGTACATATAATCACTCTCAAAATAAGATATCAGAGTCATAACAAGTACTAACCCAGTTAGGATAGTTATAACGGCATATCCCTACAAGTGCTGGTAAATACTTATACATAATATAGACACAGCGAAAAGTGATGGATAATTTCAACAAAAAGATCCAAAATGCTCCATGCTCCACGCTCCACTCCAAAATGCTCCAAATTAGCTAACTACTTGGCTACCTGGAAAATACAGGGCACCCAAAGTTTATGGGAAACGAAAAATAAACTCCGGGTCTGTCATGGGACTGGTGTGAGAAACTCAAAATACGGATATTTGAAAATAAAAGTATCTCATACGACCACGCCACATATAAACACGGAATGGGTTTTTACCTTATGATATCCAAAACATTTGCTATGCAAAATCTGGGGATATTATTTTTAATGACATTCTTTTGGAAATAATTTTCAAATAAACTTATGAATCTTAGCTGAAATTGTTACATTGGTTAAATTTGATGGCATAATAGGTTTACAACTAAGTCCGAAGGCACTTATTAGAGAATGGGTTTCCATACAATGGCATGTAAGGGACTACCTTCCATTCAGTGCATCTCTAGAGGAATGTACCAAGAATACACAAACAATCCTCCGCATCTGGCAAAATCGGTCTATCGCTATTGGCACTTATACATGGCTTGGATAAAAACCGAATATGACATCACCTCGGTCGTAACCGACCTATCTGGGATCCCATAGCATACACTACATACTCGACATATAGAGAGTAATCTAGAAAGGTAATGACCATACCCTAATGGTTGCGGACCACATAGCCTTACGACGTACGCTGTTTAAGCCATTACCGAGTGATGAGGCCCGAGGTAGCGATTACCTTTCACATAGCATATTTCGCTTTAAATGCCACAATGCCAATTCATAATCACAGAACTAATTTTTACAAACGTATAACTCCTAAGCTCGTACGTCTTAGGAAAGGGTGTTAAGCTCAGAGAAGTTGCCTTCTCCGCCACCAAATAGATGATACGTTCATAGAGATCAATTTATGTAATTAGAAATGCAACGTTAGACATTTGTCCATCCAAGTTGTTCAGGAACAGGACAAACCGAAGGAACTCTCCTACCGCATCCTGTCGGGGATTACCCCTAGGATTAGTAGCAAGTAGCCCTTGCATCGAAGGTCTCAAATGAAGAACTACTATCACATAAATATAACATGGGAAATTTCCCCCGAGGGCCAGTGACAAGCAGCCCTATATTCCATCTTCCAAATCATATCATCCCATGTCTTTTATTTTCGAACATATAAATTGGTTCAAAGTGGTCTTCGGATAGGAATCACCTAAATCCGACCTTGGTTCCTTCAAACCAATCATCGATAAAAGAAATGTTAAGTAAATAGGTAATTATTCTTTTGGTTTATTACTTCCTTTTTATCAAAAATATCTTCAAGAGATATATATCTTTAAAACATTCCGGTATATATGGAATCATTAAACCTCTCTTTTTGGAAAATTATTCATTTAAATATTGACAAAGATTTCTTAATTCAAAATATCAAATTGTTTTGATTGAGTTGAAACCATGTTATCTAGGATGTTAATCCAAAACCGGTAAATATTAAGTGAGAAGAATCCATAGAAATCATCTAATTCTACTCAATATCAATTTCCATATTCAACCAATACCATGGGCGGAATAACGACGAAAACACCTTTTAAATTCTTCAAATAGTATGAGTTCCCTCTTCTGAATTTAACACCAAGTATAAGAAGATTATCCCCATAAAATCCAAGTTATTTATATTTGGAAAATTATATCCTTTATACTTTGAAAAATTTTGATCCGAGTAAATTAAATTTACTATTCCCTCCGTCGAGCCAGTTCGGATAGCAAGGGAGAGCAGGGAACTGGTTTTTCAAACTCAAGCCTAGACACAATCTCTTTGTCACCCATAAGGTGGTCAAGTTATTTGATCGACTCTAAATCTTTTAACATACTTATTTAACTTTTAGTTATTTAACCACTTCATAAATCCTTAAAATCACCTTTAAAATAATTTATTAATCATTTAAAAACATCTACAAAATATTTGGAAAGGAATGGTTGCGTTTAAAACAATATTTCAAAAGTTATAGAAAAGTGCTGCGAAAAGTGTCGCGAATGGTGCTTTTTAAGCTGTATTGATCAAAACAACTTTTCTACCATTTGAAAATTCATTTTTTTAACTCAAGTCACTTTTGGAACATTTAAAAAAAATAGAATTTATTTCATATTTTTAAACAATTTTAAAATATCATTTTTAAAGAAATCCTTTTATGGATTCCGAACTGCAAAACCACGATTTTTCCGAAAAATTTGTTTTATTCATATTTCAATATCTATTTATCGAAATCTCGATTTTCTTTCTTAGTTTGAACTATGGATAATAGTTCAGAAAATTCTTATCTCGAAGAATTCTAATCTATATTCCATTCTATATATTTGTTTGACTTTTACGGCGCGATATCGCGAACTACCATTACATGGCGCGCCTATTTTTGACTCAATTTTCAATATTCATTTAAACTTTGCCAAAACTTTTTTAAATGTTTATAAAACATTTCTAAATCATATTAAACCATTTTTAAGAGGTTTAAACATTTCATATACACCATTTCATTCAATAAAGGAAAGTGATTTCCTTTGTGCTTATCGATGTGTATTAACGTAACTTGCATATATTCAACAACCATCATTAACAACCATATCCAAACATATATATCATCCAATAATATATATAACTATAGTTTAGGAGTTTCTCACCTCGAGTTAAACGATTAACCTAAAAATGCTTACAGCTTCGCCACTTGGATTTTAAAGCTCACGATCCATTGGACTTAAGCTCCTAGGTGGCTTGGCCTTGCTTGAGGATGGGATAGAGTGCACATGGCCTAGGGTTGGGAAGGAGGAAGGCTCGGCATTTGATGGAGGAAGTGGAGTTCATGGATGGTAGAGAGGAAGAGTGGAGTTTTGGAATAGTTTTGAGGTACTTAAGTATGTATATATATATATATATATGTATATATTATAATTTAAATTTCTTTTGAGAAATAATTTTACATTATTTTGTTAACATGAGAAGCTATAAAAGAGGAGAGAAAAGAGCTTAGAAATGGAGAAGAAGATGTGTAGAAATGAAGTGGAGAGTGTGTGGTATTTATAAGAAATGAAGAAGAGAGAAATATCTACATATACATCATCATCTTCATCACCTTCACATGCACCACCTTACCTCATCCACCATCCCTTATCACGGCCGAAGTGACCCCCATCATGATCAAGGCCATGTGCACCCTATGTGCATGTGTAAGTGTTGACTTAAAGCTTGCTTAAGTGTTAAGGAATTTAGGAAATATCTTAGATATTTTTAATAATATATATATATATATATATATAAATTTAATTACATGTGTATGTGTGTGTTTATGTGCATGCAGATATGTCTTCATGTATGCATATGTATATGTGCATATGTATGTTACATATTATCCACAACGTTGCACAACTTATTCACGTTGAATTGTTACGAATTTCGATTTCGATTTGTGGTTATATTTTCTCTTAGTTAATATACACATATTTGTAAACAAAGTTTAAAAATAGCATTTTCATCGTTATATAATAATTAAAAGAGCTTACTTAATAATTCAATAGTTATTAAATCATTTAAACTAATAGTGTTATAAAGGCAATTTAAAATTCAAAATAAAATAGATAATTTTATTAATATTAATACTCATATATATAAATGAGTGTATGTACCCAGCTCCTTGCACGAGTTCGAATGGCTAAAGAGCTGTTTACTGATAAAACGATTTTCGATCATTTTATCGATATTTACCAAAGTGCATAATTTTCTTTTATATATATTTCTACAAAATAAGATTACCAATATTATTTATTATTTAAAACATCATCATTTATGTTTAAAAATCTTATTTTTTGAATATTTTGAATTTTTTCTGAAGTGATGAATTTACGGGTCATTGCAGGACTCTACAGATTGATACGCATAGATGTATACAATCGAAAGTTCCAAAATGATTTCACGTACTTTGTTGCATTTAGCGATGAATTATCACAAACATGAACATGTGTATATGATACATATGTGATATGTTAATGATGAGTTTATAGAATATGAAAGAATAGAAAATGAAATAATGTGCTATACAAAATAAAATGATTCAATTTGATCAAATAGGTGAGTATATTGGAAAGAGTTATGAACTTACCTAAACATGAATAAAGATTCAATCTCAAAATCACTTCTTCCTATGATACATAACGATGTATCGATAAGGAGTAATTGAACTTTGTTGAATGAAGTACGATTAGTTGTAAGTGAAGTTGAGTTAACTTCTTTCTGTAAGGTCGTGTAGTACCTAGGAGTAGTACATAAAGTTAAAATTAATTTCGCCCAAAGAATGGTTTATGAAATCATACCAGAAAAGGGTTTATAAGAAACCCCAACATATCCTAGGCCAAGGATTTGGCATGCTGTGCAATTCGAAAGAATGCACATAATAATTGTACTTGAAGGATCTTGTATTAGAGTTTAGAAATGATTGTCATTGGATGTCCAATTTATATTTTGAACATAAGTTTTGTAAACTAGGATCAAATCGGTTTAATATAAGGCAATTCATAAAATATTTATGAATACCTATTCCATTGCATTAAGAAACAATTGCTATTTTATGAAATACCAACTTCGTAGTGAAAGAATTTCTTTTAGAAATCATTTTACTAAAATGGATTTGAATATGATCCAAGGATCAAACTGATTACGAGGAATGAAATGAAATTAACCAAACCTTAATGAACACTATGCATTATAATATCTAATAAACATTCTTACACATTGAAGAAAAACTGTGGTTTCTTATCGATGTCGAGAATAAATAATCCTCAGTAGTCAATTAAACCATTAAGCTTTGCCATATGGTATGATGCACAAATCCAAAAGGATTCCAAATACATTATCAAAATGAGATTGATAGCGCACCCAAAGGAATATGATTCATTAGCATCGAATTCGTCTTCAAGGAAAAACTAATGCAGTTTGGATATAGTGAGCAACATTGATAAGAGTAAAATCATAATTTTTAATTGTTGAGATTAACGTAACAGATTCACCATTCAATGTGCTCAAGACGATTTAGATTCCACTCATAAAATTATTGCTTAGTATGACTTTGTGTTTTGGTACATTTGTGTTGAAATGGGAATGTCTAAATAATGATTTGGAGTAGACTATTTGCACATAACAATCAAAGTGTCTTGAAGTTACTGGGAGCAATGTTGAGTTTGTGGATTTTTCGGATATGATACAAGAAACGATACGAAAGTATCATTTTATAAGCTTCAAAATTGAACAAGTATTTTGATAGAAATGTCGAATAGTTTGATTTTTAGTCAAAATGCAGAAGAAGCGTTTGTCCATAAGAAAGAACATTAAAGGGTACATAGATATTTCTAATATTATAAGTAAAATCATAGTGTTAATTGTTAACAGTGTATTTATGTTAAATCAATCTGGTTGTTTAATATTCGATATTGGATTTGTAAATTATATCTTTTTTAATAAGTACAAAGAGCGTTGGGAATGTCCCAAACAATATGCGAAGTTTCCATATTAAAATGTTTAAAATGAAACATGTAAGATGGATTTCTTATGTATTAACAATATGAATTATCCTACATGTTGTATGGTCTACAATATCATATTTTACTTATGTATTTGATGCATGAGGAAATACCAAATCTAAATTAGAATCACTAAATGGTTTTTAAGAGTGTTATCGAGTATTTACAAAATACTATAGAATTGTTTATAGAAACAACGAACTCCTTACGAAGAAGTGTTCAGACTCGAACTTTATAAGTGCCATCGAGTACAATATGTCAATATTAAATTCATGTTCAACTTTAATTAAGAATCTTTAAGTTGAAATTGTTACAAACAGTAAGTAGTAGCTAATTCAACCAAAGGCTACTACAATATAGGAAGTATAAATAAATGCACACATTTATAATTGAGCTAAGAGTGATTCCAAATGTTGAGAATCTTATGACATTGTTATATGATAACTATGTCGCGATATAGTTCGTAAAAGGACCTGGAGCTCACTAGAAGTTAAGCGGCATGCTCCAAATAGTTCTACATGATAAAGGTAGTTTATCAGCATCGAAGAGGGTTGATTGATAGAGTAGATAATTAAAACAACATAGCATACCCATTCATTAAAGGATTAACCTGATTGTTTTTTTAGAAAACCGATCGATGAAGTTAGAATATGATTCCATAATTGATCCCAAGTGCAAGTGGGAGATTGATATAGTTAGAGGTATGCCTTGGGGGAAATTATGTACTTTTTACATATATCTGACTTGATAACCAATCTTGTTCAAAATAAAAGGTGTTTTCTTTCTATTATATACTTGATATAATGTGTTATATTAATTATTTGTCTAATTAAAATTATACTTGATATAGAAAATTCATAAATGGTATATTTTGTGATTGTAACTAAAATGTGTTGTAATCATGAGTTATTTATTACGATAAAATAAATATACCATTTTAAATATTACTAGTGAAGATGTATTGAGATTGGATATTGATATGTCCATTGAGACTCAATAACGCTCTTCAAATGTTGGGTAGTGTATTACTCATGGCTGTTAGGGGCACCAAAGGGTTATGTGCCGATATCTATTAGGTAACTATAGAATGGCCCACTCGAAAGTTTTCTGCTGGTTAATATAACTAAAGTCAAACAGAAATTTCATTCGATTGTTTTACACAATTCCCTCGACTTGAGAAATGTTGAGCTTTAATGTAGAAACTCTGCTTTGACTATAGCTAAATCATGGGACGATATCTATCAAACGATTATAGTTGGGCCGAGTAGAAGCATTTAAAGAGAAACACTATTCAAAAGAGAGTTCGTCTCCTTGGTTATATAGAGTTAGTATCACAGGGTCAACTTAAGTCAACTTAAAGTCAAAGTCTCTAGCCAAAGTAGTACGGTTAATATTAATTGTTATTATTAAACCATGGATTTTATGTTTGCACTTACAATGTTGAATGTAACGACCCGTAAATTGATTACTTTGATAAATTATATTTATTTTTAAAATATTCAAATATAAGCTTTTTTTAACATAAATTATGATGTTTTTAACAATAAATAAGAATGGTAAACTTATTTCGAATAAATATTTACAAAAATATATACTTTGGTAAAAATAACGATAATATAACCGAAAATCATTTTATCGATAAACAGCTCTATAATCAACAAAAGTCGCGCACAGGACTAGATACATACACTTATTTATCCATATATCTAAGAATATGAAATAAAATTATTTCTTTTATTTTTGGAAAATAAAATGTATTTATGACATCATCAATGATGTCATCATATTTAATAATAACTAGTGAGTGGCTCGTGCTACGCACACGGGCAGTTATCAAATTTATATACCCGTCCGCGTGTTGGTTTTGTTTAGTGGTGTGCTATTGTTAAATTATGTTATTTGTTCTTCAGTTACAATGCATTCGAAGTACATTTTTATTTGTCATTATTTGCTATAATTGTTTTTTTCCACCACTTAAAAAGAATGAGCTTGAGAAGAAATGGTTTCCACAAATGATGACAACAAAAAGTTTTGAGCAATTAATATGCATTAAATGCATATAATATAAACTACTGACTTAATATATCAGTTAATACATATATTTCATTGTACTAAAATACACCAATATAAAATATATTGTTGACAAAAACCAAACAGATAATTCTTCATGTGAATGTTTTCGTATCCACATTCATATTTGTTCTTTCAGATATTGGATATATATCCATTTTTGAATACAGACGGATTTCAGAGTTTTAAGATATCCATTTATTGGCTTAATTATGAGTGCTCAAGCTACGTTCATTAACTCCATGGATGTTAGTTATAATTGTGAACATGAAAGAAAAACATAATGAATTTGATCACATTGACATAAAAATTTGTCGCTTCCCGTTTTTCAACAATATTTTGTACTTATGATCCACTTCTAAAATAAGGGTAAAATAGATTTTATAAGATATTTTAACCCTTTCATTATGCTAAGCTTGTCGGATTCTCTCTCTTATGCTAGATGATTTATGATAATATTTTTATCATAACCTATTAACTTTGCAACTATAATCCATAATGCAAGCTTTGTCACGATTATGTAGAATCATATGTCGGCTTACTTAATTTCATGTAGATTTACTTGAATAGTTTCAAACCAAATTCTCTAATAACTCAATAAATTAATATACAAACCCACTTAAAATTAGCCAATAACTCAATAATACCAGTCATCGTAAATATTTTCATCTTCCAAGTTAAAATGGTTTGTTATGAAGTAGAAATGTATGCATGTCAACATATCAAATGGTATGATCAAAAAAATTCATTATCCAGTTATTTTAATTGTCTTATGTTGTGAGTATAGTTCAATTTAAAAGTCTTATTTTAGATTAATGTATCTATATGTACAGCGGGAAAGGTGATATTGTTTATTTTGTACTTACAAAAGCAAATGACCATGTCCTGTATAGTTCGTTAGAAAACACTCATTTTAGTTAAATATTATATTACTGTAACGACCCATTATTTTGGACCATTCAAGTCGACAATAAATCCACACATGCCGGACTTGAATAATTCAAAACAATGGATTGTTAATTTAAATTTGGCAAAACTCAGCATATACATTAAATAAATAATCACAGAATCACAGACACAGAGTAATATAAATTAATGTAGCGGAAACAAAAGAATAGTAGTTCATGAAGCTACTATATATATATAACAGAGTTAAACAAGATACAATAGAAGTCTCGAATACAATAGTCAAATACAAGATCAGAATACATCACTGGAATCAACTGAATATCTGAAAGCTGGATAGATAGCTAGATCCCCAAGCGAAGCTCCAACTCCAAAGGTGAGTCTCGAATGCTGTATCACTCAGCCTGACCCGAGCGTGAAGCAAAACACAAAACACTCGAGTCAGGATTAACATTCTTATATCAATAAATCCAACTCAAGTGAAATATCAACTGAAATACAAGTAACTCAAAGGATGTTTGGGATAACCATCCTCTAAGGATCCATTAAACTATCTATATATAATAGTGTACGCTAAGTAGATAATGCCTATCAGTAATATAAAGTATCAAAATAGCGTTAAGGCGTTACCATTATCCCCCTTAATACATTTTATATAAGCGTCATAGTCTATACAGCACTGTAAACTCCACCGTAAACTAGTGGGCTATCAGGGAGTACTCCATAGGTATAACACGAAACAAATCGTAGTGGTCGCGCATAGGGATACGAGTATGACAAGGCACATGAGGCAATACCCAAGGTAGTGAAACTTCCGTTTGCCTGATCCGGACGGGTGAGAACGCATCGCCGCAACGATCGCAACACCGTGAAACAACACTCCCAATTCAAGGGTGCGCACCAATCAAAAACAAGTAATGAGTAGTTTACGAAGAAGTGTGTCCGCTAGAGGTAGCTAACCTCACTGGCCCGTCACGGCTCCTGTTTTAATCATTTCAAATTTGGCACAAGTGTCAAGGCTATCCATTATTGTTCTCTTTCTTTAAATCCAGCAACGTCATCATTCCAACCACTTCATTCTGGATCACACTCCGCGTATAATAGTTATTAAAGTGGTTTTCGGTTTGGACAGAGAGTATGTCCCTAACCGATCCCGGACTCTTCAATAACTACGTAATTATTACACCGATTGGTCATTTAATAAACTTTCAAAATAGTTTATATTTCAAAAACCGAAATATCATTGCCATTTCAAAACCATATCCATACGATATCATTTTCACTTCAAATAAATCCATTTCCAAAATCATATCACTTTCCAAAGTTATATCGCTTTTGAAACCGTAAGTCTTTTAAATCAAAACAATTTGGAAATCAAAACCTTGAAATTCATAACACTTTGAAACTATAGTTTGAAATCATAACATTTTGGAATTCATAACACTTTCCTCTTAAACAGTTTAGATATTAAAATTAGTGTATATAATAAAATAGTTTATAAAATAAAAATAGTTTATATAAAATAGTTATAAGTTAAAATAGTTTATAATAAAATAATATATATTGAAAATGATTTATATAAAATAGTTTATATTAAAATAATTTATAAAGTAAAATATAAATAGTTGTAGATATAGTTTAAAAATACTTTATAAAATAAAATAGCTTCCACAAATTCACAAATCGATTCAAATTAACTCAACTTCCAAATTCAACTTAATTCAATATCAATTCATAAATTTCAACTCAATTCAATTTCTCAATAAATCATTTCAAATTATAACGATTTCAAATAAAGATTTGAAACACGAAATCAACCATTAAATTTCAATATATTTCAAAGCTTTATATATTCCACATTTCAAAAAATAAATTTGATAATTCTATTTATATCTCAATTTAATTTTATTACATTTAGTTTTTGAGATATTTCTTTAATCATTTCAATATATCTAAATACAACTTCAATTTACAAATTTATATAAACAAAATATCCCATTTAAATTTATATAAGTTTGAAATATTCATTTAAGCTACATTTTAATCAAATTCAAGTTATAAAACATATCTTAAAATTTCAAATTTAATAGATTTCAAATCAAACTTATTTAAGTATAATTCTTAAATAATTAAGAATTCCAAATCAATTCAAATTTATCTTTCAACCTGAAACATTATAAACTCTAAATTTGAAAATATAAATTTTACATAAATACTTAAACATATTTTATGTTGATTCAAATCAACTTTATTAAATCAACTTTAATAAATCTTTATAATCAATATTTATTAAAACCATATATTTTCTTCAAAACCATAGAAATCATTTTTCAAAATATTTATATATATAGACCAACGGTGTTTGTATAAAATTTTCTACCCTATGGTCAGGTGATATGGATATTTATCATTTCAATCCGTAATTTAAATTATATATGGGTATATATCTTTTTAACCCGTAATCCCAAATTTAATTCAACGAAAATCGCTTGGGTTTATCATTTCAACCCATAACGATTTTCTTTTATTCTACAGATCATTCGGGTATGTATCATTTCAACCCATAGTGAATTCTATACTAACAGGGAACTTGCAGAGTGATAACAGATATGAAAATAATATAACAGACATATATCATCAATATAAATAACAGATAATGGTGTCAGGTGTCACAGGTGAACAGATGCAGATAATGACATATAAATAGCAATATAAATAACAGATAATGGTGTCTGATGTCACAGGTGAACAGATACAGATGATGGCATATATATAGCAATGTAAATAACTAGTAGCAGCATATTTCAATTGTCGTTTCAATTGAAATCAAATTTAATAAATAAAAGAACGTTAATCGTGAGTGATTGCTTACCTTTCGAGGCTGGAGGAATTTGACAACTCGACAAGATAAGAATTGAATCGTGAACCAACCGATTGACCAATCCAACGACAAATCTCAAAGCGAAGCGGAAGCAAATGGAATCGAGATCGATGAGACAAAGCTGAGAATTTGAAATCGATGAAAACAAATCAAAATCAGCTGGATATAGCTGAAACGAGATACATAATATATATAATCAAAATTTTAAATTTTAGAAATACACATTTAAAACAAAAACTCTATGTGATATATTTAAACATAATATATCAATAAACAATCTATATATTATATTACACAATCATAGTTTTTTTTTACATTCAAAATCGGTATTTATAAAACCAATTTAAACTTCTCCATTAACATTTTAAACATCAACCGTAAACATAATAAACATTTTTACACACACATATGTGTAGCTCAACTCATATATACTAATCTGTATAAAAAAAATATAGTCCTATATGCTTATATACGTATTATAATTTAAACAATACTTATTTACTAACTGACATATAAATTTTTTTATAAACTTCTTTAATTACAAACTCACCCAGTTCATTAACCTTATGTAACCTTATATAGCTTTATATGTTAGCACCCAGACTGTATATAAGCTAATATCTCTAAAGACTGACATAACATATGAAACCATATATATACAAAACAATGTATATTTATGCTAAGATGGTTATGTATATAAACTATGTAGACTTTATACGTACAAATATACAGACGTATATTTTAACACACTACTTATGTAAATAATATAGACAAAGTTTAAAAATCTAACGTATATATAGCAAAAAAATAAAGCTTAGAATATAAACAAACTGTACTAACACATTTAATAACCACTATACAAAAATATAACAAACTCTAATTCATTTCATAAACATGCGTACTGCTATGCAAACTTAGAATAAACTAATATATATATATATATATATATATATATAACTGACAGATGTGTATACTTGTTTCTTATAACTTAAATAAACTTTATATATATAACAATTTAAGCATCCAACCCATATAATATCAATAAACCTTGGTTTTATCTTCACAAATCAAACTTATATGTTTACACAGACAATGTGACTTTATATTACTTTCATGTATAACTTTGTATATATATAGGATTCACATAACACAATATAATAAACTGTACAAACCAAAATAACCCATATATACATACTTTACTGGAAAATAAAAAAAATTAAAATCAGAGTCTAATATATAACTACTTTTAAACATACATATATACAAAATATATGACAAAGGAAGAAACCGATATGTAAACTAAAGAAGAAAACGAGCAAGCTTACCTCAACCACGTCTGTAAATTTCAGAGCTTTGCATGCAAACACATATATGCATACAAGATGAGAAGCATCACAGCACTTGCTCGGCCGCAAGGAAGCGAGGTGTTGAAGTCAAGGAAGGGACATGCTTGGGTGGTTGCAACCGAGTTGGCCGAGGTTGACACGCTAGGGAAGGTGGCCAGGTCAGAGAAGCTGGAAGCGTAGAGGCGATAGGCGTTCGGTCGGAGGGGACAAGGAAGAGCGGCTACACGGGCGGAGGATGAGACGGCCGAGAGTGGTGGAGAGGGGCAGAGGCCAGTCGGCTAGAGGTGGAGGGGAGGTGCTTGGGTTGCTTGTGTGAGGGGTGGTGGCTTCGGGGTCGAGTGGGCGTGTCATGGCAGGGGAAAGGGCGGACGCGGGTTGCAAAATGGTGGAGGTGGCGGATCTTAAGTTCGGGGAGGGGTGGCCGTAGTTTGAAACGGAGGAGATGGGTGGTGTTGCATTTAGTAATGGTGATGAAGGGGTGCGGGTCATTCTGACTGCGTGGGCGAGGGGAGAGCTAGCTATGAGCAGCCATTGGAGGTGGGAAGAGAAGAGGGAGGCTGCCGAATATAGATGCATGGTGGCGGTTGGGTTTGTTTGTGGTGGATGTGGTGTCTGCTGGAAGGAACAGAGAAAGAAAATAAGGAGGTGGAGTTTTATTTGAATGACTGCATAAAAAAATGAAACAGCAAATGTCATGAAGTTAACATGGGAAAGTGAGGTGGCAGAGATAGTGAAAAGAGTGAACATAGGTAAAAGGCAGTGGGAATGACCCGCGTCTGAACCAATATGTGTTGGAACCAGTGTAGAAAACCAAAAAGTCAAGCACGAGTATATAGGAGATGTAAATGCAAACGGCTGTTATATGAAAGGCATTGAAAACCCAAAAGCCCAAATACAAAAACCGGTAAGGTAAACCGTTTGTCGTTTCCACCTCGTACCGAACACCAAATTACAGAGATGAATATGCTTCGGAGATCAGCATGACGAGATGATCAAAACGATATACCAATATCAATGGTACAATTATCCTATAAAAATTCGAATTTTCTATTAGCGGAAAATGCAGCAAAAACGCAGAAAAATAAGATCGACGGAGCTAAAGAAGTCCGAATTTGGAAAAACGAAAAATGACGTCTTAGTCAGAAGATGAATTAGAATTTTTCTATGTAAAAATATTCAGGTTTGAAAAACATTTTATTATCATCAATTTTAACTGATATAAATTGGAATAAAATTACACTAGAAAATAAACTTTCAAATTATCTGATGAAAATTTACTAGTTGCTATGATTAATTAGACGCATTTCAAATATCAAATTTTAATTTCAAAATTTTATCGTTTAAAACTTCATAAAATTTCAACTAATTACGTTATTAAAACAGTTAAAATTTACGGGTCGTTACAATTACATTGTCTTTATTGTTTTATAAGATATGACAATGCTAAGTGGATGTTAAATTTGCATTGTTTTAAAAGATATAAAAATGGTGAAATGTTAAATTTGAAGTAACTTGAGTTATACTGATGAAGCAATGAGTTTGTAACCGAATCGGAAACAGTTGTAATGGTCCTATTGATAAAATTTGTTTTGAAAAAATGAGATAATTCTTAAGTGCAAAATACAAAACACTATATATACCTATTAAGCACGGAATGTTTTGTTATTATCATTTTTGATTAATTCACTAAAATAAGACGGAAAAGTGCAAAAAGAGTGATACACAAACAGTTTACTAATAGAATTTATACCATCAATACATTTTACATATCCACAAAGCTATGAATATAAAGCCAAAAGATACTTCAATTTGGACTCAATCTCAAGAATATTAGTATATTATTGGAAATACATAACTTATCTTGGTGTAAGCATGCTGAAAACCACCAAAACACTACACAATCCAGCATTTTCCAAGTGGTTAAATGCTTCGGCTTTGGTGCGAGAGGTCACAAGTTCGAAACATGCGTAGCGTGATTTGAATGTTTATTAACATGTAATATGTTGTACCAGTGACATGTTGTATATAAAGTACCATTTCAAAAAAAAATCCAGCATTTCCAGAGCATCTTTCTGAAAGCGTTGATGGTTGCAACACACAGTTTGATGATTACCAGGCATTCCAACGTTTCATCACCGGAATCTTCGACCAATAAATCCTTTGAACACTCCCACCTACAGGTTAATTATCGATGTTTAAACTACTTCCTTAGATAAGATTTTATAGTAAACTAAAAAAAATGAAAAACCTGACATTTCTGATAAATTAAACAATTAAAACCCTAGAAAAAAGATTAAGAAAAATAATATTGCTCAAAGCCAAATATTTATTTAATATAAGCAATTACAAATTTTCATATGTGGATGAGTTTAGGACCCAAAACAAAGCAGTTTTATCTAATGAACCTTTTTAAAAATAGTAAAATAAGAACAAATTTGCGACGAAGAAGCTTCAATGAAGTGGAACATATTACAGGATTATATAAAAAATGATCACGGGATCAATTAGTTGTTGCAAAAATGATAGGAACATTTGTTGTATAATTCAAATAAGCACATGAGGATGCTAAATAAAATATAAAACAAAAGACCAATGTATTAATCTACGACACACATGCGTCATGAACAATTTACAACACTTCAATATAATTTTCAGTAGCTTCATGTGGTTTTCTCCATCGACCCCAAATGGTCTTAACTGGAAATTATATGCTCTTGCGTCAGTCTAAGCTCAAAGTATGTAGTTTTAGCTTTTGTATTCAATTAAACCAAAATATAATAGGAAAACTAAGGGAAAGATACATCAAGTCACCTGGTAAACATTATTCATCAACTCTTTAGCAAGAAGAAGTAAAACAATGGATAGAACTGGAATCATAGGATTGTTTTATATAAAGACAAATTAGGCATATTTCTATTTACAAAGAAGGGTAAATATATGGATAGTGAAAGGTATTCTGCATATAGAATAATTATTATCAAAAAGGGGTAGATGTAATTATGATTCATATATTATTGTGACATGTATCATTTCGCTTTACCAAGGGGAGGGAACATAAAAACCACATACATCAGCAACTTCACTACTGACTTGGATAAGATCTCTACTTCCACATCTACTGTCTCCTATCCCTTCTCTTCTACTTTTTTCTCCGGTAGTAGTTATGCGCTTCTCTAATTTTTTGTGCTTTAGTTTTACATAGCTTCTATTATTTCTTATCTCTTTGTGCTTCTCTAGTTTCTTGTTTCATAACAGCCTGTGCATGACACGAATATCATAATAATTAGAATTTTGCAAGTGATGTATAGGCATATGCACATATAATTTAGATAATACACCAAAATAGCTGCAAAATTTTAAAAAAATAACCAAAAGATTGGTTATAAGACTCAAATTTGTTACTGCCTGACTTATTGATCCTAAATTCAATGCATTATGTTCTTTTCAAGGTACAATAATCATAATATATTTTAAAATTGTAAGTGTAAAAAATGTATGTGTTGGTCTAAAACCTTCGAATATTATTTGGTTTTCTTTCTTTGCCTCCCTTGACTTTTAGTTATGTATCATATATTTCAATATTCAAGTTGGATTTTACTACTTGCTTCCTGTGGTAAATTTTCAGATCTTTAGGGAATCTAAAATCAGTCATCTAGCCTAAAGCATATCAACAAATTAAATCATGTGATCCGATTCATCATAAATATGAGAATATAATAGGTAGGTATCTCAATTAAACCAAAATATTTTTACACTTTAACATCATTAGCAAACTTGTTAAATTGATATAATACAGACGAAAACCTATTTTCCATCAATTACTACC
Organism: Allium fistulosum; assembly: GCA_030737815.1. Lineage (NCBI taxonomy): Eukaryota > Viridiplantae > Streptophyta > Magnoliopsida > Asparagales > Amaryllidaceae > Allium > Allium fistulosum. The sequence goes on from CM060904.1 coordinate 479,771,747, forward strand.
GTATAAAAAGGAGTTTCATGAATAAGCCTCTTAATTTTGTATTATTAATTATGATTTTTTAATGAAAATATTACCCAAAATGCAATGGTTGACCAATTATATCATAACAGTTCATTCTATTAAACACTTGTGCTACTCCATAGAAAAAAATAAGCCCAAAAGCGGTGTCTTGCAGCATGATGCACACAGACACTTGCATCACTTTTTTTTAATTTGGATTTTGTATGATGGGACTCATATTTTTGTTGAGACATAGTGGTAACTAAATATAGTGCCTATATAGCTATTATTAGTTGCTTGAAAAATAAAGATTTTGGCAGCAAAGATAAATATTATCTTCTAATATTGTTAATCTATTTAAGCTTATATGCAACTTACGGGGTGGATAATCTGAGAATCAATTTAGGGGATTGCCTTGGATAAAACAAAACTTGTAAATCATACAACTAATGTAGTAAATTATTAAATGTGTGGATCAGACAATATTTTTTTCAAGTGGCCCAAACTTGTTTGAATTAGAAAAGTGATTACATGCAGCTGGTTTAGTTATATGCATATACTGCTGCAAATTTGATTCTGACCAATGATAATTCAAAAACGTTTTTAAGAAACTTTACTTGTGTTGACTAATCATGAAACCAAATTCCCATAAACATGTTTTCTGCACTTAGATTTCCACATGAGGAAAGAGCGCCTAGATTGAGTTTATTTCCTTTGTTAAGGTCTTAACCGCTCATCATTTACTCCAGCATGAAAATAGTTATAATAAACTCAATAAATATAAAAGTTAAGACAGTAGTATTAATAGCACCATACAACTTTTATGTTATGTATAGTTTTCATATGGCTAAAAATATTCGCTCCATGAAACAATTAAATGGAATTTTTTTTTAAGATTTGTAATGAATATAGAAATAATTGAGAAGACCGTCCTTCCAAATATGTATAAGAAAGTCATTACCATTAAAAAAAAGTTGATGTGATAAGTTATCGAGCCCTATAGTTTGATAATATGAATAGATTGACAAAATTTATTTGATGGACAGGCACACTTTGCAACAAATGTTTATGCATACCCTTAATTGAACACAAATTTTCAAACATAAATTTTGATTGTATGTTTCTTATAAATTGCATCTACATCATCTAAACCATATACAGGTTCATAAATGCACGTATTTAAAAATGTCTAATGGAATGTTATTGTTATTGTTAGCCTACCGTTTATTATCGGTAATAGTTTTTTGAAAAGCATTGGGTTAAAAATTCTATGAATGAACATGAACTACTGATGTAACACCCCTTCAAAATGGGAATAATAGTCTCACATCGTGGATAATACTATAAAGTGGGTGCTTATATACCAAAGCCTTCACCTCATAACAACGTTGAGGCCTTTTGAGAAACAAAACCCCACACCTTGGCTTGGCCCATGAGGCGGAAGTGACTAAGTTGGGGACAATATCTGCGTTAAGTGAGGTGCGGGCTGTTACATTGGTATCAGAGCCATACCCAGACGGAATTGTGGTATGTAAGTGTTACAGCCACGATGCATGGATGGTGTTGTGTTCATGAGCCAACGAGGACGTTAGGATCTAAAGGAGGGAGATTGTAACACCCCTTCAAAATGAGAATAATAGTCTCACATCGTGGATAATACTATAAAGTGGGTGCTTATATACCCAAGCCTTCACCTCATAACAATGTTGAGACATTTTGAGAAACAAAACCCCACACCTTGGCTTGGCCCATGAGGCGGAGATGACTAAGTTGGGGACAATATCTGCGTTAAGTGAGGTGCGGACTGTTAAACTGAAGTACTACAAAAAGGTATATTTACAAAATTTGGTTGCCAGCTTTTAAACACTAAGGTCTGTATTCTCCTTGCGGTCCTTATATGCATATAAGAGTTTCTTTGATATAAAAACTGTGTATTAATAGTGGGATAACCACTGCTAATGTATTAAAACTATCAATTTTATATCCTATAGGTATATTAGTAATAATTTCCAGTAAAATATATTATGAAGTAGCATTATAAGGCATTTTACCTTGAAAAGTCTTGCAAACGAAGAAAACTTTCAAACTGACTGCTTGTGGTTGGTTTATTCATTTTCTTTAAAAGAACTATTTACCATAATTCCTTTTAGTAATCCTTTGACCGAACCTATTAAGAAACTATTTTGGGTAAGTAGTAAATTGTATAGTACATAATAAACATGAATATGAAATGAGTCTTCCATAATGACTATGTATAGCTTGGAATTCATATTCTTCAAATCCAAACATCGAATTATTAAAATGAACCATGTTTTTAATGGTATTGCTATCCCAATATATATTTATCTATAAGTTTATCTAATCTAAAATATTTATGTGGGGTCGATGGAACTATAATTGTACATTTAAAGAGCAGAAGAATTTACTGTATAATATGATATGATCAATGGGGTGGTGCTACTATACTTTAGGTCCAAAGAGGTGGTTATACTTATATATGCAGAGATAAGTTAATAGCCATTAATATTAAGTGGAATTAAACAAATTAAAACTTGATTTTTCTTTACATGTGCAGTTACAACATACAGGTTCCTTTTGAAATTATGTTATATGGCAATGCCTACAGTTGACCAATAAACCATGTTATAAGAACCATATACCCACCATGTTGGCTTTACAGACATCAAAATCAGATGGTTCTCTTGACAGTGCATCATGGAAGGAATAAAGAGTATAAAGCGAGCAAAATAACTTGTACAACACTAAAATGAAATCAATCTTTGAACACTATAATTCAATATTGGAGGATTAGCTTAAGTTTTACATGTTTAGCTCTAAGGTAATATCTTATTATCATTTATCCTTATCCATAAATGATTGTAAAAAAAAAAACTTCTTTATCTTTAAGTAACTTTTAATCAAATACATTTAAAACTTACGTTATTGTCAGTACTAAAATATTATCTTCCTTCGTAAACAATATATTAGTAAGATGGTTTGCATGAGATTCTTTTCATCTCCAGTAGCAAATAAGGAAAAGTCTTGTTCCATGCATGCTGATGGATAATATTTACTCCATTGTTATTTGTTTTATCAAACTAATTGTCTAAAAACCCAAAGCATGACACCATAAAAACAATTAATTCAGTAATATAAATAATATACAACTATAAATATTAGCATAAAAAAAGTAGAGCAGTACCTCCTTGGTTACATGCCATTTTCTGAGAGCTTTATAGAAAACCAATTTGTAAAAGAGGAAGTCATTTTTATCAACAATTCTATCATCTGATTCGACTGATATTCTCCAACCAACACCTACTTACACCTAGCGACCCTTTATGAATGTAAAGCACATCTATTCACATGTATATAAATTCGATATTAAATATATGAATGTACAGTGTGGATCGATGAATCTAAGAATGTAAGAGAATAAATTATGAAGTTGAAACCTTTCCCAAGCAAAAATGAAAACGCATGCACGTTAGCTATTATGTGAATGATTTGTCGATTTATTTTATAAATTGACAAGTTTATTCATTTTAAAAGGTTAATAACATTTTAATTGGCAAGTTTATTTCTTTAAAAACTAATAACATTTTAATTTGGGAATATCTTTTCTAACAATTTTAAATTGGGAAGATTTATCTTTCTAAAACTTATATATAAATGTTTTATATTTATAATGTATATATATATAGGTATATATATTATAAATAGGGAGTCTTTTAAAACTATGTTTTCAAATTATAATATATATGTATATATATATATTGTGATTTGGAGTTATGTATTAAATTCAATATAGTAATTATCAAAGCTAATGTTAAAAGTATTTCCATTTAGAATATATATAATTGTATATATTGAAATGGAAAGAATATTGAATTTGAATTTAATAAAGTATTTTCAAACTTTAATATTTATATAATTTGTAATTTGGAAATTTGTAATTTAACTTAATACTTTTGAAAATGATATTTATGATTTAAATAACAAGAATAATTTCTTATTTAAAAATATATATGTAAGCTTAAGTTTAAATAAGGTTTAAATTAGAAGTTCATTTGTTTTTTTTTCCTTCATTTTAATTTTAACATAAGGTAAATTGTTTAAGATTTTTATACAAGGAGTTAAACTAAATTTCTCAAATTTATAAACATATGTTATATGATTTGATCAAAATATAAGTTACTTGAATTCACATTTGTATATTTTTAAATCTAAAAGCTTAATTGTATAAAGATAAATACATTTTTATATACATAAAAATATTGCATAAATACATATGTATATAGCTTAAATAAATTAATAAAAGACAAGATAAAACACTTGTAAACATATGGAGGCTTGGATGCATATGTGTAAGCTAATTAACAACATAAGAAGACAAGTGGCTTTATTTGTTTTTCTCTTTGATAATTATAATTTTTAAATTTTAATAATAAGAAGAAAGTTGTCTGCATTTTCAGTTCTAAATCCTTCTTCTCATTTTCGACTAAAACAAAATAGATCTAAGAAATAAAAGACTGGAAATCAAAATTTAAAGAAAAAGTAAAACCTGGGAATCAAAGAAAGAAGAATAAATCTGGAAATGCAAATCAGAAAAAAAGAAAGATCAAGGAAAATTCAATAAGAAGTTTCAGATCTTCAAATGCAACCTGAAGTCATGCAATCAGATAAGGAAATTAAACAGCAAGATTAAAATTCAACAAAGCAAAAGAAAAGCAAGTTTAAAATCAAACAAGCCTGGAAACCAAAACTGTTCTCTGTCTCTGTTCTCTGCATTATTGCCTGGTGAGTAAACCTAAGTTTTTAAAAACAGTTTTAAATCTTGGATTTCTACTTGTTCTTGTGAATGAACATCTTCATGTTATCTGAATACTTGAATTAAAATTGGATGCATGCTTGAATTATACATTTTTGAATGTCTGTAGTTTACATATGTCTCTGTTTAAAATAACAGTGAGTAAATATTATTTTAAAAATAGATTTATGTTTTGTTTATGTGATGATTCATTATTTGAAATGTTGTAATGTATGCATGTTTGTATATTAGTGTTTGAAATGCCTGTATGCATGCCTGTATAGTTACATTTGAATGCCTGTAAAGTTTTCATAGTCTCTGTGTGAAAATAGTTGGATTCATTTCATAATAAAATCAATAACTCGAAGTTGATTGTGAATTGGCTAATGATTTATAAATAGAAGTTGTTTGCAATCAAGTAATCTATCACCTAAAAATAATTACAGGTTTTAAAAGTGAATAATTGGCTCTGAAATTTTGAGTTTACAGTAAAATCCTAATTTGGATCAAAAAATTTATAATTTTAATTTTCAATTTCGATTTCATCATTGAATTGCATATAGATAAACATGATTTTTGAAACTGGAATCATGATTTTTAGATTAGTAATCGATGAGAAATTTCGAAATTTATGTTTTCGTCATTTCGACCAATCGGAGGTGAACGGCGACGATCTGGGTGCCGTGGGTGAACTCGAAGGTGGAGGGGAAGGTGGAGATCTCGGGAAAAATCACTCGAGAATTTATAGTTAGGTGTGTTGATCGGAATTGATCAAGTTAGGGTTTCGTTTTTGTTTTTAGTCGACGAAGGTCATATGGGTTTCGCGGCACCGATGGACAAACGGAGTTGATCGCATATGGTTCTGTAGGCTCGGGGCAGTGAGGCGGAGCTGGGGTTAAGACGGCGAGGAGTTTCGAAGCTTTGGTTGCCGTGGAGGATGGTTTTTCTGGTGATGGTGGTTTTGAACTGATGGGTTAAATAGCTCGTTTCGTTTCTCTTTCGTATCGAGACAATCGAAGTGGTCGATCGTGGTACCGAGGTTGAAGGCGACTTGGTGGAGGCCATCGTGAAGTTCATCGACGTCCAACGTGACGGTGCACGTGCACGAGCAAGTCTGTGTGCATCTGGAAGTTTTGTTTTGGGGAAGAAGGGGTTTCACGGGTTTCATTCGGGGATATCTGGGTTTGACTCGAAGTATGGTAGATGGGAATGAACTCGTGAGTTTCTTCGAGTTTTGGATCGTTTTACTCGGGTTCTGGTGAGAGCAGGCATTAAGTTTTTAAAGGGAATATTTTTAAAGTTTTAAACAAAAGAAGTTTTGTTTTGTGATGTTCTGAGCTTTAAAAACAAAGGCAAACAAAATTGTAACCATTTAAACTAAATTGATTTCTAGAAAAATCATTTAAACAAGTTTTAAATAATTTAAATATATAAGTTTTAAAAGATTAAGGAAGTGGATTTGAAAATAATCTTTGTATTAAAATTTATTTAATAACTTTGAAAGGTTTCAAAGATTTTAAAGGTTAAAATTTAAATGTTGTAATTGTTTAATTTTAAATAAGGAGTTATCTTAAGTAATTAAGAGTTTTGATTTATTAAAGGAAATTAATATGTGAAATTAATAAGGATAATTCATTTATATAAAATGATTTAAGAATAGATAATAATTTAATTAAGATAATGGTTTTCTTAATCAAGATCTTTTATAGTTAAGAAATTATTTAATTTAGTTAAATAATTAACTAAGTAATTAATTAATGATTAATTAAAGATAATCACTTATAAATTAATTAAGTATAATTACTTGATGAAGTAATTAAGAAATAATTACTGGATGTAATTTAGTAAAGATAAAATATTTAATAAAGTAATTAGAGGATAATTATTTTATGAAAGTAATTAAATAAGAAGTGATTAAGAGTTAATTACTTAGTGTTATTAATTAAATAAATTATTTAATTAAGTTAATTAAAGGATTAAGATTAATTAATAAGGTAATTAATTATTTGTTAAGGTAATTAATTAAAGGTAATTAATTAAGGGAAGTAATTAAGGGAAGTTAATTACTGGATTAGATTAATCAAACATGATTAATAATTATGGTTTAATTAAGATTAATTATTTAATTAATTTAAATATAAATAAATAATTAAAGATTGTAATTAGGAATCATTAGTTTATAATTAATTAATGATGTAATTAAGAGTTAATTAATTAAGATTAATTAATCAAATGATAAGTGATTAATTGTAATTAATTAAGGCTTAAAGTAATTAATTATAATTAATTAATTAATGAAGTAATTAAAGGTTAATTACTGTATTTGGTTAAGGATAATTAATTTGTGAAATTAATTAAGATAATTACTTAAATGTAATTAAAGAATGATTAATCAAGGTGATTAATTAAAGTGGATAATTAGAGAAAGATTAATTAATTTATTTGTAATTAATTAATGATTATATAAGTAAGATTTATAATGAAGTAATTAATTTAATTTATTTTAAATTAATTAAGAGATGAAGTGATTAATTTAATTCACTTTAAATTAATTAAAGATAGAGATAGTTAATTTAAATCAATTTTAAATTAATTATGTTATGATTAAGTAAATCATTGCTTATATAAGAATGGATGACATTGATTTGTCTTGAATGGATGTAATCTCAGAAATGAGATAAGTAATGTTGTGTGGTATGAATGCTTGGTTGTATTATGATGGTAATATAGATTAACTATTGTGATGTTGATATGGATTACCTATTTGGTTATGAATCATCTGTTTAAATGATAATGTGATTATCAATTGTGACTTGTGAATTATCTATCTGTATAGATAAGTTAAATTGTTTAAACCTTTAAACAACTTGGCCTTAAAAGATACGTTTTGGATTTCGATGAGACCGGGATCGGGTTTCCGTATACCGGTATTCCAGGTCTGGAGACCCGAATACCACATCGATCCAAATTAACGATAGGTCGTGAATCTCAAGTGAAGATGAAGATTCAGAGTGCAAGGGTTATTGTCGTTAACTCTGAGGGTGATTCCAAAATGAGTGTAACGAGATAATGCCTTCGGTTTCGTTCGAACCCGGAACGAACTTGTATGGATTGAATGCTTTCAGCACATCGTCAGGCGGACGATGAGCATTCTAAGTGATATGTTCTGATTAAAGGTAATCGTAACCTCAAGCCTCATCAACCGGGAATGGCTAAAACAGGGGAGGTGCAGCAAGGTTTCGTGGGTAGCACCCACTGAGAGCAAGATAGATCCCTGTCTAAAGGTCCCTTTTCTTTTATTCGGCTTAGTGTGTGGTTGGTCGCGCCAACTACGGGATTATCTTGTTCGGGATTATCCAGTAAGGGATGGTTCCGGCTTTGTGTTGCAGGGGAGCGGGCGTACTCCTCGGTACGGTGATCTAGGCCACGAACTGTGACGGGCGGTACCCCAGTAGCCCTGCCATTGTAAGGAATCCAAAATCCATTAAGTGCCAACGGACTTGATTGTATAACCCACTTTGTGGCTAGTATGCTGGAATTTAATAATGTAACAATTTCAGCTATTTCATATTTACTTGAAAACCCTAGACCCTATTATAATAAAATCAGATTTCCTATCAAATGTTTTAGTTAGCGTAAGGTAAAAACTTACCCATGTTTATTTGTGGGGAGTCTTACGTGACACTTTTGTTTCCAAAGGTTTTCAAAGTTAAGCAATTTAACCGTTTACTCACACCAGACCCATGTCTGACCCAAGTGTTTATTTTCTGTTTTATTAAACTCTTGGGTACTCAAATTTGTATGAGTAGTCAAGGGGATTCAGGTTAGTCTTGACGAATACTGGAGGAGTTGTGGAGCAGGAGGCTTCAGCGTGTAGATATATAGAGTTTCCACTGTGATGATGTATTGTATTTATGTACTTGTGTTGTATAATAGACAGAAGTTTATAACTGTCTATTCTGTGATGTATAAGTTGTGTACTCTGATGTATATGATACTATGTAATATCTTATGTGATATAATATATTTCTCGTTCCGCTGTGAGATTTCTGATGTGTTGTTGTTCTTTCTTCTTTTCTTTTCTTCTTCTATCCCTTTCTTTCTTCATAATGATGCGTCTTTCTGGGCATAGGAAGGCGGGTCGTCACATTTGGTATCAGAGCATAGGTTGAGCGAATGCCTAAGCTTTTGGTTAAGTGAATATCAGAACACTAGGTTGAGTGAATACCTAGGTTCGGAAGGATTGTTCATTAGAAATAGGATCTGTAGCAACCTGTTTGAGTCCGAGTGTATATATATATATGAGAGCGCGTATTTGTTAGTTATATAAAATGGTTTTATATTGTGTTAATTGATCGGTTGAGTGGTATATGGATTCTGGTCAATACGAGTAGCTAACGTTATTGATAGGGATCTCTAAACACTTGAACCAGGCCAACGGACACAATATTGTTTTAAAAAAAAAGTAGATGAAATAATTCTACCCAGAAATAATTTCTATATAAAAAGTATCATTTTAAATATATATATTTATGTATTTCTACCTATTTGTTGGGTTACCTGTTCGGGTTTTCCAATATAAGTTATAAAGGTAGATAAGGGGGTAGTGTGTGTAACACGACTATCAATGGTTGGAATTTGAGTGTTGAGATTGGAAGTATATCTGACGAGACTGTAGACCAAATACCGTCTCGAGTGAACTTTGTTGTGGTGTAAAGATTTCACCGATCTCTGAAGGAAACCAATTATGGTTTAGAGTTTATCTTTGAAGTTGGACGAATAGAGTAGATCTATTGGATGAGCTGAAGAGAGTGATGGTATTTTGGTAACCTCAGGAAGTAGTAGCTGTGTGATGAGACACGATGGCTATGGACGTTTCTGAAGATGTTTCTTCTGGAACAAGTTTGAAGAAGTGAGTCTGTTTCGGTGTTGTGGCTGAGTCCAGTGGGGTGTTTCTATTTGCTTTGAGGTCCGAGTTTCTCGAGGAGTTTCGGATAAGAAGTCTTTGGTTTGTGGCAGCAATGCGACTCGGAGTGTTCTATGTTGGCAGAAAGTTTCTGGCTGAGCAGTTTTTCTGAAGGTGAAGTTCAGAAGCAGTAGAGTGAATCCATTTCTTCGATGGATTGGTTAGTTAAATATAAGCTGTTCTAATTTGTGAAGAGAGAACAGTATCTGTGGAAGTTAGGTCGAGTTGATCGCAAAAGAGACTTGCGATTGTTTGAGTGTTCTCTTGGGTTATTGGAGATTGAGATTCCGTATCGACTTGATTCGTGGAGTTACTGGTGGTCCAGCTTAATAGAAGGATGTCTCCGAGAGAAGAATTTGGTGAAGCAGCTAAGGATTCTTTGGAGAGGGATTGATCATACCTAATTTTCTGGAAGGAATTCTATTGGGATGTTTTTGACCAAGTGGAAGGGTTCACTAAGATTTTATAGATATGGTGAATTGTGGATGATCAAGTTTGCTCGAGTTTCTCCGATGGCAGCTATTCCAGATCAGAGTTGTGCAGCGGAAGCAAGATAGCAGCTATTCTAGAGTGGGAGCAACCGGGAGTTGTGATTTTATTGGAGTATTTCTATAGGAAATTCAAGTGTATCTCTAAGTATGAAGGATTTTTAAGAATTTGAAGGCAAGATTGTAGAGTGCAACTGTTTTGGCTATTCAGGAGAAGTAGTTCGAAGTTCTCTAATGTTTATGGAGTAGAGTTGTGTTCTGGATTTCGGCGAATTTTTGGAGAACCATTTTGTTGAGTAGTATCCAGAAATTGGTTTGATATTGGTCTAGTTTGTTTCAAGAGGCATCAGCAAGGATTAAGCTGATCAGGGAAGGATGAAGTGACTCAGGATCGTCAGGAGAGTTATACAGTTAAGAATGGATGGAATTTGGATATTGTTTAAGTTTTCTCCGATCAAAGGAGATATAAGATTTGGTAAGATTGGAGAGTGAGCTGCAGAAGTATTATGAGATTTTTCCTATGTTCCCAAGAGGATTAGTTCTTTGATCTATAGGATTAAATGGCCAGTTCGGATAACTGGAATTCATTTTATTTCACGTATCTCTGAGGGAATACGTGTTTGATCTGTCATTGGTTGTGGGATCAGCAGTTCAGAAGGATTTGGTAGTTGAGATGGTTTTGAGTTTAGTATGATATTTTGTTCAGATTTGTAATCTAGATGGGAAGGAGTTCTAGACTATTGTAGATAGTTAGTTAAGATCCTGTAGAACGAGTATCCCGGTATATATATATACTTGGGGAAACTCGAGGAAATTCTATCCAGAATTTGTCTGGATAGTTAAATTTGTTTGATTAAATTGTTTGCTATGATTGTTAGAATATGATTGATATGTATGGTTGCTGTTTGAAATTAAAATTAAAATTTTGCTGAGTTATTAAATTATCTTTGCTTTTAAATTTCGGGGACGAAATTATTTTAAGGGGGGAGGAATGTGATATCCCGGAATTTTGGCAATATCAATTTAATAATCTTTATAAATAATTAAATTGATTTGTCGATTTATTTTATAAATTGACAAGTTTATTCATTTTAAAAGGTTAATAACATTTTAATTGGCAAGTTTATTTCTTTAAAAACTAATAACATTTTAATTTGGGAATATCTTTTCTAACAATTTTAAATTGGGAAGATTTATCTTTCTAAAACTTATATATAAATGTTTTATATTTATAATGTATATATATATAGGTATATATATTATAAATAGGGAGTCTTTTAAAACTATGTTTTCAAATTATAATATATATGTATATATATATATTGTGATTTGGAGTTATGTATTAAATTCAATATAGTAATTATCAAAGCTAATGTTAAAAGTATTTCCATTTAGAATATATATAATTGTATATATTGAAATGGAAAGAATATTGAATTTGAATTTAATAAAGTATTTTCAAACTTTAATATTTATATAATTTGTAATTTGGAAATTTGTAATTTAACTTAATACTTTTGAAAATGATATTTATGATTTAAATAACAAGAATAATTTCTTATTTAAAAATATATATGTAAGCTTAAGTTTAAATAAGGTTTAAATTAGAAGTTCATTTGTTTTTTTTTCCTTCATTTTAATTTTAACATAAGGTAAATTGTTTAAGATTTTTATACAAGGAGTTAAACTAAATTTCTCAAATTTATAAACATATGTTATATGATTTGATCAAAATATAAGTTACTTGAATTCACATTTGTATATTTTTAAATCTAAAAGCTTAATTGTATAAAGATAAATACATTTTTATATACATAAAAATATTGCATAAATACATATGTATATAGCTTAAATAAATTAATAAAAGACAAGATAAAACACTTGTAAACATATGGAGGCTTGGATGCATATGTGTAAGCTAATTAACAACATAAGAAGACAAGTGGCTTTATTTGTTTTTCTCTTTGATAATTATAATTTTTAAATTTTAATAATAAGAAGAAAGTTGTCTGCATTTTCAGTTCTAAATCCTTCTTCTCATTTTCGACTAAAACAAAATAGATCTAAGAAATAAAAGACTGGAAATCAAAATTTAAAGAAAAAGTAAAACCTGGGAATCAAAGAAAGAAGAATAAATCTGGAAATGCAAATCAGAAAAAAAGAAAGATCAAGGAAAATTCAATAAGAAGTTTCAGATCTTCAAATGCAACCTGAAGTCATGCAATCAGATAAGGAAATTAAACAGCAAGATTAAAATTCAACAAAGCAAAAGAAAAGCAAGTTTAAAATCAAACAAGCCTGGAAACCAAAACTGTTCTCTGTCTCTGTTCTCTGCATTATTGCCTGGTGAGTAAACCTAAGTTTTTAAAAACAGTTTTAAATCTTGGATTTCTACTTGTTCTTGTGAATGAACATCTTCATGTTATCTGAATACTTGAATTAAAATTGGATGCATGCTTGAATTATACATTTTTGAATGTCTGTAGTTTACATATGTCTCTGTTTAAAATAACAGTGAGTAAATATTATTTTAAAAATAGATTTATGTTTTGTTTATGTGATGATTCATTATTTGAAATGTTGTAATGTATGCATGTTTGTATATTAGTGTTTGAAATGCCTGTATGCATGCCTGTATAGTTACATTTGAATGCCTGTAAAGTTTTCATAGTCTCTGTGTGAAAATAGTTGGATTCATTTCATAATAAAATCAATAACTCGAAGTTGATTGTGAATTGGCTAATGATTTATAAATAGAAGTTGTTTGCAATCAAGTAATCTATCACCTAAAAATAATTACAGGTTTTAAAAGTGAATAATTGGCTCTGAAATTTTGAGTTTACAGTAAAATCCTAATTTGGATCAAAAAATTTATAATTTTAATTTTCAATTTCGATTTCATCATTGAATTGCATATAGATAAACATGATTTTTGAAACTGGAATCATGATTTTTAGATTAGTAATCGATGAGAAATTTCGAAATTTATGTTTTCGTCATTTCGACCAATCGGAGGTGAACGGCGACGATCTGGGTGCCGTGGGTGAACTCGAAGGTGGAGGGGAAGGTGGAGATCTCGGGAAAAATCACTCGAGAATTTATAGTTAGGTGTGTTGATCGGAATTGATCAAGTTAGGGTTTCGTTTTTGTTTTTAGTCGACGAAGGTCATATGGGTTTCGCGGCACCGATGGACAAACGGAGTTGATCGCATATGGTTCTGTAGGCTCGGGGCAGTGAGGCGGAGCTGGGGTTAAGACGGCGAGGAGTTTCGAAGCTTTGGTTGCCGTGGAGGATGGTTTTTCTGGTGATGGTGGTTTTGAACTGATGGGTTAAATAGCTCGTTTCGTTTCTCTTTCGTATCGAGACAATCGAAGTGGTCGATCGTGGTACCAAGGTTGAAGGCGACTTGGTGGAGGCCATCGTGAAGTTCATCGACGTCCAACGTGACGGTGCACGTGCACGAGCAAGTCTGTGTGCATCTGGAAGTTTTGTTTTGGGGAAGAAGGGGTTTCACGGGTTTCATTCGGGGATATCTGGGTTTGACTCGAAGTATGGTAGATGGGAATGAACTCGTGAGTTTCTTCGAGTTTTGGATCGTTTTACTCGGGTTCTGGTGAGAGCAGGCATTAAGTTTTTAAAGGGAATATTTTTAAAGTTTTAAACAAAAGAAGTTTTGTTTTGTGATGTTCTGAGCTTTAAAAACAAAGGCAAACAAAATTGTAACCATTTAAACTAAATTGATTTCTAGAAAAATCATTTAAACAAGTTTTAAATAATTTAAATATATAAGTTTTAAAAGATTAAGGAAGTGGATTTGAAAATAATCTTTGTATTAAAATTTATTTAATAACTTTGAAAGGTTTCAAAGATTTTAAAGGTTAAAATTTAAATGTTGTAATTGTTTAATTTTAAATAAGGAGTTATCTTAAGTAATTAAGAGTTTTGATTTATTAAAGGAAATTAATATGTGAAATTAATAAGGATAATTCATTTATATAAAATGATTTAAGAATAGATAATAATTTAATTAAGATAATGGTTTTCTTAATCAAGATCTTTTATAGTTAAGAAATTATTTAATTTAGTTAAATAATTAACTAAGTAATTAATTAATGATTAATTAAAGATAATCACTTATAAATTAATTAAGTATAATTACTTGATGAAGTAATTAAGAAATAATTACTGGATGTAATTTAGTAAAGATAAAATATTTAATAAAGTAATTAGAGGATAATTATTTTATGAAAGTAATTAAATAAGAAGTGATTAAGAGTTAATTACTTAGTGTTATTAATTAAATAAATTATTTAATTAAGTTAATTAAAGGATTAAGATTAATTAATAAGGTAATTAATTATTTGTTAAGGTAATTAATTAAAGGTAATTAATTAAGGGAAGTAATTAAGGGAAGTTAATTACTGGATTAGATTAATCAAACATGATTAATAATTATGGTTTAATTAAGATTAATTATTTAATTAATTTAAATATAAATAAATAATTAAAGATTGTAATTAGGAATCATTAGTTTATAATTAATTAATGATGTAATTAAGAGTTAATTAATTAAGATTAATTAATCAAATGATAAGTGATTAATTGTAATTAATTAAGGCTTAAAGTAATTAATTATAATTAATTAATTAATGAAGTAATTAAAGGTTAATTACTGTATTTGGTTAAGGATAATTAATTTGTGAAATTAATTAAGATAATTACTTAAATGTAATTAAAGAATGATTAATCAAGGTGATTAATTAAAGTGGATAATTAGAGAAAGATTAATTAATTTATTTGTAATTAATTAATGATTATATAAGTAAGATTTATAATGAAGTAATTAATTTAATTTATTTTAAATTAATTAAGAGATGAAGTGATTAATTTAATTCACTTTAAATTAATTAAAGATAGAGATAGTTAATTTAAATCAATTTTAAATTAATTATGTTATGATTAAGTAAATCATTGCTTATATAAGAATGGATGACATTGATTTGTCTTGAATGGATGTAATCTCAGAAATGAGATAAGTAATGTTGTGTGGTATGAATGCTTGGTTGTATTATGATGGTAATATAGATTAACTATTGTGATGTTGATATGGATTACCTATTTGGTTATGAATCATCTGTTTAAATGATAATGTGATTATCAATTGTGACTTGTGAATTATCTATCTGTATAGATAAGTTAAATTGTTTAAACCTTTAAACAACTTGGCCTTAAAAGATACGTTTTGGATTTCGATGAGACCGGGATCGGGTTTCCGTATACCGGTATTCCAGGTCTGGAGACCCGAATACCACATCGATCCAAATTAACGATAGGTCGTGAATCTCAAGTGAAGATGAAGATTCAGAGTGCAAGGGTTATTGTCGTTAACTCTGAGGGTGATTCCAAAATGAGTGTAACGAGATAATGCCTTCGGTTTCGTTCGAACCCGGAACGAACTTGTATGGATTGAATGCTTTCAGCACATCGTCAGGCGGACGATGAGCATTCTAAGTGATATGTTCTGATTAAAGGTAATCGTAACCTCAAGCCTCATCAACCGGGAATGGCTAAAACAGGGGAGGTGCAGCAAGGTTTCGTGGGTAGCACCCACTGAGAGCAAGATAGATCCCTGTCTAGAGGTCCCTTTTCTTTTATTCGGCTTAGTGTGTGGTTGGTCGCGCCAACTACGGGATTATCTTGTTCGGGATTATCCAGTAAGGGATGGTTCCGGCTTTGTGTTGCAGGGGAGCGGGCGTACTCCTCGGTACGGTGATCTAGGCCACGTACTGTGACGGGCGGTACCCCAGTAGCCCTGCCATTGTAAGGAATCCAAAATCCATTAAGTGCCAACGGACTTGATTGTATAACCCACTTTGTGGCTAGTATGCTGGAATTTAATAATGTAACAATTTCAGCTATTTCATATTTACTTGAAAACCCTAGACCCTATTATAATACAATCAGATTTCCTATCAAATGTTTTAGTTAGCGTAAGGTAAAAACTTACCCATGTTTATTTGTGGGGAGTCTTACGTGACACTTTTGTTTCCAAAGGTTTTCAAAGTTAAGCAATTTAACCGTTTACTCACACCAGACCCATGTCTGACCCAAGTGTTTATTTTCTGTTTTATTAAACTCTTGGGTACTCAAATTTGTATGAGTAGTCAAGGGGATTCAGGTTAGTCTTGACGAATACTGGAGGAGTTGTGGAGCAGGAGGCTTCAGCGTGTAGATATATAGAGTTTCCACTGTGATGATGTATTGTATTTATGTACTTGTGTTGTATAATAGACAGAAGTTTATAACTGTCTATTCTGTGATGTATAAGTTGTGTACTCTGATGTATATGATACTATGTAATATCTTATGTGATATAATATATTTCTCGTTCCGCTGTGAGATTTCTGATGTGTTGTTGTTCTTTCTTCTTTTCTTTTCTTCTTCTATCCCTTTCTTTCTTCATAATGATGCGTCTTTCTGGGCATAGGAAGGCGGGTCGTCACATTTGGTATCAAAGCATAGGTTGAGCGAATGCCTAAGCTTTTGGTTAAGTGAATATCAGAACACTAGGTTGAGTGAATACCTAGGTTCGGAAGGATTGTTCATTAGAAATAGGATCTGTAGCAACCTGTTTGAGTCCGAGTGTATATATATATATGAGAGCGCGTATTTGTTAGTTATATAAAATGGTTTTATATTGTGTTAATTGATCGGTTGAGTGGTATATGGATTCTGGTCAATACGAGTAGCTAACGTTATTGATAGGGATCTCTAAACACTTGAACCAGGCCAACGGACACAATATTGTTTTAAAAAAAAAGTAGATGAAATAATTCTACCCAGAAATAATTTCTATATAAAAAGTATCATTTTAAATATATATATTTATGTATTTCTACCTATTTGTTGGGTTACCTGTTCGGGTTTTCCAATATAAGTTATAAAGGTAGATAAGGGGGTAGTGTGTGTAACACGACTATCAATGGTTGGAATTTGAGTGTTGAGATTGGAAGTATATCTGACGAGACTGTAGACCAAATACCGTCTCGAGTGAACTTTGTTGTGGTGTAAAGATTTCACCGATCTCTGAAGGAAACCAATTATGGTTTAGAGTTTATCTTTGAAGTTGGATGAATAGAGTAGATCTATTGGATGAGCTGAAGAGAGTGATGGTATTTTGGTAACCTCAGGAAGTAGTAGCTGTGTGATGAGACACGATGGCTATGGACGTTTCTGAAGATGTTTCTTCTGGAACAAGTTTGAAGAAGTGAGTCTGTTTCGGTGTTGTGGCTGAGTCCAGTGGGGTGTTTCTATTTGCTTTGAGGTCCGAGTTTCTCGAGGAGTTTCGGATAAGAAGTCTTTGGTTTGTGGCAGCAATGCGACTCGGAGTGTTCTATGTTGGCAGAAAGTTTCTGGCTGAGCAGTTTTTCTGAAGGTGAAGTTCAGAAGCAGTAGAGTGAATCCATTTCTTCGATGGATTGGTTAGTTAAATATAAGCTGTTCTAATTTGTGAAGAGAGAACAGTATCTGTGGAAGTTAGGTCGAGTTGATCGCAAAAGAGACTTGCGATTGTTTGAGTGTTCTCTTGGGTTATTGGAGATTGAGATTCCGTATCGACTTGATTCGTGGAGTTACTGGTGGTCCAGCTTAATAGAAGGATGTCTCCGAGAGAAGAATTTGGTGAAGCAGCTAAGGATTCTTTGGAGAGGGATTGATCATACCTAATTTTCTGGAAGGAATTCTATTGGGATGTTTTTGACCAAGTGGAAGGGTTCACTAAGATTTTATAGATATGGTGAATTGTGGATGATCAAGTTTGCTCGAGTTTCTCCGATGGCAGCTATTCCAGATCAGAGTTGTGCAGCGGAAGCAAGATAGCAGCCATTCTAGAGTGGGAGCAACCGGGAGTTGTGATTTTATTGGAGTATTTCTATAGGAAATTCAAGTGTATCTCTAAGTATGAAGGATTTTTAAGAATTTGAAGGCAAGATTGTAGAGTGCAACTGTTTTGGCTATTCAGGAGAAGTAGTTCGAAGTTCTCTAATGTTTATGGAGTAGAGTTGTGTTCTGGATTTCGGCGAATTTTTGGAGAACCATTTTGTTGAGTAGTATCCAGAAATTGGTTTGATATTGGTCTAGTTTGTTTCAAGAGGCATCAGCAAGGATTAAGCTGATCAGGGAAGGATGAAGTGACTCAGGATCGTCAGGAGAGTTATACAGTTAAGAATGGATGGAATTTGGATATTGTTTAAGTTTTCTCCGATCAAAGGAGATATAAGATTTGGTAAGATTGGAGAGTGAGCTGCAGAAGTATTATGAGATTTTTCCTATGTTCCCAAGAGGATTAGTTCTTTGATCTATAGGATTAAATGGCCAGTTCGGATAACTGGAATTCATTTTATTTCACGTATCTCTGAGGGAATACGTGTTTGATCTGTCATTGGTTGTGGGATCAGCAGTTCAGAAGGATTTGGTAGTTGAGATGGTTTTGAGTTTAGTATGATATTTTGTTCAGATTTGTAATCTAGATGGGAAGGAGTTCTAGACTATTGTAGATAGTTAGTTAAGATCCTGTAGAACGAGTATCCCGGTATATATATATACTTGGGGAAACTCGAGGAAATTCTATCCAGAATTTGTCTGGATAGTTAAATTTGTTTGATTAAATTGTTTGCTATGATTGTTAGAATATGATTGATATGTATGGTTGCTGTTTGAAATTAAAATTAAAATTTTGCTGAGTTATTAAATTATCTTTGCTTTTAAATTTCGGGGACGAAATTATTTTAAGGGGGGAGGAATGTGATATCCCGGAATTTTGGCAATATCAATTTAATAATCTTTATAAATAATTAAATTGATTTGTCGATTTATTTTATAAATTGACAAGTTTATTCATTTTAAAAGGTTAATAACATTTTAATTGGCAAGTTTATTTCTTTAAAAACTAATAACATTTTAATTTGGGAATATCTTTTCTAACAATTTTAAATTGGGAAGATTTATCTTTCTAAAACTTATATATAAATGTTTTATATTTATAATGTATATATATATATAGGTATATATATTATAAATAGGGAGTCTTTTAAAACTATGTTTTCAAATTATAATATATATGTATATATATATATTGTGATTTGGAGTTATGTATTAAATTCAATATAGTAATTATCAAAGCTAATGTTAAAAGTATTTCCATTTAGAATATATATAATTGTATATATTGAAATGGAAAGAATATTGAATTTGAATTTAATAAAGTATTTTCAAACTTTAATATTTATATAATTTGTAATTTGGAAATTTGTAATTTAACTTAATACTTTTGAAAATGATATTTATGATTTAAATAACAAGAATAATTTCTTATTTAAAAATATATATGTAAGCTTAAGTTTAAATAAGGTTTAAATTAGAAGTTCATTTGTTTTTTTTTCCTTCATTTTAATTTTAACATAAGGTAAATTGTTTAAGATTTTTATACAAGGAGTTAAACTAAATTTCTCAAATTTATAAACATATGTTATATGATTTGATCAAAATATAAGTTACTTGAATTCACATTTGTATATTTTTAAATCTAAAAGCTTAATTGTATAAAGATAAATACATTTTTATATACATAAAAATATTGCATAAATACATATGTATATAGCTTAAATAAATTAATAAAAGACAAGATAAAACACTTGTAAACATATGGAGGCTTGGATGCATATGTGTAAGCTAATTAACAACATAAGAAGACAAGTGGCTTTATTTGTTTTTCTCTTTGATAATTATAATTTTTAAATTTTAATAATAAGAAGAAAGTTGTCTGCATTTTCAGTTCTAAATCCTTCTTCTCATTTTCGACTAAAACAAAATAGATCTAAGAAATAAAAGACTGGAAATCAAAATTTAAAGAAAAAGTAAAACCTGGGAATCAAAGAAAGAAGAATAAATCTGGAAATGCAAATCAGAAAAAAAGAAAGATCAAGGAAAATTCAATAAGAAGTTTCAGATCTTCAAATGCAACCTGAAGTCATGCAATCAGATAAGGAAATTAAACAGCAAGATTAAAATTCAACAAAGCAAAAGAAAAGCAAGTTTAAAATCAAACAAGCCTGGAAACCAAAACTGTTCTCTGTCTCTGTTCTCTGCATTATTGCCTGGTGAGTAAACCTAAGTTTTTAAAAACAGTTTTAAATCTTGGATTTCTACTTGTTCTTGTGAATGAACATCTTCATGTTATCTGAATACTTGAATTAAAATTGGATGCATGCTTGAATTATACATTTTTGAATGTCTGTAGTTTACATATGTCTCTGTTTAAAATAACAGTGAGTAAATATTATTTTAAAAATAGATTTATGTTTTGTTTATGTGATGATTCATTATTTGAAATGTTGTAATGTATGCATGTTTGTATATTAGTGTTTGAAATGCCTGTATGCATGCCTGTATAGTTACATTTGAATGCCTGTAAAGTTTTCATAGTCTCTGTGTGAAAATAGTTGGATTCATTTCATAATAAAATCAATAACTCGAAGTTGATTGTGAATTGGCTAATGATTTATAAATAGAAGTTGTTTGCAATCAAGTAATCTATCACCTAAAAATAATTACAGGTTTTAAAAGTGAATAATTGGCTCTGAAATTTTGAGTTTACAGTAAAATCCTAATTTGGATCAAAAATTTTATAATTTTAATTTTCAATTTCGATTTCATCATTGAATTGCATATAGATAAACATGATTTTTGAAACTGGAATCATGATTTTTAGATTAGTAATCGATGAGAAATTTCGAAATTTATGTTTTCGTCATTTCGACCAATCGGAGGTGAACGGCGACGATCTGGGTGCCGTGGGTGAACTCGAAGGTGGAGGGGAAGGTGGAGATCTCGGGAAAAATCACTCGAGAATTTATAGTTAGGTGTGTTGATCGGAATTGATCAAGTTAGGGCTTCGTTTTTGTTTTTAGTCGACGAAGGTCATATGGGTTTCGCGGCACCGATGGACAAACGGAGTTGATCGCATATGGTTCTGGAGGCTCGGGGCAGTGAGGCGGAGCTGGGGTTAAGACGGCGAGGAGTTTCGAAGCTTTGGTTGCCGTGGAGGATGGTTTTTCTGGTGATGGTGGTTTTGAACTGATGGGTTAAATAGCTCGTTTCGTTTCTCTTTCGTATCGAGACAATCGAAGTGGTCGATCGTGGTACCGAGGTTGAAGGCGACTTGGTGGAGGCCATCGTGAAGTTCATCGACGTCCAGCGTGACGGTGCACGTGCACGAGCAAGTCTGTGTGCATCTGGAAGTTTTGTTTTGGGGAAGAAGGGGTTTCACGGGTTTCATTCGGGGATATCTGGGTTTGACTCGAAGTATGGTAGATGGGAATGAACTCGTGAGTTTCTTTGAGTTTTGGATCGTTTTACTCGGGTTCTGGTGAGAGCAGGCATTAAGTTTTTAAAGGGAATATTTTTAAAGTTTTAAACAAAAGAAGTTTTGTTTTGTGATGTTCTGAGCTTTAAAAACAAAGGCAAACAAAATTGTAACCATTTAAACTAAATTGATTTCTAGAAAAATCATTTAAACAAGTTTTAAATAATTTAAATATATAAGTTTTAAAAGATTAAGGAAGTGGATTTGAAAATAATCTTTGTATTAAAATTTATTTAATAACTTTGAAAGGTTTCAAAGATTTTAAAGGTTAAAATTTAAATGTTGTAATTGTTTAATTTTAAATAAGGAGTTATCTTAAGTAATTAAGAGTTTTGATTTATTAAAGGAAATTAATATGTGAAATTAATAAGGATAATTCATTTATATAAAATGATTTAAGAATAGATAATAATTTAATTAAGATAATGGTTTTCTTAATCAAGATCTTTTATAGTTAAGAAATTATTTAATTTAGTTAAATAATTAACTAAGTAATTAATTAATGATTAATTAAAGATAATCACTTATAAATTAATTAAGTATAATTACTTGATGAAGTAATTAAGAAATAATTACTGGATGTAATTTAGTAAAGATAAAATATTTAATAAAGTAATTAGAGGATAATTATTTTATGAAAGTAATTAAATAAGAAGTGATTAAGAGTTAATTACTTAGTGTTATTAATTAAATAAATTATTTAATTAAGTTAATTAAAGGATTAAGATTAATTAATAAGGTAATTAATTATTTGTTAAGGTAATTAATTAAAGGTAATTAATTAAGGGAAGTAATTAAGGGAAGTTAATTACTGGATTAGATTAATCAAACATGATTAATAATTATGGTTTAATTAAGATTAATTATTTAATTAATTTAAATATAAATAAATAATTAAAGATTGTAATTAGGAATCATTAGTTTATAATTAATTAATGATGTAATTAAGAGTTAATTAATTAAGATTAATTAATCAAATGATAAGTGATTAATTGTAATTAATTAAGGCTTAAAGTAATTAATTATAATTAATTAATTAATGAAGTAATTAAAGGTTAATTACTGTATTTGGTTAAGGATAATTAATTTGTGAAATTAATTAAGATAATTACTTAAATGTAATTAAAGAATGATTAATCAAGGTGATTAATTAAAGTGGATAATTAGAGAAAGATTAATTAATTTATTTGTAATTAATTAATGATTATATAAGTAAGATTTATAATGAAGTAATTAATTTAATTTATTTTAAATTAATTAAGAGATGAAGTGATTAATTTAATTCACTTTAAATTAATTAAAGATAGAGATAGTTAATTTAAATCAATTTTAAATTAATTATGTTATGATTAAGTAAATCATTGCTTATATAAGAATGGATGACATTGATTTGTCTTGAATGGATGTAATCTCAGAAATGAGATAAGTAATGTTGTGTGGTATGAATGCTTGGTTGTATTATGATGGTAATATAGATTAACTATTGTGATGTTGATATGGATTACCTATTTGGTTATGAATCATCTGTTTAAATGATAATGTGATTATCAATTGTGACTTGTGAATTATCTATCTGTATAGATAAGTTAAATTGTTTAAACCTTTAAACAACTTGGCCTTAAAAGATACGTTTTGGATTTCGATGAGACCGGGATCGGGTTTCCGTATACCGGTATTCCAGGTCTGGAGACCCGAATACCACATCGATCCAAATTAACGATAGGTCGTGAATCTCAAGTGAAGATGAAGATTCAGAGTGCAAGGGTTATTGTCGTTAACTCTGAGGGTGATTCCAAAATGAGTGTAACGAGATAATGCCTTCGGTTTCGTTCGAACCCGGAACGAACTTGTATGGATTGAATGCTTTCAGCACATCGTCAGGCGGACGATGAGCATTCTAAGTGATATGTTCTGATTAAAGGTAATCGTAACCTCAAGCCTCATCAACCGGGAATGGCTAAAACAGGGGAGGTGCAGCAAGGTTTCGTGGGTAGCACCCACTGAGAGCAAGATAGATCCCTGTCTAGAGGTCCCTTTTCTTTTATTCGGCTTAGTGTGTGGTTGGTCGCGCCAACTACGGGATTATCTTGTTCGGGATTATCCAGTAAGGGATGGTTCCGGCTTTGTGTTGCAGGGGAGCGGGCGTACTCCTCGGTACGGTGATCTAGGCCACGTACTGTGACGGGCGGTACCCCAGTAGCCCTGCCATTGTAAGGAATCCAAAATCCATTAAGTGCCAACGGACTTGATTGTATAACCCACTTTGTGGCTAGTATGCTGGAATTTAATAATGTAACAATTTCAGCTATTTCATATTTACTTGAAAACCCTAGACCCTATTATAATACAATCAGATTTCCTATCAAATGTTTTAGTTAGCGTAAGGTAAAAACTTACCCATGTTTATTTGTGGGGAGTCTTACGTGACACTTTTGTTTCCAAAGGTTTTCAAAGTTAAGCAATTTAACCGTTTACTCACACCAGACCCATGTCTGACCCAAGTGTTTATTTTCTGTTTTATTAAACTCTTGGGTACTCAAATTTGTATGAGTAGTCAAGGGGATTCAGGTTAGTCTTGACGAATACTGGAGGAGTTGTGGAGCAGGAGGCTTCAGCGTGTAGATATATAGAGTTTCCACTGTGATGATGTATTGTATTTATGTACTTGTGTTGTATAATAGACAGAAGTTTATAACTGTCTATTCTGTGATGTATAAGTTGTGTACTCTGATGTATATGATACTATGTAATATCTTATGTGATATAATATATTTCTCGTTCCGCTGTGAGATTTCTGATGTGTTGTTGTTCTTTCTTCTTTTCTTTTCTTCTTCTATCCCTTTCTTTCTTCATAATGATGCGTCTTTCTGGGCATAGGAAGGCGGGTCGTCACAGATCAATTGAAGGCTAAGTGCTCATTATTGAAAGAAATTATGTAAAAGTTTATCTCATATACTTATTGTTGGATGAAATAAAGTTTTCTTGCACTTGTGCAAGTTTCTCAAAGAACAGCCTAAAATAGAACGAACAAAAATTAGCAAGCTGCATAAGAAAGATGCAATGAAACATGTTTGGGGTTAGTTTTAGAGCCTTTTGTTACCATTTTGGGAAAGTACTTTGTTATGCTTAATTCATTTGCTAAATTATACGATCAAATTGTTTAATGAGCAAACAAATCTTCGTATTTAGCTCACTACCATTTTATATTATAAGACGTAATAATTAAGGCGCTTGAAGTTTGTTGGGTAATAATACTGAAATTCTGCACCATGTTGTTGAGAAAAACAGTATAATTTTAACATTATCAAACAAATAATCTCCAATAATTTAGAGTTCGAAAATGAAGCTAAAATGCTACTTAAACTTGTGATTTGTTTACCGTGGAAGCCATCAATTACACAAAAAGTTACAAATTTCTCATCAATCGACACCATCATATAAGCTTCCATGTTTAAAGAGGAACCTAAACATCGTAAATAAGCGGTTGCTCTTTTACTCACTTTGCATTCTCAAAAAATGATATTGAATTTCCAGATATTTAGTTTTATTTAAAGAGGAAAATTCAAGATGGTTTCCCACTTAAAAAATCAGTCGGAGCTACCGAGTACATGAGAATTATTCCATTCATTTTCGATTTAGATGAACATTATTCGAAAAATATATAGATATAATTTTTAGCATAATGCAGAGTTCAGTATAATGAATTTAACAAACAGAACTACAAAACGAAGAACAAAGCAAAAATGGAAAATTATACATATAAATAAACCAATGTTTAAATCGTCAAAACTATGAATGGCCTCTAGCTTAAGTGAATCAAAGTGTAAAATCCACCTCATCATACTCATGTCATGTTAAGATTAAAAAACAAACAAAAGAAAATCCACTAAGTAAAAAATAAATTGCAGTATAACTCATATCCCTTATTATGCGATGCACTGTTAATCATGAAAAAGTTGCAACTTCATAATCAACATAATTGTCGAATCATAATTCTATTGTAATATGTGAAGAGCTTGATAAAGGAAAAGAATATATTACTTTATGTATAATTAAAATGATGATTAGGCTTTAGTACTGGTTTCCAAGAAATTAAAAAAATTAATAAAAGTTAAACTCAAATAAACCAAGACTAAGTCCACTTGGGCTTAACTACAAATTGTATCAAAAACTCACAATTCACTTGTCATTTTATAGGCTTTCAAACCAAAATTAAAGAAGTTAGAAGCAATGAGTAAAAAGATGGGAAATTTAAAAAGGTTATTTAGAAATATATTTAAAAAAGACGTTTCCTTCGACAATATTAACAAAATTTATATATGAAAGAAAAAAAACCGTTTTTTCCATTTAGTGTCGTGTAAATAAAATAATATGAAACGAAAATTATAAAGTAATGAAAAAATGTATATTTTAAATTTTACATGACTATAATTAACAGTAATACATTAATCGCTCCTTATATATAGCAGTTAAATAATAATCCAGTCAAACAGCTTTACTAGTAAAAGGGATGATGCATACTTTTTATAAACAACATTAAATAAAGAACTTTATTATAGAGATGAGAGGAAACTAATTAAACATTTATTAATAAACAGTAAGCTAATTTACCTCTTTCTTTTTGCACCCTTTGTAACCATCAAATTGTTGCACCCACAAAGTTTGATTCATCGATCATCATATATTGATCAAGTTTTTATGGAGCATCACCGCCATTAAACACAAACAAAAAGATTAATACATAACGCATTAAAAACTGAATCATGGAGTGGTCATTCTTTCTTTTTGTTTCTAGATTCAAAATCAGAAGCTAATTTACCTCTTTCTTTTTGCACCCTTTGTAAACATCAAACTTTTGCATGCACAAAGTTCAATTCAACGATCATCATATAGCAATCAAATTTTTATATAGCATCGCCACCATCATATACAAACAAAAAGAGTAATACATAACACATTAAAAACTGAATCATAGATCGGTCTTTCTTTGCTTTTGTTTCAAGATGCAAAATTAGAAGTCAATGCCTTGTTAAATGTCAATCTCACTAATCAAGCAATGGATATCCAATTTTATGTTTTTTTTGGTGTACAATGATGTTAAAGCATACCCATATAATATATATCAAAACCTAGAATGCAAATGAATGAACAAAATTTTAAAACAACATTCATTGATGAATCAAAATTGGACCTTCTTGGCACTTAAAGCAAGAAAATTACTAAACAATTCATGGGTGGAGAAAATACCAATCGAAATTACCTTTTAGATAATTTTAACCTTTTAGATTAATAAAGCAACAGTGAAGTGGAAGATCCAAAAAGGATGAATAGAATAAAAGGCAGCGGGATAGATAAGGAGGAGGTGGTAGTATAGGAGGAAATATGAGCTTAGGCATCATCTGCGGGCTCATCTTCGATATCGTCGACTGTTCTCTTTTGTCGACTCATCCAAATTATCACTGAGTAAAACCACTGCCTCCATTAATGAATTGCACAATCAAATAGAATGGAGGAAAAAAGAAAAAAATCCCAATTTAGAGTTGTATAGTTGAGAACAATCAAAAGATAACTGTGTAACCTTAATATTGTATAGAGATCAGCCGGATCCAAAATCTAATAAAATAGATTGGCATTGAAGAAGAAGATGGTAACTGAATAAGAAATATGAGTGGCCCACGGTCGTAATGGTTCTGTTAGATTAGACGGAGTATGCTTTTGGTACTTTATTATGTGACGTGTCAAATTTTAAGCCTCCTTTTAAACAAACGAAGTTATATAGAAGTAGAAAGACACGTGTCAAGCCAGGATATCATGGTTTCTACTTTCCTATTTAAGATAGATAGATTGATGAATTTAAATTGAGGTTTAATGGTTTAGTAATTATTATAATTATTCAAATAATTGTTTTAAAATGATAATAATTCATTTTAAATAGTCATATAGTGATAATAAATTATTTATAACAGTTTTATAAAATATATACTTGATTTGAAAATATAAAGGAAAATTGATATCGTTTTATCAATATAATAGCACTTTTTGTAAACAATCGTTGAATATAGATATTATGCTTTTATAATCCAAATGAGATCATTTAAATTAATTAATAATGATGATGTAACGACCCGTAAATTTTAACTGTTTTAATAACGTAATTAGTTGAAATTTTGTGAAATTTTAAACGATAAAATTTTGAAATAAAAATTTAATATTTGGAATGCGTCTAATTAATCAAAGCAACTGGTAAATTTCCATCAAATAATTTGGAAGTTTATTTTCTAGTGTAATTTTATTTCAATTTGTATCAGTTAAAATTGATGAAAATAAAATGTTTTTCAAACCTGAATATTTTTACATAGAAAAATTCTAATTCATCTTCTGACTAAGACGTCGTTTTTCGTTTTTCCAAATTCGGACGTCTTTAGCTCCGTCGATCTTATTTTTCTGCGTTTTTGCTGCATTTTCCGCTACTAGAAAATTCGAATTTTTATAATTCAATCATACCACTGATATCTATATACCGTTTTGATCATCTCGTCGTGCTGATCTCCACAGTATATTCGCTTTTGTGTTTTGAAGTCCGGTTCAGAGCGGAATCCGTGAAACGAATGACCGTAACGGTATTCAAATAAATCTTTACCTTTTGGCTTTCTGTGACCATTTAAATTCATCGGATGATTCCAATGGTCACTGCATTCAATATTTTAGAAATTATCAATTGTGACCCTTCTGTTCATAGCATTTCAATATTTCCAATATATTCTGCTTGTTGCTTTTGAGAAAAGAGAACGTGCATTGTCTCTTCATCTTTCTCAGCTGTCTACTTCTTTTGACAAAGCCTGTACATCTTTTTCCTGATCCATCTCTTGACCTTACTTTTCTCTTTTCTTTTGGCCATCAAGAAGAAAAAAAAAGATGAAACATTTTGTTCTCTCCACTTTACCCAACACGGCAGCAATCATAGCCGAGCTTCCACCACTTCACCGCTCCTTTCCCCTCGGCGTGAAAACCTCCCACTCGCTCCACATTGTTCCCTTCCACCCTGACAGCACAATACCAATTGTGATATATTCATCACGTCCTTGCCTCTCGTGCTCACCGATCTTGCCGCACAACTCCTCCTACTTCCTCGATTTCGACCCATCTTCGCCTAAACCAAGCTTCCACCTCGCGAACAGCCGACCACCCTACCACCACCCAGACACCTTGCCGAGACTCCATCAACAGCCTAAAGCAACCCGCCGAGCCAAGGCCTTTACCTCTTCAACCCAGCATCCGCAACCACCTACCACTTTCCGCCTTCTCTACTGCCGACTTCACCTCCCTCCTCCACCCTCATCGCCACGGCTCATGACCACTAGCCAAGTTCTTTCCCTCCGACCACCGTCATTCCCTGACTGCTCCTCTGCCATCTCAAGTCTTCACCACCAGACAGCCTAGCTCCTCCCTGACCTAACCCGCATCCTCAAGCTCGGCATCAACAAACTCCAAGGCCTTGCCCACGTGATTGCCGACCTTCCGCCATCACACGGTTGTTCCTCCTCCCCCTCCCATGCTCTGGCCGATGATTGTTTATTAAGGTATTATATAGTTGTTTGTTTAAAGTGTTATTATATATATATGTATATATATATAGATTTGTTTGTGTATGCATAAAAGAATACATACAGGTTACGTATGTATATGTAAACGATAGTTACTTTATATATATAATATTATATGTAGGTTTCAACATGATTTGTTATATATATTTGAATGTGTTGTCTACACAGTTATATTGGTATATATATATGTTCAGTGTTTCTGGTTTATGCATATATAATTTGTAGTTGTATAAAATATTATGTTTAAGCACAGTAGGTTGATCTATTCATTTAAATGTTAATTTCGAGATAGATGTTTGAATTGATCATATATTGATATTTTCAAATGAACATACATCACATATGTTAGTTCGGTATATTTGATTTTTTTTTTAAGAAGCATGCTAGGGTATGGCTTTAAATATATGTATATATTTTGTCTATTTACAGTTGTGATATTTCAAAATTTTAGTTTGTAAATTTTGTTGCTGTATTGTTATATATTTGGTCTTAACAAAAGTACATAATGTATATTTAAACGAAATTCTATTTACAGTGTATATTGTAGTCTATGAATGTTACTTATGTAGGTATATATTTATATACAGTTTATATAAAGTTGTTTATAGGTATATATTGACCTGCATACTTACTCTATTGAATATATTAATACTTTGATAGTTATAATAGCTATAATATTATAAACTCTGTTCATATGCATAGGTTTATGCTGGTTTATTTAAGTTTATAATGCTCATTTTATATTTATATATGTATGTTATGATCATTTCTGCACATATAGGTTACAGTATTTGTATAATATGTTTAAATTATACATATATATATATATTACATAAATCTGTGGGTTTGCATGTATATAATAGATATGTTAGATTTGTTTGTTATATGATAATATGTTAAATTATATAGATGTATATTGGTTAGTTTATATTTCAGTTGTATATATGTTGTTTTAATGTGGGTTTTATAATTTTTGATTTTAATATAATAATAATGTATATATGTTAATATTAGTATATGTGTTTTAATTTGAATAATAGAATTTGAAATACATACATGGATTCAATATAAATGTGTTTGAATTTAAAATATGATTATATATATATAGTTATAGTTATGTGTAAGTTCACTTGTACCAATTATATTCATCGATCCAATTCTGATTTGATTTCTCATCGATTCTATTTATCAGCTTTGATCGTCGAATTCGTTCCAATTTAGCTTTGTTTTGAAATTCGTGCTTGGATTTGTGACTCATCTCATTCCCGTTCATCTCTAGCCTCGAAAGGTGAGCAATCACTCACGATTAATGTTCTTATATTTATTAAATTTGATTTCAATTGAAACGACAATTGAAATATGCTGATGTTAGTTATTTACATTTGCTATATATATGCCATTATCTGTATCTGTTCACCTGTGACATCTGACACCATTATCTGTTATTTATATTGCTATATATATGTCATTATCTGTATCTGTTCACCTATGACATCTGACACCATTATCTGTTATTTATCACTGGTGATATATTCCTGTTACTATTGTTATTATTATTATCATATCTGTTATCACTCTGCAAGTTCCCTGTTAATATAGAACTCACTATGGGTTGAGATAATACATACCCGAACGATCTGTAGAATAGGAGAAAATCGTTATGGGTTGAAATGATAAACCCAAGCGATTTTCATTGAATTGAATTTGGGATTACGGGTTGAAAAGATATATATACCTGTATATATTTAAATTGCGGATTGAAATAATAAATATCTGTATCATTTGACCATAGGGTAGAAAATTATATATAGACACCGTTGGTCTATATATATAAATATAAAAAAAATGACTTCTATGGTTTTGAAAAGAAATGTATAGTTTTAAATAAATATTGATTTTAAAGATTTATTAAAGTTGATTTAATAAAATTGATATATAATATGTTTAAGTATTTATTTAAATTTATATTTTCAAATATAGAGTTGAAATGATTAAGGTTGAAAAGATAGATTTGAAATTGATTTGAAATTGTATTTAATTAAGAATTATATTTAATTAAATCTATCTGAACTTATGGAATTTGGGTTTTTTAAAGGATATGATTTTATAACTTGATTTTGGTTTAAGATGATTTCAAATGAATATTTCAAGTTAAATAAATTGAAGGAAATATTTAGAGATTTGAAATTTGGGCTTTTATTTAAATGATATTGAATTTATTTAGTGAATATTTTTTTTTTTTTTTGAGATCATGGGGAACCTTAAGATCATGGTATTCATTGATCCTCACTTAAGTAAACCCCACGCCGTGTGTCTACCCCGCTTTTATTTAGTCGTCGCACACGGATGCATAACGTTGAAACTCCCACTGATGGTTTGGCGCTGGGATTCGAACCTGCCCGGACACAGTCCTTCGGTTCCCATCTCCCAGCTCCCAAACCAACCGAGCTACGAACGGCGGATATTGCAAAACTAAATAAGAGTAAAGTGAATTTGATATATATATATATATATATATATATGAAATTATCGAATTTAGTTTTTAAATGTTGAATCTTTAAAGCTTTGAAATATATTGAAATTAGAATGGCTTATTTTATGGTTCAAATATGTATTTGAAATCGATAATTTGAAATGGTTTATTGAGAAACTGAATCGAATTGAAATTGATGATTTGAGATTGATTTAAATTTGAATTTTGGAATTCGAGAGAATTTTGAATCGATTTGTGAAATTTAGGGAAACTATTTTATTATATAACGTAATTTTAAATTATATTTAAACTATTTATATATTTTAACTTAACAAATTATTTTTAATATAAACCATTTTATTTTATAAATTATTTTAAATATACTAATTAATTTAATATAAATTGTTTTAACTTATTACTATTTTATATAAAATATTTTATTTTATAAACAATTTTTAATTTATATACTATTATTAATATCTAAACTGTTTGAAGGAAAGTATTATGAATTCCAAAGGTTATGATTTCAAACTATAGTTTCAAAGTGTTATGAATTTCAAGGTTTTGATTTCCATGGTATTTTGATTTTAAAAGACTTACGGTTTCGAAAGCGATATAACTTTGGAAAGTGATATGATTTTGGAAATGGATTTATTTGAAGTGAAAATGATATCGTATGGATATGGTTTTGAAATGGCAATGATATTTCGGTTTTGAAATATAAATTATTTTGAAAGTTTATTAAATGACCAATCGATGTAATAATTACGTAGTTATTGAAGAGTCCGGGATCGGTTAGGGACATACTCTCTGTCCAAACCGAAAACCACTTTAATAACTATTATACGCGGAGTGTGATCCAGAATGAAGTGGTTGGAATGATGACGTTGCTGGATTTGAAGAAAGAGAACGATAATGGATGACCTTGACACTTGTGTCAAATTAGAAATGACTTAAACAGGAGCCGTGCCGGGCCAGTGAGGTTAGCTACCTCTAGCGGACACACTTCTTCGTAAACTACTCATTACTTGTTTTTGATTGGTGCGCACCCTTGAATTGGGAGTGTTGTTTCGCGGTGTTGCGATCGTTGTGGCGATGCGTTCTCACCAGTCCGGATCAGGCAAACGGAAGTTTCACTACCTTGGGTATTGCCTCATGTGCCTTGTCATACTCGTATCCCTATGCGCGACCACTACGATTTGTTTCGTGTTATACCTATGGAGTACTCCCTGATAGCCCACTAGTTTACGGTGGAGTTTACAGTGCTGTATAGACTATGACGCTTATATAAAATGTGTTAAGGGGGGTAATGGTAACGCCTTAACGCTATTTTGATACTTTATATTACTGATAGGCATTACCTACTTAGCGTACACTACTACATAGTAGATAGTTCAACGGATCCTTAGAGGATGGTTATCCCAAACATCCTTTTACTTGTATTTCAGTCGTTATTTCACTTGAGTTGGATTTATTGATATAAGAATGTTAATCCTGACTCGAGTGTTTTGTGTTTTCTTTACGCTCGGGTCAGACTGAGTGTACCAGTATTCGAGACTCGCCTTTGGAGTTGGAGCTTCGCTTGGAGATCCAGCTATCTATCCAGCTTTCAGATTTTCAGTTGATTCCAGTGATGTATTCTGATCTTGTATTTGACTATTGTATTCGAGACTTCTGTTGTATCTTGTTTAACTCTGTTATATATATATATATAGTAGCTTCATGAAATACTATTCTTTTGTTTCCGCTGCATTATTGTTATATTACTCTGTGTCTGTGATCCTGTGATTACTTATTTACTGTAATGCTGAGTTTTGCCAAATTTTATTTACAATCCATTGTTTTGAATTATTCAAGTCCGGCATGTGTGGATTTATTGTCGATTTGAATGGTCCAAAATACTGGGTCGTTACAGTTGGTATCAGAGCTTTGGCTCTAGGCCAAACTTAGCATATATAGTAAATTTAGTTATGGAATCACTTTCGTTCAAGCTTGAATTTCTTCTTTTTACTCGGTCTCCTTTGAATTTTGGAACGTTCCCCTCGGTTCCAAAATCCATAAATCCATTCTTGTCTCTTCCAATTCGTATTCTTTTGACTCTGGAGTATCCCATAACTCCACTTCGAATGATCTCTATAATAAATTGGTGGTCTCGCCAATATATAAATAATTTGTAAAAGAGTGAAACTCCTGTACAACCAGCATTGATTCATCGAAGATTTATGTATCCTCGGTTTACGATGCTGTTATCTTTTGCTATACCCGGATTCTATCTCTGGCGATCGAATGTCGATTTGTCGTAGAATTCTCCATCGAATTTATTCTTGGAATCACGGTTGACCCGGTTAAGGTTACCCGCGATTTATATAAGTTTGTCCATCTTCTGTTTGAAAACTCAATTATCTTATCTCCCTATCGGGTCTACCTTTTAGTTGAATTCTTTTAGTTAGAGTTTCTCTAATCTAAATCTCTATCTTTGTTTTGAAATCCATTCGAGGATATCCGAGTGAGGGAGTGTATTTGTAATTAATATAAAATATTTTATGTTTATAGTGTGTTGTTTGAGTTGTTGATGTTGGTTTGGATTTTCGATCGATTCGTTTGATCAACGCCATCGATAGGATTTCCAAAACACTTGAACAGAGCAAACTGACACAATATTGATTTCAAATTTGGTAAAAGAAATAATTTTATATGATTATATTATAAATATATAAGTAAAATTTTCTGGAATAAAAAAAAAGAGGTTAATTAATTGGTTGTTTGAAATGATAATATTTGATTATCATTTATTGCTCTAAATGAATTTATAAACATGGTATAAATTGATTTGGAATTTAAATAAATTTAAATCAGGAATTTGAGAATTTAATTTCCGATGATTCCAAACTCTGGTTTTAAAATTTTAAATGTATATTATATAAAGTATTTTCGAATATAAATGATTTTCAAAGAATTTTAATGTTTAAATCAGTACTCTTCTCTTTGTCGTTGGAAAATAATTTCGGGGATGGCGGCCGCATCATCGACATTCATTTTCGAGTTTCGAAGTGAAGAGACCATTCAGTAGCTTTGCTACACTTTGTTTGGAAATTTAATTTGATTTGAATTTCTGTGGTATGACCTGATTTATTATATATATAAAGATTAAATTTTGATCTGATATATACTATATATATTTATCTCAAAATGTTTGAAGTAAATCGGAGATTTAAATTCTTAAGTTTATGATTTAAAGATGATTTCAATTATAAACTGAAGTCAAAAAAGTTGGATAAATATTTAAACTTGAAATAATTGAATTTGAAAATTTTATTTGTATAGTACTAAATTGCATTTCAATATAACTTACCTAAATTATTCAGAAGTTAAAATGTAATTGGATAATATACAATATAAAATGATTTTATAAATAAAATTTGAGTGTTTATAATAAATGTTATACACTTAGATTTTAATTAAATAAAAAAATGCTAATAAAGATGATAGAATAATAAGTTAATTGAATGAGATGAATATAATAAATTTTGTTCTGAAAGAATTAACAAATTGAAATTAGATCAACTTATGGAAATACCTTAAATTTAAACCAATTATTGAATATAAATTAATTTAAATTGAAATTTATATGGTTTAAATTAATTTATATGGTTTAAATATATGTAATAAGATATATTAAGTGGAATAAACTTAATAATAATTTGGAATAAAAGAATTAAATTTGTTGAATAAAATATGAGTACAATAAATGATTATACAAATTGATGATTTAGAAATTGTTAATTGAGGATGACTAGATAATAAGATAATGAATTTAGAAATAGATAGATTGATTTAACTTAAGTGAACTCAAAGGGATTTAACCAAATTGTTAAATATTAATTAATTTAAATTGAAATTTATATGGTTTAAATTAATTGTTTTACTTGTATTCCAATCGATTTTCTTTCTGGTTGTTTCTATTCTCCTGCCTCCTTCCTTTTCGGGGACGAAAAGTTTTGAGTGGGGGAGAGTGTAACGACCCGTAAATTTTAGCTGTTTTAATAACGTAATTAGTTGAAATTTTGTGAAATTTTAAACGATAAAATTTTGAAATAAAAATTTGATATTTGGAATGCGTCTAATTAATCATAGCAACTGGTAAATTTTGATCAGATAATTTGGAAGTTTATTTTCTAGTGTAATTTTATTTCAATTTATATCAGTTAAAATTGATGATAATAAAATGTTTTCCAAACCTGAATATTTTTACATAGAAAAATTCTAATCCATCTTCTGACTAAGATGTCATTTTTCGTTTTTCCAAATTCGGACTTCTTTAGCTCCGTCGATCTTATTTTTCTGCGTTTTTACTGCATTTTCCGCTAGTAGAAAATTCGAATTTTTATAATTCAATCATACCACTGATATCTATATACCTTTTTGATCGTCTCGTCGTGCTGATCTCCACGGTATATTCGCTTTTGCATTTTGAAGTTCGGTTCAGAGCGGAATCCGTGAAACGAATGACCGTAACGGTATTCAAATCTTTACCTTTTGGCTTTCTGTGACCATTTAAATTCACCGGATGATTCCAATGGTCACTGCATTCAATATTTTAGAAATTATCAATTGTGACCCTTCTGTTCATAGCATTTCAATATTTCCAATATATTCTGCTTGTTGCTTTTGAGAAAAGAGAACGTGCATTGTCTCTTCATCTTTCTCAGTTGTCTACTTCTTTTGACAAAGCCTGTACATCTTTTACCTGATCCATATCTTGACCTTACTTTTCTCTTTTCTTTTGGCCATCAAGAAGAAAAAAAAGAGAAACATTCTATTCTCTCCACTTTACCCAACACGGCAGCAATCATAGCCGAGCTTCCACCACTTCACCGCTCCTTCCCCTCGGCGTGAAAACCTCCCACTCGCTCCACATTGTTCCCTTCCACCCTGACAGCACAATACCAATTGTGATATATTCATCACGTCCTTGACTCTCGTGCTCACCGATCTTGCCGCACAACTCGTCCTCCTTCCTCGAGTTCGACCCATCTCTGCCTAGACCAAGCTTCCACCTCGCGAACAGCCGACCACCCTACCACCACCCAGACCCCTTGCCGAGACTCCACCAACAGCCTAAAGCAACCCGCCGAGCCAAGGCCTTTTCCTCTTCAACCCAGCATCCGCAACCACCTACCACTTTCCGCCTTCTCTACTGCCGACTTCACCTCCCTCCTCCACCCTCATTGCCATGGCTCATGACCACTAGCCAAGTTCTTTCCCTCCGACCACCGTCATTCCCTGACTACTCCTCTGCCATCTCAAGTCTTCACCACCAGACAGCCTATCTCCTCCCTGACCTAACCCGCATCCTCAAGCTCGGCATCAACAAACTCCAAGGCCTTGCCCACGTGATTGCCGACCTTCCACCATCACACGGTTGTTCCTCCTCCCCCTCCCACGCTCTGGCCGATGATTGTTTATTAAGGTATTATATAGTTGTTTGTTTTAAGTGTTATTATATATATATATATAGATTTGTTTGTGTATGCATAAAAGAATACATACAGGTTACGTATGTATATGTAAACGATAGTTACTTTATATATATAATATTATATGTAGGTTTCAACATGATTTGTTATATATATTTGAATGTGTTGTCTACACAGTTATATTGGTATATATATATGTTCAGTGTTTCTGGTTTATGCATATATAATTTGTAGTTGTATAAAATATTATGTTTAAGCACAGTAGGTTGATCTATTCATTTAAATGTTAATTTCGAGATAGATGTTTGAATTGATCATATATTGATATTTTCAAATGAACATACATCACATATGTTAGTTCGGTATATTTGATTTTTTTTAAGAAGCATGCTAGGGTATGGCTTTAAATATATGTATATATTTTGTCTATTTACAGTTGTGATATTTCAAAATTTTAGTTTGTAAATTTTGTTGCTGTATTGTTATATATTTGGTCTTAACAAAAGTACATAATGTATATTTAAACGAAATTCTATTTACAGTGTATATTGTAGTCTATGAATGTTACTTATGTAGGTATATATTTATATACAGTTTATATAAAGTTGTTTATAGGTATATATTGACCTGCATACTTACTCTATTGAATATATTAATACTTTGATAGTTATAATAGCTATAATATTATAAACTCTGTTCATATGCATAGGTTTATGCTGGTTTATTTAAGTTTTAATGCTCATTTTATATTTATATATGTATGCTATGATCGTTTCTGCACATATAGGTTACAGTATTTGTATAATATGTTTAAATTATATATATATATATATATTACATAAATCTGTGGGTTTGCATGTATATAATAGATATGTTAGATTTGTTTGTTATATGATAATATGTTAAATTATATAGATGTATATTGGTTAGTTTATATTTCCGTTGTATATATGTTGTTTTAATGTGGGTTTTATAATTTTTGATTTTAATATAATAATAATGTATATATGTTAATATTAGTATATGTGTTTTAATTTGAATAATAGAATTTGAAATACATACATGGATTCAATATAAATGTGTTTGAATTTAAAATATGATTATATATATATATATAGTTATAGTTATATGTAAGTTCACTTGTACCAATTATATTCATCGATCCAGTTTTGATTTGATTTCTCATCGATTCTATTTATCAGCTTTGATCGTCGAATTCATTTCAATTTAGCTTTGTTTTGAAATTCATGCTTGGATTCGTGACTCTTCTCATTTCCGTTCATCTCTAGCCTCGAAAGGTGAGCAATCACTCACGATTAATGTTCTTATATTTATTAAATTTGATTTCAATTGAAACGACAATTGAAATATGCTGATGTTAGTTATTTACATTTGCTATATATATGCCATTATCTGTATCTGTTCACCTATGACATCTGACACCATTATCTGTTATTTATGTTGCTATATATATGTCATTATCTGTATCTGTTCACCTGTGACATCTAACACCATTATCTGTTATTTATCACTGATGATATATGCCTGTTACTGTTGTTATTATTATTATCATATCTGTTATCACTCTGCAAGTTCCCTGTTAATATAGAACTCACTATGGGTTGAAATGATACATACCCGAACGATCTGTAGAATATGAGAAAATCGTTATGGGTTGAAATGATAAACCCAAGCGATTTTCATTGAATTGAATTTGGGATTACGGGTTGAAAATATATATACCCATATATATTTAAATTGCGGATTGAAATGATAAATATCCATATCATTTGACCATAGGGTAGAAAATTATATACAGACAACGTTGGTCTATATATATAAATATATAAAAAAATGACTTCTATGGTTTTGAAAAGAAATGTATAGTTTTAAATAAATATTGATTTTAAAGATTTATTAAAGTTGATTTAATAAAATTGATATATAATATGTTTAAGTATTTATTTAAATTTATATTTTCAAATATAGAGTTGAAATGATTAAGGTTGAAAAGATAGATTTGAAATTGATTTGAAATTGTATTTAATTAAGAATTATATTTAATTAAATCTATCTGAACTTATGGAATTTGGGGTTTTTAAAGGATATGATTTTATAACTTGATTTTGGTTTAAGATGATTTCAAATGAATATTTCAAGTTAAATAAATTGAAGGAAATATTTAGAGATTTGAAATTTGGGCTTTTATTTAAATGATATTGAATTTATTTAGTGAATATTGCAAAACTAAATAAGAGTAAAGTGAATTATATATATATATATATATATGAAATTATCGAATTTAGTTTTGAAATGTTGAATCTTTAAAGCTTTGAAATATATTGAAATTGGAATGGCTTATTTTATGGTTCAAATATGTATTTGAAATCGATAATTTGAAATGGTTTATTGAGAAACTGAATCGAATTGAAATTGATGATTTGAGATTGATTTAAATTTGAATTTTGGAATTCGATAGAATTTTGAATCGATTTGTGAAATTTAGGGAAACTATTTTATTATATAACGTAATTGTAAATTATATTTAAACTATTTATATATTTTAACTTAACAAATTATTTTTAATATAAACCATTTTATTTTATAAATTATTTTAAATATACTAATTATTTTAATATAAATTGTTTTAACTTATTACTATTTTATATAAAATATTTTATTTTATAAACTATTTTTAATTTATATACTAATATTAATATCTAAACTGTTTGAAGGAAAGTATTATGAATTCCAAAGGTTATGATTTCAATCTATAGTTTCAAAGTGTTATGAATTTCAAGGTTTTGATTTCCAAGGTGTTTTGATTTTAAAAGACTTATGATCTCGAAAGCGATATAACTTTGGAAAGTGATATGATTTTGGAAATGGATTTATTTGAAGTGAAAATGATATCGTATGGATATGGTTTTGAAATGGCAATGATATTTCGGTTTTGAAATATAAATTATTTTGAAAGTTTATTAAATGACCAATCGATGTAATAATTACGTAGTTATTAAAGAGTCCGGGATCGGTTTGGGACATACTCTCTCTCTAAACCGAAAACCACTTTAATAATTATTATACGCGGAGTGTGATCCAGAATGAAGTGGTTGGAATGATGACGTTGCTGGATTTGAAGAAAGAGAACGATAATGGATGACCTTGACACTTGTGTCAAATTAGAAATGACTTAAACAGGAGCCGTGCCGGGCCAGTGAGGTTAGCTACCTCTAGCGGACACACTTCTTCGTAAACTACTCATTACTTGTTTTTGATTGGTGCGCACCCTTGATTTGGGAGCGTTGTTTCGCGGTGTTGCGATCGTTGCGGCGATGCGTTCTCATTAGTCTGGATCATGCAAACGGTAGTTTTACTACCTTGGGTATTTCCTCATGTGCCTTGTCATACTCATATCCCTATGCGCGACCACTATGATTTGTTTCATGTTATACCTATGGAGTACTCCCTGATAGCCCACTAGTTTACGGTGGAGTTTATAGTGCTGTATAGACTATGACGCTTATATAAAATGTGTTAAGGGGGTAATGGTAACGCCTTAACGCTATTTTGATACTTTATATTACTGATAGGCATTACCTACTTAGCATACACTACTACATAGTAGATAGTTCAACGGATCCTTAGAGGATGGTTATCCCAAACATCCTTTGAGTTACTTGTATTTCATTCGTTATTTCACTTGAGTTGGATTTATTGATATAAGAATGTTAATCCTGACTCGAGTGTTTTGTGTTTTCTTTACGCTCGGGTCAGACTGAGTGTACCAGTATTCGAGACTCACCTTTGGAGTTGGAGCTTCGCTTGGAGATCCAGCTATCTATCCAGCTTTCAGATTTTCAGTTGATTCCAATGATGTATTCTGATCTTGTATTTGACTATTGTATTCGAGACTTCTGTTGTATCTTGTTTAACTCTGTTATATATATATAGTAGCTTCATGAACTACTATTCTTTTGTTTCCGCTGCATTATTGTTATATTACTCTGTGTCTGTGGTTCTGTGATTACTTATTTACTGTAAATGCTGAGTTTTGCCAAATTTTATTTACAATCCATTGTTTTGAATTATTCAAGTCCGGCATGTGTGGATTTATTGTCGATTTGAATGGTCCAAAATACTGGGTCGTTACAGATGAGAAATTAGTTTTTGAATTTTGGTTTATAATTATTTGTAATTTAATTAATAGGTGAAAATGTGCCCGGGAATCGAATTTTCTATTTTCAATG
Organism: Allium fistulosum; assembly: GCA_030737815.1. NCBI lineage: Eukaryota > Viridiplantae > Streptophyta > Magnoliopsida > Asparagales > Amaryllidaceae > Allium > Allium fistulosum. The sequence goes on from CM060904.1 coordinate 479,813,238, forward strand.
GTTTAACAAATGGAAGTTGTTCGAAGTTGTTGCAACATTTTTTATTCTCTTGTGCACCTATATACACATGCAGATACATGTCACATACACACATATACATACATATAGCATATATACATTTATATATATATACACACACACACACACACATATATATAACAAAATACCTAAGATATTTTCACTTTTCTTACTCCTTAAGCTTCCTAAAAAAGCAAACTAACACTCAAACCTCACACCACTCTTACACACACATGGGTACACATGGAAGCTCTGTGGGTGACATGAAATATGATGGGAAGGGAGGGGAGTGGGTTGGCACATGGTGTAGGAGATGTGATGGAAGATGTTTTCCAAGTTTTTCTCCTATAAATACACCTCCATATCCTCTCATTTCCTCACACTTTCTACTTCTTCATCTCCTCCATTCTATGCTATTTTAATGGCTTCTTCCTTAGGAAAATCATGAAGAAGAATTTCTCCAAATAGAAGTAAAATTATATACATATACGAAAGGGATCAAAACTCCTCAAAACCAAGTGCAATCACCTCCTTTCCCCTCCTATAGCTCATGGCCACACTCTGTCCCCATCAAAGCCAAGAGCATCCGCCCATCTAAGCCAAGGCCGAGCCCTTTAGGAAGAATGGAAGCATGTTCGGGGCTTCGGAGTGAAGAAAAATAGAAGGAAGCGTTGCGGGATTTCCGCCGGTTCGATTTTAGAAAGCTACGGGAAAACTTTGGTGGAGTGGATATAAATCGCGAGTACAATAATTTAGTTTTAATTATTTAACACTTAAATGATGATGTATGTTTAATTAATCAATTAATAAGTTTGGTTGGAAATTGGTTGATAACTTGGTAGATTGAATGGATGATTATATGGTTAGTTATATGGTTGATAAATCGGTTGAGATAAATTATGTGAAATCATAAAAAGAATTGGTTAAGTGATTAAACATGGTTAATTAATGGAAAATGAATTCATATAATACTGTGTATAGAATTTATAGCCTCTTAATGGTTTTGAAATATTAAAAGGGTTGAAAATGCATATTATAATAATATAATATTATGAAATAATTTAAAAGTGAATATGAGATTTAATATGGAAAATATAAATTGAAATGGTTTAAAATAGTTGATAAATGTTTTATGAACATTAAAACTCAATTTGGAAATGTTTTGACAAGACATATGTGATTTCGGGCTGTAAAAGTTACTTCCATTTGTAGAATGAAATCGAAGTAGAAATTCTTTGGAATAAGAATTTTACGAACTCTTATAATCATAGTTTTCATGATTTCATTTAGTAGATTTTGAAAAAGGAGCAAATCAAGTTTTCAAAATAATCGTGCTTTAGCGGTTCGAAAACCATAGCGATAAATTCTTTATAATGGATATATTTAGTTCCTTAAAAATATGGAATAAATTATATAAATATATTAAATTTTTTTAAAAAGGATTTGACTTATAAAAATGGATTTATAAATGATAGAAAAGTTGTTCTGATCAAATAAGCCTTAAAGCACTTTTCACAGCACTTTTTGTAGCGGTTTTTAATAACTTTTGAAATATAGATTTAAACTTAATTATTCTTTCCCAAATCTTTTATAAATGTTTTCAAATAAATAAATAAGTGTTTTAAAGATGATTTGGAGGTTTCATAATTATTTTAAAAGAGTTTAAATAAATGATTAGTAGAAAAGCTTTTATAAATAAGTGATTTAATCTTGGCTCTAAAAGCCGATGAGTAAACTGGATTTTTCTATTCGTGAGATCCGAATGTAACATGCTTAAACTAAGGAGCCTTGGCTTAGCTGGCCTCTTTCCTGGATGAGGAATGGATAAGGTCGAAATGTCGGAAACGAGACAAGTATAAAAGATTCAAATTTACAAATTTAATTTCATATAACTTAGATCCCGAGTAGGGAACCCGTACCATTCGTGTGAATTTAAAAGGTGATTTCACCGTTATTCGACGGATAGTAAAGGTTGAATACAAAAATTAAAATTGAGTAAAATTGATATAATTTCTATAGGTTTTTTTACTCAATTATAACTGGTTTTGAATTTACCATCTTAAGATAACATGGTTTCAACTCAATAAGAGCTATATTTGAAAATAAGAAATCTTTGTTAAGATTTAAATAAAAAATTTGGAAATGTTTTCCTAAGTAAAAGGTAAAGTTATTTGGAATTTATTCCAAGATCAAAAGGATTTAATTAATCAGAGAATTTGATAAATGAGGCTTAATGATTCCATATACTCTTGAGAAGATAAATGGAATAGTTGAAAAGAATATATCTCTGAAAGCTAATTGAATGAATGGAAAGATTAATTAATTGGATGATGTTTGATAATCACCTATATACTTGACATTTTTTATCGATGATTGGTTTAGAGAAACTGAAGTCGGATTTGGGTGATTCCTATTCGAAAACCACTTCGAACCAATGTAAACCTTTCGGAAGTGAAGACATGTTGAAGACAATGATTTTGAAGATGGAGATCTTCATGATGTAGGGATGCTTGCCACTAGCCCACGATTTCATATTATATATATAATATATCATGGCAATAATGCTCTATTACGAAACTCTTCGATGCAAGGACTACTCGTTTCTAATCCTAGGGGTGATTCCCGATAGGATGTAACAGGACAGTACCTTCGGTTTGTCCTGTTTCTGGATAACTTGTATGGATGAGTGTCTGACATTGTATTTCTAAAACCACGTACGTTGATCTCTGCAAACGTACATCTGTTTGGTGGTGTCGGAGGTAAATTTCTTGTACTTAACACCATTCTTTGAGATGTACGAGTCTCAGAGGGTGTACATTTGTGGAAATCAATAGTGTGTTTTTAGAAATGACAACGTGGCATTCAAAGTGGAACCTGTTATGAGAAAGGCAAAGTGTGGCTTTGTGGAAAGTATGAGCGTAGCCTCTCAAGCCTCATATCCCGGTAATGATACGGGTAATTATGTGGTCTGTAAGACATATATTTCGGGCTATCAGTTATTGCGGATATGGAAAGGAAAGGGCATTTGTTGCCTAGAGGCCAGTACTATCTGGACCTTTGATAATTTATAGTATAGTGTTGTATGAGTCCTTGTACGAAAAGCCACCGGATATGTAGTAGTGTAGCAATATGAGATGTACAATGGTGTTTGGTCCCCGCACAAAAAGCCATCGGGTACTATGGTTGCTATACGTGGAAAATCTACAAAGGAAGGAAAGTGCCACTAATTCCCTCTCATGTTGGAAATCCAATTCCAATACGAGCTTTATGGTTTTGGTTGTATTCCCAAAATAGTTGTAATGACTTGCAAACATTCAGCTACCCTTTGCTGGAATTTAATAATTATAACAATTTCGGCTATGTTTATATATATTTAATTGGAAAGGATTTTCAAAGCAATGCCATTGAAAATAATATCAAATGGTTTAAGTATTAAGTGTTTTGGTTATCATAAGGTCAAAACCCGTCCGTGTTTATGTGCGGCCTGGTCTTATGAGATACTCCTCTTTCTCAAAAAGGGTTTTGTTCGACAATGAAGTCGATTTATGGCACCATCATATATATTTATAAATCATGACTCACGCTGGTTTATCAAGCCTAATCGAGGTATTTTTAATACTCGGGTTAGGTCCAAGTAGTTTCAGGTTTAGATGAGAACACTTGAAGTTTCCAAAGGAGAGCTGGAGATCTTCAACGGCTTATGGACGTATTCTATTTTCCGCTATATTTTTTTGTTGTTTTCAACATTTGTATGGACAGAGGATTTATAACTATCCAGGCTAAATCTAGTTTAGATTCTGATATTATATTCAAAATTTTCCGCTATAAAAATTTTTGTGGTTAATAATATATGATTATTCCATTCGTGTGAGATTTTATTCTGTCTTTATTTTCTTTTTCCCCTAACAATCAGTTTTTCCGGTACTTGGTTGCTCGACATGAAATACAGTAAATGAATTAGTGTCGATTTTCGAGGGTCGAAAATCTCGTTCGTTATATTTGGTATCCGAGCTTAGGTTAAGCGAACCCCTAGGCTTTGGGGTAAAACTCATTAGAGATAGGGTTAGTAACACCCTAGAATGAGTTTGAGAGTATTATATATATGAGCGCGTATTTGTTATTGAATATAAAAATGTTTTGTGATGATTAATCTATTGGGTGGTTTATGAATTTTGGTTGGTGTATAAAGAGCTCCATGTAATCAATAGGGATTCCTAAATACTTAAACAAGGCAAATCGACACACTGTTTTTAAAAGGATTATATTTTATATACAAAAAGAATATAGATATTTGGGTTATTTGGGAAATTTATAAGGTGTATTCCCTTTGAAAAGATAAATGAATAAGGTCTAAATCTGTTGGTGATGATCAGAATAATTTTCTAAGTACCGATCAAATGTTGGTTTCGGCGAATGGTGTCGTACACTTAGTAAATTATTCTCCTTATCATTAGAGGATCAAGGCAAGTTCGAATTCGAACAAGTTTGAATCAAGTTATTTGGATAAAAAGATTTTTAAGTCAAGAAACAAATGCTATAAAACTTCTGATGATATTTTGGTATATCACTTAGGGGCAAGATGGATTTTTTATTTATTTTGAGGGATGAGTATTGGATGACTCCAAAGCAAGCATGAAGAGCACGTGCAGCATGAGAAGCAGAAAAAAAATTAAGGCTAGGAGCTTATGCTGGCATCTACCGCTTTAGGTATTTAAAAGAAGTGCATTATGCAGTCATGTGTGAGGATTGGATAATTAAGAAACAGAAGAAAGAAAAACCTGTTTGGGATGATATATGTTGTTTTAAGTGTAAAGAGCTAGGACATTTTCTACATGAGTGCCCTAGAACAAAGAAGAAACCTAAAATCCCGACAGGAAAAGAAAAGAGTTGTTACCGCTGCAAAGAATTAGGACATATAGTTAAAGATTGCCCTTTAAGGAAAGGAGAAAATCCGGCAAAGGTACATATCATTCAGACGGCACCCCCTATAGTTGCTACTTTAATTAGTAGGAGTACATGATTTTCCAGTTCATGTACATGGTTTTGCAGTTCATAGGGACATTTCTAGATGTACTGTCCAAAGAAAAAGATAGGACCGTTTGACTTACATGCCAAGGATAAAGCACTGTCTACCTCAGAAAGTTTCTAAGAATAGTGTGTATAGAAATCTTAGTATCTACATAATGATTTTGTAATCTCTAGATTATCCTTTAAATCTGTGATAAAGGCTAAGGTTAGCAGTGGGTGTATAAATATGATGTTAATTAATGAATCCCCTTTTGGATTATTCCCTCTGTACATTTCTTCTATCTTATATCTAATCAATTTAATAAGATATTTAGAAATAAAAATTTAAAGGAATGTTATAAAGAAATATCTTTATAAAAAGTATTTAAATCAAGAAATGCATTGAAGAATATATTTTATAAAAGTATATTTTATAAAATAAAGAGTTAGTTGTAAAAATAAAAGGATTTTTGTAAAAGATGGATTTGAAATATATGTTTAATAAAAAGGGATTTTGAGAATTCATCCTAATGTTCTGAAAGGGTTAAAATGTTAAAGGGAAAGTTATAAAATAATTTTGGAAATTAAAATGGGATTTATTAACAAAGAAATTTCAAAAGAAGTTTGAAATAAAATTATAATAGTATTATTCCAATTAAAGGATAATTGATTTCTTTTGAAAAGGAGATAGAAATATATTGGGGCAAATATTTTGAAATGATTATCAAAGTGTTAGAATAAAAGATGAAAGTTTTATAGAACATTTTCATAAAGTTTTTTGAATATTAATAAGTATGTATGTTGTAAGTAGATCATTTCACCGCACGATTCTGATCTAAGATTTGAGTGTGGAATTTTGAGGTGTTTATACCACTCTAAAAAAAGATTTATTGCTCGATTCTTGAAGACGAACATTGATGAGGGGTTGTGGTTGGATACTTGAGTTTTCTATCATAGTTTAGAGCTATGCAAGAAAAACTAAAATTCTGGTCGGAGTACGCACCAGAGGATCGAGGGATCAATACTAGTTCTGAAATAAAGTTCTAGATTCGAATAGTAGATCGAATCAGATATTGCGTACAGATGATCTATATATATCGTACAGGTGTAAGTTTAAAAATAAATATTTTGGGCAAACACCTTTGGATTTTGCGTTGTAATTTTGAGGACGGAATTCTTTAAGGGGGGAGTATGTAACGTCCCGTAAATTGATCACTTTGATAAATTATATTTATTTTTAAAATATACAAATATAAGCTTTTTTTAACATAAATTATGATTTTTTGAAGAACAAATAAGATTGGTAAACTTATTTGGAATAATTATTTACAAAAATATATACTTTGAAAAAAACATCGATAAAATAACAGAAAATCATTTTATCGATAAACACCTCTATAATCAACAGAAGTTGCACACATGACTAGATACATAAACTTATTTATCCATATATCTAATAATATGAAATAAAATTATTTATTTTATTTTTAGGAAATAAAATGTATTTATGACATCATCAATGATGTCATCATATTTAATTATTAATTTATGAATTTAAATTGAAATTTAATGATTTAATAATTATTATAATTATTCAAAAAATTGTTTTAAAATGATAATAATTCATTTTAATTAGTTATATAGTGATAATAAATTATTTATACTAGTTTTATAAAATATATACTTGATTTGAAAATATAAATGAAAATTGATGTCGCTTTATCGATATAATAGCACTGTGATGACCGCCCATGACCCCTGCACTAAACATAGAAATAGTGCGCTGTAAAGTGTGCCAGGCAGCCATGGACGACCGTCAGAGGTAAATTAAAACAGCAGAATCTATCGTATTACTCACAGCGCATGGATAAAATACAATAGAGAATATATATAGCGAAGCTTCACAAAATAGAATCTCATTAATTAAGCTTCATAATAGTTGAATACAAACATCTGAATAGTCAATACATCAAGCGTCACTACATATCACTCAGAGAATTATACAAGCAGCGGAACATCCAGTACATATAGTAAGAAAATAATATGCAAGCCTCCAGCTCATCTTCGTCATCAGCATCGTTGGAGACTAAGAACAGCATCTGTCACCTGCTACCTAGTATGCCCATCCCAAAATGGATGAACAGCCCAAGGTAATAAGAGTTGAACATAAAACCTTGAGTCAGACAACAGTCTTAGTGAGCGGTAAATTAACTAACAACATACCAAAAGAGCATAAAGGTAAAAGGAATAGGAATCCAACCCTCCCACTCCACCTCTTTCTACAGTGATAGCCCCCAGACACACTAAGCAGAAATAAACATAGCAAAGCAGACATTTTAAAGTAAAGCAATTATCACTCGAGTCAAGGTCGATGTTTTCCAAGCACAAACCCCCAAGGCCTAAACCAAGATCAGATAAGCACCCAAAAAATATCGCTCTTGAGACCGAATGACGATACAACCAAACATCCATGACTCTGGCTATCACTGTTATCATTGCTTCGATACCACCATTAATTGAATGACCGGCACATTCTTTCAGCCGTCCGTCAAGGGCCAATGGTAACCCCGGTTCTAGACAGAACTCCTCACGTCGTCGCAGCCCGTGCCTAGGACTATCGAATCTGCCCAGAGTACTCGACCACCAACTGTAGTCTTTTGGGACTATCAAATCTGCCCAGCGTACTCTTGCTTTGAGCCTGCTAGAACCTTCAACAACGATGAAATCTCAGCCTTCTAGTCATCCTCCTCGACCACTATTCTCATACTAGCTCAAGCGCCTCTCGAGCCAACCATTATCCTCAAACTCGAACCCTTTCATCGAGTCATCAACATGCTTGGAATGATCCCGTCTGGATTAAACCAAGGCTATCTCACATCATGCCTCGCTTCATCTCATCATAGCAAAGCCTCATCTCAACATCATCATCAAATCTATCCATATGAGCTTCATCATCCGCCACATATGCCACGAGCAGCTTTTCCAATCCAAGAGCCTTTCCCTTAGCTTTTGAATCATCTTCGAGCATCTTGTCTAAATCCAACAACTACTCAACTAGTTTATAACAATCAATCAAATCAATCATTAATCCAAGTAATCAAGCATTCAAACATGATCTAATAAACAATTATACTAAAAATGGCAATTCTGTAAATAAAGAGTCCAAATCTAACAAACATGAAACATGAGCAATATCTCTACAACTTGATGAATGAACTTTCATAGATTAACATGTAGTAAAATGGATGTCAAATCATCATGAACAATGGATCTATACTTAAGTTTACGAAAATGCATGGAAATCACTATTTTAACACCAAATCAAGCCATCAATCTGATATACTCCTTTGGATCCGTGTGAGAGATAATCACCACTCACCGAATCACCTAAACACCTCAAAAGCAACACACTTCAGATCTGGACAGCGAAGGATCTAACTCGATTCTCCAAAATTCCGCTTCAAACGATGAAATCTTTCTTCGATGGATGCAGATCTTCAATCTAAGCTCTTGGATCTTCGATTTGGATGGAAGGAAGCACAAAATCAAAGTGGAGAAAAGAAGTGAAGAAGTGTAGAACTCGAGCTCTCAAAATGGCAGCACTTCGTAGCTTCAAAATCTGGATCCTAAAAAGTGAGGCGAGGACGTGTATTTATAGGCTGAATCCTTAGGTCGTCCGCTCCTTAAGTCGTCCACGACTTATGAAAACCCACGACCTATGACTCATAAAAACTTACGACCTAAAACCCCACGACTTAAGACCTACGACTTAACACTCACGAGCCTATGCGCATCCATGACCTAACGGTTCAACAACCTAAGCTATAACACACGTGCGCGACTTATGACCTAACAGAGATGCGACTTAACGACTCAACAGATCTTCCGACCTACGACTTATCGACTTAACAAAATGAGTCCTCACGTGACTTAACAGCTCACAACCTAACACCTTTAGGTCGTCTAACGACCTAACTAAACATGCCATAGCAACTCAACGACTTAACTCCTCAACTCGTCCACGACTTAACTACACACACAGGGTCTTACGACCTAAACTTCAACGACTTATCCGATATTCCTTAAGTCGTTAACCCCGCTTAACCCCCTAGGTCGTTAACTCCCCTAAGCCGCTAACTCTTAAGTCGCCGCTTCCCTTAAGTCGCCAATTCCTTAAGTCGGTCAATTCCTTAAGTCGCCAACTACTACCACCTACTTCCTTAGGTCGCCAACTCCCTTAAGTCACTCCACGACCTATCCTTCTTCACGACCTAAGTCCCAACACGACCTAACTACCACACGACTTAAGCTTCGAACGACTTAACAATACTATCAATCTAATGACAACAGTTTTACAATGTTTCGATCCGTAAAAATACGGGTCGTTACAAGCACCTTTTATAAACAATCGTTTAATATGGATTTTTATGGTTTTATAATTCAAATGAGATCGTTTAGATTAATTAATAATGATGATAAATTAGTTTTCAATTTTTTTTACAATTATATGTAATTTAATTAATAAGTGAAAATGTGACCGAGAATCGGTTTTCCGATTTTCAACGTTAACAAACGGAAGCCATTCGAAGTTGTTGCAACGTTGTTTATTCTCTTGTGCACCTACATACACATGCACATACATGTCACATGCACACATATACAACATATAACATATATACATTTATATATACACACACACACACACACATATATATATATATATAACAAAATATCTAAGATATTTTCACTTTCCTTACTACTTAAGCTTCCTAAAAAAGCAAATTAACACTCAAACCTCACAACACTCTTACACACACATGGGTACACATGGGAGGGGTGTGGGTGATGGGAAAAATGATGGGAAGGGGGTGGAGTGGGTTGGCACATGGTGTAGGAGATGTGATGGAAGATATTTTTCAAGTTTTTTCCTATAAATACACCTCCATACTCTCTCATTTCCTCATACTTTCTACTTCTTCTTCTCCTCCATTCCAAGCTATTTTAATGGTTTGTTCCTTAGGAAAATTATGAAGAAAAATATTTCCAAATAGAAATAAGATTATATACATATACATAAGAGATCAAAACTCCTCAAAACCATGTGCAATCACCTCCTTTCTCCTCATATAGCTCACGGCCACACTCCATCCCCATCAAAGTCGAGAGCATCCACACTTCTAGGCCAAGGCTGAGTCCATTTGGAAGAATGGAAGCGAGTTCGGGAGCTAGGAAGAAAAGGAGAAGGAAGCGTTTTCGAATTTCTATAGGTTCGATTTTAGAAAGATACGGGAAAAGTTTGGTGTAGTGGATATAAATCGTGAGTACACTAATTTAGTTTTAATTATTTAAAACTTAAATGATGATGTATGTTTAATTAATAATTTAATATGTTTGTGTGACGACCCGCATTTCGGGAGGGTTAAATTGACAATAATCCACACATGTCCAACTCAAACAATCCGAAACACGGATAATCAATGGGGTTAATTAAGAAGAATAAGAAAAGAAGAAAACAAACACAAAATCTCGCAGTGAATGACAAAATATAATAATCAAATAAATAGTTCATGAAGCTATTTATACTATACATTTGATTAAAATTTTACAACATCTATCAGAGTTATATATACAAAGAACAATAGAATAATGCAGAGGAACAAACAATATGGTGAAATAATACTAGTAATAATAATATACCAATCTTTGTCTTTGTTCTCTAGAAAATAATCTTCGATGCGCTAAAAACTCAGGTATGACCCGAGCATAAAGTAAAACAATACACTCAATTTAGGACTAAAATATCCTTATGTGAGTCAAATCAATATCACATATAACAGGAGTGTAATAGCATCAGAGACGTTTACAGGGTTTTACATCTCCTATCCAGTGTATAATGTGCGTGTAATAACTCAAGAGATGTTACGGGATTTTCCATCCCTTAAGGATCCGTCAAAATATTTATATATAGTAGAATACGCTATATATATAATGTCTAATCAGTAAAATAAATATTTTTCTTAGCGTTAAGGCTTTACATTAATCCCCCTTAACACGTTTTTAAGCATTATCGTACAGTTTGCATATAACGCCCCAGTAGCACGTCGGGGAGAGGGATGCGCCGTGATACAACAACACTAAACCAAACTCGTAGTGGTCTCGTATAAGGATAAAAGTATGACAAGGCACGTGAGGCAATGCCCAAGGTAGGATACTACCAGTTCGGGTCGTAGGGCTGGTGGCAACGCATCGTAACCACGATCGCCCACCGTGTCCATCCATCCCATATCGAGTCAAAGGGAGGTTATCCCAAATCAAGGTGCACCAATCGAAACCAACATCAAAAGTAATATTATGGACCAAATCCAAGAAGAAAATCAAAGAATGGATGTCCGCTAGGGGTAGCTAGCCCATTTGGCCCTGTCAAGTTGTCCTGTTTTAGTCATTTCAAATTGGCACAAGTGCCAGTGTATATCCATCATCATTCTCTTTCTTCAAATTCAACAAACATACACCAAATCCAATCCCTTCGTTCTGGAGTCTCCTTCGCGTTCACAGTTGTTAAAGTGGTTCCAATATTGACAGAGAGTATGCTAATAAAAGGCCCGGTCTCTTTAACAACCAAACGTCATTTTACACACCGGTTGGTTCTTTTACATTTCGAAAAAAGATTCATATTTGATATCAAAATATCATATTCGCTTCAAAATAGCATTTCATTTCGAAATATCATATTCACTTTGAAATCAATTTCATTTCCCAAAATTGTTTCGAATTTTGACTTAGGTTATAACTTCATTTTTAACCAGTTCGCGTTTAAATCCACGATTTAAATATAAACATTCCAACCTTGCACAGTTTGAATTTTTAGAAAATAGTTTGAATAGTTTTAAATAGTTTAAAAGTTAAAATAGTTAAAATAGTTTAGATATTAAAATAGATTTTATATTAAGTGATTTGAAAATTTAAATAATATGGAAATTTAAAAAGATGAATTTTAAAATAGTTTATAGGAAAATAGTTTATGGTGAAAATAATTTCAAATTCAAAACTATTTCTTCCCATTTCTAATAAATACGGATTCATGTCCCAAATTTAAATCAAACCGATTCAATTTCAAATCTTCCAATTCAGATCATCTTAAATCTCAAATCAATTCAAATCGACTGAATTTCCTTTTCAATTTAAATCAATTCCAATTTCAATTCAAATTAATTCAATTCTAATTAATTCCAATATCAATTCGAATCGACGATTCGATTCAATGGTTTAAATTTCAATTCAATTCTTATTTCTAAACCATTTCAATTTATATCAATTTCGAGTTCGGTTTCAAAATACCGATTTAAATCACTTAAATCAAATTAAACTTCAATATTCAATTTAAGGTTCAATTCTTTTTAAATAATTCATTTCCGAGCTCAAATTGAAATATCCATTTAAATTACTTTTACTTGGCAATATTTCAAAGTTCGAATAAAACTGCAAATCATTTAAAACAAATTAATTTCCATCATCCAAATGATTTCTCAATTATAACCTCAAAATTTCAAATTCGTTTCTTCAAACAATTCCTGTTAACAAATTTCAATTTCAACATTTCGAGCTCGAGTTCGAAAATAATTCAATTTCCATAAATTTGATTTTTATTTCTTTAAATCAAAATCATTTAAATAATTTCAAACCAAAATTTTTAAAATCATTTAATTTAACCAATTTGGTGTCCATATATAATTTTCTATCCTATGGCCAAGTGGTTATTTCGATTTAATTTCAGGGATGGCTATATATCATTTCAATCCAAATCAAAGTGTCATAGGTATATATCATTACAACCTATTTCTTAATTTATTCGAATATAATTCAGATAACAGTTTATATGATTTCAATAATATACAGGGTGATAACAGGAATATATAAAAATAAATAAACATCCAAATCATCTAAAATATCAACCAATAGCATCCATCACAATCAAAATTCCAAAATAGTCAATATATCACAACAGTTGACCAGTTATTAATAATCGGGAATTTAACCAGCAGTTTAATTCCAATTTAAATTTACCTGTCAATTTTAATTTATCAGTCAATTCATATGTCAATTTAAATGTCAATTAAATTACCAAACAACAGTCAATAAAATTAAATTACTTCATGATGTCAATTTAACGAACAAAAAAAATATTTTAGTACTTCGTGAGCATTTAAAACACTCAGCTTTATTTGAAACTAAAATTTTTTCAGCTTCAAATAAATTCCACTCCATTTCCATGGCGTAGACGACATCGATACGAATCCAACGCAAAAGACGGCACTCAAATCTGACCTCGTACGAACAATATACAAATAAATTAGCATAACGATAATAATTAACAAAAGTAATAATAAAAAGAATAAAACAAAACCTATCTCGTTCTTTAATCCCGCTCGTTGCTACCAGGACCGAACCCATCACGCGACTCAATGTCGTCGACGCTCCACAACCCCAGACCACTGGAGTTCGATTCGGACCTGGCCATCGCGATCGCTTCAGCCTCCTTCACCATTGCCAGAACCCACATCGCCTCTACCACCACCGTTCCCACAAACGAGACCCAAAACCGCCATGACTTCAAACTCTGATTCTGGCAACGAGTCGAATCGCCTCGATCCAACCGCATACAACGTAGATCTCGTCGAGATCTACGTTTTTCCTTTTGGAAGCACTCGATTTCGTTGAGCGGATTGAGAGAAATCGAAGAAGAGAAGAACAAGAATTTTCAGCCATTAAACGATTAAGAGGAAGCGGCCGCGTGATTTTCTTTTAGGGTTTCGTTCGTGAGAAATGAAATGATACGGCCTTATATATAAATTTCTGAAACTATCACACATAAATTTTCCGAACTCCAAACGAAGCATGCCGCCTGACGTTCTATATGCTATACCCCAATTTCGAACATAATGGAACATATATCGGGAGCTAATTCCATCGTATTCAGAGGATACCTTTTCAAAATCAAATTATTTTAATTAAATTCCTTTAATGAATTTCTACGCATTTCAAGCTCGCATGGCCAAACGATAAGTCTGATCGCTACGAAACTTGAAATCCTATAAGAACTCACTATTACGGATCCGATGAAACTAGTTTCATCAAAATCCAAGACAGTGCCCAAAAAGACTATTTTTACTTGTTAATTAAACCAAGTAATTTCCCAAAATAAATTTATTCACTTTAAATCTAATTTTAGAAGTTAACAATTTTCATTCTTGTTTAATTAAAATTTAAATCAACTTCCGACATCATTTTCATTCATGTTAAATTCGGGATTCAATTATTTAAATAATTTCCAATATTAAATTTAAACAATTTAATTATCCAATAAATCGTATATTTGAAATATAAGTTATTTAACTTATAAAATTTACTTTTAAAATGAATTCAAATAATAAAACAACCACTTCCATTTTTTAGTAATTCAACATTTATTATTCAATTCCAGCTATTTATTATAAACACATTCAGTACATGGAATTTCATTTCAATAATTGTTATTGTCTAAATCTTCGAAATTGGTTATTTTAAAATTTTATTCAAGTTCATATTCAATAAACTACATTAATAAATTATAAAAAATTTATTTCTAAACATTTTGTCCAGTAATTATATTAAATTTAATAATTTCAAATGGTTAAAATTTCGGGTCATTATAGTTTGGTTGGAATTGGTCGATAACTTGGTTGATTAAATGGATGATTATATGGTTGGTTATATGTTTGATAACTTGGTTGAGGTAATTATGAGAAATCATAATAAGAAATGGTTAAGTGATTGAACATGGTTAATTATTGGAAAATGAATCCATATAAAAATGTGTATGGAATTTATTTAGCCTCTTAATGGTTTTGAAATATAAAAAGGGTTGAAAATGAATAATATAATAATATAATATTATAAAATAGTTTAAAAGTGAATATGAGATTTAATATGGAAAATTTTAGTTGAAATGGTTTTAAATGTTTTATAAATGTTTTATTAAAATTAAAACTCAATTTGGAAAAGTTTTGACAAGATATGGAATGGTTGTCAAAATAAACGCGTCGCGTAACGGCAGTTCATGATTTCACACCGTAAAAGTTTAAATCCATTTATAGAATGGAATCAAAGTTGGAATTCTTTGGAATAAGAATTTTCCGAACTCTTATAATCACGGTTTTAAACAAATGAAAAAGATTGAGATTTCATTCAGTAGATTTTGAAATGATAGAAAAGTTGTTTTGATCAAACAAGCCGTAAAAGCACTTTCCCTAGCACTTTTTGCAATGGTTTTTAATAACTTTTGAAATATAGATTTAAACTTAATTATTCTTTCCCGAATCTTTTATAAATGTCTTCAAATAAATAAATAAGTGTTTTAAAAATGATTTGGCGGTTTCATAATTATTTTGAAAGAGTTTAAATAAATGATTAGAAGAAAAACTGTTATAAATAAGTGATTTAGTCTTGGCTTTAAAAGCCAATGAGTAAACTGGATTTTTCTATCCGTGAGATCCGGATGTGAGGTGCTTAAACTAAGGAGGTGTTCAGGAGCAACCAGTGCCATGGCTCACCTGGCCTCTTTCCTGGGCGAGGAATGGATAAGGTTGAAATGTCGGAAACGAGACAGGTATAAAAAAATTAAATTTACAAATTGAATTTCATACAAGTTGGATTGTATAGAAATAATTTTCTTATACTTGGTATTAAATTCAAAGGAGGGAATCTGTACCATCCATGTGAATTTAAAAGGCGATTTCACCATTATTCGACGGATAGTAAAGGTTGAATCTGGAAATTAACATTGAGCAAAATTAATATAATTTCTATAGATTCTTTTTTACTCAATATTAACTGGTATTGAATTTTCCATCTTAAGATAACATGGTTTCAACTCAACTAAGAGTTATGATTTGAAAATAAGAAATCTTTATTAAGATTTAAATAAAAAAATTGAAAATGTTTTCCAAGGTAAAAGGTAAAATGATATAGAAATTATTCCAAGATTAAAAGGGTTTAATTAAACGAGGCTTAATGATTGGATATGCTCTTGAGAAGATAAATGGAATAGTTGAAAAGAATATATCTTTGAAAGATAATTGAATGAATGGAAATATTAATTAATTGGATGATGTTTGATAATCACCTATATACTTGACATCTCTTTATCGATGATTAGTTCGGAGAAACCGGAGTTGGATTTGGGTGATTCCTATCCGAAAACCACTTCGAGCCAATGTAGACATTTGGAAGTGAAGATATGTTGAAGATAATGATTTTGAATATGGAGATCGTTATGATGAAGGGCTGCTTGCCGCTAGCCCCGCGATTTCATATTATATATATATATGGTGGCAATAGTGCTCTTTTATGAAAATCTTCGATTCAAGGACTACTCGCTACTATTCCTAGGGGTGATTCCCAATAGGATGTAATAGGAGAGTACCTTCGGTTTGTCATGTTCCTTGACAACTTGTATGGATGAGTGGCATTGCATTTCTAAAACCATGTACATTGATCTCTATAAACGTACATCTATTTGGTGGTGTTAGAGGTAACTCTCTTATACTTAACACCCTTCTCTAAGACATACGAGCTCAGAGGTTATACATTTGTGGAAATCAGCAGTATGTTGTTAGAAATGGCAATATGGCATTCCATGTAGAACTTGTTATGAGAAAGGAAAAGCATGGCTTTGTGAAAAGTGAAGTGTGGCTTTGTGGAAAGTATGGGCATAGCCTCTCAAGCCTCACATCCTGGTAATGATACGGGTAATTATGTGGTCTACACGACATATATTTCATGCTATCGGTTATCGTGGATGTGGAAAGAAAAGGTCATATGTTGCCTAGAGGCTAGTAGTAGCCCTTGATATTCTATGGTTATAGTGGTGCATGAGTCCTTGTACGAAAAGCCATCAGATACGTAGAAGTGTAGCAATACGAGATGTACAGTGGTGTAAGAGTCCTTGTATGAAAAGCCACCAGGTACTATGATTGCTATACATGGAAAGTTCACAAAGGAAGGAAAAGGCCACTAGTTCCCTATCATGTTGGAAATACAATTCCAATACGAGCTTTACGGTTTTGGTTGTATTCCCAAAATAGCTGTAATGCCTTGCAAACATTCAGCTACCCCTTGTTGGAATTTAATAATGGTAAATTTCAGCTATGTTTATATTTATTTACATGGAAAAGATTTTCAAAGCAATGTCATTAAAAATAATATCAAATGGTATAAGTATTAAGTATTTTTGTTATCATAGGGTAACATCCGTGTTTATGTGCGGTGTGGTCTTATGAGATACTCTTCTTTTTCTAAAAGGGTTTTGTTCAACAACAAAGTCGATCTATGGCACCATCATAAATATTTATAAATCGTGAATCATGCTGGTTTATCAAGCCTGATCTAGGTATTTTTAATACTTGGGTCAGATCCAAGTAGTTTTAGGTTTAGCTAAGAACGCTTGGAGTTTCCAAAGGAGAGCTGGAGATCTTCATCAACATATGAACGTATTCTATTTTCCGCTATACTTGTTTTGTTGTTTTCAGCATTTATAAGGACAAAGGATTTATAACTGTCCAGGTAGGTTAGACTTTGATATTATATTCATATTTTTCCGCTGTGAAAGATTTTATGGTTAACAATATATGATTATTCCACTCGTGTGAGATTCTATTTTGTCTTTATTTTCTTTTTCCCCTAATAATCGGTTTTTTCTCCACTTGGATGCTCGGCAAAGAATATAGTGAATGTATTAGTATCAATTTTCGAGGGTCGAAAATCTCGTTCGTTACATTGAATGTGGATGATGTTGGAATTTTGACAAAAACCAAATTACACAAGTCCTAATGTGAAATAGTTTTGACGAAGAGAATTGGTGTAAATAATCATCACAACCAGGTACTGCGTATAATAAGTAAAACTGGATTTTACCAAAAAGATGTGTAAGCACGAAATTCAGCTAATATTTCACAACACTAGTTAAGGTGACGTATGAACGTTAATATTCGAATTGTTTATTATCAATCGCTGACCGAATTTACACTTTTGCATCGCACAACTATAACGATGAATTCTTCGAAAAACCATATGATTTAATTGATTTATAAAATACTGTAAATTAATTAAAGTAATTAATATTTAAGAAATATTAATTATTATTTAATTCAATTGATGTTTGGGAGTTACTTGTAATTATATGAATGCACTTATAAAAGTTATATTTGTACACATCAATATACGATATTGGTGTAATTTTAAATGAGTTTAAATAAGAGATAATTGAATGAATGAATTTATGGAAATTTTATGCCATTTGATGGCATGTACTTTCAACGATGCCATGTGAAAGGAGAGGAGTAGGGAGAGTGAGATAATTAAGGAAATTGATTAGGGGAGTTTTAAATAAAGAATGAGAAATGTTTCATTCTTTCAATTAAAGCAAATCCACTAATTCATTTTCTACCGACATTCCATCTTTTTTGTTCATTTTTTCTTTTCACTCCTCCTAACCTTCCATGGAAAAAATGAAGATTTCCAAAGAATTTCAACTCCAAATCAAGCACAAACATAAAAATCAATGATACATAAGTGTTTCATCCATCTCTTGCAATGGATGAGTGTAACGATCCGCCTTTTAGACCCTCGGAAGTCGACACTAATACATCCACGGTATTCACGTGCCAGAAAGACAGGTGGATAGGGGAAAGAAGAAGAAAGAAGAGAAGAAGAAACTAAACAACACAGAATCTCACATCGCAATGAATAATCTATAATATAACAATAATCTTTACAAAAGAAAACTATTATATACATACATCTATCAGAGTACTAGCCTATCATCTACCTGGACAGTTATAACACCTATCCTTACAGTTTCCGATAAATACAACAAACCATGCAGCAGAATATAAAGAAATACGTAAATACATCTTGGCCTCCAGCTCGTCTCCTGAGCTCCAATACATCCAAAGCTAATCTGGAAAATAAGCTCGGTCTGATCCGATTGGAGAATGAATTTCCAACAATGGCAAGGTAAGGACTACCTTCCAAAAATATATAAACCTCTATATAAAATGTACAGTGAAATCGAAAACCTTTCGGCCTCGGCATGACAAAATCAGCCTACCCCTTACTGGATAGTACCGAATATGATCAGCTTCTGGTTGTAATCAACTACCAAAGATGGGACCCACATCATACATAAAGATATCGACACTAGATCTTGGGATGATCATGTCGTAATGGGAGCGACCCACATAGCCTTATGGTCTACCCTGTTTTTGCCATTCTTGGGGTGTGAAGCTTTGAGAGGCCACGATTACCTTTTCCTCATACCAGATCATCTAGGAATGCTAACACTGCTCTCCAGGTAGAAATGCAATTCTAGCATTCATCCATACAAGTTGTTCGGGATCGAACAAACATTCAACATTTTACTATCTTCCATTTTGGAATCATCCCCAAGAAGAATAGTATAGCTCCATAGCATACTTCATAACGATCCATCACGAATGTAATTAGGTTGGAGTGGTTTCAGATAAATCATACTTATCTAAAACCTGTGTCTCCAAACTTAGCGGTAATTTCTGGCTAACTCAATTTTGGTTCTTTGGAAGAATGCAACAAGTATTCGAGTCCTCACCGGGTAACTTGAATATACACAACATACTTCTTGAGTTAAAAACAAGTCCAAATTTGATAGTCGGTTATTTAACTATAATACACAATCAAATGATAATCCAGAGATTTAATTTTCCTATAGCAACCACTAAGCCTCACAATAAATTTTCATTTATTTAAATCTCTTTTCAAAATATTTATCAAAATATTCATATACTTATCACATTGGAATAAGTATATTCACAAAACATGAAAGATTTCTCATTTCAAAATAAAATTAAAAGGATCAAAAAAATGTTATTTAAATTAGAGATAAGGATAACCCCAAACACTATTTCTTCGGCGTTAAGCATGGAACAATTGTCCACACCACCATAATTAAGAAGGTCGGTTAAGGGAAACCTCGTCTCAACTTCTTTTATAAATTCCTTCAATAAATCCTTTTAATAAATCATTTTCATTTATGAAATTTCCTTTACTTAAATTCCAAATCCATTTATAAAACTCTTTTACAAATATCCAAAATCATTTCTATAACTCTTTTTACAAATATCCAAAGTCATTTATAAACCCTTCTCCTATAAATCTCCAAAATCATTTATAAAACTCTTTTATAAATCTCAATTTATAATTCCCTTTTCTTAAAAATATCATTTACAAATCATTTGTAAATCTCCTTTAAATAAACCTTTTATAAAATATTATTCACAAAATATCATTTGTAAATACCTTTATCAAAATAATTAGACAACTTATAAAATCATTTAAAACACTTAGAATTAATGTCAATTTAAAAACCATAACTTTTACAAATTTGAAAGAAGACTTAGTGTCCACAATGGTACTAAATCAAGTTACCATTTTAATTAAATTTCTACTCCAAGTCACATAACGATTATTTACATAAACCAACATATATGTAAATAAAATTCATAACTAAATCAGTGAATAACATGTCAATACAAACCAACTGGCAGATACATGTCCAATTAACATAATAGCAGGATAGTGATTTGCCCTGCTAAATAGATGTCCAAACAATCTATTAAGTTCAATATAGTAGAACTAGGATTTATTCTACTAAGAGATGTACAATAATCTACTTAATTTAGGTATAGCATAATGAGGATTTATTCTGCTAACAAATGTCAAAGTTTAGTATAACCTATTTACATTTGTATGGTTACTTAATGGTATCGAAAATAGAATCCCCTGTGTTCAAAACTATCCTTTGTGAAAGAAAGTTGCCTTTAAACAAATTGATCTTTGGAAAACAAAGTAATTAAGAACTTAAACCTCATTTTAAATAATTAATTACAAGTTAAATCCTTTATTAAAAACATAATTAAATCTTAATTAAGTCTTAACTTAACTTACTTCCTTTAATAAATAATTTTTTATAAATTAAACCCTTAATTAATTAATATTTACAATAATTAAACACTTACTTAATAATTAATTAATAATTAACCATATACTTAATTAATAATTAATCAAAAATAAGTCATATACTTAATTAATAATTAATTTAAAATTAATCTTAGTTAATTAGAGATTAATTAAAATTAATCTCACTTTTAAAGATAATTAATTAGTAATTAATCTCCACTTAATTATAATTAATAAACCATGCTTAATACTTAATTAATTATTAATTACCAAACTTAATAAATAAAATAATTAATTAATAAATCTTTAATTAACTTGTTAATCAGTATTATTTAAGTTTTATAAAACATTTCTAAAGTATTTTAAATATAAAAAACTTAATTTGTAAAAAGTGGACTTTCTAGCGAAACTACATCCATATATCAGTAGCGCCAATCGCTATATGGACCATAACTTGAAATACTTGTCTTGGCTTTACATTTTGAATCACGGAAGCTTACTAACTTTTTCAAACATAAAGTAAGAGTTTTGTAAAACTAAAACAAAGTTCAAAACTTGAAAAATATTTTGACTTTTGGTAACAACTAATCAAATTGTTTACACAAGGATTCCAAGTCGCCAAACCATGCAAAGGTGCTAACTTTCTTAGCATACTCTTGTCCATAACATATAAAATCATATCACAACCATAAATACATGTAACGATCTAAACTTTACAACCATAACAACAGTTTTAGACTTTATTTCAAGTCTAAGGTAAATTCATGTACAAACACATATATAATCACAACCAAACCACACACTAGCAAATAATCAAGCAACTACACATGCAAATACTAAGCATAAAGTAATGATATAATTTTTTTCAAAAAGATGTGAGTTTTACTCACCAAAATTATGAAAGAAAACCAAATCCTTTTTAAAAACCTTGAAATAAACTCTAGATCTTGCATTTATAAAACCAAAACTTGATTTTTGGACCAAGCAATCCAAAATGGGCTCGGCCAAGGCCTTATAGGGCTTGTCCTTGGTGGTCTTAGCTCGGTCATGATGGCTATGGGTGGATGTGGACTTGTTTAAGGAAGAGGAGGGTTTTAGAAGAAAAAAGGGGTGATTTTCTAAGTGTTTTAAGCAATAAAGGAAGGAATAAAAGAATTGATTTTTAAATCTTGGAAAATATATGAAGAGGCCATTAAAGGGTTTTTGAACTTGAGGAAGAAAGAGAAAAGTTTGAAAAGAGAATAAAATAAAATTAAGAAGGAGAAAGAATTTGGGAATTCCTTTTATATAAATTGGAATAACCTAATTACAAAAAAGCCATTAAAGTACCTACACTAAGAAGCTTCCACATCACCCATCCACATCCTCCCTCTCTCTTCTACACTTTGTCCCAACGGTAAAACCCTTTATCCATGTAAAACCCTCGTCTTTGTATTTGGTGTAAAAAAATAATGACATTACATCTTATCTTATTAATTTTAAATTTAAAAACTTACAAATTGTCACATCTTCTTTACATAAGTACACACATATATTTACATTATTAACACACTTAATTAAGTATGTATTAATTTTATAAGTGTGTGTTTAAATATACTAAGATGTTTTACAAACTTATAAACAACTTTTAAACGATCAAAAATCAGGATTTTCGAAAAAGCTTTCCGGTCACATTTTCTATTTCTTTTTAACTAATTATTTTGTAAACCAAATTCAAAAAAGAAATTTTTATCATTAGTTATAAATTAAAAAAGGGTTATTAAATAAAACCATTAATTGAATATTTAAAATTAATTAAATATTCATAAATCAAAGTTATAAAATTCTGGATCGTTACATTCTTTCCCCTTTAAAAGAATTTCGTCCCCGAAATTTTCACCATGTATATACCCAACATTATTCATTAGTCTGCATGATGTTCATAGATTATCCATCTGAAAAATCTGATTTTACCTCCACTCGAATACATAACTTCACTTCCAAGCTAGTATTGCTCACCCGATTCACTAGTGCGGGCCCCGATCAGGCTTCTTAATTAGAAACCTCTATTCTTCTTGCATAGCAATATACTATGATAGAAAACTTTAGCTCCCTATGAAGAACCCTCATCTAGTGCTCGCCGTCAAAATCGACTGATAAATCCTTATCCGGAATGGTGTAAAACACCATAAGTCATGTACCCGAATCTTGGATCGAGAATTATATGAGAAAAGAAAAAGATCTACGTTCAACCTACGTACTCATCTAAAGGTTCTTATTTACCCCTTTACTTTCTTACCCTCCTACAAATATTTATGAAATCATTTCATAACAATTCCAACTTAGGTTCAAACATTTTTAAATGATACAGCTTATTTATGAAACCTTTCATAAAATCATCTAAATTTATTAACTTGGATAGCACCCTCCTATATCCTAAGAGTATATATATATATACAAAACATCTAATTTTTCATTCTATTTACTTTTAACTATTCAGATGTACGCACAAAATAATTTTGGGTCTTTAAAACTGAGTCGACCAAAACAACCTCTTTACCCATTTGATCTGGTAAGTAGCTAAGAAGAGTAGGATGCTGGTATCCAAACTCGGTCCTAGAGTCTACTTTTTCTTGGACACCTCTAAGGTAAAGGTGCTTCTTAGCCAGCCTAATAACATTAAATACTATTTAACCTCCAAGGTGTTAAAATCCAAAAGACACTGTTTAATAAAATCAAGTTTATTAAACCTTTTGATTTAGTTAATTCAATTTTAAAGCTTTATTTATTAACCATTTTAAATCAAGATACCTTTACATCCTGAAAACTTAGGAGCTAAATACTCAAGTTTTATTTCAAAAATCCTTTGAAATAATACAATATTTTTTATTCATAGAAAATATACATATAGCTCGAGTAATCCAAAAATAATACTAAGGAACTGGGTACTACCAAACAATATCTTTCATTCCCTTACCAAGAAGGGTAATACTCAAGAGAAGTATTTACCATCCGAACACATCTCTTTCCCATTTTAAGTTATTTTCGAGCCACTCGAACTTAAAATACTTCTTTTATTCCAAAACTCACTTTTTGAAACAATACTTTACATATTTTCAACAAAATATTTAGTACCAACTTGCTTTGGATTCGTTCGGATTTGAACTTGTTTCGATTGTACAATGATAAAGAGAATAATTTACTAAGTGCACTACAACATTCGCCTAAGCAAACATCCTATCGTCACTTAGAAGATTATTCAGATCGTCATAAAACAAATTAAAACTCGTTATCTGAACCAACCCAAAGAAAATACTTCTTACTCAAAATTTCCAGTCCTAGAAATTTATACTTAAATCAAAATACTTTCAAGTAATATTATTATTACTTTCCAAAACCTTGAAAACCATTTTTCAAAAGCACCGGGATTTAAGTACTTAAATTTTCTACTTAAATCTTTTTATTCTAAAGACCCATTCTTATAAATCCATTTTATAAAATCAATTCTTTTATAAAATCGTTCCTAATACTCTAACTTTCCTTTTAACGAACATCCTTTATTAAATCAAGTTTTAACCCAACATTAACACCGAACACCTTATAATCAAATTATGAGACTTAATTCACAAGGTGTTCGTTACAATGTTTCCTAATTTTCTATTTACCCAACCCGTGTTTTAAAAAGGGAAGCTACCTATAACACTCAACAGCAGTTAAACTCAAACTGAACAAGCACGACCAAACCAAATCCTAAATGGTAATAATAATATTATCATTTCCTATTCAACAAGCATCTCAAAAATACTATACTATTTTTGAAAATCATTTTTGTATATATAAAATATATTCCTAGGTAAAATTATTTCATTTACCAATTTTAATACAATACTATGTCGGTTGGTCTTATTCAAATGTTTAGAAACCCCTATCAATAATGTTGGCCAGACGCATCGACTAGAATTCATATACCATTTAGCCGATCAAACAACACAATATAAAATGGTTTTATATCACTAACAAATATGTGCTCTTATATATAATATGCTCAAACTCATAATAAGGCATTCCATTACCTTATCTTTTAATGAGTTTACCCCCACAAAAGCCAAGGTTCTCGCTTAACCTTCAACTCTGATACCAAATGTAAGGTTCCCTCTAAATGGGTGGTGCCTACACCTTGGTAACCTCAAATCTGATTTTACGGCCAGCCTCTCGATTATAAGAACCTAGAAAACCAACCCATGAATTTCAGGGACGTGCAGGGGTAAAAGTCTAAGCTTCAGCACATTTCATAAAGTGAGAACCCCAATCACGTTGCTGCAACTTTGCACCCAGATTTGATAGTTGGTTATTTAACTATAAAATACACAATCAAACAATGATCCAGAGATTTAATTTTCCCATAGCAACCACCAAGCCTCACAATAAGTTTTCATTTATTTAAATCTCCTTTTAGAATATTTACCAAAATAACCATATCCTTATCACACTGGAATAAGTATATTCACAAAACATTATGAAAGATTTTTCATTTCAAAATCATATTAAAAGGATCAAATTAATGTTATTTAAATTAGAGATAATTAATTATTTAATCTCATTTTTAAAGATAATTAATTAGTAATTAATCTCACTTAATTATGATTAATAAACCATGTTTAATACTTAATTAATTATTAATTACCAAACTCAATAAATAAAATAATTAATAAATAAATCTTTAATTAACTTCTTAATAACAATTATTTAAGTTTTATAAAACATTTCCAAAGTGGTTTAAATATAAAAACTTAATTTGCAAAAAGAGGACTATTTAGCAAAACTGCATCCATATGGACTATCGCTATATGGACCATAACTTGAAAAACTTGTCTTGGCTTTCCATTTTGAATCATGGAAGCTTACCAACTTTTTCAAACATAAAGTATGAGTTTTGTAAAACTAAAACAAAGTTTGAAACTTGAAAACTCTTTTGATTTTTAAAAACAACTAACCAAATTGTTTACACAAGTATTCCAAGTCGCAAAACCATACAAATGTGCTTACTTTCTTAGCATACTCTTACATACTCTTGTCCATAGCATATAAAATCATATCACAAACACATGTAAAGATCTAAACTTTACAACCATAACAACAGTTTTAGGCTTTATTTCAAGTCTAAGGCAAATTCATTTACAAACACATGTATAATCACAACCAAACCATAAAACTAACCGAAAATCAAGCAATTACACAAGCAAGTACTAAACATAAAGTAAAGATATAATTTTTCCAGAAAGATGTGAGTTTTACTCACCAAAATTATGAAAGCAACCCAAATCCTTTTTAAAACTTTGAAATAAACTTTAGATCTTGCATTTACAAAACCAAAACTTGATTTTTGGACCAAGTAACCAAAAATAGCCTCGGCCTAGGCCTTATAGGGCTCGGCCTTGGTGGTCTTGGCTCACCCATGATGGCTATGGGTGGATGTGGACTTGTTTAAGGAATAGGAGGGTTTTAGATGAAGAAAGGAGTGATTTTCTAAGTGTTTTAAGCAATAAAGAAAGGAAAGAAATGATTTTTAAATCTTGGAAAATATATGAAGAAGCCACTAAAGGGTTTTTGAACTTGAGGAAGAAAGAGCAAAGTTTGAAAAGAGAATAAAATAAAATTAAGAAGGAGAAAGAATTTTGGAATTCCTTTTATATAAATTGGAATAACCAAATTACCAAAAAACCCTTAAAGTACCTACCCTCCACCAAGAAGCTTCTACATCACCCATCCACCTCCTCCCTCTATCTTCTACACTTTACCCCCAAGGGTAAAACCCTTTATCCATTATGTAAAACCCTCCTCTTTGTACTTGATGTGAAAAGATAATGACATTACATCTTATCTTATTAATTTTAAATTTAAAAACTTACAAATTGCCACATCTTTATTACATAAGTACACACATATATTTACATCTTTAACTCACTTAATTACATACACATTAATTTTATAAGTGTGTGTTTAAATATACTAAGACTAAGATGTTTTACAACCTTTTACACAACTTTTAAATCATCAAAAATCGGGATTTTTGAAAAAGCTTTCCGTTCACATTTTCTAATTTCTTTTTAATTAATTATTTTTGTAAACCAAATTCAAAAATGAATTTTCTATCATTAGTTATAAATTAAAAGTGGGTTACTTAATTATTAAAACCATTAATTGAATATTTAAAATTAATTAAATATTCACAAATCAAAGCGATAAAATTCCGGGTCATTACAATGGAAGTTGATCTTGAAGATCGGGAGATAACTTCATTTAAGGTGTGATATCTTGGCAACATCCGTATGTAATTATCTAACTTAATTTATTTATATTACTTGTGTTAGATCCCATATGATTCATGTGTTGTTTTATGGTTCATCTTGTAACAAGTTATTCAAACCCCTATATCTATATCTCTATTGAAAGTATGTTAATTAAGTTGATTTTATTCAGATATATTTTTTCTCTTTATCTCATCCAAAATATGTTCAATATTACTGATATGAATTTGTCCTCCTTTTTCCTTTTAATTTGTTGACTTCTTTTGTGTTGTTTGAATTTGTATGTTCCAATCACGAATTTACATGTCTAACTTGTCCAATTCTTTTTTTTATGCATTGAAAGTTTGTAATTATGTATGCACACACACACACTACTTCACTATTATTATTTATAGATATTTTTAAATCAAAATTTTGGACAATAAAGGCATATGTAAATAGTAAATAAGTTCATTGCGATATAAATCACCTATATATGTTCCTATTAACTATTGTTGTAACAATCCAAAATTCTGGTCATTCGATTTTTAATGTTTAATTAATTTTAAATATTTGAAATAATTGGATTTCGGAATTTAATAACTTATAATTCAAATATAGGGAATAATTAAATATTTGAATTGACTTAATAATTTTATTCAATTCCTTTTAACTAATAATTAATATTGATGAATTCAAATTGTAAATTTATTTACAAATATAAACAGATCAAATAAATATCGATAATTAAATATAAAACGGTATATACATCTATGAAATAGTCATTCCGGGGTACTGTCTCAGTTTCGACAAAACCAGTTTCATTGGATCTGTAATAGAGAATTATATTATGCCCTCAAGTTTTGTAATGATTGGACGTATCGTCTGGTCATGCGAAATCGAAATGCATTGAAATTAATATCGGAAATTTAATTAATTGTTTTAACTAATGATATTTGAAATTTAGTTAAATCATTTTAATTAATGATGTTTAAATTTTATTAATCATTTTAAATAGTGATATTTGAAATTAATAATCATTTAAATTAATGATGTTTGAAATTAAATAATCTATTTGATTCATGAGATTTGAATTTAATTAATTCATTTTAATTAATGATATTGAACTTTAATAAATTGTTTTAATTAATGGTATTTAAAACTTACTTTTCATTTTAATTAATGATGTTTTGAGATGAATTATTCATTTAATTAATAATTATTAGGATTTAATAAATCTTTTAACATATAATATTCAAGTTAATTAATTGATTTAATAAAAGTGATTAAGTAAATTAACTAATATAATAAAAGTGGTTTAAAGTAATAAAGGTTTAAAAGTTAATTTAATGATAATATAAAAGTGTATGGAAATAATTACTATTTTATTAAAGATAATGGATTTGTTTATTGAAAAGAAAATCCGGATACCTGTCAAAGATCACATAAAAGTTTTGACAAGATAAGGAAAATTTTTGGGTAAGTTAAATAGGAATTGGAACTCGATTATTGGGATGTCAAGTTGGATAATCTTTTGGGCGTCGGTCTGATGTTGGTTTAGGCCTTGGAGGTCGAGCACTTGGAAAAATTATTCTCTTACCGTTTTACAATCAGGAACTAATTCTAAAAGTGTTTTACCAATATGAAAATATGGAAATCAAGCACAAGTTCACTTCGTTTTTTGAAAGAAAAAGTTTGATTCGTTTATCGAAATTAATTATTTCTATAAAAAGAATCACTTATATGGAAATGATTTATTTGTATAATTGCACTAAACATCGAAGAAGTAAACTCGTCGCTATTTCGAAAGTTAAGAATAATCGTAAGACATGACTTCGAGGTAACACTACCTTGACTTGTCCGGTATTATTGTTAACCCATAAATAGTACAAGTTTGAATTCAATGAGTGGTGATAAGTATACATGACTTAATTTCCATATACGATCGTTTTATTTCCTCGGTAGTTGGTATCTCAACTATCAGCTACTTCAGCTACTTTATTATCATCATTCTAAGATGTTTTATTGCTCCGTTAAGCGTTGCTATCCTTTATCGGAAAATAACTAAACCAAAAGCGCGAGATGGGGCCAGGCTATGTGGGGTTACTCCCATTAGAGTATTTTCACACCTTATCTAGTTTGGATTTGGTTGTGCATTTAGATGTGGAAATATTCGGATACTCGGATACTCGGTAAGGTCTGGCAGGGTCTGGCTTGGAGGTTTCCGAGAAGTGTCACGGAGTATATGAGCTTCTATGAAGTATATTACTAGAGGTATAGTTCAAGGGGGATGCACATTCCTAGTCATTTGTTGGAAATTTTCCTTTCCTTATTTGATTTGAAAACCCTGAATCCGTTTATCTTTAAATTGCCACGAGTAGAGCCAACTCCTCTTTACGACATTTAAGTATAGATTTAGTCCATTCTATCAAGTTGGACCATTACCTTATTCTGTCCATTCTATCAAGTTGGACGGTTACCTTATTCTATCCATTCTATCAAGTTTGGATTGTCATCTTATTTTGTCCTTTCAATCGAATTTGGACTGTTTCCATATTTTATCCATTATGTCCAGTTTGGATTTTACTAGGTTCATTTCCATTCTTTCAAGTCTGGTTTTGTGACGACCGCCCATGACCCCTGCACTGAATCTAGAGATAGTGCGCTGTAAAGTGTGCCAGGCGACCATGGACGATTGCCAGGGTAGATTAAAACAACAGAATCTATCGTATTACTCACAGCGCATGGACAAAATACAATAGAACATATGTATAGTGAAGCTTTACAGAACAAAATGACATCAAATAAAACTCCATAATAGTTGAATACAAGCATCCAAATAGCCAATACATCAAACCTCACTACATAACACTCAGAGAATACAAAACAGCGGAACATCCAGTACATATAATAAGAAGATAATATGCAACCCTCCAGCTCGTCTTCGATATCAGCATCGTGAGAAGAGAACATCACCTGTCACCTGCTACCTAGTCTGCCCGTCCCAAAAATGGACGAACAGCCCAAGGCAATAAGAATTAAAAACATAAAGCCTTGAGTCAGACAACAGTCTTAGTGAGCGGTAAATTAACTAACAACATACCAAAAGAGCATAAAGGAAAAGGAATAGGAATACAACCCTCCCACTCCAACCTCATTCTACAGTGATAGCCCCCAGACACACACTAAGCAGAAGCAACATAGCAGAGCATACAATTTAAAGTAAAGTAATAATCATTCGAGTCAAGGGCGATGTTTTCCAAGTACCAAGGACTAAATCAGATAAGCACCCAGAAAATACCGCTCTTGAGTCTGAATGACGATACAACCAAACATCCATGACTCTGGCTATCACTGTTATCATTGCTTCGATATCACCGTTAATTGAATGACCGGCACATTCTTTCAGCCGTCCGTCAAGGGCTAATGGAAACCCCGGTTCTAGACATAACTCCCGCACGTCGTCGCAGCCCGTGCCTAGGACTATCGAATCTGCCCAGAGTACTCGACCATCAACAGTTAGTCGTTGGGACTATCGAATCTGCCCAAACGTACTCTTGCTTAGAGCATGCTAGAACCTGCAACAACGATGCTATCCAAGCCTCCTAGTCATCCTCCTCGACGACTATTCTCATATCCATTCATTATCCTCAACTCGAATCATATCACCGAGTTATCAACATGCTTGGAATGATCCCGTCTGGATTAGACCAAGTCTTCATCACATGATTGCCTCGCTTCATCACATCCTCGCAAAGCCTCATCTCAACATCACATCATCGTATCTATGCATAAGAGCTTCATCATCCCGCTACATATGCCACGAGCAGCTTTCCCAATTCAAGAGCCTTTCCCTTATCTTTTGAATCATCTTGGTCTAAAGAAATCACCAATCATCTAATTCATAGCAAACAACCAAGTCAAACATTAATCCAAACAATCAAGCATTCAAATAAGATCTAAATAGACAATTATTACAATAATGGCAATTTCGTAAATAAAGTGTTGAAAGTCTAACAAGCATGAAATCATGAGAATTATTTCTACAATCTTGATGAATGAACTTGCATAGGTTAACACATAGTAAAATGGTTGTCAAATCATTATGAACAATGGATCTATATGGATCTACACTTAGGATGAAGAAAATGCATGAAAATCACTATTTTAACACCAAAACGAGCCAACAATCCGATATACTCCTTTGGATCCGTGTGAGAGATAATCACCACTCACCAAATCACCTAAACAACCTCAAATCAACACGCTTCAGATCTGGACAGCGAGGGATCAAGCTTGATCTATCACGAATCCGCTTCAAATGAAGAAATCTCTCTTAAAAAGATGAAGATTTTCAATCTATGCTCTTGAATCTTCAATTTGATCTTCAACTTGGATGGATGGAAGCACTAGATTAGAGTGGAGAAAAGAAGTGAAGAAGTGTAGAAGTCGAGCTTTAAAAATGGCAGCACTTCGTCGCTTCAAAATCCGGATCCCAAAAAGTGAGAACAACCCCCTCTATTTATAGCAGAAATCTTCCCTAGGTCGCTCGGAGTTAGGTCGTCCACGACCTACGACCTAAAACCAACCGACCTAAAGACTTGCCCAAACCTTACGACTTAACACATGGCCAAACCCAGCGACTTATCGCACGCGCGACCTAACAACTTACGCGCTTAGCGACCTAACAGAGCTCTCCATCCTACGACCTAACGAGGTTACGACCTAACACTTAACAAAACCCAGCGACCTAACAAAGCTCTCCATCCTACGACCTAACAAGGACATCTGCGACCTAACAACTCAGGCGCTTCAATGACTTAAAGGCTTACGACTTATAACCTCAGCGACCTAACACACCAACACAGCGCATCAGCGACCTAACACTCACGCGCCTTAACAACTCAGCGACTTACCAGTGTTACGACCTAACACTTAGACCCACGCGACCTAACACTTAAACTATCCTAGCGACCTACCAACCCATGCGACCTAACAACTTATGCGACCTAACTCCTTAGGTCGCCTAACGACCTAACTACGCTAACAAGCTATCCACTAGGTCGCAACATACTGGGTTGTTAACTCGCTAACCCTTAGGTCGCGAACTATTATAGGTCGCTCCCTGCTTATCCCCTAGCTTCCTTAGGTCGTTGCCCCTATAAGTCGTCTACGACTTAACTGTTATCAACTCCTAGGTCGCTCAACCAACCTAAACTGCCATACGACCTAACCACTTCATCCTTAGGTCGCTCCACCTTCCCAGGTCGCCAACTACGACCTAACTTCCTAAGGTCACGACTTATCACCTAGGTCGTTCACGACCTAGGACTTAGAAAAATCTGCCTAAAAATCTGAAATGACTTGAAAATGCTAAAATTCCAGATTTTGACGAACTTGTCGATCCGTAAAAATACGGGTCGTTACATTCTCTCCCCCTTAGGAATTTCGCCCCCGAAATTCCAAGCAATCATAGCAATCAAAAACTATTCTGTACGCCTACCATCCATAACAATCAACAAACCATGCATCCAATTCTAGCTTAGCGTACAGAATTCTAACACTAGAACAAGTTACAATATCGTGAGATGACACGACACCTTAGGGCCATACCTTGAAGAGTTCAGGATGAGCTGCGTTCATCCTCTCTTCCACCTCCCACGTACAGTCGTTATCATCGACACTCCATTGTATCTTGAGCAACTTAACTACCTTCCTCCTAAGCTGTTTCGTGTCGGTTTTCACAACACGAAGCGGCTTACGAGGTCTTCTATCGACTGGTTCAACTTCGAAATCTTCACAGCTATCAGCAGAAACCACTGTATTCGAGTCGTGCACATACTTCCGTAGATATGATATATGAAAAACATTGTGCACACTCGACATCTTCTCAAGTAACTCCAATCTATAGGCGAGCTTTCCAATTCGCTCGATGATCGGGAATGGTCCAACAAATCTCGGAGTCAACTTTCCTTTCTTCCCGAATCTAATAACATTCTTCAGTGGAGAAATCTTCACAAAAACCATATCTCCTATGTCAAATTCTAAATCCTTTCGACGCTTATCAGCATAACTCTTCTGACGGTCTTGGGCTGCCTTCATTCGTTGTCGAATGATCTCTATACAATCTGAAGTCTGCCGAATCATCTCTGGCCCAAGTATCAGCTTTTCTCCAGTTTCCAACCAACATGTCGGAGAGTTACACGGTCTTCCGTACAATGCCTCATACGGTGCCATACCAATACTTGACTGGTAACTGTTGTTGTACGCAAGCTCCACCAAATGAAGGTGATCTTCCCATGATCCTCCGAAGTCCAAAACACATGCTCTAAGAAGATCTTCCAAAACTCGGTTGACTCTCTCGGTCTGACCATCTGTTTGAGGGTGATAAGTTGTACTCAAACACAACTCGGTTCCCAAAACTTCCTGGAAGCTCTTCCAAAATCCACTAGTGAACAATGGGTCTCGATCGCTCACTATACTCTTCGGAATACCATGGAATCGAACTATCCACTTAACATACAACTCAGCCAACTTTGATGCAGTCCTAGTCGATCGAACAGGAATGAATCTTGCGCTCTTAGTCAGACGATCCACAATGACCCAAATCCCTTCATTTCCCGTTCTGGTTCTAGGTAATCCATCAATAAAGTCCATCGATATTTGCTCCCACTTCCATGTAGGAACTTCTAATGGCTGAAGCAATCCACTAGGCTTCTTCTGTTCGGCTTTTACCAACTGGCAGTTCATACATTTGGAAATAAAATTTCCAACATCCTTCTTCATGCCTTCCCAGTAGTAGGTTCTCTTCATATCCCGATACATCTTATTTCCACCTGGATGAATTGTCAGCTTCGAATGATGACTTTCCTTCAAAACTTCACTCCTCAATTCATCTATATCGGGAACAACTAGTCGTCCTTGCTTCCGAAGCCAACCCTCTCGATCGACCTCGAATCCTTTATCCTTTTCTGGATCCAATCCAGATTCCAATTCACGGATAATCTTGACAAGCTTATCGTCTCGCTTTTGGCTCTCGCCAATCCTTTCCACAAGAGAAGGTCTTATCGATAAGTTTGCCAACATCTCAGGTTCCAATTCACATCTAGGCCTGAAGTCAAATCCAGCTAAATACTCGAGACTCTTCCATTCTGAAAACATGGCTCCCAATCCTGCATGTCTTCGACTTAACGCATCTGCCACCGCGTTACCTTTTCCCGGAGTATAAGCTATACCAAAATCATATGATGCTAAAAACTATAGCCAACGTTGCTGCCGAAGATTCAAATCCTTTTGGGAGAAAAGATACTTCAACGACTTATGATCCGTAAACAACTCGAATCGAACTCCCAACAGATAAAGTCTCCACATCTTCAGAGCAAATACAATCGCCGCTAACTCCAAATCATGAGTCGGGTAATTCCTTTCATGCGGCTTCAGTTGTCGACTTGCATACGCAACAACTTTATCCCTCTGCATCAGCACCGCTCCAAGTCCAGTACCACATGCGTCGGTGTAAACCACCATCTCATCATTCCCACTTGGAATAGTCAAAACAGGAGCACTTGTCAATCTCTCTTTCAGGATTCCGAAAGCTTGCTCACACTTAGCATCCCAACTGAACACTTGGTTCTTCTTCGTCAATCCTGTTAATGGTGCAGCTATCTTGGAGAAGTCTTTGATAAACCGTCGATAATATCCTGCTAATCCAAGAAAACTTCTCACATCAGATGCATTCTTAGGTCTAACCCAATCCTGGATTGCTGCCACCTTAGCGGGATCAACCGCTATTCCACTTCCAGAAATCACATGGCCTAAGAACCTCACTTCACTCTTCCAGAAGTGACACTTCGAAAACTTAGCCTTCAGCTGATGTTTCCGCAAGATTTCCAAAACAATACGCAAGTGCGTCTTGTGCTCCTCTTCCGTTCTGGAATAAATCAGAATATCATCCACGAACACAAGTACGAACTTGTTCAACTGATCTCTGAACACTCTATTCATAAGATCCACAAAATATGCTGGCGCGTTAGTCAATCCAAACGGCATTACCAGCCACTCAAAGAAACCGGATGGTGTCCTAAAAGCAGTCTTCGGCACACTATCCTTAGCCACTCTCAACTGGTGAAATCCCGTTGCCAAATCCATCTGAGAAAACACCTTAGCCTCGTGAAGCTGATCAAACAAGTCATCTATTCTCGGCAATGGATACTTGTTCTTCTTAGTCACCTTATTCAGCTCACGATAATCCACACACAATCTCAACGATCCATCTGCCTTGGTTGCAAACACAACTGGTGCACCCCACTCGGACACACTACGCCGAATGAATCCTTTCTGCAAAAGATCATCAACTTGCACCCTCAACTCCTGCTGTTCCCTAGGCTCCATCCGCCTAAGAGGCATCACAACAGGTCTGGCTCCTTCAACTAGATCTATACGAAACTTGATCTCTCTATGCGGCGGCAACCCTTTGACTTCGTCAAAGACATCTTCGAATCCATTAGCGATTGGCACCGATGACAGTCCATCCCGTGGAACAACCAGCGAATACATGAAGCTCATGAAGACGCCTTCCTCATGCTTACATAGTATCACCACCTTTCGCCCCTCCACATTCTCGACTGTCACTTCCAACCTCTCGCAATCAACCTTTGCCGCATACTT
Source organism: Allium fistulosum (assembly GCA_030737815.1). Taxonomy (NCBI): domain Eukaryota; kingdom Viridiplantae; phylum Streptophyta; class Magnoliopsida; order Asparagales; family Amaryllidaceae; genus Allium; species Allium fistulosum. Next base: position 479,849,225 of record CM060904.1, read on the forward strand.
CCTAAGCCAGTCCATACCCAAAATAATTCCGAACCCCGCAAAGTTCAGAACAAAGCAATCACAAACAAAAGAGCAACCATGACTCGATACAACTAGACCACGGCATAACATGCACAAACAAGACGAACCCCCAACTGGATTAGTCACAACCAATGGCCTATCAACAATATCCGGTTCCAAACCTAACCGGCCTACAAGTTCACTACAAACAAACGAATGCGACGCCCCAGTATCAAACAACACTCTAACTGGAACACCACATAAGAAAAGAGTACCTTGAACCACCACACTCTTTCCCTTCTCTTCAGCGGTAGGAGATTTCGAAGACGACGGAACAGCTCCTAAAGCATAAGCTTGCACAATCTGCTTGTCCCTTTTCGGTTCTGGACAATTCTTCCTGAAATGCCCTGGCTTGTCACAGTTGTGACACTTCATTGGCACCTTCGGATTCTTACAATCCTTAGAGAAATGGCCCTTCTGCTGACAATTGTAGCAAGTCACCTCGCCTTTCGGCTTCTTCTGGCCATCCTTACCCTTCTGCTGCTGCTGCTTCCTCTTCTTGTTTCCACCCTGCTGGGGTTTAGACTCTTCCCTGGCCACAGCAACAACAGATCCTTCCTTAGGAAACAGACTCTCATTCCTAAGAGCTTTCTCCACAAGCTTCTCAAATGAATCGTCCAAATGATCCACCAACTGTCTCCCAAGATAACTGTCCAAGCCTGTCACAAACTTCTCATTCTTCTGGTATGCAGACTCAATATATGACCAGGCATACTTGGACAACGCTTCAAACTCAGAAACATACTCAAGAACTGATCTCCCTCCTTGCTTGAGCTCCAGAAACTTCTTGAACAGAACAGACTTCTGAGCTGTAGAAATGAACTTAGCTTCAAACCTAACTTGGAATTGCTCCCAAGTAATCTCTTCCTCCGGAGTAGTGATGGTAATAGAATTCCACCAATCAGAGGCTCTCCCTTGAAGCTGCCTTGATGCCAACTTCCTCTTAGTTGCATCCTCAATTCCCAAATCACCAAAGATCCTTCTACAAGCATCCATCCACCTCTGGACCTCAATAGTTGATTTTGTTCCCAAGAAAACCTTCCCTCCAAGAGCAGTATAATCCTTGCACAACTTAGCAAAATCCACTGGTTTCGGAGTTTGGACTTGAACTCCAACATCTACTGCTGCCCCCGGAACTGGTATCCTTCTCATGATCGAAGTCATCATAGCTTCGAACATGGCTGCATAATCAGCAGTCCCCTCAGTAGCACGGCCTTCCCTAGCAGCTGGTCTCCCTCTTCGACTCATTCTCAATATCTATAAAAAGGAATGATCAGAACATCTAGAGAAACAACTGCATAAAGGACTAACTTACTGCTAAACTACTATATTATATATAGTAATCATCCATCAAAATATAATTACGTCTCTCATACGTAGTTACGTCAGCGAGCGTTGGGTAAAATCGATTAACCAATGCTCTGATACCAAATGTGACGACCGCCCATGACCCCTGCACCGAATCTAGAGATAGTGCGCTGTAAAGTGTGCCAGGCGACCATGGACGATTGTCAGGGTAGATTAAAACAACAGAATCTATCGTATTACTCACAGCGTATGGACAAAATACAATAGAACATATGTATAGTGAAGCTTTACAGAACAAAATGACATCAAATAAAACTCCATAATAGTTGAATACAAGCATCCAAATAGCCAATACATCAAGCCTCACTACATAACACTCGGAGAATACAAAACAGCGGACCATCCAGTACATATAATAAGAAGATAATATGCAACCCTCCAGCTCGTCTTCGATATCAGCATCGTGAGAAGAGAACAGCACCTGTCACCTGCTACCTAGTCTGCCCGTCCCAAAAATGGACGAACAGCCCAAGGCAATAAGAATTAAAAACATAAAGCCTTGAGTCAGACAACAGTCTTAGTGAGCGGTAAATTAACTAACAACATACCAAAAGAGCATAAAGGAAAAGGAATAGGAATACAACCCTCCCACTCCAACCTCATTCTACAGTGATAGCCCCCAGACACACACTAAGCAGAAGCAACATAGCAGAGCATACAATTTAAAGTAAAGTAATAATCATTCGAGTCAAGGGCGATGTTTTCCAAGTACCAAGGCCTAAATCAGATAAGCACCTAGAAAATACCGCTCTTGAGTCCGAATGACGATACAACCAAACATCCATGACTCTGGCTATCACTGTTATCATTGCTTCGATATCACCGTTAATTGAATGACCGGCACATTCTTTCAGCCGTCCGTCAAGGGCTAATGGAAACCCCGGTTCTAGACATAACTCCCGCACGTCGTCGCAGCCCGTGCCTAGGACTATCGAATCTGCCCAGAGTACTCGACCATCAACAGTTAGTCGTTGGGACTATCGAATCTGCCCAAACGTACTCTTGCTTAGAGCATGCTAGAACCTTCAACAACGATGCTATCCAAGCCTCCTAGTCATCCTCCTCGACGACTATTCTCATATCCATTCATTATCCTCAACTCGAATCATATCACCGAGTTATCAACATGCTTGGAATGATCCCGTATGGATTAGACCAAGTCTTCATCACATGATTGCCTCGCTTCATCACATCCTCGCAAAGCCTCATCTCAACATCACATCATCGTATCTATGCATAAGAGCTTCATCATCCCGCTACATATGCCACGAGCAGCTTTCCCAATTCAAGAGCCTTTCCCTTAGCTTTTGAATCATCTTGGTCTAAAGAAAATCACCAATCATCTAATTCATAGCAATCAACCAAGTCAAACATTAATCCAAACAATCAAGCATTCAAATAAGATCTAAATAGACAATTATTACAATAATGGCAATTTCGTAAATAAAGTGTTGAAAGTCTAACAAGCATGAAATTATGAGAATTATTTCTACAATCTTGATGAATGAACTTGCATAGGTTAACACATAGTAAAATGGTTGTCAAATTATTATTAACAATGGATCTATATGGATCTACACTTAGGATGAAGAAAATGCATGAAAATCACTATTTTAACACCAAAACGAGCCAACAATCCGATATACTCCTTTGGATCCGTGTGAGAGATAATCACCACTCACCAAATCACCTAAACAACCTCAAATCAACACGCTTCAGATCTGGACAGCGAGGGATCAAGCTTGATCTATCACGAATCCGCTTCAAACGAAGAAATATCTCTTGAAAAGATGAAGATCTTCAATCTATGCTCTTGAATCTTCAATTTGATCTTCAACTTGGATGGATGGAAGCACTAGATTAGAGTGGAGAAAAGAAGTGAAGAAGTGTAGAAGTCGAGCTTTAAAAATGGCAGCACTTCATCGCTTCAAAATCCGGATCCCAAAAAGTGAGAACAACCCCCTCTATTTATAGCAGAAATCTTCCCTAGGTCGCTCGGAGTTAGGTCGTCCACGACCTACGACCTAAAACCAACTGACCTAAAGACTTGCCCAAACCTTACGACTTAACACATGGCCAAACCCAGCGACTTATCGCACGCGCGACCTAACAACTTACGCGCTTAGCGACCTAACAGAGCTCTCCATCCTACGACCTAACGAGGTTACGACCTAACACTTAACAAAACCCAGCGACCTAACAAAGCTCTCCATCCTACGACCTAACGAGGACATCTGCGACCTAACAACTCAGGCGCTTCAACGACTTAAAGGCTTACGACTTATAACCTCAGCGACCTAACACACCAACACAGCGCATCAGCGACCTAACACTCACGCGCCTTAACAACTCAGCGACTTACCAGTGTTACGACCTAACACTTAGACCCACGCGACCTAACACTTAAACTATCCTAGCGACCTACCAACCCATGCGACCTAACAACTTATGCGACCTAACTCCTTAGGTCGCCTAACGACCTAACTACGCTAACAAGCTATCCACTAGGTCGCAACATACTGGGTTGTTAACTCGCTAACCCTTAGGTCACAAACTATTATAGGTCGCTCCCTGCTTATCCCCTAGCTTCCTTAGGTCGTTGCCCCTATAAGTCGTCTACGACTTAACTGTTATCAACTCCTAGGTCGCTCAACCAACCTAAACTGCCATACGACCTAACCACTTCATCCTTAGGTCGCTCCACCTTCCCAGGTCGCCAACTACGACCTAACTTCCTAAGGTCACGACTTATCACCTAGGTCGTTCACGACCTAGGACTTAGAAAAATCTGCCTAAAAATCTGAAATGACTTGAAAATGCTAAAATTCCAGATTTTGACGAACTTGTCGATCCGTAAAAATACGGGTCGTTACAGGTTTAATATTATTTATGCTCATTCATATTTGGATTTGTTCCTGATATTTATTTCTGCTCTTGCCAGTATGGATGTTATACTTGTCAGGTGAAAACTCATTCCGCGTTAGCGGCGTGATCTTATAGAACTTTATATGTTCCCCATTATTTAAGTTATCTCACGTTGGTATTTCCAGACTGATCCGGGTGTTATTTTATTATAATGCTCGGGTCAAATCGAGTATTTTCCCAGGTTGTCTTTGAATTTATGGAGATCTTGGAGGGGAGCTGGAGATTCACCTATCGTAGTATTTTATTTTCCCATGTATTATATAGTATACCTATCGGCATTTGTAAGGTCAGGATTTTATAACTGTCTAGCTGATACGGTTTGTTGAAACTCCGATATACTCTGTATTTTTTGAGTGATAGTTTTTACTGTCCTTGTTATATTATATGTTGTCGATTCCGCTGGATATTCTATTTTACTCTGTTCTCTGTCGTTTTCTTTTTATTTACCCTAACAATCTACCCTTTTGTCGATTGGATGCGCGACATTGGAACACAGTGGTAGTGTTCGGTGTCGACTTTCGATGGTCAAAAAGGCGGGTCGTTACATTTGGCATCAAAGCTGAAGGTTAAGTGTGAACCTTGGCTTTGGTAGGGTTTGGCTCATTAGAGATAGGGTAAGCGACACCCTAGAATGAGTTTGAGAGTATTATATATACGAGAGCGTATTTGTTAATGTTATAACAATGTATTATGTTAATTGGTCTATTGAGTTTTTATGAATTCTAGTCGAGACGTGGGACACCACGGTATCGATAGGGGTTTCTAAACACTCGACCAAGGCCAACAGACATGGTGTTGAACTTTTGAAAATTTTGGCAAATTAAATATTTTGCCCACGATTATACTTTATATATATATAATGGAATTATTTTCAAAGCTTTATATAGTTATAAAGTGTGACGCCCCACCTCTATACCCACGCTATCCAAGAACACTACGGTGTAGTGCTGTCAACTAGCACAGAGAATAAGGCTGTTGAGGAGCGACCATCTATGTAATTGCTTTGTGCGAGCACCGATATGTCAGATAATAAAACATTGCATTTCATCTTTAGAGGAAATCCGACATACCGATACAAACTCAAAGCTACTACACAGTGGCTATAATAGTTTAGGACAATAGATATAAAGATAACACAGATAACATAAATGCGGAATACAGATGGAACGAAAAGTCTCATATATATAATAACTGATATCAGTTACAATACATTTGACACGATACAAATGATACAACTACAACTGTCAACTCAAGAAGTTATATATACAAGTACATTATCGACTAATATACATGAATACATTATCATCTTAAAACAGACACACTGACTACTTCAACAGGACGAAGACCACTTCAAATGATATTAAAAAGTCTTCATAGCTCTAGCAGCAACCCAAAGCTAAAAATCTACAACCTGTAAATACTCGGTCTGACCCGAGTATTACATTCAAAAGAAAATAATACCCGGATCAGTCTAATTCAAACTAGTTTATTAGTGCATATAGGCAGTAATAATTTAAATAGACGATAGTCACAATAATTCCCGTCTATCCGATTCTTTAAACAAAGAAACCGGATAACGGTCAATATAACACTTAACAGTGTTTAACAAAAATCAGCAGATTTAAATCATCAACAGAGATAAATAAACAATTTATCAAATCGACTAAATCAATTTAAAGCAATTGATTCTGTGTGGCCGCAGTGCACGCACGCGTGCACTGCCTCGCCACTATCGCAAGAGATACGCAAAGGCTCAGTGAAAATCACGATGATTGCAAGGTCAAACCCCGAAATTGGGTTCAACTCAAGTGAATATGTAAACCAATCCCAATAGGGGGAAAACTGCAAATAAAAATCAGTGCATCAATGCAATGAAACCCACAAGGGCAAAATCTCAACAATAAAGCAATGCAGCCACCACACATATTTAAGGGCAAGACTGCACAGTGAAACGAAACAGTGCAACCAATAAAAGAGGCAACAAGTGATGCACAAATGAAAACATCACCAAAACAAGATAGGCTATAAGTCAAGTGCCATCATATAAGACAGCAAACACATGAATGTGCAAAAGTGAACATACATCTGTATACATACATGAATGGATGTATACAAATGGTCAAGTGAAATGCAGACAACACCAAGTAATGGTGAAGTAAGTGAAACAGGCTCAGTAATGAAGCAAATGTGATAAACAAACAGGCTGGTCAAAGTGATACTACAAGTGCAACAGGACAGTGTACACTACAACGAAACAGTGGACAGTGTCATCAAGAAACAACAAGACCAGACTTACAAAGAATATCAACATAAATGGGCAGTGACAGTATGCAATGCAACACAAAGCAAACCCATGTGAACATGTACACAGGAATACAAATCTGGACCAATTTCCATCAAATGAATAAGAAACAAAGACAGGGCTCAACACAACAGAGTGGCAACATATAGGTATTGCAAACTAGTTTAATGATTCGACCCTGAACCAATAGCCAGATTTAATTAACAAATGCACTCGATACAAAGACACAACCGTACGGAATGCACACATGACAGCATCCGTACCAAAAGACTACACCTATACATGAACAGTGCACATGTAAACAGTGACATGAGGAACAATGCAACCCAGTGAATAAGGGCAGAACATGGTCAACCCAACTTCATATACAATGACCTGATCAAAAATGTGGACCCTAATGCAACAATAATCGGCAGTATACAAGTGCAGACCACCCAAAATACTAACCAGTTCAAAAATGCAAACTAATGGCTCATGCTATAGACATAGGTCAAAGGTCAACTGCATGAACCACAATAATATGCAAACTCAGGCTTACAGAGGTGCAGGCGACCAAACAGCAACATGAATCAAACAGGGCATCAAGTATGTCAAAGTCCGGTACAAGTTACAATGTCAACAAAGTACACAGGTGAAGCCAACTGACTCGAACGACTCAAGTGATACAAGGAAAATGCTCAATGCACATCAATACAAAACTCAACAATGCCAACCTGATCAAGTTCAAAGCAATCAGGCCTCAAACAAGTTCAAAAGAAAAACTGGTCAAGTAAATAACAATGCACAGTTCAAAATGGTTGAGCAAAATCAGGTGATGTTCGGAATCAAATAAAGTCACAGGGGAGTTCAATATCGTTGTCAACACTGAGTATTTTAAAACCGAAGTCAGGTGATGATAAATGATCAAAGCCGAGTTTTAAAAACCAAGTCAATTCTGTGGTAATCAAATACAAGATCAAGTCGAAAGCTCAATAAAATTCTCAAATGACTGGCGTTAAAAAGGAAGAAGAACAAATGAATTCAACAGCAAAATGTCGACCAACCAGACCTCACGAAATCGACACAGGTGGCCAAAGTCAAACCAGAAAATCGAACTGGGGTGAGCAAGTCACAAAAAATCAAACAGTGAAGGCGAAGCCAAGCTAACCACTAACAGAAACGAACGAAAATCACAAAGTTCGAGTGAATTAGATGTGAGCAACTCACCTTGCTTCGAAGCGGCGACGAGCTCGACCTTTGTCGAAGCGAAGACGAGCACGGCGAAGGCACAGACGAACCACAGAGCAGCGAACCTTCGATCGAGCTTCAATGTCGGCAGAAGCCCTAGTTTCGCGGCTGCCATTATTTCGTTTTCTTGTTTGATTTTGTTATTAGGGTTAGAAAGATGAGAAAATGATAAAGGGATCCGGTTATACGCCTTAGTAACAAAATAAAATATCAACAAAATTCACCTACAAAAGCCCAATAACATTTCACCCATTTTTCTTAAATCAATTTATTAATAGAGAATTTTGCCAATACTAAAAAGGCTTTCAAATTTGATTTAAAATCCCAAACAATGATTAACCATTTTATTAAAGAATCTTAAATACGATTTAAAACTCAATATCAATTGTCAACTAGATTAAATCGTCATTTTATCGAAAATTAAAATTTACGAATTTCCGGGTTGTTACAGACTCCCCTCCTTAAAGAAATTGCATCCTCGCAATCATAAGGAATAAATGGATAAAAGGTAACAACCATAAGAGCATGGCAATGTCGAAAGCGTAAGCAGAGCAAATGTCAACATGGAAGTATTGGAATTATGGAAGTATCAGATATGAAATCAAAAGGTTCGCCTGATTCAAATCAAAAGAATCAACATCGTGCGGATCAAAGAATCAAAATCAGATGACTATCAAAAGCAAGAATCAATCGAGTTCCGGCATTTGAAAGAAAAGGGAAAAACAGAGCAGAAATCGCGTACTGCACGGATTGAATGTGAGTAAATCAAATTACTCACCTGAATCGTCAGAGAAAAAGACGAAGCTCAAATCTCAAAAATCGCAAATATTCAATCATCAATAACGATAATTGAATTTTCAAATCGCAAATATTTACTTATCTCAGACGATAGTCAGAAAGCAAATCAAATATCTGATTATCTCAAACGATAATTAGAAAGCAAATCAAATATCTGATTATCTCAAACGATAGTCAAATTTCACAAATATCTGATTATCAAAAACGATAATCAGAAACACAAATATTCGATTAATCAAATCGAAAAATATTTAATTATCTCAAACGATAATCAAATTTCACAAATATCTGATTATCAAAAACGATAATCAGAAACACAAATATTCGATTAATCAAATCGAAAAATATTTAATTATCTTAAACGATAATCAAATTTCACAAATATCTGATTATCAAAAACGATAATCAGAAACACAAATATTCGATTAATCAAATCGAAAAATATTTAATTATCTCAAACGATAATCAAATTTCACAAATATCTGATTATCAAAAACGATAATCAGAAACACAAATATTCGATTAATCAAATCGAAAAATATTTAATTATCTTAAACGATAATCAAATTTCACAAATATATGATTGTCAAAAACGATAATCAGAAACACAAACATCTGATTATCAAAAACGATAATCAGAAGTCATAAATATTAAATTAACGAGTCCGGAATTAACCGAAGTAGTAAAAGTATGGTTCCATACTCCTTACTTTTGCTAAATCGTTTAAATCTCTTTATCGTTTTCTTAAAAGTGCAGAATTGTGTGTTTTAAAAATAACATTTCACATTCTCAAACGGACAAGTCCGGAATTAAGCGAATCAGTAAAAGAAAGGGGTCATAGTCCTCGATTTTTCTGAAACGTTTAAATCGCTTCCTCGTTCTTTTGAAAATGCAAACTGTAAGAATTTTGAAAACAATTTTAATTTATATTTTGAAACAACTTTTAAAAATAACGAATTTTGAAAATACGTGATTAAATTAGCAATATCAGTGTTGCGGGAGAACCGCTTGTAAATCCATTTCGAAATTGACGGTTACTGAAGTTAACACGTCAAAATCTCATTAAAATAACTGGCATCAAAATATAATACCAAATGAATTTTCATTCATCAAAAATGTCACAAGAATCTTCTTAAAGATAGAAAGGGATATCATACCCTAAACTTGTATTCATAACAAGTCAATAACACATGAATTCACCAATACACAAAAATTGACAAAACTTGTCAATAGAAATCACGAAAATTGGTGAAGCACAAATTCTAGAAATCATCACAAGAAATCCAGAAATCACAAAAAGAGGGGGGAAAAGCCTATCAGAAAACGGGAGTATGAAAACTCCAAAACACCGGTATCACAAGACGAGACGCTATCTCATGGCGGCTAACCATTAAAGTTTCACACAGGAATGGTCCGAAGACCGTGGGTCGCTATCCCACACGTGTGAGTCGGAATCACACAGATTGAGGTCTAGGCTAACCTCGCAGAAAAAGAGACATCGCACATTTGCTAGTCTAAATCATAAAAAGGAAAAGGGGAATGCCTATCAAAAAAAATGGGAGCATGAAAACTCCAAAACACTGGTATCACAAGACGAGACGCTATCTCATGGAAGCCATCCATTAAATTTTCACACAGGAATGGTCCGAAGACCGTGGGTCGCTATCCCACACGTGTGAGTCGGAATCACACAGATTGAGGTCTAGGCTAACCTCGCAGAAAAAGATATGTGTGAGTGGAATCACACAAATTAAGGTCTAGACTAACCAAAAAGCAAAAAGGTATGTGTGAATGGAATCACACAAGTGGTGTCTAGTCTAACCTCGCAAACAAAAAGATATGTGTGAGTGGAATCACACAAATTAAGGTCTAGACTAACCAAAAAGCAAAAAGGTATGTGTGAATGGAATCACACAAGTGGTGTCTAGTCTAAATCATAAAATGATCGTCATGATCAACGAGAAGTGTCAATTACACTAAGCTAGTAAATATAAAAGTTTAGCTTCATGTCCCATAACCACTTGCTTAACTCAAATATTTACGAACAAACTGTAAATCTTCACTAGGAAATTGTCACAAAAAGGGTTCAATCGAACAAGTCCAGGAGTTAACCGACGAAGTAAACGCAAGCGTTTCATACCACTTGTTTTACTAGGTCGTTTAATTCAATTTCTCATATGAGTGAAATAAAGGCTTGTATATACTAATAGATTGGAAAACGGTTTAAGAAAAAGAGCTTTGTAGTAAAATAGTTTTGAAATCATTTGGAGAAAAGGATTTTGATATTTACTATTAGTATAGAAAACCTTTATATTTTTAAAGTGACAAATCACAAAAATGATTGTAGAAACAATCAATCACAAGAATTCACATACGGAGATGTGAATGGAATCCAAAGAAATCGATACTGAATCCATCAGAAAGTATGTTCACAAAATCCCGAAGAAAATGTCATCAAAGTTGCTAATAAATGATAGCAACTAATCGGGGAAATGATCAAGAATCGATTAAATTAGGAAACAAAGTCAATTCACTAAAATTTCACATTTGAAGACGTGAATAAAATCCAAAGAATTCGATTCCAAATTCATCAAAGTAGGAATACCAAAAATTCCAGAAATAGAAGTTATCAAAATCGACAAAGGTGATAACAACTAATTAGAAAAGAAGAATCGATCATCAACTGGAAAGACAAAGCAAATCGAGCAGAAATGCATAAATGACTTCAACAAAAGTAAGAATCAAGTTAATGTCGAAGCCAACAATTAATAGCCGCAGTCGAGTACAAAATGAATCAATTATCATTATCAAAGAAACCAACGGCAAACAAAATCAGAGTCTTGAAAATCAAGAAATTAGCAATTTCTCAAAAACAAAGTGACCGAAGTCGAAGGGAAATCCAGATGAGGAAAACACAAAATATCAAGTTCAAAATCGCTGAGATTCAAACTAGATGTGAATGAGAAATCAAAATCACTCAATTTGCAACTGGTCCAGCTATTTTTCATCACAGTGTAACAGGTACACAATGACACTCATAGCATAGAACAAAAGTGGAACAAAGTCCAAAAGTCAAAATGGCTTTAATTTGCCAAATTAAAACAAAATCAACATCGGCTAAATCAATTCAAAGCCGAAAACACAAGCATAAGCGTTAGGATTTCATACCTAACAGTCAAAAATAGTCATATGTAAAGATGAGAGATAAAACATCGACAAATAGTTGTAACACATGTTCCATCTAAGTTATGTTTTATAATTGTCCTAAACCCCAGGCTCTGATACCAAGCTGTGACGCCCCACCTCTATACCCACGCTAGCCAAGAACACTACGGTGTAGTGCTGTCAACTAGCACGGAGAATAAGGCTGTTGAGGAGCGACCATCTATGTAATTGCTTTGTGCGAGCACCGATATGTCAGATAATAAAACATTGCATTTCATCTATAGAGGAAATCCGACATACCGATACAAACTCAAAGCTACTACACAGTGGCTATTATAGTTTAGGACAATAGATATAAAGATAACACAGATAACATAAATGCGGAATACAGATGGAACGAAAAGTCTCATATATATAATAACTGATATCAGTTACAATACATTTGACACGATACAAATGATACAACTACAACTGTCGACTCAAGAAGTTATATATACAAGTACATTATCGACTAATATACATGAATACATTATCATCTTAAAACAGACACACTGACTACTTCAACAGGACGAAGACCACTTCAAATGATATTAAAAGTCTTCATAGCTCTAGCAGCAACCCAAAGCTAAAAATCTACAACCTGTAAATACTCGGTCTGACCCGAGTATTACATTCAAAAGAAAATAATACCCGGATCAGTCTAATTCAAACCAGTTTATTAGTGCATATAGGCAGTAATAATTTAAATAGACGACAGTCACAATAATTCCCGTCTATCCGATTCTTTAAACAAAGAAACCGGATAACGGTCAATATAACACTTAACAGTGTTTAACAAAAATCAGCAGATTTAAATCATCAACAGAGATAAATAAACAATTTATCAAATCGACTAAATCAATTTAAAGAAATTGATTCTGTGTGGCTGCAGTGCACGCACGCGTGCACTGCCTCGCCACTATCGCAAGAGATACGCAAAGGCTCAGTGAAAATCACGATGATTGCAAGGTCAAACCCCGAAATTGGGTTCAACTCAAGTGAATATGTAAACCAATCCCAATAGGGGGAAAACTGCAAATAAAAATCAGTGCATCAATGCAATGAAACCCACAAGGGCAAAATCTCAACAATAAAGCAATGCAGCCACCACACATATTTAAGGGCAAGACTGCACAGTGAAACGAAACAGTGCAACCAATAAAAGAGGCAACAAGTGATGCACAAATGAAAACATCACCAAAACAAGATAGGCTATAAGTCAAGTGCCATCATATAAGACAGCAAACACATGAATGTGCAAAAGTGAACATACATCTGTATACATACATGAATGGATGTATACAAATGGTCAAGTGAAATGCAGACAACACCAAGTAATGGTGAAGTAAGTGAAACAGGCTCAGTAATGAAGCAAATGTGATAAACAAACAGGCTGGTCAAAGTGATACTACAAGTGCAACAGGACAGTGTACACTACAACGAAACAGTGGACAGTGTCATCAAGAAACAACAAGACCAGACTTACAAAGAATATCAACATAAATGGGCAGTGACAGTATGCAATGCAACACAAAGCAAACCCATGTGAACATGTACACAGGAATACAAATCTGGACCAATTTCCATCAAATGAATAAGAAACAAAGACAGGGCTCAACACAACAGAGTGGCAACATATAGGTATTGCAAACTAGTTTAATGATTCGACCCTGAACCAATAGCCAGATTTAATTAACAAATGCACTCGATACAAAGACACAACCGTACGGAATGCACACATGACAGCATCCCTACCAAAAGACTACACCTATACATGAACAGTGCACATGTAAACAGTGACATGAGGAACAATGCAACCCAGTGAATAAGGGCAGAACATGGTCAACCCAACTTCATATACAATGACCTGATCAAAGATGTGGACCCTAATGCAACAATAATCGGCAGTATACACATGCAGACCACCCAAAATACTAACCAGTTCAAAAATGCAAACTAATGGCTCATGCTATAGACATAGGTCAAAGGTCAACTGCATGAACCACAATAATACGCAAACTCAGGCTTACAGAGGTGCAGGCGACCAAACAGCAACATGAATCAAACAGGGCATCAAGTATGTCAAAGTCCGGTACAAGTTACAATGTCAACAAAGTACACAGGTGAAGCCAACTGACTCGAACGACTCAAGTGATACAAGGACAATGCTCAATGCACATCAATACAAAACTCAACAATGCCAACCTGATCAAGTTCAAAGCAATCAGGCCTCAAACAAGTTCAAAAGCAAAACTGGTCAAGTAAATAACAATGCACAGTTCAAAATGGTTGAGCAAAATCAGGTGATGTTCGGAATCAAATAAAGTCACAGGGGAGTTCAATATCGTTGTCAACACTGAGTATTTTAAAACCGAAGTCAGGTGATGATAAATGATCAAAGCCGAGTTTTAAAAACCAAGTCAATTCTGTGGTAATCAAATACAAGATCAAGTCGAAAGCTCAATAAAATTCTCAAATGACTGGCGTTAAAAAGGAAGAAGAACAAATGAATTCAACAGCAAAATGTCGACCAACCAGACCTCACGAAATCGACACAGGTGGCCAAAGTCAAACCAGAAAATCGAACTGGGGTGAGCAACTCACAAAAAATCAAACAGTGAAGGCGAAGCCAAGCTAACCACTAACAGAAACGAACGAAAATCACAAAGTTCGAGTGAATTAGATGTGAGCAACTCACCTTGCTTCGAAGCGGCGACGAGCTCGACCTTTGTCGAAGCGAAGACGAGCACGGCGAAGGCACAGACGAACCACAGAGCAGCGAACCTTCGATCGAGCTTCAATGTCGGCAGAAGCCCTAGTTTCGCGGCTGCCATTATTTCGTTTTCTTGTTTGATTTTGTTATTAGGGTTAGAAAGATGAGAAAATGATAAAGGGATCCGGTTATACGCCTTAGTAACAAAATAAAATATCAACAAAATTCACCTACAAAAGCCCAATAACATTTCACCCATTTTTCTTAAATCAATTTATTAATAGAGAATTTTGCCAATACTAAAAAGGCTTTCAAATTTGATTTAAAATCCCAAACAATGATTAACCATTTTATTAAAGAATCTTAAATACGATTTAAAACTCAATATCAATTGTCAACTAGATTAAATCGTCATTTTATCGAAAATTAAAATTTACGAATTTCCGGGTTGTTACATAAAGTGTGTTGTTTTAAATGTGATATTATTTATTTATTATCACTATTGTTTGTTCGGTTATGCTTAATTTAAATAAGAAGCATTAACTGTTGCTTGTTAGTTGTTAAATTATGCTCGGTTTAATTAGGAGCATTTATCGCTTTTAATTAAAACGAACCTTTTGTGAATTAATTTTCACAATTTGACTATAAAGGTGTTCGGAGAAAGTGTTAACTTGAAAATTCACTTTTTAATAATGATGGGTTAAGGGTTAAACTTTAATAAAAAGTTGTTAATATAATCTAAACAGTGGGATAAGATGTTTAGAGAATAAATATTCGAGATAATTCTATTATAATAAAGAAGGATTATTATAATCTGAAATGATTTTTATACAAAGGAAGTTTTATATAAATTTAGTTTATAAAACATGTTTTAAAAAGGACTTTTGAATATAAATCCCGGAATTTTTGAAAATAATTTCCAAAGAATTTTGAGAAATGGAATAGTAGTATTTTTGGGAAGTAAAATTTTAAATGGAATGCATTTTCTTTGGATAATTAGGAGGAAATCATTTCGATTAGTTTTGTGGTAATCTGAATAATCTTCTAAGTGACGGTCGGATGTTTGCTTAGGCGAACGTTGTGGAGTACTCAGTAAATTATTCCCTTTGTCATTGTGCGATCGAAATGAGTTCAGATCTGAATGAACCCAAAGTTAGTTTTATAAATAAATCGTTTAAAGTTATTTCATATAAAATATATGTAGTATGCTTTCAAAAATGAGTTTTTGAAATTAAAACCGGGTATTTAATTTTTAAGTTCCCTTAAAGGGAATCGATTTCAAAAATAAAAGTATTTCTAATAAGAGATTGTTTGATAAATGAGATTTTGCCCTTAGATAAATAGGGATAAATTAGACACGGGTTTAAATTTGGTTAAATTGAATAAGAAGGTTTTGATAAACATTGTTTTTATTAAAACCATATAGTTGTTTAAAACATCTAAGTAGTGTAAAACTATTTGTTGATTGAGTCAACCCATAAATGTCATTCATTTTAACACTCTATGTTAAAAAGGTTGATAGGTTAACTCGGTTTTTTGAGAAACCATAATATGATTTGATCCCATCAAGATCTTTGAAAAAGCAAAATAAAATTTGTATGTACTCTTAGGATATTGAAGAGTATTATACAAGTAAATAAAGTGGAATAAGTTATTATTTAATGTTTATAAAGAAATGACTTTATAAAATATTTTCAAACTTGGGTGAAGAGAATTATGAAATAATTCATAAATAATTTTAGTATTGAATAAAACAGTAAATAAAAATATAAGTGATTTAGGAAAAAAATTAATATAATTAAGAAACTGATAAAATATAGAGTATAACTTTCCATTTTGTCCGAGCAAGTTTAGACAGTCTTCTAAGCAATAACCAAAGGCTAATGAGCAAAATGGTACGCTTAGATAATTATCTATATTTTGGAAAATTAAGAAACTTTTGAAACCTAAGTTAAGATTGTTTGCTAGTCATTTGACATTTCGAACAATGTTAAGTGATAAGTTTACCCTTATAGAATTTGATTGACTGTTAGTGTTAGTTTATTCCTTCATGGAATTTGAATGATTTGATTTGATTGAATAAAATTGATTAGTTATGGATTTCATTTACTGTTGTCTATGGACTTTAAATTTATAGACAAAGAATTTTAAATTGTTGTTATTAGGACCTAAATCCCGGTGATTTTGAAAAAGAGATTTTGAAAGATTTTGGGAATAGAATGATACCTCACTATAGTTGATGTTTTTAGAGGAACCAGAATACCACTGGACGCTCTATGTTGTTTTGATTCTAGAGTTTCACTGTACCTTGTTTGGAGGAATTCCCTCCTTATCATTTTGATTTTTGATCTTTGATTTTTTCTCGTCTAAGAAATTTGAAAATGATTTTTTGAATTGAAAACTCGAGTATTTAGATCTAAATTTATCATTTGAAATTTAGGATGCATGACATCTATTACGGGAGATTCCCTGTATTTTGTCGCATATGATTGAGATATGGTTGTAGGTTGCATATAGAGTTACAACATATTGCTTTTGTCAACCTGGTTTTCTTTTAGATCATGTAAGTACAGGAAAGCAAAGGATTTCCACTTGAATTCTTGCCCACCTGCATTTGCATAAAGATAATAAATTACTTGTCAAATCACAAATCAAATGCAAAAAGGTACGTAATAAATTTAGAAAATTTAAATTGGTTGATGATTTTATACCCCAGATATGAGAGGCTACTTGGCTTTTGTTTTCTTCGATTGGTTTGGAGCTTGTTGAGTCGATTTGTAGTCGTTCCGATCGAGCCGCAGCAAGGAGACGCTGGCAAAATTTTCCGCAAATTTAAGAGTTAGAAATTTTTTGAGAAATTTGAAAAAATTTTGATAACTAAAATTTGACTTTCAAGTTATATCCTGGAATGAATGAATGTGAGAAATTAGTTGGTATAGGAGAATGAATTTAAAAGGCTTGGGAATTTCGGAATCTATTCTAGCTAATTGGTTTTGAAAAGTCAATAAGTTTAATAACTCATTTTAATTAATAGTTTTAAACTTAAGGGTTTGGAAACATTTTCTTTCTTAGGAATTTCAGGGATGAAATTCATTTAAGGGGGGAGAATGTAACAACCAAAAATTCTGGTCATTTGATTTTTAACGTTTAACTAATTTTAAGTATTTAGAATAATTGGATTTTGGAATTTAATAACTTATAATTCAAATATAGGGAATAATTAAATAGTTGAATTGTGAATTAAATCTTAATTAAATGGATTTAATAATTTTATTCAATTCCTTTTAATTAATAATTAATATTGATGAATTTAATTTGTAAATTTATTTACAAATATAAATAGATCAGATAAATATCGATAGTTAAATATAAAAACAATATTTAAATCTGTGAAATAGTCATTCTGGGGCACCGTCACGGATTTCGACAAAATCAGTTTTATTGGATCTGTAATCGAGAATTATATTATGCCGTCAAGTTTCAGAACAATTGGACATATCGTTTGGTCGTGCGAAATGGAAATGTGTTGAAAGTAATATCGGAAATTTAATTAATTGTTTTAACTAATGATATTTGAATTTAGTTAAATCATTTTAGTTAATAATGTTTACATTTTATTAATCATTTTAAATAATGATATTTGAAATTAATAATCATTTTAAATTAACGATGTTTGAAATTAAATAATCTATTTGATTCATGAGATTTGAATTCAATTAATTCGTTTTAATTAATGATATTGAACTTTAATAAAAGGTATTTAAAACTTACTTATCATTTTAATTAATGATGTTTTGAGATGACTTATTCATTTAGTTAATGATTATTCAGATTTAATAAATCTTTTAACATATAATATTCAAGTTAATTAATTGATTTAATAAAAGTGATTAAGTAAATTAACTAATATAATAAAAGTGGTTAAAAGTAATAAAGGTTTAAAAGTTAATTTAATGATAATGTAAAAGTGTTTGGAAATACTTATCTATTTTATTAAAGATAATGGATTTGTTTATTAAAAAGAAAATCCGGATACCTGTCAAAGATCACATAAAAAGTTTTGACAAGATAAGGGAAAATTTTGGGTAAGTTAAAAAGGAATTGGAACTCGATTATTAAGATGTTAAGTTGGATAATCTTATGGGTGTCAGTCCGATGTTGGTTTAGGGCTTCGGGGTCGAGCACTTGGAAAAATTATTCTCTTACGTTTTACAATAAGGAACTAATTCTAAAAGTGTTTATCAATATGGAAATATGGAAATCAAGCACAAGTTTAGTTTTTTTAAAGAAAAAATTTGATTCGTTTATGGAAATGAATATTTCTATAAAATGAATCACTTATATGGAAATGATTTATTTGTATAATTAGCATTAAACATCGAAGAAGTAGACTTATCGCTATTTGGAAAGTTAAGAATAATCGTGAGACATGACTTTGAGGTAACACTACCTTGACTTGTCCGGTATTATTGTTAACCCAGAAATAGTACAAGTTTGAATTCAATGAGTGATGATAAGTATACAAGACTTAATTTCCATATACGATCATTTTATATCATCGGTAGTTGGTATCTCAACTATCAGTTACTTCAGTTCCTTTATTATCGTCATTCTAAGACGATTTATTATTCCGTTGAGCGTTGCTATCCTTTGTCGGAAAATGACTAAACCAAAGCGCGAGAGGGAGCCAAGCTATGGGGGTTGCTCCTATTAGGGTATTTTCACATCTCATCTAGTTTGGATTCGGTTGTGCACTTAGATGTGGAAATATTCGAATACTCGGTAAGGTCTGGCGGGATATGGCTTGGAGGTTTCCGAGAAGTGTCATGGAGTATATGAGCTTCTCAGAAGTATATTACTAGAGGTATACTTCAAAGGGGTGCACCTTCCTAGTCATTTGTTGGAAATTTTCCTTTTCTTATTTGATTCGAAAACCCTAAATCTGTTTATCTTTAAATTGCCACGAGTAGAGCCAACTACTCTTTACGGCCTTTAAGTATTGATTTAGTCCATTCTATCAAGTTGGACTGTTACCTTATTCTGTCCATTCTATCAAGTTGGACGGTAACCTTATTTTATCCATTCTATCAAGTTTGGACTGTCATCTTATTTCGTCCACTTAATCAAATTTGGACTGTTTTCTTATTTTATCCATTCTATCCAGTTTGGATTTTACTCGGTTTATTTCCTTTCTTTCAAGTCTGGTTTAATATTATTTATGCCCATTCATATTTGGATTTGTTCTTGATATTTATTTCTACTCTTGCATGTATGGATGTTATTCTTGTGAGGTGAAAACCTGTTCCGCGTTAGCGGCATAGTCTCACAGAACTTTATAGGTTCCCCGTTATTTGAGTTATCTCAAGTTGGTATTTCCAGATTGATCCAGGTGTTATTTTATTATAATGTTCGGATCAAACCGGGTATTTTCCTAGGTTGTCTTTGAAGTTATGGAGAGCTTGGAGGGGAGCTAGAGATGCACCTATCGTAGTATTTTATTTTCCGTTGTATTATATAGTATACGTATCGGCATTTGTAAGGTCGGGATTTTATAATTGTCCAGCTGATAAGGTTTGTTTTTAACTCTGATATACTCTGTATGTTTGGAGTGACAGTTTCTACTGTCCTTGTTATATTATATGTTGTCGATTCCGTTGTGAGATTCTGTTTTACTCTGTTCTCTGTCCTTTTCTTTTTATTTACCCTAACAATCTGCCCTTTTGACGATTGGATGCGCGACATTGGAACACGGTGGTAGTGTTTGGTGTCGATTTTCGATGGTCAAAAAAGGCGGGTCGTTACAATTGTATACTTCCTGCTTATTGCACTTACACAGTATTCACTTGAGTACATCTGGGTGCATTCACTTGAGTATGAATTATTTGCTCGTCAATGATATTTAATACATCATTAATTTCAATTCAATTAAAGAGAGAGGAATGAAAGATTTCTCCCTCCAAATAATGCAAAATTTACCCGCGGTTAATTGCATTAAATTCTAGATAGAGAAAGAAATGGTTTTCTTCTCTATATTAACAAGTTATTGTTACACACATGGGTGTATTTAATACACTCATACATTTAAATTTAAATTAAATTCGAACACCATGTTAAACATTTTAACCAAAATATGATTTTATTTCAACTTTATTAGGTTGGATCTAATAAACCTTTAGACTTCATAGGCCCAATAGATCCTAAATAGGATAATATTTTGAAATCTACATATTTCACCTGCTTTCGAATGGCCCGGTTCCAATATAAGGAAGGCTTCTAAAGTAGGATGAGAGCTATTATTCTCGTGTCTGCTTATCGATGTTGTGAAATAGACATACACGCATATGTAATCTTTCTGGATACGGCCAAAGGTCGAAGGGATTATTTCTATGGCTGAGAGTTTATAAGTGAATCAACCAGTGTATGTATTGAATGACCAATAATCCATAAGATGATCCTAGACACTACCGAGAGCAGTTCATTGTGTATATGTAATGTCATACCTATCCTTTTACTGTGTGTTTAGCTAGGAGCTGAACATGGCATAACGTAGAGCTTGTCATACTCTGTTTGATTGTTTTTTGCGTTGATTGTTTGATGGATGTTTGGCTGATTCACCCTTAGTTGATGTTTGTTTATATAATGTTATTGTGTATTAGAGATGATATTGCACATGGATTGGATTATAATCTTATACATGAGATTGATTGTACATCAGCTTATGAGATATATGTTATACTATTACCATCATATATTGACATTTGAATTTTAGACATTGTCTAACCCATCTGTTATTTTATAATAATCGGATCATTCTAAGATATTTCAGGTCTAGCTCCGAAGTAGCTAGCTTGAATTATGGGGCGCCTTTTTGGAGGCTAGTGTACATGTTAGGATTATACTTTCCATTATGTGTTTTTGCAGCCTCATTTATTCATGATGATGTAGTTATTGGATTATGATATGTATATTTTATGACAGTGGATATTAGGCTAGCATTTTGTTGCCCACCTTGAACTTGTACTATTGATATATTATATTTTATCATTGCATTCTGGCTCTATAATCTCTATATATTTATTATGTGTTGTGTATCGTTAAATCCTGAAAACCACATGTATTTGTTGTTTTGTGCCGACATCGAGCACATAATGGTAAGTGCTATAAGATTTGAGATATGTACCAGTATTAGTCCGTGGGAATATTCACGTATGTAAGCCCTTTGTAGCCTTATTCTTCATATTATCAAACAGTATTATCTAGTAATGCTGTTTGGTAGTATGGGTATAGAGGTGGTGTGTTATAATAACTGAGCTAGCGAATATGAATGAACACGGTACTCTTCTATTATGCATTGTAAGTTTCTATGATATATCTTTCAATTTTGTATCATATATTTGATTGGAAGACATGATACTTAGTTTTGTATTATTGACTTGTATTTATATTATTTCCAGTAATGATACTTTGATACATTACAGCTTTTATTAGATCATATGCACTTAGTGGCTCAATGACTAAGTACCTGGGAGAGTCATATGCATGAAGGTGGAGGAATACGTGAGCATTATGGAGAAATTATGCCATTGAAAGATCAATTTGAAGGTGGGATGATGAAGAAAAGCAGAATTATGTTAAGGTTGTGATTAACTATAGATGTGTTTGTTGTTATGTAATATTAAAACATGTTATTTATGGTTGTTATGTGTATTCAAACTATTTATTTTGTGGATGAAGGTATGTCGTGACATAACTTGGTATTGTCTGGTTGTAAGATGTGACTTATGTTCGTTTATTAAATATTTTTGAGATCATTGAATTATTTTCATTTGTGAATTATGTTGTCATTTTTTATTATTTTTATCTATGAGTACAAGTTATCTTCAAATTTAATTCTCAATGACCTATTATGATGGGTAATAGTCTTGTCACATAGCAGTTTTGTAGGAAAGCAAAATTCTTGTAATATTTTTTAATAAGATCCCACTGTAAACTCTCATGCTGGATGAGTTATTGATAGCCGATGAAGATTGGATGAAAATTTTATGTTAATTCGACGATCCTCGACCGTAAACTTTTAAGGTAGTCAAGGCAATTATAGAAGGTGGAACATAATCGAAAATGAAATATTATTTTAATGAAGATTTACAATAAAGACTTGGTATAATCGAGGCATTTATAGACGGTGTTTCACTGTTGGAAATGGAATTTTATTTCGATGAGATTGTACAACAAACTTTCAAGATAGTCGAAGTGATTGCAGATGGTGAAGATGATCAAAAATGAAATTTTATTTCAGCAAGCTTCTACCATAAATTCTTAGGATAATTGACGCATTTGTAGATGGTGGGATTTCACCATTATCTTTTAAGTTTTTCAATGGGATTTGGTTGAATTTATACCTTTTGTTTTCTCCTAGTGGAATTGTTGTGTGAATTGTAGTTTTCAAATAGATTATTCATATAAGTCACATTATCAAATAAAAATATCAATCACCAACTTAAGTACATACATGGCATTCGAAATCTCAGACGTATACATATAAGTAAAAGAAAAATAATTAAATTTTGTACAAGCATTACGACACACTGACTATTTCAGTCAAAAAGTAATTCAAAGTAGCATTCCGATCTATAAAGTTTTTTTTAATATAAAATAGATACCACCATTTACATACATATCCCATAAACAACAAAATAAACAATATCTAACAAAATAAACCACTTCCAACAAAAGGAAATCTACTCTAACTTCACTATTTCTTCCTAGTCGTCATCAGTTTGCACCAAATTCATGTACTTTCCCATTCCATCTGTGTAAGGTCTAATCCAGTCACCTGCACCAATGTTGCATATCCTCTAGAAATATACAACCAGTGGATTAGGAGGAAAATGAGAGTCCTTTTGAGTTGAATACTAATAAAAGATGAATTGTCAACATAATAAGTAACCACCATTCTGTTTTCATTGTTTAAATTTTCACGAACTGTCGTAGGTACAAATGTACAACTCATATGCTTACGTAACAACAAAACAATCATACCAATGTTTCCGTAATAACATATCCTATCCCCGCATTTGCATCCACTCACTCTCCGTAATGAAATTATTTCGTTGTATCATATTATTCAATACATTGGAACCACAATTATCACACATTCCTTGTGCATGCTCGCATTTAGTTCTAAGTTATCAATCACTGACTCGCATACATGCTTGCAAAGGTTATCAGGCTTTTTACTATGTAACTGTAATTGGTTTACAACAACCCAATAACCACAATTACCATCATTTGGTGTATCTCCTAACCTAATTACATAAGGCTTTATAATTCAGGCATTTGCATCAAATGATAACCATCTAATTGCTTACATTTTTTCGAACTTTGGGATTTATAACTTTGAATAGGAGTAGGAATAGATGCGCATGACATAGTTACTCTATATGACGACTCGTCCATGATCTGTCGCACTATCATATCTAGATTGTAGGGCATGAAGTTCAGGTAATTCAACAAAGCCAAAGGTCGTACGGTGCAAAGTTGAGGGTGTACACGATAGTTGTTTCAAAAAACAATCAATGGCATCAAGACGAATGTAACCCTATATCAACTTAAAGCCCATAAGCATATATGCACATAAGGTAAAGCATTTACTTTCCATAAAACACACCTACAACAACCGATACTTAAACGAACCTTAGAAATGATGCTTATCTCCTTTAGCAGCAAATCCAAAGCTTTATGGAAAACAAATCCAATAAGTTTTTTAAACATATGATCATTTCTAAATCGATGCACTAATTTTATGTCACTTGACTCGAAAGCATGTTTTATTGTGATTATTTCATTTTCTTCACAAAGATGTTCATTCGTCTAACACTAAACAAACAAACCTACCACGGAATCAAAATACATTTTTTTATGGTTATGTGTGCTTTCATCAACATTAATGGATACATCATCATAAAATTTGAATTTGTTAGTCCATGTCAGCACAAACATTTTTTATATACTTAGACGGCCAATTCTACAACATATATGGTATGGACTTGTATGTTGACCATCACTCATCTCTAAATTATTTTAGTTGCACATATATTCTTCTTCGGTTGAAGATTTGATGATTTTAACCAAATCATCCCAAAAAAGTTGATATTGCTTTTTTCCTCCTCGTCTTCACCCATTATCTCCTTATCATCAACCACCACTCTACCCTTCTTAATGAATTTTGGTTTGTAATTTTCTTGCACCTTTTTTGATATATGTCAAACACATAAGGTATGATGGTGCATTGGAAATATACTCGTCGAGGTTTTAACTAGCGTAACTTTAGCTTTGTTATAATAACACCTAGAAGTACTTTTTCCCTATACAAATTTCTAACACATTCAAGAGCCCATATATAAAATTGCATAGTTTCTCGACTTATAAGAGCAATTGTAACAGTAAATGAACCGCCCGATGATCTATGCAACACTATGTGAAAGCAAGGGGGCTTGTCGATTAGTTTTAAATGTGCAATCCAAGGGAAATTTTTGATGAAAACACTATGCAAAATCAACACACTACGGATGACTAAAGAAATGTCAAATATTTTATTGGTCGCAGGATCACATGATGATGATCGATTTATAGTTTCATATATTGTTGTGTGACAAATCTGTCCTTAGTGTTCTATTAATTTAGTTTCTTCTAGGCATAGTAAACATTTTTATAGTAGAACGATTTTAGGGGTTTTTGTTTTTAATTGTTGATAATATATAGCACGGTCGAGCTCCATTATTGGTTATGGTTTCAACAATCTTTATTTCATTTTATTTCATTCTAGCTAAATAAGCATGATCAGTAAGACACTGGGGAAGATACGATGTCCATTTTTCATTCCAAGTATCCACTTTCCATCAATTTGACAAATTGCACTTAAGTTGAACGGACAAAAGCATTTCTTACTACCTATTCTTCTTTACTTTTGTTAAGTTTTTGAAACATAATTTTTTGCCTTATGGTTACAATACTCTCCACTTCTTTCACATGACAGTACCGTCCATGAGCCACCATATATGTTCGCATATTGAAGTCTAGTTCTTTCGGTCATAACAAAGCAATTGATACTTAGCCCACGCTCCATATATCACTCTCACACATCTTCTTTTGAATCAAATTTATGTGTATGTATGAACATATTACTTCAATTTACATTTTCTCTAACCATTAATATATAATTACGAAAATAATTGAAACTAAACATAACCTATCAGTTGTGAAATGAGTCGTTAAATTGGGAAAATTGGAAAATAACCCATTGGAATTTTGGCCACCTTTGTCGTCGTCCTTATTGTTATGGTCTTGTTCTATTTCATTCAACTCATTTTCAATAATTCATATAGAAAAGGCATTAATTAAACAGACATATATTACATGTTTAAGGATTTAACCATAAATACTTTCAATTTAATAAAAATGATTGGGAGCAGCCGAAATAGAAAACTTTAAACTACGGACCGTCAACAAAATTAAAAGATAACGGCATTGTCTCGCCGTACTAGACTTTGGTGCGAGAGGTCACAAGTCGAAACTTACGTAGCGTGATTCAAATATTTATTGACATGTGATTTGTGTTATATTCACTACTAGAAAAGGCTTTTATTCCGACAGCAAGGAGCGACGGCTTCCGACGGCGTTCGACGGGTCATCGGCGGCCGTCGGAAGCCATCAGAAATTCGCGAATTATAGGGCTCGACCAAGCCTTCTTCTTCCTCATTCTCAACACGAAAATTTTTAGCAAAAAACCCCCAATTCCCCTCTCCAAGCTTCCAACCTCTAATTTCGAGCTTCTGGATCCTCCACGGTTGCCTAATCAAACTTTATTGCTCTCAATCTCAGGTATAATATCTTATTTTCGCCAAAAAACTAATTTTTACCCTAAATCTAGATTTGCATAAGTTGATAAATTAGGATTAATTAGTAATTGCAATTGTTTCCAATAGCGTAATAACGGTTTATAGCATCCCATGGTATACCTATTTCATATGCTATCGTGAAGTTTTAAAGAGTGTATAATTTATGATTGTGTGTATATGTAAACCATTGTATATGTGTTGTTTATACCATTTTATTGTGTTAATTGGAATAAGACATGAGTTGTATAACATCTTTACTTGTATAATAATAATGAATGCACGAGTCTAAAAGAATTTGATTGTATTGGAAAATCATAATAATATTAAAGCAGCCTTATTCGATAAAATACACGGAACAAATGTGGTATATTAATAATTTTTTGAAATGTATTAATAAAATACGCGGGACATTTAATTAACTAATGTCCCTTAGAGAGTTTTTGGCCCCGTCTGACGAGTGTTGTACATGATCGTTATATAAATAGTCGTTTTTTTCAAAAAACGACCATTTATATTCATATGGTACAATGTTTGTTGGATTTGTCCCTGTATTGGACAAGTTATGAACATAGTAAGCATTTACATTTTGTATACTACTTCGTCTCAAACGGTTCATAAAATTTCGGCCTAACTTTTCTTTTTTGTTTCCTGCGTACACGCATTTGTGTACAATGCAGAGAACAAAAGGGAAATGCTGCCGAAATTTTGTTGAATCGTTTGAGACGAAGTAATATACGAAATGTAAATGCTTACCGTGTTTGTAATGGGAAGTAGGATGTCTGACCATGGAAAAAATATCTTTTTGTACAATATTTTGTATCGATAAGTTAAAAAATAAAATGTGTCATATTTGAAAATATTTTTTAATTTGTGAAATAGTTCTTTAAATTCAAATATTATACGACCATGAAAATAATCTTTTTTGAATTTGTATTCTTGAAAATAAATATTAAATTTTGAACTTGTGACTCATTTTCTCAAATAGGAAAAATGATTGATTATTTTGTTGATCGGAGGAGATGGATGTACCAAAGAAAAGGACTGAGAGGCTTAATAAAAGAAGATTTTTATAATGGTATAAACGTATTTGTTGAATTCGCTTTAAGTAATAACGGAAACGATCTAGAAATTCGTTGTCCGTGTAGTAGGTGTAGACATTTGAAGTATTTGTTACCAGATATTGTGAAAGTTCATTTGTGCCAAAACGGTTTCGTACCCGAGTATTATGTTTGGGATCGGCATGGAGAGGTAGGAGCTCTTCCCGATCTTCAGGAGGCGATGGCAGTGGTCCATCGCAAGCATCACAGCGTCCTGTAGTTTCTTTAGTACCTAGAGCAGAGGGATAAGAATTAAATTTTATTCAGCGTCTTTTTTTTATATATACGTACGTACTTATCTGTATCATATTTAAAAACAGGGGGTTCGACCTACTTCCCTCGAAGGTTGTGTTGGATGTTTCTAGAGCTTCTTACCGGAGTAGGATGAGTGCGTGTTGGCCGAAGTGGGATAACATCCCTCCCCACATAGTAGAGTGTATTTGGCAGGATGTTCTAGTAAGTATATTTTTCTGTTTTCCACTTTTAATTTGTTTTTGTCGTTTTTTTTACTGTTTATCGTTTACAGTTTAATATTCTTTTTGCTTTTTATCGTGAAACACAGGCCGAGATAGACATTCAGACAGACGATATGAAGTTGGCACGAGAATATTGGATTAAGAAGATGCGTAAAAACTATAGGGACTCGATATCCGAAATCAAGAAATCAGGTAAGAAACCACGTTGGATGGGGGAGAGCGTATGGCAAGCGTCGTTGGGATACTGGGAAACTGACGAGGCGAAGGCAAGTATACTAATTTTTTTTAAATTATTTGAGTGGTAGTAAATATCAAAAAATACATGATCGATAAATAATGTATCAAATTTTGAATGTACAGGCAGAGTCGGAAAGAAACTCTGCAAACAGAAATAAAAATCCCTTCACTCATCGCGGAGGGTCGAAGTCATTTCAACAGTATCGGCAGGAGTTGGTAAATTTACTGAATGCAAATAGTAAATAGTTTGTGCTATATAATTTTAAATGTACAATAATTGTATGTAAAAATCAATTTCAAGAAGCTGAGGCGCATGGTCCCGTGGGCTATATGGACGTGTTTACTCGTACGCATGCTGTCGAGCATGTAAATCCGGACGGGACAGTTTCGTATACATGGCACGACGATAAATCCAGCAAGAGCCATGTAAGCATATTTCATTTTATGAAGTATTAGTAATTGTTCTACTTGTTAAAATATAATGAAATAAGATATTATGATATTAATTTGTTAATGCAGGAAAAGTTTATGGAGCAGCGCTAGAAACTCCTTACTAATATGGGTCGAGATCAGCTGACGATGGATGAGGAGGATGTTATTTTTGAGTCAGTTATGGATCCATCGGAGCATGACAGACGATACGGATTTGGCAATCAAGTGGTAAGTAAATAATATATTGGGTATCATATAAGTTTTCAAATTCAGTACATTGGTTTTGAGTCACTTCGTTATGAAAATATTATGCATTACCAAAATATATTAATTCGTTACTTGAATGTCATTTAAAAAAAAACCGAAAAAGACATGTTGTTTAATTTAGTTTGCCTGATATATGCTGTACAAATGCATAAATTTGTCACATTTACTGTTAAAGAGATCAAAAGCAGTGATATCTCGTAATGTAACGTACTATTATTTTTGTTAATAAATGGTTGAATCATAATTTAAAAACGGCCAAAAGAACATATTTTCAAATGTATACATTATACATGTATAAACCGAATTAAATAACATTATCACACTGCTAATCATTCACATACCTGCACATACACTTACATAAACATGCATAAACTAAATTAAATAACATTATCACACTGCTAATCATTCACATACCTGCACATACACTTACAGAGATCATACAGCTAAATTAAATATTTATCACAGACCAGCAGTCAGAGACGGGGTAGGCAGACTAGAGCTCAGATCAATCTAGCAGAGATCGAAGATTTGCGGGCTAGAGTGGCGCAGCTGGAGGAGCAGAACCGTCGGCAGGCCATAGAGACCACACAGTTGCTAGACCAGCGAATCGCCGAGTACGTTTTTTTCTGCTGGCTCTGGAGGAGATTGATTGATTGCTTTGGTCGGTATGTTTTTTTCTGTTTTGTATGATTTGGTAGATGGTGGAGGTAGTTGTTGATTTATGTACTATGTTATAATACACTTAGTTGTTTTGTTGTATAATTATATGGATGTTGGGGATGTTGGGTGATAATTATGTGTTTTGACTTAATTTTATGTATTTTTTTGTTTAGTGAATTGTGTATAGTTTGGTTTTTGATATTTGGTTCGAATATTATATATTGGATTCTGCAGAATAGTGTTTGTATAGGAAATGTGGATGGAAGGCTATATTGCAGCAGAAATATAAAAAAAATGCAGTAGGTTTCCGACGGCTTCCGACAGCTTTCAGGTTATATTTTTCCAACGGCTTCCGACCGCTTTCAGATCAATTTTTCCAACAGCTTCCGATAAGTGTCGGAATCCGTCGGAATTTGTCGGAAGCCGTCGGAAGCAATCGGAAGTACGAACGGGGAGATGTGTCAGAATCCGTCGGAAACACTGCACCCCGACGCCTTATTTTTCTACGGCATTTTCCGACGGCCGCCGACGGTTTTCTGCCGTCGGAAAATGCATTTTTCATTGTAGTGATTGTTCTAGTGACATGTTATATCTAAGTACCATTTCAAAGAAAAAGTACTTGATGAAGTATTCCGACCTTCTATGACCGAGTGAAGAATTACCGACCTATATTATCATCAACAAATTTTCGATGACAACAATTGTTTAATTGTTTCAGAAAATGAAAATGGGTCATCGATTCCCTAGCCTAGATAAACAAAATTACAAACTCTTACCAATGCGACCGCATCAGCTTCCACTCCTCTCGACCTTGCAAATGGGTCGGGTCTAGTCTGGTCGGATCTGGTCAAAATTGGCCCGACCCATTTTGTGACCCGACCCCGTTTGATATATTTATTCAAAGAGTTAATATAACTCAACCGATTTAATATACGGGTCAACCCATTTACCACATTTTAAAAATGTAAAAATTGACCAGCACCATTTTTCTAGTGGGTAGACGCTTCAATTTTGATATGAGAGATCAAAAGTTCGAAACTTGCATAGCGTAATTCAAACGTATATTGACATGTAGTATGTTGTATACTACCCAAGACTTATAGTATTAATACGGACTACCATTTAAAAAAGTGGAAAAATGTTCAATGGAACCTAAAAGTGTTCTAATTGCATAATGTATAATAAAAACAACATACATAATAAAATTGCACCAACTACACTTAAATTGCATGAACTGCATACATTAATAATTTGTTTAGCCTAAAATCAATGTGGGATATCATGAAAACAACACTAAATATCATGGAAACAGCACCAAACAACATGAATAATGCTAATACTGCATCAAACATGTTTTAAAACTGCTTCAAATAGCGCTAATAATGCACTAAATTACATTTTTGTCTTCCCCCGCCTTCACGAATATTTTTCTTCCCCGGCCTTCACGATCCTCACCACCGTCGATGGGGGCAACTTTCCTGCATTTCAATCATAAATTTGTCTTCCTCTTGGAGATTTTCTTCCTTTAATTTTTCCATCACTGGGGTTTATGAGAGAGATTGGAGATTAATGGAAGGAAGTTGAAAAGTAATTATGACTAATATCTTTAATAGGAGATGACATCTTATGTACTTGTTTCCAAAGTGGAATTTCTTTAACAATGCCATTTTTTATTTCAGTTTTGTTTATGTGTACAATGTACATACATTATATAGTGTTAATTTTGATTTGTAGTGAGTCCATGGAAATGTGAGAAATTGGACGGTTAAAGACTGAATTTGACTTGTTTGAAATTTTTTTCTTTTCGTTGGAAAGTATGAACTTATTTTCTGAGAAATGGACATTCAGCTTGGTCCAAAAGAAATCCTTTTTATTTTACAAGAGATATGAAGTTGGCTGCAGCATATTACTAAGCATTGGTTATACCGAAAGTGTTTGAGAACAATTTGTTCTGCATCTTTCTTCTATCTTTATATAGTTAAGATGATACTTTATGTGATCCATGTTACATTATCAACCTAATGTTTATTTTGCTTTAGACATTTCCATGTAAAAGTATTCAGAGGAGGCAACAAAATTAAAGTCTAACAGCTTGATCCATGGGGCCGGCCATGTCCGCAGTTAGACTCACATATTTGCAAGTGTGCATTGGTTTGCAGCACCAGTCATGATTCTGTAACTTACTGTAACATCCTCAGTCATTTCAGGAACATCAATCACTTCAGTTTCCATTTTAATTCATCACTAGTTGTTTTTTTGAATCATTTATGCATGCTGCATGCCATCCCATATAACAAATGGTTGAAAATAATCTTAATTTTATCCGTATGAATTATTTTGGGCTTTAATTAGTTGGGCTATTTAAGTAGTTTTGTAGTGGACTGTGGACTATAATTTATAATAACATAGAGAAATATTTGAAGTATGTTTTCATGAAGGAGAGAATTTAGCATTCTCTTAGAAAAAATCATTTAATGAAAATCTAAGATGTTTTCTTTGAAAATTCTAAAGATTTCTTAAAACCATCGAATCAAATGTATCCACCATTCATTTGAGGGGTGGTCAACATAAATAGAGATAAGTTTTCACATTACATGCAATAAAAAGTAAGAAAAAAAACTGTAAATATATTTTGCAATGAAGTTTTCCGTTTTCCAAAATTCATATTACTTATTTTTTATTTGTTAGCTAGGTCATCGTACTCTTATTTTCATAAAATTGCTAATGCGCCAAAATATACGAAAGATTTTTTGATAAATTAGCGGCACCTGCAGAAAAAAACAGGAAGTAAAAGAATGAACAATAAATTTTCACGACAGATAGATCATGACAAAAGATATGTACTCTGCTGAATGAAATGAATTAAAATGCAGAAGACAAGTGTACAGTTGCATATGACTTGTTAATTAACCATTCATTTCCACATCCATATATGTATGTGTGCCCCCTCAAAATTTAATGTAGAATTTTGATCTCTTTATGTTATGACCTTATCTCTTTACATTTAAGAATTTTACAGCATGAAGTTAATAAAGAGGCCCCTAGGTTCTTGGGAGTGAAAATGTATGTGCAAAACAAGAACTCATAAATATTTATTGAATTTGAAGGTGTGGGACCAAAGTAAAGAAAGAAGATCAGAATGGAAGGAGGTGGCTGCTGCAGCAGCAGAATAGAGAAGTTGCTATGCCTGTACTGCACTCGTTAATTTATTTGTGCATTCTTGTTTTTTTACAGAATTTACGAGGTGGTTAAATTTTACAAACTGTAAATAAAAATATACTGTGCTTTGTACTCATACTACCACATGTGTAGCAAATGCTTCACATGCATTTATCTGTTGATTGCACTTCAGAAGTTGTACAATAATTTTCTTGATCTCATTAACTTATAATAAGCTTTGGAAGTTCATATAGAATTGCTATGCTTCTGTAGTTGCATGTATCAACAAAATTTAACCTTTTTTTCTTCTATGGGTTGCATAAAGTTGTAGCAAGCAAAGTACATGCAAAAAGTTTACTTCACTACATTCCCAATCTCAACAAAAAGTTATAACTATTTTATTATGAGATCTAGGATACCTGTTGTTAAATGTGTTCCTATGGATCACAAAGTTAATTTACTGTTCACCGAAACTGAAAGCTCAGAAATATTCACATGCAATTACAAGAAAAAACAGTTGAAGTGCCAAACTTATTATGTCTGAATTGTGCTATTATTACATGCAGTAACCTTTTATATAGTTTAGACTTGGTAGAATTAAGCATAGGGAAAGCAAGAAGGGAAAAATTACATGAATATCAATCGAATGAGATGACTCGAAATCTCTTACTCTGCAAAAACCTTGCAGATATAGGAAGAAAAACAGAGCTGAGATCTTTGGGAACGTCGTAAAATATTTCAGAGTGTGTTTTTCTCTTTTTTGACCTCGTCTTCTTTGGAGCTGGTGGGCATTCGAAGGTGGGCTTCAGAGTACATTCTTCGGATTTTGGAGTAATTGAAATTTCTTCGTTCTTCTCATCTTTGGCTGAAAATTTGCCTTTGGACGATGATACTCTTGTTTTTATGGGTGGTAGAGATGAAGGAAGAATTGCTTGTTCATGATTTTCTTGGTTGACATCGGAGGTGGCTGTGAATTCCATGCTCATTTTTGAATGTAAATTGGAGTAATTTGGATAGTAGTTTATGATAAGGGTGATAAGTTTTAATTGTTGTGAATAAGAGAAATGGAAGAAGAAGAAAAATACACTAGAAGGAAATAGAAAAATGGGGAGAAGTGGAGGGAAAAGAAAAGAGGGGAGAATTATGTATAGAACAGTGATGTGAGGGGTTAAATAGTCGTAAAAAAAGAGAACATGTAAGTTATAACCGCTATGATGGGTGAGATTAGGAAAAAATATTATGATAATAATAATATTACTTATAACATATATAACTACATAAGAAATGACAACCATGTGTATCAAGCTTAATCAAAGACACAAATTTATTTGATAGGCTGGTTTAATAATGCATTTAGGAATATTAATCTGATGAAAATCTATATTTGACATTTCAAGTATTGAAAATGGTCAAGATAAATGATCGAGTGAAAGAATTCATTGGTGCAAATTGGGTGTACATATATAATTTTGTTTCTGAATAAACTAAAAAATTAAATATTTTGCAAATGAGGGAATTAGGAAAATGGACAAACTTTGAAAAAAAATTAGACTGAAGGACACTAAGTTTCATTTTTAGACCGAAGAACAAATGCTAGTTATAATTAGCATTATATTCAACTTTTACACTATACAAAATGCTGGTTATATATATCTAACATTATATTCAGTTTTACACTATACAAATACTAGTTATAATTAGCAATATATTCAACTTTTACACTATACAAAATGCTACTTATATCTAGCATTATATTCGGTTTTACACTATACAAAATGCTAGTTATAGCTAGCATTATACTTCAGTCTAAAAACCAAACTTGTTTTCCTTCCGTTTAAATTTTTTTCGAAGTTTGTCTTGGGCCTATTTTCTGTTTGGAAATTTACTTTTGTACTAGTAATTTTATTTTGTTTTTTAATATGTTCTGGTACCTTTTCTATAGTAATAATTAATTCCACCACTAGGATTTGCTATTAATTCAACCAAATTATGTCTAGCATTTAAGATAAAAGATATAACAATTTCTTATTTGGAAAAAATAAAAATGGTTTAAGAGAAAGGAAAAATATAAAGATTTTAAGTGGGGCATAAATGTACTGCTCCATATTCCATAATAAGTTTAAAAAAATTAGATGCCAAGGCTTCTTTTAACTCTTTTTTAAATGCTTAGCTGCTAACACTGGGTTCACTTTTTACATGATGTATATCTTTCTATAGCATTACAAGCAGAAATTTCTTCTTTAATTAATTCTGTTAATGGATTCTTTTCCTAAATTTTCATCTTAAATTGTAAACAAAAACATGATGTAAGAACATGAGAAAAATGATAGGGTTAACATTTTCTTTTTTTTAAGAATCTCAATTAAGAAATGAAATACAACAGCAAATTTTGTTTGTGTAGTTGTGATCTGAAATTTTGTTTGTGTAGTTGTGATCTGTAATGTGCAAGTGCTTGACAAAAAAGCGAAGAGATCACATGGGATAGGATTTGTTGAGCTGGAAGTGATTAACACTGTTTTCTTAAGGCTACTTAAGTGCTTTAATTGCTGTCTTCTTTGAAAAATAGAAGAAAATGTAATGAAAACTAAATATAAAGGCTGTATTATTAGAACTAGAAGTACGTATAAACATATACTATAGGATCATGTGATCACAATGATAACCACTATTTAAAAGTGGGAATGGGCAAATCCACTTAAGGCAACATCAACAAAATAATAGAAAAATAAGTAAAGCACTCAAAAATATGTTAAATAATATTACTAGTGAAACAGCTAGCTTATAATAAATAAAATGGGGGTAAACTATTGATGAAAGATTAAGAATTTAATATGTCTTAACCATGCTATTAAGATTTTGATTAACGCAGGATGTTACTCAGAATTGAATGCCATATGATATTAACTGAAAAATACTGGAGAAGAAAAGGCTTAATGCATAAGTGAGGGCAAAGATTAGAAATTGAAATAAATGGAGAAAAAAATGGTCCCCTAGAGACAAAATAAATAAAAATGGGACATATAGTATTAATACAGATGTTATGGGTTCACTGTAGTAATCAATATATGGATGGACTGACAGAGAATGTTATTTTTAACCACACTTCAAAATGCATAGGATTCAAAAAATTTCTATGTTGAAGTGAGCTTACTTAATGAGTTCGCGGTGCGGGACATTAGTAGTTGAAATTTTGACTTTCAGATGTGTAGAGGTAGTTAAATTGGTACAGTGTTTAATGATTATTAACGTTGCCTGATTAAAGGAAGGAATCATGACAGGAGTGTGAAGCAAGGAAAGATGCATATGCAAACTGTGAGGCAATCTCTGTTGAAAGGAAAAAAATAAAGCTGCCTGTCATTATGTACAATAATAGTTTTTAATTGCAATCCTACAAACAATGATAAAAACAGAAGTAAAGGAGAGGCATTTCTAATTTGTAAGGTAAAAGGCGATATGACTATACAAGTATCAGATCCATATCACATACAGGAAAGAGAAACACTATAGAATAATCATCCACTTAAAATTACACATTCAGACGTGGAGCGGAAGTTACCATATTTTAGACCTACCATAGTTCAAAGTTTACTATATATTTTAACTTTCCATTTCTTTAGAATAGCCATACCCCATTGTTATTCATCCAAAAAATAAATAAAATAAAGAACTAATCTAAACAAGGGGGAATTAACTTAAAGGTAGGGCTGTCAATGGGTACCCGAAAAATCCGATATCCGTCCGAATCCGTATCCGAAAATATGAAAAATATCCGTTATTCGAAAAGCGGATACGGATATCCGATATCCGAAAAGCTTTTCGGATACGGATATGGTTATAGTGGTATCCGTATCCGAAAAATATCCGTCCGATTAACTGATGCATATTTATATAATTTAAAATAGGAAAATAGGGCTATGAGTGTTTAACTTTTGAATATTTTTGGATACACATACATATATTAGTATAAAACAATGTTTTATCACCATATTTTTTATTTCTTTGTTTTTTTATAAACAATAGTACAAAAAATGTTTTATGTTGATCTAAACTTTTTCGTTTATACCTTTAAATTTATCAATTATTGGCGGAGCGGATAAATATCCGATATCCGTCCGTATCCGAAAATTAAGCGGATACGGATATCCGATATCCGAAAATGATTTCGGATACGGATACGGATATGGCACTATCCGTATCCGAAAGCATCCGTTGACAGCCCTACTTAAAGGATAAAAATTTGTATATTTTTAGCCTCAAGGACACGACCGCAATATTTTAACCAAAAGGAAAAACATTCTTCTAAAAATTATTCATAAGGACAAACATTCTTTCAAAATTATTCATAAGGACAAACATTCTTCCAAAACTGCTACTGAAAAAACCGATACCTAAAAACTGTTACCGATAACTACAAACTGATACCTAAAAACTGTAAAAACTTATACCTAAAGAAAGTTGTCCTTCATGCTAAAATATTGAAAGTCTGTCCTTGAGGCTAAAATGCTAAGAAATTTTGTCCTTGACAATAATTTCCTGTCTAAACAAAGCAAGGGGAAAAAAAGCAGAAAGAATCAAGAGAAATCCATCAATTATTCTTTTGTAAACAATCTCTAATTTCTAAGGTATGTTAAAATAAAATTTTGATTAAGACAAGTCTAAAGGCTTTTTTTTGTGAACTCGGGTAGAAGTAAACAAAAGATAGTTACTAGAACCATGGACGTAGGTTATTCATAGAACCACCATAGATTTCTCTCTTATTTACTTTTCTATTTTTTTTTTTGCTTGAAGATTACTGTTGATTAAATTGGTTTTTTATAATAAATTGATAAACTATGTTTTTGGTATTCCGTGCGTAAGCCTAAGTTTACTCAACAGTTTGGCATTAGAACCAACTATCTCGTAATGAATAATTCTTGTAAAAGTGGTATGAACAATTATGGAGTTACCAAATTTGATGAGAAAGGAGATTTGGAGACATGGAAATTGAAACTAATGACAGTATCCTTCATGAACAACACCTTAGTCGTTAAAAGAAAGAAATAAGAGCAAAAAAACACCAATGGTGAGGAAGTTATATTCATTGGTTCCAATCTGTGAATCTTCGATGGGGTGCTTGTTACTATTGTAATTAAGGCTAGCAATTAGAACTAAGAACCGCAAATACAAATTCATGACCCGAGAAGATCTGAATCCGAATCAAGCTTGAGTGGTCTTCGATAGTGTCCGAGTGATGAAAAATATCCTAAAGACATTATCTATGTTGTTAATATCGCTGATATATCGCCGATATATCTCATATCACTCCTAAACCAATACTTTTTCAAAATATCTCTTAAAATATCGTTACCGATATATTTTCCGATATTTTCCAATATATTGCTCCGATAATTAGTGTAAAATACCTGATATTATTTAAGAATATCGTTCATTATTTTATGTGTTGGAAAAATGTATATACAAATAAATATCTTCACATTCTCAATATATTTTTTTATATATGGTAAATGACAATATCTAGACCATATTAGAAATCCCAATGCACTATATTTTTTATTTTAACCCTACTGTTTTAGCCTTCTTCATTAGTCTTTCGCTAAAGAAAACTTTACTTATTTCATTATTTTATATGTCTTATTTTCCATGAAGACTTTACCACTAAAAACAAGATCATAGAAGATCTACTTCTCTTTTAAGTTGTTTTTTATTCACCATTGCTAGTTGGTAAGTTGGCTTATGAACATTCATTTTATTAGTTATTATCATGCACCAAGAACTAAAGGTTGAAGAGTAGTAAAGTTATATATTTAACATATTGATAAGGAATGAGCTAAACTAATAACTGGTATCAAATCAACATTGCATATTCGATAAATTAAGTGAAAATGAAAACGACGAAACTATAAATATGAATTTTTTTTGCAAAAGTAATATAGATGATTAGATGACTGAAGAAACAATAAATGTAGTACAAAAATGAATAAAATAATAAAGATTTATAGTATACGAATTTTTCGGTTTTTATGAGCCTATGTTATTATTTGTATTTAATAGAATATCTCGATAAACATATTATAATCTGTAAACTATAATCAAGGAGTCTTTGAAAGTAATTTGCAATTATATTTCAAAATATTTGAAAACTTAACATCGGTATAACATTATAACATAGTACAATATCGTTTATAACTTGTTCTACACATGTCCGATTTTTTACCGATATTATCCAATATTATCACTATATTTTAAAATATCTTATATCGGTACTTAACCGATACGTACCCGATACCGATATTAACTACTTGGGACACGATCAAGCCTGATCGAACCGACCCGATCCGAAAGATTCGACCAAAAAACATGGAACTATATGCATTTTTAGTGTTATTACCCCACCAGACCGTAACAGATCTGTACCGAGCCGAACCTCGGGTCAGGTCGGGCCTGCGTTTTAAAATGTATGATTTGGATTCAACAAAACCCGATCCACCAAGAACAGCGACCCATCAGGTCTTGTCCGGATCCGACCCGATGGATCTAATTCCCACCCCTAATTGTAAGAACAAAAGACATTTCATGCGAGAATGTCCAGCTCTTAAAAGAAAGAGAGAGAAGAATAAAGCTTTAGTTTCAGTAGAAGTAGTTATAGTGATACATCATTATTTTCAACTAGTAATTCACCTTTAAAAGTACAGGTTCGATGACTAGTTATGGAGCCCCTTACCACATAATGGCAGTTAAGAGCCATTTTGTTGCTTATATGGAGATTGATGACGAGGTGGTTCACATGGGAAATGACACATCTTGCAATATTTTAGGTGTTGGAAGTGTGAGGTTTTGGATATTTAATGATATTGTTTGGACTATCATAGAAGTTATGCATGTTTCAATGTTGCGTAGGAGTTTGTTGTTAGTGGGAGCTAGAGTAGACTTGGTATGAGGATGGTAGTGGATGGAGAGAGATTGAGTGTAGTGAAGGGTTTCTTGGAAATGATGAAGAGGGTGCGAATTATTGATATTTATGTGATTCAGGGAGAGACAATCATGGAAGATTCATAAATTTCTACATATTCTAGTGTTTTAGGTTCTATTCGGTTATGACATCTTCATTTAGGTCACATTGATATAGATACTCTTGATGTATTATAGAAGCGGGGTTTGATTTATGGTGTATTTTTAGTTGAAGCCTAAATTTTATAGAGATCATGTTCTTAGGAAGAAGAAGCATGTTACATTTAATATTAAGGGACCTAGAGCTATATAATTTCAAGTGTATGTTTATTCTCATGTGTGTAGACCTACCCTAGCTTGGTTTTTTGGTGGAGTCGGCTACATCAGCTTATTTATGGATGATATTTTGCAAAAGATATGAGCTTATTTGCTTAAGTCCAAAGTTGAAATATTTACCCTATGTCGAAAGTGAAAGACCATAGCAACAAAGAAGTACTTGGGAGTTCTAAGAGTTGGCAGTGGTAGTGAAATTGCATCATAAGAATTCACTAACTATTGTAGATCTGGTAGTGTAGTCATATATGTTGATATTTCTACCGAGCCACGGTGTGATGGAGTGGTTGAGAGTATGATCTGATTTGGTAGGAGATAACTATGAGCATGTAATTGAATGTTGGTTTGGAAGAATGACTTTGGGCAGGGGTTATGTAGTTAAAGCCCTGCTAAAATCTACCTATATCCTCGCTAAAGCACTTGGCGCACTTCAGTTGCTTGCTTTTACAATTTAGCGTTACTAACTAGTGAATCTGCTTAAAACCCCGATATTTACCACTAATCCCATTAAATCGGAGCTTTTCAGCAACCTCTTAAGCAATTTAATATAAAAAATTTAATTAACTAGTTCTTTTTAAAAAAAATCAAAATTGTTAGTGTATATGCCTAAGTTCAGCGGCTAAATGTTCAATATAATTTATAACACTATTTCTAGTCTCCAAGTATGAACTAGACTGCTCACGACATTTTTGGATTTTGTTACATGGGAGTAAACATTGTTTCTTTTTCCTATACTAATGAAGTGAGGCGATAATAAATCCCATTATAAAAACTAATATTTTCTCCAATATATCATTATGCACCTTTGTTATTTCCCTTATATTTAAGCTTTATTCCTGCTATAGTTTTTTGGACTTCCGTCACTTAAAATTTGCTAACCAGTTTAACTGCACAGGATGACATCTACAATGGTATTTCTCATCAATCGCTTATTTTCCATTGTCATAGATATGAATATCCCAGAGAAGATATGGAAAGGAGGACTTGTGAAGTATTATTCCTTCATGTGCTTAGTTATATAACTTATATTTGTGATAAGAGACATGGTAGGTTGGAGCTTAAGGGAAACAAACATATTATTTTATGCTACAGAGAAGAGGTGAAGGGGTATAAGTTATGGTGTACAACAACCATAAGGTTTGTAATTAACAAGCATGTGATGATAGATGAGAGACATTTGTTGATGTTGGAGCCTCTATCCACTCGTGACATTAGAAGGATAGTAAATTACCAAATAAATTAGAGATCATCAAATTATTTTCATATTTCGAGAGGTGGTGGTATTTTTGACGATACCATGCTTGATGAGAAGATTTCAGAGATTCAAACTCTAGGTGGAGCTCACCTGTAGGTAAGGTCATTTATTTTAGTTAGTCTTATAAGTGAGCATAGTAATGGTTGTGATTTGACTGTGTATGCATGTAGTGGCGAAGACCTTGTTGCAATTTGACAGTGTAGGCTGTGGGAAGTCAAGCAAAATTCTTAAGATTAAAGGAGATAATATTGTTAATGTCCTCTCTCGATATGGAATAGAGAAGTGAAACGTGTTGTCCATTGGTTTCTCGTTGCTTGGTATCCACATGTTCATTTCCTACATCAGAATGGCGAAGAATTTCGATATTCGGGTAATAATTTCTTTCTTATGCTTGGGATAGAATGTGAAGTTAAAGTTTAGTTTGGGCAAGAATGCCTAAACGTATATCTCTATAAGTAGAGCTTAGGCCGCATAGAGTGCAAAACCAACAGCTAATTGAGAAATGGTGATCTAGATAGATAGGGATACGTGAATTAAGGTGGGGTGTTAAAATTATATGACTCAAATATAAAGCTTGCCATTATTTAGAGTCTAACATATTTCAAATCTTACCATATACTTCAACTTCCTATTTCTTTCAAAAAGTGATGTTATAATACATCCCCATAACACCCATATAAATATATCTTTTAGAGTTAAGGGTGTGCTCTAGGAGCAAATATGTAATATGCTACATATACCTGTTAATGCCTCAGATATTGATTTTGATGACAACAACTATATAAATATAAATACTAATGTTTTGCCAAGTTGTATAGTATATATTGTAGAATACTACACAAGTACAGAATGATTAAACTTGAAGATTGATTAGTATAAAGACTAAAGTTCAAGATTCAGAGATGATCAAGACTCATGAGTTTAAAGACAAAGATTTGAAGAGCTCAAGACTTTAGTATAAGTCATTAGAATAAATTGTTAAAGTCCCTGATAGCATATTCTGATCTTAATAAAAAAAATTGATCTTTGATATTTTATCAAAATAAATTATTTAAAAATTCAAATTATACCTTTACAAATATTTTATAAAATCTTT
The DNA here is from genome assembly GCA_030737815.1 of Allium fistulosum. Taxonomy (NCBI): domain Eukaryota; kingdom Viridiplantae; phylum Streptophyta; class Magnoliopsida; order Asparagales; family Amaryllidaceae; genus Allium; species Allium fistulosum. The sequence goes on from CM060904.1 coordinate 479,891,680, forward strand.
TCTATGTTTGAAGTATTTAAAAACTATGTTTAAATTATTTTACAAAAATATAGAAGTTTGAAAAAAAATTAAAAGAACTATTATTTTTCAAAGTTAACATGTAACGATATGCCTTTCTTACACCTAAAGACGACACTGAATACATCCACGGTATTCATGTGCTGATCATTTAAGTGTCCAAAAGACAGGTCATTAAGGGAAAGAAGAAGATAGAATAAAGAATAAAGGAGAAACTAAACAATCACAGAATATCACAACACAACGGAATAACATATATTAATCAACATAATTCTTTACAAAGTCATTTTCAAAATGATACATCAGAGTTACACAAATACAAGTCTACCTTAGGAAAATTATAGCAACCTGTACCTACCAAACGAATATAATATACATATAATACAGCGAAAACAAGATAATAACTAGCTATCGATGAAGCCTCCTGCTCCAGCTCCTCCGAAATGTATCCGTAGAAAACTTGGACTACTTGGCTGCTCATAAAAATTTGAGCACCTAATAGTTTTAGGGAAAGAAAATAAAACTCTGGATCAGACATGGGTCTGGTGTGAGTAAACTCAAAGAAACTGAATTATTACTTTTAAAACTCTTTTAAAATCAAGGGTATCTCGTCAGACCATGCAACACATAAACACAGACGGGTTTTTACCTTTTGATATCCAAAACACTTTTATTATAAAAATCCAGTGATATTATAATAATATCTAGGGTTTAAAGTATTTAATAACCAAGTAGTTGTGATGTGTGTACATGATAGCAATAATAGATATACAATAAAAAATTGTAGGCTTGTAATGGAGAATGGATTTCCAACAAATGGCACGGTAAAGGACTACCTTCCGAAAAACTGTACACCTCTAAAATGTACATTGGGATCGAAAACCTTTCGACCCATGCCGTCACAGGACTGGCCTACCCCTGAACTGGGTAGTACCGAATATGATCATCCCTTGGTTGTGATCAATAACCAAAAAAGGCCCCGAAGCATACATAGAGATATCGACACTAGATCTTGGGATGATCATACCCTAATGGGTGCGACCCACATGGCCCTGTTGCATCTACCATATTTTAACCATTACCGGGATGTGAGGCTTGAGAGGGTACACTCTTAACATTAAGCGATCCATCTTGGAATGCTAACACTGCCCTCCAGGCAGAAATGCAATGCTGGTACTCATTCATACAAGTTCGTTCTGGGTCTGAACGAAACCAAAGGCTCTACAAGGAGCATCGTCTTCAATCCTCTTCAAGATGTCTTCCATTCGAACGCATGTGTTGGTTCGGAATGGTTTCCAAATAACATATCTGATCCCAATCTCTCTAAACCAACAATAATAATTTCCGGTTTACTCATTCCTGGTTCTTTTGGAAGTATACAGCAAATATTCGAGTCCTCACCGGGGAACTCGAATGTACAATCATACTTCTTGAGTCAAAATAGGTCAAGATTTGATAGTTGGTTATTTAACTATCAAATAATCAAACAACAACAATTTAGAGATTTAATTACCCATAGCAACCACTAAGCCTCCAAACAAATCGTCATTTATTAAATCTCTTTTTCAAACGTTTATCAAAACATTCATATACTTATCTCGCTAACATAAGTATATTCACAAAACATTTGTGAAAGATTTCTTATTACAAAATCATATTAAAAGTATCAAACAAATATATTTAAATTGGAGATGAAAATAACCTTAAACATTATTCCTTCGGTGTTAAGTGTGGAGCGAATGTCCATATCACCAAAATTAAGAAGTTCAGTTAAAGGAAATCCAATCTGAAATTCTTTTATAATTTACTTTGACAAATCCTTTTAATAAAAAAATTTCTTTATGAAATCTCCTTTACTTAAATTCCAAACTCATTTATGTAACAACTCAGAATTTTGATCATTTAATTTTAAATGTTTAATTAATTTTACATATTTAATTTATAGGATTTTTGAAATTTAATAATTTGAATTCAAATATGTTGATATTTGAATTGTGAATTAAATATTAATTAAATGGATTCAATAATTATATTTAACACCTTCTAATTAATAAATAATATTGATGAATTCAATTTGTAAATTTTTTTACAAATATAAATAGATCGGATAAATATCGATAATTGGATCGAAAATATAAAACAATATTTAAATTTATGAAAAATAGCATCGCTAGACACTATCTTGGATTTTGACAAAAAACCAATGCTATTAGATTTGGAATGATAAATTATTATATGCCGTCGAGTTTCGTAACGATCAAACGTACTGTGTGGTCGTGCGAGCTCGAAATGCTTAGCAATTAATTTTAAACATAATTTGATCTAAAAAGATAACTTCTGTATACTTTGAAATTAGATCTCGAAACTAGTTCTATTGGTCAAAATAGGGGTATTTAGTATGGAACGTCAGTTGGCACGCTTTGAGTAGAGTTCGAGATTTTGGGTGTGTTCGGTGCCATATATCATCGAATATAGTAATATGTTCACATCAATTCAAATCCTTACCCAATCACATTTTCGCCCATACCTCTATGTGTGCTGCCTTACCTCCACTTCCTTTAATATTCTTGCCTGTGAACGCAAATTGAGTTTCCTCTTGGTAAATCAATCTTCAAAATTCAATATAAAAATATATACTCCACTAAAAATCACGATTTTTGATTCGTTAGCTTCGTGTGGTCGAGGGCTTCTCCTCTATGTGCTCAGAATTGGTTGTATCATTGCCTTGGGTGGAGGCTGTTCTTGATTAGTGAGCTAGGGTTTGGATTAGGATCCGATTGAGGAATCGATTGGGAAATCGGAGCTTGGATTTGAGTTCGGGAGGTCGAATAGCACCTAGTGCTGAAGTTTTATAAAGTTTAGTGGTTGTATGGGGCTGCGACTTTCAGGTGGGGCTGTAAGGGATGTGAGCGGGTCAGTTTTTGAAGTGGTGGTTCAGAGGTGAAGTGGTAGGGTGCAGATGGAAGCTCGCGTGAAAAGAAAGTTGTCGGCGAAGTCCGTTCGTCAAACGGTGGTTCGGAGCTCCATGTCATTGCTTGGGAATGCACGGCCATGGTGGGTTTGTGTTGTTTGTGCATGTTTTGAATAGGAGCAAGAGAGGGAAGATGGATTAGAGGGGAGAGATTAAAGTTAATTTGTTAATTAAGTTATTATTTAATTTAATCAATAACTTGTAATTTGAATAACTTTTGCATATGATGACGGTTTCGAACGCTGTCTTTTGCGTTGGACTCATAGCATCGATGGCTACACTGTGGAGTTAGTTTGGTTTGATTTGGAGCTAGTGGAATTTTTGGCTAACATCGAACGCCCATTCGGTTTTTGTCCATACCGAAACGCTTTGGCAAAAACTGAAATCAATGTGAGTTTAACTCAAATTCAATTTTACTATATCGTATCTATGATGTTATAAACTATTATTGATTACTTGGATGTTAGTTAAATTGTTTGATTGATAGTTTGGTTAAATTTTCGTTTGGAAAATGGATGACATATAAACTTGATTGCTATGAACCCATATGATTATATATAATGTGCTTAACCATTGTTTTGCAGGGAGAATTTGTAGAGAGACCTGAGGGATTTCTCGTCAATAATTGTTTATTTATACCATTATGTTGTTATATTGATATTTAATTGAAATAATCTTGATATTCCATTTAAATTGTTTAAGTGTCGATATAGCGATTTTCGCTACATCGTCATTTATTGATTTTCATTCCTAAAACCCTATTGTGTGTGTTTTGAACTAAAGCTTGTATTTTCATTAAATAGAATTTTAAAATTCCTTAATCATATTAATTAATGGTATTTTAAGTTAATTAACCATTTTAATTAATGGTTATTTAAATTAATTAACTGTTTTAACTAATGATGTTTAAAGTTAACTAATCATGTTAACTAATGATTTTGGAATTAATTAATTATTTTAATTAATCATTTTTTGAATTTATTAATCTATTTGATAATGAGATTTGAATTTAATTAAATCATTTTAATTAATGATTTTAAATTTTAATTAATCATTTTAATTCCCGTGTTTCTCCTAGATATTCCCAAAGTTATGTTTTGGGTCCAGATTTGATAGTCGGTTATTTAACTATCAAATAAACAATCATTCAACCAAACAGTTCATTTTCCACTAAAAATACTAAGTCTCATTTAATTTAATTTTAAATAATTAAATCTCTTTATCAAAAGGTATGTACTTATCTTATCGGAGTAAGTATGTTCACTAACCATTCTTTTCAAAAATATTTGAAAACTTTTAAAAATAAATATGGAAACCACCATGCGGTATCAACCATGGATTCACAGCTCAATGATAACATCTCTATCCCAGAAAAATCCAAACTTAACTGCAAGCAATCTCTGCCTTCGATTCCGCCATAAAAGTATACCATTTACTTTTCGAAAACTTTATTTAATAATTTTCTCAAAATAATACTTATAAAATTTCTGTATAAATTCCCAAGTTTAATTTAGGCGAGTACTCTAAAATAAAAGTTATTATATAAACTATATTAATATTGAATAATTTCTTTAAAATAATAATACTGATTAATTCTTAAATAATAATTAACTTAACATCAACTCATTATAAATAACTTAATTAATAATTAAATATACTTTAAACAATTTGAAATAATTACATAACTTTAAAACGATAAATAAATTCTGATTTATTAATAAGATTCTAGTCGATTTACAAGACTTGTTTATAAAACTTATAATCCATTTTGACAATTTTAAAATTTTAAAATAACTAATTTTCTGGAATATTTTTATGCTAAAACATTTTTTTAAAATTAAAAATCCTATTTTAAAACAAACCCAACTTCTCGATAAGAATATACGTTTCAGTTCCAATATAACCAATTTAATATTTATAAATCTCTCTTGATTTATCACCAATCGATTTACGTTCCCAATTTCATAAATCCCTTTTTCACATTTCCAAAAGTAAAATCTATCGTTTTCTTTTTAAACAGTTTTTCTCATCTCATTATAAATTCTCACCGTGAATTTATATCCTCAAATTTTTAATTGATACTCGTTTCACCTTTATTTATAAACATAGTTTATAAATCTCATAGTCTCGTTTCAATTTTACAACGATTTCACATAACTTAATCCATTTAAATTGATTTCTAAATTAAATTCCATTTATAAATCAATTTCTTAAATTGAATTCCATTTATAAATTAACTTCTTAAATAACCCAACTATATTCCAAAAACAACCACATCTCGATTTTACTTCCATTCTGTAATGAACGGGATTTTCGACCCTCGAAAATCGACATCAATATGTCCACTGTATAGAATGCTAAGCAATCGAATGCCGAAAACACCAGTTCATTAGGGGTGAAGAAGAAAAGGTAGAAGAATAAATAGGAAACAACACCACAGAATCTCACAATCGCAGTAGAACAAAATATAATATATAATAACATATTTTAAATACAATAAATGTACTGTAAATATACATACCATTATCAGAGTACAATAGACAACCATCATTCTTGACAGTTTAATAACTTGTCCTCACATACATAACATACACAGCGGAAATATAAATCAAATACGGGGATACATCTCTTTCATCCAGCTCGTCTCCTGAGCTCCATAGCATCCTATCCTGAAACTGTAATACTCGGTCTGACCCGAGCATTATAATAAAATAACACTCGAAGTTTGGAAAACCAGCGTGAGAAAACACACTCAATTTGAATTATTTACTTTTATCAAAATCCTTTGAAACAAAGGTATCTCGTAAGACCACATCACACATAAACATGATGGGTTTTTACCTTACAATAACCAAAACATTTTATCAAATCCGTCTAATATTATAATAGTGTCTAAACCAAGTAAATAGAAAATAGCTGAAATGCTTGCATCTCATGTTTCAGCATAGTTGGGCACAATCAAAACTGTACGACGCTTATTGGAGAATGGATTTCATACAATGACTAGGCACTGGGGTACTACCTATCATGGTACATATCAAGAAAAATGTACCGAGGACCTCGCCAGGATCCCCTACAACATAAGACCGGCCCTATCCCTAACCTGGATAGAACAGAATATGTTATCACCCCGAGTGTTCCCACCCTTATCGAGAGCTCTTTTGCATGCACCATCGTATCCATAATAGAATATATCCATGGGTATCTAGAAAGGTGATAACATACCCTAATTGGGTATGACCCACTTAGCCTTGCTGCATATCCCCTGATTTTCAGCCATTCCGGTTGATGAGGCTAGAGGCTACGATTACCTTTTAAGAATAATTTCACTTAGAATGCTCATCGTCCTCCAATGATGATGTTCTAATAGCATTCATCCATACAATTTTCATGGGTTTGGACAAACCAAATCACCGTCTTCTCTGTCTTCATGGTATCCATTCGTAACGCTCAAACCGGATCGAAGCGGTTTTTCGAATATTTAAATCTGATCCCGGTCTCTTCGAAACGATTAACGAAATTGGCCAATATTGATAGTCGGTTAGTTAACTATCAATATAACATCCATAAGCAATCACTAAGCCATTATTTGTAATTTCTTCCAAAATACTCATTTCAAAATATCTTTACAAAGATATACTTTCATCCCTTTCACTACTTCAATATTTGAAAACAACAATTTCAAATGATTATATCCATAACAAGATAATTTCAAACCACCTCAATACATAGAAATATTTTCTTCCAATTCCATTTATAATTCAAAACTTTGAAATTATTTCTATAATGATAACCTCGCAGTTAAAATATTTCAAATCCATCTCATCCAACACTTAGAAAATATCCTTAAGTATAACTTCCCAAAATCATTTATTTTTCCAATACTTAAAAAATATTTCATTTATTTCCTATTTGCTCAAATCCCTTACAATTCATCCGTAAGTTCCTTATCTCATTTCTTTTATGAATTCTATTTCATTTTTCGAAGTTCACTTTTATTTAACTATTTCAAAAAAATTCTTTCTTTTTTCCAAAATTCTATTTTGAGAATCCCCTTATAAATCCCATATACCGAATAACCCCATTTCCATATTTTTGAGAAGGTTTATGAATAAATTTAAGACATTACAAAACTCTATATATATATATATAATAAGTATTTAAAAGAATAATAATAATTTATTTTTAAGACATGTTCAAATAATTATCTAAAATATTGAAACACTTTTTATAACATCACTTTTCAAAGTAGGCTTAAAAAATTAGGATTTATTAAAATAAATATTAAGTATTTGAAAAATTCACTTACGAGGTAATTCAATACTAACTAACTTTAAATTACATAGTTTAATAAATAAAATTTTCCTTCTTAAAATAAAAACTTAACTTATTAATAAAAATATATTTTTAAATCTCAATAACCAAATTTCAATTTATAAAACCCTCTTGATTTCCATCACATCACTTCTATTTCGGTCTCCTTAACCATTTTCACTTCAAAAATAGTATCCATTATTTCTCTCTCACCCTATTTCCATATTCTAATATAAATTCTCCTTGTAAATTTATATTTCCAATTTATCGTCTGATATCGATTTTATTTATTTATAAACATCATTTATAAATTTTATATAACCCCTTAAGTTTCACTTCTATAAAAAAAATATCTCATTTATAAAATCCCATTTTATAAATTCAATTTCTTATAAATTCTATTCATTTTTGCCAATCTATTTTTAAAATCGATTTCCACTTCTTTCCATATTTCCCAGAAATATTATTTTAAAATCCATATCGTTTAAAAATCCTTTATAGAGTTTATTTTAAAATCTCTATTGAAAATATTTTTTTACGAACAGTTAAATACACCCCAAAATCAATTATTATTTTTATCCAAATCAATTTCTTAAAAATAATCCAAATTTCGATATAAATATTTTTACATTCAAAATTCCTTTTTAATTCCTTCAAATTTAAAAATAGTATTTATGGTATTCAAAATACCAAAATTCAGGCCCCTGCTACCATAGCATTCAATAATTCTCATCACAACAATAATCTATAACAGATTATTCTAACACATCATATATTATTATATATGAAAAATACTAAATATAATTTTTGAGGAATCCAATTGGATCCCTTCAACCTGTTTTCCCTACATCCATAGATGTTAATACAATAGAAAAAATACCAATTCCACTTCGAGGGGGATATCGCGGTATATAGGGTCATCCACTATTATGTGGGGCGCATAGGGTCTCATCCGCTAAAATGTGCAGGAATATCACTCCAATTACTAATATAATACTACTATATATTATATAATAATCCAACAGATAATTAAAATTTATCAATCCAATCAAGCATCTAATATTTAAATTTAAACATTTAAATTTAAATTTGGCAATCCAAATGAGTGAGAAATTCTCACCTTGATTTTTGTTTGCAATCCATTTCAATCTCGACTTGTTTTCATGATTTTAGACCTCGTACGAAAATGTTATGAATTTTATTAACATCGAGACAATTTAATTAATTAAAGTAAAAATTTTCCTTAACCATGAAACTAACGAATAATTACCATCATGCTAACTGCAGCCATCTCCCCACAATCGTAGACGAACTCGACCCGAACTGTCGCCGTGATTGCCACCAGAGACAACCACAGTCCCATCACCACACCTCTCCCTGACCTCTGCCTCCAACCTCCATCGTGCAAGTGACCACACGACAAATAGCACCGCCTGCAGCCACCAATCACGAGCTCCTCTCCTTGTCGTGCTCGCATGTAGCCGCGACTTCACCTCAAAACGCACGCGTTTGCCATCGCCTGCTACCTCCCATCACTGTCACAATCCACATCGCCCTCCTCAATGATGCCATCCTCTGCCTTGATCGCCTTCGAGTCGCGATTCCAGGCGACACATGATGTCGCACCCCTTCCCCTTCGCCTGCAAGTCCACTCGATCCCCTCACCGCCACAAGCCTTTCCCTCGACGCGCGAGCTCTCTTCAGGCAGCGACAAATCGTGATTCAATCGCATATATATTTATTTTTTTAGTATACGAACCAATTTCGTATTGAAGAAGATGGAAAGTAGAAATATGCGGTTTCGATTTTAAGCAGATGAGCATCGCGATTTTATTCAAATTCATAAAGCCGTGATTTTCTTTTTTTTCATCGGTCCGTTTTAAATCGGTTTCTACTTTTATTTTATTTTTTGAACGAGATCGTTATTTCAAAAGGAGGAGGCACGATCAGATTGAAAAGAAAGATGTGAAAGCTTGCATATAAATTTGGGCTTGCTTCAGAAGGAAGGAACGGTTATGACTTTTCCCATTTATAAATTTATTTAATTATAAAGTATCTCGATTTACGCAACTCAAAATTTCGAACCCCTAACAAGGCGTGCCGTTAGGCGTTCAAAATGTATACCCCTATTCCGAACGCAATGGAAAAGGTTTCCAGTCCTAACTCGATCGTATGGAGAAGATAGCTTTTTGGACTCAATTATTATATTGAATTTTCGATATTAAATTCAACTCGTTTATATCCCGTACGACCAAACTATAACTCCAAAAGCTACGAAATTTGAAATTCGATAATAATACACTATTATGAATCCGATGGAACTGGTTTCATCGAATTCCAAGACTATGTCCCGGATCGCCATTTTAACGCGTCGATTAAATCGACGATTTCAAAAATTGACAAAATCAGTTGAAATATCAGTTTTAAAATCTTACTAACAAAATTAAAATTCCACATCCAATATTTAAAACCATTTAAATATTCCAAATTAATCGTTGAAAAATCCAGGTCGTTGCATTCCTTTTCCCCTTAAAAGAATTTCGTCCCCGAAATTGCTAAGGTAGGAAAATTGCTCCAAACCCATTACTTATGCAAAACCCACTTAATTAACTTGACATTCACTTTTCTAAACCTTTTAGTCCTATCCAAAACATTTGGTTTCCATTTCTAAACCAAAATCTCTGATTTCAATTTCAATTTGAACATCAACTTTTTAGTTAACAAATTTTTTTCTTCAAAATTTTCAAAAAAAAATTCCAACTCCCTAATTTCCCGAAATTTTTTGGCAGAGTCTCCCTTGTACGGGGAGCCTTTTGCAATATGACGAGAGAATTAAAAATGTATACATCGACCTACACGGCCGAAAACAAAATATATAACAATATTTTATATTTTTGTAGTATTTAATTCGAAAACATACCTTATTTTAGCATTTTTATGCAAGCAGCTTATTTTATATGCAATTACGCAACCCAACTCTAGCCCAATAGCGTCCTGGTGCCTGTACTTGCTCAATTTAACGACGTAAGTACCGAAATATGAAATTCACTAACATTTCATTCATTTAACTAATTTAACACATGAATTTCATAAACAACATGCCAAACAAAGATTTATAAGCAATTTAAGGCCCCGATACTAATTTAACTATTTTCAACCAATCCATATATCATTTCATTAAATTCGAAATGATTTACAACCAAATTTATTGCATTCAATTCATATTTATAACAAACAAACCCATATCTATTCCAAATTGATTAAAAACCAATTTATTCACTTCCTATTTATCCATAGAATTTTATTACTTTCGTTTACGTCAAACGACAAATTTGTTCGATGCAAATTCGGCGATGTTCATTTAATAGAATAATCACTAAAACTTATAGCTATTTTAAATTGATTCCAAATCAATTTATGCTTAATTCTATTCCAATTCAAATTTAATCCATTCATATCCACATTAGTTTCAAATCCATTTTATTAAGCTCGGAATCACTCCACGCTATTTATTTAATAACCATTTCACAATTTACTCGAGCCAAACTTCCAACCAAACTATTAACTTAAGTTAATTTGTTTATTTTCAAGTTATTCAATCATATACTTAAGTTTGTTTCCCTTGCCATCAAATTCTGATTAATTTTTTTTCAGATTGATTCTCATTCAATCAAATTCCATCTCGTTTACTAATTTATTCAATTAGTTCCTTTATTTATTCCACTTTAAATTTCATTCCATACTCGAATTCATTCTTGAATTCTTTTAAAATAATATTCAAGGTTACATTCAATTTATTTACACTCACATTGAATTTATTTACAAATTAAGCCATTTTTATTTCAATCAAATTCCATTTTATTTAATCACAATCAACATATGTTTAATCATCTTATATATAAGTCAAATTTTATTTAGTGGAAATTAGCCACAAGGGCCTCTTTAGCTAGTGCGATTAGTTTCTAGGACGCACAACTAAAATAATTACTTTTAAGGACAAAATGCAAATAATTAGTTTCTAAGGCCTAAAAACTTATGAAATTATGTCCTTGAAAGTAATTGGACTGCTGACTTTGTCCTTAAAAGTAATTATTCTGCTGACTTTGGCCTTGAAATTAATTTCTATAGATGTGTGTCCTAGAAACTAATTGGACTGCATAGTTTGTCCTTCTAGTGAAATGCCCCTTTTATTTATTACTCAAGTTTCATATTCAACTTTAGTTTTAGCCCACAATCCATTATATTTAATCAAACTAAATTCCATTCCCATATTCAATTTACTAATTAATTTATCTAATTAGTTCACTTCCATTTTACAACTCAATATTTGATTTTTATTTCAAAAATCACTTCACTTAATTTACTTGAGCTCAAACTCATCTTAAATTCAAGTTTGGATTTTTATTCCTTTACTAGAACATCACTCCATTTTTTTGGTTTTCTATTTCACTTTTCAATTTTATAAGTTACACAACCTATTTTTCTCACATTTTCCTCAATTTTGTACTCAAGTATATTCACATTTCATTATTTACTCAAGATAATACATCACTTTATAGTTTAAATATACCTTTATTCCATTAATTTCAAATTTTTTAAGCTATTCAAATTTATTTATTCACAATTCTAAATTTTCACTTAAATTTTATTTCATTCAAATTTTCATACCTTATGGTTATTTAATATTTCACCACTCAAAATTTATATTTACTCCAATTCGATATTATTTCTAATCCAATCCAATTTTATAACTTATAGTTATATAGTCGCTTTATAATTCACATTTACATATTAATTCCATTCAATATGGTTTCATATCCAATTCCAATTCAATTTAATTTAAATTCCACTTTCCTTTAACCAATATTTCCGAACCATATTCAAATTATTCATACTTAAATTAATTTCATTCCGAACAAATTTATTTTTAGTTTATTCAATTTATGTAACTTACATAAGTTAAATTTTAATTTTATACTAAAATTTCCAAACTTACTCAACTTCACCTGAGTTAATTTTAATCTGTTCAATTCATTTAAACCTACTCAATTTTTAAATTTTAATTTCAAAATTCAAATCCCAAAATTTTTAAGTACCCGGTACTTATTTCAAACCACTTGAAATCAAATATATACATATATATATATATAGCTCTTTGTTTTCAACAAACCATCCCTTGGAATTTTAAACTCATATTCGGTTTTATCCAAAATAAATTCTCTTGGAATTTTTAAAACAACGTTTGTTTTCCAACAAAATCTCCAAATCAATTATTCAGTGGCAATCCGTCACTTAGAGACTCGAAAATGGACACTGATGATGCGGCCGCCATCACCAGAGATATTTTCCAACGACTGTAGTGAGTTCAGTGCTTCATCAATTCCAATCCATTTAAAACAATTTCCATTCAAAAATATCCCAATAATATCACCATTTCTCTTTCTAACCACTTCAGAAAACATTTTCAAAAATCTCCGCAATTTCAAATTTCCAAATACTTAGTTCAAACCCATTTTAAACATTCCTCAAAGCTTCCGGAATATTAAATTTCAAAATTCTGGTTTGAATCCATTTTAATTATAATCCATTTCATTTACCCACTTTTTAAAACAATATTGTGTCGGCTTGCCTAGTTTAAGAGTTTAGAAATCCCTATCGATACGGTTGTCCAGACTGTACCAACCAGAATTTATAAACACTCAACCGATAAGTCTACACAATATAAAACAATTTATAGTCACTAACAAATACGCGCTCATATCTGTTTATACACTCAAACTCATTCTAGGGTACAACTGATGCTATCTTTAATAAGTAATCCCCACCAGAGCCAAGGTTCTCGCTTAACCTTCAACTCTGATACCAAATGTAACGAACAGGAATTTCGACCCTCGAAAATCGACATCAATACGTCCACTTTATAGAATACCGAGCAATCGAGTGCCAGAAACACCAATTCATTAGGGGTGAAGAAGAAAAGGTAGAAGAATAAATAGGAAACAACACCATAGAATCTCACAATCATAGCGGAACAAAATATAATATATAATAAAAGATTTTAAATACAATAACTGTACTGTTAATATACATACTATTATCAGAGTACAATAGACAACCATCAATCTGGACAGTTTAATAACTTATCCTCACATACATAACATACACAGCGGAAATATAAATCAAATACGGGATACGTCTCTGTCATTCAGCTCGTCTCCTGAGCTCCATAGAATCCTATCCTGAATCTGCAATACTCGGTCTGACCCGAGCATTATAATAAAATAACACTCGAGTCAGTCTGGAAAACCAGCATGAGAAAACACACTCAATTTGAATTATTAACTTTTGTCAAAATCTGAAAACAAAGGTATCTCGTAAGACCACATCACACATAAACAGAACGGATTTTTACCTTACAATAACCAAAACATTTTTATCAAATCCGTCTGATATTATAATAGTGTCTAAACCAAGTAAACAGAAAATAGCTGAAATGCTTGCGTCTCACGTTTCAGCATAATTGGGCACAATTAAAACTGTACGACGCTTATTGGAGAATGGATTCCATACAATGACTAGGCACTAGGGTACCACCTACCATGGTACACATCTAGAAAAATTTACCGAGGACCTCGCCGAGATCCCGTACAACACAAGACCGGCCCTATCCCTAACCTGGATAGAACCGAATATGTTATCACCCCGAGTTTTCCCACCCTTATCGAGAGCTCTTTTGCATGCACCATCGTATCCATAATAGAATATATCTGAGGGTATCTAGAAAGATGATAACATACCCTAATTGGGTATGACCCACTTAGCCTTGCTGCATATCCCCTGATTTTCAGCCATTTTGGTTGATGAGGCTAGAGGCTACGATTACCTTTCAAGAATAATTTCACTTAGAATGCCCATCGTCCTCCAATGACGATGTTCTGATAGCATTAATCCATACTAGTTGTCCTGGGTCTGTACAAACCAAATCACCATCTTCTCTGTCTTCACGGTATCCATTCGTAACGTTCAAACCGGATCGAAGTAGTTTTTCGGATAATTAAACCCGATTCCGGTCTCATTGACACGATTAACGAAGTTGGCCAATATTGATAGTCAGTTATTTAACTATCAATATAACATCCATAAACAATCACTAGGCCATTATTTGTAATTTCTTCCAAAATACTCATTTCAAAATATCATTACAAAGATATACATTCATCTCTTTCAACCCTTCAATATTTGAAAACAACAATTTCAAATAATTATATCCATAACAGGATAATTTCAAACCACCTCAATAGTTGAAAATATTTTCTTCCAATTCAATTTATAATTCAATACTTTGAAATTATTTCTATAATGATAACCTCGTAGTTAAAATATTTCAAATCCATCCCATCCAACACTTGGAAAATATCCTTAAGTATAACTTCCCAAAATCATTTATTTTTCCAATACTTAGAAAATATTTCATTTATTTCCTATTTGCTCAAATCCTGAACAATTCATCTGTAAGTTCATTATCTTATTTCTTTTATGAATTCTATTTCATTTTTCGAAGTTCACTTTTATTTAACTACTTCGGAAATTTTCTTACCTTTTTCCCAAATTCTATTTTGAGAATTCCTTTATAAATCCCATATGCTGAATAACCCCATTTCCAGATTTCCGAGAAGGTTTATGAATAAATTTAAGACATTACAAAACTCTATGTATATATAATAAGTATTTAAAAGAATAATAATAATTTATTTTTAAGACATGTTCAAATAATTATCTAAAATATTGAAAACACTTTTTATAACATCACTTTTTAAAGCAGGTTTAAAAATTTAGGATTTATTAAAATAAATATTAAGTATTTGAAAAATTCACTTCTGAGGTATTTCAATACTAACTAACTTTAAATTACATAGTTTAATAAATAAAATTTTCCTTTTTAAAATAAAATCTTAACTTATTAATAAAAATATATTTTTAAATCTCAGTGACCAAATTTCACTTTATAAATCCCTATCGATTTCCATCACATCACTTCCATTTCGATCTCCTTAACCATTTTCACTTCAAAAATAGTATCCACTATTTCTCTCTCACCCTATTTCCATATTCTGATATAAATTCTCCCCATAAATTTATATTTCCAATTTATCGTCTAATATCGATTTTCTTTATTTATAAACATCATTTATAAATTTTATATAACCCCTTAGAGTTTCACTTTTATAAAAAAAATATCTCGTTTATAAAATCCCATTTTATAAATTCAATTTCTTATAAATTCTATTCATTTCTGCCAACTTATTTTTAAAATCGATTTCCACTTCTTTCCATATTTCCCAGAAATATCATTTAAAAATCCATATCGTTTAAAAATCCTTTATAGAATTTATTTTAAAATCTCTATTTAAAATATTTTTTTACGAATAGTTAAATACACCCCAAAATCAATTATCTTTTTTATCCAAATCAATTTCTTAAAAATAATCCAAATTTCGATATAAATATTTTTACATTCAAAATTTCTTATTAATTCCTCCAAATTTAAAAATAGTATTTATGGTATTAAAAATACCAAAATTCAGGCCAGTGCTACCATAGCATTCAATAATTCTCATCACAACAATAATCTATAGCAGATTATTCTAACACATCATATATTATTATATATGAAAAATACTCAATATAATTTTTGAGAAATCCAGTTGGATCCCTCCAACCTATTTTCCCTGCATCCACAGATGTTAATACAAAAAATACCAATCCCACTTCGAGGGGGATATCGCGGTATATAGGGTCATCCGCTATTATGCAAGGTGCATAGGGTCTCATCCGTTAAAATGTGCGAGAATATCACTCCAATTACTGATATATATATACTACTATATGTTATATAATCATTCAACAGATAATTAAAATTTATCAATCCAATCAAGCATCCAATAATTAAATTTAAACATTTAAATTTGGCAATCCAAATGAGTGAGAAATTCTCACCTTGATTTTTGTTTGCAATCCATTTCAATCCCGATTTGTTTTCACGATTTTAGACCTCGTACAAAAACGATATGAATTTTATTAACATCGAGACAATTTAATTAATTAAAGTAATAATTTTCCTTAACCATGAAATTAAAGAATAATTACCATCATGCTAACTGCAGCCATCTCCCCATAATCGTAGACGAACTCGACCCGAACGGCCGCCATGATAGCCTCCAGAGACCACCACGGTCCCATCACCGCACCTCTCCCTGACCTCCGCCTCCAACCTCCATCGTGCACGCGACCACACGACAAACAACGCCGCCTGCAGCCACCAATCGCGACCTTCGACCCTTGTCGCGCTCGCCTATAGCCGCGACTTCACCTCAAAACGCACGCGTTCGCCATCGCCTGCTACCTCCCATCACCGTCACAATCCACATCGCCTTCCTCAATGATGCCAGCTTTTGCCTCGATCACCTTCAATTCACGATTCCAGATGACACACGACGTCGCACCCCCTTCCCCTTCGCCTGCAAGTCCGCTCGATCTCCTCACCGCTACAAGGCTTCCCCTCGACGCGCGAGCTCTCTTCAGGCGGTGACAAATCGCGATTCAATCGCGTATATTTTTTTTGTAGTATGCAAACCGATTTCATATTGAAGAAGACGGAAAGTAGAAATATGCGATTTCGATTTTCAGAAGATAAGCATCGCGATTTTATTCAAATTCATGAAGCCGCGATTTTTTTTGCATCAGTTCGTTTTAAATCGGTTTCTAATTTTATTTTATTTTTTGAACGAGATCATGATTTTAGAAGGAGAAGGAGGCACGACCTTATTGAAAAGAAAGAGGGGAAAGCTTGCGTATAAATTTGGGCTTGCTTCAGAAGGAAGGAACGGTTATGACTTTTCCCATTTATAAATTTATTTAATTATAAAATATCTCGATTTAAGTAACTCAAAATTTCGAACCCTTAAAGAGGCATGCCGCTAGGTGTTCATAATGTTATACCCCTATTCCGAACGCAATGGAAAAGGTTTCGAGTCCTAACTCGATCGTACGGAGAAAATAGCTTTTTGGACCCAATTATTATATTGAATTTTCGATATTAAATTCAACGCGTTTATATCCCGTATGACCAAACGATAATTCCAAAAGCTACAAAATTTGAAATCTGATAATAATACACTATTACGGGTCTAATGGAACTGGTTTCGTCGAATTCCGCCCAGATCGCTATTTTAACGCGTCAATTAAATCGATGATTTCCAAAATTGACAAAATCAGTTGAAATATCAGTTTTAAAATCTTACTAACAAAATTAAAATTCCAAATCCAATATTTAAAACCGTTTAAATATTCCAAATTAATCGTTGAAAAATCCGGGTCGTTACACATCCAGTAGTTTACAAATCTTATTTAAGATCCATATAACCAATTTTATACTTATTTCCAAATTCACTTCTATTCTTCCAATCTATTAAAAATCTCGATTGTTAAAACCTTTATATATTCAAACAAGTATCACTCAAGAATTTATTATTTTAAACCCTTTATATATGTTATTCCAAAATCTCTATTTACAATATCCTAAAATAGTTGAGTACAAATTTAAAGTCAAACCATTTATTTTATCCAAATAAATTTCTTTTAATTAATCCAAAATTCTATATAAATACTTCACTTCCAAAGTCCCTTTTTAATTTCTTTTCAATTTCAAATATATATTTATGGTATGTTAAAATACCAAAAATCTAGGTCAATGCTACCGTAGCATCCAATCAATTCAAATCACACTGTAATCTATCAAAGATTATTCAATAGAACATACATCACTATATATGAAAATTAAATTCAACATTTTTAGGAATCCAGTTGGATCCCTCCAACCTATTTCCCTGCAACCACAGATGTTAATACAACATAAAAATACTAACCTCACTTCGAGGGGGATATCGCGGTATATAGGGTCATCCGCTATTACGCGGGGCGTATAGGGTCTCATCTTCTAAATATATGCGGGAATATCAATCCAATTACTAACATATATACTACTATATATATTATAACATCCAATCTCATAATAATAGTTATCAAATCATCCAACCAACTAATAATTAATTTTAATATTTAAAATTAACCAGTAATCCAAAAATGAGTGAGATTAACTCACATTGATTTTTTTATTGTCGCTTTCGCGTTCTGTTTCCGGTTTAATCCGAACGCGTTTGAATTTATCTGAAAATTCAGCAAGCTCCAAATTCGTCCAAACCATTTCCTATGCGTAGATGGTGACACTATGATCCCAACGCAACTTGAATCGTCCGAATCGGACCACGTGTGAGAGAGATATACCTTTTATAAGTTTACAAGAATTTTAAATATAAAATTTTCAATTCTTTTTTTTATTTATATATAAAGCCCATACCCTACATTTTCAAACCCGGTCCAGTTAGAATCCTTCTTCCCCAAAAGCTCTCGAAGCCCAGAAACGTGCACAGCCACCATCTCACGCTTGCACGAACCCCCAATTCCTCTCGTCTCTCCAGGAAATCACCCGAAACCAACGTCGCTCATCCCCTCTACGCGAGCTCTACCTTTTCGACCCAAAATGTCAAAGCTCGGCCTCCTCCTTGAAGATGCGATATCCAGCCCATTCCACGTTCAACTAGAAAAGTTGCACCTTACCATGTTGCCTTGCGACCTCCCGAACTTCGCTTCTAGCTGCAATTCAACTTCCCAATGTCGAATCTAGGCTCAAAAATCCATATGGATGATCGAAACATTGCAAATCCTTAACCCTAGTTTCTCGAGCTGCTTTGAACTCGACTCGAGCAATACTGGACATGGCCGCACCCCACAAATGTTACACCAGATGGAAGCTTATTGCAAAACTAGACTTTAAAAAAAAGTTCTGGATTTTTTTATTGTGTAGAATTGAAGAAATAAATTCTTGAAGTTTCAATTTTTTTTCTTGCTTGAACTGTTCTGTTACGTGCATTTTAAAAGGTGAGAAAGATGCTTTACATTTTTGAATGGGTCATCTACAGTGTTCTGAAGTGAGATAAAAGAAGCTGATGTAAAGATATAGTCAAGTCGATAAATATATGTTTATTATTTAAATTTCAAAGTGTCTCGATTACACACCTCAAAATCTCGAACCCCTATCAAGGCTTGCCGCTAGGCGTCTATAATGTTATACCCCTATTCCGAACGCAATAGAAAAGGTTTCGAGTCCTAATTCGATCGTATAGAGAAGATAGTTTTTTGGACCCAATTATTATATTGAATTTTCGATATTAAATTCAATGTGTTTCTATTCCGTATGACCAAACGGTAACTCCAAAAGCTACGAAATTTGAAAGTCGATAATAATACACGATTACGGATCCAATGGAACTTGTTTCATCGAAATCCGAGACTGTGCATCGAAAGGCTATTTTTATATGTTAATTTAAACAAGCTATTTTTAAAATCGAACAAATCACTTTTAAATTCAAAGCTCTATTACCTTCATTCTTATTAATATAAATTTAATAAGCCTTTAAATTATTTTTATCAAGCTTAAAAACTTAAGATCCAATTATTTAAGTAAATTTCCAATTGTTAAATTATCCAATAAACCATTATATTTTAAATTCAAGTTAATAATTAACTTTTAAATATTTAAAATAAATTAAATATTCCAATTTCAAATAACCAAAATTCTGGGTCGTTACAGTTGAAAAGGAAATCTCTAGGCATGAGAACACATTTTACCGTGGTGTGTATCTTACTAGAATTTCCAATTATTTTTGTATCGATTTAAGAGGTGAAAACATTTTATCTCACAAAGTTTTCAATAAAACCCACCTCTCTCTTATGCACGTTCCTCTTGAATTCGAACTCTATGGATCTCTTCTCGAAAAGGAAGAAATATTATTAAGGGAAGAAAAGCAAGTTATTATTCAAGAAGAGGAAAGCGATGGTATGAAAATTGAAGAGGAGGAAGAACATGAAGTGAAAGAGGAGGAAATGGACACTTTCCTAGAAAGCTTTTACAAACCTTCTCTCTATTCCAACAAATAAATCCTCAAAAACCAAGAAAAGCTTCTCAAAAACCAAAAGAAGCTTAAATGTTCCTTTAGTAAAAAGATCACTTCTCTCTCGGACAAAGTGGACAAATACTTTGGGAAGACCATTAGGAAGCTTAGAGGAAACTCTTCTTTATCATCATCTTTTTAATCTTTTATCTACCTTTGTATCTCTTAGTTGTATGTTTTTCTAGTTTTTCTCATGTTATTCTCATGTAATTTTCTATTATGTCCATGTACTTCTCTTTAATATTAATAAAAATCACTTAGATATTTAATTTTGTTGTTAAATTGTGTTCTTATATTCTCTAGAATTCAAAAAATAGAATAGTATTAAGTATGAGCAAAATTATAACAAAACAAAAAATTATGCAAGTTAAGGTATATATGTCGACATATCACACATATATATGTTGACACACACTGGCCGCTTTTGAAAATTTTTAATTTTCAAAAATTGGAAACAACTTTTATATCAGTTATTTTGTCCTTAGTTAACCCCTTTTCTTTCAAAAAACTCATACATTGATTAATCTTGTCATATCTTTCCATTCTAAGCATTTCCTTTCATAAAAAATGATTTCTCCACATCAAAAACTTTGTGAAAACTTAGTAGAAACACTTCAGTCTTTTAAAGATGTTCTCTGTTTCATTCTCCGAAATCAAAGGCATTTGGTATTAAGTCAAACGTAAATGATAAAGGAAGAAGAGAAACATTTTGATGATCTTCGTTGGTTAATTTCATTTCTTATCAGAGATGATTAAAATAACGACCTGAAATGTTTAAACTCCAAAGCAAACATGGAACAACAAGATTGGGATGTCATCAAAACAAATCCAATCTTTGACGGATGGGTTGAAATTCAAAGGAAAATCTAGTACTCCAATTTATTTAGAATTTTTAAGTGTGTATTTTAAAACTTGTATATTTAAATTTGATTGGTAAATACTTAATATAGTTGGGCTTGGATTGCTATAGGTTTGTATATATGATTTGACTTGGTTTGTTTAGGATTGTTTTGATTGTATAATAGTTTGATTTATTAACGAAGTTTGTCTTATCTAATTTAATGTATTCAATATTTAGTATATGGTTTGGACTTTAATCATTACCCAATATATTCTTGAATATATGCACTACACCACATTTAAAATGACTAGTATCTCCATAAATATATGTTTCATATATAATCTAATCATAATTATGTTTATAGTTTAAGCTTAGAATTTAAATATTGATTTTGACTCCATAATTCATTAGTATATCACATTTAGGAGGGTTTATTTTTCACCCATTTTTATTGATGACAAAGGGGAGAATAATATGAAATATCATATGCACACTAAGGAGAAGTTATTTAACTTATAGGGAGTTATATTATATTCATATACAGAAATATTTAAATGGTTGTCATCATCAAAATGGGGAAGATTGTCAATACCTCATATTGATTTTTACAACAACAACCATACAAATATAGATACTAATGTATTTCCAAGTTGTATACTTTATATTGTAGAATATTACACAAGTACAGAATGACTAAACTTGAAGACTAATCAGTATAAAGAATAAAGTTCAAAATTCGGAGATGATCAACACTCATGAGTTTAAAGACAAAGATTTGAAGAGCTCAAGATTTTAATATGAGTCATTAGAATAAATTATTAAAGTCCCTGATAGCAGATTTTGATCTTTATCACAAAATTCTGATCTTTCATATTTTATCAAAATAAATTATTTAAAAATTCAAAATATATTTTTACAAATATTTCATAAAACTTTTATGTGTTTAGAATATTTAAAAACTATGTTTAAATTATTTTTCAAAAATATAGAAGTTTGAACATATTTTAAAAGAATTATTCTTTTTCAAAGTTAACATAGATATGTCGACATAGGCCTCCTATGTAAGTCAACATATAGACCATTGAAGAGGTATCTTTTGGATTTTGAATAGTTATGAATTTTAACCATCTCTTCGCGAATAGACACATCCCTTCATACACTATATAAAAGGGAATGAAAAACGAATTTTCTAACTAATTTCTCTTACTTTTTTCTTACTCCTTACTCCCTTGGAATATTTCTTGAAAACTACTTACTACGTTCTTCAACACTACAAAGAATCAATCCATACACTACTAGATTGATTCTCTATAAATTACTTACTATTTTGAAAGCATTCTCTCTAGAAACTCATAGATCAAACCACTATCGGAAGGGCTATAGGATATCTTGTATCCTAAGTACAACTATTGGTATTTGGAAATCAATAACTCTACTGCTATTTGCTTAGGTGTGCTTGTTGACCATTCAAATCAAGTGGGTGTGATTAGTAGCCTGTCCAAATTTAGTGGTGATCTTGTTGCCCAAAAAATCAAGAGAGTCGTGAGACGGGAGGGTGTATCTTGTAGCCTTGAAATCGAGATTGTATTCTGCTTTGCTTGCTACCTAGTTAAAGTAGGTGATTAAAAAATATGTATATTATTGTACGAGATTGGATGTAGGATTAGTTAATCTGAACCAGTATAAAATTAATTTTGTCATCTCTCTTACTTTACTTTTTGTTATTGCTTTTATATTTATCTGTGATTGCATCTGTTACTGCTTGATTAGTATAGATCTATGTAGATAATCTGTGATTCAATTTAAATATTAAAACAAAGTGAAAAGGATTCATAAAAATTGTAAAACATTATGCATCCTCCCTTTAATGTTAAAGTAGCCTTAAGATCTGATACACCAGAACCCACAATATATAAGTTGATAGCCAATCTT
Source organism: Allium fistulosum (assembly GCA_030737815.1). NCBI lineage: Eukaryota > Viridiplantae > Streptophyta > Magnoliopsida > Asparagales > Amaryllidaceae > Allium > Allium fistulosum. The sequence continues at coordinate 479,914,826 of CM060904.1, forward strand.
GTTAAAAAAAGGTGTTTTCTTTCTATTATTTACTTGTTATATTATAATATTATCAATTAAGTAATTAATTTAAAGTATATTAAATAACAAATCCTTAAATGATATGTTATGTAACGATAATTACAATGTTTTGTAATCATGATAATTTATCACATTAAAAATAACATATTATTTTAAACATTCCTAGTTAAGATGTTTCGAGACATGATATCAATACATACATTACTGGATAACTATGTAATGACTCACTCAAGAGTTTTCTATTAGTTAATGTAACTATTGTAACGATCTAACGTTTCGAACATTGAATGTCAACATTAAATACATCCACGGTATTCATTGTGCAAAGCACCCAAGTGCCGAAAAGATAGAAAGTTAGGGTAAAATAAAAAAAAGAATAGAATAGGAAAAGAAGAACACAACATTAGAATCTCACAACAGAAAGGTAATATATAATATCAATGGAACAGTACAAAGAGTTACTCTGAATATAGAAATCTCAGAGTTACTAAGTCCTAAGTACTATCATCAGCCTAGACAGTTATAACTGCCTGTCCTCACAATACTGATATATACAATACAAAAATACAGTGGAAATAAGAATACTATGGTATGTAATCATCCAGCTTTTCTCCATAAGCTCCAAAGCGTCCATAGCTAAATCTAAAAATATACATGGGGCTGACCCGAGCATTATAAGAAAATAACACCCGGTTCAGTCTGGTAAACCAACGTGAGAAACTCAAATAATAAGAGTGACGTATAATAGAACCTTTTTGAAATCGTATGGATTACTGTAACGGTTTTCACCTTAAAAAGAAACCAACCATTCATTTAGTTTAACATATAGTGCTTTGATAGACAATGTCTAGTGTGTAGAACATAAATCATATCAAATAGCTGTTGTGTGAACAACACAACAATAATAGGTATACAATCAATACCGCTGAGGTGCATTTGTATATGAATTGTTTTCTATGGAGACACCCCCAGCAAACTGAAGTGGATCTCCATGACAAGGATCAGAACTACCTTCCGAGCATCGTATATCTCTAGATATGATATACTCTAAGGTAAACACAACTGGACCAATGGTGAACTGCGTGGCACTAAGTATAACCAACTTCCAGGGCCCAATAATCAAAAGCATACTCTAGATCTAGAGTTGATATACCCGCATGGGTAAGCTAAACCCGAGATTATGCATTCGGCTTTGGTTCTAGCCATTCTCGATGTCGAGGCTACGTTCGGCATCTCTCATACAAGTCTTCATCACTCGAGTAGCACACGAATCCCCAATTAGATTCCTTCATCTCAAATAGATCATGAATCACTACATGGATCAAGCATCTCGAACAGATCTCGAACCTTCGTATAGGTTCTCCGAATAAGTCCTCCGACGAATGCTATCATTGTCCTCTCTCTTGGAATACTCCTCAAGGTAGCTAGTCCTCTACGATAGCATCGTTTGAAATGTTAATGAACGACCTTTCCCTTGTACTTATCCTAGGATAGACAGTTTGTAACGACCCACATTCTAAACCCTTAAAACTCGACACTAATACATCCATGGTATTGATGTGCCAAGCATCCAAGTGCCAGAAAGACATATTGTTGAGGGAAAAGAAAGAAAAGACAAAACAGAATCTCACGTCGTGACGAGTAATAATATACAACAGATCTTTACAAAATAAAACTGTAATATACATCCATCAATTAGAGTACACAAATTTGACATCCGTCTGGACAGTTATAACAACCTGTCCTCACAATTGCTGCTAAATATAAACAGCTCGTGCAGCTAAAATTAAATATATGTGAATACGTCTTAAAGGCATCCAACCCGTCTGCTGAAGCTCCAAAGCATCCAAAATAAATCTGGAAAACATGTTCGGGCTGACCCAAGCATTATAAGAAAAATAACATTTGGATCAGTCTGGTAAACCAGCGTGAGAAACACACCTCAAATGGATTTTAATGTTATAAAACCTTTCAAAATAAAGGTATCTCGTAGAACTTGCTTCATAATAAACACGGACGAGTTTTTACCTTACGATAATCAAACCATTTCTTAGGAAATCCTACGATATTATAATAATGTCTAGGGTTTAAAATAAATATTGAATAATAGAAAGGTGATGACCATACCCTAATGGTAGCAAACCACATAGCCCTGAGACAACTCCTCTGTTTTAGTCATTTCTGGTTATGAGGCTTGAGGCTACGTCTTAACTTTTTAGCAAATCTGACTTGGAATGCTAACACTACCCCCCCAGGAAATTCTACAGTGCCAGCATTCATCCATACAAGTTGTTCAGGTATGAACAAACCGAAGGCACTTGTAACGACCCGTATTTTTACGGATCGAAACCTCGTAAAACAGTTGTCATTAGGTCGTATAGAAGATAAGCCATGTGTAGCTTAGGTCGTCTGGAAGATAAGTCGTGTGGTGGCTTAGGTCGTGGGGTAGGTTAGGTCGGGTGAACGACCTAAGGATAGGAGCGACCTATAGGAAGTTGACGACCTAAGGATAGGAGCGACCTATAGGAAGTTGGCGACCTAAGGTTTGAGCGACTTAAGGGTTTAGACGACCTAAGGGGTTAGGTCGTGTTGTAGTTTAGGTTGGTCGAGCGACCTAAGGGAGTTAGTAGTAGCAGTTGGCGACTTAAGGGGTTCAGCGACCTAAGGGTGAGTGAGTTAACAACCTAAGGTAGTTAGGTCGTGGACGATTTAAGGCTTGTTATAGTTAGGTCATGAGACCTTGTGTTGAAGTTAGGTCGTAAGCGACCTAAGGTGGATTGCTGAGTACAGTTAGGTTGCGTGAGTGTTAGGTCACGCGCTTGCGTTGTTGTTAGGTCGCGTGAGTGTTAGGTCGCGCACCTACGTTGTTGTTAGGTCGCGTGAGTGTTAGGTCGTAGGTTTTAAGTCGTGATGTTTTAGGTCGTGGAAGCGCATATGCAGTTAGGTCGTGTAGTGTTAAGTCGCGCGCATGTGCTAAGTCGTTGAGTCGGAAGCCGTTAGTTCGCGCATTGTGTTAGGTTGCTGAGTGTTAGGTCGGAGGGTTTGTTAGGTCGTGGACGACCTAAGAGCAAGCGACCTAAGGAAATCAGCCTATAAATAGGCGGGTTTTTCTTCACTTTTTGGGATCCGGATTTCGAAGCGACGAAGTGCTGTCATTTTGAGAGCTCGAGTTCTACACTTCTTCACTTCTTTTCTCCACTCTAATCTTGTGATTCCTTCCATCCAAATCGAAGATCAAATCGAAGATCCAAGAGCTTAGATTGAAGATCTTCATCCATCGAAGAGAGATTTCATCGTTTGAAGCGGAGTTGTGTTAGATCGAGTTAGATTCTTCGCTGTCCAGATCTGAATTGTGTTGCTTTTGAGGTGTTTAGGTGATTCGGTGAGTGGTGATTATCTCTCACACGGATCCAAAGGAGTATATCGGATTATTGGCTTGATTTGGTGTTAAAATAGTGATTTCCATGCATTTTCATAAACTTAAGTGTAGATCTATTGTTCATGATGATTTGACATCCATTTTACTATATGTTAACCTATGCAAGTTCATTCATCAAGTTGTAAAGATATTGCTTGTGATTCATGCTTGTTAGATTTAGTCTCTTTAATTACAAGATTGCCATTATTGTTAAAATTGTTTATTTGATCATGTTTGAATGCTTGATTACTTGGATTAATGTTTGACTTGATTGATTGTTGTAAATTAGTTGATTGATGATTTGATTTGGACAAGTTAGTCGAAGATGATTCAAAAGCTAAGGGAAAGGCTCTTGAGTTGGAAAAGCTGCTCGTGGCATATGTGGCGGATGATGAAGCTCATATGGATAGATTTGATGATGATAATGTTGAGATGAGGCTTTGCTATGATGGGATGAAGCGAGGCATGATATGAGATAGCCTTGGTTTAATACAGACGGGATCATTCCAAGCATGTTGATAACTCGGTGAAATGGTTCGGGTTTGAGGATAATGGTTGGCTCGAGAGGCGCTTGAGCTAGTATGGAAATAGTCGTCGAGGAGGATGACTAGAAGGCTGAGATTTCATCGTTGTTGAAGGTTCTAGCATGCTCAAAGCAAGAGTACGCTGGGCAGATTCGATAGTCCCTAAAGACTACTGATTGGTAGTCGAGTACTCTGGGCTTGGATGCAACTAAAAGGAAGCTAGCATCAAGACAGCTTCAAGGGAGAGCTTCTGATTGGTGGAACTCTATCACCATTGATACTCCGGAGGAAGAAATTACTTGGGAGAAATTCCAAGCCAGATTTGAAGCTAAGTTCATTTCTACTGCTCAGAAGTCTGTTCTGTTCAAGAAGTTTGTGGAGCTCAAGCAAAGTGGAAGACCAGTTCTTGAGTATGTTTCTGAGTTTGAAGCTTTGTCCAAGTATGCCCGGTCGTATATTGAATCTGCATATCAGAAGAATGAGAAGTTTGTGACAGGCTTGGACAGTTATCTTAGGAGGCAGTTGGTGGATCATTTGGACGATCCATTTGAGAAGCTTGTGGAGAAAGCTCTTAGGCATGAGAATCTGTTTCCTAAAGAAGGATCTGTTGTTGCTGTGACCAAGGAGGAGTCTAAACCACAGCAGGGTGGAAACAAGAAGAGGAAGCAGCAGCAGCAAAAGGGTAAGGATGGCCAGAAGAAGCCGAAGGGCGAAGTGACCTGCTACAACTTTCAGCAGAAGGGTCATTTCTCTAGAGATTGCAAGAATCTGAAGGTGCTGGTTAAGTGCCACAACTGTGACAAGCCGGGGCATAATAAGAAGAATTGTCCAGAACCGCGGAAGGACAAGCAGATTGTGCAAGCTTATGCTTTGGGGGCTGTTCCATCATCTTCGAAAGCTCCTACCGCTGAAGAGAAAGGAAAGAGTGTAGTGGTTCAAGGTACTCTTTCCATTTGTGGTGTTCCAGTTAGAGTGTTATTTGATACTGGGGCGTCGCATTCTTTTGTTTGTAATGAACTTGTAGGCCGGTTGGGATTAGAACCGGATATTGTTGATAGACCATTGGTTGTGACTAATCCAGTTGGGGGTTCGTCCTGTGTTTGTATGCTATGCCGTGGTCTGATTGTATCGAGTCATGATTGCTCTTTTGTTTGTGATTGTTTTGTTCTGAACTTTGCGGGGTTCGGAATTATTTTGGGAATGGACTGGCTTAGGAAGTATGCGACAAAGGTTGATTGTGAAAGGTTGGAGGTGACAGTCGAGAATGTGGAAGGGCGAAAGGTTATGATATGATGTAAGCATGAGGAAGGCGTCTTCATGAGCTTCATGTATTCGCTGGTTGTTCCACGGGATGGACTGTCATCGCTGCCAATCGCTAATGGATTTGAGGATGTCTTTGATGAGGTCAAAGGGTTACCGCCGCATAGAGAGATCAAGTTTCGTATCGATTTAGTTGAAGGAGCCAGACCTGTTGTGATGCCTCTTAGGCGGATGGCGCCTAGGGAATAGCAAGAGTTGAGGGTGCAAGTTGATGATCTTTTACAGAAAGGATTCATTCGTCGTAGTGTGTCCGAATGGGGTGCACCAGTTGTGTTTGTAACCAAAGCGGATGGATCGCTGAGGTTGTGTGTGGATTATCGTGAGCTGAATAAAGTGACTAAGAAGAACAAGTATCCATTGCCGAGAATAGACGACTTGTTTGATCAGCTTCACGAAGCTAAGGTGTTTTCTCAGATGGATTTGGCAATGGGATTTCACCAGTTAAGAGTGGCTAAGGATAGTGTGCCGAAGACTGCTTTTAGGACACCATCCGGTTTCTTTGAGTGGCTGGTAATGCCGTTTGGATTGACCAATGCACCAGCATATTTTGTGGATCTTATGAATAGGGTGTTCAGAGATCAGCTGAACAAGTTCGTACTAGTGTTCGTGGATGATATTTTGATTTATTCCAGAACTGAAGAAGAGCACAAGACGCACTTGCGTATTGTTTTGGAAATCTTACGGAAACATCAGCTGAAGGCTAAGTTTTTGAAGTGTCACTTCTGGAAGAGCGAAGTGAGGTTCTTAGGCTATATTATCTCTGGAAGCGGAATAGCGGTTGATCCCGCCAAGATAGCAGCAATCCAGGATTGGGTTAGACCTAAGAATGCATCAGATGTGAGAAGTTTTCTTGGATTACCAGGATATTATCGTCGATTTATCAAAGACTTTTCCAAGGTGGCTGCACCATTAACAGGATTGACGAAGTAGAACCAAGTGTTCAGATGGGATGATAAGAGTGAGCAAGCTTTCAGAATCCTGAAAGAGCGATTGACAAGTGCTCCTGTTTTGACTATTCCCAGTGGAAATGATGAGATAGTGGTTTACACCGACGCATGTGGTACTGGACTTGGAGCAGTGCTGATGCAGAAAGGTAAAGTTGTTGCGTATGCAAGTCGACAACTAAAGCCGCATGAAAGGAATTATCCGACTCATGATTTGGAGTTAGCGGCGATTGTTTTTGCTTTGAAGATGTGGAGACATTACCTATTGGGAGTCCGATTCGAGTTGTTTACAGATCATAAGTCGTTGAAGTATCTTTCCTCCCAAAAGGATTTGAATCTTCGGCAGGAACGATGGCTAGAGTTTTTGGCATCATATGATTTTGGTATAGCCTATACTCCGGGAAAAGGTAACGCACTGGCAGATGCGCTAAGTCGAAGGCATGCAGGATTGGGAGTCATGTTTTCAGAGTGGAAAAATCTCGAGTATTTAGCTAGATTTGACTTCAGGCCCAGATGTGAATTGGAACCTGAGATGTTGGCAAACTTATCGATAAGACCGACTCTTGTGGAAAGAATTGGCGAGAGCCAAAAGCGAGACGATAAGCTTGTCAAGATTATCCGTGATTTGGAATCTGGGTTGGACCCAGAGAAGGATAAAGGATTCAAAGTCGATCGAGAGGGTTGGCTTCGGAAGCAAGGACGACTAGTTGTTCCCGATATAGATGAATTGAGAAATGAAGTTCTGAAGGAAAGTCATCACTCGAAGTTGACAATTCATCCAGGTGGAAATAAGATGTATCGGGATATGAAGAGAACCTATTACTGGGAAGGTATGAAGAAGGATGTTGGAAATTTTATTTCCAAGTGCATGAACTGCCAGTTGGTAAAAGCCGAACAGAAGAAGCCAAGTGGACTGCTTCAGCCATTAGAAGTTCCAACATGGAAGTGGGAGCAAGTATCGATGGATTTTATCGATGGGTTACCTAGAACAAGAACGGGAAATGAAGGGATTTGGGTCATCATAGATCGTCTGACTAAGAGTGCAAGATTCATTCATGTTTGATCGACTAGGACTGCATCAAAGTTGGCGGAGCTGTATGTTAAGTGGATAGTTCAATTCCATGGTATTCCGAAGAGTATAGTGAGCGATCGAGACCCATTGTTCACTAGTGGATTTTGGAAGAGCTTCCAGGAAGTTTTGGGAACTGAGTTGTGTTTGAGTACAGCTTATCATCCCCAAACAGATGGTCAGACTGAGAGAGTCAATCGAGTTTTGGAAGATCTCCTTAGAGCTTGTGTTTTAGATTTCGGAGGATCATGGGAAGATCACCTTCATTTGGTGGAATTTTCGTATAATAACAGTTACCAGTCAAGCATTGGTATGGCACTGTATGAGGCATTGTATGGAAGACCGTGTAACTCTCCGACATGTTGGTTAGAAACAGGAGAGAAGTTGATACTTGGGCCAGAGATGATTCGACAGACTTCGGATTTCATAGAGATCATTCGGCAACGAATGAAGGCAGCCCAAGACCGACAGAAAAGTTATGCCGATAAGCGTTGTAAGGATTTGGAGTTCGACGTAGGTGATATGGTTTTTGTGAAGATTTCTCCACTGAAGAATGTTATTCGATTCGGAAAGAAACGAAAATTGACTCCGAGATTTGTTGGACCATTCCCGATTATCGAGCGAATTGGAAATCTCGCCTATAAATTGGAGTTACTAGAAAAGATGTCGAGTGTGCACAATGTTTTTCATGTATCGTATCTACGGAAGTATGTGCACGACTCGAATACAGTGGTTTCTGCTGATAACTGTGAAGATTTTGAGGTTGATCCAGTTGATAAGAGACCTTGTAAGCCGCTTCGTGTTGTGGAAACCGACACGAAACAGCTTAGGAGAAAGGTAGTTAGGTTGCTCAAGGTACAATGGAGTGATGATGATAACGACTGTACATGGGAGATGGAAGAGAGGATGAAGGAAGCTCATCCTGAACTCTTCGAGGTATGGCCATAAGGTGTCGTGTCATCTCACGATATTGTAACTTGTTCTAGTTTTAGAATTCTGCATGCTAAGCTAGAATTGGATGCATGGTTTGTTGATTGCTATGGATGGTAGGCGTGCAGAATAGTCTTTGATTACTCTTGTTTGTTTGGAATTTCGAGGGCGAAATTCCTAAGGGAGAGAGAATGTAACGACCCGTATTTTTACGGATCGAAACATCGTAAAACAGTTGTCATTAGGTCGTATAGAAGATAAGCTATGTGTAGCTTAGGTCGTCTGGAAGATAAGTCGTGTGGTGGCTTAGGTCGTGGGGTAGGTTAGGTCGGGTGAACGACCTAAGGATAGGAGCGACCTATAGGAAGTTGGCGACCTAAGGATAGGAGCGACCTATAGGAAGTTGGCGACCTAAGGTTTGAGCGACTTAAGGGTTTAGACGACCTAAGGGGTTAGGTCGTGTTGTAGTTTAGGTTGGTCGAGCGACCTAAGGGAGTTAGTAGTAGCAGTTGGTGACTTAAGGGGTTCAGCGACCTAAGGGTGAGTGAGTTAATGACCTAGGTAGTTAGGTCGTGGACGAGTTAAGGCTTGTTATAGTTAGGTCGTGAGACCTTGTGTTGAAGTTAGGTCATAAGCGACCTAAGGTGGATTGCTGAGTATAGTTAGGTCGCGTGAGTGTTAGGTCGCGCGCTTGCATTGTTGTTAGGTCGCGGGAGTGTTAGGTCGCGCACCTGCGTTGTTGTTAGGTCGCGTGAGTGTTAGGTCGTAGGTCTTAAGTCGGGATGTTTTAGGTCGTGGAAGCGCATATGCAGTTAGGTCGTGTAGTGTTAAGTCGCGCGCATGTGCTAAGTCGTTGAGTCGGAAGCTGTTAGGTCGCGCATTGTGTTAGGTTGCTGAGTGTTAGGTCGGAGGGTTTGTTAGGTCGTGGACGACCTAAGAGCGAGCGACCTAAGGAAATCAGCCTATAAATAGGCGGGTTTTTCTTCACTTTTTGGGATCCGGATTTCGAAGCGACGAAGTGCTGCCATTTTGAGAGCTCGAGTTCTACACTTCTTCACTTCTTTTCTCCACTCTAATCTTGTGATTCCTTCCATCCAAATCGAAGATCAAATCGAAGATCCAAGAGCTTAGATTGAAGATCTTCATCCATCAAAGAGAGATTTCATCGTTTGAAGCGGAGTTGTGTTAGATCGAGTTAGATTCTTCGCTATCCAGATCTGAAGTGTGTTGCTTCTGAGGTGTTTAGGTGATTCTGTGAGTGGTGATTATCTCTCACACGGATCCAAAGGAGTATATCGGATTATTGGCTTGATTTGGTGTTAAAATAGTGATTTCCATGCATTTTCATAAACTTAAGTGTAGATCTATTGTTCATGATGATTTGACATCCATTTTACTATATGTTAACCTATGAAAGTTCATTCATCAAGTTGTAAAGATATTGCTCGTGATTCATGCTTGTTAGATTTAGTCTCTTTAATTACAAGATTGCCATTATTGTTAAAATTGTTTATTTGATCATGTTTGAATGCTTGATTACTTGGATTAATGTTTGACTTGATTGATTGTTGTAAATTAGTTGATTGATGATTTGATTTGGACAAGTTAGTCGAAGATGATTCAAAAGCTAAGGGAAAGGCTCTTGAGTTGGAAAAGCTGCTCGTGGCATATGTGGCGGATGATGAAGCTCATATGGATAGATTTGATGATGATGATGTTGAGATGAGGCTTTGCTATGATGGGATGAAGCGAGGCATGATATGAGATAGCCTTGGTTTAATCCAGACGGGATCATTCCAAGCATGTTGATAACTCGGTGAAATGGTTCGGGTTTGAGGATAATGGTTGGCTCGAGAGGCGCTTGAGCTAGTATGGAAATAGTCGTCGAGGAGGATGACTAGAAGGCTGAGATTTCATCGTTGTTGAAGGTTCTAGGATGCTCAAAGCAAGAGTACGCTGGGCAGATTCGATAGTCCCTAAAGACTACTGATTGGTAGTCGAGTACTCTGGGCAGATTCGATAGTCCTAGGCACGGGCTGCGACGACGTGCAGAGTTATGTCTAGAACCGGGGTTTCCATTAACCCTTGATGGACGGCTGAAAGAATGTGACGGTCATTCAATTAACGGTGGTATCGAAGCAACGATAACAGTGATAGCCAGAGTCATGGATGTTTGGTTGTATCGTCATTCGATCTCAAGAGCGGTATTTTCTGGGTGCTTATCTGATCTTGGTTTAGGCCTTGGGGGTTTGTACTTGGAAAACATCGCCCTTGACTCGAGTGATAATTACTTTACTTTAATTGTTTGCTTTGCTATGTTTACTTCTGCTTAGTGTGTGTCTGGGGGCTATCACTGTAGAAAGAGGTGGAGTGGGAGGGTTGGATTCCTATTCCTTTTCCTTTATGCTCTTTTGGTATGTTGTTAGTTAATTTACCGCTCACTAAGACTGTTGTCTGACTCAAGGCTTTATGTTTAACTCTTATTGCCTTGGGCTATTCATCCGCTTTGGGATGGGCAGACTAGGTAGCAGGTGACAGGTGCTGTCCTTAGTTTCCGACGATGCTGATGACGAAGACGAGCTGGAGGCTTGCATATTATTTTCTTACTATATGTACTGGATGTTCCGCTGCTTGTATATTCTCTGAGTGATATGTAGTGAGGCTTCATGTATTGACTATTCTGATGTTTGTACCAAACTATTATGAAGTTTAATTGAGATTTTGTTTTGTAAAGCTTCACTATATATACTTTCTATTGTATTTTATCCATGCGCTGTGAGTTATACGATAGATTCTGTTGTTTTAATTTAACCTTGGCAACCGTCCATGGCTGCCTGGCACACTTTACAGTGCACTATTCCTATGTTCAGTGCAAGGGTCATGGGCGGTCGTCACAGCACTACTTTTACTACATCCATTTTGGAGTCACCCTCAGGATTAGTAACAGATAACCCTTGGACTTCAAAGAACCCCGTCTTCAATCATTTTCAAGATATCTCTAATTCGAACGCTTATGCCAATTCGAAGTGGTTTTTGGATAATATATATGATCCGAGTCTCTCCGAACCGAAAATGAAAGTCTTAAAAACTGGACAACATTTGATAGTCGGTTATTTAACTATCAAATAAAAAAAATAATTCAACCAGAGATTTAACCAAGCATGGTTACCACAAGACAACCACTAAGCCTCTTTAATTAATTCCTTCATTAATTAAAACCACTTTGTAAATTCTTGTATTAAAATACTTTTACAAAGATATATTCTCAAAGCCCTCTCTATTCTTTTCAATACTCAAAAAATATACTCATATACTTATCTCAACGGTATAAGTATATCCATGGATGTAAAGAAGGAATTGTTTTCCAAAACCATACTTAATCGAGTTAAAACAAAGGTTATTCAAAACATTGAAAATAATAAACCCTAAAACACTTCCTTTTGGTGTATGTAAATAGATCGTATTGAAACTAGACCAAATTTACTTAACACCACTTTCTGATTTCAAGCAATACTATCCCTCGATTAACAGTGAAATCGGACAAGTTAGAAAACTGTCCTTGCCTCGATACACATTGTAAATTCTCAAGATGGAGACGAGTTTCCCTACCTCGGAATTTGGTGTTAAGTATGAAAAGAACATTTTCCAAAGGGCCATAATTTAAAATGACCATTTATGGAAATCGGGTCCTAGTCTTTTATAAATCCCTTTTTATAAAATGCCTGTATAAACTTCTCATATTTACAAACTCCTTTTATAAATATTATTTATAAGTTATAAAATCCCCTTTATAAATATCTAAACATAATTATTAACCTAATTTTATAAATCTCCAAATTTTTTTAATAAACTCCTTTATAAACATCCTTTAAATTATTTAAAAAAATATTTAATAAAACTTCTTTTATAAAAGATTATTTATAGAACTCATATTAGAAATCCTAAAATTTATTCGCAACTCTATTTATACAAACTCCAAATTTATTTATAAAACTCCTTTTTATAGACCTCTTTATATTTACATACTCCATTTGTAAATCTATTTACAAAACTTCATTTACAAATCTCTTTATAAAATATCATTTATAAATTTCTTTTATAAATCTCAAAGTATAATTATAAAACTCTTTTTGTAAATCTCCAAATATAATTATAAAACGTTAAATTCATTTATAAAATTTCTTTTATAAAAATTATTTCTATTTATAACTCTCTTATAAATCCCTTTTTATAATTATGAAATAAAGCCCTTTTATATAAAATACTATTTTTAAATCTCCAAATTTATCATAAACATTCAGTTTCCAAAATAGTACTAAATACTTTCCATAAATCAATCGCTTCACATATTACTATAAATCCAGAAATGTGATTTATTATACCAAACTATTCCTTTTATTATAAAAACACCATTTAGTAAGTATTCATGTATTTATAAAACAACATTTAGAGATCTATTATTTTATCCAAAAATTCATATAAAGCGTCTCACAAATATTTATTCCAGAATATATCTATCTCCTTTTAAAACAGAATCACTTTATTATAGACAGATAGATTCTCCTTTACTTTCTTTTAAACTAAATATTCATTATTATAATAATTGTCCTATAAAAATAAATACTTTTCAAAATAATATTAAAACATTTCCAAATATACATATATTAGAAAAGAAAAATAAAGAGCTTGAAGAAAAATAGAGAAGTTCAAAAATCCAATTTAAATAAAATATCACAAAATTTCAAAAAAAAATAGATTTAAATCATTTATCTGAATCAAAACCATTCCCAAATCAAATAGCAATTAATAATATTCCAAAATACTATACCAAGACCAATAGCTACCATAGCACTTAACCGATGTTTTTACTACCCGTTTCACTAAAAAGGTTCGATTTTAACATATGTCAATATCACGTCCAATATGGCCAAACTATCAAATTCTGACATTTAGCGATCTATATAACATTTATATATGAAATTTAAATCAACAGATATATAACTGGAATAAAAAATCGCGGCGATGAGAAATCCAGATTTCTCTACAAATTTCCATGTATTTCATTATAAATGTTATTCACTTTTCAAAAGCGGATATTTAACTAGCCAATAATCATTTCAACATGAAAAAATTATTTTTATCTACTACATATCATTCTGATTATCCAAAAAGGTGAGTTTAATTCATCGAAATTCCAGTAGATGCTTAGGCATTCCAGTTTGAACTTTAGTCCAAAATTTCATTAGCTCCCAATTCTACCAAACCAATTCTATCGCGTAGCTATCACCATTACGAGCACAATGCAAAAACCTGCGTCTCGATTGAACCTTGTATGCTAGAGTTATTGATTTAATAAGTTTGAGATTAAATTAAACATAGTTACTTTCACTGATTACTTTTATTACAAATAATTACCCATTTAAACTCTTCCCTCCCAAACACTTCTTCCTTAAACATCTACATTGTTCACCTGTACAGATATGCCATTGTCGTGCCTTCACCATCCCCTCTCATGCTCGTTCCTCCACGAAATCACCTCAAACAAACTCCGACGAACCCCTATTCCCACTAGCTTCACAGCCATGCCACCATCACCAAGCTTGACCCATCCATATAAATCATGACCCGAGCACTCCTCTGGCCTAAAGCCAAAGTCACAAATTACCACAATGGGCCGCTCCACCCCAAACTTCACCAAATGAAGCTCTTCACTCGAGAAACATACTACAACAATCCCCAAACCCCAACTCCGCCCAAATCTCCGGAATTTCCAAACCCTAGGTGCCCTATCTCTCACGTCTTCACTATGCTCCTCTCCAAACACTGCCACGACCAACCAAATACCCGTATAAATGTAGATCTAGTCTTAACAAACCAAAAGATCTTTGTTTTGAGATTTTTAGTTGAGTATTCGAATTGATATTGATTTTTGAAGTTAATGTAGCTTTCTTTTCTTTCTTTTGTTTACAGATGATGATTTTAAAAAAAGAAAAGGGAAAGAGTAAATGATAAGTTAGAGTGTATTGAAAAGTATGCGTGGTGTTTCATTTGTTCAAATATTTCCAGCATCTCGCCATACAGCATTTCATTCGCGTACGAACCGCTAAGGACGAAACAAAAATACAATCGTGGAAAAAATGCGATACGGTCTCAAAACAATAATAATATACACGATTTCTATTTTTGAAAATTTTCAAAAATACCATCGTTTGCCGAAAAATCATCAAACGATAATTTAAAATTTTTCCAAATTAAAAATTAAAGAAAAATCTTGTAAATTAAAATATAAATAAGTTAATAAAAATTGGGTCGTTATATTACTAATTGATTTTCTTATTATTTATTATATTCCAATCAAATCTAGATATTTAAATAAATAAAATATTCCCATTCAAAACATTTCAAAATTTTAGGTCGTTTACACAGTTCAATTCTATAACATAGCACTTCATACCCGCTTCCAGAACATGGATCATGTATATGGTTTTGAAGTGATTATGGGATTGAGTCATCTCATATAAGTACACTCTTTCCGCTTACTGGACTCTCCATAACCAATCGATGAATTGCTGGTTAACTCAATTCTGATTCTTTCAGAAGTAAGCAAAAGCTAGAGACGTTTCATACCAATACTCCTCACCGGGGGTTCTCATTGGTATGAAATCGTGAAGCATTTCGATAACTTCTTAAGTCAATAGTGGGTTAAGTTCAATAATCGACTAATCGATTATCTAGTCAAAACAATTGCTTATACAAATCAATATTCGTATGCTTAACTCAATTCTGACATTCCAACTTAACTATTCCTCGCCCAAGAGTGAAGCCAGCTATGTTAAAGCACTGGTTGCATCAAAGCCTTGTCTAGACACTTCATTTTGGAATCTCGCAAATAGATCAGTCTACCTCATTGGCTTTTAGTGTTAAGTATAGTATTAATAATTTCTAAAAACAAGTAAGAAATTAACATGATTAACACGTTTCTGACTTTTTCTAGCTTACTATTCTCAGTCAAGAGGGAAGCCAGTAGGTTAGAGCTATATTGCTTCATTCCAACTCGAACATCAATTTTAACTCTCATAAATAGATAAGCCTACTCAAACATCAATCTTAACTCTCACAAATTGATAAGCCTTACTTCATTGGCTTTTAGTGTTAGGCATAGTTAATTACTTTTCAAATAAGTAATTAAATAATTAACCACATGACTATTAAGAAATTCTATCCCCTTTCTAAACCTTTTGTTTGTAATTTTAAAACTCTTTTTAAAATGATATATAAGTATAGTAATTTATTTACCAAAACTTGATATTTAAATAAAACAAGTCAAAAGATAATTTATTACACAAGATATAAAATAGTCAACATATTTTCTAAAAATTATATATACTTAAAAATGCTTTTAAAATACTTATAATTGGTTTTAAAACATTTTCTCAAAATATTACTTGAAAATAACAACTTTACAATTTTCTTAAAAAACTTGGAAAAACAAGTTTTTATTATAAAATCATCTTCTTTAAAAATTCATAACTAATTATTATAAATTCATAAATATCTCAAACCACTTTCGAAATACTTTAATAGGAGTTAGTAAACACTTGTAAAAAGAATGAAACAAAATTCTTAAATTTAAATATCTTTTCAAACCTTTATAATCCAAAAATCAAGGCTAAACGAGACAGTTTTTGTAACGATCCTACCGCTATACCCATATTATTAAAAAAACATTATAAATAATGTTGTCTAATAACTTGGATAATGCGACTTGTTAAGGGCGACAAAATGTGAAAATATCTTTAAACTAACACTGCCGCATCATACTAATTGTTTTACTGAATATTTGGAAGAAAATTTGACGTATACAATCTCAGTCTAAAGTAATAAACACATCAGTTTCTCAAAATCAAAACAGTATATCATATAAAACAATTATCCTAGATCACAGCGAAATAATATACATCATATACAATATATACTGTGAGTCGACAAAATATAGTACTAGACCCACGTAATATACATCCAAAACAAATCATTATCTCATAATATATATCCCATCATATACATACATACATACATACATACATACATATATATATATATATATATATCCTACAGAAGATAAACTTAAAATTCAAAATAGTCTATCTTCATGTTAGTACACCTACCCAAAAGCCTACATGTCTTGTAACCTGAAAAGTCTCTACCCGATCCGAGTATTATAAAATAAACGGGTCAGACTATCTCTAAATACCCAAAAGGGCGAGAACTAGATATAACATAAAGGTATATGGCATTATAAATAAATACAGATGTCATAAATATAAACTACTCACTGAAATGATTTAACTTGGAATTTATCTTGAGGCATGAGCATATTAAAGTGGAAATTAGCCACAAGGGCGTCTTTAGTAAGTAGAATTAGTTTCTAGGACACACAACTGAAATAATTACTTTTAAAGACAAAACGTAAAATAATTAGTTTCTAGGGCCTGAAAACATATGAAATTATGTCATTGAAAGTAATTGGACTGCTGACTTTGTCCTTGAAAGTAATTATTCTGCTGACTTTGACCTTGAAAGTAATTTCTTTGAATGTGTGTCCTTGAAAATAATTGGACTGCAAAGTTTGTCCTTCTGGTGAAATGCCCCCATATTAAAATCAACACAGAATAGCTATAAAACCCAGAATTCGAGAATAAAGAAGAATATTTCAAAATCTAAGAAACCTACTCTATACCGATCGTGTAACGACCCAGAATTTTGGATATTTGAAATTGGAATATTTAATTGATTTTAAATATCTATAATTTAATTTTTAACTGAAATTTCAAATATCTCCATTTATTGGATAATTTAATTATTGAATTTAGTTATTGGAAATTGGAAGTGTTTTGTTCAGTTTTAAAAATATATCATTTAAATTGATATTTAAAAATAGCCTTCCGAGGCACAGTCTCGTATTTCGACAAAACCAGTTCCATTGGATCCGTAATAGTGTATTATTATCGGATTTCAAATTTCGTAGCGTTTGGAGTTATCGTTTGGCCGTACGGTATAGGAACGCGTTGAAATTAATATCGAATTTAATATAATAACTGGGTCCAAAAAGCTATCTTCTCCATACGATCAAATTAGGACTCGAAACCTTTTCCATTGCGTTCGGAATAGGTGTATAACATTATGAACGCCTAACGTTGTTCTGAAATCCAGTCTTGTCTTGTATGTTTCATGTTCTTTTGATACTAGAGCATCCCATAGCTACAACCTCAATTGTCAACTTTATCCTTGTGTGTGACTAACCAACCTTAGTATGATTTGTAAAGAGGTGAAACTCCTTTACAACCAACGTAGATTCACCAGAGATTTCTACGTCCTCGTTCTTGATGCTTGTAACGACCCCGAATTTTAATTACATTTAAATTGATAATTAAATGGAATTTTGAATTAAATTGTTAAATTAGATGATAAAGTGATGTGAGTTTCCCCAATTCAAATAGAATATATATTAAATCATATGAATTTAAATATTGTATATATGTGAATATATATATGTAGGCATATATGAGTAAAAATTGAATATATATGTGTATATATATTTGATTTGAGTTTAAATCTTAAATAAATGGTTTAATAATAATAATTAATAATAATAACAATTAGAATTGATGGTTAATAATGGTTCGAGTTAATAAAATGATATAAACAAATGCACTTATAAAATAAATAAGAAAAATATATATATATATATAGAAACATACAAAATTATAAATATTTGAGTTAGAGATTGAAATAGAAATGTATACGAGATAAATTATAAATTTTGTAAAATAGAGAATAAACATATTAACTAAAGATCTAACAACACATTAACATAGAAATTTATTTACATTGCAAAGCACTTAGACAAAGCATAAGATAGTAACATACCTTCAACTAAGTAATATGACTAAAACCAAAAGTATATATGTACATAGGATATAAAACATACCCAGGCAAATAAATGTTTCATGTAACCTGTAAAATTTAGAAATGCAAGCAAGAACATAAACAAAGTAAAAAAGGAAATATCTTTGTACACAAAACAATTAATGCAATTGTACATATGAATATAGAGATAAGTATGAAACAAATATAAAAATATAAAAGTTTCCAATACAAGCCACCACTATCTCTAACATATATATTGTACAGCCGAAGTAAATAAAATTTACATGGTACAAGAAAATTTATGCATAAATCACTTCAGCCCCAAAGCAAAGAAATGTTACTGACTATTGTACAAAGATATTACTTTGTATTGTACAACATAATTAATGCAAGCCAAAGTTTTATCACTTCAGCCACCAAAAACATCTGCATAGTCAAATATACAAAGGGAAATATCTCTGGCTAAAGTATAAACAAAATATTTCCAGTACATAACAAATTATATCAACCTGTAACTTACTTTCTTTTATACCTCCTCTTCATTTCATTTTCGTTCCCTTCAAACAAAACTGAGAAAAACTGAAGTGAATGTCATTTTCAAACTTAAACAAAATTTCAATTAAAAACATCAGACAATTCAAAACAAACCAGATTTATCAAAGAAGCAAGAAGAAGACTTCAACTTGCAAAATCTTCACAAGCCTGTTTCTACATAAATTAAGCTCTGTTCTTTTTTTCTGAAACCAAGGTGAGTAACATTTTCTTTCAAGCCACCCATATTAATTCTTAAAGCTTGTTATATCTGATTAGCATGTGGAGATCTTTGAAGTATGATATGGATTAGGGTGTGCATGTTGATTTTTATGCATATGTATGTGCGGTAATATCTGTATACATGTCTGGGAACAGGCAAACCATGCTTATGTTCAACCATAACAGGTTCTAAAACCTGTTCAAAAATTCTAAATCTAATCTCCTAATCCCCTTCAGGCATTGATCCATTAAAGAAAAATCAATTCCTTTTTAACTATCAAACTTTAGGTTTCGAGTTTAAAACAAAACTAGTTGTTTTCACCTGAATGAAGAAAAAAAAATGGTTTCAGGCTATATGGTGATATACAGTATTCTAAAAATTTGATTTTTACAGGGAAACTCAAACTTATGATAATTTCGAAAATGATGAATCATTGATTCAAGTATATATTGTGAATTGTTGTTCGAAAACATGTTTTTTAAAACAAAAATGGGAATTTTTAGCTTTGAATTCTAAGAGCAGTTTGTATGTGAACAAAAATTGCATTCTTTCCAATTTCAGAAAATCAAATCAAATTAAAATGCTGAAACTTGGTTTGAAGATAGTATTAACATTAGTGATCTCAAGAAAAATGTGCAATAATTTTTCTATTGCGTGAAATTAGGATACGAGATCACATTAGGGTTTTAGTTAAAGTTTTTTTGTCATGTCTGTTATGGGTCGAGTTCGACAACAATACGCGATCGAGTTGCACGAATTTATGGTGGAGGGTTGCTTGGTGGGTTGTCGTAGTGTGGTCGAAGTTTCGTGGATTCAGATGGTCGAAGCGGTGAGTTTGAGGTGAAATTGGCGACTGGGTTGGTTCTAGTATTGTAACGACCCGTATTTCTACGGATCGAAAAGTTTGTCAAAATCTGGAATTTTCAGCATTTTTAAGTTGTTTCAGATTTTGGATGGAATTTGCCTAAGTTCTAGGTCGTACGTGACCTAAGAGTTGAGTCATGGGTTGTTGGCGACTTAGGTGATAAGTCGTGAGCGACTTAAAGAAAGTCTGCGACCTAAGGGGATAGGCGAATTAAGAGTTAGGTCGTAGCCAGGTTAAGTGGTAGGTCGCACTGTCTTGAGTCGTACCAAAGTATTAGGTCGTTCAGATAATAAGTTGCATGGTGGTTTAGGTCGTGGACAGTTTGGAGCGACCTATAGGGGTAGCGAGTTAAACCCAGTAGTTAACGACCTAGGGGTGAGCGACCTAGTGGTTCCGAGTTAGAAGTTAGGTCGGCAACGACCTAAGGAGTTTGGAGATAGCAGTGTAGCGACCTAGTATTTTGGGGTGACCTATAAGATGTTAGCGACCTAAGAGTTAGCGAGTTAACAACCCAGTATTTAGCGACCTAGTAGTTAGCGTGTTAGGGAAGTTATATGACCTAAGGAGTTAAGTCATACGAGTTAAGTCGTAAGTCTCTGTGTTGAATTAGGTCGAATATAGGCTAAGTGTTAGGTCGCGTGGGTATGTTAAGTCGTAAGTTTGTTAGGTCGCGAGGTAGTATGCCTGTGTTAAGTCGCGAACGACTTAGGAGTGGTTGAGTCATAAGTCGTGTCTCCAGGTAAGTCGCGTATAAGTTAAGTCGCGCGCTTGTGATTTCCTTAAGTCGTAGGTTGGCATAGCAGTTAAGTCGTAGCTGTTAGGTTGTTGGGTGCTTGGATGTGCAGAAGTGTTAGGTCGGTGAAGACTTAGGTCAGAGGGGTCTTAGGTCGTAAGTCGGAGACGACTTATGGAGATAGCCGATTTACGACTTAGTGAATTTTTAGCTATAAATAGAAGGGGGTTGGCTTCATTTTTGGGATCCGGATTTCGAAGCAACGAAGTGCTGCCATTTTGAGAGCCCGACTTCTACACTTCTTCACTTCTTTTCTCCACTCTAATCTAGTGATTCCATCCATCCAAGTTGAAGATCAAATTGAAGATTCAAGAGCTTAAATTGAAGATCTTTATCCTTTGAAGTGAGAATTCTTCGTTTGAAGCGGATTCGTGATAGATCAAGCTTGATCCTTTGCTGTCTAGATCTGAAGCATGTTGTTTTGGGGTTGTTTAGGTGATTTGGTGAGTGGTGATTATCTCTCACACGGATCCAAAGGAGTATATCGGATTGTTGGCTCGATTTGGTGTTAAAATAGTGATTTCCATACATTTTCTTCATCCTAAGTGTAGATCCATATAGATCCATTGTTCATGATGATTTGACAACAATTTTACTACATGTTAACCTATGCAAGTTCATTCATCAAGATTATAGAGACATTGCTCATGTTTTCATGCTTATTTGACTTTCGACTCTTTAATTACGAAATTGCCATTATAGTGATAATTGTCTACATAGATCATATTTGAATGCTTGATTGCTTGGATTAATGTTTGACTTGATTGATTTCTATAAATTAGATGATTGATGATTTGATTTAGACCAAAGATGATTCAAAAGCTAAGAGAAAGGCTCTTGAATTGGGAAAGCTGCTTGTGGCATATGTAGCGGGTGATGAAGCTCTTATGCATAGATTCGATGATGATGATGTTGAGATGAGACTTTGCGAGGATGTGATGAAGCGAAGTATGATATGAGATAGTCTTGGTCTAATCCAGACGGGATCATTCCAAGCACGTTGGTAACTCGGTGATATGATTCGAGTTAAGGGTAATGGATGCTTGAGAGGCGCTTGAGCTAGTATGGAAATAGTCGTCGAGGAGGATGACTAGGAGGCTTGGATAGCATCGTTGTTGAAGGTTCTAGCATGCTCTAAGCAAGAGTATGTTTGGGCAGATTCGATAGTCCCAACGGCCAACTGTTGATGGTCGAGTACTCTGGGCAGATTCGATAGTCCTAAGCATGGGCTGCGACGACGTGCGGGAGTTATGTCTAGAACCGGGGTTTCCATTAGCCCTTGACGGACGGCTGAAAGAATGTGCTGGTCATTCAATTAACGGTGATATCAAAGCAGTGATAACAGTGATAGCCAGAGTCATGGATGTTTGGTTGTATCGTCATTCGATCTCAAGAGCTGTATTTTCTTGGTGCTTATCTGATCTTGGTTTAGGCCTTGGGGGTTTGTACCTGGAAAACATCGCCCTTGACTCGAGTGATAATAGCTTTACTTTAAATTGTATGCTCTGCTATGTTTGCATCTGCTTAGTGTGTGTCTGGGGGCTATCACTGTAGAATGAGGTTGGAGTGGGAGGGTTGTATTCCTATTCCTTTTCCTTTATGCTCTTTTGGTATGTTGTTAGTTAATTTACTGCTCACTAAGACTCTTGTCTGACTCAAGGCTTTATGTTTTAATTCTTATTGCCTTGGGCTGTTCGTCCATTTTGGGACGGGCAGACTAGGTAGCAGGTGACAGGTGCTGTTCTTGCTTCTCACGATGCTGATATCGAAGACGAGCTAGAGGGTTGCATATTATCTTCTTACTATATGTACTGGGTGTTCCGTTGTTTGTATATTCTCTGAGTGTTGTGTAGTGAGGATTGATGTATTGACTATTTGGATGCTTGTATTCAACTATTATGAAGTTTTATATGATGGCATTTTATTCTGTAAAGCTTCACTATACATATGTTCTATTGTATTTTGTCCATGCGCTGTGAGTGATACGATAGATTCTGTTGTTTTTAATTTACCCTGACAATCGTCCATGGTCGCCTGGCACACTTTACAGCGCACTTTCTCTAGATTCGGTGCAGGGGTCATGGGCGGTCGTCACAAGTATTTGGGTCGAACTACTCGTTTTCAAATCGTGGTCGTTCTCGTTGATTTAGGTATTCGTGGCGAGTCAAGAAAGGATGGGGGATCTACTGATGATGGCGGGGCTGGCCAAAGCCTCGGCGATCATCGGTGCACGTGAATGCGTGCACCTGTGCATTTTGCATGCGTCACTGAGGAAGAAGCATGTGACTCGAAGGGACTGTCGAGGAAGATGATGGGTAGCTCGAGTTTAGACTCGAGTGTGTTTGAGTAGCAGCCGGGTTTATTTCTAAACTAAACAAAATTTTGAAAAAAAATCCTAACACGGGTTGGTTTGGGAAGAAACCCGAAGCAAACAGGCTTTTGTCTCGGGGAACATTCAGGGAGGACTCGGGTATTGTGATAAACCAGTTTTCAAAGTTTTAAGTTAATTCAGATTTAAACAGAAAAAAAAATTGTCTTTTGAGAAAGTATTTGGTTTTAAAACATGGGATTAGTTTTGAAGTTAAAAAAAAAAGTAATTAAGTTTAATTTATTTATTTTTGTGACATTATTTATTAATTAATTCTTAATTTAATTTAAATAAATAATGTAATTAATTTAAATGGAATGTTGTTTTAATTAACCTTAATCTTTTGAATAAATTATGTGTTAATGATGATTAATTATGAATATTATTATTTAAAGATTTTAATGATAATAAAGTGAGTAATTAAGATAAATGATCTATCTTTGGATTAATTAAGTAATTAAAATAAATCAAAGGGTAATCAATCACTTAAAGATAATTACTTAATTAAAAATTAATGATTTAAGTTGATTAACCAAGAAATTAAGGAATAATTAATTAAAGGATAATTAATTATGTGATTAACTAATCAAGGAAATAAATTTGAGGATGATTTATTAATTGAAGGTTAATTAACGAAAGTGATTAAGGAATGATAATTAATTGAGGATTAATTAATTAAAGTAATTAATTAAAGGATAGTTAAATAATTAAAAGTTAATTATTTAATAATTAAAGGTCAATTAATTTATTATTAAAAATTAATCAATAAATGATTAAAGATTAATTAATTGAAATGGTTTATAATTGATTAATGATTAATTAACCAAGATTTGTAGTTTATTCATAAGTAATTAATCTGGTATAAATGAATTATAATCAGGTATTAATTGATTTTACCTATGGATATTTGGGTTCTATTGGATGACTTGAATTGTTTGATATCCCTGATATATGATGCTTTGTGATACACCCTGATTTATGTTGTGATCTATGATAAATTATCTGTGATGTAATTTATTATCTGTGATATTTATATATCTGTGATCTGTGCATGAACGATAAGCG
Source organism: Allium fistulosum (assembly GCA_030737815.1). Classification (NCBI taxonomy): domain Eukaryota; kingdom Viridiplantae; phylum Streptophyta; class Magnoliopsida; order Asparagales; family Amaryllidaceae; genus Allium; species Allium fistulosum. The sequence goes on from CM060904.1 coordinate 479,938,824, forward strand.
TTATAGTTTATATCGCTTATCAACTATATCTTGTATTTTGATCTGTGAAAATTTAAATAATTTGATTTAAATTTGAATTCAAGTTTGAAATTGAATCCTATGATTTGAAACTAGGGATTAAAGATGATATAAATGTGTTTGTATGAATCTAAACCATTTAAAAGCATAATTTTGAGAATTTGGATTTAACCCAAAGACCTTAACTCGTATAAATGAATCAGATTTCCAAAATGAAAACTGTTTGTTTCAAAAAGAATAAAAGCTTTTAGATAAGAAATGAAATTCCAGTTTAATTAAAGGAATTTCAAGTTTGAATTGAAAAAATGGTTTTCCAAGTTATGAATGAAATTCTTTTTGAAAGCTATGAATTAAATCTGTTTATTTTTAACAGATTTAAAATGGTGATTTGTTTAAACCATTGAAATGGAATTGTTTTGAAAGCTATGAGTTAAATCTTTGATTTAAAGATTTAACGAGTTAATCAAATTGAAATGGAAATTAATTTGGAAAATCTGTGAATGAATCTTTTGTTTAAAAGATTAAAGTGTGGAAATTGTTAAACCGTTGAAGGTTGTTAAAATGAATCTTTTTGTTTAAAAGATTTGAAAATGGTAATCTGTTAAACCATTTAAAGAAAAGTTTTGGGTAATAAGTTGTGACTTAATTGAAATCCCAATAACCATATGTTTTTAAAGATTGCGCTCGTTATTCGGTTTAGTCGGGAGAGGACCTTTGTGTCATATAACCCATTCCGAATACTGATACGTCGTATATGGATAGCATTTGAAGACCGGTGGTGAAGACCTGATATTTTCGAAAACGAAAGGACAACTCGTCGAATGTCTCTGCATCGACTGGTCCCCGATATAGAGATTTGATCACCCTTTGTGATGGGAAGTCCGGACGTGATTAGAAAATTATCCGGATTTGCAAGGGCTTCTTCGGAAGTGCCTTCGGTTCTGTTCGAACCTGGAACAGACTTGTATGGTTACATGTCTGACATTACACTTTGAGGTATAAAGCAGATTTCTTTCAAATACATCTCTGTTGGTGGCGGAGAATTTATTCTCTTAGCTTAACACCCTTCTCTAAGACGTACGAGCTCAGAGGTTATGTAGTTGAAGGTTATTAGCAATATACTCCCAATTTGGTAATGTGACATGCTGTGTGTTGCTGTGTGATGATCATTATTTGATCATTTGTGATATGATCATTTGTTTGATCATTTATCTTTGTGATCATTACTTTGATCATCTGTTGACCCAAAGCATGGCTTTGTGACAAAGCGTAGCTTTGTGGACGAGACCTCTTCGAACCTCACAACCCGGAAATGGTCGAAATAGGAATATGCAGCAAGGTTATGAGGGTCGCGCCCTTTAGGGTATGTCATTTCCTTCTGGAAAAGGGTGGTATCATGGTATGGAGACCAGATACTTACTCATGTGGACACACTTTATTTATTATGTGTGATGTTGGTTACCGAGGCCTCGGATAAAGGTCCCAAAGGACCGGGATGTGGCATATTCGTGAGTTACCTGTTATAGGGGTAACCCGGCCTTGTGTTGGCAGAGAGCAGTTTGTCTCTCGGGACGTCCAGCCAGAGGCGATCCCATTCGGCAGTAGGAAAGGAAGTTCCTTAGCCTGACCATTTGTTGGAAATCCATTTCCCAATACGGAACTTGTACAGTTTTAGTTGTAGAACCTGCCATTTACTTATGGTGGCGGCCCACTGTTTAGATGGTAGCTATAGTAGGCATAGTTCGAAATGTCTATGCTGACTAAGATTAATATTATACTTTCGAAGTGTTTTCTGCACTATGCACTAATAATAATAATAATCCAATGATTTTGCATAGTAAGCATCTTTGACTATCTTAAGGAGAAATCTCCTCCGATTCTGCGTTTGCATTGTGTGTGTAGCGGGAGGCCTTATGGTAGTTTCACTTTCCAAAAGCATTGCGAATTGACTTTAAATTCTTTTGTTGTTCGTTTTTAAAGATAAACTGTGTTTTTGTTGCTCACACCAGTCCCACGACTGACTCGGAGTTTATTGTTCCCTTCCTAAACTCTGGGTGCCCACCATTTTCCACACGGGCAGTCTAGAGTTGGGTTTCTCAAATATTCAGGTTGAGCAGATTATCTGGGGCTAGTCAGTCCTTGGACGACTGACCTTGCTTTCCGCTAGCTATGGATTGGAGCATTCTATTGGAGATATTCTATCTGCTGCTGGTGTTATCTATTTTCTTTTCGCTGCTATTTCTTGTATCATATTCTCTGATGTATATTGATATTGTTGTATCATATTGATATCATTGTTGTATATCATACTGGATATTGTATTCATTGGAGTTGTATATGATATCATTGTTTCCTTTTCTTCCGCTGTGTTGTTATATTTAATGGTGTTATAAGCTCCGAAGAACCAGATTCGGCGTTTTGAATCTGCGGCATTTTGAGTACTAGTGAAGTACGGATGCCGATTTTCGAAGGTCGACTTTTGGGTCTTTACATTTGGTATCAGAGCTGAGGGTTAAACTTTAGCTCAGGAGTATAACACATTAAGTAGCTCATTAGAGATAGGGTGAAGTATACCCTAGAATGAGTAATCTCTAAGATATCCGTCCGTAAGCCTCGGTAAATTCTCTTACTATTCACTGATAGTGAGTATGAGTGGAAGAAGAGGATGAGATAGGGGACAGGGGGATACCACTATGAAATGGTCAATACTCTGTAACAACAAGGAAACAATCTTTTCTCTATCAATCTCTTTTGTTCAGCATCTTTTTCTCAATTTTTTGATAATTCCTGGTAGATCCAGGAAGGAAATTCGATATATTAATATGGGACAATAAACTCCAACTAAGCCAAAATTGTTTGTTTTGATGTATTGGTTGCTTTGATTGTTATGGTTGATAGGTATACTTTAGTTTCTAAACTAAAAGTTTTGAAATTGTATCTATATATCTATCTATTCTTTGGGTCCCGATATGTTCTACGAATGGTTAGTTATCCTTTCGAACTAACCGATGCCATTGTATATTTCGTAGATCTGGATAACCGGGGTATCGTGTGAAGGAATTCAATAGATTCGTTCTTGTATATATTATTGATATTCTGATTTGGTATGCCAAATGCAGAATAGATGTTCAGTTTGATTTGATGAAATATTCTTCATCTATCTTTGTGTCTCCTTGGCAATTTCGAGGACGAAATTCTTTTAAAGGGGGAAGTCTGTAACGACCCCGAATTTTAATTACATTTAAATTGATAATTAAATAGAATTTTGAATTAAAATTGTTAAATTAAATGATAAAGTGATGCGAGTTACCCCAATTCAAATAGAATATATATTAAATCATATGAATTTAAATATTGTATATATGTGAATATATATATATATATGTAGGCATATATGAGTAAAAATTGAATATATATGTGTATATATATTTGATTTGAGTTTAAATCTTAAATAAATGGTTTAATAATAATAATTAATAATAATAACAATTAGAATTGATGGTTAATAATGGTTCGAGTTTATAAAATGATATAAACAAATGCACTTATAAAATAAATAAGAAAAAAATATATATATATCTATATATAAACATACAAAATTATAAATATTTGAGTTAGAGATTGAACTAGAAATGTATACGAGATAAATTATAAATTTTGTAAAATAGAGAATAAACATATTAACTAAAGATCTAACAACACATTAACATAGAAATTTATTTACATTGCAAAGCACTTAGACAAAGCATAAGATAGTAACATACCTTCAACTAAGTAATATGACTAAAACCAAAAGTATATATGTACATAGGATATAAAACATACCCAGGCAAATAAATGTTTCATGTAACCTGTAAAATTTAGAAATGCAAGCAAGAACATAAACAAAGTAAAAAAGGAAATATCTTAGTACACAAAACAATTAATGTAATTGTACATATGAACATAGAGATAAGTATGAAACAAATATAAAAATACAAAAGTTTCCAATACAAGCCACCACTATCTCTAACATATATATTGTACAGCCGAAGTAAATAAAATTTACATGGTACAAGAAAATTTATGCATAAATCACTTCAGCCCCAAAGCAAAGAAATGTTACTGACTATTGTACAAAGATATTACTTTGTATTGTACAACATAATTAATGCAAGCCAAAGTTTTATCACTTCAGCCACCAAAAACATCTACATAGTCAAATATACAAAGGGAAATATCTCTGGCTAAAGTATAAACAAAATATTTCCAGTACATAACAAATTATATCAACCTGTAACTTACTTTCTTTTATACCTCCTCTTCATTTCATTTTCGTTCCCTTCAAACAAAACTGAGAAAAACTGAAGTGAATGTCATTTTCAAACTTAAATAAAATTTCAATTAAAAACATCAGACAATTCAAAACAAACCAGATTTATCAAAGAAGCAAGAAGAAGACTTCAACTTGCAAAATCTTCACAAGCCTGTTTCAACATAAATTAAGCTCTGTTCTTTTTTTCTGAAACCAAGGTGAGTAACATTTTCTTTCAAGCCACCCATATTAATTCTTAAAGCTTGTTATATCTGATTAGCATGTGGAGATCTTTGAAGTATGATATGGATTAGGGTGTGCATGTTGATTTTTATGCATATGTTTGTGTGGTAATATTTATATACATGTCTGGGAACAGGCAAACCATGCTTCTGTTCAACCATAACAGGTTCTAAAACCTGTTCAAAAATTCTAAATCTAATCTCCTAATCCCCTTCAGGCTTTGATCCATTAAAGAAAAATTAATTCCTTTTTAACTATCAAACTTTAGGTTTCGAATTTAAAACAAAACTAGTTATTTTCACCTGAATGAAGAAAAAAATGGTTTCAAGCTATATGGTGATATACAGTATTCTAAAAATTTGATTTTTACAGGGAAACTCAAAATTATGATAATTTCGAAAATGATGAATCATTGATTCAAGTATATATTGTGAATTGTTGTTCGAAAACATGTTTTTTAAAACAAAAATGGGAATTTTTAGCTTTGAATTCTAAGAGCAGTTTGTATGTGAACAAAAATTGCATTCTTTCCAATTTCAGAAAATCAAATCAAATTAAAATGCTGAAACTTGGTTTGAAGATAGTATTAACATTAGTGATCTCAAGAAAAATGTGCAATAATTTTTCTATTGCGTGAAATTAGGATACGAGATCACAATAGGGTTTTAGTTGAAGTTTTTTGTCATGTCTGTTATGGGTCGAGTTCGACAACAATACGCGATCGAGTTGCACGAATTTCTGGTGGAGGGTTGCTTGGTGGGTTGTCGTAGTGTGGCCGAAGTTTCGTGGATTCAGATGGTCGAAGCGGTGAGTTTGAGGTGAAATTGGCGACTGGGTTGGTTCCAGTATTTGGGTCGAACTACTCGTTTTCAAATCGTGGTCGTTCTCATTGATTTAGGTATTCGTGGCGAGTCAAGAGAGGATGGGGGATCTACTGACGATGGCGGGGCTGGCCAAAGCCTCGGCGATCATCGGTGCACGTGAATGCGTGCACCTGTGCATTTTGCCTGCGTCACTGAGGAAGAAGCATTGTGACTCGAAGGGACTGTCGAGGAAGATGATGGGTAGCTCGAGTTTAGACTCGAGTGTGTTTGAGTAGCAGCCGGGTTTATTTCTAAACTAAACAAAATTTTGAAAAAAAATCCTAACACGGGTTGGTTTGGGAAGAAACCCGAAGCAAACAGGCTTTTGTCTCGGGGAACATTCAGGGAGGACTCGGGTATTATGATAAACCAGTTTTCAAAGTTTTAAGTTAATTCAGATTTAAACAGAAAAAAAATTGTCTTTTGAGAAAGTATTTGGTTTTAAAACATGGGATTAGTTTTGAAGTTCAAAAAAAAGTAATTAAGTTTAATTAATTTATTTTTGTGACATTATTTATTAATTAATTCTTAATTTAATTTAAATAAATAATGTAATTAATTTAAATGGAATGTTGTTTTAATTAACCTTAATCTTTTGAATAAATTATGTGTTAATGATGATTAATTATGAATATTATTATTTAAAGATTTTAATGATAATAAAGTAAGTAATTAAGATAAATGATCTATCTTTGGATTAATTAAGTAATTAAAAGAAATCAAAGGGTAATCAATCACTTAAAGATAATTACTTAATTAAAAATTAATGATTTAAGTTGATTAACCAAGAAATTAAGGAATAATTAATTAAAGGATAATTAATTATGTGATTAACTAATCAAGGAAATAAATTTGAGGATGATTTATTAATTGAAGGTTAATTAACGAAAGTGATTAAGGAATGATAATTAATTGAGGAGTAATTAATTAAAGTAATTAATTAAAGGATAGCTAAATAATTAAAAGTTAATTATTTAATAATTAAAGGTCAATTAATTTATTATTAAAAATTAATCAATAAATGATTAAAGATTAATTAATTGAAATGGTTTATAATTGATTAATGATTAATTAACCAAGATTTGTAGTTTATTCATAAGTAATTAATCTGGTATAAATGAATTATAATCAGGTATTAATTGATTTTACCTATGGATATTTGGGTTCTATTGGATGACTTGAATTGTTTGATATCCCTGATATATGATGCTTTGTGATACACCCTGATTTATGTTGTGATCTGTGATAAATTATCTGTGATGTAATTTATTATCTGTGATATTTATATATCTGTGATCTGTGCATGAACGATAAGCATTATAGTTTATATCGCTTATCAACTATATCTTGTATTTTGATCTGTGATGATTCATTGTGTTGCACTATTGTGTTAAACCTCTAGACTACACTTATACACACACAAATATTGATTTCACGTGGAAATCGGTTAAGTCACAGATAATTTAAATTTGATGTTTTTGAAATTGAAATTTTAAATTTCAATTGATTTTGAAATTGGAAATTTGGGTTTAAAGTGAAAAGCTTTTGAAATGGAATTTCAAAGATGAAAGTTATTTTGAATAACTTAATAAAGTTTTGAAAATTTAAATAATTTGATTTAAATTTGAATTCAAGTTTGAAATTGAATCCTATGATTTGAAACTAGGGATTAAAGATGATATAAATGTGTTTGTATGAATCTAAACCATTTAAAAGCATAATTTTGAGAATTTGGATTTAACCCAAAGACCTTAACTCGTATAAATGAATCAGATTTCCAAAATGAAAACTGTTTGTTTCAAAAAGAATAAAAGCTTTTAGATAAGAAATGAAATTCCAGTTTAATTAAAGGAATTTCAAGTTTGAATTGAAAAAATGGTTTTCCAAGTTATGAATGAAATTCTTTTTGAAAGCTATGAATTAAATCTGTTTATTTTTAACAGATTTAAAATGGTGATTTGTTTAAACCATTGAAATGGAATTGTTTTGAAAGCTATGAGTTAAATCTTTGATTTAAAGATTTAACGAGTTAATCAAATTGAAATGGAAATTAATTTGGAAAATCTGTGAATGAATCTTTTGTTTAAAAGATTAAAGTGTGGAAATTGTTAAACCATTGAAGGTTGTTAAAATGAATCTTTTTGTTTAAAAGATTTGAAAATGGTAATCTGTTAAACCATTTAAAGAAAAGTTTTGGGTAATAAGTTGTGACTTAATTGAAATCCCAATAACCATATGTTTTTAAAGATTGCGCTCGTTATTCGGTTTAGCCGGGAGAGGACCTTTGTGTCATATAACCCGTTCCGAATACTGATACGTCGTATATGGATAGCATTTGAAGACCGGTGGTGAAGATCGGATATTTTTGAAAACGAAAGGACAACTCGTCGAATGTCTCTGCATCGACTGGTCCCCGATATAGAGATTTGATCACCCTTTGTGATGGGAAGTCCGGACGTGATTAGAAAATTATCCGGATTTGCAAGGGCTTCTTCGGAAGTGCCTTCGGTTCTGTTCGAATCCGGAACAGACTTGTATGGTTACATGTCTGACATTACACTTTGAGATATAAAGCAGATTTCTTTCAAATACATCTCTATTTGTGGCGGAGAATTTATTCTCTTAGCTTAACACCCTTCTCTGAGACGTACGAGCTCAGAGGTTATGTAGTTGAAGGTTATTAGCAATATACTCCCAATTTGGTAATGTGACATGCTGAGTGTTGCTGTGTGATGATCATTATTTGATCATTTGTGATATGATCATTTGTTTGATCATTTATCTTTGTGATCATTACTTTGATCATCTATTGACCCAAAGCATGGCTTTGTGACAAAGCGTAGCTTTGTGGACGAGACCTCTTCGGACCTCACAACCCGGAAATGGTCGAAACAGGAATATGCGGCAAGGTTATGAGGGTCGCGCCCTTTAGGGTATGTCATTTCCTTCTGGAAAAGGGTGGTATCATGGTATGGAGCCCAGATACTTACTCATGTGGACACACTTTATTTTTTATGTGTGATGTTGGTTACCGAGGCCTCGGATAAAGGTCCCAAAGGACCGGGATGTGGCATATTCGTGAGTTACCTGTTATAGGGGTAACCCAGCCTTGTATTGGCAGAGAGCAGTTTGTCTCTCGGGACGTCCAGCCAGAGGCGATCCCATTCGGCAGTACGAAAGGAAGTTCCTTAGCCTGACCATTTGTTGGAAATCCATTTCCCAATACGGAACTTGTACGGTTTTAGTTGTAGAACCTGCCATTTACTTATGGTGGCGGCCCACTGTTTAGATGGTAGCTATAGTAGGCATAGTTCGAAATGTCTATGCTGGCTAAGATTAATATTATACTTTCGAAGTGTTTTCTGCACTATGCACTAATAATAATAATCCAATGATTTTTCGTAGTAAGCATCTTTGACTATCATAAGAAGAAATCTCCTTCGATTCTGCGTTTGCATTGTGTGTGTGGCGGGAGGCCTTATGGTAGTTTCATTTTCCAAAAGCATTGCGAATTGACTTTAAATTCTTTTGTTGTTCGTTTTTAAAGATAAACTGTGTTTTTGTTGCTCACACCAGTCCCACGACTGACTCGGAGTTTATTGTTCCCTTCCTAAACTCTGGGTGCCCACCATTTTCCACACGGGCAGTCTAGAGTTGGGTTTCTCAGATATTCAGGTTGAGCAGATTATCTGGAGCTAGTCAGTCCTTGGACGACTGACCTTTCTTTCCGCTAGCTATGGATTGGAGCATTATATTGGAGATATTCTATCTACTGCTGGTGTTATCTATTTTCTTTCCGCTGCTATTTCTTGTATCATATTCTCTGATGTATATTGATATTGTTGTATCATATTGATATCATTGTTGTATATCATACTGGATATTGTATTCATTGGAGTTGTATATGATATCATTGTTTCCTTTTCTTCCGCTGTGTTGTTATATTTAATGGTGTTATAAGCTCCGGAGAACCAGATTCGGCATTTTGAATCTACGGCATTTTGAGTACAAGTGAAGTACGGATGCCGATTTTCGAAGGTCGACTTTTGGGTCTTTACATTTGGTATCAGAGCTGAGGGTTAAACTTTAGCTCAGGAGTATAACACATTAAGTAGCTCATTAGAGATAGGGTGAAGTATACCCTAGAATGAGTAATCTCTAAGATATCCGTCCGTAAGCCTCAGTAAATTTTCTTACTATTCTCTGATAGTGAGTATGAGTGCAAGAAGAGGATGAGATAGAGGACAGGGGGATACCACTATAAAATGGTCAATACTCTGTAACAACAAGGAAACAATCTTTTCTCTATCAATCTCTTTTGTTCAGCATCTTTTTCTCAATTCTTCGATAATTCCTGGTAGATCCAGGAAGGAAATTCGATATATAAATATGGGACAATAAACTCCAACTGAGCCAAAATTGTTTGTTTTGATGTATTGGTTGCTTTGATTGTTATGGTTGATAGGTATACTTTAGTTTCTAAACTAAAAGTTTTGAAATTGTATCTACATATCTATCTATTCTTTGGGTCCCGATATGTTCTACGAATAGTTAGTTATCCTTTCGAACTAACCGATGCCATTGTATATTTCGTAGATCTGGATAACCCGGGTATCGTGTGAAGGAATTCAATAGATTCGTTCTTGTATATATTATTGATATTCTGATTTGGTAAGCCAAATGCAGAATAGATGTTCAGTTTGATTTGATGAAATATTCTTCATCTATCTTTGTGTCTCCTTGGCAATTTCGAGGACGAAATTCTTTTAAGGAGGGAAGTCTGTAACGACGCCGAATTTTAATTACATTTAAATTGATAATTAAATGGAATTTTGAATTAAAATTGTTAAATTAAATGATAAAGTGATGCGAGTTTCCCCAATTCAAATAGAATATATATTAAATGATATGAATTTAAATATTGTATATATGTGAATATATATATATATATATATGTAGGCATATATGAGTAAAAATTGAATATATATGTGTATATATATTTGATTTGAGTTTAAATCTTAAATAAATGGTTTAATAATAATAATTAATAATAATAACAATTGGAATTGATCGTTAATAATGGTTCGAGTTTATAAAATGATATAAACAAATGCACTTATAAAATAAATAAGAAATATATATATATATAGAAACATACAAAATTATAAATATTTGAGTTAGAGATTGAAATAGAAATGTATACGAGATAAATTATAAATTTTGTAAAATAGAGAATAAACATATTAACTAAAGATCTAACAACACATTAACATAGAAATTTATTTACATTGCAAAGCACTTAGACAAAGCATAAGATAGTAACATACCTTCAACTAAGTAATATGACTAAAACCAAAAGTATATATGTACATAGGATATAAAACATACCCAGGCAAATAAATGTTTCATGTAACCTGTAAAATTTAGAAATGCAAGCAAGAACATAAACAAAGTAAAAAAGGAAATATCTTAGTACACAAAACAATTAATGCAATTGTACATATGAACATAGAGATAAGTATGAAACAAATATAAAAATATAAAAGTTTCCAATACAAGCCACCACTATCTCTAACATATATATTGTACAGCCGAAGTAAATAAAATTTACATGGTACAAGAAAATTTATGCATAAATCACTTCAGCCCCAAAGCGAAGAAATGTTACTGACTATTGTACAAAGATATTACTTTGTATTGTACAACATAATTAATGCAAGCCAAAGTTTTATCACTTCAGCCACCAAAAACATCTACATAGTCAAATATACAAAGGGAAATATCTCTGGCTAAAGTATAAACAAAATATTTCCAGTACATAACAAATTATATCAACCTGTAACTTACTTTCTTTTATACCTCCTCTTCATTTCATTTTCGTTCCCTTCAAACAAAACTGAGAAAAACTGAAGTGAATGTCATTTTCAAACTTAAACAAAATTTCAATTAAAAACATCAGACAATTCAAAACAAACCAGATTTATCAAAGAAGCAAGAAGAAGACTTCAACTTGCAAAATCTTCACAAGCCTGTTTCAACATAAATTAAGCTCTATTCTTTTTTTCTGAAACCAAGGTGAGTAACATTTTCTTTCAAGCCACCCATATTAATTCTTAAAGCTTGTTATATCTGATTAGCATGTGGAGATCTTTGAAGTATGATATGGATTAGGGTGTGCATGTTGATTTTTATGCATATGTATGTGTGGTAATATCTGTATACATGTCTGGGAACAGGCAAACCATGCTTCTGTTCAACCATAACAGGTTCTAAAACCTGTTCAAAAATTCTAAATCTAATCTCCTAATCCCCTTCAGGCTTTGATCCATTAAAGAAAAATCAATTCCTTTTTAACTATCAAACTTTAGGTTTTGAGTTTAAAACAAAACTAGTTGTTTTCACCTGAATGAAGAAAAAAAAATGGTTTCAAGCTATATGGTGATATACAGTATTCTAAAAATTTGATTTTTACAGGGAAACTCAAACTTATGATAATTTCGAAAATGATGAATCATTGATTCAAGTATATATTGTGAATTGTTGTTCGAAAACATGTTTTTTAAAACAAAAATGGGAATTTTTAGCTTTGAATTCTAAGAGCTGTTTGTATGTGAACAAAAATTGCATTCTTTCCAATTTCAGAAAATCAAATCAAATTAAAATGCTGAAACTTGGTTTGAAGATAGTATTAACATTAGTGATCTCAAGAAAAATGTGCAATAATTTTTCTATTGCATGAAATTAGGATACGCGATCACATTAGGGTTTTAGTTGAAGTTTTTTTGTCATGTCTATTATGGGTCGAGTTCGACAACAATACGCGATCGAGTTGCACGAATTTCTGGTGGAGGGTTGCTTGGTGGGTTGTCGTAGTGTGGCCGAAGTTTCGTGGATTTAGATGGTCGAAGCGGTGAGTTTGAGGTGAAATTGGCGACTGGGTTGGTTCCAGTATTTGGGTCGAACTACTCGTTTTCAAATCGTGGTCGTTCTCGTTGATTTAGGTATTCGTGGCGAGTCAAGAGAGGATGGGGGATCTACTGACGATGGCGGGGCTGGCCAAAGCCTCGGCGATCATCGGTGCACGTGAATGCGTGCACCTGTGCATTTTGCCTGTGTCACTGAGGAAGAAGCATTGTGACTCGAAGGGACTGTCGAGGAAGATGATGGGTAGCTCGAGTTTAGACTCGAGTGTGTTTGAGTAGCAGCCGTGTTTATTTCTAAACTAAACAAAATTTTGAAAAAAAAATCCTAACACGGGTTGGTTTGGGAAGAAACCCGAAGCAAACAGGCTTTTGTCTCGGGGAACATTCAGGGAGGACTCGGGTATTGTGATAAACCAGTTTTCAAAGTTTTAAGTTAATTCAGATTTAAACAGAAAAAAAAATTGTCTTTTGAGAAAGTATTTGGTTTTAAAACATGGGATTAGTTTTGTAGTTCAAAAAAAAAAGTAATTAAGTTTAATTAATTTATTTTTGTGACATTAGTTATTAATTAATTCTTAATTTAATTTAAATAAATAATGTAATTAATTTAAATGGAATGTTGTTTTAATTAACCTTAATCTTTTGGATAAATTATGTGTTAATGATGATTAATTATGAATATTATTATTTAAAGATTTTAATGATAATAAAGTGAGTAATTAAGATAAATGATCTATCTTTGGATTAATTAAGTAATTAAAAGAAATCAAAGGGTAATCAATCACTTAAAGATAATTACATAATTAAAAATTAATGATTTAAGTTGATTAACCAAGAAATTAAGGAATAATTAATTAAAGGATAATTAATTATGTGATTAACTAATCAAGGAAATAAATTTGAGGATGATTTATTAATTGAAGGTTAATTAACGAAAGTGATTAAGGAATGATAATTAATTGAGGAGTAATTAATTAAAGTAATTAATTAAAGGATAGCTAAATAATTAAAAGTTAATTATTTAATAATTAAAGGTCAATTAATTTATTATTAAAAATTAATCAATAAATGATTAAAGATTAATTAATTGAAATGGTTTATAATTGATTAATGATTAATTAACCAAGATTTGTAGTTTATTCATAAGTAATTAATCTGGTATAAATGAATTATAATCAGGTATTAATTGATTTTACCTATGGATATTTGGGTTCTATTGGATGACTTGAATTGTTTGATATCCCTGATATATGATGCTTTGTGATACACCCTGATTTATGTTTTGATCTATGATAAATTATCTGTGATGTAATTTATTATCTGTGATATTTATATATCTGTGATCTATGCATGAACGATAAGCGTTATAGTTTATATCGCTTATCAACTATATCCTGTATTTTGATCTGTGATGATTCATTGTGTTGCACTATTGTGTTAAACCCCTGGACTACACTTATACACACACAAATATGGATTTCACGTGGAAATCGGTTAAGTCACAGATAATTTAAATTTGATGTTTTCGAAATTGAAAATTTCAATTTCAATTGATTTTGAAATTGGAAATTTGGGTTTAAAGTGAAAAGCTTTTGAAATGGAATTTCAAAGATGAAAGTTATTTTGAATAACTTAATCAAGTTTTGAAAATTTAAATAATTTGATTTAAATTCGAATTCAAGTTTGAAATTGAATCCTATGATTTGAAACTTGGGATTAAAGATGATATAAATGTGTTTGTATGAATCTAAACCATTTAAAAGCATAATTTTGAGAATTTGGATTTAACCCAAAGACCTAAACTCATATAAATGAATCAGATTTCCAAAATGAAAACTGTTTGTTTCAAAAAGATTAAAAGCTTTCAGATAAGAAATGAAATTCCAGTTTAATTAAAGGAATTTCAAGTTTGAATTGAAAAAATGGTTTTCCAAGTTATGAATGAAATTCTTTTTGAAAGCTAGGAATTAAATCTGTTTATTTTTAACAGATTTAAAATGGTGATTTGTTTAAACCATTGAAATGGAATTGTTTTGAAAGCTATGAGTTAAATCTTTGATTTAAAGATTTAACGAGTTAATCAAATTGAAATGGAAATTAATTTGGAAAATCTGTGAATGAATCTTTTGTTTAAAAGATTAAAGTGTGGAAATTGTTAAACCATTGAAGGTTGTTAAAATGAATCTTTTTGTTTAAAAGATTTGAAAATGGTAATCTGTTAAACCATTTAAAGAAAAGTTTTGGGTAATAAGTTGTGACTTAATTGAAATCCCAATAAACATATGTTTTTAAAGATTGCGCTCGTTATTCGGTTTAGCTGGGAGAGGACCTTTGTGTCATATAACCCGTTCCGAATACTGATACGTCGTATATGGATAGAATTTGAAGATCGGTGGTGAAGACCGGATATTTTCGAAAACGAAAGGACAACTCGTCGAATGTCTCTGCATCGACTGGTCCCCGATATAGAGATTTGATCACCCTTTGTGATGGGAAGTCCGGACGTGATTAGAAAATTATCCGGATTTGCAAGGGCTTCTTCGGAAGTGCCTTCGGTTCTGTTCGAACCCGGAATAGACTTGTATGGTTACATGTCTGACATTACACTTTGAGATATAAAGCAGATTTCTTTCAAATACATCTCTGTTGGTGGTGGATAATTTATTCTCTTAGCTTAACACCCTTCTCTGAGACGTACGAGCTCAGAGGTTATGTAGTTGAAGGTTATTAGCAATATACTCCCAATTTGGTAATGTGACATGCTGAGTGTTGTTGTGTGATGATCATTATTTGATCATTTGTGATATGATCATTTGTTTGATCATTTATCTTTGTGATCATTACTTTGATCATCTGTTGACCCAAAGCATGGCTATGAGGGTCGAAACAGGAATATGCGGCAAGGTTATGAGGGTCGCGCCCTTTAGGGTATGTCATTTCCTTTTGGAAAAGGGTGGTATCATGGTATGGATCCCAGATACTTACTCATGTGGACACACTTTATTTATTATGTGTGATGTTGGTTATCGAGGCCTCGGATAAAGGTCCCAAAGGACCGGGAGGTGGCATATTCGTGAGTTACCTGTTATAGGGGTAACCCGGCCTTGTGTTGGCAGAGAGCAGTTTGTCTCTCGGGACGTCCAGCCAGAGGCGATCCCATTCGGCAGTAGGAAAGGAAGTTCCTTAGCCTGACCATTTGTTGGAAATCCATTTACCAATACGGAACTTGTACGGTTTTAGTTGTAGAACCTGCCATTTACTTATGGTGGCGGCCCACTGTTTAGATGGTAGCTATAGTAGGCATAGTTCGAAATGTCTATGCTGGCTAAGATTAATATTATACTTTCGAAGTGTTTTCTGCACTATGCACTAATAATAATAATCCAATGATTTTTCGTAGTAAGCATCTTTGACTATCATAAGGAGAAATCTCCTTCGATTCTGCGTTTGCATTGTGTGTGTGGCGGGAGGCCTTATGGTAGTTTCATTTTCCAAAAGCATTGCGAATTGACTTTAAATTCTTTTGTTGTTCGTTTTTAAAGATAAACTGTGTTATTGTTGCTAACACCAGTCCCACGACTGACTCGGAGTTTATTGTTCCCTTCCTAAACTCTGGGTGCCCACCATTTTCCACACGGGCAGTCTAGAGTTGGGTTTCTCAGATATTCAGGTTGAGCAGATTATATGGAGCTAGTCAGTCCTTGGACGACTGACCTTTCTTTCCGCTAGCTATGGATTGGAGCATTCTATTGGAGATATTCTATCTACTGCTGGTGTTATCTATTTTCTTTCCGCTGCTATTTCTTGTATCATATTCTCTGATGTATATTGATATTGTTGTATCATATTGATATCATTGTTGTATATCATACTGGATATTGTATTCATTGGAGTTGTATATGATATCATTGTTTCCTTTTCTTCCGCTGTGTTGTTATATTTAATGGTGTTATAAGCTCCGGAGAACCAGATTCGGCGTTTTGAATCTACGGCATTTTGAGTACAAGTGAAGTACGGATGCCGATTTTCGAAGGTCGACTTTTGGGTCTTTACATTGCGTTCGGAATAGGTGTATAACATTATGAACGCCTAACGTTGTTCTGAAATCCAGTCTTGTCTTGTATGTTTCATTTTCTTTTGATATTGGAGCATCCCATAGCTACAACCTCAATTGTCAACTTTATCCTTGTGTGTGACTAACCAACCTTAGTATGATTTGTAAAGAGGTGAAACTCCTTTACAACCAACGTAGATTCACCAGAGATTTCTACGTCCTCGTTCTTGATGCGTTATCTCTTGCAAAGGTCAAACTGTTTCTCTAGTAGACAACCAGGGTAATTCTCTGGTGATCGAGTGTCGAATGCCTCAGGATTATGCAAGCAGTCTTATCTTTTCATCAGATGCTCAGCCTAGTGATCTCGACTCCATCTCGATAGTCAAGGATTATCCTGATGTTTTGGTGAATTTATTTCCCTTCCTCCCAAGCGAGAATTTGAATTCTGCATCGATCTTATTCCTAGAGTCTCGGTTGACCCAGTTAAGGTTGATTTTTGAAGGTCGAATTAGGACTCGAAACCTTTTCCATTGCGTTCGGAATAGGTGTATAACATTATGAACGCCTAACGTTGTTCTGAAATCCAGTCTTGTCTTGTATGTTTCATGTTCTTTTGATACTGGAGCATCCCATAGCTACAACCTCAATTGTCAACTTTATCCTTGTGTGTGACTAACCAACCTTAGTATGATTTGTAAAGAGGTGAAACTCCTTTACAACCAATGTAGATTCACCAGAGATTTCTACGTCCTCGTTGTTGATGCTGTTATCGCTTGCAAAGGTCGAACTGTTTCTCTAGTAGACAACCAGGGTAATTCTCTGGTGATCGAGTGTCGAATGCCTTAGGATTATGCAAGCAGTCTTATATTTTCATCAGATGCTCAGCCTAGTGATCTCGACTCCATCTCGATAGTCAAGGATTATCCTGATGTTTTGGTGAATTCATTTCCCTTCCTCCCAAGCGAGAATTTGAATTCTGCATCGATCTTATTCCTAGAGTCTCGGTTGACCCAGTTAAGGTCGCAGCGATTAAAATAAGTTTATCCATCTTTCCTCTTTTGTAATCTAATTATCCTATCTTCCTTTCGAACCTATCAACTTAGTTAGAATTCTCTTTGATTTGGGTCCCTCTAAATTTGAGTCTCTATCCTTGTTCTAAAATCGATTCTGGAATCATCCTGTGAGGGAGTGTATTTGTAATTAATATAAAAATGTTTTATAGTGTGTTGTTTGAGTTGTTAAGTTTGATTTTGGGTTTCGATCGACTCGTCTGGCCAACGCTATCGATAGGAATTCCAAAACACTTGAACAAAGCAGATTGACATAATATTGTTTTCGAAATTGGTAAATGAAATGATTTTATGTATGATTATATTTTATATAAAAGTATAATTTTCTAAAATTAGATAGTTAAATGAATTGGTTGTTAGAAATGATAGTACTAGATTTTCATTTATTATTTTATCAACATTTCCTAAACCATAACTATTGTTGTATGTTATTTGGAGTTGAAATTTTATAAATATGGTTTATAAATCTGATTTACAAATTAATTTAAATTAAGGAACATAAAACTTGAGAATTAAAATTCCGGTGCTTTTCTAAGTTTGGTTTTCAAAGTTTTGAAAAATATATTATTTGGAAGTATGTTCAAAGGGAAATTATTTCCAGAGAATTTTAAAAGTAAGTCGGTACTCTCCTCTTTTGTCGTTGGAAAATAATTTCGGTGATGGCTGCAGCATCATCGACATTCATTTTCGAGTCTCAAAGTGGGGAGACCACTTGGTAGCTTTGCTACACTTTTGTTTTGAAAAATGGATTTGATTTGAATTTCTTGAGTATGATTTGATGTATAAAATGTGTGTGTATGTATATATATGTATGTATATATATTTATTTCAAAATGGTTTGAAGTGAAATCGGAAATTTAACCCTTAAGTTTATATTAAGGGATGGTTTTCAATTATTAAAATAGGGCAAAAAAATTTAATAATTGGTGTGTCTAAAATGAGAAATGGGCGTGAAACAACTTGAAACGGTTGAAATTGGATAAAATTAATTTTTATATTACTCAATTGCATTCTAAATCATATATAACTTACCTGAAATATTCAAAAGTTAAAATATTAATGTGAATATATAATTGAATGTTATACAATAGAAACTTAAGTAATAAAGGGTTCAAACTAAATTTTTGCTTAAAATGTTGTAAATAAAGGGTAAATTTGTATAATGTTCAATTACACTCTGAAACATTAATAAAACTTACATGGAAAGGTTTGAATGTTAACGTGAGCATGTAATTGAATAGTATATAATATAGATGTTCAAAAAAGAAATTTTGTTAAGGAATTTTATAAAGAAAAAAATTGAATTGGTATAATAAATGTTATACACTTAATCTATATTATAAGATACGTTAAGGGGAATAAAGAATGCCATTTAAGCAATATAATATGTGAAGGAAATAAAATAAATGAACATAAATAAATTGGATATGAATGTAAATTAATAAAAAAAATAAGTTAATTAGAATGATAATAATAAATGGATTAAATAAGTCTGTTAAATTAAATAAATTTTGTTTTGAAGAATATTTTGTAACAAATGTTAATAAATGGAAAGCAAACCAATTGAATGAAATACCTTGAATTGAAATCAACAAAATGCGAGAACAATGAATATTTATTGATTGAATAAAGTGGATTGAAACCAAATTTGTTGAATATTAGTCAATTTAAAAACTAATGACAATTTTATATGTTTTGAATTAATTGTTGTATTTTGTATTTCGAATCTATCTTTCCTTTCTGTTGCTTCTATTCCCTTACCTCGTTCCTTTTCGGGGACAAAAAGTTTTGAGTGGTGGAGAGTGTAATGATCCGGAAATTTTAACGGTTTTAATAACGTAATTAACTAAATTTTCTTGAAAGTAAATAATTAAAATATTGGTACGAAAATTTGATATTTGGAATGCGTCAATTTTAACATAGCAAATGGCAGATTTTCATCTGAAAATATGGAAGTTAGTTCTGTTGTGTAATTTTCAATTTCAATTTAAAATCAGTTAATTTGATGAAAATAAAATGTTTTCGAAATTTGAATATTTTTATATAATAAAAATGTAAACCATTTTCTGAGTGAGACGTCATATTCGTTTCACCAAATTTGAACTGTTGTAGCTCCGTTTATCTTATTTTCAGCGTTTTAGCAGCATTTTGGCAGCGAATATCGACTTTTGATAGGATGGTCGTATCGCTGATATCTGTGTACCGTTCTGTTCGACTCGTCGTACTGATCTCCATAGTATATTCATTTATGCATATCGGCGTCCGGTACGCGGCGAAATCGACAAAACGATTTGTTGTAACGGTATCCATTTTGAGCCTTTTGGATTTCCTATATCCTTCCATTTTCCACCGTTTAATCAAACAGTCATCGACCATTATTATTTTCGGCTTTTGACCTTTTCTATTCCCAATGTTCAATATAATATGCTGGTTGTCCTTTCATTTCTATTCTCTGTCCCTTCATTCTTCTTTGTTCTGATTGAAATAGAAAATATATAAAAGTGTATAAATTGGAGTATTGTTCATCCTTCATCTTGTTTGTTCGACCGAAACATGCTTCCTCTTATATTTTGCTCGTTCCTCTCAACAACTCGTCCTCTCCCTCCCTGTTGAACCCACGACCAGCGACTGCTCCACTTCCACTGCATCCCCTCCGCAACCCAGTTGCTCTCCATAGCCGACCAAGCTCCGACCTCGTTCTTTCTTTTGCCATGACAGCCACTATTAGCCAAACGTGACCCAAACCCTCCTTTCAACCATCAGCCATTTTCTCCACCCAGCTTCCCACTGCCACAGATCCACGCACGCGGATCCTCCTCTGCCTTATTCAACGCCTCGCAAGACTAGCCTCCGCCGACAAACCCTTCGTGCCAAGCTCTCCACCCAACCTATACCACGCCTGCCACCTCACACCGATCAACACCACCACCCGAGACCTCCGCAGCCACCTCTCTCCAACACAGCTCCACCACAACGACCGATTAGCCTCCGCCACCCTTCATATATGACCTAGCCACACAGCAGCCCTCTACCACTTAATAGTGACCGCCCCCTAGCCATCTCCTTCAGTTCGCCACCTAGCACCGAAGCTCAGCATCACCACACTAGAACCCCCTCCAGATCCAACCTCCACCATGCAACCAACGGCCATGCAGACCGCATACCTCCTTCTTTTGTTCAGCCCTTCCTATATATAA
This sequence comes from Allium fistulosum, assembly GCA_030737815.1. Classification (NCBI taxonomy): domain Eukaryota; kingdom Viridiplantae; phylum Streptophyta; class Magnoliopsida; order Asparagales; family Amaryllidaceae; genus Allium; species Allium fistulosum. The sequence continues at coordinate 479,959,486 of CM060904.1, forward strand.
ATGTATATATAGTTTGCTTGTTTGTTTTGCCTGAGAAAGCTTAATCTCTAAATATATATATATAATAAATATAATATATATATATAATATATATATAGTTTATATATATCTGTAGCTGCTACCTTACTTTTGTACTTTGCCTAAGCTTGCTTTGCTATTACATATTATATATGTTATAAAGTTATTTCTCTAATTTTGTTTTATAAATATTATATGTATGGATTTTTAAATTATATATATATATATATATTGATTTTTAGATATTGACTTTAAATTATAAAATATAGATATTTTGATTTTTGTATATATGTGTTTTCATAAATGTTGATTTTTTTTGTATTATAATGTGAAGATTTTTCTTTAATTTGGGTTTTAAACTAAATATTGGTTTTAAAGATATGATATAAAGATTTTATTTTAAATAGGTGGGTAAAATTTTGATTTTTAAAATATATAATATGAGGATTTTTCTATTTTAAATATGGGTTTTAAATTTTGATTTTAAAAAAGGGTATAATATATATATAGTATCTTCATCAAATCCAAGTTCGTCCACTTTGCTCTATTTTGGAAATTATCGCCTGGATTGGTCGACTGTCGAGTTCGTGATTCAATTCGTAGCTCATTTCATTGTCGAATTTCTCTAGCCAAGAAAGGTGAGCAATCACTCACGATTAACATTCTTATATTTAGTAAATTGATTTCACATTAAATGACAATTGAAATATGTTGTTAAATTGAATTGGTTAGAAATTTAATTGCTGAATATGTTATATTAATATTTAACTTGTTCAAATTTGATTTATCGACATACGACACCACAATCTTGTTGTATATTATATTTGAATTGTTAATTATGATCATATTTTCCATTGATATGCTATGTCATTTTATATTTTATTCTATTGTTCTCACTCTGCAAGTTCTCTGTTAGTTTAGAAATTCCCTATGGGTTGAAATGATACATACCCGAACGATATTATAGACTAGGGGAAAATCGTTATGGGTTGAAATGATAAACCCAAGAGATTTTATTGATTTTAGATTTTGGGATTTCAGGTTGAAATGATATATACCCATAAATTTTAAATTTAAATTGCGAATTGAAATGATAAATATATGTATCACTTAACCATAGGATAGAAAATTATATACGGACACCGTTGGTTTATTTTTGAAAATGATTTCCAAGAGTTTGAAAGGAAATATTTGGATTTTATTAGATATTGATTTTAAAATATTATATAAAGATTTTTATTTTAATGTATGTGAAAATTTTAGATTTTAAATTATATGTTTCGAAATTTTAAGTTTATAAGTTAAGTTTGAAAATGTAAATTTTAAAATTTTACTTATAATTTTATTATTTTTAAATATATAAAATAATATTTAATATAAAATGAATTTATAATAAGATTTAATTTAATAAAATTTAATATAATGAAATTTAATTTAACTAGTATATAATATGTTTAAGTATTTATTTAAATTTATATTAATATTTTAAAAATAGATTTTGTAATAACTTTAATAAATAGAGGTTGGAAGATAAATTAAAGTTGACTTGAAATATAAATCGGTTAATAGTTAAATTTAAATAAGGATTGATTTGAACTTATTGATTATGAGATTTTAAAGATGTGATTTTATAATTTGATAACGGGATTTTGATTAAAGATGATTAAATAAATATTTCCAAATTTAAATAAATTGAAATTTAATATCTAGTTTGATTTAAATGTGTAATTTGAGATTTTATTTAATTGTTTATAAAAGTGATTAGGTGAATAATCTCAAGTTAAATATAATTGAAGTTAGATATTTAATATTTTAATTTTGATTTGTAATCTGGGATTTATTTAAATGGTTATTAAAAATGATTAATTGAATATTTTCCAATTTAAATAAATTTAAGATTGAATTTTTGAAAATATAAATGAAATTTATCAAATTAAGTTATTATGAATTGTTTGAATATTTAAACTTTGAAAACATATTGAATTGGAAGTGGTTTAAATTTGAAGTCCAAATGTGGATTTGAAATCGATATAAAATAAAAATGGTTTAATGAGAATTTGAATTGATTTGTGAAATTGGAAGAAACAATTCTAATTTGAAACTATTTAGATATAAACTCTTTTTGTATATAAAATATTTTTAATCTATAACCTATTTTTAAATGTAAACTATTTTTAATTTTTAACTATTTCAATATATAAACTATTTTCAATATTTACACTATTTAACTTGGAACTTTTATAATTCAGATTTAATGGATTTAAACACTAATATTTGATATGATGGGTTGAACTATTTTGTGGTTATGATTTTGGAAGTGAATATGATTTCGAAAGTGATATGATTTTGAAATGAATATGATATTTTGATATGTAGTTTGAACAGTTTGAAATGATTATAAAGGCGATTTTATAAAATGACCATGGTGTGAAATAAGCTTTTGGTTGTTAAAGAGACCGGGATTGGATATTGTCATACTCTCTGCCAATGCCGAAAACCACTTTAACAACTGTGTACGTGGTGGAGAATCCAGAACGAAGTAGGATGGTTTGGCGAACGATTCTATATGAGGTATTAATGCAGTCCTGACTCCCGCGAGTCAGCTTGATGTGGCTAAAACAGAAGCTATACCGGGCCAAGTGAGGTCGCACCTCCGATCGAGCATGCTTCTTCGATATCATTCTATTACTTTGTGATTTTATTGGGTGCACCTTTGATTTGGGAGTGTGTCTCGAGGTAGGCGGTAGTAGCTGCTATGTGTTACCACTGGTCCGGGAATGCAAATGGTAGAATCCTACCCTGGCATTGCCTCACGTGCTTTGTCACATGCCTTATCGCGCCCACTACGAGTTCTGTTTGTACCGTACCTATGGACTGCCCTTTGATAGCCCTTTAGTTTACGGAGGAATTACGGTATTGTATAGACTACGGGAATATATAAAAATGTGTTAAGGAGGATATGTGTAACGCCTTAACGCTATTTTAATAGTTTACTTTACTATAGACATTATATATGTAGCGTATTGTACTATGTATGTAGATAGTTTCATGGATCCTTAGAGGATGGGTATCCCAAACATCCTTTGAGTTACTTTGTATTTCACTTGACATTTCACTTGAGTTTATTTACTGGTATAAGAATGTTAATCCTGACTCAAGTGTTTTGTGTTTTGCTTTATGCTCGGGTCAGACTGAGTGCCGCAGCATTTGAGACTCACCTTTGGAGTTTGGAGCTTTGCTTGAAGATCTATCTTATATCTATTCAGCTTTGCAGTTATTTCAGTTTATTCCCAGTTATTTCTGTTCAGTTTGTCTGTTGCTTTTGTATTAGTGACTTCTATGTATTCAGGATTTCTGTTGTATTTTATTCAAACTCTGATGTTTATATAGTAGCTTCATGAACTACTATTTATATATTTCGCTGCTTATTGTGGTATTACTCCGTGTTTGTGATTCTGTGATTGATTTATTTACTGTATATGCTGACTTTTGCCAAATATAAATTAATAATCTCTTGTTTTGAGCAATTCAAGTCTAACATGAGTGAATGATTGTCGATTTGAAGGGTTCGAAATAGCGGGTCGTTACAATACTCCATTACATCCTAAGAGCATATACGAAACATTTGTTTTACTTAACAAGTATGCTTAATAAATTTAAACTTACTTTAACATACTACCTTCTCAATTCAAGTGTCATAAAAACTCAACTTTATATTTTTAAAAACACTTAACTGCAAGTTCTATAACAATTAAGAAGTTCCAGTTATTAAAAACCATCGAAAATCACATTTCATTTTAACAAACGGAGACTACCATACAACATATCATGATGCACATACATACCTCCCAAATGCATAAGCTACATGTGTCCATGGAATAACTTAACAAGAAAACTTTAGAACTAAACACCGGTTTTCATTCAAATCATTTTGATAATATATACATGTACTTTTTATATCAAATCATCTTTGGGATTAAATCAAAATCCATTTTACCAAAATAATATTGTAACTCCCATACTTAAAAACCCGAAAATGAACGCTGATGATACTGGAACCATCGTCGAAATTATTTTCAAGCAACGGAAATGAGTTCAGTACATCCAAACCATACTCTTGGTACTTAACCAAAATCATTCCAAAGTGGTATTAAATACTTCGCATAATAATACTAAGTATCATGATCTCAATTTCCTAAACCAATTTTCCAAATATTTACTTTCAAAAAATACTGATATTATTTTTTTGCTAAAATCTTGAAAAATATTTTCAAAGACACCACCGGTATTTAAGTTCTCAAAATATCTGTTTAAATCCTTTTCGTTTACAAACCACAGTTTATAAACCATACTTATATAAAATTACTTTCTTATATAAATATTTATTTTCTAAAATATTCTATCTTTTCTTTTGTTTATAGTAAACATCTTTTACTAAATTTTAACTTCTAACCCAACATTATCATCGAACGCCTTATAATCAAACCATGAAACTTAATTCACAAGGTGTTCGTTTCAATGTAGCCACAATTATTGTCTACCCAACCCATGATGTAGAAAGGTAAAACTACTCATAAACTAGTTAAGCACAAACCAATAACAAGCAATGCTCCTAAACTGACCGAGCATAATTAAAACATTCATCAAGTTTATGGGATATGAAACTATGAGAAGCGGTAGAGTTAAACAAACATGAATAGTAAAGCCATAATATATAGCATACCCTTAAGAACCTGCTTCCCCTACTCGGTTGCAGAGATTACAAAGACCCTAGGTTGCTCCCCTTTCTTGAGCATAGGACAATCTCTAACAATATGACCAGGTTGATAGCAATTGTAACATCCCTTTGGTGCAAGCTGTGCATTAAGCTTCGGCGCCTTAGCAATTAGTGCCTCCACTAATGGCACCTTCGCCACTTATCCTCCCCCTCCAGACCTACACTTATTACAAAAGTGACCCTTCTTCCCACACTTGTAGCAAACGAGTGTAGACTTATTCTTTGGCGACTGAAACTTACGCTTGTTGTCCCCTGCCGATGTACAAATAGATGGCTTTGGAGCCAAGCACTCAAAGCTCAAAGCCATGTTCACCAAACCCACAAAAGGCCCTACGATGTGATTAGTCATGTCCATTTGGAACTCAGGACGCATACCTATGACGAACATCTCGTTCTTATTTTGTGGAGTGTCTACTAACCCTAATCCAAACTGAGACAATGCAATGAACTGATTCTCGTACTCCGCAACGGTCATGGCCCCCTGCTTCAGTCCCAAGAAGCTCCTAAATAACAAAGCCTTTTCGGCTTCTAGAACAAACTTCATCTCAAACTCATCTTTGAATTGGGCCCAAGAAAAGTCGTTCTCTTGGACATCAGCTGTATTAGAACTCCACTAATCAATGGCTGCATCTGTTAGATTTCACAATGCTAACCTATGCTTCACTACGTCATTTAGCTCCATATCTCCAAATATCCTATCACATAATTTGATACAAGTTTGGACTTCTATAATCATCTCCAAGCCATTAAACCTCTTACCCCCTAACCTCTCATAATCATGACAAAGTGAAGAAAAACCCATCTGTGGCCTGACCTGCACGACCTCTTCTATGACATTCCACCTTGGGCCCTCAACTGGAGCAACATTCCTCGATACTCGATCCCCGCCATTCGTGATAGTACTATCCCGACCACCTCTAGCATTGGAAGCTCTGGTACTCATAGTTCTTACGACCTAACCAAAGTAAAACTTCTTTAGGACCCGAAAGGATAGAGTTATTTCAAAGAGAGAATTACTAAGAAAGAGATATCCATAAAGAATAATTTAAAAGTCTAGTTTTCAGAATACAAATGCGCTCTCATATGTATAATGCACTTGACTCATTTTAGGGTGTCACTTAGCTTATCCCTAATGGGACATACCCAACCAGAGCCAAGGTGTCCGCTCAACCTTGAGTTATGATACCAAATGTAACAACCCGACATTTCGACCCTCGAATGTCGAACCTAAATACAACCACGATATTCGTGTGTCGAGCACCCTAATGCCGAAAAGGCAGAAAGTTATGGTAAAAAAAGAATAGAACAAGAAAGGAAGAACAAAACATTAGAATCTCATAACGAAACGGTAATATATAATATTAAAGGAACAATACAAAGGGTTACTATGAATACAAAAATCTCAGAGTTACCAAGACCTAAGTACTATCATTAGGCTGGACAATTATAACTGCATGTCCTTACAATACTGATATATACAATACAGAAATGCAGTGGAAATAAAAATACTATGGTAGGTAATCATCCAGCTCTTCTCCATAAGCTCCAAAGCGTCCATAGATATATTTGGAAACATACATGGAGATGACTCACCTGAATCAACCTTGTAAACCAGCATGAGAAACTCAAAAAATAAGAGTGATATATAATAGAACCTTTTTGAGACCGTATGGATTACCGTAAAGGTATTCTTCTTAAAAAGAAACCAGCCATTCATTTAATTTAACATATAGTGATATGATAGACAATGTCTAGTATGTAGCACATAAATCATTTCAAATAGCTTTTGTGTGAATGGCACAACAATAATAGGTATACAATTAGTACTACTAATGTGTTCGTATATGGATTGTTTTCCACGAAGACGCCCAAGTAAACTAAAGTGGATCTCCATGACAAGGATCAAAACTACCTCCCGAGCATCATATATCACTAGATATGATATACTCTAAGGTAAGAATAACTGGACCAAAGGTGAACTGCATGGCACCAAGTATGACTAACTACCAGCGCCCAATAATCAAAAGCATACTCTAGATGTGTAGTTGATATACCCTCATGGATAAGCTAAACCCGAGATTGTGCATCCTACTCTGGTTTTAGTCATTCTCGGTGTCAAGGTTACGTTCGACATCTCCCACATGAGTCTTCATCACTCGAGCAGCAAACTAATCCCCAATTGGATTCCTTCATCTCGAACAGATCATGAATCACTACATGGATTTTAGCATCTCAAACAGATCTCGAACCTTTATATATGTTCCCGGCATAAGTCCTCCAATGAATGCCAACGATGTCCTCACTTTTGGAATGCTCCTCAAGATAGACAGTCCCTCATGATAACATCATTCGAAATGTTTACGCTGACCTTTCCCTTGGACTTAACCTTAGGATAGATAGTTCAACTCTATTTCATTCTACTTCATAACCGCTTCTAGAACATAGATCGCGTATATGGTTTTGAAGTGATTACGAGCTTGACTCATTTCATATAAGTACACTCTTCCCACTTACTGGACTCTCCAAAACCAATCAATGAATTCCCGGTTAACTCACTCCCAGGAAGTAAGCGAAAGTAGAGACGTTTCGTACCGGTACTCCTCCCCAGGGGTTTTCACTGTTATGAAATCGTGAAGCCTTTCGATAACTTCTTAAGTCGGTGTTAGGTCAAGTTCGATAATCGAATAATCGATTATCTCGTCAAAACAATTGCTTATACAAATCAGTATTCGTATAGTTAACTCGTTTCCGGCATTCCAACTTAACTATTCCTCGCCTAAGAGTAAAGCCAGTTAAGTTAGAGCACTGGTTGTATCAAAGCCTTGCCTTGACACTTCATTCTTGAATCTCATAAATAGATAAGTCTACCTCATCATCTTTTAGTGTTAAGTATAGTATTAATGATTTCCATAAACAAGTAAGAAATAAACATGGCTAACATAGTTTCGACCTTTTCTGACTTACTATTCCTTAGTTAAGAGGGAAGTCAGTAGGTTAGAGCTCTATTGCTCCATCTCTTCTTGAACATCAATCTTAACTCTCACAAATAGATAGGCTTTCCTTCATCAGTTTTTGTGTTAAGCATGGTTAACTCTTTTCAAACAAGTAAGTAAATAATTAACCATTTGGCCATTAAGCAATTCTAACACCTTTCTAAACCTTTTGTTTATATTTTTAAAACCCTTTTTAAAATGATATATAAGTATAGTAATTTATTTGCCAAAACTTGATATTTAAATAAACAAGTCAAAAGATATTTTATTACATAAGATATAAAATAGTCAATATATTTTCTAAAAACTGTATATACTTAAAAATGGTTTTAAAATAGTTTATAATACTTCAATAGATTTTAAAACATTTTCTCAAAATAAAATAAGTTTTTATTATAAAATCATCTTCTTTAAAAATTCACAACTAATTCTTAAAAATTCATAAATATCTCAAACCACTTTTGGAATACTCTAATATGAGTTAGCAAACACTTGTAAAAGAATGAAACAAAATACATAAATTTAAATATCTTTTCAAACCTTGAAAGCCAAAAATCAAGGCTAACGGGCCGTTTTGCACAAGTGAAGTTTTGGCCACTTCTCGAGATGTTACTTAACTTTTTGCTATTCAATATTTTAATGGCAAAAAACATACATATAAAAAATTATAAATATTGTGAGAAACTGCTAAGAATCTCTCTATAAAGTTTCATATAAATCGTCGAATACTAGATAATTCCTAACTGCATTTATAGCGACTATCGCTATAAGTGCACTTTTAAAGCCGAGTCATATCTAAACCAAAGTCCATCTATAACCTATGTGCTTTGTTCCAAGGTCTTGTCACAAGTCATACAAGTCCATTCCATATCCATACGTATGGATCACATATGAATCTTGTTTTCAAAATAAGAATCAAATCAATGTTTTCAACAATGTAAATAACAATTCAACAACTTAAACACAATCAAAACACAACATATATATGTTATAGTTTCCATTCAAAGAGGTGTGTTGACTAACCTTTTATCCAACAACAACCAAGATCCAAGTTAGCAAAGTCCAAACCCAACCTTGTAACCATCTTCTTCTTTCTCCTTTCCTTACTTTTCCTTGCTTTTTCCCTCCTCCTCTCCTCCATTTAGCTCATGACCAAAGGTTCCACGGGGAGTTTGGCTTCACTCCTTCAACTTATAACTAGGTGGAAGGATTTATAATATTCCCCCATGGCTTTACTCCAAATTTGGGTTGATTTGGATAAGGTTTGCAAAAGTTTCCTTTAGCACATAAGAAAAGGAGGAAGAAGCCATTTAAGAAGCTTGGTTTTGGTTTGTGAATTTGTGATTTATTCCTTAGGGTGTGCCCCTTTTTTTATCAGATCAAAATGGTGCTATTCAAGCTTGCTCTCATCCCCCTCACCATGCCATGGATGCCTTACCTCCCATCACTTCTTCTTTTTATCACTTCCTTAAGCAAATACCCCTATAACCTTACTTTACCAAATATCTCTTATCCTAAATGAAGCTTCTAGAATGTTCTATGTTTATGAAGAGGAGTATGTTAATTAGTTACTAATGTATTAATATGATCATTAGACAAGTGCATAAGGGCTCCAACAACTTATATCGATCGAAAAACTGTTTACTGATAAACCGATTTTCGGCCACATTATCGATTTTTCTTCGAAGAAAATATTTTTTAAACAATTTTCAAAAACAAGTTTCTTATCATTATTCATTAAATAAATGATATTTAAATAGATCATAAAATTATATTTATAACACTTTAAAACTTTTCGATATTCGAAGACGAAGTGTTCGAATTTCCAGATCGCTACAACTATGGTCAAACAAAGAATCTCGAAGTGATGACATCACACAGTTCTCTTGACTTGAGAATACCGTTGAGCTTTAACGTGGACGCTCCACTTTGATTATAGTAAAATAGTAACATGGCGTCAATCAAATGACTATAATTGGGTCAAAGTTGAAGCATTGGAAGTAAAATACTATTCATTAGAGAATTCGTCTCCTCGGTTATATGGGATTGATGCCACAGTCAACTGTTGTCAACTCAAAGTCAAAGTCTCTTGCCAGCAATACGGTTAATTATAATTGTTATTCCTGAACCAAAAATTTTATGTTTGGATTTACAAAATTGAACATGGACAATGTTGAAATTTTGACAAAAACCAAAACCAATTCATATGTCCTAATGTGATATAGTGTCAACGAAGATAATTGGTATAAATAATCATTGCTGCTGGGTACTGCTTATAATAAGTAGAACTAGATTTTATTAAAAAGTTGTCTAAGCGAAAATTAAGCCAAAATGTCACACCATTAGCTAATGTGACGTGTGAACACCAATATTCGGATTACTCGATATTAATCACTAACTGAATGTACACGTTTGAGTTGCACAACCAAAATGATGAATAATAAACACTACTTAATTAATTTACAATCATTATAAATTAATTAAAATAATTAATATTTATGAATTATTAATTTTTTAGTACCATTAGTATTTTATAAAGTGCATGTGTAAATATTAGAAACGCGATTTTCAATATACGATATATAATATTTAAAGTAGATTTAAATGGAACAATTCCTGGATGGATTTGGAAATTTTTAGGCTCACTCTATCTCTTTGTATAGCCGACAATACATTGTGGGGGAGAGGATTTGATGAGATTTAATAGGGAATTAAATAGCGAAGGTTCTAAAGAAGGGTATTAAAAGGTTTCAATATTTCATGTAAACCATATTCTCTTTCAGTCATTTTATTATTTCTTTCCTAATAAAATTTATTTTATTTCTCTTGCTCTCCTCCTTTCCTTTAATGGCCAAAATTCTCATGGTCACCGGAGCTAAAAAAATTTCCTAAAAATTAAAACAAAATTAATCGCTTTATTAAAGGTGGTTCATACCTCTTGATGTTTTCAAAATCTGGAGGTCGATTCAAGAATGTAGGAGCATCAATTCATCATGCAAGTTGTGACTTTTGGCAACATCCTAAGGTATTTATCTCATTTATATTGTTTAAATATTATATAATTCATATGCTTGTACTCTATATGGTTCATCTTCTATTTTAATTGTTCATCTTACAATATGTAATTTAAACCCTCTTTAATTCATCTATACATATGTATGTATGTGTTAGCACCAAAATTGGTCACTAACACCCAAACGCCGTTGAAAGCACCAATTCACAGTTACAGTTCATAGATAGTTAATAGGAAGAGGAAATAAATATGAAGAGTAGTAAAAATTAAGAACAAAGCAGTAAAAACAGAGGATTTATAGTGGTTCGGCTGACTCCGGCCTACGTCTACCCTAGAAATTTCCTTTTTATTGATAGGAGAATCAATTACAGTTACAATCCGTTGAGTTTTTAAAACAATAATGGTAGAGTGCCTTAATGAAGAAGATGAAGGGAAACAAAATGAAGATCTCTTTTTATGAAGCCCTGCATGCTGTATTTATAGGAAAAATCCAAGTTACTGGGCTTCCTGAGTGATCCGGGCCCATCAAGACCACAGCCGAACCCAAATCCATCATTACTACCGACCCCGAGTTCAGAATATGTCGATCCGATGTTTACTTGGGAATGACTCGAAGTAGCCTTACATATGGTAAAACGCCATTCGACTCGAAGCAAGATGATTGTCGACCCCTTGCTTTTGCACCGACTGGGTTTCCTATTGCCGACCCGAGGAGATATTAAAGCCGGCCCGAAGCATGCAGATCACCGAACCGAAGTAAAAATAGGCACCGACCCGAGCCCTTCCTCAACGCCGATCCTATGACTTACCAACCTGAGAAAGGAAAGCCGATCCCATGACCCAAAGATAGACGTACGCCGACCCAAAGTTGAGCTTCATGCCGACCTCTCAAAGACGCCGACTCTCCTAGCCTTCCCATAGCGCCGATCGGAACACCATGTGATCCTGATCCGATGTTTATGCGATGCTAACCCAAGGCAAATGGAAACATGCCGAACCCACATGCCGACTTGATTCCCCTTGCCGACTCGGGTTTGGTAGTGAACGTACCTGGAGTAGCCGACCCCAGAATGATGTCGATCCCTCCCTTGCCAAACCCAAATTCTAGTGCCGATCCTAAAACACAATGTCGACCTGTCTCGAAGCATATGCAATGCCGACCCGAAGAAAGTCTGGCACCGACCCAGAGCAACAGCGATCCCCTAAGAGGCATGCCGATCCCAGAGTGACCCGGAGTAACCACTCTAATGACTCGAAGTAATCATCATGAAAACTCGAAGCGAATCAAAGTGTGACTCGAAGCAAAATCTGAAACATCTTGACTTCTGCCGAAACTCGTATTTCAAGTATCCCACGCCTTTTGTCCACCGACGATGCCGAATCCCGGCTTCATAATCATGTTTTTCATTCGTGATTGATCGTCTATCCATCTTGTTGACTCAAACCTATCATATTCCAGCTTTGGTAACTAAGCAATCGATTTAGTTGAATCCGCATGTCTACGGCCTTGCCAAAAGGCGGGTCGACATTTGCCCCCTAAAACATGCCTTGCGGTAGGAAGGCGTGTTTTGAATAGCTGTTAATCCATCATCCAAAGTTCATATGTTATCCATAGCCATATCATCCAATCTATAACCCAATCCATTTTATCTAAGTGCCATTGCCGTATCCTTATCCAAATCCGCGACTGCTCCGAGTCGATATCCGATCCCTATCTAGTAACCAAGTCGTTAGCCAATTCCACATCCATCTGAACCCGATACCCGAGTTATAACCCATCCATATCCAATAACCAATAACCAAATCCATGACCTCTCCGAGTCGATATCCAAATCCGGGATCGCTCCGGACCATAGCCAATCTATAGCCATTCAAAGCCGAAATCTGAATGCGTAACCTCTCCGGGTTCTTGCCAAGCGCACTCCACACTTGATGACCTGTGTTAAGTAATGCCATGGTGTTCCTGGTTCAGTGTCCCTGAATGTTGAGTAATGTCATGGCTTAAGTCCTAAGCCTAATCCTGGTCGCTCCGAACCCTTACCGAGCATAGCCCATACTCGACGACCTGAAATAGTAACCGATAGATAATATGGGGCCTAAGTCCTAGGCCGAATCCTGGTCGCTCCGGACCCTTGCGGGGCATAGTCCATACTCGACGACCTTTTACCAAAAACCTGATAAGAAGTCAATCTAAATACAATCTGAAATCCAGATCAAACCAGAAATCCATATCAAAAATCCAAACCAAAAGGCAAACGTCCAAACCAGAACCCAAATCAGAAAACAAACAAAACCAACAGTTCAAACCAAACTCTAAAACCAAACCCAAAAAAAGCAAGTGTCCAAGCCAAAAAGAAAAAATAGGTTTCACAAACCGGAGCGTCACGGTTTATCATCATCTTAGAGCATGCCTAGGGGTTATCTCCGTCCCCGTACATGAGTAAGTGACTTAGTCGTTAGCCTAAAGTTTGTTACTTATTTCAAACCATCACAATCAGTTGATGACCAACCGACCATCATTCCTAGGCCTTGCACTGTCGTTGTTTGAGGTAGATGGCGGCGGCTCCTGTTCCACCGCAGCATTTCGAGTTCCGACATATTGCCGCAACTGACCACTCCTTACATGCTCCTCGATTATATCCTTTAGATGCCTACACCTGTTAGTATCATGCCCGTCTAGGTCATGAAAGAGAAGTGCCTTCCCGATGCCCTTTCGCGTTATGAGGGTTCCCTCCTTGCCGGCCGTCGATGAGGAAGGCAATCCCGAGTATCCAAGTATATCTATTCCACTGTCTCATTTAGTCCTGTGTAAGTGGAGAATTTTGGTTCTCCCCAACGCTTCGTCTTTCCTTTATCCTTATCTTTACCCGAACTTTCACCGGACGGTTCTCCATCCTTAACCATGTTTACTTCTTTTGACCTCATATCCAAACATGCATCCTCTTGTCGAAGAAATCTCTCAGCTTCGTGAAAGAATTCCCCGAGATCCACCGGTGGGTCCCGTACACTACAACAAAAATACCTTATTACAACGCCCTTTTTACAACGTGCATTGGCTGCCCGTTGTAATAGAAAGCTATTACAACGGTCCATTCATGACCATTGTAATAGACGCCCTATACAACGTCCTTTTTACAACGGGCGATGATAGCCCGTTGTAATATAATGCTATTACAATGGTCCTTGCATGCCCGTTGTAATAAATGTTAATTTTACAACGTTCACACAAAATGCCCGTTGTAATAGATAACAATTTTACAACGGTCCAAACCAATTTTTTTTGCCTCCAACAATGAAATTTCATTCGTTTTATTTATTTATTACCGATCCTTTCCTCCTCACAAACCCTAATTCCCAAATTCTACGCTGGTCCTCCTAATCTCTCCCTCCTCCCTCTCTATCCTCCACCAGATCTACTCCAAAACCCTAGTCGCCTCCCTCTTCCTTCCCTCCGTTCCCCTTTCCTCCCATTCCCCCATCAACATCTACCACATCACCCAATCAGAGAACTCACACAGATGCAAATACGAATTCATATGTTTTCAAACCAAATTCCTTAATCCAAGTTCGCAAATCCTGACCAAATATAAATTCACGAATTTCAGATACTCAAAACAAAATCAAAATCCACGTGGGTGATGAGGCGATTGCAGTTCGATCGGGGAATCGCTACTTGCTGGCGTTCGTGAATTAAGTTTAAGGGTTTCTGGTGGTGGAAGAATGATGAAATGGTTTGGAGATTGTTGTCGGAGGAGATGTCGCGATTGAAGCTTGAGGATGAAGGAGTTTGACGGCTTTCGATTTGGTTCATATTCCGATCAACAAAGGCAAGGACACAATTTTGCTTTCAATTTTTTTGTTTAGATATGTAGTTCTTTGGTTGAGGAAGGATGGAGGAGAGAGTAAGCAGGAATTTTTTGGTGGTAGAAAGTTTATAATTTGTTTGATTCAACTGAAACGTACCAAATATAGATGTTATTAGTTATAGAATCCCCTTTCCTTCTGATCAGGCTAAAGTTCAACCTTTTAAACCAGGATTGGGCTTAAATCGTATTACGTGAATTATATTAGTAATGATAATGTATCTTGATTGTATAGATGTATAAGATTTCCAGAATGGTATTAAATTGTAGATAATAAAGTTCAACCTTTTAAACCAGGATTGGGCTGAAATCGTAAATCGAAACTTTATATACTTGAAGTTTCCCTCTATATAGGTTATTAAATAACATTTAAGTATATAAAAACATTGACTTTATTATAAGAATTTTTATGTATATTAATTTTATGCCAAAGCTTTTATATTTATACATAAAACTTAATTTTCTTTCTTGTTCCATTTTTTTGTTAGAAAATAATAGAATGTCAATTTTAAATTCAAGTAAATAAATTGATATTTATTGTTTCAACTTGGATTGATGTTTTTTCTTAATTGTTATCTTAACTAAGTTTAAATCAGAATTTGAAAATTGAATCATAATTAGAGATATTCAATTTGAAATGGGATTCATATCGTATGATTTTAAGATTTACGGTAACAATGTATAGGTGAGAAACATGCTTTCTGCAATTGTAGACATCAAGGGACACAGTTTCATAAGTTGGGCTTTTAACAGGATCACACTCTAACATGTGAAACCTTAGATTTTTAGCGGTTTAGACGTTTAGTAAAACAATAAAAGTGTTTATCAAATCAAGAAGACAGTGGAAGCAGATAAAAAAGTAAATAAAATGTTAGATCGATCAATAAAGTTATAAGCCTGTTTTAATCTTTTTTCTTTTTTCTTTTATCATAAATCCTTTATTATTATACACTTTGTTTGAGATTCACTTGCCATTTTTGGATATTCTTCCATGGTTCCATTTGATACAGCATATACAAGATAAAGGCTATAATGGTTCAAACAGTCCTTTATAATTTATGGTGTTTATAAGATCATATATACCAATATATTATTATATTTTTCACCACTTCTAGTGAGAAATATATACCAATATATTATTGATATATCTGATAACACTGAATAGTGCATCAATATACAAAAATTATACTATTCACAAGATCATATATGTTAATACATTAGATGGAACCACATTATTTTGGTGCAAGAGGAGGGTTTGTTGGTGGTGAAGCTATCCTCTAGGCTAGATCGGTCGAAATGTAGATGCTATTTACAAAGTTAATTTCATGAACTAACCTAGTTCATGTTTTGAAAGGCGGTATCCTTTAAACACCAAAGTTTCTTTAAATATGCTAGTAGAACGTATTATCGAAATTGGAATATTTTATTTGCATTATTAAAATTCGAACTGTTGAGTTAATTAAGCGCACAAACTTTTAGCAAGTTAAGCATGCACATTCTATATTTTTTTCACTTAAAACTTGTTATTTAAAACAATTTAAAGTAATTAAAGAAAGATGCTAATAGAACACTAATAGAGCAAGAGAAGGAATTAAATTAAGTGCAAATGTAAAACATAGCTAAATAATTTAATTTACCATCGGCTAAAATTTAAATCGCAAATTTAAGATGATATACAACTTATTAGTTAATTTATGCAATCTCTTGTTTTTGGAAATAATAGAATGTTTAAGTTTTCGCAAGAAAAGCGATTTTTCTTTTGAAATCATTGTCAACCCAGTGTCTTTCAAGGAGCATTTGTATACTGTAGTTATGAGATCAGGGATACTTGTATTCAAAATAGTAGCAAAATCTTACTTGTACTTTCCCTAAATCAACCTATTATATAATGCAACCCGAGTTTGGGAAGACCATCCAAATTTAGAGTACTCGTCAGGTTTCATAAATGCGATGATGATGATAAATATAATATTGCAGGAGCTTATGCCTATAGAAGCTACAGTTTGTAATAAAGTAAATAATTTATAGCTCTACTGACAAAGGTTTTATTATAAATATTATTGCAGCTTTCAACTATGTAACATAAATTAAAAGTTTAAATTGGCCCATTGATGTATACAGTGATATTCGAGGGGTTGCTGTTGATGGTGTAGAAGGTGAGCCTGTTAATCTCACTGAACCAGTTGCAGAGGCGATTGCTGCAGCGTTTGCATTGTGGTTGTCAGACAAAACGAAGGCAGATGGATCTACGCGATTAAGAATCTCAATTGGCCATGATTCTAGAATATCTGCAAAGATTTTACAAGTAAGTTGTGATTTTAGTTTTTTAGAATTAGGAGTTTGCTATTTTTTTAATATTTTAGAACTCAGTTGGCGAATATAGTTTTCAGACTTAAAGAATGTGATCCACATACTATGCTTTATCATCATTAACAGCTAAGCCACATGCCATGCTTTATATTTTATATTGTACTTCTCGCACAGTCAACTGCATTCTATGATTTCATGACATTTATATTTAATATATCCACAATCATCTCATCGAAATTGCGTACCGAATTCCGCTACTTTTGTTGTTGGCACTAAGATCTCTATAAACATCAAGTTAATCAGAACCGTCTACATTGCTTTGTACAATTGTTGATTATGTGTGTTATTTTTTCAAATAAGTTTATGATGAGTAAACTGAGATTTATTTAAGATCATTCACCTCCATGTTTTTACCTGATTTAGAGCTAGGATACCAGTTAATTAGGTTCAGCGTACCTGAATGTTTTAGCCTCATGCACAGCTTAGAGCACTAGCATTTTCAAGTGTTGTTACACAAGTATATGGATTTATTTTCTTAAATTCTATGTTCGCACGTTGCATGGTATTAAGTAATAGACAACATATCAAAGACAGATGAAATTTCATGCTCAATTTTCAGTTTCACTGTGTTATGTCCTGTGGCATTTATTTTTTCCTGTCTTGATTTGGCCTTCAGTGTGCAATTTTTTTGTCACCGACTCAACAGGCTCATAGATTTGGAATGCATTTATGATTCCCCATGTCATTATACAATACAAGCATGCTCATGATGTCATTTGATTGAAAATAACATCTTTATGTCAGTATGATAAATTAATTACTTTCAGAATGCTGCTTCTCGTGGAATTGCTGGTGTTGGACACGAAGTTATTCAATACGGGTAAGCAAAGCCGTGAAATCCTTTTTTGTATCATGTATTATCCGTTTCATTTGAGAACGTAATATATAAGAAATACAAAATTTGAATCTTAGTTCAAATGTTTGACGAAATGTTCACTCGTTATTCAATATTGTTAAAACTTCGTATGAAACTTTTCTGATTTTTAGTTGCTTTAAAGTGCTTTGGCTTATTTATGTTGAATCTATGATTCTGTCATTACTCGTTTGTGATGGATTTTTGTATTACTTTTTTTATTTAAAACCAGGAACTAGATAATATTATCATGTATATCCAATTTTGTTTTAATATATGTACTGTAGATTAGCATCAACACCAGCAATGTTCAACAGCACCATTACCGTGGATGATAAATTCTTCTGCCCTGTTGATGGATCTATTATGATAACATGTACAATAGAAAGACCACTTACATATCCCTTTGTCCCATACATTTTCGTTCTAAGTTGTTTTTCCTGTTCCAAGATAGATGCAGTTCTAAGTATATGATAGATAACATCTCTTTTAAAACAGACACCGTTCTAGAAAATGAAGCATATGGTTGTTATTATCTAATAGTTTGGAATTGGGATTCTGGAATACACTGTCCACATCTAAAATGTCTTCTATTATGACACATTGCACTCCATGTTCTGTAACAGTAAAAAATATAGCTTAGATGTGAAATGTGATGAAAGGGAGTGCATATTTCATTAACTTAAACCTACACAAGAATCAATTAAGTACTACAACTGTAGATGATTCTGCATTTTGTTGCGTCATCAAACCTATGTTTTTTTATTTAAAAATAAAACCGATGATGCAGCCAGTCATCTTCCATATAACCGCAATGGTTTCAATTTTTTTCACCAATACTAGAGGACTAGGGAAAGCAGACATAAAAGACATCTTAGAGCGTGCTGCAAATATTTATCAGAGTTATTCTGATGAAAAACTGAAGGAAAAGGCTGTCATGAAGGCTATACACAAAGTAGATTACATGACAATTTATACTTCTGACCTCGTTAAAGCGGTCCGTAAAGCTGCTGGAAATATAGGTATTTCATCAACTTTCTGTTTGAAGACATTTATTGACCTTCAACACATAAAATTTATGGAAGTTAGTCGTCATGTGTATATTAGAACTATGTCAATGTAAACTTATCTAACTTTTTGGAATGTGTTGGAATTTTATGAAAACTTTTAGTCTTTTCGTATGTGATTTTGGTTATTTTATGATAATATTTATTGCTCGTTAAATTATTCATTATTGGTATGGATGTATGCTGCTGTAATTTTTTTAAAAATTGTATTTATTTTGCAACGGTCGGAAACCGTTGCAATATCATGTATTACAACGGGCATTGCCCGTTGTAAAAATGTGTATTACAACGGGCATTACCCATTGTAAAAATGTGTATTACAACGGGCAAAAAAGGTGTATTACAACGGGCATTGCCCGTTGTAAAATATGTTCGACCTATTACAACGAGGCCTAATACAACGGGCTTATGCCCGTTGCGAAATCCATATTACAACGGGCATTGCCCATTGTAAAATGGCTGTTTTGTTGTAGTGGTATCAACGATATTTTGAAATCTGCATTATCCCTGATTCCTGACACCGTCGTCATTAGAACCATTGATGGATCCGGCCGATCCACCAAAGCAACTATTGCATTAAACCAAGTTAAAAAAGTCCTGAGCGATTCTCCCATCTTCTTCTTCAGCGACGTCAGTGTCATCACATTCTTCGGTCTTTTGATGTGAACTCGAAACTATTTCAAAAACCTATCCACCAATTATGTCCATGTTCCAATAGATCCATCTTCCAGTTGTCTGAACCACATAGTAGTTATATCGGTCAAGTACAGGGGGAAACACCGGGCCATAAACTCCTCTGATGCCCCCATCATTTCCATATGTCTTGTGTACCTCATCAAGTGATTGGTGGGATCCGTCTTACCGTTGTATACTTCCAGTGTGGGCAGCTTGAAACCGAGTGGATTCCTAGCCATCCTGATGTTAGGGTAAACGTACTTTTGTTTACTCCCTCCAAATCCCTGTTTGTCAGACCTCTACGGATAGTTCGTATGATAATGTCAGCTAATCCAGTGTTACCTACCAAGGGTTGTACCCCATCTACATTTCCTAACTGCCCTCTAAGTCCTCGAGGAAATTCTGGTACATACTCCTCGTCACGCACTCCGATATTCTTGTTTGCACAGCGTCATCTAGTATCCCTCCATGGATTGGTCCAGCACTACCCGGTGGTGTGCCCCCGAGTCTAGGTCCATCCAGATTGATAGTTGTTTGCTGATTGGGGGCTGCCCCCTGCTGAACCACTCCATCTGCTTGCCTGCTGAGTCCTTCTGATCCAGCTCCATGGATCTGAGCTCCTACAGCTCCTACTATTCCTTCCTGTCCAAATTGTCTAAGAAGGGTCTGCATCATTTCCTCTTGCCTTTTCATCAACTGCTCCTGCATAGAATCCATCATAATCTGCTGATCTGATCCAGCTCCGGAAGAGGCCCCTTGACTTCCCTCTTGATTTCTCCTTTTTGTCACTTGCCTCCTTGTCGATGGCCTAACCATTGTTCCTCTCAGAATCCGAGTTCTTAAGCCTTTAAATCCAAAATCCAAGCTTCAAAATCCCTGAGTGCTAGCTCTCTCAGTAAAAGTACCAAAACGTTAGCGCCAAAATTGGTCACTAACACCCAAACGCCGTTGAAAGCACCAATTCACAGTTACAGTTCACAGATAGTTAATAGGAAGAGGAAATAAATATGAAGAGTAGTAAATATTAAGAAGAAAGCTGTAATAAAGAGGATTTATAGTGGTTCGGCTGACTTCGGCCTACGTCTACTCCAGAAATTTTCATTTTATTGATAGAAGAATCAATTACAGTTACAATCCGGAGTTTTTAAAACATAATGGCAGAGTAGCCTTAGTGAAGAAGATGAAGGGAAATAGAATGAAGATCCCTTTTTCTGAAGCCCCGCATGCTGTATTTATAGGCAAAATCCGAGTTACTGGGCTTCCTGAGTGATCCGGGCCCATCAAGACCACAGCCGAACCCAAATCCATCATTACTGCCAACCCCGAGTTCAGAATATGTCGATCCGATGTTGCCCTGGGAATGACTCGAAGTAGCCTTACATCTGACTCGAAGTAAAACGCCATTCGACTCGAAGCAAGATGATTGCCGACCCCTTGCTTTTGCACCGACCTGGTTTCCTATTGCAGACCCGAGGAGATATTATAGCTGACCCGAAGCATGCGGATCACCGACCCGAAGTAAAAATATGCACCGACCCGAGCCCTTCCTCAACGCTGATCCCATGACTTGCCAACCTGAGAAAGGAAAGCCGATCTCATGACCCAAAAATAGATGTACGCCGACCCAAAGTTGAGCTTCATGCTGACTTCTCAAAGACGCTGACCCCTCCTAGCCTTCCCATAGTGTCGACCCGAAGACCGTGTGATTTCGATCGGATGTTTATGCGATGCCAACCCGAGGCAAATGGAAACATGCCGAACCCAACATGCCGACCTGATTCCCCTTGCCGACCCGGGTTTGGTAGTGTACGTACCTGGAGTAGCCGACCCCAGAATGATGTCGATCCCTTCCTTACCGAACCCAAATTCTATTGTCGATCCCACAACACAATGCCGACCTGTCTTGAAACATATGCACTGCCGACCCGAAGAAATTCTGGCACCGACCCGAAGCAACACCGATCCCCTAAGGAGCATGTCGATCCCAGAGTGACCCGGAGTAACCACTCTAATGACTCGAAGTAATCATCATGAAAACTCAAAGCGAATCAAATTTTGACTCGAAGAAAACTCCAAGCAATCTGAAACGTCTCGACTTTTGCCAAAACTCGTATTTCAAGTATCCCACGCCTTTTGTCCACTGACTATGCCGAATCCTAGCTTCGTAATCATGTTTATCATCCGTGATTGATCGTTTATCCATCTAGTCGACTCAAACCTATCGTATTTCAACTTCGATAACTAAGCAATCGATTTAGTTGAATCCGCCTGTCTAAGGCCTTGCCAAAAGGTGGGTCAACAGTATGTATACATATATGTCTCTGTGTGTATCAAAATTTAATGTTGACAATTTAAATCAAGCTTTTATTTTATAAAGGAAACAAAAAATTTGGACATAAAATTTAAATTTAAAAAAGAGCCAAAAGATTTAGAATTTACATAAATGTTCATTCATGAATTCTAGGTCAAAACCTTGTATTCTTATGTAAACAATATCCAAATTTATATTCAAAACATCAATACTATAACGTAAGATATTAATTTTCAAGGTAAAATTATAAAAGTAATATATCTATTATGTCGTTTGATTCAGATCTACTTTATTCTTCATCTCCTTTTAATATATGTTCATCATAATTTATATGATTTAAAACCTACGTCTCATTTAATAATATTTTGTTGTTCTATTATTATTTAGATCTGAATATTCTTATCATTAATTTACATATGCCAAATGTGTCTAATTCCATTTCTTTTGTTTCGAAAATTTTGTTAACAAAAAGGCCAACTTTGATTGTGATCTATTTTACAATTTTATAATATTCACATACACAAATGTAAATAAACCGTATATATTACTTATATAATTTTACCTTGAAAATTATTTACTTACATTATATGATTGATGTTTTGAATATAAATTTTGATATTGTTTACATAAGAATACAAGGTTGTGACCTAGAATTCATGAATGGACATTTATGTAAATTCTAAATCTTTTGTCTCTTTTTTAAATTTAAAATTTTGTGTGCAAATTTTTTGTTTCCTTTATAAAATAAAAGCTTGATTTAAATTGTTAACGTTAAATTTAATACACATAGAAATATATATGTATACATACATACATATATGTATGTATGTATATTATAAATTACAATGTTTACATACATAAGTTGTTTTAAATCTAAAACATTAATTGTAAAATTATATATATGAAAACATTCATGTGTTGCTTTAATTCAAATTCACAAGATAGATCTTCTGTAATACTGCAATATTTAATATCAAACTTTTCTTTGATTGAACCCAAATTCATTATTGTCAATTTTAGATTCCAAAACATATAAAATTGTAACATGATTTCAATATGTATATATATATATATATTCACCTATTTCTGCACTTCTATTTTTTTAATTCAAACCATGGACAACAAAGGCATATGTGAGTGGAAAATGAGTCCCTTGCAGTGTGAATCACTACACCTATATACGGTTGCATTAACTATATACGCTTCTTATCTGTAGCACGTGCACTTCACACAGACAAATATATTTGATATACTTGTAAAGTAAAAATTTAGAAACATTTTAAATATAATAAATAAAATAAAAATTTTATTTAGAATATTTTAGATTGGATCTAAAATCCTTTTAGGCTTCATAGACTCAACTAAGATCAAAATAGAAAAAGAAATTGAAATTCACTCAATTAACTCGCTTCCGATTGGCTCGGTTCCAACAATGGTATTAGAGCCTAATAGTCCATGTAGTCTAAATTAGCAATGTTAGGATAACCGATTAAAGCATACTCATTTAGTAGGTATCTAGAAAGGTACAGTCAAAGGTTGGAATTGGGTAATCAAGCACTCCACCCTACCTAGGTACTAGGTTATCCCAAAAAATGTAATAAGCCTAAAAATTATCACCAATATAAAGGCCAAAATTGATTTTGTGCCTTGGGCTAATTTTTCAAAATATGTTTTGAAATTTGAATAAATGTATTTTAAATTTAAAGGTTAAGTTTAAAACATGATGTATTATAACTTTTGTAAACTTTTCAAAATTTGTTTTGAAGGATAATGAATTAATTTAAATTTTTTATCTTAATTATTAAATTAATTGTATTAATTAATTAAAGTTAATTAATTATAAAACATATATAATGTTATGTGTGTATCTATCTTAAAATTTGTAAGGTAAATGATGATAAACTTTTGAATTTAAATAATATTATTTTTAATTAAAAAATATTTTAATAAATTAAATTATCTAAAGGTTAATTAATAAATTATATACATGTATAAAGATAGATATATATAACTACTATAAATGTTATAGTCAACCTTTACCTTTAAATTATTAAAGATGAATTATTTAAAATTCAATAGTTGAAATTTAAATTAAAATGTTAACTAAATAATTAATTATGATTTAATTAATCAAATTAAAATCAAATAAAATATAGTTTAATTAAATAGACTGGAACTATGAAAAAACTCAAATTAGGTTTAAGAAATACCTATGTAAAGTACATATACCATGATTTCAGATGTGTTCGACACAGGAATCACGAGGGTATTTCACAAGATCAGTCCTTAAATCGATATCACTCAAATAAGTATATTAAAGATTATGAATCTATAATATAAAAGTGTTAGAACCTCATAGTTTGATGTCTTGATAGTGACAAATACACAAGAATAGATTTTATATATAATCAGTTATTGTAGGGAATTATATTAACTATCGAATAGATATACGCGACGGAGACTAGACGAATATGACGTTAGTCATAGAGTGTCATCTCTAGGGTATATATATGTTAAAATCTCTTTAAGGTGGTATACACACATGAGTTTTCAGAACAATCATTCAATTTTAAAAAAAAAGGAATTCTCACTGAACCAGTCGACTAAAATAAGTCATCCAATCGACACAGTATCAGTTGATTGGTAGACCAAGTTTAGTCAACCAATGCAGTGCATATTCTTTATGTTATTTTCTGAATAAAGAATAGTCAATCAACATTTTTAATCCAGTCGACAAAATGAGTATTCAGTTAGCTAACCCTCATTTTCAACCGGCTAAAAAGTGTTATTTTGGACTGTTCTCTATTTGTTTTAAAATTAACAAACTCGATCATGACATGTCGACTAAACCCCTCTTACCAGTCAACTGGATATCGAATAACTGCTATTTTATTTGAATTTTCTAAAGGGATCTTCCTCTTCGCGAAGTGTCCCTTCCCTTCATTAATGGTTGCAGCACTTCTATCGGTTCTTACTCTTCACGAATGACTGCAACTATCCATTCTCTATAAATAGCAAACACTTCTATGAATTCAATAATAATTCTTCTTGCTTTCTTATTCTATTTCTTATTGAATTCTCTTTTGCTTCCAAAAGATTCATATTGCGAACTATTGATCATTTGTACATTCAAAATACATTTCTAGAGTGATCCTATACTTCCAACTTTTCACAACAACATGTTATACCATTTACGAAGAAGATTATAGAAAGGTTGTACTATATCGACTCATTCATGCTAATCAAGTGCACACAAAGTCAAACACTTATCTACTTGTAGTTGAAGTCCTATTGGAGATCTTCAGGCACGAAGTCATGTTTGGCAGCTCAGGCGGTTGTAATGCCTATTCCTCCGAGTTAAGTGAGAGAATTGTCTAAATCCATAAGGAGTCTGGGACTGGACATAGAACAAAAAGTTTGAACCAGTATAAAAATCTCTGGTGCACTTTACTTTATAGTTATTTTTTTAGCTACTATTATATACAAGTTTTAATTCAGTAGAACTATTCGTATTACTCAATCTATAACGACTTTCATTTGGTACCAGAGCGAGACCATCATATAACCGTAATAAATTTTTTTCTACTCAAGTAGTGTTGTCATAATCGTAATAAAGAATATAGATAACGATGGTTTTGCATTCCTAGCCAAAAATTTTAAGAAAATTTTAAAGTATAAGAAAACTAAAAAGTTTGGCAACAACAATAATAATTCGTCATCTTCATCGCTCAAATGTTATGAATGTGACGAGATAGGCCACATAAAAAAAGATTGCCCAAATCCCATAAAGGAGAAGAATAGCATTTAAAACAAAAACGAGAAATTCTATAAGAAAATGAAGTAAGAATTTTTAGTCAAATGGGATGACTCAGACTCATCTTCACCGTTAGATAGTGTGAGTGATTCGAAATAAGAAAACGTATGCTTCATGGCTTCTAATGACGATGTAAGTGAATTTTCTTTTGATGAAATAGTTGAAATAAATACTAAGTTGTTAGATAGATTAAAAGATCTGAAAAAATATAAACACTTTTGGAAAGTTAAATAATGGGAATTAGAAATTGACGTGTTAAAGGATGAAAAGAAAATATTAGAAGAAGAATTAGCAAAATCTCAAGAATCTTGTGTTAATATAATATCTCAAGTCACGATATTAAGTAGTGAAATAGAAATTCAAAATAATGAGAATGTTAAATTATCAAAAGAAAATTATGATTTAAAATCCAGTATTGATACACTAGGTATGGAAGTAACAGACCTTAAAACAAAGTTAAAGTATTTCTAAAAATGTTTCAAACTTTAATAAAGGTAGAGAAAACATATCTTGAATTATTAATAATTCACAATCTTATTTTAATAAAAAAGGTTTGGGTTATAAAAAAACTAGTAAGGAAGTAAAATCTAGTCCAAAGAAATATAGCTCATTGTTTACGAATTCAAAAAGAAGGATGACAATCAAAAGAAACCGACAAACAAGTTTAAATCTATAAAGATATGGGTTGCAAAAACTAACAGCCATCTCATAAGATATAAGTATATAGAGACATTTTGTAACGACTCAGAATTTGACCACTTTAAAATATACTATTTAAAGTGATTTTAAATATGAATTAAGTAAGGTTATATGATTCAAACAAAATTTGATAGGGTTTGGGAAGAGAAGCATACACAAAAATAGTAACATTTGCCTATATCTACAAAAGTAACAAAATGCTGATTTTAGAAAAGTAAGTTTCAATGGTTAAATAAATTATTTTAATTAATTTATGAGTGTTTATATTTTTAAATAACATTATATAAATTTATTTTTAAATTTGGTTTACATAAATAAATGGTTTAACCAAAACATCAAAATATGACCGTAAAACATTTTATCGAAAATCAACGTTTTGTCGATTAAAAGTTGTCGCAACGTCGTCACACCTTTATTTTGTTATATAGGAACATATATTCAAATAGTGTAAGTATTAATTAATTCACTAATCAAGTTTACTTTTACTAAACATACTTAGAAAATTCTAGAATATAATTAAGAAAAAGTAAGCACAAAAAGACAAAAATGTCATTTCAAAGCAAAAAGTAAACATCAAATCAAAGAAACATCATTATTACTTTCTTCACTTAATACTTAAGTGAAAATGACATAAAGTAAAGATTTAAAATGTGATGTTAAGTGTTGAAAAAAATAAGATTACTTTATAAGTAAGTAAGGGTATTTTGGTCTTTTACAAAATATTATTTTAATCCAAAACTTTTCTATAAATAAGACCACCATTCTTTCACTTTCTTTACACATTTTTACTTCTTCTTCTTCCTCCTTGAAGCTCTCTTTAATGGCTTCTTCTTCTCTTCCATTTCCTTACTAGCTTTTTCAAAACCATATCAAATCAACTCCAAATACAACCAAACTTTGCCAAAGACCTTAGAATACCATTAGAACATGATTTAGAATCTAACAAGTCAAGAAATGATGGAAGAAGGAGTGGAATAAGGCATGGCCGAACCTATCAAGGAAGAGGAGCAAGTTCGTGAAGCTCCGGAGCAAGAAAAAGAGAAGGAAGTACCACCGATTTCATTCCAAGGAGCTTGGAGCAAATTCAAGGTACTGTGCAAGCTCTTTCGGATTTTCGGGAGTTTGGAAGAAGGGGTCGATAGCATAAAGCAAAAGAAATAGAGTAGAATTGATTAGTAGAAGTAGTTAGTGAAGTGTTGTTAGTAAGAATGTTGGTAGGAAGTTAATCGGTTTGGTTAAAGGTGAGTACTCAAACCTTAGTTTTATTTTAATAAAACTTAAGTTGATAATACACATGCTAAATTAGAAATTAATATGTTGAATGTTGGTTGATATTGGATGATAACTTGGTTGATATTATGGTTTATTATATGTTTGTGATATGGATGATAACTTGGTTTGATAAATGATAAGAGAAATGATTAGTAAGTAACCATAGTTAATTAAGTGAGAAATTCTCGCCGCTATTTGAATTATATTGATTATCAAGTTTAAATGTTATGTTAGATAATCACCATTTGATGATATGGATGTTTGATTGATTGTTTGAATATGTTGGATAATCCATAGTAATGTTATGACATTTACCGTATTGAATATGTTAATGTTATATGATTGTTTGTATAGTTGTGATGTTAATATGGACATCAAATTTCTATTAATTAAGTGATCCCTTTATTTAATAAGACCAATTTTAGTGATATGAGATATTTT
Source organism: Allium fistulosum (assembly GCA_030737815.1). Classification (NCBI taxonomy): domain Eukaryota; kingdom Viridiplantae; phylum Streptophyta; class Magnoliopsida; order Asparagales; family Amaryllidaceae; genus Allium; species Allium fistulosum. The sequence continues at coordinate 479,987,652 of CM060904.1, forward strand.
GGAAAATAAGTCTCTTTTCGATTAGAAGTGAAATTAAAGTAAAAATAAAAGAGAATCTGAATTTTGAAGTGAAACGGATTTGAAAAGGATAATTAAATAGAAATTGAAATTGAAAAGAATAGTGAAATTGAAATCGAAATCGATTTTGGAAAATTAAAGTTTAGTTTAAGGTTGAATTGAAGTTTAAATTGAAATTAGATTTAAAATCTAAGTTTTAAATGTGTTTAATTTGAAGTTAGGATTGAAATTGAATTGAAATTGGAATTTAAAATTTAATATTAAAATAATGTGAATATAATAATATTATAATATGGTAATAGTGAAAATATATTTTAAATACTTTAAAAAGTGAAAATGTTGATTTAAAATGATTTATAATGATTTTATAAGTGATAAAATCCAATTTGAATAAATTATTTCAAATATTGAAAAATAAGTTAAAACAAGGTGCGTTGCGCAACGGCAGTTCGCGATTTCGCGTCGAAAAGTTCAAATGAATGTGTAGAGTGGAATATAGCTCGGAATTCTTCGAGATAAGAAAATTTCGGACTATTATATCCATATCTTTTAAACGAAGAAAGAAAATCAAAGTTTCGTTGAGTAGATTTTGAATTAAGTCCAAATCAATTTTCTAGAAAAATCGCGCTAGTGCAGTTAAGTGACCATAACAGGAAATTTGTTTAATGAATGTTTTTAATATTGGAAAAATATGAAATAAATTTGATAATCTATTTAAATGGTTTAAAAGAGATTTGGATTGAAAAATATGAGTTATCAAATGTTTAAAAGTTGATTTAATCAAATAAGCTTATATAGCACTTTCCGCAGCACTTTTATGCTATGAATGGTATAACTTTTTGAAAATAAGTTTAAATGTAACGATTTTTCCCAGAATCAATTGTGAATGTTTTTAAAAGGGAAGTTAAGTATTTGAAAGATAATTTGGAGTATTTATAAGGAATTCTAAAATAAAATTGATAACTGAGTATGCGGAAACGACTAGTACATTTGTCCCGCCTGTGAGATCTGGGAAGATAAAACAAGGTGTTTAACTAAGGTTAGGGATGGAGCAACCAGTGAACTGAACTTACCTGGCCTATGTTTTCTTTTCTTAGGCGAGGGGTGGAACAGATCGAAAGGAAAGCCCGGATGCTCTTAAATAAAAAGATTCTATTAAGATTTCCAAAATAAAAGAAGATTGGTATTATCCAAAATTTAAGCAAGCTCCCAAATGAACTAATTACGACTTGGATTGCATAGAGATAATCTTCTTATACTTGGTATTAAAATCCGAAGAGGGAACTCGTCCTATTCATGGAATTTAAAAACGTACATGAGTAGGTGGCTGAGAAGGCAACTTCTCTTAGCTTAACACCCTCCTTGAGACGTACGAGCTCAAGGGTTGTATTTTTGTTGAAGGCAATTAGTAGTTAACGGAAATGGCAATGTGGCATTCAAAGATGTGATATGTGCTATTTGAAAAGGTAATCGTTACCTCAAGCCTCATCAAACCGAAAATGACCGAAATAGGATTAGATGCGGCAAGGCTAAGTGGGTCATTCCCAAGTAGGGTATGGTCATACCCTTCTAGATATATTTCTTTCCGCTATGATGTTCGGGATGTAAATTAATGCGGTGTATGGAAACGAGCGCTCGATTAAAGGTCGGTAACGACCGGGGAATGACATATTCGGTACTATCTAGTTACAGAGGTAGGCCGGTCTTTTGTTGGCAGAGAATCCTTTATGATGGTTCTCGGGGCATCCATCTAGAGGTGTACCCATTTCGGAAGGTAGATCCTTCACCTGGTCATTTGTGTGGAAATCCATTCTCCAATAAGAACCTACGGAATTGATTGTAAACCTATTATGATGGAATTTAATCAATGTAATAATTTCGGGTAAGATTAATAAGTTTATTTGCAAATGTTTTCAAAGAGATGTCATTAAAAATAATATCAAATGTTTTGATATAAAAGTGTTTTAGTTATCATAAGGTAAAATCCCGGTCGTGTTTATGTGTGGGCGTGGTCTTATGAGATACTCTTGTTTCAAAGGATTTTATCCAAAGGCTGATATATGACACTGTCATTTATTATTGAGTTTTTCTCACACTGGTTTATCAAGCCTGATCCGGGTATTTTCGATACTCGGGCCAGATCCAAGTAGTTTCAGGTTTAGTCGAAGACGATTGGAGTTTTCCAGAGGAGAGCTGGAGATATTCATCTACGTATGGACGTATTCTATTATCCGCTATACTTAGTTTGTTTTAGTTGATGTTTGTCAGCAATTGTAAGGACAGATGTTATAACTGTCCAAGCTGAATTTAGGTTAGACTCTGATATATGTATTTAAAAGTTTTCTGCTGTAAAGATATTGGTTCAATATTATATGTTATTCCGTTCGTGTGAGATTCTGTTCTGTCTATGTTTCTTTATTACCATTCAAGTTCCGTATTTTCGTGCAATTTGAGTTGGACATGTGTGATTTATTGTCGATTCAAAGGGTACGGGAAAACGGTTCGTGACACATTTATATCTAGTTTACATAGAAATTCTAATTTTATCTTCAAAGCGAACACCAAACTCTCTTAGGTATAGCTTTCTAAAATCTAACTCTTAGGACCATAACGTAGGAAGCGAGTGTTAGAACATTGTCTTAATTTTTGTAAGTACACCACATATTGAAGGGGAGAAATATTCCAAATTTTCTGATGCATATTGAAATAAGCTACAAATGCAAGGAAATCAAAAAAATGAATAATTCTATCTTTGATTTGATTTTATGAGAAATATTTTTAAGCTATCAAAAATTAGGATTTTGGAATATTTTATAGCATTTTCCAAAAATAAATGAATTATTTTGAAAGAAAATTATATTTATGGGTATAAGTGCTATAAAAGGATTAAGTCTAAAATATATATATACCCACTAAATGTTTTAATAATATAAATATATTTTGACATTCATTGGTGATGAGTTTACACTTTGAAATTTTTTTATGCAAATGTATACAAGTAAATAAAAAGTTTTTAAATTGTTCAAACTATTGACTAAATATTATAACTAAGAGAAATTTACTTGTGGAAAATAACAAACGAAACTTTTTCAAAATTAATTGTCAAAGATTATTCATTTTCATACTTACTTCTATTGGTTTATATTTCCCTTTTGTCGATGAAAAGAGGGAGAAAAACTATACAGCTATATCGATAGGGCGAGTATATATTAAGGTAGAGAACTATTTTATCATGAAAAATTATTTTATAACTTGTATAGTTGTCATCATCAAAAGGGGGAAGAATGTCAGAACCTCATAGTTTGATGTTTTGATAGTAACAACTACACAGGAATATAACTATATATAATCGACTATTATAGGAAACTATATCAACTATCAAAGAGATATACACGACGAAGATAAGATGAAGTTGACGTACAATGTATTACTAGTCATAGAGTGTCATGTCAGAGTATGTATGTATATATATATATATTAAAACCTCTTCAAGGTGGTACACACACATGAGTTTTCAGAACAATCATTTAATTTTTTTTGAAAGGAATTCCCACTGAACCAGTCGACTAAAATAGGTCATCGAGTCAACTAACACAGTATCGTCGACCAGTAGACCAAGTTAAGTCAACTAATACAATGCACATTATTTTTGTTATTTTCTGAAACAAACATAGTGGACCAACTTTTTAAATCCAGTCGACTAAATGAGCATTCAGTCGACTAATACTCTTTTTCAGTCGGCTAAAATAGTGCTATTTTGGACTGATTTCTTTTAGTTTGTAAAATTAACAAACTCGACCACAACTAGTCGACTAAAGCCCTCTTACCACTCGATTGGATATCGAGTAACACCAATTTTATTTAAATTTTCTAAAGGGATCTTCTTCTTTATGAAGAGTCACTTCCCTTCATCAATGGTTGCAGCACTTCTATTAGTTGTTACTATTCATGAATAGCTACAACTATCCATTCTCTATAAATATCAAACACTTCTATGAATTCAATAACAATTCTTCTTGCTTTCTTATTATATTTCTTATTGAATTCTATCTTGCTTTCAAAAGATTCATATTGTGAACTATTGATCACTTGTACATTCAAGTTATATTTCTAGAGTGATCGTATACTTCCAACTCTTCACAAATACACGTTACACCACTTACGAAGAAGAATATAGGAAGGTTGTACTATACCGACTCATCCATTCTAATCAAGAGAACATGAATTCATTCATGCTAATCAAGAACACATGAATTCAAACACTTATCTACTCCTTGTATTCGAAGTCCTATTGGAGATCTTCAAGCACGAAGTCCTATTCGGCAGCTCAGGCGGTTTTAATACCTATTACTCCAGGTTAAGCGAGGGTATTGTTTAAATCCATAAGGAGTTTGGGACTAGATGTAGAACGGGAAGTTCGAACCAATATAAAAATCTCTGGTGCACTTTACTTTATAGTTCTTTATTTCTGATGCTATTATGTACAAGTTTTAATTAAGTAGAACTATTCATATTACTCAATCCATAGCGACTTTCATTTGGTATCAGAGCGAGACCATAATATAACTGTAAAAAAGTTTTCACTACTCAAGTACTATGGACAACAATACTACGACTTTGTTGAAGGACAATCTACAGCACGACCACTACTGTTTAATGGATTAAGCTACGCTGAATGGTCAAATAGAATGAGAATATATATACAGGCTAATGGGTATGACATTTAGAATATTACACAACATGAATACATTGTTCCTACCACTGATTATGCATAATGGTCAAATATCAAAATACTACATGCTATTAGTAATGCTAAAGCTATGAACATGCTATTTTGCTCACTGGACAAAAATAAATTCAATAGAGTTAGTGTGTATACATCTACTTATGAAATTTGGCCCACCAAAAAAATTACTCATGAAGGTATTGAATAATGTTAAACAAAGCAAGATCACTATGTTTAAAGACCAGTTTCAAAATTTTAGAATGAAGTAAGATGAGAATATTAATGATATGTACTCTAGATTTCAAGATATTTATTATTCACTTCTTGCACTAGGAGAAAAGTATACAGATTTTGATATTGTTTCAAAAATCTTTAACTCTTTGACTGATGACTGAGAACGAAAGGTCTTCGCTATCGAAGATGCTAATGACATTTCAACTATAAAATCAGAAGATTTAGTAGGAAAATTCATGTCCTATGAAGTGAATTTATAGGAAAACATAGTACAAGCTCAAGACAGAAAGACAATCCATTTCAAGCAAAGAAAGAAGAATCTGATATAGATGACAATGGTGTTACATTTGTAGCCAAAAAATTTAGGAAAATTTTGAAGTATAAGAAGACAAAAAAAAATTGGTAACAACAATAATAATTCATCATCTACATCGCTCAAATGTTATGAATGTGACAAGATATGCCACATAAAAAAAGATTACCCAAATCTCATAAAGGAGAAGAATAGCTTCAAAAAAAAGAGAAATTCTACAAGAAAAAGAAGCAAGCATTTTCAATCACATAGGACAACTTGGACTTATCTTCATCGTCGAATAGTGAGAGTGATTTGGAATAAGCAAACGTATGTTTCATGGCTTCTAATGACGATGTAAGTGAATTTTCTTTTGACGATCTATTTGAAATAAATATACTAAATTATTTGATAGACTAAATGTTCTGAAAATAAAATATAAACACACTTTAGGAAACTTAAATAGAAGCAAATTAGAAATTGACAAGCTAAAGGATGAAAGAAAATATTAGAAGAAGAATTAGTGAAATCTCAAGAATCTTGTATAATTAACATCTCAAGTCACTATATTGAGTATTGAAATAGAAGTTCGGAAAAATGAGAATGCTAAATTAACAAAAGAATATTGTGATTTAAATTCTAGTATTAATACACTAGCTATAAAAGTAACTGACCATAAAACAAAGTTAAAAAATATTTCTAAACATGTTTCAAATTTTAATAAAGGTAGAGAAAACCTATCTAAAATTTTTAATAATTCACAATCTTATTTTAATAAAAAAGATTTGGGTTATAATAAAACTAGTAAGGAATTAAAATCTAGTCCTAAGAAATATTGCTCGTTATATACGAATTTCAAAATAAAGGATGATAGTTAAAAGAAACCAATAAACATGCTTAAATCAATAAAGATATGGGTTCCGAAAACTAACAACCATCTCATAAGAAATAAGTATGTAGAGACATTTATATCTAGTGTACATAAAAATTTAGTTTTATCTTCAAAGGGTACCAAACCCTCTTCGGTATAGCTTCCTAAAACCTAACTCTTAGAACCCTAACGTAGAAAATGGGTACTAGGACTTTATCTTATTTATTGCAGGTACAACACATATTGAGAGAGAGAAGTATTCCAAATTTTATGATGCATATGGAAATGAAGCTACAAATGCGGGGAAATTAGAAAATTTAATAATTCTATCATTAACTTGATTTTATAAGAAATATTTTAAAGCTATTACTAATTTTTAACAAAACTTAGGATTTTTGGAATATTCTATAACATTTGCCAAAAATAAATGCTTTATCTAAAGGAAAATCATATTTATGGGTATAAGTGTTATAAAAAGATTAAGTCTTAAAAATATATATACCCATTAAATGTTTTAATAATATAAATATTTTTCGACATTCATTGGTAACGGGTTTACACTTTGAATTTTTTTTATGCAAATGTATACAAGCCAATAAAAAGTTTTTAAATTGTTTAAATTATACAAACTATTGACTTAATTATGTTACTAAGAGAAATTTACTTATGGAAAACAATAAATGGAACTTTTTCAAAAATGTTTTTCAAAGATTATTCATTTTACATACTTACTCCTATCCGTATATATTACCTTTTTGTCGATGGGAGAAAAACCATACGGTCATACCGATATTGTGAGTATATATTAAAGGGGAGAACTATTTTATCATGAAAATTTATTTTATAATTTTTACAGTTGTTATCATCAAAAAGGAAGAGAATTTTAGAACCTCATAGTTTGATGTTTTGATAGTGACAACTATACGGGAATATATTCTATATATAATCGACCATTGTAGGAAATTATATCAACTATCGACAAGATATACATGACGGAGATAAAATGAAGATGACGTACAATGTATTATTAGTCATAGAGTGTCATGTCTAGAGTGTGTGTGTATGTATATATATGTGTGTGTGTTATAATCTCTTCAAGGTGGTATACACACATACAAGTTTTCATAACAATTATTCAATTTTAAAAAAATGGCATTGCTACTGAATCAGTCGACTAAAATAGATCATCAAGTCGACTAACCTAGGATCAGTCGACCGATAGACCAATTTTAGTCAACTGATACAATGCACATTTTTTATGTTATCTTCTGAAACAAAAATAGTGGCCAAACATTTTTTAAATCCAATCGACTGAATGAGCATTCAGTCGGCTAATCCTCTTTTTCAATCGACTAAAATAGTGTTATTTTAGACTGTTTTTTTTTAATTAACAAACTTAACCATAATAAGTCGACTAAATCCCTCTCACTAGTCAATTGGAAATTGAGTAACAACTATTTTATTTGAATTTTCTAAAGGGATCTTCTTCTTCATGAAGAGTCACTTCCCTTCATCAATGGTTGCAGCACTTCTATCAGTTATTGTTATTCATGAATGGCTACAACTATCCATTCCCTATAAACTGGCAAAGTTTCTATGAATTCAATAACAATTCTTCTTGCTTTCTTATTCTATTTCTTGTTGAATTCTATCTTGCTTTCAAAAGATTCATATTACGAACTATTGATCACTTGTACATTCAAGTTACTTTTCTAGAGTGATCATATACTTCCAACTCTTCACAAATACGTGCTATATCACTTACGAAGAATATTATAGGAATGTTGTACTATACTGACTCATCCATGCTAATCAAGAGCACATGAAGTCATTCACTTATCTACTCTTTGTAGTCGAAGTCCTGTTGGAGATCTTCAGTCACAAAGTCCTATTCGACAGCTCAGGCGGTTGTAATACCTTTTCCTTCGGGTTAAGTGAAAGTATTGTTTAAATTCATAAGGAGTTTGGGACTGGATGTAGAACGGGATGTTCGAACTAGTATAAAATCTCCGGTGAACTTTACTTTATGGTTCTTTATTTTCATTACTATTATATACAAGTGCTAATTTACTAGAACTATTTATATTACTCGATCCATAGTGACTTTCATTTGGTATCAAAACGAGACCATCATATAACTATTACAAAGTATTTTGATACTCAAGTAATATGGACAACACTACTTCAACTTTTGTTGAAGGACGGTCTACTACACGACCACCACTATTCGATGGATTAAACTATGCTTACCGATCAACTAGGATGAAAATATATACATAGGCTAATGGGTATGACACCTAGAATATTACACAACAGGAATGCACTATCCTACCACTGATTATGCATGATGACAAATACCCAAAAACTAGATGCTACTATTAAACCTAAAGCCATGAACATGCTATTTTGCTCACTGGACAAAAATGAATTCAATAGAGTTAGTGTGTGTATCTTCTTATGAAATTTGACCCACCTAAAAAATTACTTATGAAGGTAGAAACAAGGCTAAACAAAGAAAGATCTCTATGCTTATAGTTTTAATATTTTAGGATGAAGCAAGTTGAGAATATTAATGATATGTACTCTAGATTTCAAGATATTTATCATTCACTTCTTGCGCTAGGAGAAAAGTATACATATTTTGATATTGTTGCAAAAATCCTTAACTCCTTGACTGATGACTAAAAACAAAAGGCCTTAGCCATCAAAGAAGTTAATGACATTTCAACCATAAAACCAAAAGAGTTAATAGGAAATCCCATTCACTATGAATGAATTTGCAGGCAAAACGAGTGCAAGCTTAAGTCAAAAAGACAATCGCATTTCAGGTAAAAAAGGAAGAATCCGATATAGATGATGATGGTGTTGCATTTCTAGCCAAAAATTGTAGGAAAATTTTAAAGCATGAGAAGACTAAAAAGTTTGGCAACAGCAATAATAATGTCATTTTCATCGCTCAAATGTTATGAATGTGACAAGAGCGGCCACATAAAAAAAGATTGCTCAAATTTCAAGAAGAAAAAGAATAGCTTCAAAAACAAAAACGAGAAATTCTATAAGAAAAAGAAGCAATCATTATCGGTCACATGGGATGACTTAGACTCGTCTTCATCGTCAGATAGTGAGGGTGATTCGAAACAAGCAAACTATGCCTCATGGCTTGTAATGACGATGTAAATGAATTTTCTTTAATGATCTAGTTGAAATAAATACTGAATTGTTCGACAGACTAAAAGATATGAAAAGAAAATATAAAGATACTTGAGAAAAGTAAATAGAAGCAAATTAGAAATTGACAAGCTAAAAGATAGAAATAAAATATTAGAAGAAGAATTAGTGAACTCTCAAGGATCTTGTGTTAATATAACATCTTAAGTCAATATATTAAGTACTAAAATAGAAGTTCAGAAAAATGAGAATGTTAAATCAACAAAGAAAATTATGATTTAAATTCTAGTATTAATACATTAGGTACAGAAATAACAGACCTAAAACAAAGTTAGAAAGTATTTCAAACTTTAATAAAGATGGAGAAAACCTATCTAGAATTAATTCATAATCTTCTTTTAATAAAAAAGATTTGGGTTATAATAAAACTAGTAAGGAAGTAAAATCTAGTCCTCAGAACTATAGCCCATTATATTCGAATTTCAAAAAGAAGGATGATAGTCAAAAGTAACCGTTAAACAAGCTTAAGTCTATAAATATATGGATTCCAAAAACTAACAACCATCTCATAAGAAATAAGTATATAAAGACATTTATATCTAGTGTACATAGAAATTCTAATTTTATCTTCAAAGGAAGCACAAAACCCTCTTGGGTATGGCTTTTGAAAACCTAACTCTTAGGACCCTAATGTAGGAAATGGGTACCAGAACTTTGTCATATTTCTTGCAAGTACACCACATATTGAGGGAGAGAAGTATTCCAAATTTTAAGATGCATATGAAAGTGAAGCTACAAATGCAGGGAAATCGGAAAATGTAATAATTCTACCTTTAATTTTATTTTATAAGAAATATTTTTAAGCTATATTACTAATTTTTGACAAAAACTAGAATTTTTAGAATATTCTATAGCATTTGCCTAAAATAAATAATTTATTTTAAAGGAAAATTATGTTTATGGGTATAAGTGCTATAAAAAGATTAAGTCTTAAAAAAATATCCATTATATATATTTTAATAACATAAATATTTTTTGACATTCATTGGCAATGGGTTTACACTTTGAAATTTTTTTATGCAAATGTATACAAGTTAATAAAAAGTTTTTAAATTTTTTTAATTTTACAAACTATTGACTAAATATTATAACTAAGAGAAATTTACTTGTGGAAAACAATAAATTTAACTTTTTCAAAAGTATTTTTCCAAGATTATTCATTTTTCATACTTACTCCTATCGGTATACATTTCTTTTTTGTCGATCACAAAAGGGGAGAAAACCTATACAGCCATATCGATAGGGAAAGTACACATTAAGGGGGAGAACCATTTTATCATGAAATTTTATTTTATTACTTGTATAATTGTCATAATCAAAAGGAAGAGAATGTTAGAACCTCATAGTTTTGATTTATGATAGTGACAACTACACAAGAATATATTATATATATAATCGAATATTGCAGTAAATTATATCAACCATTGAAGAGATATGCATGATAGAGATAAGACGAAGATGACATATAATGTATTATTAGTCATAGAGTGTCATGTTTGGAGAGTGTGGTGTGTGTTTAAATCTCTTTAAGGTGGTATACACACACGAGTTTTCAGAACAATCATTCAATTCAAAAAAAAAGGAATTCTCATTGAACCATCGACTAAAATAGGCCATCCGGTCGATTAACATAATATCAGTCGACCAGGAGACCAAGTTTGGTCAACCGATACTGTGCACATTCTTTGTGTTTTTTTTCTAAAACAAAATAGTCGACCAACTTTTTAAATCAAGTCGACTAAATGTAAATTTAGTCAACTAACCCTCATTTCAGTCTACTAAAACAGTGTTATTTTGGACTATTTTCTTTCTGTTTCAAAATTAACAATTTTGACCACAACCAACCGACTACCCCTCTTACTAGTCGACTGGTTATCAAGTAATAGCTATTTTATTTGAATTTTCTAATGCGATCTTCTTCTTCGCGAAGGTCACTTCCCTTCATCAATGGTTGCAACACTTCTATCAGTTGTAACTCTTCACGAATGACTGCAACTATCCATTCTCTATAAATAGCAAACACTTCCATGAATTCATAACAATTCTTCTTGCTTTGTTATTCTATTTCTTGTGAATTCTCTCTTGCTTTCACAAGATTCATATTGCAAACTATTGACCACTTGTGCATTCAAGTTACGTTTCTAGAGTGATCATATACTTCCAACTTTTCACAAATACACGCTATACTACTTAGGAAGAAGATTATAGGAAGGTTGCACTATACCGACTCATCCATGCTAATGAAGTCAAACACTTATCTACTCTTTGTAGTCGAAGTCCTGTTGGAGTCTTCAGGCACGAATTCCTATTCGGCAGCTCAGGCGGTTGTAATCTATTCCTCTAGGTTAAGTGAGGGTATTGTTTAAATCCAGAAGAAGTCTGAGACTGGATGTAGAATGAGAAGTTCAAACCAGTATAAAAATATCTGGTGCTCTTTACTTTATAGTTCTTTACTTCCGCTGCTATTGTATAAAAGTTTTAACTTAGTGGAACTTTTCATATTACTCGATCCATAGCGACTTTCAAAAAGTTGTCACCTACCATTTATATGTTAATAAATTACCTGCATACTCTCTAGTTGTTGAGAAAACTAAAGCTAAAGATGTTATGTGTAGTGTTATTAATATATTAATAGACATGGTAAGGTACAAGTACATTTTTTTTAGGAAATTCAAGGTACATACGTCTATACTTAGGCTGTCGCATGGTGGGTATGAGTGAATAATCTCTTTTGATTTGTTGAGCAATATCAAAGTCAAGATTGAGATTAGGACACCGCATGTTAGGAGTTGTATATGATAAAACTAATAAATTATTATCCATCGCTTATGGGCCTATGATTTGTTGAGCTAACTCAAGATCAGAATTTAATGTCGGCGAGTCCTAATGCACACTTGAGAAATCAAAAGATTTCTACATTTTTCTTAGGGTTTTAAGAAACATAAAAAATCTAGTGGGAGCCTTGTTTGAAAAATTAAATAGTAACATTTAACCTTTCTAATATTGTATGAACATCTGCTGTATAAAGTTAAGATAATCTACATCGATAAATTTGTGCAACTAATATAATTGGTAAAACGTTTATCAGTTGAAATATACAATTGAACAAAATTAATATTGACAAAGAAATATAAATTATGCTTACCTTTAAATCCCTTGGCATGTTGTCGCTTCAAGACCCACGCAAGATTCAATTTATACAACCACTAGAACATCCATGTCTCGATCGCTTAATTGTTTATTCGTACAAGATTATGCATTGTCTTCTATGACCAAAAAATTGTTTATTCGGCAAATTTTCTATCGATTAGAAAAATGCTGATAAATTTCAAAATTAAATTTACCGCAAGCGCACGGCGTACAAAAGTTAGTACGTGGCGAGTATGGGTCGATCCGTAGGGAATTGTGAGATTTTAAAATTTTCTAATCAATCAAATTAAACCAAAAGTGGAGATTGTTTTGAAAACTAGAAATCTAAGCAGCTGTTGAGATTAAAAACTATGTGATTAAAATTCAATTTAGAGGTAAATCCACTTTCTTATATTTTTCACATAAATCAACATAAAATCAAATGATGATCTCTTTTTAATCGAAGTAGGATTAGTGATGTATTTATCATAAGCATGGCTTATTTGAGTTATTAATTAACACAAATCAAACCATCAAACTATAATACAACTCTAGTCCTACTTTTCATATCTCATGAAACATAGCATAGAAAATGAAACAAAAATCTAGTTTAAGCATGAACTATTTACTATTAATTAGTAGCATAGATCATCAAATTTTGATTCAAACTTCACTTCATTGCCATGATCATATTTAGATGAAGAGGCAAATTGTGATTAATGAGATAAGCATAGCCTATTTGTTATGAACAAAGTAGGCTAGAAAATTCAACATAAAACACAAACAAGCATAAGCATCCATTTTCTCATAAAGCATAAAAGAGATCATACATAGAAAATTTCATGTTGAATCTACATTATAGAACAAAGCTTCATTACCCCTAAATTGTAGGGGTTTAGCCTCTCATTTGTGTTATCATTTCAACACATAGAGATTTCAACATTGAAAATGAAATAAAGTAGAGAATAAACAAGAAAAAGAAGATTAGCTACTAAAAGGAAATGAATTAAGCTAGTGCATAAATATAAATCTAAACTATGAACATAAAATGAAAGAGAGCATAAGAAGAAAAATGAGCATAAAAGTAAAAAACAACAAGTAGAAAAGAGAAGAGAAAGAGGCTAGAAAGCCATTTTTATTTCATTCAACATAAAGCTTACAACTTTCATTTTGATTTCCTAAGTAATGTGAAAGAGTAGAAGATGTTTACATGTACATGAGAGGACTATTTAAACATGCATAAAACCCTAATTCTATTTTTAGGGGGCTTCCCAAAATGCCCTTTAGGAAGTGCGGCCACCAAGTAACCATTAGCCACTAATTAATCCATCATTTAATGTGCATGAAGCTTTAATCTCCACTTAGTCGTCCATTAGCTTCTAATTGTAGATTTAGGTAAGTGGGTGGGGTCCTCCATGTTCATGGTCTTGAATTATTTCCCTCTTCTTTCCTTTGTATTCATTTGTGCATGCATGTATCTTCATATAAGCCTCTTCCATATGCATCCAAATTCCTATAAAAATCATCAAAAAATGTCCAAGTAAAAATTCCCAAATTTACACATGCACAAAAATGACCATTTTGCCCCTGAATGAAGATAAATATATGATGATTTGAAAATAATTGAATTATGGTTTTAAACATGTTAAAATGCCCAAATATGACTTTTATTTAAATAAAAATAGATAAAATATGGATGTCAATATATGCACATTTACATGCACATCAAATACCCCCACACTTATCTTTTTATTCGTCTTCGAATAAAGGAAAACTAAGATGAATCCATTTTCATAAGGAGCACGATTGCATTGATCATATGCAATAAGTTGTTAAACCTATGGGTGTCCCCAGTAGGATGAGTGTTGTCTCGTGAGGGTTTTCAGCGGATACTACCCACAAAATCTGAATGCAAAGTGAAAATATGTTCAAAATGCAAGATTTATTTACATTGAGATGAATGCGAGTTTTTGAAAATATTTACAAATGAAAGATTTACTTTTAAATCGACACAACTAAGTTAAATATAAGTTTTGGTCATTGTCTTGAAAATTTAAGTCATTTACTCGTCAAAACTTCTAATAAAAACGAAGTTATCGTAACAAATAGACTATAGTTTAACTCGTTGTTTCAGTTGATAACATAGTGCAACTATGAAATAGATCCTTAGTTGATTAGCAAAGTTTATCAAAGTGGTATTTTCATTTCTTTTCAATAACAAGTCAAATCAAATAAGTAAAAATAGTGCTCGGATTTCAATTGCTTACTCTCTCTTATCTGAAAATTTTATTGATATTAACAATATTTACATATGCCTAACTCAGGTAAACCGAGGCCAAATATATTACCCATGCACTGCCTTGCGGACTGATGTGAGGGGAATACAAAGCATGGCGAGTGAACACACAAGTGTGAATACTTATCGACTGTAGGCATTATTAAAAAGAATTTTTATATACATACACCTAACTCAGATAAACTGAGGTCGGATATACCGATCGTGCACTGCCTTTTGGACTTACGTGAGAAGGGTACAGAGCATGGCGAGTGAACACACGAGTGTGAACACATGACTCTAGGTGTTAAAAATATATACATATATACAAATGTTTTTTTTATTTTTTTTAGAAAGAGAGAGTTTTGCAAAATCATCTTAGCACCATTAACTTAGAAGATAAAAATGTTATATCCTTTACTTTAAATTTACCACTTTTTTAAACAAAGATTTTCAATTAGAATATACTTCATAATTAACACATATGAATCTTCCTATATACTAGTTAAACCATTGTTATTTGTAATCAAACTTCATTTTTATTTTTGTTAAAACAAATAAATTTTTAAAAATTTCAATTTATTACCCAAAACTTATACTTATCCTATAGTGTTTCTTCAAAAAAAATCAAAATGCTAAAAAGAAAATGTTTTTGAGATTTAGAAGTTTTTAGATTTTTTTTAAGAGAAAATGAAAGTTCAAAAATTCCATGAAACTTTAAAAAAAAATGAAAATGACTCCCCCCCACACTTAATTTTGACCGTGTCCCCGCAGTCAATGCATGATATAATGAGTGTAACTGGGAAAAATATGTACATATTTACAAAAGAGGGTTAACATTCTTACTAGACATAGCTTGGCTCATGAAGAATCATGAGCTCCTCCTCTTGGTTACCGGGCAATTCCAAGAAAGGTTTTAAACGATGACCATTGACTTTGAAAATCGATCCATCCCTGGGGTTTTCTATTTCTACGGCACCATGTGGAAAAACAGTTCGTACCACAAATGGTCAGGTCCATCTTGATTTAAGTTTCCCGGGGAATAAATGAAATCTTGAGTCATATAAAAGAACTTTTTGGTTAGACGAAAACGTTTTCGTTAGGATTGACTTGTCATGAAAAACTTTGCTTCTTTCTTTGTAAATTTTCTCGTTTTCATACGCGTCGTTCCTAAGTTCTTCTAGTTCGTTGAGTTGTAGTTTTTGGTTTTCGCCAGCTTTCTTAAGATCAAAGTTTAAGTTCTTTATTGCCCACAACGTTTTGTGTTCGATTTCAACGGGTAAATGGCAAGCTTTACCATAAACAAAACGAAATGGGGACATCCCAAGGTTAGTTTTAAAAGCAGTACGGTAAGCCCAAAGCGCGTCGGACAATTTCTGGGACCAATCTTTTCGATTTTTTTAACAGTTTTCTCCAAAATCTGTTTTATTTGTCAATTTGAAACTTCAACTTGGCCACAAGTCTGAGGATGATACGGAGTGGATAACTTGTGGGTTATCGAGTATTTTTTCATTTAAGTTTCAAAAGAACGATTGCAAAAATGAGTTCCGTTATCACTGAATATTGTGCGAGGTGTGCCAAACCTCGAAAAGATGTTTTCTTTGATAAATTTCACAACAATTCTATGGTTGTTGGTTTTACAAGGAACGGCTTCGACCATTTTGAGATGTAATCGACAGCGAGAAGGATATACAAGTTTTCAAAAGAATTGGGAAAAGATCCCATAAAGTCGATACCCCAAACATCAAAGGTTTTGATCGTAAGAATGGGGTTTAAAGGCATCATATCTCGTCGAGAAATTTGTCCAAGCATTTGACATCGATCGCAAGTTTTAAAAAATTCAAACGAGTCTTTGAAAAGAGAAGGCCAATAGAAACCACACTGAAGCACCTTTTCCGCAGTTTTTCGAGGACCGAAATGTCCACCACACGCTTGATCATGGCAAAATGAAAGAACACTCCTGATCTCATTATCCAGAATGCAACGTCAGATGATTTGGTCGGGGCAAATATTTGAAAAAGTATGGATCGTCCCAATAGAAATATTTCACTTGGGACATGAATTTGCATTTATCCTGTTTGGACCAAGATGAGGGAGTTTCTTTAATGACTAAGTAGTTCACCATATCAATGTACCATGGATCGATAGAAATTGAAAGAAGTTGTTCATCGGGGAAATTTTCATTGATTGGCAAAGAAGATGGTGCGTTCGGAAGACGAGATAAGTGATCGGCTATGACATTATCGGATCCTTTTTGTCTTTGATTGTAAGATCAAACTCTTGAAGTAAAAGGATCCAACGAATCAAACGGGATTTAGCATCCTTTTAGCGAAGAGATATCGAAGCGCAGAGTGGTCTGTGTACACAGTAATGTGTGAACCTATCAAGTAAGGTCGAAACTTTTCGAGCGCAAAAACGACAGCTAGAAGCTCTTTTTCGATTGTTGTGTAGCTGAGTTGAGCATCGTTCAAAGACATACTCGCGTAGTAAATGACGTGAAGGATCTTGTTGATGCGTTGTCCTAAGACAGCACCAACGGCAAAATTCGAAGCATCACACATTATTTCGAAAGGAAGATCCCAATTGGATGCGCAAATGATGGGAGCAGAAATGAGTTTGTCCTTAAGACGTTCAAAAGAAGAGATACACTCAGAGTTGAAATCGAACGAAACGTCTTTTCCGAGGAGAGTCATCAAAGGATGAGCGATTTTGCTAAAGTCTTTCACAAAGCGTCGGTAAAAGCCAACGTGTCCTAAAAATGATCAAATGTCCTTAACAGATTTGGGAATGGGTAGGTTTGCAATTACATCGATTTTTGCTTTATCTACCTCAATGCCTTTATTTGAGATGATATGTCCAAGGACTATGCCTTGTTTGACAATAAAGTGGCATTTTTCCCAATTCAAAGTCAAATGTTTTTCTTTACATTGATTTAGAACTAATTCGAGATGATGTAAACATTGGGAAAAAGAATCGCCAAAGATTGAGAAATCGTCCATAAAAACTTCTAGAAAGCATTCAATCATGTCGGAAAAGATTCCAACCATGCATCGTTGGAAAGTAGCAGGAGCGTTACAAAGTCCGAATGGCATACGTCGATAAGCAAATGTACTGAATGGACATGTGAAAGTCGTTTTCTATTGATCTTCAGGAGCGATTGGAATTTGGTTATAGCCGGAATAACCATCAAGGAAGCAGTATAATTCGTGGCCGGCTAAACTTTCGAGCATTTGGTCAATGAAAGGAAGAGGGAAGTGATCTTTACGTGTTGCGGCATTTAGTTTTCGATAGTCAATGCAAACACGCCAACCCATTTGAGTACGAGTTGGAATAAGTTCATTTGAATCGTTCTTGACAACGGTTAGCCCAGACTTTTTCGGTACAACGTGAATTGGGCTAACCCATAAACTATCAGAGATTGGGTAAATGATTCCGTTGTCGAGAAGTTTAAGAATTTCATCACGCACCGCATCTTTCATTTTTGGATTAAGCCTTCGTTGCGCGTCACGAACAGGCTTGGCGTCGTCGATTAAATGGATGCGATGTTGAACAATAGCAGGGAAATTCCCTTAATATCGGAGATCAACCGTCCAATCGCTTTCTTGTTTTTTGAAAGAATAGAGAGAAGTGAAGTTTCTTGATCAAGAGAGAGAGTTGTGGAAATTATGATGGACAATGTTTCGTTATCACCTAGATATGCGTACTTAAGGTGATCGAGAAGTGGATTGAGGTCCAACTTCGGGAGTTTCTCGATCGAAGAATTAGGTTGAGATTCGGACTCAACAGGAAGCGATTCAAAAGGAAGAGTGTATTCAATTTCGTTGGGAATTTCGTGTAACAATTTTTCGTATTCAGCTTCGCATTCGTCATTAAGTTTAAGTGTCTCGTTTTCAAATTATTCATGAACGACACTAACTTCCAACGTTTGGTTACGAGGTTCGTTCGATTGGCTTTCAAGATTGAAAATATTAAGATCCAAAGTCATGTTTCCAAAAGAGATTTTCATCGATCCGTTACGATAATTGATTAAAGCATTTGAGGTGGCTAAGAATGGTCGGCCTAAAATCAATGGAATTTGACTCGCGGGATTCGTCACAGGTTGTGTTTCGAGAACGATAAAATCAATGGGGAATATGAATTGCCCTACTTGAATGAGCACGTCTTTGATTTCTCCCACGGGCTTCTTAATAGAACGATCGGCGAATTGAAGCATAACTTTTGTGGGTTTAAGCTCACCTATGCCTAATTGTTCATACATGGAGTATGGAATCAAGTTGACACTCGCGCCTAAGTCAATCAAACATTTGTTAATCGTCTTGTCTCCAATTGTACACGAAATCGTAGGGCAGCCAGGATCTTTGTATTTAACGGGCATGGATTAGGACAAGACTTCACTCAAACTGGCGGCTAAGAAGACTTTTTTGGGCACTTGAGTGTGTTGCTTTTGGGTACACAAGTCCTTAAGAAATTTCACGTACATTGGGACTTGCTGAACGATGTCAAGAAGCGGAATGTTAACTTTGACTTGTTTAAAAATTTCCAGCATCTTTTCCATTTGGTCCGAGTGTTTCTTTGGTCGAAGACGATGTGGAAATGGAATACGATACTCGGTAGGCGGGTCTACTCGAGTAGAAGAAGAATTTTTATTGGCATTTGATTCAACGTGGCTCCACATTCTATTTAGATTCGTTCGCTGTTTTAGAAGTGTTGAGAGAGGTTTCCGGTAAATCGTTTGGATCAACGACTTGATGATTGATTTATTTACCGGAACATAGAGTTGTGATAGCATTCAATTGGGTGACATTGCTATCTTGAACAACATGGGCTTGATTTGAATTTGCGTTTTGATTTCTGGGATTTGGAAGGGGCTGACTTGGGAATGTGCCTCGTTCGTGTTCACTTACAAACGTGGCTAATTGACTCATTTGCATTTTAAGTTTTGCAATTAATTGGTTTGTGTTTTGCATATATGAGGTCAATAAATTTTGCAAATTGCTGTTTGATTGAAGACTTTGAGTAGTTGCTTTAGCCAACGTTTCAAGAGTTTTCTCAAGTGAACTTAAACGTTTATCGTCTTGAGGAGGATAAGCACCATTTGGTTGAAAATTTGATTGTTGCAGTTGATTATGAGACGGACCCACAAAGTTTGGTTGAAAATTGTTGGGTTGAAAGTGAGGATTCGAAGCATTATTCGGGAATGCTTGAAAATTAGGACGAACCGTATTCGTGTGGGGATTGTTTTGGTTCCACGCAAAATTTGGATGATTTCTCCAACCAGGGTTGTACGTTGGAGAAAATAGATCGTTTTTGGCTTTATTGAAAGCATTGATTTGTTTGACAGAATTGGAACACTGATCGACTATATGATTAGGATCGTTGCATTTATAACACATCGGTTGGGAAGCTTGGTTCATTTAATTTGATGAGAAAACGTTATTAAATTTTTTAATCATTGCATCGATCATAGCTTCCAAAGCAAAAGAAGATCCTATCGAGTGTGCACTCGATCGTGTGTAAATTGATTTTTCGTTCGAACGTTCCCATTGGGACAACTTTTCAACGAGGTTTTCAAGAAATTGCCAAGCATCGTCGTGATGTTGGGAAAGAAAATTTCCTTGGCAGATTGATTCGAGCATGGTTTTTGAGCTGTTTTCTAGTCCATCGTATAAGATTTGGCAAATCGTCCATTTTTCGAAGTTATGGTGTGGACATTTTATCAAAAGCTCTTTGAATCTTTCAAAATATTTTCCGAATGGTTCTCCCTTGAATTGATGAAAATTTACAATTTCGTTTCGGATTCTACTCGTTTTTTCCAAGGGGTAGAAGTTTTTTAAGAAAGCTTTTACGAATTCTTCCCACGTTTTAATCGAGTTCGATGGTAAGCTGTACAACCATTTTTCAACGTAATCCGTAAGAGCGAATGAGATTAATCGAAGTTTGATTCCGTCATTGGAAAGTTGTTGGAGTTTAATGGTTGCGCAAACTTGTTCGAATTTAGTCAAGAAAATATAGGGGTCATCGTGCTCGAAATTGCCAAATTTTGGAAGCGTGGCAATATGGTTCGAGTGAATTTCAAAATGGTTACCCGTAAGGGCGGGTAACGTGATGCAAGATGGAATAGAAACTCTATTAGGAAAGATTCTATCCATAAGAGTTCGAGGGGCATTTTTGTTCGCCATTTCGGAAGGATCGTCTGTTCGAGTTAAACGATTAGTTGTTGAGTCGCTAGTCCAACAATTTGTTGTTGTGTCACGAGTCTAAGTACTCATGCACAAGTGAAAGTCGAGAAGAGAAAGAAGTTAGAAACGAGTTTAGAGAATGAAAGAAGATTTGAAAAATGAAGTAAAAAATTATTTTTGTTTTTTTAAAGGAAGAAAAATATTTATCAAATGAAATTTCAAAAGAAAAGTTTGATTTTTTTTGGCTTTTCAAAAAAAAAATTCAAATATTTACCGAAAGAATTTTTTTTTTTATTGTTTTTAGAAAATGGAAATTTGATTTTTTTTGTTTTTGAATTTTCAAAATTTTTTTTTTTGAAAAGATTATATATATATTATTTTTTTTGAATTTTTGTTTTTGGTTGAAAATTTTCAAAGGAAAGGAAAAAAGGATTTTTTTTTTTTTGGATTAAAAACTAAGTTAAGTAAAATTTACAATCTTTTTGGATTTTTGATTTTTGATTTTTTGTTTTTTTAAATATGCATGAATTAATGCAACTAAATGAATGCAAAGGACTTAATTACAGTTTTTTGTCCTTAGTAGCTCCTAACCCAAAAGTGTATAATCACACTTTGTCTTAAATCAACAAAAATATTTCTTAGCCAGGTAACAAGCAGGGGTTATCGGTACACCACGAATCACTGTAGCAATGCAGCCGAAAGTTTAAGTACCTTCAGAGGAACAATTCAGTATAATATTTACGAATCACCGTAATATTTATAACTGATTATTGCTCTGCCGTAGCCTAGACACAGAGAAATAAAATTGTTCAAAGAAAACAATTGTGAAGATACAATTAAGCCCTAGATGAGCTCGTGACACTCTTATGACCAATGTAGTTGGAATATGATAAGCTAGGTAGATAAAATAATATCATAAATTTCAATTTGTTGAAATTAACGTAAAAATTCATCATTTAACATACTTAAGTTAATTCGGATTTTACTTAAAAAATTATCGCTCCATATGTTTTTGAATTTTGGTATATGTATGTTGAAACGGAATTTCTAAATAATAATTTAGAGTATATTATTTGCACTTAATAACCAAAGTGTCTTGAAGTCAGTGGGAGCAATTCTGAGTTTGTAGGTTATTGGATATGGTCTAAGAAATGATATGAAAGAATTATATGATAAGCATCAGAGTAAAGCAAGTTCCCTTGAGAAGTTGGGCGTCAACATCTTCTGGTTAACAACCACTCACTCTAACCCATGGTGGGCGTCAAAATCTTGATGATATAACTAATAACTAAACCGGATCCTCTTGAGAAGTTAGGCCATGATCTCAGTTTTGCTTCATGTCGTGTGTTGCCGCAGTGCGTGCCCAATCCCTCACATTACTATTGCTATTAACCAAATTATAGAAATTGCATGTGTCTTCCACATAAGGATCAGGTCAACCGTCAAAGGCCGAGTTCCTCTACCCCTCGTCTCTCTCTATCTAAGAATGCTCCCTCCCACAGGAATGCCCAGGCCAGTCCGTGCTTATGGTTAAACCAGGGAGCAAGACAACATACCTGGCAATATTAGCCACCTTCTATATGTATTCCTTTTCAAAGGATTCTAGAGACCCTCAGCACTTCGATTTGTTTCTAGATCAGCCCCTCCCTCCTTAGACAATCAAGCAACTCCCTCATCCACCTTCGCCTTAACCATGTCTGGATGTGGTCAGGTGCCTTCCCATATGTCTGAAGACAACCAAATGTAATAGCCAGTATCCTTAAGCTCACTTGCAAGCTCAGCTGACATCATAGATAAGTTCTTGCTCATGATAATAATTCAACTATTAGCTAAGTTACTATGAACGGTGGCACCAAATGTCCATCTCACCATTAATTTAACACTTATACCAAGTCCTCGAGCCAGCTATGCGCTATGGTTCCTGCACTCATCCAACGATTGGTGACATGTCACCCAGGAGAACTCTCGAGCCCTCATGCACTCCGGTTTGAGACGGGTCCATCTGTTACTCTACACATAATCGCTTATCATCTGGGAGAACCCAGCGGCAAACATGCACTCTCACTTAACACCAGTGTCGCCCACCACTCAACACATGGTTGGCACTTGGTTCATATGTGTGCCCTGGCTCAACCTGTTGCGTAACTACATTACAATTTAACATATCCAAATAGATAAAACGTTTTCTACAAATAATGCAGGAACTCCTCCATGCAGTGTGTTATCCAGTATAACTTCTAGCCAATCGGTGCCTAGGTTCGTGCTGGGACCGCTCAATAGCAAAGCAACATAGTGAGGCTTAGCTATCATATGCCAGCCTCGGCATCCAACAAGAATTCGATTGCTCGGTCAACGCTTATTTCCGAGTCCATTGACCGGCCTGGCCTATCAACTAAAATAGATTGGTCAATCCAGCGTAAGGACCACACTAGCACATGAAATACACAACTCTACAGGCCAAAGCAACAAGATCAAAATACCATTTGCAACAAAGAATCTGCTTTATTCAGTTCAGAAGAGTGTAGGGGCACGATGCCTACCTCGCTGGGCTTATAATGGTATTTTATTACTAACTAGTTAAAAAGAAGAAAAAGAGAGAGAAGAAGATGTAAGCCCAGAGCGCACTTCAGAAGATCCAGCTTCAAATGCGGAGATGAACTCCTCCGACACTTCAATCAATCTTGGGGAGCACCACTGCCTTCGAAGCCTTCCACATTGAATCTTGCAAGATACCTCGAAAATCTTCAAGACAACATCATCAAGGATCATACTTAGACTTTAGCCATGACATCGAAGGTAGAGGCGACAACTACTACTCTTTCCAACAGACTAGTTGAGCTCCCAAGCTGATCTTGGTTCGAGAATGTCATAACAAGATGATGAGGAAGCACACCAACATCAAATGGATCATTAGCTTGAGACCAATGAGCAATCAGCATCGAAAATATGGCCGTAAAACACAAGCCTGGATCAACTAGCGAAGCAAAATCCACCTCAAGAACCAGAAATAAAAAATATCAGTCTAAACTACAATAAACAAAGGCAGTTTAACACCCAAGAAAGTTTCCTCCTTTCCGTTAATTACAAAAACTGTGACAAAACCAAAGATACTCGAGAGTGTTTGGAGAGGAAAAGGAATATGAGTTAACTATTTTTACCAATGGAAAACCGTGCAAGATTCTAGTAATCTAAAGAAATTACATGGCAAAAGCTCCATGATTTCCAAGTGGAGGAAAAAGGGGTATTTATATGCCTCTCCCTTTAATCGTAGCTGTTATACTCAAAATGGAAAAAAAGGATCTCATCCGTTAAAGAATACTCAAGGGTTGTGTCACACCATGTGTGTGAGGGGAATGACACCTCTCTACCTCATCATGAGAAGTACAATTGATGTCGCCAATGGCGCAACACCATGTGGAAAGTGCATTAAATGCATAGCACAGCCATTAATCGATGAAGCTTCATGATTTAACAAGCCTACGTCCATGCACATGCACAAACTTAAGGGGCAAAATGTACTCAATTTTTTCATACTATATTAAGGCTCCTAAGCCCGTTTCGACCCAATCCGGCCCAGGTTAGCTTGGGTCCAGGCCAATCTCCCTTAAACTGACCAAGGGTTGAGGGCTGGCCGACAAGGTTCCCTCGATCACCATCTCAAGTCTGGGCCAGGCCCATATTAGCCCATTTACTCTGATGTTGATCTTGCAAAACACGAGGACCGGTACAACATAGCAAAACATAAGAACGACTCCTGATTTCGCTTACGATTTGTCCTCTTACGTCGGCCTGCTTTTAACATGGCACCAAGTCTTCCCACTCACTTAAGATTCTCTCCCAGCTCTTGGCGATCGACTTAGCTCAAGGTCATCTTCGACGTGGCCCATCATTTGATCCAGTTTTAGTGCAGCTACCTATGGATTGTAGGTCGTTTCTTCAAACCTCACCCGGCTCAGCAAGTCCTCATCATGGTTCCAACGGCCAATGAACTAACTCAGCCTGTCTTGTCACTTAGGCATACAGGAGTAAGCGATAAGCGGTATAGACAGGTGTATCTACTCTTGACAAGAAACATGTCTGTTTCTCTAGCATGCCGCCACAGTACAATTGCATTGAATGTGAAGTAAGGCAGTGCATACCTTTGGTACAGTTCTTCTGTTGGACTTCATCTCAACCATGCTTTTCTTTTACTTAGCTAGTTTTCTTCCATTAAGTCCATTCAGTTAGATCAACAGCCGGATGTGCTTCCTGCCTGTTTTACCATACGATCTCAACCGTTCAAACATTAATTACAAATATACCATGCATTGCAACATCATAAGAAGGTTCAGTTCTGGCTTCAGCGTCGGGCTAATGGTTGTTGGTCAGCAAATAGATAGCCACTTCACAAAGGTGGAAAATAACAAAAAATTTGTATATTGTACGTAACCCAGAGTCCTTTACATAGTAAACCCTCAAGGTTAGTTGCTTCATTAGTCTTAAGTGTTTCATTTTTCCTTGTCTTTTCCTTATTATTCTCTTATAATTTCTTATAA
Organism: Allium fistulosum; assembly: GCA_030737815.1. NCBI lineage: Eukaryota > Viridiplantae > Streptophyta > Magnoliopsida > Asparagales > Amaryllidaceae > Allium > Allium fistulosum. The sequence goes on from CM060904.1 coordinate 480,013,139, forward strand.
TTATAAAAGTGCCATATAGTAAGAAATTTTCACAATGAACGTAGGTACACTACAACAAAAATACCTTTTCGCAACTGCTAAAAACAGTTGTAATAAGTCTATTACAACTGGCACCCGCCAGTCATTATATCCGCAGTTGTAATAGATCCGAATTATTTTACAACTATCTTGAACAGTTGCAGAAGCAGTTGTAGAAACTTATTTTACAACTGCCACATGTTAGTTGTAAATGACTACTTACAACTACTTTTAGCGGTTGCAAAAGGTCTTTTACAACTGCCCCTGCTAGTTGTAAAAAACTTATTTACACTGCGGAAAACCATTTACAACTGCTTTTAGCAGTTGTAAAAGGCTTTTTACAACGGCTTTTAGCACTTGTAAAAGGATGAAATACAACTAACAATAACAGTTGCAATAAACATTTTTACAACTGCTATAAACAACCATAATCATCTTATGACAACTGCTATAAATTTCTTAATATCATAACTAAAACCAATATTTCATTAATATTATACACAATCATGCAAATTACTTGAAACAACACAAAACATTTGCATTCAAGAAAATCGAAAACAATTCGAGTTTACACCATCTATGAATTCATAAGTTCAATACAAAACACAACTAAATCCATAACATGTTTCAGTAAGAGTACATATACATACTAATTAAAAGAGATGAATTCCTTATGCTAAGCAACAGTCGTCCTCACCGCTTGTCCAATAGTATAGATATCCGAAGTAGACTGATTCTGAACTTGTATATGACCACCATTTGAAACGTTGTTGCTACTCCGATGTGACTGCAAACAAAAATCATAAACATTTAATTTATCAACTAGCAGATGTTTGGTGATGACAAGAACAGCTACATTAAGGATTTAAAGTGTATAATTTAAAATCGATAAATATGACCAGCCTAGTATGGTGATCCACCAGATTGGATTTCAGTCTAATTAGCAACTTAGCACCACTACTAGTGCTGGGAATCCATGCAATATAAACTTCCTGTTCCATATAAGAAAATTAGCCTAGAAAGTACATCAACGTGCATAATATTAAATTCATGTATGCACAAAATACATGGTGATGCTGGTAAAGCACCACCGACACTATTTCATTCAAATTTAGTTACATTAATTTGATTACTGTAATTGTCTAAAAAATAATGGTGCATATGCTACAATGTTTTTTGATTTATAATTTATATCCAACCATTTGATGCTAAGAGAAAATATTGCCCAAATGAAGACATCTGCATGCAACTTAACTCCAACACTGATAAAAATATGATTAGTACACTCCATAAAACATTTTTTCCCTTTCAATTGACAGTAATGAAGTACATAATAAGCGGCCCATTTCATTTGCAGTACGCAAGCTGAAATGGTCCAAAAATGAAATGCAGTTGCCACACCGATGTGATCTTACTCATTTTATTTTTGTTGCTTTTATATCTCATACCTAACCATAATTGAGCTTATTAAGCTTCTTATCTCATGTAAGATTAAAATGGATACATTAACTACAATACCAAAATATGATACAATAATTATGCATGTCAAATTTTTATCCCGTTCATTGTATTATGGCTATTGTCAAACTAAAAAGGAAATAGTCATATGATCAGAACCAGAAAAACTGAAAAAATGGAACATGCAAAAAGAATTGATGTTTCTGTGAATCCCAGAGGAGCATCCTCCATTCCTTAACACACAAAAAACAGCATTTTAAACTTATATTTATACACACAAAAAACAGCATTTTAAACTAATTTGGAATTAAAATTATAAAGTGGAAATGCAGTGTACCATGTGTTTAAATTTGATGCACATTGACATTAAAAAAGTGATTGATTACAACATAACTTGACAATATTATAACTCTTCACAGTGCACAAGTTATTTTGAGTCTTTAACCAATAAACTTATATTTTGAGTGCTTGCGTTCCTTTTTGGCCAGGAAATTTAACATATTTCAGTTTGTATATAAGTCGTGCAGTAAAATTCATTGAAAAAAGGTGACCTTTTAGACAATCTTCATTTATAAAAAAATACCTGAGGCGTATCGCCATGAGGAGTTACTGGCTCTTCCACTACATTTTGTTTACCATTGATATTCTGTTAAAAAAAATGTTACTTGCATTAATAAATTTTTAAGCGCATATCAATATTACTCTAACATACTAAATCAAAATAACTTACAGCCATAAACAAATCAGAGAGCTCTTTCATTTGGGCCCGCAAGATAGTAATTTCATTTTCCAATGCATGTACTTTTTTTGAACTACTCGTGTGAACTGCAAACTGAGTTGGTGTAACTCCAAAACCTAGGCCCCTTATTCTACCTCTATTTTCACGACCAAAAACCTTCGACACTCCATCTTCCTCCAGCGATACCGTTCCTTGAGAACTCTGATCGATGTTTTTATACTCTTTTATCTTTGTCTACAAATTAAAAAATATCCATATCAGTTGTAAATGAAATGAGTCAAATAAAAAACTGAAACTGAAACTATAGCATGATCTCAGTTGTAAATGCCTCAACTTTTCAGTTGTAAATGAAATCAGTTGTAAATGGTGTGATGGAATAATGAAACTGAAATTGAAAAGGTCTCTTATTTACCCCTGCTAGTTGCATTCATATAAACTGAAACTGAAAAACTGAAAAGGTATCTTATTTTTTGTTAAATGTCTATAAAAAACTGAAACTAAAACTATAGCATGATCTCAGCCATAAAAAACTGAAACTGAAACTTATTTGCACATGCCTCAACTTATTTACCCCTGCTAGTTGCATTCATATCCATTATCCATTTACACTGTGAATAGTGTGATGGAATGAACTATTTGTGGTAATTGGTTGTTCAGTGAGTAAGGCAGTGTGATGGAAGAGTTCGTGAGGACTGTGGCAAGGCAGTAGTAGTATGACCAGAAGTAAAGGGTGCAGCAGTAAAGTGGATGTGCACAGTTGCACAGTTATGTGCATAGAGTGGAAGTGAAATTGACAGAAAGTGTGGGGTTAAAAATAGTAAATGAAATTGTATATGTAAAAGAAAGTTGTAACAAAAAAAATTGTAAATGATTTGCAAAATGAAATGGAATAAAAAGAAAAGATTTGAGCATCATTTTAATTTCTCGAGGACAAAATTCAGTTGGTATTATTATTCAAGATGGTTACCTCTTCTTGATGTTGCTTGTTCTTACCCATGGATGCAACAAGTTCAAGCTTCTTTTGCTAAGTGATCAACCTGGAAAAAAACCATAACATGTAGAAAATTAACATCATACTAATTATAGGATTTTTTGTATATGTAAAGACTATGATATCAGACCGTGATTTCTTTCATATGCTAAGTTGTTTATAACTAAAATTTCCAATCAATTTCCAAATGAAACATGCCTATCTCGAATTGAATTCGAAACACAAATCAATTGGCGGCGTTTGAATTGAGGTTGCGATTTGTGGTTCTGGGTTTGTTTCGATTTGGGTTTCGGCGATTGATGAGATGTTCGATTTCGATGGGATGCTTGGTTTGTCTGGTAGAGTTTGAAGTGTGTACAAGTATAAGAAGTAGTGCAGTGGACTACTGTTGCACTGGGTTGAAGATGATAGGCATGGTCAGTAAAATAAAAGAAGGAAAGAATCATCTTCAAGCTCAAATTCTTAAATCCCTCTCTACAAAAATCTGAAATAAAAGTAAGTTTCAAATTAAAGAAACAAAACCTGAAGACCAATTCAGTTGCAAACAAAACTTCAAAGAAAAAAAAACATGAGGCAGAAGAAAATCCAAGTCAGGTTCTAAGATTCAAAAGAAAAGAATAAATCAGAAGAAGAAGGGGCAAAGTAATTCAATAAAATCAACATCAAGCTTTAAAACAAGAATTAAACTCAGGAGGATTAAAATGTCTGTACATATGCTCTTCTCTTTAAAAAAAATTGCAGACCAAAAGTTTTCCCAGTTTCAAATAAATATAAAGAAAAACTAAGCAAAAACTTATATTGACCAGCTGCAGATTAAATAAAGTACGAGAAAGAAGAAAAAAGGACTCAATACAAAGCTTAAGCAAGCAACAAACAATCAAGTTGAAGAGTGATCTGCAGTTCAAGGTTGTGAAGCAAGCGATGAAGGCGTTGCGACGTAGAGTTGGAGATGGAAGACAGTGGTGCAGTTTGATGTTCGCTTTTTGAAAAACTTGTTCGGTCAATGAGCTGCTGAGGCAAGGAACTGTTCGGTGAAGTGTGATGTAGCAACAGTTCAGTGGAACTGTGTATGTGATGTGCACAATGGAGTTGTACTGTGTTGTATGACAGTTCAGTAGAGTTGTTGAAGGGTTTTGCAAAAGAATGTGATAGTTTTTTGGTATGACAGTAGAGTTGTTGAATGGTTTCGGCAGACAATGATGGTTGCAGTTTTGTATATGGTTTAGTGATGTTGAACTGTTTGCTGTAGAGAAGCACTGAATGATGGGAAAGCACGGTGAAGTGGAGATAATGGTTTTGAATAATGCAAGCAGTAGTTTATTGTGGAGGAGCAAAGTTCTGGTGGATGATGATTTTTGGAGTGACAATGGTTTGGGAAGTTTTTGTAAGTGAACTTGGAACAAAGGTCTTTATTTTGTGTTTACACTATATATATGAGACATATAACTACATAACTAAACATTTTAAGGCATATGACTACATATAAAATAAATGAATGCTTTATTCATACCAAAATGCCATCGCAATCCTTCCTTATGTAACTTTCGTCCCCATTATCAACATCTCCATCATTAAGTAGTGACTCATCTAGTGGTTTACTAGTTGAGTGTGAATTGTCCTTATGAGGAAAAAGAAATGTGCAAAGCAAATGCAAGGAGCATATAGAACAGACATGGTCATGTGTGAATTGTCTCCAATACGCACCAAAATCCTCTAACCCTTCAATGGGCCTATCTGCTACCTGTATCCAACATAGGTGAGCCCCCTCCTTGTATATATTTTGTAGTACAGTTGTTCTCCCATCGCGTTCTTTCTTTTCTTTAGTGCATGTTTTCTTTTCTTTTCATTTCTTTTGAGTACATTATTGATTTACTGTCATATGCATAGTGAATTCGAAACTGGAAACTGAATATAGTAAAAATTGTTACAGTGGTCACATGCAGTATGAGTTATGACCACTGGAGGATGGTTAATAAATGTGTATTAATGTTCATATCTTGGCATCTGAACAGTGCAAGCTGGAACCAACATATGCATATATAATATATGTGTGTATGCATATATGAACGTAGGAGAGGTATAGATCCGCTCTTATTTATCCTCCTAAAATCAACTCACTTTTTTTTTCTATGCAATAACTTTCTTAATCCAAGTGAGTTTTTGATGAAATGTTCATTAGCAAAATCATCTATGCAAAATTTGTAATAGTTTCTAAAACTTTTATTCTTTCCAAATTGCATTTCAAATCGACATAAAATGAATATTTTTCATGACTCATGCTGGCTTATGATTTTTAAGGGTTAAAAGTTCAGAAGGAAAAAAAAACTGTTGTCTTATGACTCATGCTGGCTTATGATGGGTCACAGCAGACAATATATATATATATATATATATATATATATATAAAACAAAAACAAAAATATTGAAGCAGAATCAGATTTAATTTGTTATCTGTTGTCATTATATTATTAATTAATGGAGCATACAATATGCTTGGGCAACATATTGAAGCAGAATTAGATTCGGAGAATTATTATTTTGTCGCATGAATGGTCCTGTAAAGTTGATCAGGATTACACCAAGTGTTTTTCTTATACCTAACAAAAGTGAAAGTGTAGAAGCCACTGGCTTCAAGCCAGTAACAAGTGTATTAAAAAGCTGGGTGTTTGCAGATGGAGAAAGGTGTATGATTTGCCTATGTTGAGTTTGAAGTGTGTCAACTCTCATTTGGAAACCCGCCATTGGACTCACTGCCACAATCTTTTTTATTACTTTATTTTAACTTTCCTAGATTGGTATAGATCACTTTATTTTTATTTTAACACAAATTTTTTTTTTTTGTTGCCACAAACAATTTTAAATTAATTTTTTTGAAATGTTGATTTTAAGCTTGTGAGTTGAAACTTAAAATATTGTAAATTGCTTGGCTTTATGCTCGAAGATTCACTGGTGCTAACAAAAATCACTTTCACTGGTGCTAACAAAAATGAATTGGATATACATATTTTCATCAAAATAAATAAACCTAAATCTAGCATTTGATGTGAAATGGTAAAGAGTCATTTAACTATCAATAATGATAATCAACAAATAACAGTAAGAACCAAATAAAATCAATTAAATCGCGGGTAGCAACATACCTATAGCTTCGTCGACCGCGACAAACACAAGCGAGCAGCAACAACAACAAGCAAACGTGGGTGGCAACGGAGACGAGCAACGAAGACGAAGCAAGCAAACGAATGTAGCAATAGAGACAGGTGACGGAGGCGAGCAGATGGCGGAGAGTAGTCGGATAGGGTATGGAAGATGGTTTCGTCAATTTCAGCGAGAGTGGTTTAATTCGTGGATGGCAAAGCAGAGAAGCGGGATGTGCTAGGGTTTAGATTTAAAAATTTGGGGCCAATTTTATTTTTCTTCGATGTAATGAGCGGGCAAATGAAAATAAAGGGGGGAAGTTGTAATTTTTTGTAATCCGGGGAGACCACTGTCAAAAACAGTTGTTGTACATAAATATTTACAACTGCCACAAACAAATTGGTTGTTATAGACATATATTACAACTGCTGTACAATTACAGTTGTTAAAATTACATTTGTTACAACTGCTACAACCGAACAGTTGTTATAAAATATCTAATACAACTGTTAAATTGTGCAAGTTGTAAATGAAAAGTTGTAATATGATTATTTTGTTGTAGTGGTAGCTCTACCGAACCACTCTATATCTTGAGTCATTTACCTTTAAATGCTCGCTTCCCCATAGATTTTGCTCTTAAGCCTAGTGATTATAGCAAGTGACATTTTCTCTTCACAATGCATCATCATAATTTCGAGTTTGACGAAAATCATTGCCAACAATATCCTTTAAGACTTATAGAATTTGATTTGATTAAAATTCCAATATCGTCCATAATCAACTTGTTTAGTCCAAACAAAAAGTTCTTGATTCAATAATAACAATTATTACCAAACCGCTTTGGCCAAAAACTTTGATTTTGTGTTGACTACAGTTGACCGTGATACAAACCTCATATAACTAAGTAGGCGAATTCTTTATTGATAATGCTTCATTTTCAATGTTTCACCTCAGAATCAAGGATAGTTGTTCAGTGGATGCTATTCCACGATTCAACTATAAACAAATTGGAGTGTTCATATTGAAGTTCGACGGTATTTTCAAATCAAGAGAACTGTATAAAATTGTTGCTATTGAATTCTCTGTTTGGCATTATTTATATAACCAACAGAAAACTTTCGCATGAGTCATTCCATGATTATCCAATAACTATAAGTATATAACTATGATTATCCAATAACTATAAGTATATAACTTCTTGGTGCCCCTAGTAGCCATAAGTAATACACCACAAGGATTTAGATGCAAAAGTGTTATTGAATGGCTTGGGAAAATTTTGTCCCATGTTTGTTTTATAGATGCTCAAAAAGGCGTTGGAAAAGAGTTTTCCAATACTGCACGAACACCGATACGGAATAATGTTGTAGTGATGTCTTCGGTTTAACATGGATATAAAGAAGAATCTTGATGTCATTCAACAGCAAACATATTTATGTAACCTCTCGATATCTTTATGCCAATGGTAAGTAATACACCAGCGACTATTAGCATTCAAAAATTTATAGTTAAGTATTTGATCCAGTTCTCACAATATATAAGTTCATTTCAAGGACTATTGTACAGTAGCACTTTTGCACCTAAATTTGTGTAATGCTATTTACATATGTGTTTGCCCAGAACCAAGACCTTCTAATGCCGGATATTGTAAAAGGAATTTTTGTAAAAACATCCTTCTCAAGTTTCAAAATACGCACCGGTCTCACCTCAAAAACACGTTACAAAATCTCCTTATTTTTAAGTTTTAGAATATTTGTGGAAAACTTTACAAATATTTATAGAGAATTTAACAAATACTTTGCAAAGAAATCTGCTATGTAAAAAAAATTGAACAGTAAATATTTACAGAGAACTTTGCAAATATTTGCAATTTTTCAAAGAAATTCAAAATAAATTATTTTAATTACAGAAAGAAACGATTAATGGTCAAATTTAATTTTGAAAAAAAAAACACTTTTTTATATCAAAATTAAAAATAGACGTGTAATTTGAAATATATTTTGAAGAAGAGTTTTTAATGTATCAAAACTGAAAATAAGGGACGAAATCAAATTTACATTATTCTAAAATCCAAATCAGTTAATCATCCATTCGGGTTAATAAGAAACCGAATTTTGTTTAAAATTTGTACTTTAAACTAGATCCCTCAATATGATATCACTTGTAACTACTTTAAGTAAAAGATAAAAAAAGAAAAAAAAAGAAAAAAATCATGAGGGTTCGTGAGTTGTTAGCTACTTTAGATGGATGATAAAGATCACAATCACAACATAAAACATGCATGTTTTACAGGTATTTTGCACATGCAAAGGGACGTACAAGTAGTTACTCACATGTCATCTTATTCTATGATAACGTAAGACCAAGAAAGTCTTAGCACTTACAACCATGTATAAGAGCACAAATGGATTTAGATCTTGCGTAGTAAACACGAAGAAAGAAACCAGTTCTCCACACAAATTTGAACTTAGCTATTGAGCAATGTTCATTATTTATGATATTTTATGCAGTGACAATCGCCCCAAAGTTATAATACAGCTATGTCCTCGTTTTGTGATAATATATTATTGTCGGATGAAGTCTGATTTATACAAAAATTTATGAACAGTTACTACTAAGCATGACAGTACAAATTTTCTGATGATAAATAAACTAACGAATATGTGTGTGTATCTTTTTAAGTAGTCAACTCTCAAGTATAAAGCATTTTTAACTTGTCATGCGTGTTCATAGTTATTATACAAATGATCATGGTACTCTCATACGCATGATTATGAATTATCATTGCAATCAACTACGGTTTTGCCTAATGGAAACTTAGGGAATAAAAAATTGAGCAACACATGCACATACTTTTTTCTTTTTCTTTTTTTCTTTTTAATAATTTTTATTTGTTTATTTTTGCTCTTATATCAGAGTTACAAAAGAAGATAATTTTCACAAAGCAAAACAGCTTTTGTAAGTGTTGGGAATCCATTCAATGACCTGTTATGCGGCAGGTCAATGTTTTGATTGAATGAAATATTTTGGTGGTGCTCATGTACACACTAAAATATTCTCAAATCAATCTATAGCACATAAACTCTAAATATGATTTCCTGGTTGTTCTTGGGAAATGCACTTAATTTAGTCTGTATTGAGTTTGTATTCCACAGAAAAATTGTAAAAGTGGTGTTAAATGCAATATGTGTTTCATTTTATCCAATCTTATACAGCGTCAATAGAATGAATTAAATACCGGTCTTATATTGTCAAGGTTGACTTAAATTTTCTATCTACAATATATTGTTGATCGATTGGGTAAAATAAAGAAACATTTTTTTTTGTCAAAGTAAAAAAAGCACATATTAGCCAACGGTGTTGATTCGGTTGGTGGGTAGTTTAGACTATAAAATTAAAAATCACAAGATCGATTTATCTTCAAGATGACACTTGTTGGTATTAATGAACATTGTTTAGAAAGAGAATTAAACGCATATTAAGGTTAGCACCATTCTGGTTAAATTAAATGGAACAACATTTGCTTAATGTTATTTCTATTTATTTCCTTAATTAAGAGGCATTGTGTATGGGTAATTATATTTTAGACCAATGAGTTTCCACTTAAACCAAAAAATGATATCTTCCATTAGAAACAACTTGTCAGTGGATGATAAAAGAAATCAACCAAAATTGAGAATTTTCTAAACAGAACTCAACATACAAAGCAAAAACCTAGGTTCTCTGGTTTGTAGGAGTGCCTAAACTAGCCCCCAGGGGACAATTTACAAAAACGAAAAGGAAGAAAAAAGAACACACACATGCATAATGATGTTCGGATTCAAACAATATAGTAAATAGTGACATCACATTGACTCACCAACATGGCTAACAATTTTTTATATGAAAAACTTCTACTTCCATGCATATTATCCAAATTAATACATAGTTTTTAGATCCCAATGCAGGGTGTGTAGGTTAGACTAAGATTCTTGTCAGATTTGACTCAATGCTCTAGCACAAAAATAGTATCCATGCACACACTATATCATGTTCTTAGGTTTATTTAAAATTCCCAAAACAGTACATTTTGATTATTTAAGTAGTATATAGATGGTCAAAATTACATCTGAACTATCTTCTTAATTGCTTTCATAAAATAAATAAAGTCCAAAGTTTTTGTATCAAAAGCATCCAATGCATTGTACTAACATAAAATAACTAGAATGATTGATTATCATGAATTTGTGCTCAGAAAAAATGTATATGTACACTGTGTACTAATTATATATTGGTGCATGCTAGCTAATTGGTTTCAGTTATAATGAGTCGTAATTATAACATATTAAAGCATGGGAAACATATGGCCCCTTGCATCTAATTTAACCAAGTTTAACTTTATGCATCCTTTCAAATTCAAAAGTCTCTGAAATGCTAAAGGCATCAAACATATCTTCAGATTTTTATGGAACCATTGATTGTAAAACGTATTCAATCACAACTATACCTAGCTAAATTCAGAACTGATCTTTAATGGCCTTTTAAAAATATGTGGTGTGATGAATCCATAAGGTGTGTAAGTTGTACTATAGCAAAGACATGATCAACTGAAATCGAATATATGATATGATATGTGTAGAGTTGATATCATAGGAAAAGTGAAACATAGATAGACCCATATTGTAAAGTTGTGTAATGGCATTATGATACAGAACAAAGTATTTTGTGTAATGGCACTATATAGAAGCTAGCATTTGGATTTTTGCACTCTTAGTATATTACAGTGGCAAAATTAAGGGTATGCTTTTAAGGTAGGGTAAGTAAAGATATTATGCATTTTAGTGGAGAATCTAATACATTGGATGCTGCTTCTATGATTGTGATAGTTTGCATTGTCTGCACATGGTATAGGAAGAAAACATACGTTAAGCTTAATTATAGGGACGTAAAGGTCCCCTACAAATAATGAAGCACCACTTCTACTGTGTAATTTAGTTAAACTTGCTAGGTTAATGTTACTTAAGTTCAGCATTGATTATATCTTAACTATTTCTCAAACATGCTGTACAAAAGGGTTTAACTTTAATATTACTGAACTAAGCCTGCCAGGCAAAAGGGAAGCATAAATTAAAGATATGCAAGGGCACTAGATCCCATGAGCTTTTAATACTAACTTGAGTAAAAAGAATAGTAAAAGGAAGTGAGGAGAAAGAATTATTTTTATAATGTGCTTACTGCTATAATGATAATACTCTGAACAAAGACAATCCTACTTGTATTCTTGGATCTTGCATTTTCTAAGGGAATGGCATGTTCTGCTGTCCTGGGTCAAGGGAATTCAACATGTATAATAAGTTGATTTAATATATGGACTGGATCAATAGTTTATATGTTATCGATATACCAAATTTGATTGAAAATTGCATGATACTACCAATTTTCAGGGCAGGTAACGGAGTAAGATGTAAATGAAGATTAGTTAATTGTTTGAGCTTAAGATATAAGCTACACTGCTACATCGTACACCAATTAATAAACGTTGTTTTATTATAATTATTATTAACAGCTCTGACTAAGTGAACCCATTACTCGTTATCCAAGAACTTTAGCTATGCAGGTAATTGTATAGTTTTGAAGGCACCGAATAGTGAGTTGGACCACGTTGGCGAAAAAATTGAACGGTTCTAGTAGTTCAATCAATCAGAACGGGGAAGTCGTGAACAATTATTTTTGAATATTTGATGATAAGTATAAATTAAAAAAATTCTACAATATTTTTAGCATAAAAGTGCAAATTTTCTGATTTGGTAAGATAAAATGTTCAATTCAACAAAGTACATAAAATGCACATTAATGGTATATCGTATCTTTCAAAATTAATAAGTTAATCTAATAATTTGATGGCTAATGTTATGAAATTAATTGTCAAGGACCTCTACATCAAGATGTTAGAGGCATTGTGCTTTAAACAATGATTCTAGAGGTCAAGCGTTCAGCGTCTGAGACTTCTAATGGATGTTCTATTTGAATAAAATATTACTTTGGTTATATAAAAAGAAAAACTATATGTTAAATTGATTATGTGAAGAAAAGCAAGAGGGAAACAATATTTTATCTTAAATTTGAAAACCCATGTGGTCCAAAGGTTGCAAATTTATTTAAGATTTTGAGGTTATACCGTTAGTTCATGCACGTGCAAGATTATTTTATTTTCAAAACCGTAGCGATTTAAAATTGAAGGTTATCCATGGTCAAACAAACCGTGGTTGAGTTGGACCTTCAAACCAATGGTTAATTGTTTTGCCCATAGTTTTGATAACCGGACCGCGGATAGAACCGCAATGCCCCAAGGTCGAAGGTTTTTATGGTTCGACCGGTTGAACCGTCAGAGCCGTGCATGTTTTATTTTAGACAAATACTAAAGGTAATCAGTGGATGAAATGCATTACATTACAAAATGTAAACATCCATTAGCAGCATACAAAAATAGTCGCTAATCCAACATGATTCTCTCTAACTCAACAATAATCAATACATCAGTTATACAAATAATATAAATTCACTTATTTAACATGGAGGTGACCAAAATAGCGTTGCACAGCAAATGAGTTTTTAACAAAACATAAAATTACTACATAAAAAAATTCAAAAAATTAATTTTGATACCTAATGGAGCAAGAGATTCTTCTACTGTAGAAACGCAAGGACAGAGAAGTAATTGGCTGGTGATTTAATGATTTTGGATCTAGGTTTTAAATTTTGGGGTAAATTGATTTGGGTTGCTGAAGCCTGAAGTGGCGGCTTATTGCGGTCGAAGTACCACGACGACTCGCGGTTCTGCGATTCAACCGCAGGTTCCGACGTACGTGAGGCCTGAAGCTTCTCCGGGCCGTAGAGACTCATGGCCGGCGGTTAATCTGGGTTCGACCGTGGTCCGGTCGGGTCCTCATAACTATGGTTTTGCCACTTCTATCATTGGTAAGTGGTGCTAGAGCTAAACACGGTTTCTATTTGTTAAACTAATGAACTTAACTATTATTGACAAAATAAAATAGTTAAATAATCTCAAATTATTAATTGATTTTTTTTAACACCGACCTAGCCTCCATTTTCCGAGAGTGTATTAAAACGTAATACATAGCCCGTGTAAATCCTATCGACACGTAGTTAACGGGGATTGAACTATCAATTTTGCAAGTGAGCGCTAACCAATAGCTTTATTCAAGTAGGTTAATTTCAAAATATTTAATTTGATATTTTAAAAATATTCTGTGTAGGTGGAGGAAGAGATTAATTACACCTTATGTTACACTCCTTGTGCTACACCTTAATGATTTTTCGAATTAAAGAAATCAAAATGAAGTCCATAATTTGAAGACATGTTATTAAGTAGTTAAAGGACATCTTGGCAAAAGACAATGTAGGGTGTAGCTTGTAGCAGATTTCTTCTTTTGATTTCCACTACAAGTTTCGATTTAAATAATATTATTTTCTATTATTTAATTCGGAACGTACGGTGGAAATCCTCGTGAAGTATTATTTAAATAATATTGAATTTTTCCAAAATTTTTTTTGTGCCTACAACACTATAATCTTAATTTGTTCTACAACATGAGACTTGAAAAGATTAGGAATGTATAACCCAAATTATGCTCTTAATTTTGACCACGAATAGTAATTAATAAACGTAAATAACCAAGCTGGTTTTAAGCCAAACTAGAGCATTTGCACGGCAAAGTTGGTTTGAAGCCAACGTGGAGGGTTATCGAACCAAGAAAAAGAAAAAAAAACTACATTCAACACATGTGCACGTGCATGTCAAGTGTCAGCTCATTTATAAATATTGAATTAATGTTTCACTCAATTACAATTGATGAATTGATGTGTCAAAGTAAAGAATATTTACCGTTTATTCTTACATTTAATTTGGTAACGAGATGTATAAGCCATGCGGATTGATCGTCAAAGGATACTGATTTCCGATCCCCGAGATGACCACAACGAAATCCGAACTACATTCAAGTGAATTATAGTATGGCTTTATATAGGAAATTAGTTTAAACTAATGAAAAATGAATCGGTTTAATGATAAAAATATGAAAAATTCTCAAATCTAAACTAAAAACAAATTTTTTAAAAATTGCACTACTACAACCGTATAACGATGTAGAATCAATCGTCCCATCACATAATTCAAAAAATATATTTAGTGTGATTTTCATTAATTTTAGTTAAACAAAAAATAAAAGTAATTTGAAAAAATTTATAATTGCTGAGATTTAAAAAGACACTGGTGGAAAGCAACAAAGTATGATTGAAAAGGTTAAGGAATACATGTCAACCACACATTCTTTTGGGTTTTTATTTTGGGGTTCATAAGAGACGTAACGTATACCTTGCATTTTGGGTTAACGTAATTTTATTTTGAAAGCATCAACGATCGATTCTATTATGTACAGCGTAAACTAGTACAACCGTATAACAACGGAGAATTACCCGTTTAATCACATAATTTGAAGAAAAAAATACAATGTCATTTTTCATTTATATTAGTTAAACCTCGAATTATAATATATTGAAAAAAAATTAAAAGATGGAGAAATATAAAAAAAAACATTCGCAGAACAGAACAAAATAAATAGAATTGAAATGATTTAAAGTGACACTAAAAACAAATTTTTTGAATTCGCAAAATTTGAGTTTGAAAGTTTACATTAGACAAACCATAAACCAAATTTACAACTAATGGTTTGATATTACTCAATTTATTTCGTTTATGATAAAATTTTAAACAACTTTTCGTTGTATCATTGTTAGTGGACCACCGGCCATGTTTAACTAGCGACTATACCTTTACCGCAAAATATTCTTGCCTAATGAAGTGATACTTTACGAAAGCATTGACTAAAAATAATATTAAATGTACGTGTAAACAGGCCGGATCTATATGTTCGGACGTGAGATGCATACAAGCTTTTGTTCTCTTCTTCTTCTTTTTACCTTTGAGCGAGCGTTTTTATTGATATGCTAATTTTCTGTGTGGTACCAATATTAAAGTGCCGTATAGATTCACTATTTATGAGAAAAAACACAAAACAAATAATTAAAGGAAATAAGACGAGCTTCGTTTGGACTTTCGCGTATGAAACAAAAATATCATTATCTTGCATGATGCTCATAAATAGGCATAACCCGAAACGATGTTAATGGATATCTAAAGAAATTAAAATCCATTATTCGTCCGCATCCGTGTTGAAAAACACATAAACATCAAATGTTTGAAAAGCCGGATTAACACGTTACAAAGTATTAGTGGTTCGGATTTGGTTTCATTTGAAAGTCCTCTGGCTTTCGAACGAAAAACTTTTAGTCTTAATATTGACGAACGACCATAAATTTAAAATTTAAGATCGACAACCTACAGTTGTTTATTTTTTAATCGTCTTTTGAAAATAGATCTGAAATACTTTAGATCGGCATAAGATCCAATAAATTTATTTTTCTACCGAATATTTTATTATACTAAATACATTTAAAAATTCATAACTAATTACCCAACGATTTAAAAACAAAATTAATTCGTAATTTTTTTTATAAATAATCAACTTTATCGAAGCTGCTCAATGGACCGACTTAAAGTCGCATAGATTGGTCGTGCGAGTTGGATTTTTTCGATAATGATAAATATTCGAATCACAACAATGATTATCGAAAATACTAATTTAACCGATCACAAGTCGTCCTTTGATTGAATGGCTATGCTAAAATATCTTTTTAATTTTTTAGGTATTAAATTAGTGTTTTTAAACATTTTTTTAAAACGTAATGGAAACTAAATCAATTAATTATTTAATTGGTTAATCAATATAATGACAAGTCGTTGGAACACGCCGACGGACGTCGCTATTTACTGTTGTAGTGAAATTGTTATTTATTTTATGTTTAATTTGTTAATAGTTTATACCATTCAAACGGTTTGTTATCATCATATTTGTTAATTTTACATAGTTTTATAATCAATGGAATTAAACAAAGATCCATGTCCAATCAAAATTTTCTATTTGTGTTTCTCAATTTATCAAGCAATTCGCGGGTAAGATAATAATTCGATATCTATCTGTATCGGCAAACGTGGATATTCGATATTCGAAAATTATTTTGAATGCGGACGCGGATATTCGATATCCTATCATTACAAAATAAGGTAACATATGAAATGTGATTTTCTCCTTTCCTTCTTCTAGATCATAAAATTAAGTATATTTGTTGGATTAATTATCAAATATGTACAATTATCGAAAATGCACTAATAAACAAAGCCATAAGTAGTAATGGAGAATACGTGGCCTTTGGATCTTAGCGGGTGCAGAATAATAGCATGAGTACGTAGGCTATAATGATAATTGAAAGGGGCTAAATACTCCATTGCTAGAAGAAAAACCACAAAGTGAAAATATTATTATTGTAATAGAAAAATAGTCAAAAAGGACAAACTTAGAAGAAGAAAAAAACCACGTTGAAGGAGAACAAGTTTTGTTTTTTGACTGAAAAATAATGCTAGCTATAAGTAGAATTATGTATAATGTAAGAATATAATACTAATTACAACTCGCATTTTATGTAGTGTAAAAGTTAAATATAATGCTAATTATATCTAGCATTTTTCCTTCAGTCCAAAAAGAAAATTTGACGTCTTTCAACCTAATTTTTGTAAAATTTGTCCTTTTCCCTTTCACTTTTCTTTTATAAAATTACATCTCTGTTTTTTTAGTAAATGAGATGGAATTTATGGGGTATTTGGGTAATTTTACTAACATAAACATGTACTCTTGAGGTATACGTCCATAACGCATAACCATCGCATTACACGTTGGAGTGACCGCTTTTAAATTAAAAAACGAGAGAATTAAAAAAGAAAGAAATTTAAGAAAAATTGATGAAAAAAATAGTTTCTAAAATATAAACAAAAAGATTAATATAAATAATTTCATAAAAAAGGAATTTCTGCCTAATTTCCACCTTATTTTTTACCTGGTTTAGCTCTTATAACCGTGCAGTCAAGTTTTAATCAGAATCGAAAGGCGAATCAGTAAATTAATCCATTCGTGGAGAATTAAATCAACCGCTCCGGCTTTTGTCAAGCCCAATCCTAAATAAGGACCCAAGGAACGGACAATCGTGCCAGGCCCATGTTCTATTATAGAAAGTATATTAAACTTTTTATTTATTGGACCACTTGGATCATGATCTGAACTAGAAGTCTGAACCATTTGTCTTTATAACTAGCGTAGTTAGTTGCTTTTATTTAAGGGTACTTTTAGCACATGTCCTTATTAAGTTTCAAAATTCACGAAAAGTCCTTCACTAAATTTCAGTATAAATTAGGTCCCTGTTTTTTATTCACGATTATTGCAGAGCATGATGCAACATTTCATAAAAGTTGCTGACATTTCCGCAACATTTCTATACACTGTGAACATAGTGTATGAAAGTTGCTGAAATATCAACACTTATTTATAAAAGTTGCTGATATTTCAGCAACATTTATGTACACTATGAACACAGTTTATGAAAGTTGCTGAAATATCAGCACTTATTTATAAAAGTTGCTGACATTTCAACAATAATTTTTCTTTGTTTTTACAATAAAACTTTGACACAGATAGTTGCTGAAATATCAGCACTTATTTATAAAAGTTGCTGACATTTCAGCAATAATTTTTCTTCGTTTCCAGAAAACAGGGACCCGCTTTACAATGAAACTTTGACAAGGACCCGCTTTACAATATGAAAGTATGATGGGATGTCTCCCTAATTTCCACTTTATTTAAAGTGCTAAATTTAAATGTCGGTGGTTGAAAAGTGAGTCCTAGACACTGATTGAATGTTGAATAATGATTTTAGGGGTAGGACCAAAGGTCCATATTCTTAAAGCTCATGCACAAAAAGTCCCTACTCACAAACTGATGTAAATTAGGTCTCTATTTTGTTAATTTTTACCAAAATGTCTCCTTCCAGAAAATCAGTCCAGCATCGAAATCAGGGACAAAAGTATCATAAATTAGCTAAAAACTAAAAATAGGGACCTAATTTTCATAACTTTTTCGGAAGGGACTTTTCTTCCATCATCTTTTAATTCTGGGGACTAGGCGGTCATTCCTTGATGAATTTTAAAACTTCTGATCGGCGTTAAGAAATATGGTTGCTTTGACAATAAAACCTTTTTTATCCAAGGAGAAATTTGAAATATTAGATTTTTAATTTTAAATAATTTATATTACAGAATGTTTCAATTAAAAGAAATTTGAACACCGTATAAATTAAACAATGCATGTTTTGAAAATTTTAATTATAGAAATGATTATTTATGGAATTTCTAATGTTCAAAATTATAATTTTCAAAGATAATGATTTTTTTTTGGGAAATGTATGTGTAATGTGCAACTGCATGACCAGAAAAGATAATGATTTTTCAAATTTAATTTAGTACTTTTGGAACTTCAAATTTGAAAAATAATTTTCAAAATTTTGCAACATTGGATTTTAAGAGAAAAAATAATTTTCAAATTAATAAATTCTATAAACTAAAATTCAAAACAATTGTGCTTTCAAATTTTAAAAGTTTGGAACTTAAAGGTTTAAATTTTCTAAAATTTGAACTTTCAAAAGTAAATTTTAAAATTTTGAATTTGGTAAAACTTTTAAATGTTAAAATTTTGAGTTTATTATAATTTGTAAATGTCAATGATAGTACGGATGAAGGAAATAGTTATTCAGCTTTCAAAACTAGGAATAAGCATGAATAAAATGTTGAATATTTATTTATTAATAAGTGGTTTAAACTAGAACATTTAGAAAAAATAAACAGCAACAAAAATTGTGATTAGTATTTCAGAACATCAAGAACTTTTTAATAAAAAGAAACACAGGCTGAGCTATTAACATCATTAAATTTCACATTTCACTTCGTCATTTTAACTATAAAAAATTAATGAAGTGCAATTATTATAGAAGTTATTATTGCAAGGTAAGCAAAGTAAATAATATAGTACAATTTTGTTCACGTCGGTGTAAAATAATGTTGGTTATAATTTATTTGACTCATGGGTTATATAAATTTGGTTGCATAGTACCGTTTAATTTCCACCAATCGACATTAGTGTTATTTTAACATAATTTTTTTTTAAATTTTCTCTATTAAAGTACAATAGAGTAAATATGGATCCACTCTACACATGAGTATGGATCATGTTAAATGATATGTTAATGCTATAGTGTTGAGGGCAACTTTGTCTAGTTAAAAATTTAAAATTTACAGTCTTTTGCGATATATATATATTTACATGTGTGCTCTCCTTTATATTAGAGGATCACACATTTTTCTCAAAAAAAAATTAAAATTTACCAGCGGTGAAACACAAACTTGAAGTGTTAATAGATTTAGTCATATTTGTTGATGTTATTATCGAAAGGTTATTTTATGTCTTTCCAAACCTTTATTTTCTTGTATTATTTTTATGTTTGTGACATCAAGGCTAATTAAGCAACAAAATTTACCAATTTTCAAGAAAACACAAATAAAAAATGTATAAAATATTGTGGATGTTGATAAAGAATGTTTCAATACCGGTATGGCCAAAAATTTCATAGTCTTAGGATGGACTCAAAAGGATGGATTGGACTTCAGAATGATGAAGAAATTGCTCCAAAGACTTGGAGGCAAGCTTGAAATGGCATTGGAAAGGATTTCAGAGAGCTGGAGTTTGAAAATAGCTAAAGGAAGAGATCGAAACCGACTTCTTTTTAGGTCTACACCGAGTTGTTTTCATGCCCTATGGTATATTCTAGAAGTATTGCAAAGGCATGAATGGCTACACTGATCACCTTGAAGGTCATTTTTGAAGGAATAGTTAAACAACTTCAAAAAACTTTACAAAAAAGGACAAGTGCTAGACATGTTAGAACTCCTCGGCAACAACCTGATTTCTAAGGCAAAAGTGCTCGAAGCTTGATGAATTGAAGCTAAAAGATAAGATATAAGGGAGATAAGGGATTTGCACGATCAGATCGATACCGACATGATTCATGTCAGTACCGATATGATTCTATGCTACGAAGGACTTCGTCTTGCCTCCTACTTTCTCGGATATGGAGTTTGACTTGGTATTTTGTGATCTAGCAACTTCGGTGGACAATTCTTCTATGAATTAAAGGCCTATAAGAACTTGGAGGGACATTTCCTTTTGGGGGGACTTTGGCACTGGGGACTTTCTATATCTTCGTTTTTTGTTATAAACTTTGGAAAGTCATATCAAATCCAAGATCTACTAGATTGTGGTCGAATTTGAGTTGTAATCTTTGTATCCGAAGAGAAAACATAAGATAATAAAATTAAAGTGGACATAGGTTGGAATTTGTCAAATCACAATTAAAAGTGCTTGTTTGTTCTTGTTTTTCATATCTTTTACTTGTTATATCTAGAATTACTTGCTTTTGCGGTGTTGTGTCAACTATTTGCACAATATTTTTAGTGCTTTAAGTAAGAACGACTAGCATTTGACAACTTAAAGCTTAGGTTTAGAAGAGATGAAGAGGCTTACTGTAACACCTAATAAAAAATTAATAAGAAATAAATTAGTTAATTAAACAACATACGACTAAAAATGGAAATTTTATAAAAGTTAGAATTTGACCAGGAAAGTTATACCGTTCTGTCCATGACGATTTTCTGATCAATCTCCATATATAATGTTTTGAAAATGGAGCTTAAATGAAAAAGTTATGGACGTTTGAAGTTTTCAGATTCAAAACAATTTAAACAGAATTCAAATTCAAATAAATAATTAATTCCAAAATTTGAAATTCAAAATTAACAGTAATTAAACTTGGAGATTAACTAAATGTTAAAATAGACAATAATGTTAATTGAGAATTAAGGAATAAAATAAATACACAATGACAAATTATTGAACGGTTCCAAAAATAGGTGAACTAGTCGACCGCCTATGGTAGACCATTCGACCGGTGAATGTTGGTGGCACCAGGGCTTTTATGTTTTGAATGGTCCGGATTTTTATTATCTTAACCCGACTGAAATCTGACGGTTCTGGTGCTTTCTGATCACTATAAATAAGAGCATATTCCCTCACTTTTATTCACAAATTATTTTGGAAAACAAGCAAAGCTCTATCGGTTTCTTTCTCCTTCCATATTTAGAAATTCTCTAAGATTTCAGGTAAAGAATTTACGTTTTAATATTCATTTTTTAATTTATTCTCTTCCGGTCCCTGAAATTCTGAATCTAATCTACATAGAACCCACTTGTTGGATAATTCTAAAGGAAGAGATCTGAAAAGAGATTTAAGCGAACATAAACAAATCCAAGAGGAAGAGTTAAGGACCTTTTTGTGAGTGGAAATCTTAGTCTTTCTTATTTTTGCAATTGTATAGTATAACTTGGATTTGACATATGCCTGTAGGGAATTTTGTTTATGAAAACATCACCCTAAAACCTTGAATTTTCCTAAAGTGAAATGTCAATTCTTAAGTCAGAATCTCAATTATTATATATTAAAATAATGGAACTGTGTTGATGTTGCAATTTTAATGTTTTACATTTCATTTCACTTCTTATTATTTTCTTTGGAAGTGATTAAGGTTTTGGAAAGAATAAATTAAGAAATGATGTGTAACGTACGAATTCTTTTATTCGTAGTTTGCACTTCCTGTTTTCGCAAACTAAATGGAAATTCTCTTTTAAATTTTTGCATAAAGAAGTTGAATAGAGCGTAAAAGTATTTAAATTGTAATTTTATATTAATGTTGATTCACCTATTTTAGTATAAAATAAGTTTGTATGGATTCTATTTTATACAAGTCCGTTAATTGAATTGTAGACATTCGATATATGGTACATTTGTTGATATGAAATTGGACTTGTACAAATTTGAAGTTTTGACATTTAAACATTAGTTTAGGGCATAATCATCGCACACTTAAAAATATTTAGGCGCGTATTTATATATTAGCATAAATAACGTATAATCATAATGTTTTAATTACGTACTTAATAGACTATTAATTATCATTAAATCCCCCTTTGGAAACAAGTTAATTGTAAAAGCGAAATAAGAGTTTTCTTATATGGCCTTGATATAGAATGTAGTGAGATTGTGATAATATGTTAAGAGAGTGTTGAAAAATATGGCTTAGTTATAGGGATGTGAGGTCCGTCAAAAGAACACGGAAGTCTGCCCAACTAATCCGACTACTAACAGTGTCACTTTGGGGCTGATGTGAGACATCATTTATATAAGTGCCCACGGAGGACGCGAGGTCAGTCCCAAATTCTGTAGGATAAACCTACACGGTTAATCTGGCTACCAGTACCAACGAATAGTCGGACTAATGTGAGACGTCACGGTTCGGTTATGGTCATATTACGAAGGACGTACTTTGGGTTTGAAGGTATTAAGTGGCTGGTTGAGGGCCTACCTCTTCCTTATGAAAGAAGTGTTAAATAGTTAAGGTTAGGCACAATAGAGGATATCTCGGGGAGGGTCTGCTTCAGATTTAAAGTAGTAAGTGGGTTGAAGAGATTCCATGTAGTGTTAGGTAGATAGTATCGGAGAGGAGTTCACCTTAGGATAGGTACTAAATGATGGGGACATACCTTGAATGAGGTATTGAATGGTCAGAGTCTGCCTAGTTCTCATTAAAAGGTATTAAGTGACTTGAGTGTTATCTCTTACATTATTAGGACATTATTGACGATAGATCCGGTTATTCGTTTAAAAGAGCAAATGGTTATAGAATTGGACTGAGAAGGCCTTGGTCTTATTGTCAGAAGACTTATAATATGGTTAAGGTACGTAAGACATATTCTTATTTAAATTACACTGCCCAAGTACTATTATAGAAAGGCTTGAGATTTTATTCACCTAACATTGTTGTTTTGACTCCCTCCACATTACAACATAGGTTAGAGATGATGTTGCGGACTTTAGTAGATGGTGGCGAAGACGCTAACTTATGGCAGTTATTTAGCTATCTATGTTATTTTTATATTTCTGATGTACCAATTGAGACATGATGTATTTTGAGAAATTGTACCATGGATATTTGGCATTGTTATGTAGGATTATGTTATTTGTTTTTGACATTTGAATTTTAAATGGGTATTGCTTTGGTATTATATTTTATTATTCCACTGTGATAATCTAAATATGTAGATACATGGCTCTGTGTACTATTTTTCTAATTTTTACCAACCAACAACCAGCTTTGGAATAGGTCCAAGGCTCGATGGGTCTTTTCTGGATCAAAAATTGGGCTCGTTTTGAGGCGGGTTATTACAGCTACAACAAGAGCTATCACTAGAGGAAGGCCAACAGAGCATGGGGGCTGCCAGTAGGTGTCTTCAAGTTCAAATCCATCAGTCTATGTGACTATAGAAGAAAATGGAAAGGATGATGAAAGAAATGCAAGATGGAATGATAGCTCGACAACATAAAAGGCTAGATGGATTCCTCAAAAGGATAGGATATCAAGGAACAACCAGAGCAGGTGTAATTCAGAACCAAAGGCCTGAAGCCCATGTAGGAGAATCAAGAGTTAGAGTAGAGAAAATTAGAACATATTCCCTATGACAAGATCAGTCGGTACCGACCTGAATCAGGTCAGTACTGACATGAATTTATAAGGGTCACTATTGATTTAGGCTTAGAACGAGCTGGGGTGTCGAGAGTGGACGATGCTGGAACTTGAAATGTAGATCAGAATGTGAATGCACTGCAATAGGAATTAGAACCAGAACCTCATCGTAGGAACGGGGGGTAGGATGAAGCTATGGATCAGAGACCTCTATTAGATGACAATGACCGAAGAGCTGAAATGGTTAGGAAAATCGTGAGAGGTGGACCTCTAGACTAGAATTTGGAGGATGAGAATCAAAATCCATTCACCTCTAAAATCCAATACGCTAGGAAACCATCCAATTTCAAGCTAACGATGCCGAAACTGTACAATGGGAGGAAATATTCCAACCATTCATCTAATGAGATACATCTGACAAATAGAGGTGTCTAGTGCTTCTAAGGAACAAATAGGATGTTGTTTCCCACTATACTTGACGGAGTTGGATGCATTGTGGTTCATGCAGTTAGAGTATGGGTCCATAAGCACGTGGGCTGGATTGATACACAAATTCTTGAGACAATTTAGAGTTCGCATTTCTCGACTGAAGAACGTGATGATGCTTTCGAGTGTGAAGCAAAGGGTCAGAGATATACTAAGGAGTTATTTAACTAGATTTAACATAGCAGCTGCTATGCTTCATAAAATGGATCAATCAATAGTTCTTATGGCGGCAGTGTTTGGAGTTTCGAATAAGACTGACTTCAAAGTTGCTTTGGAAATGGATCCACCGGTGGATCTTATAGAGTTTTACCATGAAGTTGAGAGGTATTTGCATTAAGAGGATGCTGAGGCCGAAAATGCTGAAGTTAATGTTGTGGATGACGGAGGAGTGTCTATAGCAGTATAATAAAGAGAAACGAAAGAGAAAAGCTGACGAAAGCTTCGGAGGACCAAAGTAGCAAAGGAGGGGACTGAAATTCTCTTCATACACCGATCTAGCTAAAACCCTGGAGAGAAATACCAAGATACTATGGGGCAGATCCTCTATCGTAGACCGGTTAAGAGAGAACCAACTGATCGGGGGAGAAGGTCTGAAAAGTTTTTCCTGTTCCATGAGTTGGATGGGCATGAAACAAATGAATGTAGTCATTTGCTTGATCCGATAGAAGAGCGGATCCGGAGCAACTAGCTACAACAACACATGAGGAACCAAACTGCTATGGTGCAGCAGCAGCCATGATCTATGGCAAACGGATCAGGATACAACCATGATTATGGATCAATAATAATTATCCCATGATCGGGATGGATTGGTGTAACACCCCTTCAAAATGGGAATAATAGTCCTACATCGCGGAAAAACACTATGAAGTGGGTGCTTATATACCAAAGCCTTCACGTCATAACAACGTCGAGGCCTTTTGAGGAACAAAACCCCACACCTTGGCTTGACCCATGAGGCGAAGGTGACTAAGTTGGGGACAATATCTACGTTAAGTGAGGTGCGGGCTGTTACAATTGAGGTCAGGTTTGATTCCCTTGTTGTGCTTTTTATATCAAATAAATAAGATGGAATTACTATCAAATCGCTTACACGTGTATGAGACCTTGATTGGTCTCTAAAAATGCTCTGATTTATATGTCTGCTAGTAATATATAATAAAGTGTGTGCATATATATATTAATATAAATAAAATTACAAAATAGTTTTATTTGAATATATATATTAAACTGGTCTAGCATATATATGTGGGTATATATATATTAATAAAACCATGTAAAATTATTGAAAATAAGAAAATATTATTTCTCGAAACTAAATTTAAGTTTAAAACTTCTAGTAAATTTTAGATGAAATTTTAATATATAATTTTATAATTTAAAACAATTTTAAAATTCAAAATTACCATTTTTTAATTTAAATATTTAAAAATAAAATAATGATTTTTAACTTTCTGCCGTAAGGTTCATATGCATCAACAAAATTTTATAAATTATAAAATGTATTTTATAATAGATATATGAATTTATATAATTATTTATATGATATACTAGTTTAAATACTATTTAAATATAATATATAAAATAATTATTTTCTTTCCGCCGAAAATATTATATTCATTAAACATCATATATGAAATTTTATTTTCATATTTTACGCATGTATAATATCGTATTTAAATCATGAACTTTATAAATATATGTATATATTATATACTAAATTAATTAAAAAAAATTCTTTTTAAATTTCGAGTCATGCTATACATAGATGAATTATCATAAAAAAAATTAATAATCATATATACATATACATACAACTAACTAAAGTTATGACAATATATCTACATGTTCGAATTGTCACCTAACTAACAATATATATACATTTAAATGAGCATTACTATTATAAATTAATTTTTGTAAATAAATTATATATATACTTTGCCGCCAAAGACCTTAAGCACACCTTGAAACAATGTTATATGCTCTTAGAAATGATTTTTGATCCAACATAGTGCTAGTCCTTGAACCGTCGACCACCGGCTATCGAATAGCAATTGAATTGACTTGGTTTGTGCTTGATTAAATAAAGAGATCAGAGGAGATTTTCGTCCAGCAATTAGAAGAAGTGGAGGCTCCAAAAAGTTCTAAATCAAATGGAGGAAGAGATGCTTAAATAGAGGATGGAAAGGAGAGAATTTAGGATCTCATCTTTTACTCCATCTCCTTTAATCTTGGCCATCCATTTTCAAGCCCTTTAACCCATATTATAGCTTCCCCTAGCGCTTTGTTTCAGCCAATCCTAGCTGCCCTATAATGGGCCTAAAACCTATATGAGCCCGAATGAATATTTTGCATTTTAAATCTAATTTAAAACGCTTATCGATATCGTATAGTGCTTATAACTTTTATAAATACAATTAATATTCATTTATCAAATAAAAATCAATTCTATAAATAATATTTCATAAATGTTATTTAATTTAATTGATTTACAACAATTATAAATTAATCAAATCATTTAGTCAAAGGAGAATTCATCATTTTCGGTTGTGTGACTCATCGGGTGTAAATTTGGTCAGCGATTAATATCGAACTATTCGAATATTAAAATTCACACGTCACTTAGCAGGTGGTGTGACATTTTTGCTAAATTTATCAGTTACTTGGTTTTGATAAAAACCTAATTTTACTTTATTAAGCATTACTTAGTTGTCACTTTTATTTACACCAATTCTCTTCATCAAGACTATATCATTTTGGACTTATGGAATTTGGCAATGGTCAAAATTTCAATATCATCCACATTCAAATATGAAGTCCAAACACAAAGTCCTTGGTTCAATAATTACAATTATTATTAACTGAAATGCTCTGGGCAGAGACTTTGAGTTTGAGTTGACTTCTGTTGACCGTTATACTAACATCATATAACTAAGAAGATGAATCCTCTCTTGAATAGTGTTTCACTTCCAATACTTCCACTCGACCCAACTATAGTCATTCGATGGTTGTCTTGCCTTGATTTGACTATAATCTAAGTGGAGCTTTCATGTTGAAGATCAACATTATTCTCAAGTCAAGAGAACTGTGTAAATTAGTCACATCGATATTTTCCATTTGACCCTAGTTATATTAACCAATATAAAACTATCGAGTGAGTCATTTCATAATTATCTAATAACTATTAGTATGTAACCCCTTGGAGCCCCTACCAGCCGTGAGTAATACACCGCCTAACATTTGAAAAGTGCTACGTACTCTAATATCAACGGATGTATCGATATCCAGTCTAGATACATCTTGACTAGGAATATTTAAAATGGTATATTTATTTCATTCTGATAAATTACTCACGGTTACAACAAATGTAACTACTATCACAAAACATATCATTTATGGATTTTCTATTAAATATAATTTTAGATAAATTAATTAATTTATATAACACATTATATCAAGTATATAATAGAAAGAAAACACCTTTTATTTCTAACCAGATTAGTTATCGAGTTAGATATATGTAACAAATTACATAATTTCCCATACGGCATACCCCTTACTCTATCAATCTCCCACTTGCACTTAGGGTCAATTATGGAATATTATTTCAACTTCTCCAATTGGTTTCCTTAAAACTAATTAGATTGTTCCCTCGAAGAACAGATATGTTATTATGTTTTAATTATCTACTCTATCAATCAACTCTCTCCGATGCTGATAAACTACCTTTATCATGTGGAACAATTTGGAGTATGTCACTTGAGTTCCAGTGAGCTCTAAGTTCTACTATGAACTATATCATGACATTGTTATCATATAACAATGTTATGGGATCCTAACATTTAGAATCGCCCTCGGCTCAGTCATAAATTTGTGCATTTATTATATATAAATTATTTTATTTTGACATTATTCAAGTCAATGTACTTAGCCTTTTCGTTGAATCAGCCACAATCTCTTATATTTGGAACTTTTCCAACTTAAAGATTCTTAACTTGAATTTTACTGTTGACATATTATACTCAATATCATTTATGAAGTTTGAGTTCGAACACTCCTTCATATGGAGTTTGTTGTTTCTGTAAACAATTCTCTAGTATTTCA
This sequence comes from Allium fistulosum, assembly GCA_030737815.1. Classification (NCBI taxonomy): domain Eukaryota; kingdom Viridiplantae; phylum Streptophyta; class Magnoliopsida; order Asparagales; family Amaryllidaceae; genus Allium; species Allium fistulosum. The sequence continues at coordinate 480,041,701 of CM060904.1, forward strand.
TAAATACACGAGAACACCTCAAACAACCATTTAGTGATATCTATTTGGATTTTATATTAGCTTCGTGCATCAAATACATGAACAAATCATGATATCATAGACAATATAACATGTATGATAATTTCTGACGCTAATGCATAAGGAATTCATCTTACATGCTACACGTTAAATTTTTTAATAAGATGTCCTTACATATCGTTTTGGGACTTTACCCACATCTTTTATACTTACTATAAAAGACATCATTTATGAATCCAACATCGAGTATTAAAACAACTAAATGCTGATTTTAATACAAGTACATCGTTAACAATCAGTAGTCTATTGTTTACTTATGGTTTAGAAATATCTATGTACCTTATGAAGCTCTTTCTTATGAATACATGCTTCCTCTACATTTTTACTGATAATCAAAACACTCGTTCAATTTTGATGCTTTTTAAAATGATAATTTCGTATTCGTTCTCGGATCGTATCTAAAAACCCCACAAACTCAATATTGATATTCGCTCCCACTAACTTCGAGATACTTTTGTTGTTATGTGCAAACAGTCTAGTTTAAATCTATAGTTAGAATTTCCGCTTCAATACATATATACAAAATATAAAGTCATACCAGGTGATAACTTTATGAGTAAAATCCGGACCAACTTGAGCATATCGAATGGTGAATCTGTTACGTTAATTTCAACAATTGAAATTCACGATTTTATTTTTATCATATGGCTCACTATTTACAACTGCATTTTTCTTTCTTTTAAAGACACATTTGAGGCAAATGGATCATATCCTTTCAAGTACAGCTATCAAAATCATATTTTGATAATGTACTTGGAATCTATTTCGGATCTGCATATCGTACCATATCATAGAGTCAATAATCCTAATGGTTTAATGAAACAACCAAGGATTATTTATTCTTGAGATTGACAAGAAACCCACAGTTTCTTTTTAATGTACAAGAATACTCATTATACGTTCTAATATATTTGTGTTCATTTAGGTTCGTGCAATTTCATTCCATCCCTTTTAATAAGTTTTATCCTTGGATCATATCCAAACCCATTTTACTACCAACAATTTATCAAATAAATTCTTTTGCTACGAAGTTGGTATTTCTTGAAATAAAATTTGTTTCTCAATGAAACCACGAAATTCGTAAACATTTTATAATTGCCTTAATAAAACTAATTTTGTGTTAGTTCCCAATATATTTATGTTTACTACATAAATTAGTCATCTAATGACCATCGTTCCCATAATTACTTTGAGACGATTCATACATGATCCCTTACATACAATTGCTACGTGCAATCTCTCGACTCACACAACCTGCTAACTCCTTGGGTTAGGACATATAGAGGTTTCTTATAAACTCTTATCTCGTATGGTTCTGTGAACTTTTCTTTGCATGATATTAATTTTAACCTTGTGTGCTACTTTTAAGTACACACCTTATAGAAATAATTTAACTCGGCTACAGTCATCATTAATCATGCTTTGTCCAACAAGATTTGATTACTCCTTAACAATACATCATTATGCATTATAGGGAGGAGTGACCTTTGAGACTGAATCTTTATTCATATTAGGTACACATGGAACTCTTTCTAATATACTCACCCATCCGATCAAATTGAATCATTTATGTTACATGTTATATTATTTACTTTTATTTTATATTCTATGACCTCATCATATACTTATACATGTGTATCAAATATAAATGTTCATGTCTGTGATAACTCATCCATGAATATGATGAAGTATGTGGAACCGTTTTGGTATTAATAGATTAACGATTGCATACATCTATATGTATCAATCTAAAGAGTTAATCAATTCTTATGATGATCCCACTAAATGGATGCATGGTCCTTAATTATTTAGGATATAATTAACCGATATCATATGATTCATAATCATATAATAAAATTATTTCTCAAAACTGCGGCTTATCTATAATTCCAAAATAATTGTAAACAATTTAAGATGCTTTTATATTTTCAATTGCATTACTTTCGTTATGAAAACAAATACCATATTATAGTTTTATTTTATAATGAATAGTCACGGTATTCACATTAAAATATAACTATGTTTATTTTCAGTCGACAGTGAAAAATAGTCACTATTTCATAAATAATGTTTGGTATGTCTTACGAAAACAGTTTTTGTAACTTGATGCAATCAATAAGTGTTACATGACATTCTCCCACTATTTCCGCTATTACTATAATAGCGTACCGAATACGGAGGTCCATCATTCACTTAATATAGGTTATTTATTTCATATACCGCAACTAGTTTACAGCGGAGAGTTCTTTGATCAAATATCTTGAACTCAAAGAAATAAATCTCAAAGAAAATAATTTTCTATATGAAAATACATTTCAGAATAGAAATCTAATTTTTTACTCTAATGCTCAGTATAAGTTATTATTTTACAATTCTTATTTTTGATGTTTCTTTATGAAGCAGAAGTGACCATTCACCTCTCCTCATCCCAATTGTGCCTTAAATCACATCTACTCTTATACATTACTTTTTCTTTCTAAATGGTCGAACCATTCAAAATAAATCCCTTACTATAACATCATAATGAACTCTTTACAAAAATGTATTCGATCATCCTTAACATTTAAGGACATCAAATATGCTGCACTTTGCATAAATTGATCAAACTGACATTTCAGCGATCGAGTTCTTAGATCTATCGTGTAGTTTTGATCTAGTATTACATTAACAAAATACGATTCTTATTGTAATCAATCAAATTGAGTACTTGACCTTGCACTATTATTTGCTTATTTCGGATAAACTAATTTCATCGAAATATCATACATTACGAACTATGATCGTTCACCATATAACATTTATATGCGATTGTATATGGATCAAATATCTAGTCTTTTATTGCTTTTAAGTTCAAAACTCATAGAATGCAATACACGGTCTCAACCAAATAATCATGTAAGTGACCATATTACGAACATATTTAGCAGTTGTAGAAACAGGCGCGTACATGAGTGTTGAAACATTAACATGTAATAAGCATTTATTAGTAAGTATATTTCTATTTGTCAATCTTCAATTCAGTTCATTTGCATATCTTAATTGATACACATTTAATCAATCATGTTAAATGCATAAATTTATTAATGTAGATTACTATAACATTATATAACATATGTTCTTACAACATTAGAAATGTTAAATGTTATCACTTTATTTTTCTAATAAGGCTCCTATTAGTCTTTTATGTTTCACCAAACCCTAGGTTGAAACATAGAAGCCTTTCGACTTCACTATAGGTGTTAGGACTCGTCCATCTTGGAATTCTAACCTTAAGTTTGCTCAATAAGTCCTAGATCTATGGAGGATGAACAACTCTTTATCGGTTGTATCGTATACAACTCCTAACCCTTTGGTACCTTGTCCTAATTTCACTTTGACCTTGAGTTTGCTCAACTAATCGAAAAGAAATTGTTCACTTGTACCTACCATATCACGACGGCCTACCTTGAGTTTGTTTAATAAATACATATAGTTATCTTACCTTGTTTACTTAATATATTAATAATACTACACATAACATCTCTAGCTTGAGTTTGCTCAACAACTAAGGGGTATGCAAGTGATTTATATATATATATATATATATGGTAGTGGATAATATTATATTGAAGATTCATAATCTTCAATATATATTATTGAGTGATATCGACTTATGGAATAATGTAATTCTTATGAATTACTCTCGTGATTCAAGTGTCAGGTACATCAAAAATCACGGTATACATACATTTACGTATGTATTTATTCCTTAAATCTAGTTAGGGTTTCTTTAATGTTCGATCTTTAATTTATACATTCATATTATATAAGTTTTATTATTATATAACTTTACATTTCATATTACTTATAAATAGTCTTATGTATAATATTATATTAATTAAATCTTATTTAATTAAATAATGTTTATTTTATATTCATATGACATTTATATTTAATATTTATTATATGTTATATAACCTTTATAGTATAACACCTATATCATATACATGTGTATATTATTTAATTAATTAACATTTTCATTAATTTATTTAATTAAACTATTATAATTAAGTTATATTAATTTCAAAATTTATTTGATATACATACATGTATACTTAAGTCATTTCAAACATTTTATAATAACATAACATATATCATGATATATAATACATGTATTTATTAATTAATTAACTTATTTAATTAATTTATTTTATTAATCTTATTAATAAATTTCTAAATTAATTTGTACTATTTTTTTATGTGTGCTCTTCTCTACTCGTAGAGGATCACACATTTTTCTCAAAATTTGTACTATTTTTTAAATATTATGAGAAACTTTATTATATTACAACTCTTATAATATATGTATATCTTATTTTAAATTTAACTTTTAAATTTAAAATCTTATATTTTTAAATGTTCAAACAATTTTGGAAACTAGCCCAAGGCCAATTTCAAATTGGGCCTCTTCTACTAAGGGCAACCTTTTGGGCTCATCTCATCTTTAAGGAAAAGCTAGTAACCAAGCAGGTTATGGTACTTGATTATCCAATTCCAACCCTGGACATTACCTTTCTAGACACGGTATAGAGTGGGCTGTGAGCTTAATTAGTTAACCATAACATGACTAATTTAGACTATATAGGCTATTGGGCTCTGATATCATTGTTGGAACTCGACCAGGTTGCAGTGGAAGTTAGGAGTGAATTTCAAAGAATTCCTTTATTGGATCTTTATTGGGCCTATGAAGTCTAATTTATTAAGGACGTTTCTAAATTTTATTTAGATAAAATCTTTTCTTTTATTTAAATTTGTAAAATAATATTGTATTATTTAATTTTATGTTATGTTAAATACATATGTGTATCACATACACATATACAAGTGTGTGCATGTGCAACATATCAATTTGTGCGAGGTATGACATGCCCATATATAGACGTTGGTATTTACATTGCAATGGACACATCAGCTCATCCAATATGTAGATGTAGTGTCCAAATGTATGTGTATATATATACACACATTTTTGCTGTTATAATAAAATATTTCAAATATATATATATTTGTGCAGTTAAAGCGCTCGGCGGATTCAAAGCGGTGGAGGTGAAAAAGTGATAGCGGGGATACAGCGAGGATATGGCGGGATATAGCGGATGGCTCTAAAATAGCATATAAAACTCGTACTTAATGTTTTTTCAAATATATAAATGGTAATTAAATGAAAAAATATCATTCAATTGAACTATAATTAATACATAAATAATTTTAAATAAAAACATGTGCGAATATACTTTAAATAAACATAAAACTGTTATATAACATAATTGAATTTAGTAGAATATTAGAGTATTTTCATTTCTAAAAATATATTAAAAATTAAATCAAATAAACTAGTTTCATAATTTTTATAATGTATAAATGCAATTTTTCAATTCATTTTATTAAAGAAGATATAGCGGAAATAGCGGAATATAGCGGGAATAACGGGATATAGCGGAAATAGCGGGGCTTAAAGCGGAAAGGCTATATTTTGGGGATATATGGAAAAATCGTAGCGGTAGAAATCCGCTATGAGATATAGCGGGGTAATAGTGGGGCATTAACTGCACAGATATATATATATATATTAATATTTTATCTATATTTAATTTTGTATAAACATATAAATATTTATATATGAACATATATATAATATTAACAAAATGTGTATGTATATATATATATATTAATTACTATATAAATAAATTTATATCATTTAAAATAAAATAAATGAATTTTTTTACTATAATGTTGAAAATGGTACTTATACAAATTCATAAAAAAATAATTAATATATATATATAAATGATTATGTTAAATGTTTAAATATAATATATGTATATTAATGGAAATAAAATTACAAAATAATTTTTATTCAAATATATATATATATATATATTAAACTGAACTTGCGCATAGCTTAGGATAATTTTTTTAATATTAAATAAATACATAAATATACATACATACATATATATATTAATAAAACCATATAAACTTATTTAAAATATATTCAAAACTAAATTTAAGTTTAAAATTTTTGGCAAACTTTACACGAAATTTTATAATTTGAAAAATCAGTATATAAATTTATAGTTTAAAACAACTTTAAAATTCAATTTTAAATTATCGGTTTTTAATTTAAATATTTAGAAATAAAAGAAATTTTTTATTTTCTATCGTGAGCTTAATATGCATTAGTAAAATTTTACAAGATATAAAATACATTGTATTATAGATATATGAATTTATATAATTATTTATATGATATATTAATTTTAAAATAATATAGAGAAAAATTATTTTCTATTTGCTAAAAGTAATATATTTATTAAACATCATATATGAAATTTATTTTCATATTTGACACATGTATAATATAATATTTAAACTATAAACTATAAATATATGTATATATTATATTAATTAATTAAAAATGGTTTTTTTTTTAATTCAAAGCCATGTTATACATAGATGAATTATCATAAATTTTTTATATACATTCGTATATACAGATACATATAGCCAATTAAATTGTGACAATATATCTACATATTCGAATTTTCACCTAACTAACAATATTATATACATATAAGCGAACATAATAATTATAAATTAATGTTTGTAAATAAATAGAAATGTACGTTGCAGCCAAAGCCCTTAAGCACATCTTGAAACAATGTTATATACTCCTAGAAACGATCTCTGATCCAACAGAGTACTTGTCTTTGAACCATCGATAACCTGCTATCGAATAATAATTGAATTGAGTTGATTTGGGCTTGATTAAATGAAGAGATTAAAGGGGATTTTTAGCCTATTAGAAGAAGTGGAGGCTCCAAAACGTTATAAATCAAATGGAGAAAGAGACGCTTAAATAGAGGATGGAAAGGAGAGAATTTAGGATCTCACCTTTTACTCCATATCCTTTGATCTTGGCCATCCATTTTCAAGCCCTTTAACCCATATTCTAGCCACCCTTAGCCCTTTGTTTCGACCGATCCTATCAGCCTCATAATGGGCCTTAAACCCATTTGAGCCCGAATGAATATTTTACATTTTAAATCCAATTTAAAAAGCCTATTTATATCATATATCGTTTAATGTGTTTATAACTTTTTAAATACAATTGATATTTATTTATCAAATAAAAATCAAATTTATAAATAATATTTCGTAAATACTATTTTATTTAATTAATTTATAACAATTATAATAATCAATCATTTTGTCAAAGGAGAATTTATCGTTTTCGGTTGTGTGACTCGCCAGGTGTAAATTTAGTCAGCGGTTAATATCGAACTATTCAAATACTAACGTTCACACATCACTTTGTAGATGGTGTAACATTTTGGCCAAATTTATCGCTTACTTGGTTTCGGGTAAAATCCAATTTTACTTTATTAAACATTGCCTGGTTGTGACTTTTATTCACACCAATTATTTTCATTAAGACTATATCACTTTGGACTAATGGAATTTAGTAATGGTCAAAATTCCAATATCGTCTACATTCAACTTTAAAGTCCAAATACGAAGATCTTGGTTAAATAATAACAATTATTATTAACCTAAATGCTCTAGCCTGAGGCTTTGACTTTGAGTTGACTTCAATTGACCGTGATACTAACCCTATAAAACCGAGGAGACAAATCCTCTATTGAATAGTGTTTCGGTTTCAATACTTCTACTCGACCCAACTATAGTCACTCGATGGGTGACGTGCCATGATTCGACTATAATTAAAGCAAAGCTTTCATATTTTAGATTAACAATATTCTTAGGTCGAGAGAACTGCATAAATTAGTCATATCGATATTTTTTGTTTGACCTTACTTATATTAACCAACAAAAAACTATCAAGTGCGTCATTTCATAGTTATCTAATAACTATCACTACGTAATCTTTTGGTGCCTCAGCAGCCATGAGTAATACACTGCCCAACATTTGGAGTGCGTTACGTACTCTAGTCTCAACAGATGTATCGATATCTAACCTCTATACATCTTGACTAGGAATATTTGAAATGGTATATTTATTTTCATTATGATAAATATCTTACGGTTTCAACAACTTGTAACTACAATCAAGAAACATATAATTTATGGATTTTTCTATTAAATATACTTTTAATTAAATTAATTAATTAATATAACACATTATATCAAGTATATAATAGAAAGAAATCATCTTTTATTTCGTACAAGATTGGTTATCGAGTTAGATATATGTAACAAATTACATAATTTCCCCTAGGAATACCTTTAACTCTATTAGACCTTAGTGTTTGAATGCCTTATGCTTTGATTTTAATTATTGACTAATGAATTTCATAGTCTCAATTTGGTTGGACTCACTTATAATGGAATGTTAGGCGATATTAGATAATTTACAATTAACATTCCAATCGGTGGCAATGCACCCCTACGATTAACAACACATGATTGCATGATATATATAATTAACCTATGATAGATAAATCCCGAACGAACACAGGATGACTCTAATAATGGAATATGATAAATTAACCCGGATGAACACATGATGTCTTTGGTAATGAAATCTAATATGCTAACTCCAGATGAACACAGAATGATTACAATTAACGACTAACACTTAAACAAGGACTAGAGTCGTTAGCTATAGTGGTATAGAATGATCTTTGATATGCATTTGAATCCAAAGGAACTATATGATTCTCCACAACTTGGGTCGATGGATAGCCAGAGAGCTCGACTACAAATGATTGATTATTCCCGAAATATGTTCTTGAGAAAAGTACATGTTGCATTTATAAGGCATACTTAGGGGGGGGGGCAAGTGTTACGGTCAAATTTTCCAGAGTCTTAGAATAGACTCAAACAAATGGATTGGACTTCGGAAAGATAAAGGAATGACTCTAGAAACATGGAAAGGATTTCAGAGAGTTGGAGTCTAAAAAGAGCTAATGTGAGAGATCGGTACTGACCTCGTTTTAGATTAATACCGAGTTGTTTTCGTTCCCTCCGGTAGATTTTGGAAATATAGCCAAGGCATGGATGGCTACACTGATCACCTTGAAGTTCATTTTTAAAGGAATAGTTGAACAACTCCGAATAGTTTGCAGGAAAGGGCAAGTAGTAGACATGTCAAAACTTCTCAGCAACAACCTAATTTCCAAGGTAAAAGTGCTCAGAGCTTGATGAATTGAAGCTAGAAGATAAGATATAAGGGAGATAAGGTATTTGCACAAAACGTATCAGATCGGTACCGATCTGATTTTATGCTATGGAGGACTTCGTCTTGCCTTCTGCTTTTTCGGATCTGGAGTTCGATCTAGTATTTCATGATCTAACGACTTTGCTGGGCGATTCTTCTATAAATAGAAGGCCTATAGCAACTTGAAGGGGAATTTTCCTTTTAGGGTGACTTTGGCATTATGGATTTTCTATATCTTCTTCTTCCATTATCAAATTTGGAAAACCATATCAAATACAAGATCTACTAGAGTCGGATTTAAGTTGTAATCTTTGTATTCCGAAGAGAAAACATAAGATAAAAAATTAAAGTGAACGTGGGTCGAAGAGCTTGCCGAATCGCTGTAAAAAGAGCTTGTTTGTTCTTGTTTACCATATCTTTTACTTGTTATATCAAGATCTACTTGCTTTTGGGGTGTTGTGTAAACTTTTGGCGCAGCAAAAAATAGATAAGATATGAAGCTTTTATCAAAACTGATATTCCAACTTGTAACTTCATTTCGATATCAAATCTTCATTGAAAATAAAGTTTGGTCTTTTTAATCACGACCAACATTTGAATATAATTTGTAACATCACTTGAGCACAAGGTATCATGTTATAGTTTTTTCATTCTTTTAAGGAAGTAGTATCATTATAATTTTGTCCATACTAAATCATGGGATTTTAAAAGATTAAGAATGTATAACCAAAATAATACACTTAACTTTGACCATGAATGGTGATTCATAAACATAAACAACCAAGCTATAACGTTTACTCGAATAAGTTGGTCTTAAGCCAATAGCGAGGATTAATTCTTCATAAAATAATAATAATTAATAATAATAATAATAATAATTAATAAAACTACACCCAACACATGTCCATAAAAATAAAAAATAAACTACACCCACACTTGTGCATGTCAAGTTTGAATTTTCATTTATAATGAATTGATGTTTTAACTAAAGAATATTTACCACTTCCTCTCACCTTTAATTAACAACGAGATGAAAATGCCATGTTTAGGGGATTTAGACGTCAAGTCCATATAAATAATTCTGACACACAAAATACTCTTCCTTGTAACTCTATGTAAAATAGGTCCTTGATCGAGTTTTCCCTTTGCAACCAGCTATTATGCTCACATCAATATTAATATTTCATGTATTATTTTGATTTTAACATTTAAAATACAATAAGTTTATTTAGAAATATCGTATCAGTCACTATTAAATCATAAATTTTATGATCGTTTAAATATGTAAATATTAAGTCACTAATTTTTTTTCGAAAAAATGTAAATTTTTCATACAAATAGCAGATTAAAACTACATCGTTCCAAAGCCATTATTATTGCATCGTTCAAATCACTATGTTCAAAAATAATAAATACGCAGTTAAAAGTCAATTTCATATTTAATATGTAGTCAAAATTATAACTACATTACATTAATGCAGTTATAATTGCATTTTCTTAATGTAGTTAAATCCTGCATTAAGGTTGAATACAACTACATTTTCTTAATGCAGTCAAACTATAAAATGCATTAAGATTGAAAAAAGTTATCAAATGTAGTCAAAATTATTACTACATCACATAAACCAAGTTAAATTAATGCAAAAAAATGTTGTTGAATTATAATTGAATTTTCTTAAAACATTTAAATTTAACTGCATTTTCCTAATATAGCTAAATCATAACTGTATTTAAATTGAATAAAATAAGCAAATGCAACCAAAAATTTTACTCAATCAAATAAATGCAGTTATATTAATTCAAAAAATACTGTTAAATTATAATTGCACTTTCTTAGAGCATTTGAATTTAACTGTATTTTCTTAATACAGATAAATTATAAAGTGCATTAAGATTGAATAAAATTATCAAATGTAGCCAAAATGATTCCTACATCATATAAATAAAGTTAAATTAATTTAGAAAAATATTGTTAAATTATAACTGTATTAAAATTGAATAAAATTATCATATGCAACCAAATTATTGCTGCATCTAATAAACGCAGTTAAAATATTCAAATGTAATTATTGCTACATAATGTTAAAAATATTCCTTTCAATTTGGCTAAACAATAATATTGCATTATCTTAATGTGGTAAAACAACTATATAAAATATTGTGATCATCCAAAATAAATGCAATCACATAAATTCAGTTATATAAGGTGGCGATACAAATAACTGCACTACATATATGCAGTTAAAACTGCTATGTAAAATTTTGATTTTCAAAAAAAATATTTTTAGGTATCCATAATGGATATCACTGGAATGTTTATTAAATTATGATTTAATGGTGAAAATGATTCTTAAATTCGATTAATATACACATTTTAAAGATTGTAATTTAATGAGTTGTCGGATGCTGTTATTTGTCTGGTGTGATGTTAAAGGAGTTGAGACCTAATTTACAAAAAGAAAAGATAGGGACCGACTTTACATTTAAACCAACAAATATGAATTCAAAGTTAATATTTTATCATCTTAATGCAGTTAAAACAACTATATAAAAGATTATGATCATCCAAAATAAATATAGTCACATAAATGCAGTTACATAAGGTGGTGACATAAATAATTGCAATGCATAAATGCAGTTAAAACTATAATGTAAAATTATGATTTTCATAAATTTTATTGGGTGTGATATTAAAGAAACAGAGATCTAATTTATAAAAAAATATAGATAGAGAATTTTATATTTAAAACAACAAATATGAACCTTGAAGTTAATATTCAAAATTTAACTTCTAAGAACTCCGTTACTTCTGTTAATTCAGTTCTGATTTAAAAAATATTGTCGACAAAATCATCAGGATTAAATACCGACATATAGAAATGAATGTTATTTGGTTTTTATTTACTTATAGTAAATTAGTTTTAGAGATATTTTGGCCGACATCCTTATAATTGAAAATATTTAGGTCCAAATCCCTCTCAATTAAAACTCACAAAATACATCCCTCCTTTTAAAACAGTTAACGACAGTTACGCGCATTACCCTTATCCACTTACCTACTGTACAAAATCATTTGCAAATCCACGAAATCATTATGCGATTTATAATTCAATAAAATAAATGAAAACTTACTGTCAATCGAACAACAAAAACCAAATTGCTGATTATCAGTCGCTTACACTGTAAATCGAGCAATGATTCGGGAAACTCAACCGCTTACATTGCCAATCGAGCAACGACACGTGATCAAAGAATAAATCAAATTAAATTCCCAAAACAATGGAAAATATCTGCAAATTTGTAGAAAGCAATCTTCAATGTTCGAAGAAGGCAACCAACGACACCTATTGTAAAGAACATGGATCAATCTGAAAGGGAAATCTTGAAAATAAAGAAGAAAAAGTAATATGAATCAAAAATTTATTGTCTATATTGATAATGAAAAATGTTTGATAGGTATAATTTTGGTTGAAATAATACTACTTTAGTTTGTACATATAATTGGATGAATATTAGACGTGCAAATAGTTATATGGCAAATATTTAACATAACAAATATTCATCAATTAATGCTTGATATAGAAGTGAATTTTTTTTACTGTGTATATTGATTATGGCAAATATTTGACATCTATGATTTTAGTTGATGATAGATTGAAATAGATGATGCCATAAATATACAACAAAATGAATAATTAAGAATAACAAATATTTACCTGGAAAATATTTTCCATAAGTTATTACTATCATTAATTGCTTGAATGTTATAAAAAATATACTATAGGCACTAAGAATGTCAAATATTTGACATATGTAGTTTTGATTGATGGTAAGTTCTAATTGTAGTATACAATTGGATGATGAAGTGAGAATATCAAATATTTGCATTGAAAAATTTATTTTGGAAATAGTTGGGTATATTACAAAATCCTTTACCGTAAATACAAAGAATGTCAAATACCTACAATATGTAGCTATGATTCATGGTAGGGTGAAATTATAGTACATAATTAGATGATTAAATGAGGATGACAAATATTTTCTATATAATTTATGTCAGTAATTTTGCGGATTTATTTTGTTTTCAACTGCAAATACTAAAAATGTCAAATATTTGTCAAACAAGGTTTAGATTCTTGGTAGACTGAAATTGTAGTACATACATTTATGTAAAAAGCATACAATATCAAATATTTTCCGTATAGTAACGAAGTTTAGATTGTTGGTAAACTTTTTTCAATAGAAGAAAACTATTTTTATTTCGGAGACATGAATACAATTCTAAAATAAAGTGACATTGCAACAATATTTGGATTTCCAGATGAAGGCTTCACAATCAACATTGCATCTCATTTGAAGGAATCTGATATAACTCTGAAATATAAGAATTCAAACAAAAATATTTTTGTAATTCAAAAATGATCAAAGCAAAAGATATTGAAATAAGCGTCCGGTTAGCTTTGGAAAGCAAAAAAAAATAGAAAATATAATCGATGTTGTAAGGTTGGTGATAATGTTTTTGATTTCACATACTTGTTCTCCAATGCAAACTCTGCATTTCCTTTAATGCTGCTACCGTATGTTTATAAATGAAGAAAATGAAAGTTATTTCATGGCCAACAACAATAAGAAAATATTTTGGTTAAATTAAGTGAGAAAAAATAAGAGACTCCAAGAAAAATAAGTTCATGCATAACTTTTCTATTGATAAACTCTAATAACTCATTTTATCTTTTATAGTTTTTATTATAAACTAAACTAACATCTTATATCTCTGTATGCCGTACTGATTTTGTGATATTACAAAAATAATTGCTCCAAAAATAAGTCATTAACAAAAAGAACCGACTTTTGCAAAATGGACACTCTCCAAATAAAATTAAGTGCTTCTTTGCCAAAAAGGTAAAATCGGTAATAATACCACTGAAATTATGTTATAAAAAGTGAATATAAAATATTTTCATACTTCTAAATATTTTATAAACAAATATTTCTCAATCATTTTTGTTAATTATGAAAAAATTAGAATATTTTTTTCCTAATTTGCAGAGAAAAGAAGAAATACAAAGAAAGACAATAGAGCTAAAATCCGCTAAAGCTATATCACCTAAATAAAAATCTTCAGTTGTCGATAAAAAATATGGAAAAATCAACAAAGAACTAAAGGACACAAAATCGAAAATAAAGAAGCAGAAAAAAAAGAGAATGCAACTCTGAAAAAAGAAAACAAGCTATTGAAAAAAGAAAAGAAATTTTGAAAAAAACAAAGGAAAAGTAAGAATGCGATGGAGATCAAGTAACTAAAAAAAATAAAGAAGCTAAAAAAGAAGAAGAAATGAATTCCGACGAAGAAGTAACAAATGAAAATGATGACGATGATGATGCTGAAAGTGATGAACTTGAAGATGATGATGATCAACTTAATGATGATGAAACAAATGATGCTGACCCTGATAACGATGATGAAGGAAATGATGCTGACGATGATGATTCTAATTAAAATGAAGATAAGGATGATGATGATGGTGATGATGATAAAGATGGTGAGGTTAAAGGCAAAGATGGTGATTGTGCCGATGAAGATAAATGTGATGGTGATGAACATAAATATGGTGATGTTGCTGATGTAGGTAAAGGAGATGGTGACGAACGTAAAGATGGTGATGCAGTTGATAAAGGTAAAGGTGATGGTGTAGATAAAGGTAAAGACGGTGATGGTGTTGATAAAGTTAAAGGTGATGGTAATGAAGAAAAAGATGGTAATGTGCTAGTGAAGGTAAAGATGGTAGTGGTGATGGTGCTGATGAAAGTAAAGGTAACGGTGATGAAGGTAAAGATGATGATGGTGCTGATGAAAAAAATAGTGATGGTGCTGCTGCTGATGATGAAAAGAAAACGAAAACTAAAGATGATGATAATAAAGATGGAAAGGACAAGAATAATAAAGATGATGATGATAAAAATGACGATGATAATACAAATAAAAAAGATGATAATCAAAATATAGTTGGAGATGAAGCTACAGATGTAACTGGATATGTATTTAGAGATGTAGTTGGAGATGACAGTGATGATCACAATACCAGCCAATATGAAATAACCGTCGTACCAAAGATAAAAAAGACAACGAAGAAAAAAATCAATCGAAGAAAATAATAATAGAAAATGGTAAATGTTAGAATATAAATTAATTTACTATAAAAAATTCAGCCTAAAAAATATCCACGAAGCAAATATTTTCCATCCATATGCTAACAAATAAAATAGTTAACAATTGAATTTATTTCACAAACCAGATGAAAAATTAGAAGAGTTGATGGTAAATAAAGAAAATTTTGGTGGTGAAGAGAAAGATAAAATTAAAGAACAAAGTGACGTCATCATATTCAAAGGTATAATATCCAAATACATAAAAAATTTACATCAAGTATTTTCTACAAAAATATTTGCTAGAAAAATTTAGCATAAAATATTTTATTCAAAAATAATTATTTTCAGATAATATATTCATTATAAGTAATTAGTTATTACAACAAATAGAAGATACAAAAAAATTGAAACTCATGAAGTTTTGAAGTAGGAAGAAGAAGACACTTTGAAACAGAAAGATAAGTAGCCAACAAATATATTTCCTTATGTCAATTAGTAACCAAACGCTAATGATACATTTATAGTAGAAATTCAAGAAAAGCAAGAGGAAACAAACATAGCACACCAGGAAGCTTTGATTGCAGAAGGACGTCAAAAAAAACCGAACAAAAAAAGAAGGGTATATATTAAAAAAAAATTATTTTTTATATAAAAAAAATTATGTCAAATATTTGACATATACTAAATATACAATTATAATAGATGATAAAAAGAAAGACGGACCGAGTATTCACTACCCAACATTCTATTTTCTAACATCTTCAAGCGAGAGTCAAGAAAGCAGCTAAAAATTAACCCAAGAATCGAAAAACATTCATCAAAAAGTGGCTGCAGATTACAAAAGCAAGATTGAAAACGAGGAGGAAAATGTTGAAAAGGAAACAAATGTTTCTCCTTCTTCACTCTCAAAAGGAGTAAAAAAAGAACCAAAAAGATAAAAAGTAAAAGATCCATATTTTCAATACCTTGCTTAGAAAAAAGACAATACCAAAAGAAATCAGATAAAAGCAACGCTAACAAAAAGATGAAAAAGCTCCTCAACCTAAAATGATAACAAATAAAAGCACAAAATCTAATTATGATAGGTCTGAAATAAAAGAAGACGCAACGATATTGGTTGAAAAAATCCATCTTGCAAGACAATGGCTCACAAAAGAACATATTGATAAACTTAAAGCTTTTTATGAAGTAGCTGAAAATATGTAAGTTATTTTATTAAAACATAAAATAAAAAAATATAAACAAACATACAGAAATGTATGTATGTGTAGCAAATATTTTTCAATCAAATGTTTGCACGGTAATATTTGGCAGATAAATATTTACATAGATAATATTCACATACTGAAATTTAAAATATAAACCATAATTAAAGTTCATATATTATATTCTAACCTACTTAGCATAATACATACTTATATACTTTCCATATTATTAGAACTGAAAAGTTGCATACTATAACCTAGATAGAGACATTGAAATAAGAGGAGTGCGTATTACTAACATGCTTTTCAAAAGGTTCATCGACTCAATGGTATATAATTCAATATAATATTATTAACTAAAAATAAGAAAACTAATATATAAAATATAATTTCGATGTAGATTATAAACTGGTCCTCAGAAATAAAACTAAAGCCAGATCATAAAGAAATCATATACTTATAGTCCATCGCAGTGGTATGAAATACTTAAAACTGCAAACATATGACACCTGAAAATTTGAAAGACAATTAAACTGTAAATATATGTATCGATAATTCAAGACTAAAAAACAATATATGAAGCTTTGGTATTCAAAATGATGGAATAAGAAGCAATGAATTGCAAAAAATATTGATACCACTACGTAATAAAAATCATTATACACCGTTAGAGTTTAATGCAATTGATAAAACCTAGCTATGATTCCCAAAGACCAAGAAGGAAAAAGTTCAAATGGCCACACAAACAACAAGCAAAAATAGTTGTAACTTTTAAATATATTAATAATTACTGGTGGTAAATATTTGTCTGGTGGCAGATATTTGACTTAATTCTTGTTTGCAAAGAGACAAAATAATGGATGTTCGGAAGTCAATTTATGCAAAAAATGTAAAACAACCATCAAAACTACAAAACAAACCGATCAATTTTGTGAGTTGTACACAAAAAAATACTATTCGTAAGTACAAAATTATAATTTATAAAAGTTAATTTAATAACAATAAAAAAACTTTTTTTAACTGATGCAAAATTGATTGTGCAATATTTGTTATGCGATATATGGAAAACCTATCCAACAATATGCAGATAGAAGGAAAGATGGATTTATACGAAGATAAAGAAATACAAAAACAAAGAGCTCGCATCCTATATGCTACCATCACAAACAAGAATCGTGGTTGGAAATCAGAACCCGAAACTATCAAATGTATTAAAGACTGTATAGCTACGGAGAATTTCTCTTAAATGATTACAATTTATTTAACTTGACAGAATGTAATAAGGAGATGGATGACAGATGATGGATGCTGGATATGTAATGTTACATGTACATATTAAATGTTTAAAAAACACTTTTGGATGAATGTTAGAAGTACTTTATGTCCGAACTGTAATGTCCTATGTTAAAAGAAAATCTGGTTGCTATGTAGTATAAAATTGTATAAATTTGATGTTTAACTCAACTACGTTGGATATTGAATGCTAGATACTTTAAACATGATGTAATGTACAATATTTTATATCCGAAATGTAATGTACTATATTTGAAGGAAATGATGTTGTTCTTGCATAGTATAATATTGTATAATTTCTACATTAAACTCAAATATCCAACAGACGTACATATGGAAAATATTTTCCGAGCAAATATTAGCTATACTAATATTTCATAAGTACTTAAAGTAGTGACATCTATATAATATTGGTTAACCAAACTTATAGCCAATACCCTAACATAATCGACTACATACTATAATCAAATATCTAAGAAAACCAATCTATAACAAAGTTAAAATAATGTTTAACCAAATGCATAATCTAATTGAGTACATATGGAATGCAAAACCTAACCGGATACACAATCTAATTGAATTACGAATGCTAAAGCTAATTTAATATAGAACCTTATCGGGTACATAAGGATGCAAAAGCTAACTAAATTCTCAACCTAATCTGGTACATATGGATGCAAAAGTAAATTAGATGCACAACCTAATCAGGTACAAATGGATCTATAACCGAGATATATAGTTAATTGAGCTTACCGTCAAATGCAAAACCTAACCAAATGCTCAACCAGATCGGCTACGTATGGATGTAAAAGCTAACTAGATGCCCAACCTAATCGAGTATGTATGGATGCAAAAGCTATCTGAATGCCAAACTTAACCGGGTATATATGGATACAAAAGCTACCCGAATGCCAAACATAATTGGGTATATAAGGATGCAAAAGCAAACCGGATGCCGTACCTAATCGTGTACATATGGAAACCAATCTAGAATCGAGATATATCGTTTAATCAAGCATACCACCGAATGCAAAAGCTAATCGGACGCAAACCTAATCGGGTACGTATGGATGCAAAAGTTAACCGACCGCTATACCTAATCGGGTACATATAGATGCAAAAGCTAAAAGAATGCCAAACCTAATCGGGTATGTAGGAAAGCAAAAGCTAACCGGACGCTAAACCTGATAGGGTATGTATGGATACAAAAGCAAACTGGATGCCCAACTTAATCGGGTACATAAGGAAACTAATATGTAACCGAGATATATTATTTAACCAAGCTTACAGCCGAACACAAAAGCTAACCGAATGCCAACCAAATCGGGTATATATGGATGCAAAAACTAACCAGATGCCCGACCTAATCGGGATATATGGATGCAAAAGCTAACCGCATGCCCAATCTAATCGGGTGCATATGGATGCAAAAGCTATCTGAATGCCCAACCTAATCGAGTATATATGAATGCAAAAGCTAACCGAATGCCTAAATCAATCAGGTATGTATGGATGAAAAAGCTATCTTGATGCCTAACCTAATCGAGTACATATGGATGCAAATGATAACCAAATACCCAACCTAATCGGCTACGTACGGATGTAAAAGCTAACCGAATGTCAAACCTAATCAGGTACATATGGATATAAAAGCTAACCGAATGCCAAGCCTAATCCAATACATATGGATGCAAAAGATAATCGAATGCCAAAATTAATCGGGTACATATGAAAACTAATCTATAACCAAGATATATTGTTTAATCGAGCATAACACTGAATGCAAAAGTTAACCAGATATCAAACCTAATCAAGTACATATGAATGCAAAAGCTAACTAAATGTCAATCTTAATCAAGTAAATATGGATAAAAAAAGCTAACCGAATGCTGAACCTAATTGGGTGCAAAAGCAATCCGAATGGTAAACTTAATCAGGTACTTATGGAAAACCAATCTATAACCAAGATATGTTATATACCAAGCATACCACCGAATGCAAAAGCTAATCGAATGTCAAACCTAATCGGGTACGTATGGATGCAAAAGATAACTGAATGCCAAAACCTAATCATCTAATCGGGTACGCATGGACGCAAAAGCTAACCAAATGCCAAACCTAATCAAATATGTATGGATACAAAAGCAAATCGGATTCCAAACTTAATTGGGTACATATGGAAACTAATCTATAACCGAGATATATTGTTTAACCGAGCTTACTATCGAATGCAAAAGCCAACTGAATGCCCAACCTAATCGGGTACATATGAATGCAAAAAATAATCGGATGCCCAACCTAATCAGGTGTGTATGGATGTAAAAGCTAACCGGATGACCAACCTAATCAGGTATGTACTGATGCAAAAGTTAATCGAATGTCCAACCTAATTGAGAAATATGGATGCAAAAGCTAACTGAATGTCCAACCTAATCGAGTACATATGGGTGCAAAAGCAAACCTGGTACCCAACCTAATCGGGTACATATAGATGCAAAGATAACTGAATACCCAACCTAATCAGATATGTGTTGATGCAAAAGCTAACGAATGCCAAATATAATCGGGTAAATATGAATAAAAAAGCTAACCGAATGCCAAATCTAATTGGATACGTATGGATGCAAATGCAAACCGGATGCTAAACCAAAATGGGAACGTATGGAAGCCAATCTATAGCTTAGATATATTGTTAAGCCAAGCTTACCACCGAATGCAAAAGCTAACCGGGTGTTAAACCTAATCAAGTACGTATGGATGCAAAAGTTAACCGAGTGCCAAACCTAATCCGGTAAATATAGATATAAAAGCAAACTGAATGCCAAACCTAATCGGGTATGTATGGATACAAAAACAAACTGGATGCCAAACATAATCAGGTACGTATGGAAATTAATCTATAACCGAAATATATTGTTTAATCGAGCATACTACCGACTGTAAAAGTTAACCGAATGCTCAACCTAATCGGGTACATATGAATACAAAAGCTAACCGGATGCCAAACCTAATCGAGTACACATGGATACAAAAGTTAATCAGATGCCAAACCTAATCGGTCATGTATGCATATAAAAGCAAACCATATGCCAAATCTTATCGGGTACATATGGAAACTAATCTGTGACCAAGATACAACGCTTAACCAAGCTTATCATTGAATGCAAAAGCTAACTGAATGTCAAACCTAATCGAGTATGTATGGATGAAAAAGAACTGGGTGCGCAACCTAATTGGGTATGTATGGATGCAAAGGCTAACCAAATACCAAACCTAATCAGGCATGTATGGATACAAATGCCAACCCGAATAAAAATCAATCAATAACCAAGATATATTGTTTAGCCGAGCTTACAAGCAAATGAAAAGGATAACCAAATGCACAACCTAATTGGGTACATATGGACGCAAAAGCTAACAGGATGTCCAAACTATAACCAATAACATATAATCTATAACCTATAATCAAATACTAACCAAGTTAATCATAAATACAAAATCTAACCAATCTAATCATGAATACAAATGACAACAGTAACCGATATAATCATGAAATCAAAAGAAATATCTACCGAGAAAATATTTGGCTGATGCAGAACCTAATAAAGAACATATGAATGCAAATCTCTCAAGATGAAAAACCTAATCAGATACGTATGGATTTAAAAGATAACCAAAAACACAACCTGATCAAGTACAAATATAAAACTATTTATAACTGAATTATAATAATGACTAACCAAGCTTATCTTCAAAAGCAGCATCTAAAAACATATTACATGAAAAACATATATATGCATAACCGATGTATAACAAGCAAACATAAACTACTAAATATATCACTAGCAAATATTTGCTTGATAAGTATGTTCCAGGCAAATATTTTCCAGATTGATAATTGCCAAACTGTTATTAATCAGACAAACTAAATTACAGTGTTAACTAATAGACTTCACAATAAAATACCAATAATGTATAAAAATTACACTTAATTTCTTAACAAACAAGATCTTTTGTTATGACCTAATTTCTTACACAAACTACAGCGTTTGTATTTATTCACCTCATCGGCCGACTTAATTCGTTCAGAAGAAGGATGCCTTTCTGCACCATGTCTTCTCTTAGGAGGATGAACTTCAGTATCTTCGGGTAAAACATGTTCCATTTGAAAATTAACAAGTGGATGAATCGGATGAGAATAAAATACTTGAAAAAATGATACTTTGAAATAGTCCTCAATATTAAAATAAACATCTAAATCAAAAGTAATAATGCATATAATAGCATGAGCACATAGAAATTCATTAATGCACCATAAGTTACAACTACGTCGTCGAACACTCAATTCTACACGATAAGGTTGAGTTAATGGAACTTCATAAACATCAATAGTAGATCTAGTAACTTCCATTGAATACCCTCAAGATATAAATTCCTTAAATGCTTCTCTATAACAGGGCATAGTTAAATGTTCCAACTTTTACTTAACTCATGTCTATCAGACATAAGTTTCATGAGCTTCAAACGAATTCTATCTAAACATGCAGTGGTATATAAATATCTTTCCTCTAAAATCCATCGATTAAAACTTTTCGCACAAGTAGAACTCATTTTCCCATATTGATTGCTAACAAAAAAACATTAGTAGACTTTTCAAAAGAAAACCATGTAAGAAAATTTCTACCAAACCCACTGGCACTTTAGAACTCAGGTAAAACTTTATTAAATACATCTATTATAGCAGCATTAGCAACTAGATAAAATAATGAAATAAACCATTTCCTTTTACCTTGAGGACACATTTTTGTTAAAAAAAACTATTCAATTATTGTTCAAATGATAGTAACTAGAACCATGAGCTGAACTTAGAAAAACTTGAAGAACAACAAACAAAATACCTGAATGCCGATCAGATACAAAGGTGAAATCACGATCATCATCACATAACATTTCCCTAAGCTTTGTTAAAAATTAATACCAATTAGGTTCATCTTTGTAACATCCCTTATCTTAAGGTCCGAAACTAAGCGCTACAAATGCTGCAATTATCCATAGTATTAACTTCTGGTGATAAAATAAGGTAATTTTAATGGTATCCGTAATATCAGAAGCACATGAATATAAAATAAAACAGCATAGATTAAAACAACTTTTCTGATTACATTTCAAAGCAATATTTCATATTCAAAATTACATAATTCCATAATCGATTCCCAGGTTTTGATCAAATATAATTATTACAAAATACGCCAAGAGCGACATATAAAGATGCCCCCTTGGATGATCAGAGTACTAAGTAGACACAAAAGTCTTAACACATCACAGTGGAAATAAAATTAACAACTCCTAAATAGCAAACTTTGCATCTTGCACATCTTCGGAAGCTTTATTCGTCCACCTACTAAACCTGTAAAACCTTAACTCTCAATCTACTCGAATTAATTTTAAGTACTTGAGAGTTTAAGGGGAAAAACATAAATTTCGAGTCAGACATAAAGCCTAGTGTGAATAATACTATTACATCTCGGTTTACTGATATTAAGAGAGACCACACCACTTAGCGGAACGGGTTTCCACTCACTAATATCCCTTTCAAACAATCCTTTTGCAAACCACAATCCTACAACCAAACTGGTTAATCAAACTGATTATATCAATAATAGCAATATCATATATGCTCAAAAACAGGTAATAAATGGACCATCTGTCCGAAAAAATGTAGTTTTGTTGGGCTAACTACTAACCTTTGGCTGACTCGGGCCTACCAGACAAACTAAACAAATTATTTATCACCTGTTAGACATACTTCTGGACGGTCTGTCCTTAACTTACTTCTCCAAGGGTTACCTGATCCTAATGTTTATTCGATCTCACTAATAACCTATCCTCCTTCTCTTTACATATATTCCTTTCTGTGTGTAACCATCATTTATGTCTCACCTGTGACAAAGCCCCACACACTGGAATTTTGGACTAAATTAGCTATGAGCTATAGCTAATGTATAGGGCACGACCTATACAATCCCATCTGGTATACAAATTTCCAAGTCATTTTACTTAGCATCAAAGTTTCCTTGAAAACCTTTTAAATTGATTTAACCCTTTATATCATACTTAAACAAGGAAAATATACTTTTGCTTTACTCAAACTATTTCCCATGTTATATATATATATACACTTTACCCAAAACAATGTTGATGAAATATATCGAGGGTTACCCATCCCTCCAAAGTAAGTTAAATTCCTTTTTAACTTAAAAACTCTTAGGCCATAAAGCCAAGGTAAACCTTTCAAAACCTTTGTTTATAAACTTTAAACAAACCTTTTCAAAACCATTGAAAGTACCCCTTTCGAAACATATTAACTACTTTACATTATGACCTTAGGCTGCAAGGCCAAATCATACCTTTGGAAACCTTTTACCATAGTCCTTTCAAAAACATTGAAAACAACTCTTTCGAAAGCTTTATAAACCTTAGACATCCTCTTTTAAAACACTTTAAACATGCCTTTTGAAAATATTGGAAATTTTCCATTTAAACACTAAGGTAAACCTTTCGAAAGCATTAGGGAATCACCCCTTCGAAACTTTTATCATCACATACCTTTCAAAAATACTGAGGAACCTCCCCTTCGAAACCTTTATTAGTTACCTTTGGAAGGAATTAAAGTACACAACTTAAAACAAACCTTTCGAAAGCATTGGGTTCAAGTTAAAATATGTGGAACAACCTTTCGAAACCTTTGGGTTTACTTTCAAAACATCAAAAGGGTCTTAAAATAACTAAGTCGAAAGCAACTCTTTTGAAAGAAATTTCTTAAGTAAAAGAAGTGGATGGTGTCAAAGCCAATCCCTTCGAAAGCATTGGAGAAGCGGCTTAGATTTTAAAACAAAGAAACTCTTTCAAAAGCATTGATTCGAAGGTAGGATGCGGTAGCAAGGAGTTTCGACCCCTTCGAAAGCTTCTTTATAAAACAAAAGGCGCAACCTCTTTCGAAACCATTTGACCAACTCAAAATTTATCTTGTTCGAAAGCATTCTTTTCGAAGGCAAAGCAGACGCATTTCCTTTTAAAATCAAAGTAAGGTTTCGACCCTTTTGGAACCCCTTGTTTCGACTATATACCTTTCGCCTATGTCCAATTCACTACGTACCAAGTCTTTGATACCATGCGCATTGGTTTCGATAGAGATAGAGGCGAAACTACCTAGTCGAATGGTAGGTGTCGAAAGTGGCGAAACAACAAAAGTATGGTAAAAACTGGATTTTAACTTTAGAAAGTAATTCTTTTCAACTAACCTGCTTTGTCGTCGAATTTCAGAAATAACAATTTAAAACATTTGCAAATTGCCCCTTCTCCTTTTATAAACATATAAAATATTTAAGTCCCATACCTTAAATAATTTTATATACTTATTAAAACACTTAGGAAAATTCTCTAAAAATTCCCATAAATCACTTTTAATATGTTTTCCAATATATATAAATATCTGACCCAAAGCTAATATAAAATAGTCGTAATTAATTTTAAACCCAATTAACCATTTTTTTCACTACAAAATTAATAGTAAATCCACATTAATTCAGAAAATTATGAAACTTGAAACCCATCTCTAAAATATCATTTCTGACCATATATTAAAATCGCAAGGCACTTGGATGTCATTTGATAGGTTTTTCAAATCAAAACTTGTCATAAAAATCAATATGAATAAGCATAATTCATCAACAAGCATATATATATATATATATATATATATATATATATATCTAACACTCAAAACATGTCAATATACATGCAAAAACATTCGGATCTGATTCTAGAAACCGAAAACATCAAAAACATGAGATGTAACCTATTATTCACCTTAGCTTTGTTGTTAAGGAGTTGAGATTTGTTCTTTGATTAAGTTGATTAAGCTTCTTCCTTAGATTCTTGCTTATCTTCTTCTTGTTTTCCCTTAATGGTGGTTGGCCTCTCTATGTTTTGTTTTTTATTGTGAACGTGTAAAATGAAGGGGTATGAGGGTTTAGGGTATAAGAATAAGACTTATTCCTATTTTGCCCTTATCTAATTCCCTAACCTATTTCATTTAAAATTCCATTTAGTTCATTAGTTCAACTAGGCACGACTCCCCTTTATTATACAAATCTCAATCCCTTAACCATTTACATTATTTCATTTAATTTAACTAATTAAATGTCCTAAATAATGTTAATCAAAATTGGGGTCGTTACAGACTCCACTCCTTAAAGAATTTCATCCTCGAAATTACGATAAGGCACTCATCAAAATCAATCATAAAGGTAAATCAAACCATGAAACAAGTCAGGATAAGTATCTCGAATCCTGCTCTCAGTTTTCCAAGTATAGCCTCTCTCGTCGTCACTCCACTGGACTCTGACTAATCTAACTGTCTTGTTCCTTAGCCTCTTCTCATCTCTCGCAACTATATGAACTGGCTTTCTAACTATAGTCAAATTCGGTTCCACTACTAAGTCATCTAATACAGTCGGTGCTGTAGTAGTCTCTGGATCTCGAATACACTTCCTTAGATGAGAAATATGAAAAACATCGTGGATTCCTGCCAAACTGTTCGGTAACTATACTCTATATGCGAGTTTCCCGATCCTTTCTACAATAGGAAATGGTCCAAAAAACCTCGGTGCCAATTTGCTGATCTCCCAAATCGAATTACACCTTTCATCAGTGATACCTTGATGAAAACATGATCTCCAACTGAGAATTCTAAGTCTTTCCATCTTCTATCGGCGTAACTCTTCGGCCTAGACCGAGCTTCCTTCATTTTAGCAAGAATCAACTCAATCTTTTCTGCAGCTTTTCTAACCAAATCCGGACCAAGAACTAACCTATCTCTGGTCCCTAACCAACAAACTGGAGATTTACATGGCCTTCCATATAAAGCTTCAAACGGTGCCATCCCTATACTAGCCTGAAAACTGTTGGTATACGAAAACTCGACTAAGTGTAGATGGTCTTCCTATGGTCCTCCAAAATCTAGCACACAAGCTCGTAACAAATTTTCTAAGACTTTGTTAACTCTTTCCATTTTCCCATCCATCTGCGGATGGTAAGCGGTATTCATCTTGAGCTTGGTACCCAAAATCTCCTATAGACTCTTTAAGAACTCGCTAGTGAATAAGGAATCTTTATCACTTACTATACTACTAGGAATTCCATGCAGTCTAACTACATTCTCCATAAATAATTAAGCTAATACAGGTGTCGTTCTGGTTGACTTAACTGGCATGAAATGGGCTCTCTTGGTCATCCTGTCCACTATGACCCATATACTTTCATTTCCCCTAATTGGCCTTGGCAACTCGTCTATAAAATCCATTGAAATAGAATCCCATTTTCATACTGGAACATCTAAAGGCTGAAGTAACCCACTTGGTTTCTGATGTCCGGCTTTTACCTGTTGATAGTTCAAACACTGTTTCAACCGTAAGCCTACATCTCTCCTCATACCTTTCCAATATAAGCTTCTCTTTATATCCTGATACATCTCGGTCCCTTTAGGATGAATCGTAAACTTGGATGACTGACATTGCCCAAGAACTTCTTTCCTTAAGTTCTTAACATTAGAAACACATAACCGTCCCTTCTTTCTCAACCCCCCGTTCTGGTCAAGACTGAAATCCTTCAAGTCATCGCTCTCTGTTCCATCCCTTAACTTCCTGATCCGCTCAGTTAATAGTGGATCCTCTCCTTGCTTAGAAGCAATCCTTTCGATCATCACCTGTTGAACTTCTAAACATGACAACATAGCAGTTTCTATAGTAGAACTACTCTTAGATCTCCACTGCACTCTGCATGTAGTCAATACTTTTAAATCTTTCCACTCAGCTATCATCGCCAACACTACATTCTGATGTTTTCTGCTAATTGCATCCGCAACCTTGTTGCCATTTCCTGGTGGGTACTCAATACCAAAGTCATAAGCGGCTAAAAACTCTAACCACCTTTATTGCCTCATATTCAACTCCTTTTGAGAGAATAAATACTTTAGCGACTTATGATCCGTATATAGCTCAAATCTCCCTCCCATAAGGCAATGTCTCCACACCTTCAACGAAAAAATTACCGCAGCTAATTCCAAATCGTGAGTCGGGTACCTAACCTCATGCGGTCTAAGCTGTCGAGATGCGCAATCACTTTACCTCTTTGCATTAACACAACCCCTAATCCTATTCCATATGCATCTGTGCACACCACTAAGTCCCGATTCCCCTCTGGAACAACCCACACATGTGCATTAGTCAATAAGTGTTTCAGCTTCTGGAATGCCTCCTCACACTTATCGGTCCAGACAAACTTCACACCCTTTCTCATTAGCTCGGTCATCGGTGCTGCTATCCGTGAGAAATCCTTAATGAATCTCCGATAATACCCAGCTAATCCAAGAAAACTCTTTATCTCGGTCAATGTCTAGGGTCTCTTCCAATTATTCACCGCCTCGATCTTAGTCGGATCTATAGACAATCCTTTCTCTGAGACTACATGATCAAGAAACTTCACTTCCTTCTTCCAAAAATCAAACTTCAAAAACTTTGCTTTTAGCTGATGCTACCTAAGCGTCTCAAGCACCACTCTAAGATTGTAACGACCCGGATTTTGGTCGTTTGATTATGAATATTTAAGTAGTCTTAAATATTGAATTTGGAATATAAATTGATTTTTAGAGATGAAGATTTTAATTGAAAAACTTTGAAATGAATTTAAAATTCCAAATATAGCGATTTAATTAATAAAGTTAATTGTTGAGTTAATAATTGAAAATCATTTAAATAATTGAATTGGAGTTGAATATGAAACTAAAACGATTTCTAATGTTGATATAAATTCTATTTGAATTAGAAATTAGTTAGTAAGATTTTAAAACTGAAATTTTGAGCGATTTTGTAACCTTTTGAAATCGTCGATTTAATCGATGCGTTTAAATAGCGATTCGGGGCACAGTCTTGGAATTCGATGGAACCAGTTCCATTGGATCCATAATAAGGTATTATTATCGGATTCCAAATTTTGTAGTGTTTGGAATTATCGTTTGATCATACAGGATAGAAACGCATTGAAATTAATATCGAAATCTAATATAATAATTGAGTCCAAAAAGCTATCTTCTCCATACGATCGAATTAGGACTCGAAACCTTTTCCATTGCGTTCGGAATAGGGGTATAACATTATGAACGCCTAACGGCACGCCTCGATAGGGATTCGAGATTTTGAGTTGCGTAAATCGGGACATTTTGAAAATAAATAAATTTTATTGTTAAGTCAATTTCTTTTTAGCAGTCCTTCCAACTTACCATCAGCCACCTTTCTCTAGGAAGAAATGCCACCATCACGTATAAAAGAACCCCCATCACTTCAAAGTCGCGTCCCTCTCCTTTCTGTAGTTAAAAACACGACATTCCTCTTCGTTTCTTTATTTAAAATCGTGATTTTCATTTTTTTCCCTCTTTCCAGATTCACGAAAACTCAGAAAAAAAAGAAAAAGAGAACGATGTAAAACAAAATCGCGTAATTCTTTCTCTGGTTCTTCAAATTGGATTCGCTCCTCGGTTAAAAAAAATCGATATCATAGGCGATGGAATCGCGAGCAAGCAAGGAGGCGATCCTCGAGATGCTATGGTCATCACGATCGCGATGGGAGGGGAGGCGGCTACGGCGCTTGTGCGCGCGACTTGGGATGGTGCAGCACGAGGATCGGGGAGAGTCGATGGTCGAGATTTTGGGCCTGGTAGTGACGAAGGCATGTTAGGGTTTTCATCGTTGGCGGTAGGCAGCGACGAGGCGATGGTGACGCGGCCAGAGGGAACGGCGGTAGTGAATTGGAGCCTCGCGTTCATCGTTTCGGCTTAGGTTTTGGTCATGGAGGGTCGTACGCACGCGCGAAAGCGGATGGTGGCGAGGCGGATCTGGGTAGCGTTCTTGGTGCGCGAGGCAGTGGTCGATCGGGAGTAGGTGGTGCGGCAGTTATGAGAGCGTGCAGCGATGGGGGTTCGGGTTGGTTCAAATGTTCGGGGTGGGTTGGTTTCAGGCAGCAAGCGCCTCGAGTGGTGAAGGTATACACTATATAAAAATTCAATTACATAGTTGGTCATTTAATTTAGAATTTATATTTAGAAATCACTGCAATATATCATTTAGTAAACTGAAAATTTGAAATCACTATAATATATCATTAGGTAATCTAGAATTTGGTAAATCACTATAATATATCTTAAATTTTATATTTAGTAATCACTATAAAATATTGATAATTTTTTTATTTACGAGGTCCAAAAATCACGGAGATTAATTGTGTGGAAATTCGTAGCTGCGGAAACTACGCAATAGGATTAAAAGTGGAACGGATTTGCAAATTAAAAATAAAGGTGAGCATTTCTCACTCATTTGGATTACCAAAATTTAAATTTTAAGTAGTTAAAATTAAATTTGGATGCTTGTTGAATTTATAAATTTATTTTCTGTTGAACGATATAATATATATATATATATAGTAGTATATGTATTAGTATTTGGAGTGATATTCCTGCACATTATAGCGGATGAGACCCTATGCGCCTCGCATAATAGCGAATGACCCTATATACCGCGATATCCCCCTCGAAGGGGATTGATATTTTTATATGTTGTATTAACATCTGTGGATGCAGGAAAACAGGTTGGAGGGATCCTACTGGATTCCTCAAAAATGTTGATTAATTTTCATATATAGTAATATATGATTAGTGTGAATAATCTGTTATAGATTATTGCTATGTGAATTATTAAATGCTATAATAGCACAGACCTTAAATTTGGTGTTTTAAATACCATAAATAGTTACTTTTGAAATTTAAGGAATTAAAAAGAAGATTTTGAATATAAAAATATTTATAGGGAATTTTGGATTATTTTAAAGGAAATTATGTGGAATGAAAAAAAAAATTGATTCTGGTTATACTTAACTATTCGTAAATTTGTTTAAATAGAGATTTTAGAAATAAAATTATATAAAGGAATTTATCATTTTGAAAGTATGGGAAGGAGTTGGAATCGATATTAAAAATAGGGTTGAAATTAAAATGTGATTTATTAAGGAAGGGATTTATAAAATGAAATTTATAAATAAAAATTGGTTTTATAAATAAGTGAAACTCAAAGGAGTTTATAAATTTATAAACGAGGTTTATAAATAAGGGAAAAAGACATCAGTGGATAAGTTGGAATATAAGTTTACGATGTGAATTTATATCGAGTCATGGGAATCGTTTTGGAAAAAAAATAATGGAATCTAATTTTGTATGTGAGAATAGTGGAAAAATTGAGATATAATCGACGTGATACGAATCGAGAGGGATTTATAAACTGTATTTGGCAACATTGGATTTTTAAAATGGATTTTTGTAGAGAAATTAAAAAAAATTAAATGGGATTTCTTTTAATTACTATGCTATATAACTTAAACTATTATTCAGATTTAGAATATTCCAAAAGTTAGTTATTATAATATTTAATATTTATTGAAATAAATTCTAATTTTATTAATCAGCTTTGTAAATTGAGTTGTTATTAAAAATGATTTGGATATGAGTTATCGATGTTATTTGGAATGTTTCGGTTTACTTAAACATATTTTAAAAATAAACTACCATTCCTTAAAAATACTTATTTTATATATATAGTTTTAAAAGATTGAATTTATTTATAAATCTCCTCTAGATTGGAAACAAAGTTATTTAAAACGAATATGATTTAAGAGGGAACCTTAAAGGGGGGATTCTGGGAGCTTAAAGAAAATTTCCAAGGTGTTAAAATATGAGAACTTCGGAGGGTGAATTAGAATTCATAAAAGGAGTTCGAAATGGCATTTGGAGATATAGGCAAGTGTATTCAACTTTGGAAATATTAAGGGATTTACAAATAAAGTTTGTATATGATTAAGAAATAGGAAAATAAATAGACTACTTCCTAAATATTAGAGATAAAGAGATCTTAGGAAATATACTTCTAAACATTCCTAAGTATTTTACGGAAATGATTTGAAAATAGTTAACTTCGAGATTTTAACATAGAAAATATTTTCAAAGGGATGAATTATAATTAGAAGCGAGAAAAATATTCTAAGTATTGAAATGACTTGAAAATATCCTGTTAAGGATATAAGAATTTAAGTTTGGTTTCCACTATGGAAATATTGGAAGGGTTTGGATATATATCTTATAAAGATATTTTAGGAATATTTTTGGAAAATTATAATAAGGCCAGATGATTGCTTATGGATTTTATTTGATAGTTAAATAACCGACTATAAATATTGGCCAATTTCGTTAATCGTTTCGAAGAGACCGGGATCAGATTTAATTATCTGAAAACCACTTCGATCAGGTTTGAACGTAACGAATGAATACCGTGAAGATGATGAAGACGATGATTCGGTTTGTCTAGACCCAGGACAACTTGTAAGGACGAATGCTATCAGAAACATCGTCATTGGAGGACGATGAGCACTCTAAGTAAAATTGTTATTGAAAGGTAACGCTTAGCCTCGAACCTCATCAACCGGGAATGACTAAAGTAGGGGAGATGTAGCAAGACTAAGTGGGTCGCACCCAAGTAGGGTATGTTATCACTTTTCTAGATGTCCTCGGAAACCTTTATATTATGGATATGGTTGTGCATGATAGGAGCGCTCGATAGTAAGGGTGGGAGCACCCGGGGTGATAATATATTCGATCTATCCAGGTTAGGGTAGGCCGGTCTTGTGTAGCAGGGGATCCCGGCGATGGTCCTCGGTACATTGTTCTAGAGGTGTACTGTGATGGGCGGTACCCCAGTGGCCCAGTCATTCGTTGGAATCCATTCTCCAATACGAGCTTACGGTTTTGTTTGTAGATCCTAGTATGCTGGAATTTAATTAATGTAACAATTTCAGCTATTTGAATAAGTATTTGTACTTGGACACTATTATAATATCAGATGATTTTGATAAAAATTGTTTTGGCCATCGTAAGGGAAAAGCCCATCGTGTTTATGTGTGACGCGGTTTTACGAGATACCTTTGGTTTCAAAGGATTTTGATAACTCTAATAATTCAATTTGAGTGTGTTTTCTCACGTTGGTTTTTCAGACTGACTCGGGTGTTATTTTATTATAATGCTCGGGTCAGACCGAGTATTACAGATTCAGGATAGAATGCTATGGAGCTCAGGAGGCGAGCTGTAGGAGTAGAGACGTATCTCCGTACTTGATTTATATTTTCACTTTATGAGGACAAGTTAGTAAACTGTCCAGATTGATTGTGTATATTGTACTCTGATAATGGTATGTATATTAACAGCACGGTTCTTGTATTTAAAATCTATTATTATATATTATAATTTGTTCCGCTACGATTGTGAGATTCTGTTGTTGTTCTATTGTTTTCTATTTTCTTCTACTTTTTTTCTTCTTCACCCTAAAGATTCGTATTTCCCGTTCAATTTGGGTCGAACTGTTGTGAATTATGGTCGATTCAAGGGGTGCGGATTTGTGGGTCGCTACAGAGATGAACTTCCTTCTCTCTTTCATTCTTAGAGTATATCAAGATGTCATCTATGAAAACTAACATGAACCTATCCAAGTGCTCTCGGAAAATTCAGTTCATCAAATCTACAAAGAATGCTAGCGCATTAGTTAATCCGAACGACATTACTAACCATTCATACATCCATATCTGGTCCTAAACGCTGTAAAAGGAATACTACCCTCTTCCACTCTAAGTTGATGGAACCCTGTTGCTAAATCCAACTGGGAAAATACCTTGGCTCCACTCAACTTGTCGAACAAATCGTCAATTCTAGGCAACGAATATCGATTCTTTATCGTCTTCTCATTCAACTTACTATAATCGATACATAACCTTAACGATCCGTCCGGTTTCTTTGCAAACACTGCAGCTGCTCCTCAAGGAGAACTGCTTAGTCAGATGAAATTCTTGCCTTCCAAATCCACCAATTCCACCTTTAGCTCATTCTTCTCGGTAGGTGTAATTTTGCTTGGAGGTCTAATCACTGGTTCTGCTCCTGGTACCAAATCTATCTGAAACTCAATGGATTGTTTCGGTGGCAATCCCACTACAGGTTCAAAGACATCCGCGAATTCTCTGACAATAAAAACTCGATTCAACTCGTCTTCTACCTCCACAACACCCAACAAAGCATTATCCTCAAAACTAGGGTTTTCTATGGAGTATATAATCCGACCACTACAGTCAGGGCGTCTAAGCGATATTTTCCTATCGTGGCAAAATATCCTAGCATCGTATTTACTTAACCAATCCATACCCAACATAATTCTGAACCCTACGAAATCAAATACATGCAAACTGCAAACAAATGTATAACTTAACAATTCAAACTCTAAGTGGTCACACTTCATCCCAAGTGTCACGTACCCTCCTATTGGATTTGCAACCCTTAAGGAAGTAACTAGGTGTGAGGGTTCTAGGTTAAGCTTATCTACCAAACAGTGAGATATAAAAGAATGCTATGCACCGGTATCAAACAGAACTCTAACTGACATACCATGAATCAAAAGCGTACCTCCCAACACAGCTTTTCCTTTCTCCTATGCTATCGGTCTCGAGGTAGCTGGTTCCAATGCAAACGCTTTGCCTTTTCCATCCCTGGCTGGCTCCTTGCAATGGTACTTATAGTGCCCAATCTGATCACAGTTGAAACACTTTATTCCTTTCTTCTCAGCAGCTTTCTTTCTCTTGCCTGTCCAGCACTCATAGGCACAGTGTCCTTTCTTGTCACACTTGTAACGGACCAATTCTGTCTTTCCCTTCTTAGAAACTCCACCCTTCTGAGTTCCTTTCTTGTGGAAAAACTTCCTCTTCTGACTCTGCCCTCCTTGAGCTTCCTTGGCCTTATTTCTTTCAAGAAAAGCTTGCATTTCTTCATGCCTCAAAGTCATTTCTACAACAACATCACATGGATCTCTAATATGCGATAACATGGCTTTAGCAAGCTCAGGCTTCAACCCTCTAATGAAATTTTCATTCCTCTTAATCACAGTATCAACCGTAGCGTATCCATATCTTGCTAGCTCCTCAAACCTTGTCACATACTCAAGTACAGTCATATCCCTTTGCTCCAACTCAGCAAATTTCCTAAGCAGAGTGGACTCCAACAGTAACACTGTTCCACAGTAACATTGTTCCTGAACTCAACCCATGTCATATTCACCTTGTTGACTCCAACAGTAACACTGTTCCACCAATACAGTGCTGCTCCTTATAGCTATCTAGAAGCAAGCCTTCTCTTCTTCTCATCATTGAGCCCTATGTTAGTAAAAATCCTCTTGCAATGAAGTAGTCAATTCTCCATTTCGATTGCGTCTTCAGTACTAGTAAATGGCTTTCCTCCCAAATGAGCATAATCTCTACTCAAAAGAGCATAATTGTTCACCGCCGGAGCTTCTTGATTTCCTCCTCCAACTATACTCTAGCAGCAACTCATACTTGCATCATATTTACAAAGAACTCATACATTGCTCCCATATCGACCTGTGGGACTCCAACAGCCACATTTTCAGCTTGTGCCTGATCTTGATTTCTCTTGGTATTTGGTTTGACATTTTCATTAGTTCTGGTGCTTCCCTCATCAAGGTTAACTCTTCCACTTCTAGCATCCATATCTGCATTCGAGTCTCCGTAAGATACAAAAGAATAGCCTAGGAGAGATGGGATAATAGAGAAAAAGCGTATACTTATATATAGCAAATATAAGTACGTTACTATAGCATTATCCCATACCCCAATCTTTTCTCTATTTCCTTAGGATTATGTTTTCAAAATCATTTTAAGTTTAAAGTTTTTCTTAAACCTATGCTATGATACCAAATTATAGCATTCCCTATCTTGAGGCCCGAACCTAAGCGTTACAGATGCTGTAGTCATCCCTAGTACTAACTTCCGGTGACAAAATACGGTAATGTTAATGGTATCCGTAATATCAGAAGCACATGAATATGAAATAAAACAGCATAGATTAAAAAAACTTTTCTGATTACATTTCAAAGCAATATTTCATATTCAAAATTACATAATCCCATAATCGATTCCCAGGTTTTGATCAAATATAATTATTACAGAATACGCCAAGAGAGACACAAAGATGCCCCATTGGATTAACAATGTACTAAATAGACACAAAAGTCTTATTACATCACAACGGAAATAAAACTAACAACTCATAAATTGCTAACTTTGCCTCCTGTACGTCTTCGGAAGCTTTATTCGTCCACCTACTAAACCTGTAAAACCTTAACTCTCGATCTACTCAAATTAATTTTAAGCACCCGAGAGTTTAAGGGGGAAAACATAAACTTCGAGTCAGACATAAAGCCTAGTGTGAATAATACTATTACATCTCGGTTTACTGATATTAAGTGAGACCACACCACTTAGCGGAACGGGTTTCCCCTTACTAATATCCCTTTCAAACAATCTTTTTGCAAACCAAAATCCTGCAACCAAACTGGTTAATCAAACTGATTATATCAATAATAGCAATATCATATATGCTCAAAAATAGGTAATAAATGGACCATCTATCCGAAAAAATGTAGTTTTGTTGGGCTAACTACTAACCTTTGGATGACTTGGGCCTACCAGACAAACTAAACAAATTATCTAGCACCTGTTAGACATACTTCTGGACGGTCTGTCCTTAACTTACTTCTCCAAGGGTTACCTGATCCTAATGGTTATTCGGTCTCACTAATAACCTATCCTCCTTCTCTTTACATATATTCCTTTCTGTGTCTAACCATCATTTAAGTCTCACTTGTGACAAAGCCCTACACACTGAAATTTTGGACTAAATTAGCTAGGGGCTATACCTAATGTATAGAGCGCGACCATATACCAATCTCATCTAGTATACAAATTTCCGAGTCATTTTACTTAGGGTTAACTACCCATCAAATTTTCCTTGAAATCCTTTCAAATTGATTTAACCCTTTAAATCATACTTAAACAAGGAAAATATACTTTTGCTTTCCTCAAATCTATTTTCCATGTTATATATATACTTTACTCAAAACAATGTTGATGAAATATATTAAGGGTTACCTATCCCTCCAAAGTAAGTTAAAATCCTTGTTAACTTAAAAACCCTTAGGCCATAATGCCAATGTAAACCTTTCGAAACCTTAGTTTAAAATTTTTAAACAACCCTTTTGAAACCATCGAAAGTACCCCTTTCGAAACATATTAACTACTTTACTTTATAACCATAGGCCGAAAGGCCAAATCATACCTTTCGAAACCTTTTACCATAGTCCTTTCGAAAATATTAAAAACATCTCTTTCGAAAGCTTTATAAACCTTAGACATCCTCTTTTAAAACACTTTAAACACGCCTTTCGAAAACATTGGAAACCTTCCATTTAAACACTAGGGTAAACCTTTCGAAAGCATTGGGGAATCATCCCTTCAAAACCTTTATCATATACCTTTCGAAAATACCGGGAACCTCCCCTTCAAAACATTTATTAGTTACCTTTCGAAGGCATTAAAGTACACTACTTAAAACAAACCTTTCGAAAGCATTGGGTTCAAGTTAAAATATATGGAACAACCTTTCGAAACCATCTGAAATCATTCCTATCAAAACCTTTGGGTTTAACTTTCAAAACATCAAAAGGGTCTTAAAACAACTAAGTCAAAAGCAACACTTTCGAAAGCAATTTCATAAGTAAAAGAAGTGGATGGTGTCGAAGTCAATCCATTCGAAAGCATTGAAGAAGCGGCTTAGATTTTAAAACAAAGAAACCCTTTTGAAAACGTTGCTTTGAAAGGTAGGATACGGCAACAAGGAGTTTCGACCCCTTCGAAAGCTTCTTTATAAAACAAAAGGCGCAGCCTCTTTCGAAACCATTCTTTAAAACCATTTGACCAAGTCAAAAGCTTTCTTGTTCGAGCATTCTTTTCGTAGGAAAAGCAGGCGCATTTCCTTTTAAAAGCAAAGCAAGGTTTCGACCCCTTCGGAACCCCTTGTTTCGACTATGTACCTTTCGTTTATGTCCAATTCACTACGTACCAAGTCTTTGATACCATGCGCATTGGTTTCGCTGGAGATAGAGGCGGAAGTACCTACTCGAAAGGTAGGTGTCGAAAGTGGCGAAACAGCAAAAGTATTGTAAAACTGGATTCTAACTTTAAAAAGTAATTCTTTTCAACTAACCTGCTTTGTTTGTCAACATATGATTGGTTGCTAAATTTTTTTCCAAATTCCTTTCAAAAAGTGCTGTCGAATTTCAGGAATAACAATTTAAACTATTTGCAAATTGCTCCTTCTCCTTTTATAAACATATAAAACATTTAAGTCCCATACCTTAAATAATTTTATATACTTATTAAAACACTTAGGAAAATTCTCCAAAAATTTCCATAAAACACTTTTAATATGTTTTCCAACATATATAAATATCTGACCCATAGATGATATAAAATAGCCCTAATTGATTTAAATCCAATTAACCATTTTCTCCACTAGAAAATTATAGTAAATCCATATTAATTCAAAAAATAATGAAACTTGAAACTCATCTCTAAAATATCATTTCTGACCATATATTAAAATCGAAAGGCATTTGGATGTCATTTGATTGGTTTTTCAAATCAAAACTTGTCATAAAAATCAATATGAATAAGCATAATTCATCAACAAGCACATATATCTATCTAACATTCAAAAAATGGCAATATACATGCAAAAACATTCGAATCTGATTCTAGAAACCTAAAACATCAAAAACATGAGATGTAACCTATTATTCACCTTAGCTTTGTTGTTAAGGAGTTGACATTTGATCTTGGATTAAGTTGATTAAGCTTCTTCCTTAGATTCTTGCTTATCTTCTTATTGTTTTCCCTTAATGGTGGTCGGCCTCTCTATGTTTTGTTTTTGATTGTGAACGTGTAAAATGAAGGGGTGTGAGGGTTTAGGGTATAAGAATAAGACTTATTCCTATTTTGCCCTTATCTAATCCTCTAACCTATTTCATTTTAAATTCCATTTAGTTCATTAGTTCAACTAGGCACGACTCCCCTTTATTATACATATCTTAATCCCTTAACCATTTACATTATTTCATTTAATTTAACTAATTAAATGTCCTAAATAATGTTAATTAAAATTAGGGTCGTTACAATCTTCACCGGATACGATGCCAAAAGCCAGTGGGAATAAACCTAAAATAAAGAAAAATATATTCATCACATAACCAAAATAAAAATAAATGCACCAAATATACAAATTGCAATAATAGAGGAATGTCAACTATTTGCCATAAGAATATTGCAAATATTTGACATTAAAATATATAACAAACTAAATAATCAAATATAACAAATATATTAAAATATATGAAAAAAGTATCACAAGTAAATAAAATAAATTTTATAATACTAATTTAAAACATAAATAATGAAATAAACAGATAAAATGAATAAACTACAACATCAAAGCTATGTCAAATATTTGCCATAAAAACATGACAAATATTTGACATTGAAATATTTAACAACCTAAATCATCCAATACAACAAAGAAATTATAACATAAAAAACAAGTTTTCCAAGTAAATAAAATATCATTTATAATACTAATTTAACAAATAAAACAACAAAATAAAATTGCAAAATGAATAAACTAAAACAACGCAGGTATGTCAAATATTTGACATAAAAATATGGCAAATATTTCTCTAAATGAAATACTAAACAATTATATGATAATTTTTAGAACTAAATCATACATTGATTACCATTCTTAGCCGCAACATACATAATACAACCTTGTTCTCTACCTCTCATAAAAGTCCCATCAAGAAAAATGAAAAGACGACAATAGTCAAATCCATATTTGCATGCTTCAAACCCAATTAAAGCCCTCTCAAATTCATGACTAACGGAATCACCTTGAAGTTCAACTACCAGTATTACAAATAGCCACGGCTTCACAAAAATATTTCAAATGATGATGCGAAAGTAAATCATTCCCATGGATTTTTTTCAAAGCCAATATTTTTTCCATGTAAGCAAAATAGTAATTCAACACTATATTATACTCAATCTGAAACAAATGAACAATATCTTTCGTTTTCATTAGAGAATTTGAACGAATAAAATCGATAATCAACTTCTTAACTAATCTGCTAGAAACAAGTGGATGGTTAACGTCTACAATACCAACTCCACATGAATGATTGGGTTACATAGTTTTAATAACAAAAGAACTGATAGGTTAAACTTACTTGAAGCATGAATATGAAAAGTACAACCTTCCCATGAACAAACTACTGTAACTCGCTCCTTATCATTTTAACAACATTAACTTTACATCCGTTCTTAATACATCATAAGATACAGTCAGAATACCTGAACGCCACTAGCAAATCTTTGACCAACGGTAGTTACTGGATTTGTGGAATTATTTTTTAACAACCATTTTAAAGTAGAACTAGAATCAACCGAAGAACAAACCATTGAAGAAGTAGACGAGCCACACTCTGGAAAATAACTAACAATAAAGAATTATAAGAACCAACATTAGTCGAAATACTTTTGCACTACTTAGATATGATTAAAACAAATAGAAAATCATCAGGACTATGAGCAACAAGCAATAATATACTATGCAAATCAGAATTAGTTTCAATAACCCTTTTCTTGTCATCTCTTTTATAAACTAATTCAATAGAATCAAGTGTTAATTCAGACCAATGTTCACAAATATCATTTCTCAATCTCAATACAAAATCACTCAAACCAAAATGCCTACTATAAGTATCATTACCCAACAAAAAACTACAAAAACATCAATAATATCAGGCCTGAAAAAACAATTAAAATAAAAGTACTACAATATAAAAAATAGTAAAAGCTAGCATAATAAATATTGTTATGGCGAATATTTGCTATAACAATAATGGCATGCATAACACTTTACAAACATATCATATTAATTTCATGTCATTCAATACCAAAAACATATTTGAACTATAACAATACCAACATAAGCATGGTAACCAATTACAATGATAACAAAAACAAACATGGTAAATTCAACATAGACAAATATATGCCATACAAATAATTGCCTTCATAAAAAATAAATGACATGTCCTATAGTTTTCATACCATAAATACCAACAACAAGCTTGAACTATAAAAACGAGCATTATGGCACGCGCTTCGCGCGTGATGAAGACACCTGAGTTATTTTTGTACAAATTGTATTTGTTTAATACGTTTAAAAGAAAATGTTTTCCACCAATATTTAGTCATATGTTTGTGTTGAATCATATGTAGTTAATTTGAATTTTTATTTTTAAGTTGTAATATCTAATTTTTTATCAGTTTAAAATTTATTTATATTATTAGTTTATAAAAAGCAAATTTGTAAAGTAGTTTATTTGTTAGATCCTATTTTTAAGTAATATGAAGACTTGGTAAATATTTATAGAGGAAAATTTGAATTTGTAAAGGTAGCTTAATTGTCAGATCCTATTTTTGAGTTATACAAAATTTTGATAATATCCGTACAAAGACATTTTTGGTATTTCACACTGACATCAAAAGAGTGTGACATCAAATGTATTACAACCTTTAATAAAGAAATACTATAAGAGCAATTTCGGAAGTTTGCGGTCGAACCAAAAATTTGCGCTTTCAAGCCTACTATTAATAAAGATTACAACTTAATTAATAACAAATTACAGATCCAACAAAAAGAACAAAATTTAATTCAACATGATGCTACAACAAATATTAAACAAACAAAAATAACTGTGACCTAAAAATACTTATTTCGAACTCATATTATTAGCATGGAATAGAAGAAGAAGAAGATGTCCAAATCTAATGAAATTCAACGAAAACTTTTCCAATCAGAAATATATCGAAATGTAAAAGGACTGAAGATGCAGACAATAGCTGAAAACATCAAAATTCGAACGAGATTAGGTTTACAAATTGGGACAAAAATTGCAATGAGCGAAATAAAACTGGACAGTGGTGGCGTTAATTTTTTTTTGAAAACCCAAAAGAACCTGGCAGGCCAGTAAACTCCTGAAGAGGGTATAGTTAAGTGACTTAAGTCGTCCGCTGATCCAAGCCCCCATACCCCTGGGTAAATTTATATAGGATAGGGATGCGCATGGTAGGAATCGAACCTGGGTCTAGGTGGCGTTAATTTTAAAAGAAGAGGGATAAAAATAGAAATGATATATTTATAAAATAAAAATAGAGACGTGAAACTTAACATGAAATTGGCAGTGTATAATTTATAAAATAATAAAAAATAAGAATGGTCATTCCACCTAAAATAATTTTTAATGAGAAATGAGTTTTAACTAGGTTTAATGATAAAAATATGAAAAACTATTGAAAATCCAAATTAAAACTAGAACGAAATTTTTCCAAACAGAATTGCAATTTTAAAAGTTTCAAATGATTGGAGTGAAAATGGAAAAAAGAATTAAACCTTATTATAAACACGAGTATATAAGCACGTCCAGGTGGACCTGCATCTAATCACAATATGCATGTATTAATTCAATAATGCACTTTGT
This sequence comes from Allium fistulosum, assembly GCA_030737815.1. NCBI lineage: Eukaryota > Viridiplantae > Streptophyta > Magnoliopsida > Asparagales > Amaryllidaceae > Allium > Allium fistulosum. The sequence goes on from CM060904.1 coordinate 480,084,291, forward strand.
AGACAAGCACCATTGTCCAAGTGGTTAAGTGATTCGGCTTTGATGTGAGAGGTCACAAGTTCGAAACTTGCGTAGCATGATTCGAACATATATTGACATGTGGTTTGTGTCATGTTGTCGCAGTGGCATGTTGTATCTAAGTACCATTTAAAAAAAAACAATGCACTTTGTAGCATTTTTTTGAAGCATATACAAAGTTTCATTTATAGATATGGTAGACACTTCCTTAAGAAGGGCTGTCAACGGATGCTTTCGGATACGGATAGTGCCATATCCGTATCCGTATCCGAAATCATTTTCGGATATCGGATATCCGTATCCGTTTAATTTTCGGATATCGGATATCCGTATCCGCTTAATTTTCGGATACGGACGGATATCGGATATTTATCCGCTCCGCCAATAATTGATAAATTTAAAGGTATAAACGAAAAAGTTTAGATCAACATAAAACATTTTTTGTACTATTGTTTATAAAAAAACAAAGAAATAAAAAATATGGTGATAAAACATTGTTTTATACTAATATATGTATGTGTATCCAAAAATATTCAAAAGTTAAACACTCATAGCCCTATTTTCCTATTTTAAATTATATAAATATGCATCAGTTAATCGGACGGATATTTTTCGGATACGGATACCACTATAACCATATCCGTATCCGAAAAGCTTTTCGGATATCGGATATCCGTATCCGCTTTTCGGATAACGGATATTTTTCATATTTTCGGATACGGATTCGGACGGATATCGGATTTTTCGGGTACCCATTGACAGCCCTAGGAATATGTATCCAAATTCATAATTAATTACATATATTATATTCAACAATTAAATGTTACTGTCGGTTGGAAACGGAAAGGATTATGAATATAACAACTCCATGAAATTACTATCATGCAGTTAGCAAAGAGTAACACTGATGCTAAAAGCAATTTCAATGTTTTTCTTTTTGCATGTATTTTATTACATAAGACAATTTCTTTCTTTGCATAATCTCAATTTGCATGTCCTTCGGCTAAGCCTTATGCAATTGAATCGCAGATCTGACCAACCATGGGCTAAGCAATTAGGAAATAGGGTGTGATCTTACTCGAGCCTGCAGCCTTAAATCTTAAATTTGGTTTTTAAAATGTCAATGAGTCATGTCTTTTGATCAGTTCGGGCGTCTTAACGCTACTTCGATCTTCATGATCACCCAGATGTAATTCTACTCACTCGGGAGTTTAAGTCTGACCATACTCACTACTGAAAATCACCTTTTTGTTTAAGTAAAATTTAACCCCAAAATAGAGTAAAATCTTCCAAGTGTTATAAAAAAATCGTCCCTACTTTTTAAAACCATAGGCTATCATCCTTAAATTTTTTACTTATTTTTCACGCGTTAAAGTATATGCCATCGCGCGTTAAAATTTTACTCAGTTATCGCGCATTAAAATATAGGCCGTCGCACACTGAAAATTTACTCAGTTATCGCACGTTGAAATATAAGCCGTCGCGTGTTAAAAGTTTACTCAGTTACCGCACGTTAAAATATAGGTCGTCGCGTGTTAAAATTTTACAGTGCCATCGAACGTTAAAAATATAGGTCATCGCCTTTAAAAAAGGGCCAGAGCCTTCGGTTTAAATTTACAAGGGTCGTCGCGTATAATTTGGTTCCACTATTAAAGGCCATCATGTAAAATTTATTAATATCCTCGCGTGCTATTTGTTTGCATAGCCTTCGCCCTATAAATATATTTCGCATGCTTCATTTTTTCATGAAATCAAAAGTATCTCACACATGTTTATTTTGTGATCACGTGTACATGTCATTCATGTAACAACCCGAAATTTAACCCATAATAATTAATTCGTTAATTAATGAAATGATAAAATAACTTTATGAAATTCTCAAAATTGAGCCACGAAAGTTGCACCATTGTGTCCGTGGTGATTTTCTTGTCAATTTTCATATATAGAACGTCAGAATCCGAGTCAATATGAAGCAGTTACGCACGAAACAAGAATCAACGAAAAAAATATTTATTACATGGGTCAGGTCGACCACGAGGTCGACCCAACCACACCCTAGGTCGACCGGCCGGTCGATCTAGGGGGAGGGAAGGTCGACCTGGCGGTCGACCCACCCTGCGTGGTGAGCGAACGAACTTTTTGTTCGTTCCAGCAAGTTTTGTACATGAATTTTTCGATCCTTGGCTCCATCTGGTCCTTCTGTGTTTCCATCCGACGACTCCTATTCAGCCTGTGACGTAGTTGCATCCTACTCAATCTGTAAATCCAACTGTCTGAGATCCACTTTTACCCCTATAAATAAGATCATAGGCCTAACACTTTTTCTCATTCTAGATTTTCTCTGCTTGGGTTCACCTTTTCAGGAAGGACCCTAAAAGGAATAATTTTCCAAGAAGAGAATCTTTTTAATAAAAATATTTTAATACCCTCAAGTGGATCTGGGAAGACCAAAAGGAAAGAGCTTAGGACCACAGATGAGTGATTGTAATTATTTTAGATTTCTTTAGGTAATTTAAAATAATAGGGTTTCCAATAGTTGTAGTTTTACTACAATTTTTGGAATAACCTTTTTAGTAGTTTATTTACAGTTTTTAGAATTATTTTCAGTCTATTTCTTTTAGCTATTCTTTTCAGTTAATTTTAGTTTATTTCTGTTAATTATAGCTTTTCCATTTATTTACAGTTTATTTACAGTATTTTAATTTATTTACTGTTATTTATGCGTTATTTATATCTTTTTCATACGCTTTGGATTTTCTTCTATTTTCAGTTTTCTTTTATTTCTCCTTCTTCTTCGCGTATGGATTATAATAGATTAAACGCGAATATGGATTAAAATTATAAGAATAATGAAATAACGGAAGATAAAATGTAAATTGTAAAGACTATAATAAATATGGAATTAAGACTGAAATTGAGCCTAATTATGATATTGATGTTAGAATTGGACTAATTAAAGATAATTGGTCTAATTATAACTTAGAATTATAACTAAAAAGAGTATAAGATGAAATAAGCTTATTTTTACACTTAGACCTTGGGTTAAGTAATAAGCATGATCATAACGTAGGTTATAACAAGAAATAGAACAGAGTGAGGCTTATTTTAAAACTTAGGATAAATTAATAAGCACAGATAGTAAGAACAAAAGTAAAGGCTTATTTAAATAATTTACCTAAGTTAATAAGCAAAAAATTAAAGTAGGATCTGTACCAAATAACATTCCCCTATTTCTATGGACACGGTGTTTCATATAATCCTGAAGTGAGACGAAGAGCACGCTTATGTTAATAACGGTAGTAAATGGTCAATAAGTAGAAGTCCAAATCATGGGGATTTAGGCAAGGGGTGCAACTAGATATTGTTTGGATGACGGGTCAGTACCAACAACATTTCCCCTATTATTTCTATGGATACGGTGTTTCACATAATCCTGAAGTGAAACGAGATGTCTCACATAACCCCGAAGTAAGACGAGTTGTCTCACATAATTCTGAAGTGAGACAAGGGGCACACTTATGCTGGAGCTTGAGCTAATAAGAAGACCCAATAGGTGGAACAACAGGTAACATGAGCATGGTGGCGGTTACGCGTGCGACTTCCATTTGGGTGCTCAGTAATCGTTATGAGTTCCAAGCGCTTAGTGTGTGCCTTTCGTAGGCACCAATGTGTACTACGTAGGAAGCTTTAGGGTCCGGTCCACTGTAGATTCTATGGAGTAGCAGGCCGATCAAAGAGTAGTATTAGGAATTCAGCCTAATCTAATCAGCTATCAAAAACAAGTGCAAACAATCAAAGTTAATCAATTATGTTGATCTAGTTAATTCGTATTTATTTCCAGCTTATTCCTTCTTTATATCCTTTGTTTCCTTTTATATACTAGAATTGTTGTAAAGTCTATTACTTTTACTTTGCTTAAAGATTTTAGTAATTACTATCATTCACCAGACTTTTAGTCTGATCCACTCCTCCATTTTCCCATTTTCCTCATAGGCAATCAGGGGCAAGGACGGTAGACTGCTGTTGCTTGGAGATTTCTTCGGAGGAGATTCTATCATGTATTTCTTTTCTTCAGTTTTAGTTTTTAGTTCTTTTTGTTGAGCTGACATTTTGTGAGGGATGTATTGTACTCTGATATTATTGATACTATGGATTTTATTTCGCAAGACACGTAAGGTTATTTTGACATTTGATGTATTTGGTATTTGGCGACTTATTTGATTTATAAAGTAATTCTGAGATTTGTTCTATAAATTATTATTATAATTGTTTCCACTGTTTATATATTTTTGTATTGTGAATCTTTGTCTCTGCTAGTTTTAGTTATATCTACAACGCAACATGCCTTTTAGTGTGCTCTTTTGGGTATACTAAGGGGTGTGGGGTGTTACATTTCATGTGTTAACTTTTCTCTTGTGCTATTCTATACACACGCATACACTTTCATTCAACTTATTCACCTGCTTGCATTCGTGTTTCATATTTCGAAGGTTCCAACATGTGTATATATTTTATATGCTGACACCCCCTTCATTTCTCTCTCTCTCTCTCTCTCTATATATATATATATATATATATATATATATATATATTTCGTGTGCAACATGTTTGATGCCCACATTTTATTTTATAATTGTGTTTTCGTGATCCGTTACTTCCTTCTGCAAAGTGTGTTATCATATTTTTCATGTGTATGCTGGCACTTCTTTGATGCAAAGGTATACTTATTAACACATGAGTACATGTACTAACGTGTATATGAGAGCTGCATTAACATTAAACACATTAAAGTAATTGTATTTTAAAACTAATTGTTTTAAGTAGCCCACATTGTTCAAAATATATTAATCGTTGTTGTATATAAGCTAAGAGGTGAAAAGTATGTTGTTCCAATAATATTTAACAAAGTTGGGATGGTGGCTTGAAGTATAATATGGCCCATGAGCATGCCATACCAATTGAAAAATGGTTCAAATAATTTTGAGAAGTCAAAGATACAAATGTTGATATTTATACAGATGTAAAAGGTATTTTGGAAAATTCAAAAAGCCACCGTGCAATCCTATTCATGAACTTCTTATTATTAGCAGTAGAGATGGATAGACGATGAAGCATTCTTATCCCTATTATATATCCGCCTAATCATGTCAAATGCAATTTGAGCTCCATTCAATAAGACTTTTCATATAGTTATGATCCATCAACAGACATAGTCATGGTCTTTCTTCCAGTCTCAATTTTGATCACATAATTGACATTTGGTCAAGAATTAAACTTCATCAATCATGTTATACATCTTCATCCCGTCTATCCATTGTTACCATCAAAATCCATAAACATCGGTGTATATTAGCTCCATGATTATCCACTGTAGCTGCAATGCTTATAGTGAAAAGTTAGCTCCGGCAGCCATTATTTTTCCCAGAATAGATTTGATACATAGCAAGTTTATTTCAGTCCACTGTGCGTGGCTCAAATGGCCCTACACCGTTGAAACCTCAATTCATTCAAGCTCGACTTCTGTTCATTTCTGCTCAACTCCAGTTCATTTTCATTATTTTATTTTGAATGTTCTTTATATACATGGTTGGTATCAGTTTAGTTATAGGAAGCTTGTTTTGTGGTTGTGAGATGTTCCATTCTGTTTGCTGCATCTAAAGTTGCCATTATAAGCCGACTGCAAAACACAATTGTTTCAAATTGTCGCTTGAGGGGATTATATATAGAGATGTAAAGGGTATTTTGAGAAATTCAAAAAGACGCCGTGCAATTCCATTCATGGAATTCTCATTATTAGTGGTAGAGATAAGTATTGGTTCCATTGAATTCCAATTGCCTAGGAACTAAGAAACCTGTCATCCATTGGTTTTAGGCCAATAAACCGAGTGTAGCTAAACATCAAGGTGTTGTATATTGTGTTATGTGCTAGTACTGATATCTTTACTATTAATAATATAAATTCAATCCATTAATTTCAACCGCGTCTTTTTGAAATACCCAAAGTGTCATCCGTATCTCCATTCACCCTCCCGCTTCATAAAAGCTAATCTGTCGTTTCCTCCCGATTCGTCTACATGCCAATTTCACTTTCTCAAACCCTTGATTCTTCATCCCCAACATCCCAAACTCTATATAAATTAAACTTCATTAGTCATCGACAACCGTCATTGTCGCCACCTTCCATCATCGTCGTTGTCACCTTTAGCATCGTCATCATGAGGTTAAACAAAGAATCACCAACGGCTAAGACATGCAATGGGATTTATCCAACATAAGCTTAGGAGCTTTTTTATCTGAAATATCAAGAAATGCAAGTATGCCGCGGCATGCATGTGATTCATTCGATATTGCAATCGTACAGTTAGAATCTTCAACATCAACCGATCCTGTACTAAATATATCAATTTTGGATGCTGAGGATACGCACTCCTTTCAGTATTCAAAAAACCACCTCCGATGAAACAGCCTGAAACTCAAAATATTCACAATGCCTAGGTAAGTATAAAACACTGCCTTTTTTGGGGAAAAATGGTTTTCCCTCCCTCTGGCCTTGACTACCTAATTTTTTAATAGTTAGAATAGGAACATAATTTTTTGTCCGACCGCGAACTTCCTAGAATACCCCTATATGCAACTTTTTAAATATCAATTTGTTATTTCTTATGATCTCCCCAATAAATTAGGATATAAAATCTCCCTACAATTGATTTAGATGTATTCAAATCTGAATGTTGATTCCAATTATTCATAGAATAGAACTGTTCGAATGTAATTATAATTAGGCTTCAAAGAGCGAGTCAAATTATATATTGCATTAGAATAGGTAATGCAAGATTTTTCTAAATAAATCAACCAATCTATAAATCTTTATTAATCCTTATTAATAGTTGAAATAAAAACACAATTTTTTGGTCCGATCATGAAATTTCAAAAATGCCCTTCCATCCAAACAAAAGGTCATGAATTCGAATCTCACCATGAACAAATAGTAACATCTATCTTTAACTAGAAATTTTAAAACACAAACATGGTTATAAGTTCAAACCCTATTCTAACAAAAAGTTACATTTTTTCTTTATCTTTTTAAATTTATTTTTATTCAACTACATAAAATTTTCAAATTTAATAAAGTGGTTATATGCACGTGCATTGCACGTGCCAAAATATCTCGTTATTAATAAAGAGAATTCAACGAATAGAATTTACACGCGTCCTTTTTGAAATTCTGAAAATATCCTATATTCGTCAACGAAGTCTCACCATTGGTTTGTAGACTGCATCACCATTTCCTTACAAACCACCCATGAACAGAATTTCATTGTCAATTTGTTTGAAATAAAAGTGACTGCCAAAGCTTTTGTACATATAGCATACATCCGTCCAAAAAAAATTATAAATAAAAATTAAATATTTATAGCTATTAGTTGTACACTAGTATATAATAAGAAATGCTAAGCTTACAACATCTCTAGCAGCATGGTGATTTTTCGGGTGAGGAGAAAGAGAAAACGTCAGTTCTTTCCGCTCTTGCAGTACTTGAGTGAGAGGAAATGGCTTGTTTTACTATATAAAAGTTGATAAACGATGTACAGAAGATTGTTTATTAAGCTAAATGGTGTCAAAAGCACTATTTCGCTAAACGGATTAAGTGTTTAAATTAGGTTTAAAAAATATATTTGTCTAAATGGTTTTCTGCAACTTTTTAGACAATTACCAACAATGTGCCTTGTTCAATTTACTCTCTCTCATACTTTTGGACTGACTGAACGTTTTAGCATTACTTTTGTAAAAAGCATTTTTTTTGTAAGTTTAGCATTACTAATTTTCTTTCATCTATGATACAATTCTCAACCACTTTCCTTTATATCGTTATTACTTGACTACAGTCCACATGTAATTAGCTACTACACTTTTATTGGAAAATATTCTTCCCTGCCGAAGTGATATTTTATGTAAGTATTTACCAAACATAATATCAAATGTACATGTAAACAGGCCGAATCTATATGTTTGGACGTGAGGTGCACACAAGCTTTTGTTCTCTTCTTATTCTTTTTTCTTTTATGCGAGCGTTTTTATTGGATATGCTAATTTTCTATGTGGTACCAATATTAAAGTGTATTATTTATGAGAAAAAACAAAAATAATTAAAGGAAATAAGACGGGCTTCGTCTAGACTTTTGTGTATGAAACCAAAATATCATTAACTTGCATGATGCTCCTAAATGGGCATAACCCATAAAACCGGATATTTATTTCTGCATATTTTATCATAGATATGTATTTACTTTTTCATAAGTTAATAGTTTGTATTAGCCGCTCTAAAATATTTGTTAATTTTACTAATGAGACTAAAAAAGTTTTATTAAATCAAAACGTTTTATTTATATTTCTTGATTTATTGATCAATCAGTGAATAGTAATTATAAGATATTCGTTTGTATTTGCGGATTCAAATGTTTGATATTCGAAAATAATTGCAAATGTGAATGCGAATATGACGATATCAACCTTCGAAAATAACCATCGTTAGCCTATCCAAACGTAACACACTAAATGTAATAAACAAAGCTATAAGTAGTAATGGAGAATAAGCACGTAGCCTTTGAATCTAAGAGCAACTCCAACAACAATTTAAAATCTTGAATTGGTTCTTCAATACTATACATAATATTACGTGTAATAGCTTCTACTACGGATATTGATTTTTGTTTTGCGAAATATTAAAGCTCAACGGTATGCTGTTGGAGTTGCTCTAAGTGGATGTGGAATAACTGTTTGAGTAAGTAGGATTGAATGATAAATGAGAAGGTGCAATAACTCCATTGTTGTAAAAACAACAAAGAGAAAAATATCGTTGTCATGATGTAAGTATGTAATGATCCTTTAAAAGGTATACAATGCATAATTTGTTTTATTCACAAATCAAAACCTAGTCACGTTAGAAGCACTATCAAATGAATCTAGCGTGTCTTTGTCTTGACATAATTGATTACATTGGAAAGCTATTAAATATGGTGCATTTTGAGAAATGCTTCGCTCTTGATTTTCCACTAGTCATTATTTACTAAGATATCTTATCAAAGTTAAATATTGTAGTCAATTATCTTTAATAATAGTTGCAATAGCTTTGGTATCACATATTTTTGCTATCAACGTGAACTATCAAAAACGTCCTTTTATATATTATTAAATCACAATCACTTAAAAATATGCTTTAATATTAAAATTCTTATATAAATTTAAACGCCGCTAAACGTGGAATCTAACCATTAAACATGATTTACAAATTAAAAACGCTTATAAAAATAAAATCTAAAATTAAACTTTCTTTACAAATTCAAAATAATTTTTTATAAATATACAATTCTTAATATCATTTGAAAATAAAAAAACAATTTTTTTTACTGTTTTAAACATATATAATTTACGAGGAAAAAATAAAAGAGTTCTGTTACTCTTAGTTTATCTTTTTTTACATGGTTTAGTTCTTGTGACCGTACCATCAATATTTAATTAGAATCAAAAGGATATTCTGTAAATTAATCCATTTATTGAGAAATAAATCAACCGCTCCTGCTTTTCTCAAAAGCCCAATCCAAAATAAAAACCCAAGAAACGGACCATTGCGCTAGGCCCATAGAAACTTTATTGTAGAAAGTTTATTAGTTTGGAAATTGGATCATAAGGTCTGAACTAAAAGTCGGAATCATTTCTCTTTATAATTAGCCGACTGAGGCTGCTTTTGTTTAAATGGCTGAATTTTGAATACAATGTTGAGTACTAAATATTGTTGAATGTTGATCTTCTTTGCATTTTAAAACTTCCTATTAGTATTAAGAAATATGGTTCTTTTGAAAACAGTACATCTTTGTTTGTTCTTTTTTTTTATGGGTGCTACTATCTAAACACACATAATATACACCTCTCATTCATTTTTCTTCATATCCGCTAAATTATTCCACACACTACCCACACCCATCAATTTAATTTTGTTTATTCTTCCTGCTTTTGTTCTTCTAAAAAAAGTAAAACGAATGAATTTATTCGCCTCTCTTTCCACCACCACCATAAAAAAAGGAAATGAATGAATTGATTCTCCTCCAACGGGTTCAAATCTTTGTCGCCCAAAAACTAAGACGATTTTCAAATAGTTGAAACTATGGTTAAATTGGTTTGATTTTGTAGCTCAATAGGGTTTGATTTTGTTGCTCGGTAGGGAAACGAATCTATGGAGAATTATTGAGATTATAACATACATAAATACCTTGCATGGTTTGTAGGTAATAGAAGATACAATCTATTCATCCAATATCCAACAATTATAAAATATGGGTTAATTACATTATTAATTCCAATATACTTTGCCATTAATTGTTGATAGCTATTAGTGTATTTTATAATTAGGATTTTATTTTTATGTATACGCATTGTTCGTTTATGCAAAACCGTACGTCTATATTTTTACTTAGTTTTGCATAACCAGTTGAAGTGGATCTTTGCAGTGTTTTATCCTAGTTAATTTTAGTACATATTGAAGTGGCGTAAGGGATAGTTTACGTATGTGCAGATAGTAACACCATTTTTTAAAATATGACTATCAAAGAGGAATCTGAAACATTAAAGTTTTAATTCTAAATAAGTAGCCCAATGGATAAGGCATTTATAGAGAAATCACTTGCACTTTGCACACGTCATCCATAGCAAAGCTCATCCCGGAACTGTTCTTACAACTCTCATCTGAAGTCCTCATGCCTAGAAAACCTTCGTTAGTCATAATGTCATCATGAATCTAATACCTTCCTCCAACAGTCCCTTCAATCCGACTACTCTACATCCCAAGTGTAGCTATCCATCGTCAAAGCCAACACTTCCCTTCACGGAATCATCATTGTCGGATCGTGAAGTCATCGCGTCGAAGCGTCATATCTTTGCTTTACCGCCAAAACCACTCGTCAAAGAGTCATAGGACCAATTAAATGTAGAATGAATGAATGAACGGACAATCACATCATGATCTTCGAAGCCTCTGCATCGTCCACGTTAAAATCGGTCAAATCGATCATCATCAACAGTGGTAGATATCAACCACTCCAGAGTAGTTGATAACGACCACTTTGGTTGTGTACTTAACCAAAAGCGCCTAAGCAAAAACCAAATGAAAACGTCCGGCATCCATCCCGAAATCCAAAACACATCCCCAAATCCATCTTTCATCTTCGAATCAATCAGCATGCACGAAATCCTATCCTATGAGATATTTTCTAGTACTATAGCGCCTACGAACGACGTTTTCAACCAAACTAGGAAATAAGCATACATGCAACCAACGTGCATTCAAATATCTATAACAGTCTGCATACGTCTATAATAACACACATACAATACATCCAACCAACCAATGTGGGATTACTATCAACAATAGCGTAAGTCTAGCAATATCGTCAAAATAGTGCATTGATAGGAAAATATGATATTTGATTTAAAACCATTTCAAAACATTTTTAGTTCTTTTAGAAAATAAGATGTAGTTTTAAGTATAATAAAAATCATATTTGAAAGTTAGAAATCATCTCAAAACATCGTTTTACTACTATATAAACAATTATAATATGATAAGAGACAATATCATTCACCTTAACAAAAGCTAAGCAAACCAACATCAAGTCATAGAGCTCTCCATCACAAGCGCAATGCAAGAAACCGCATCCAAAACAAAACTCGTATGCAAAAGATATGGGTTAGATATGAACTAGGATAAAATAAACTATTATTTAGATTAATAAATTAATTACCTAATTAAGCCCCTTTCATAATCACTTTCTTCCCAAATTTGATGCATAGGTTGTCCACAAGGAAACCCATCACCATGCATGCATCTTCACCAATTTCTCCATCTATACTCGACGAAATGACGAGCCATCAACGCCAATGAACTACTCTATGCACAAGTTCCGCAATGCACCCAAACTTTCCACATCCACATGTCACAGTCAAAATGCATTCTCTGCTCCCCTCCTCTCAACCCGTACGATAACGATAATCATGCAGCCACTAGCGTTGCTAAAAATTGGTGGGGAGATGCTCCTCAATAGGAGAAATGCAACGGTACTCTTCTCATTATTTAACTCTGCCTCAATCGACCACAAACTTAAACCCTAATTCGACCATGATAGGGTTGAGTATGATCAACACTGCCATACTCCACATCGAACTCATAGACGCGAAGCTCTCTTCGATACGAGCTCAACGGACCTGGTTTCATAGATTTTCGTGGAGTACATCGCTTGATTTTGATTTTTGAAGAGGATTACAGAGTGGCGGCTGTATTTTTTTATAGGAATGGAACAATGATTTGAGTTTAGAGAGGAGGGTTTAGGATATTAATATAATATTATTATTTATTTGGTTTCTCAAATAAACCGACGTAAGTTTTGAGCTCATACGATCGCACGATGCATCCGATGCAACGAAACTCATCAAGTTACATCACCTCATTTTTTCTGTCCCAATGGTATAAATTTCATTGCAATCCGAGACAGCGCTCTGGGATGATAATTTTATGCATTTCGAGATCGTTTCGATCATCGGGTCTTCCAATCTCTAAATATAGCAATGCTTATACTCATTTTAATTCACAACGTTGATCCGACTCAACGGAAGTGATCTCGAATCATGATTCGACCATATGTGAGAAAACATATTTTTGGATCGTCGATTAATTAACGATTAAATATTTAAAATCAATTATCTAAATATCCTATCATTAACAATACAGGTTGTTACAATGTTTAACAATGAATGCAACTGCTAGGAAGCCCTAGCTGCCGCTTTAAGTTTTTCTTCCTTAACTCCTTGAATAATATCTCTCTTTCTTTATTCAATATCCATGTCTAAGTTAGGAGAAAGGGTTGAAGGGAGGTTAAGGATGGATGGAAGAGGTAGTGCGTAGGAAGAAAAAAGCCTATTGGTGAGGGTGGATCTAGGATCGTTAGATCAAATAAGGTCTATAAGGGGAGATAGATGAGGTATGACAGTAGGTGGACCATGATTCTTTGATAAAAACCTTATTATTATGAAAAGGCTAACCTAAAATATGAGAACGGATCGAGACCACCTCACCTCCATGCATATTTGGATTCGTTTACCGGGTTTGAACTTCAGGCCATAGGACCCCAAGCCCATTAGTGTCTAGTTTGTTCCATTGGAGTCATAATCAAGATGGATGAGGCAACCAAGTGTAAGTCAAGAATTTTATTTGCTAGAATCCTAGTTGATGTTGACACTGTGGTTGAAGTTCTAGGGTGTGTAGAAGCCACAGGAGATGATGGGAAAATTTTTAAACAAGAAGCTATCTATGAAAACCCACCGTCTCGTTGTGAAAATTGCTGCTGTTTTTGAAATATTAAAGTACGGGCCCAATGAGTAAAACATGGATTTCGAAAGAGAACAACAAACCAAAGGGTGGTCCATGAGGAGAGACTGAAGAGATAATGCAAGAGCCAAAGAAAGATAACACAGGTGGAGGCGACACAAAAGAGGGGTAAACAAAAGGGAGGCATGCACAAAAGATGAAGATAAGGATAATGTGGAGGATGGTAGTTACAGTAAGGAGGAAGTGAATTGAAACACCTCTAAGGACCAAGAAGCTACAACGAAAATAGAGGATACAATTAGCGAGATGGAGGAAGCTACTGACTAATTATTAATGCCAAGTAGATGATCTTATAGGAGAGAAAAAGGCAAAGAAACACAAAAGCATAATGAAACAAAATACGAGGGATTAAAGGCGAAAGATGATAGCGAATCAAGGTTAGAGAAGAGGAAAGGAGATGGTAGGTAAGCTTAAAATCGAAAATGTAGAGGAAAAGAACAACGAATGAAAGTCCTTAGAATAGTGCATAGAGGCGGAAACAACACCTATACTAGCCTATACTACTTCAACCCCGGAGCCCATTAGAGAAGAAGGAGCCACAAAACTAGTGCAAATGCAGATTAAGTCACTTACAGCTCGTATATAAATTTTAAAGCGCTAAGTATCATCATCGGACAGTGTGTAATTGGAAAGAGAACCAAACTTTCTACCTCTCTAGGTGATAATTTTACTTCTTTTATCCGGTCTTGTAAAAAGAAGTGTGAGATTAATAATTCTTAATTTATGCAGGTAATGGTCCAAAGCCCCGTAAAGTAGGATGCAACTGAAATAAATGGACCTAGTAGTTCTTATGATCATAAAAATAACATATATGGATGTGAGAAGTAGGTAAGTCCCATGAGCCACGCTAGAGAGTCTAGGAAACATGAAACAATCAAAAAGGAATAATTAGTCAAATGCAACCCAGAGTGGGCTGAGACTTAGGAAGGCAAGGTTGTAGAGGGTAAAGGAGCCAACATACAAGGCAGTGTAGCTCAAACAAATCAAAATAAATGTTTATATTCATTTGGAATGTTTGGGCATTCCATAAGTCCAACAAATTATTAGAGATGTAGGATCATTCATAAATACAAAGTTGTATGCATAGGCATTTTAGAAAATAAACTACGTTGTTTTGAGATAGATGATCTGAATAAAATAATTGGAGATAATTGGAGTATAGTGAGCAATGTTTTATGTTACTTTAAGTGTAGAATTATATTACTCATCAACACTGAAGTATAAAATTTTAATGTTAGTAGCATGAGTGATCAAGACATCACTTTAGAAAGAGGAGCCAAATGAAACTGCACTTTTTTTTTATGCACATAATAATGTAATACTATATGGGAAGTTGTGGGAACATCAAAAAGAGGATGCGTATCATATTTACAGACCATGGTTAATTCTGGGAGATTTCAACTGTATAAGAAAGGCCAACAAAAAGAAGGAAGGAACCCAGTACCTTTTACAAAATGAAGGAGTTAGACAGATGGATAGCTAGAGTGGGTGGCAGAACTCAATATTCATGGATATGAATTCACATTATGGTCTGGTCCAGATAAAGGCATAATGACTAAAATAGATAGAGCATTCTTGAACATTGAATGGATGCAAAAGTTCAATAATACATTGGCTAGTTGTTTACCTTCAAGCCCAATTGCTCATACCCCCATCCTTATTTCTCTAGTGGATCAAAAATAAAATAATGCAATGTCTTTCAGATACATAAACCATTGGCACATATTTAAGGATTACTGGGAAATAGCTGAGGATAGCTAGAATGCAATCATTGAGGGAAGACCTTTTATTGTTCGTTACAGAAACAGAAGGTCATCAAAAGATTACTAAGACAATAAGGCTAGGATAAAAACAACACTACAAAGGAAGTGGTAAAGTACAGAAACATATGTGCATAGCTTAAACGAAGATTATATTAAAAAAGGTGATACCATCAAGTTCAAACTTCAAAGTATAAAACAACAATTAGAAAGAGCGATCCAATTGAAACTTCCAAACATTAAGCAAAAAGCAATATGTGACTAGCTGCTCCAAGGAGACGAGGCAAGTCTTTCTTCAATGTAAAAATAGCAAACAAAAAATGTTAAAGCAATTGAGGAGATTTCAAGACATAATGTCAATGTCTTGAATTACTCGTACTAAGGTATAAAGGAAATTTTAAGAAAGGCGAGATTTGGAAGGAAATTGGCTAAGAGGTAAGATTAGTTCATTTCAGCCTTCACTTAGATTGAAAGAACTATCTTATTAAGTCAATTTTACAACATAGTAACTTTTGTGCATAACTTATTTTCAATGCCCAATGCACGTAAAAAATAAGTGAAAAATGCATAATTCACTCTATGAGTTCGTTGTGTTAATATTGTGTTCTCTAGAAAAAATGCATCACTTATTTGCAATATCTATAAATTGAACGATGATGGAGTATGTAGTTCACCTAATAATCTAAAACTAATCAATGAACGTGATCTATCATATTTGTGTATATATTGATAATACATAGTAATTCACCCCTTATGGTCAGTATAAATAATGTATTTATTGATTAAAAATTAATATTTTTATATGCATCTTATTATGATGTAGCATGCCAGGGTTAGTTGATTAAAAAGCATATTTTAATTGATTATAATTACCAAGTTAATCGCTCTCTAATTAAGAAGTGTGAAATACAAAAGTGTTTCAAATTAGATATATTATATATTAAAAATATAGTTCTCAATGACTCGAATACGCGGGTGGTGTTTGTTCGTCAATTTGTTGTATGGATTGACCAGAAAATGCATTGAAAGTTCAACGAACATGGATCGTCTATTTTGACCCAATGGCGAAACAACGATGATACGACGATCAGGTAACATGAGTGTGTTGAGGAGATTGAGTAAGTACTAATGGTGGTCTACGATCATCCCATATTGGAGCAAGGTGACACGGATCTGGCCTTGAAGGTCGACGACGATGTGGTTGATCGATGGTAGTTGGAGAGTGATGAGGGCATGGTTGGGTGGTGCGCATGACGTGGAGGTCAATGGTGGTGTCTGATCGACGTCCAGAGGTCCGTAAGCGAGGCTGATAGGGGTCAAATTTGGATGCTAATGGATTTCATGATGCATGAGCGGGATGTGCATTGGCAAGCAAGGAAGACTTAAGTTAATTATGATAGTGTTAGGGGTATACCCTAGGGGAAATTATGTAATTTGTCACATATATCTAACTCTATGACCTATCTTGTTCAAATTTAAAGGTGTTTTTCTTTCTATCGTATATTTGTTATATAGTTGATATAAATAATTAAGCAATTAATTTAAAATATATATATGTAAAATCTTTAAGTGATATATTTTATGATAGCTATTATAGTGTTTTGTAATCATGAGAACTTTATTACAATGAAAATAACATATTGTTTTAAATATTCCCAGTCGAGATGTTTTGTGAAATGATATCGATTCATCCTTGACACTAGACTACGTAACGCTTTCCAAGTATTAGGCAGTGTATTTCTCGTGGCCGTTGGGGCCACCAAGGGGATATGTACTAATAGTTATTGGATAACCATGGAATGACTCACTCGAGAGTTCTCTACTGGTTAAAAAAACTAAGGTCAAACAGACAATCTCAAAGTAACGATGTTACACAGTTCCCTCGACTTGAGAATATTATAGAACTTCAACATAGACACTCCACTTTGATTATAGTTAAATCTTGGCATGGAGTTCATCAAATGACTATAGTTGGGTCTAAGTTGAAGCATTGTAAGTGAAACGCTATTCAATAAAGAATTCATCTCCTTGGTTGTATGTGTTAGTATCACGGTCAACTGTAGTCAACTTAAAATCAAAGTCTCTAGCTAGAGCATTACAGTGAATGTGAATAATAATTGTTATTATTGAACCAAGGATTTTTTGTTTGGAATTACAAAGTTGAATATGGACGATGCTGGAGTTTTGACCAAAACCAAATTTCATGAGTCCTAATGTGATATAGTTTTGAAGAAGAGAATTGGTGTAAATAATCATTACTACCAGGTACTGCTTATAATAAGTAAAATTGGATTTAACAAAAAGATGAGCAAGTGATATATTTAGCCAAGATATCACAGCACTAGCTAAGGTGACGTATGAACGTTAATATTCAACTTGTTCGATATTAATCGATGGCTGAATTTACACCTTTGAGTCGCACAACCGTAATGATGAATACTCTAAAAACCCACATGACTTAATTAATTTATAAAATATTGTAAATTAATTGAATTAATTAATATTTACTAAATATTAATCATTATTTAGTTTAGTTGATGTTTTGAAGTAATTTGTAATTTTTTAAAAGCATTAATAAAAGTTATATTTGTGCCCATCGATAACGAGTTTAAATAATAGATAATTGTATTAAGAAATTTACGGAAATTTTTATGTCATTTGATGGCATGTAATTTCAACAATACCATGTGATGTGGGAGGAGTGGGGAGAGTGAGATAATCAAGGTAATTAATTAGAGAAGTTTTAATTAAAGAACGTGAAAAGTTTCATTCTTTTAATTAATACAAATCTACTAACTCATTTCCTACAGACAATCCACTCTTTTCTTCATTCACTTTTCTTTTATATCTTCCTAATCTCTCACAGATGAAAAAAATAAAGATATCCAAAGTTTTATCAACTCCAAATCAAATTCAAACATCAAAAAAATAAACGTTAGGTGGTTTATCCATCTATTGCGAGGATTGGGTGTGGATCTTGGAGATCCGAGGAGATATCTTCATTCAAGGTGTGCTTTATTAGCCACAACCAAAGGTAATCTTTAATTTAAATTCACTTATGTATTTATATCATTGATATAATAAGATTTTGTATGTCATTTCATGTTTTAATCATTCATCTTGCCACATGCAATCTAAATCTCCCTTATGTCTATTTTTATCGATATATGTTAATTGTATTGTTTTGATTTAGATCTATATTTGTTCATTATCCCCCTTTAATATATATTCATGATAAATTGATATGTTTTGGATCACGTTGTTTTTGATAATTTTGTTATTATTCTCTGTATTATTTAGGTCTGTAAGTTCTTATCACAAATTTACATATGCCTATTTTGTCCAAATTTCTTTTATTTTGTTTTGCAAATTTTGTGAAATCGAAAGCTAATTTTGATTAAGATCTTTTTTTATAATTATATAACATGTACATATGTAGATGCAAATGAAATGTATAAGTTAAATTATTTATTGTTCTTTGAAATTAATCTTTAATTTTATATGGTAAATATTTGAATATAATGGTTCCAATCATTGTATATAATAAAAAAACTTGATTTAAAATTAATTAATGAAATTTAGTGTAAATTCTAATTCTCTCTAGTTTTCTAAATTTAAAGTCTCATGTAAAATCCTAAACTCAAATTTCATTCCTAAATTAAAAGTTTAATCAAAATAGTTAACCTTAAAATCAAATTATTTGTATATATATTTATTAATATATATTAATAAGACTTATTAATAAGAAATTATACATGTACAATATATGTATATTTATTAATAAGATTTATTAATCAAAAATTATAATATTTATTGATAAGATTAATAAATTAATTAAATCAATTAAATCAATTAAATAGTTAATTAATTAAACTATATACATGTACAATATATATATTACATTATTTTGAATTGTTTAAGATGATGTAAGTATATATGTATATATATAAGAAATTTTCAAAATTAATATTTGATTAAATTATCTATTTAAATAAGTTTATTAACAAATAACAAAAAACATACATGCACATGTATATATGTGTGTGTATGTATACCTCTATGTGTGTGTATAACCATAAATGTTATAGTATGCATATTTAATTAAAATGTTTAATTGAATAACATTAAAATGTCAACTAATTAAATTAATTAAGTAAGACTTAATTAATGTAATGCACATAAGAATATTTTATAAGTTAATTATTATAAAAGTTATATAATAATCAAACTTGCATTATATGAATGTGTAAATAAGTGGAAATGAAAAAAATAATCTAAATTAGGTTTAAGGAGTAAATACGTATGTACAATATGCATACTATAATTTCAGATGTGTTTGACACTCGAATCACGAGGATATTTCAGAAGAAATACATCATTCCCTAAATCGATATCACTTAATTAAATATATTAAAGATTATGAATCTATAGTATAATAGTTGTTCTTTACCACTTATATATTAATAAATTACTTACATACTCTCTAGTTGCTAAGGAAACTCAAGCCAGGGATATTATGTGTAGTATTTTTAATACGTTGCTAGAAGAGATAAGGTACATGTACATAGTTATTGAGATAACTCAAGGTATGTACATCTATACTTAGATCGTTGTGAAATAGTGGGTATGAGTGAATAATCTCTTTCGATTTGTTGAGCAAACTTAAGGTCGAAATTGAGATTAGGACAATATCCACAGGTTAGGAGTGGTATATGATACAAGTAGTACAACTGACAAAGTATTATCTATCACTTACGGACCTATGATTTATTGAGCAAACTCGAGGTCAGAATCCTAAGACAAGAAAGTCCTAACGCCTATTAGATAAATTAAAATATTTCTATGTTTTACTCAGGGTTTTGAGAAACATAAAAATCTAGTAGGAGCTTTATTACAAAAATTAAAAGGTAACATTTAACCTTTCTAATACTGTAAGAACATCCGTTGTATTATGTAATAATAATCTGTAACGACCCGTAATTTTCGATAATTAAAAATAGTCAATTTAATAAAGTTTTGTGATTTAATGTTGGGAGAAATAAAAATTTGTGATATACTAATGAAATAATAACTAAAATTAAATGTAATAATGTTAATTTAAGTCAATTATCAACAATTTGAATGAAATTCCAATCAATTGAAATGATTTAAAGGTTACACTTGGTTATAAAATGAATATAGAAAAACAAATGTAAATACTGAATTAATTAATGAAATAATATATAATTTTTGGTAATTGAATAAAATCAGTGTTGGGTAAGTAATTATAACATTTGGTTGTAAATAATAAACTTATTAATGTGACTAAAAGTTAATGGTGACAAACTATTATATGTTACCTATTTATTTAGTCTGTTAAATTAAATTAGAAATCTATTATAATTAAATGAAATTAAATGTTACATTGATGTGAGTTAAGACAATAACTGCAAATTGTGAATGTAATAAAGTGTATAGAAATGTTAATTATATTCATAAGGAAGTAATTTATTTAATAAAAAAAGAATGAAACAAAGACAAATTAATTATGGAGATTTTAAATTATAATAAAATTGACAAAAATTCAATAAAATAGAAGTATAGAGTTAATACAAATAAAAGATGGAAATTGTTGAATGTTAGTGTAATAGGATATAAACAAATGTTAACTAGGTATATAAAGTAATAATTGATTGAATTAAAAGATTTAAATCAAATTTAATAAAATTTATTGGGATTAAATTATGATTAATTGGATTTAACTATAGTTGAAATTGAACATGGTAAGTAGTGAAATATTTAACACTGAATTTGATATGTAATTTTTTTTTAAATTATTGTAAATGTCTATGTAATCAAATATAAAAAAATGGCTAGTTAATTAATTTGAATATAAGAAGTGATAAATTTAATTCAATAATAATTTATTTAATTAACGTGAAAATAGCCATTTTGGCAACTGTCTCGGATTTCGACGAAACTAGTTTCATCGGATCCATAACGGTGAATTATTGTAAGATTTCAAGTTTCGTAGCGATCGGACCTGTCGTTTGATCGTACGGACTCGGAACGCGTGGAAATCAATTTAATTTGATTCAATTGAAATCAATTTGAAATAAACTGATTATAAGCTAACTTCTTCATACGATGGAATTTGGACTTGAAACCTGTTCCATTGAGTTTAAAATTATCGAAAACATCTATTTTGATATATGGGATGACCCACTTTCGTTTCGGAAACGAAATGGGCTTTTCGGGTCGTTTATCGTTCAACTTTCTAATCAATCTAGTCCATTCATCTCTATTTCTGATCTGCCTATTTATAGCCCGTTATAAACCCTAGCTACTCCTTATTTCATTTGTCTGTATGTACAATCCTATCTGCTTCTCTCTTTCCAATGGCAGACAAACCAAAACCAATTCCAAATCCAAATTGCAAATCCAAAATCAAATCAAAAATTTAAACTCCTCAAACTATATCATATTATATATCAATTCGAAACCCTCGACGAGCGCAAGTCAAATTTGCAGTCTATTTTTCGATTTGAATTTCTGTGTGGCCAGAAATCGATGATTAATTTTCGGCTGTTCGTTGGGCTGCGATCGACTTCGACCGATCATCGATTCATTGGTACTGCTGTGTAGAGAGTCGAGTGCGTTGTCCATTGGTGCAGTTTGTGTGGCATTTTGATGGTCGGATTTGCGGAAAAATTCAATTAGGGTTCGAAATCTTTGTGGCGGCTGCTGTGGCCTAGCGTGGCACGGAGGTCGAGTGATCGGGTGGGGGGGTGTCGAGTGGCTCGTGGTGGTTTGGGTGGTCGCGGCCTGGTGTTGGCGGCCGTGGGCGAGCATGGCAATCGGCGGCTGGTCGCGTTTGCTCGAACGATGTACTGTAGCAATGTTGTAGGGCTTGTGCGGTAGAAGACAGGGCGACGTGGCCATGAGTGATTGGTCATTCCTTTTTATTTTATTTTATTTGAATTTCAATGCCAATGTTCTAACGTATATAACTTTTACATACGAGGTCCGATTCACGCGCGGTTTGTTCTGTTGGGATCGTATCGAAATTTCGGACATTTTGGCGCTAGTTTGGACGAATTCTGAGACTGTTTGAATTTAGGCCCTAAACTGGATTTTTATTTGATTTAAAATCAAAGGTGAGTGTTGTATCCCACTCATAATTACTAAACTATCTTATGTTAGTTAAATTTAATTTATGATGTGATTAGAAATTAATTGATTGATGTTTGGTATGTTTAAATTGTCATTGTAGTTAAATTTGACTTTTATTGCATTTAATCATAGTTTAATTTAATATTGAATTTAAATTGTCAATTTAATACCTGTTATTGATTATCAGTTATCTATGATGTTTATTGATCGATTTGGATGATGATTGTGATGGATGTTTGATTGTTGATATTGGATGACTGGATGTTGTATTTTATATTGTTATAACACTGCAAGTTCCCTATGGGTTGAAATGATACATACCCGAATGATCTATAGATTAAGGAAAATCGTTATGGGTTGAAATGATAGACTCGAGCGATTTTATGGATTTTATTTAATTCGGGATTGCGGTTTGAAAATGATATATAACCGTAAATTTTAAATTGCGGATTGAAATGATAAATATCCGTATCACTTGACCCTAGGGTAGAAAATTATATACGGACACCGGATTTGGTTAAATTAAGTGATTTTTAATTCTTTTAAAAAAATTGAATTCAATTAACTGGCATTTTGAAGTAGAAATTGATTTATATAAACTGAATTATTTTTTATAATCCAAGCGTTAATGCTGAAATTCGAATTGATTTAATGAATCGTTCAAAGGATTTAAAATGGGAATTTCAAAGT
Source organism: Allium fistulosum (assembly GCA_030737815.1). Classification (NCBI taxonomy): domain Eukaryota; kingdom Viridiplantae; phylum Streptophyta; class Magnoliopsida; order Asparagales; family Amaryllidaceae; genus Allium; species Allium fistulosum. The sequence continues at coordinate 480,107,346 of CM060904.1, forward strand.
TGAAATGTCAAATGTAAATGAATTATCGGAAATTGAGCTATTGGAAATGTTTGGATATGACTTTGAAATCCATTTTAAATTAATTTAAACTGTTTGGTATATCTACCCTGGCATTGCCTCGCCGTGTTCACATGCACTAGCGCGCCTTCTACGAGTTTGGTTTGTACCATACCTATGGAGTGCCCTCTGATAGCCCTCTAGTTTATAGAGGAATTACGATACTATATAGACTATGAGAATATATAAAAATGTGTTAAGGGGGATATGGGTAACACCTTAATGCTATTTTAATACTTTACTTTATTGTAGTCACTATTATAATAGCGTATTGTACTACATAGTAGATAGTTTAACGGATCCTTAGGAGATGGAAATCCCGAACATCTCTTAAGTTATTGCACTCAGGTTAGACACTGGATAGGAGATGTCAAACCCCGTAAACATCTCTGACGCCGTTCCACTCATATTTATTTACCATTGGTTTAACTTACATAAGATCTTTTAGTTTTGACTCGAGTGTTTTGTCTTTTCAATTCGCTCGGTTCAGCTTGAGCATTTCAAGGTTGAATACCTTATTTTTGGAGGACGAAGACGAAGATTTGTAATATTATTATTTATGATATGTATTCCACCGCATCATGTTGTTCTGCTGCATTTATTTATTTCTTTATTCCTGCTTTATGTAACTCTGATTTTTGTGTTGTAAAAGAATAATCAAATGTATTTATAAAACAGCTTCATGAACTGTTTATTTGATTATTATATATTTTTCCATTCCGCTGCGAGATTATGTATATTTTTTATTTCTTTCTCTTTTTCTTATTTACCCCATAACAATCTGTCCTTTGAATGGTTGGAGTCTGGCATGTATGTCTGCTTAAAACGTCCAAAAAGGCAGGTCGTTACATAATTTACATTGATAAATTTGTATAGTTAATATAATTGATAAAACGTTTATCAATTAAGATATACAAATGAACTGAAATGATGATTGACAAATAGAAATGTAAAATATACTTACTAGTAAATATTATTTGTATGTTATTGTTTCGAGGCCTATGCAAGCATCAAAATTTACAACTACTTAATACATTGTAATTGGTCATTTACATGTTTATTTGCCTAAGACTGTGTATTTTATTTTATGAGTTTTGATTTTAGAAACAATACTTGAATATGGATGTATCATCCATATTCATTCACATATAAATGTTATATGGTGAGCGGTCACAATTCGTAATGAACGGAACTTCGATAAAATCAGTTCAGTCGAAATAAGCAAGTAAACCATAATGTGAGATCATATATCCTATATTATTATTACAATGATGATCTTTTCATGTTAAATGTAACACTATACCAAGAGCTACAAGTTTGATCTAAGAATTCGATAACTGAATAACTAGTTTGATCAGTTTACGTAAAATGCAACTTAATCGATATCCTTAAATGTTATGGATGATCAAATGAGTTTTTGTTAAGCGTTCATTGTAATCATGGATTAAGGGCTTCCTTTTGAATATTTCGACCATTTTGAAAGGAAAACGAATGTACGAAGATAATTGTAACTTAAGACATAGTTGGGATGAAGATATTGAATGGTTACTTCTGCTTCATGAGAAAACATCGGAAACAAGAATTGTAAAATAAAAATAGATACTTTAACAAGGAATACAAAATATGATATCTATTCCAAATGTATTTTCACATAGAAAAAAATTATTTTCTATGAAATTATTTTCTTTGAATTTAAGATACTTGATCCGAAAATTCTCGACTGTAAACCGGTTACAGTATATAAAATAAATAGCCCATATTAAGTGGTTGAATGGAGCTTCGAATTTCATAAGCTATTATAATAATGGCAAATAGTGTCATATAATACTTGTTGGTCGCATCAAGTTACGAAAGTTATTTTTGTAAATTATACCAATGAAATTAGAACCATTTTTCATTGTTGACCGAAAAATAGACATAGTTTTATTTTAGTATGAATGTTCTGAATATTTGTTATAAAATAAAACTATAATAGTGATATTTGTTTTCATAACAATTTTGATGCATTGAAAATACAGTATATCTTAATTTATTTGCAATTATTTAGGAATTAGATACTAAGCCATAGTTTTGTGAAATAATTTATAATTATATGATTATGAATCATATTATACTAGTAAATTATACACAAATAATTAAGGGAAAAACATCCATCCAATGGGAGCATTATAAGAATTGATGAACTATACAAATGATACATATAGATGTATGTAATCAAAAGTTCCAAAACGGCTCTACGTACTTTTTTGTATTCACCGATGATATAGTACAAACATTAACATGTGTATATGATACAGTGATATGTTAATGATGAGTTTATAGAATATAAAATAGAAATAAATAAAATAATGTGCTATAGAAAATAAAATAATTTGATTTGATTGAATAAGTGAGTATGTTGGAAAAATTTCCGAGCGTACCTAAAAATGAAAAAAGATTCAATCTCAAAAGACACTTCTCCCTATGATGCATTATGATTTATTGATAAGGAACAACCGAACTTTGTCCTAAACGAAGTATGATTAATTGTGAGCGGAGTTGAGTTAACTTCTTTCTTTAAATTCATGTACTTAGGAGTAGTACACAAGGTTAAAGTTAATTTCATCAAAAGAATGGTTTACAAAATCATTCAAGATAATGGTTTCTAAGAAACCCAAATATGTTATGCCAAGGAGTTGGCAGGCTGTTATAACACCCCTAATTTTATCGACATTATTCATGAGATTTAATTAGAATAAACTAAATGGAATAATGTAGATAAGGAGATTGAGTTTGATTAATAAATTAGGTGGCCGTGCTTACTTAATATCTAATGAACTTGTATAAATGTTTAGGAAATTAAACATAAGGGCATTAGGGTAAATAACCATACTTCCCACCCTTATACTATTCTCATTTGGTCATATGTTAGAATCTCGATTTTCATCGTTTTGATTGTGACAACTATATAAATCAATATTTTTGTGTACTAATCACTTATGCAGGAGATTCATTGCAGATTCGGATTCAGATTGTTTTGAAGCTGTTGGACTATTGATTAGAGTTTGTATATTGTTAGAAATATGTTAAAATCTCTCCGATATGGTATATATATATTAAACATGCACACACATACACAGATATGCACAAGCAGGCTGAAAACAGCCGGTTGAATGAACCAATTTAGCCGTCTGTTTGCTGAAATATTTTTAATATTTCACAATATTCAGCCGGCTGAATGAGTTCATTCAACCGTTTGAATTAGGCCAAAATTTGCCTATTTCTTTGCTGTTTCGAGTTTAACAAATTCAGAAGGCTGAATTATAATTTCAGCCGGCTGATTATTTATAATGACTAGTTTTTTTTATGAAAAGACGCTTTTCTTCAACGAAGAGAAACATCTTAAAATTAACAGTTGCATCTGTTTCTTTTCAACGCTATCTTTCCTCAAAGATTGCAACCTTTTAATCTATATAAATAAAGTTTGGAATTCAACAAACAATTCACTTAACTAATTTTAGTATTCTTGAATTCTTATCTCTTATTCTCTATTTTCATTTTGCACTCAAACTCCATATAATCTCTGATCGTTGATCACTCCACATTTCTCAAGCACATTACACTATATATCATTAAGGAGAAGATTATAGGAAGATTGTACTTAATTGACTTATCGGTGCTATTTAAAGAGCACACTACAGTCAGATACTTTTGTCTTGTTATAAAGAAGTCTTGTTCGGTTGCTCATGCGGTAGAAGTCCTATTCGGATGCTTAGGTGGTAGAATTCCCGTTCGGTTGCTCAGGCGGTGTGAACCTATTCCTTTGAGTTAAGTAAGGATTGTTAGTTTAATTCTAGAAGGAGTCTGAGACTGGACGTAAAATGGGAGTTCGAACCAGTATAAAAATCTCTGGTGTCATTTACTTTACTTCTTTAATTATTTACTTACTTAGTTATTATTCCGCACAAGTAGTTTATCCATATTACACGATACTATAGCATAGTCACCTTCATTTGGTATCGGAGCAAGGTTATCTTATAACTGTAACATAGTTTTCTGATATTTTAATATGGAAAACAACACTAGCACTGCAACTAACACTAGCTGTCTTGAAGGTCAATCTACTGCTCGACCACCTCTATTTAATGGAATGAACTGTAACTATTAGGCTACTAGGATGAGAATTTATATACAAAAAAATAGTTATGAAACTTGGAATATTACTCAAACTGAATATAACTTACCTACTACAGAATATTCACAATGGACTAACACACAAAAACTAGATGCTACTGTAAATGCTAAAGCCATGAATATGTTATATTGTGCATTAAACAAGAATGAGTTTAATAGAGTAAGCATGTGTAAAACGGCTTATGAAATTTGGCGTATACTTAAATTACATATGAAGGTACTAATAAAGTAAAACAGAGTAAAATCTCTATGCTCAAAAATCAGTTCCAGAATTTCAAAATGAAGCAAGATGAAACAATAAATGATACTCTAGATTCCAAGATATATATCATTCCCTTATAACATTAGGAGAAACTTATACAGACTTTGATATTGTTTCAAAAATCCTCAACTCTCTAACGGATGAGTGGGAACGTAAAGTCTTAGCAATCGAAGAAGCTAACGACATTTCAACCAATAAACCAGAAGAGTTGATAGGAAATCTAATGTCTTATGAAGTTAATCTCTAGGAAAAACGAGTACAGGCTCAAGATAAGAAGGATATAGCATTCCAAGCAGAAAAGGATGAATTAGATTCAGATGAAGAAGATATGGCGTTCATTGCTAAAAATTTCAAAAAGTTTTTGAAATTTAAAAAGAGCAACAAATTCAGAAATAACAAGAACAGCTCCAGCAACAATAACATCAGCAACGAACCATCATCATCTGCTCTAGAATGTTATGAGTGTCATAAGAAAGGCCACATCAAGAAAGACTTTTTTGATAAAAAGAAAGACAAATATAAGCACAAGAAAGACAAATTCAAAAGGAAAGCCTTCTCTGTCACTTGGGACGATTCAGAATCATCTTCATCATCAGATAGTGACTTAGACAGTGATACGAAACAAGCCAATGTATGTTTTATAGCCACAAATGACAAGGTACTACCTAAAAAGAGAGGAAAATGGATATTAGACAGTGGTTGCTCGAAACAAATGACAGGAAACAAAGGGATGCTAACAAACATTATCTACTCAGATCGAGGTTCTGTCACATTTGGAGACATTTCCAAAGGATTTGTCATCGACAAAGGCGATGTGAGCAATAATGGTATATCTAATTTACCTCTTATTACAGATGTTTTATTAGTTAAAAATTAAACATAATTTACTTAGTATCAGCCAACTGTGTGACAAAGGATTTAATATATCTTTTTCTGAAAATAAGTGTAGCATTTTTGATCAAAATAAAAATCTTATTTTTGAAGGTTTTAGAGATAAAAATATATATGTTTTAAATATGAATATAAATTACAATACTAACATGTGTTTAATAGCCAAAGAAAATGATCCTTGGCTATGGCACGAGATTTTGTCATATCAATTTCAAAGCTATAAGCAAATTATCTAAAAATGAATTAGTAAAAGGTTTACCAAAAATGAATTTTAAAGTAAACAATATTTGTGATGCATGTCAATTAGGAAAATTATTAAAATCATCCTTTAAATCTAAAAATGAATTACCAAAGATATACTTGGACTATTTTTTTGAAAAATAAAAGTGATACTTTTGAAATTTTCAAAATTTTTGCTAAAAGAATTCAAAATCTCTAAAATTTAAAAATTAAAAATATTAGAAGTGATCATTGAGGTGAATTCAAAAATGAAGTTTTTGAATTTTTTTTAATAAAAAGGGAATTTACCATAATTTTTCTTTTTCTAGAACACCACAACAAAATGGAGTTGTAGAAAGGAAAAATAGAACTTTACAAGAATGTGCAAGAACTTCGTTAAATGGAAGCACTTTACCAAAAGATTTTTGGGCAAAAGCTGTGGCAACTGCCTGCTATGTTCTGAATCGTGTTTCCATCCGACCACTAACTAAACACACTTTATATGAACTATTTCATCAAAGAAAACCAAATATTTCTTATTTTAAAGTTTTTTGTTCAAAATGTTTTATTCTAAACACAAAAGATCAGCTTGGTAAATTCAATCTAAAATCCGATGAAGGAATTTTCCTAGGATACTCGGAACGAAGCAAGGCTTATCGAATTTTTAATAAAAGAACTAAAAAAATCGAAGAAACACTTCATGTTTCCTTCAACGAAAATTTTAAATTTAATAAATTTTTTGAGGATGATGAGATAACCACTAAGACGGTTACAAATACGGTTACTCAAAATAATTTTGAAGAAGATGAAAACATTGTTTATAATTTTGAAGAAGCTAAAAACATTGTTCATAATGAAAATGAATTAAGATCTCCTCCTAGGATTTTACGAGATCACCCCATAGAAAATGTCATAGGAGAAATTGATTCACATGTTAGAACTAGAAATCAATTTAATCAAATGGGCCATGTAGCATTTATTTCTAATATTGAACCTAAAAATGCAAAAGAAGCCTCTACTGATGACTATTGGATTATAGCTATGCAAGAAGAGCTAAACCATTTCGAACGAAACGAAGTTTGGGAATTATTCCTAGACCTACTGATCAAACAGTCATTGGTACTAAATGGATCTTCAAAAATAAAGCAGATGAACAAGGAAATATAACTAGGAATAAAGCTAGATTAGTTGCACAAGGATATAATCAAGAAGATGGAATTGACTATGAAGAAATGATTGCTCCAGTCGCACGATTAGAAGCAATACGTATCTTACTGGCCTTTGCATGTTTCCATAATTTAAAACTTTATCAAATGGATGTTAAAAGTGCATTTTTAAATGGATATATAAAAGAAAATGTTTATGTTGAACAACCTCCTTTATTCGCATATGAAAAATTTCTAGACCATGTCTATAAACTTAAGAAAGACTTATACGATCTAAAACAAGCACCTTGTGCTTGGTATGAACGTCTTAACAACTATCTTATAGATTCTGGTTTTGAAATTGGGAAGGTTGATCAAACTCTTTTCATTAAACGAACTAAAAAGGATATTTTAATTATTCAAATTTATGTAGATGATATTATTTTTGGTTCTACAAATGAAAAATTATGTCAGGAATTTTCTAATATAATGACCAAAGAATTTGAAATGTCACATATGGGAGAATTATATTATTTTCTTGGTTTACAAATTAAACAATTAGAAAATGGAATTTTTATTAATCAAGAAAAATATTGTAATAATCTAATTAAATGCTTTGGTATGGAAAATACTTCTGTCAAACCAACTCCAATGAGTACAACAATACATCTCGATAGAGATGAAGATGGCAAGAGTGTCGATCAAAAATTATATCGAAGTATAATTGGATCATTACTCTATCTAACTGCTAGTAGACCTGACATAATGATGAGTGTTTGTTTATGAGCTCGATTTCAAGCAAATCCTAAAGGATCACATATGCGAGCAGTGAAACAAATATTACGTTATCTAAGCAAAACCAAAGATTTCAGACTTTTTAATTCGGAAGAATGTCCTTTCGAGTTAGTATCATACAGTGACGCTGACTTTGGAGGATGTCGGACGGATCGAAAAAGTACGAGTGGGACTTGTCACTTTATTGGACAATCCTTAGTCTCCTGACTTAGCAAGAAACAGAATTGTGTTTCACTATCGACGTGTGAAGCAGAATACATTTTTGCTGCTTTAGCATGTGCTCAAGTCATTTACATGCAACAAACACTTCAAGATTTTGGTATAAATTTATCTAAATCAACTATTTTTTGTGATAACACAATTGCTATAAACTTATCTAAAAGTCCTGTCAATCATTCACAAACTAAACATATTGACATTCGTCACCATTTCCTTCGTGATAATATTAAAAAGGATATAGTCAGATTAGAATTTGTATCCTCTGAAAACCAGCTGGCTGATATATTTACCAAACCTTTAAATGAAAATACTTTTATAAAACTAAGAAGAGAACTAGGAATTTTATCGTTAAAAGATTTATGATTTTTTATATTGTTCTAAAATAATTTTTTTCCCAAAAATTGAGTTTCTATGACTCGAACTCCTACGTACTGTTATCTTAAGTATTTCATATATCTTTCCTTTTTGTCGATGACAAAGGGGGAGAAATTTAGTATAAATCTATTTAAATTATTGTGCATATTGATAGAGGGAGTATTCATGTAAGTTTCATGGTAATATATTATTTATACTTATATAGTTGTCATCAGCAAAAAGGGAGAGAAATCTAATGAAAGTGACTGTGCTATAGGATCGTGTAATATGGATAAACTACTTGTGCGGAATAATAACCAAGTAAGTAAATAATTAAAGCAGTAAAGTAAATGACACCAGAGATTTTTATACTAGTTGGAACTCTCGTTCTACGCCCAGTTCCAGACTCCTTCTTGAATTAAACTAGCAATCCTCACTTAACTCGAAGGAATAGGTTTACACCGCTTGAGCAACCGAACAGGACTTCAACCGCCTAAGCAATCGAATAGGACTTCTACCGCCTGAGCAACCGAACATGACTTCTTTATAACTAGACAAAAGTATTTGACTATAGTGTGCTCTTTAAATAGCATTGATAAGTCAATGAAGTACAATCTTCTCCTTTATGATATATAGTGTAATGTGCTTGAGAAATGTGGAAGATGGAGTGGTCAACAATCAGAGATTGTATGAAGTTTGAGTGCAAATTGAAAATAGAGAATAAGAGATAAGAATTCAAGAATACTAAAATCAGTTAGGTGAATTGTTTGTTGAATTCTGAACTCTATTTATATAGATTAAAAGGTTGCAATCTTTGATGAAAGATAACGTTGAAAAGAAACAGATGCAACTGTTTCTTTTAAGATGTTTCTCTTCATTGAAGAGAAGCGTCTTTTCATAAAAAACCAGCCGTTATAAATAATCAGCCGGTTGAAATTATAATTCAGCCTTTTGAATTTGTTAAACTCGAAACAGTAAAGAAATAGGGAATTTTTGGCCTAATTCAAACGGCTGAATGAACTCATTCAACTGGCTGAATATTGTGAAATATTAAAAATATTTCAACAAACAGACGACTGAATTGGTTCATTCAGCCGGGTGTTTTTAGCCTGCTTGTTCATACCTGTGTATGTGTGTGCATGTTTAATATATATATACACCATATCGGAGAGATTTTAACATATTTCTAACAATATACAGACTCTAATCAATAAACTAACAGCTTCAAAACAATCTGAATCCGAATCTGCAATAAATCTCCTACCTAAGTGATTAGTACACAAAAATATTAATTTATATAGTTGTCACAATCAGAACAATGAAAATCAAGATTCTAACATCATACATGTTCATTTCACCAAAACAAAAATTATAACCATAAGAAGTGAAAGCAAGGTCGGCCATTAGAAAGAGGAGAAGAGAAAATCAACTAAAAGTAGAAGGATTCAATCTCAATCATACTTTAATTTCCTTATCCAATCTAAGGTGAATAATAATTTCTACATCTCTATTTTGGTTTAACATCATATATTCGGATTTTAGGATAAATCTGTTTTATGATATATTGAATGATGATAAGCTTGATTTTGATTCATATATGTATTGAACAAGGTTGTTTAAAAAGTAGTTATACATGGTTTTAGGGTAAAACCAAGATGGGATGATTTTAAATGCCATGGGAAAATTTTATGTTATAGAAAACATGATTTTGGAGATGGGTTTCAATTCTCATAATTTTCCGAGTGTATATGGATTTTATACGAATTTTCTAGTGAAGAAAATGATTTATTGGGTTATACATTATTTACGGCAAAAATAATGATTATTTGGGTTTGAAATTTTGATACAGTGGAAAACATATAAAATAGATTTTTGGAATTTTTCCAGATTTTTCTTAAGTGTTTTGATAAATATATAAAATTATTTAAGGCATGGGACTTAAATATTTTATATGTTTAATTCAAGAGAAGGGGCATTTTATAAAATAAAATTATTATTTAAATCTGAAATTAGTGGCAGCATTTTTCTGAGAAGAATTTATTAACCAATGAGAATTTAACAAACCAAGGCAGGTTAGTTTAAAATTTAACCCTTTTAAGTTAAAAACAAAGAAATCATACTTTTAGCATGTTTTAGCCTTTTACGGGAGTAAACCTTCTGACCCAGACCTTTCGACAAGGTCGAGACGTTCATAGCTTTCGACAAGGTCAAACCAATGCATATGGTATCAAGTTACTTGGTGCGTAATGAATTGGACAGAGTCGAAGGGTTTGTAGTCGAAAGGCTGATGGCCAAAGAGGTTGGGGTATGTTTGTTTTAAAAACTAAAGCTTTCACCTGCTTTGCTTTCAAATTAGAGCTTTCGACTTGGTTGCTTTCAACCAGGTCAAATGTTTTAAAAAAGGTTTTAAACCTCTCGAAAAAGTCGAAAGGCTGTTGCTGCTTTACTTCTATTTTGTTTTGAAACCTTCTGACACAGTCGTAAGGTTACTGCCACTCATTATTGTTTTGTTTTGAACCTTCCGATGCAGTCAAAAGGTTTGGTTTTTAAAAGGTTGTTTTAAGAGACCTTTCGACAAGGTCGAAAGGTTTGGTTTTTATAAGCTGTTTTAATATAAGACCTTCCGACACAGTTGAAAGGTTAGGTTTTGAAAGGATTTAAGAGTCCTTTCGACAAGGTCGAAAGGTTGTTTCAAAGAGGATTTTGAAAAGAACCGCCACCTTTATTTTTATTCAACCTTCCGAAGGGGTCGAAAGTAAGAGATTTCAACTTATTCTAAAGGTTTACCGATTTTATAAATACATGCCGCTTCTCAACCTTCCAAAGAGGTCGAAAGTATGAGCTTTCGACACAGTCGAAAGGTTTAAATGTTTCCCTAATGTTTTATAACGTAGAGAGTGGTTTTGAAAACTATCTCCTATGACCCAAAGTAATATTTTTAAGTGTAACCCAATGCTTTCGAAAGGTTTGAATTTCAATGTCTTCGAAAGGTTTATATTTTAAGAGTTGAATGCTTTCGAAAGGTTAGGATTGCTGAATGGTTTCAATGGTTTTGAGAGGTTTGGATTTGAAAGGTTGTTTTGAAGACCTTTCGACAAGGTCGAAAGGTTTGGTTTTAAAAAGATTTGAAAACCCATACTCTAAATTTTAAAAGAAAACCCACGACTTATATAAAGGAGTTTTGTAAGGGTTTTTAAGTATGTAATTTTGAAGAAGTATTGGCTTGATAAAAATATAAGTTAAAGGTATGAACAATGTTTTATGATATGTATTTCAAGGACCTTAAACCCACATGGGTGGTATTGTTAATTAATGTTTTACTTCTTCAAATATGAGTATATTCACATAATAACCCATAAGTGCATTTTGGGAAAAGGGGTAAAAGAACCAGTAGGTTAACTCAATAGTGAATATAAGTTGCTTAAACTCCTGAATGAGTAGAATTGCATCCATGGAGTCGGGATAACCAAAAATATAGAATGCCTAAACTTTGTAGTTATTGGAGGTAAACCAAAAGTTTCATAGTAAAACCATGAAAACTATGATAAGGTAGTTATTGGTGCATACCAAAAGGTTCATGGTAAAACCATGAAAACTATGATAAGGTAGTTATTGGTGCATACCAAGTGGTTCATAGTTAACCCATGAAAACTATGTATTAAGAGTAGTTGGCGGGGCTAATTGGTTTGTAGTGAACCCATGAAAACTATATCCGGATAAAGAATTGACATCTGTCAATAGGTTCCTAGTAAACCCATGAAAACTAGGATAAGCAAGTGGCTAATGGAAGTATCAGTAGGTTCCTAGTCAACCCATGAAAACTAGAATGTGCAGTGAGTTACTGGATAAGTCCATAGGTTCTTAGTCAACCCATGAAAACTAGGATAAGGTGATTAGTTATTGGAAAGTCCAATAGGTTCAGGAGGACCCATGAATTGATTAAGTTAACTGACAGGAGCCTATAGGTTCTTAGTGATCCCATGAAAACTAAAAAGGTTAATAGTGACCCTAGAAACTATAATAATGACAGGATGTCAGATTAAACTGGGAATGAGAAAATCTTATTTATTCTCAAGTATGCATATCATCATAATGTTTTGAAATGTATGTTTTAACCATTGTGGATGCATGAGCACAGTATATGGCTTTGTAAAGGTTTTAGGATACTAGTGAGGGGAAAACCCGTTCCGCTAAGCGGCGTGGTCTCACTAGATATCTAAAGAATTGTGGTGTTAGATTATTATTCATACCAGGCTTTATGTCTGACTCGAAGTTTTTTCCCCTTAAACTCTTGGGTACTCGATTAATTTTGAGTAGTTTGAGATTTAAGGTTTTCAGGTTCTCTTCTTAGGCGAATAAAGCTTCCGAAGACGTGCAGGAGGCAGATAGTTATTTAGTGTTTTCTTTTCCGCCGTGTATTTGTTGTAAAGGCAGATTTATGAGCCTTACTATATACTTTGACCAACCAAGGGGGCATCTTCATATATCGCTCTTTGCGTATTTGTAATAATTATATTTTGTTAAACGTGGATAATGTAATTTGGGATTATGTAATGAACATGAAATGTTTTAATTTGAATATAGAAATATGTTTTTGAGCCGTTAAATTTTTTCCATATTTTTGTGATCTGTGTATCAATGAATCTAGCACCGCCGTATTTGGTCGCCGAAGATTAATAACTATGGATGACTACAGCATCCGTAGCCGTTAGTTTTGGGCCTCCAAGTAGGGGATGTTACAAGTTGGTATCAGAGCATAGGTTTATGAAACTTTAAAAGAAAAGTTAAACCTAAAAGCTTTTTAAAACATAGTCCAATGAATTTAAAAATATGATCGGGGTTTAGGTTAACGCTATATTAACGTACTTGTATTTGATATATAGATATATATCTAAGTACGTATTCACCTCTCACTTAGACCGTTCTTCTGTATCTTATTAAGGCTCGTATGCAGATGTGCGAGAAAGAGGATATGGAGGCAGGAAACGAAAGAGAAAATCTGGGTGGAGGAAGCACCACAACTAATGGAAATGCTCGACCTAATACTTGGAGAAACCAAGGTCGACAGGCTAATGCTAATAAAAATGCAGAGGCCAATGTAGGTGTTGTAAATCCGCTAATAGATACGGGGATGGTGTATCAGTTGTTGGCTAATCTTTACAAGTTGGAGCTACTGGTAATGTCGGAGGAGCTAATCCTGTAGTTTCGGTTGGATATAACTATGCTAAGCTGAGTAGAGACTATGTCAGTCTAGGAGGAAAGCCGTTTGCTGGAACGGAAGATGCTGTTGAAGTAGAGAATTAGCTGTTGAACTATGAAAGGATCTTTCCAGACTTAGGCTTGAATGATGGGGAGAAGAGAAGGCTAGCCTCTAGACAGTGGCAAGTGTTAGCGCTTCATTGGTGGAACAATGCGATGGCAGGAGTGCCGGAGGAAGGGTTGACATGGGCTGACTTCAGGAGGAGGTTTGAGCAGAGGTTCTTGTCTGAGGTTGCCAAATCGGTGTTGATGAGGAATTTTATGGATCTTGTCCAAGAACAGATGTCTGTGATCGAGTATGCTGCTAAGTTTAATGAGTTATCTCGATATGGTTATGCTTTGGTTGACACTGATGTTAAAAGGAATGAGAGTTTCATTAGAGGTTTGAGGCCAGAGCTAGGCAGGATGGCTATGACCCATATTAGAGAACCTTATCATGTGATGGTGGAGAAGACCGTCGCCATGAGGAAATGCTTGCTGTTTCAGCTAGGGAGAAGCCGGTTGAGTCCCAGGGTTCTCATGGAAGGAAAAGGAAATTCTTTAAGAAGAAAGGAGCCTAGAAAGGGGAGGCTGCTAAGAAGGCGAAGGATGATTTAGTGTGTTATAAGTGTGATAAGAAGGGCCATTATGCCCATGAGTGCTGAACTGGTAAAGGAAAAAAGCATGCTGAGAAGAAGAATGTGAAATGCTTCAACTGTGACTAAGTTGGGCATTATAAAAACCAGTGTCTAGAGCCAGTCAGGGCGGACAGAGGGAAGGTGTTTGCTATTGGACCACCATCTTCTTCTAAACCCGCTACAGCAAAAAAAGGAAAGACTGTGATGGAAGGTACGTTTTTGATTCAGAGCATACCAGTTAGGGTACTTTTCGATACCTGTGCATCACATTCATTTATATCTCGGTATTTGGTTGATAGGTTATGTATAGAACCCATATACCTTGTTACTTCCTTAAGGGTTGTGAATCCAATAGGAGGGTATGCAACTCTTGGGATGAGATGTGACCATTTAGAACTTGAATTGTTAGGTCATAAGTTTGCATGTAGTTTGTATGTTTTTGATTTCTTAGATTTCGGGATCATCTTAGATATGGATTGGTTGGGTAAGTATGAGGCTAGGATATTTTGCCAAGATTGGGAAATATCATTGAGGCACCCAGATAGTCATAACCGAATCATTTTCTCAGTGGAGAATTCCAGTAAGAGTGTTCGTGCTTTGTTGAGTGCCATAGAGGCTGGAGAAGAACTTAGTCAGGTTAGTGTGTTTAGAGAGTTTGCAGATATATTTGAGCCGGTCACTGGATTACCCCCGAAATGAGCTATTGAGTTTCGAATAGATCTTGTACCGGGAGCTGAACTTGTCAATAGACCACCTAGCAGGATGACACCGACACAGATGAAGGAATTGAAGGAGAAGTTAGTGGATCTTGAGGAAAAGAATTTTATTAGACCAAGCAGTTTGCCTTAGGGAGCAACTACGGTGTTTGTGAAAAAACCAGATGGGTCGTTAAGGATGTGTATCGACTATCGTAAGTTGAACGAAAGGACGACCAAAATAGGTACCCTCTACCGAGGATTGATGATCTATTTGATCAGTTGAGTGGAGCCAGAGTATTTTCCCAATTGGATTTGGTGACGGGGTTCCATCAGTTGAGAGCGGCGGAGGATAATATTCCTTTGATGGCATTTCCGACTAGGTATGGTTCATATGAGTGGTTAGTAATGCCATTCGGATTGACGAATGCGCCTGCTTTCCTCATTGATTTAATGAACCGGGTTTTAAGAGAGCACTTGGATAGGTTTGTGTTGGTGTTCATAGATGATATTTTGGTGTACTCTAAAGATGAAAGAGAGCATGAGATTCATCTTAGAGCGGTGTTGGAGACGCTGAGGTAGAATTAGCTAAAGGCGAAGTTTTCCAAGTGTAATTTCTGGAAGAGAGAAGTTAAGTTTCTTGGTCATGTGGTTTTAGAGGAAGGATTGTCAATTATTCTAGTTAAGATCGAGGCGGTCAATAGTTGGAAGAGACCAGAGACGGTAACCGAGATCAGGAGTTTTATTGGACTTGCTAGCTATTACCGGAGAGTCATCAAGGATTTCTCTCCGATAGCAGCGCCTTTGACTAAGTTAACCAAGAAGGACGTGAAGTTTGTTTGGTCCGACAAATGTGAGGAAGCATTCCTTAAGTTAAAACGTTTGTTAACCAATGCGCCAGTGTTAGTAGTTCCCGATGGTAACCAAGGATTGATAGTATACACTGATGCATGTGGGACTGGATTGGGAGTAGTATTGATGCAGAAGGGCAAGGTTATTGCTTACGCATCTAGGCAGCTTAGAGTGCACGAGGTTAAGTATCCTGCTCACGATTAAAAGTTAGCTACGGTGATATTTTCCTTGAAGATTTGGAGGCATTATCTTTTGGGAGAGAGATTTGAGTTGTATACTGATCATAAGTCATTAAAGTATTTATTCTCTTAGAAGGATTTGAATATGAGACGGCAGAGGTGGTTGGAGTTTTAGACTGCTTATGATTTCGACATAGAGTATACTTCAGGAAAAGGAAATAAGGTAGTAGAAGCTCTCAGTAGAAAACATCAGAATATGGTGTTAGCAATGTTGGCAGAATGGAAGGATCTAGAAGCTTTAGCCAGTTGTGAGGTGTAGTTGAGATCTACTGCTAGTTCTAGTCAGTGTACTGCCATGTTATCATGTTTAGAAGCACGATAAATGCTGATTGAGATGATAGCTTCTAAGCAGAGAGAAGACCCAGTTTTAGCCGAGAGGATTAGAAAGCTTGAGGTCCGATTAGAGATTGATGACCTAAAGGATTTTAATCTAGACCAAATAGGATGGTTGAGAAAGAAGGGACGGTTATGTGTTCCAGATGTAGATAACTTAAAAAGAGAAGTTCTAGAAGAGTGTCATCGATCGAAGTTTACGATTCATCCTTGAGGAACCAAGATGTATCAAGACATGAAGAGGAGCTTTTATTGGGAAGGAATGAAAAGGGATGTTGGCTTTTGGGTTAGGCAGTGTGTTAACTGTCAACAAGTGAAAGCCGAACATTAGAAGCCAAGTGGATTACTTCAGCCTTTAGATATTCCAGTTTGGAAATGGGATTCGATACCGATGGATTTTATAGACGGGTTGCCGAGGTCAATCGAGGAAATGAAAGTATATGGGTTATCATGGATAGGCTGACTAAGAGTGCCCATTTCATTCCGGTAAAGTCATAGGACGACACCTATTTTAGCAAAGTTATTTATGAAGAACATAGTTAGACTTCATGGGATTCCTAGTAGCATAGTCAGCGACAGAGATGCATTGTTCACTAGAAATTTTTTGAGGAGTCTGCAAGAGGTATTAGGTACCAAGCTCAAGATAAGTAGAGCTTATCACCCACAGACGGATGGGCAGACAGAGAGAGTCAACAAGGTACTCGAGGATTTGTTGAGGGCTTATGTATTGGACTTTGGTGGATCTTGGGAAGATCACCTACATCTGATTGAATTTTCCTATAATAATAGTTATCAGACTAGTATAGGAATGGACCCTTTTGAAGCTTTGTATGGAAGGCCATGCAAATCGCCAGCATGTTGGTTAGAGACAGGAGACGGATTGGTCTTAGGTCCAGATTTGGTTAGGGAGGCATCAAAGAAGATTAAGTTAAACCGAGGATGGATGAAGGAAGCTCAATGCAGGTGCAAATACCTAAAGTTCTCAGTAGGAGACAGGGTTTTCATTAAGGTATCATTGATGAAGGGTGTGGTATGATTTGGAAAGTCGGGAAAGTTGGCCCGAGGTATGTTGGTCCATTTCAATTATAGAAAGGATGGGAAAGCTCGCTTACAGAGTGGAGTTTCCGAGCAATTTGGCAGGTGTTCATAATGTATTCCATGTGTCTCATCTTCGTAAGTATGTGCATGATCCAGAGTCTGCTATTCCACAGATAGAGTTGGAAGATTTGGTAGTAGAGCCTGATTTGACTTTTGTAAGACAACCAGTTCGGGTTGTAGCAAGAGATGAGAAGAGATTGAGGACCAAGACAGTCAAGTTGGTAAAGATTCAGTGGAGCGACAATGAGAAAGACTGTACTTGGGAGACGGAGGACATGATTCAAGAGGCTTATCTTGATATGTTTTGATGGTATGTCTATAGTAGATTTACATAGATTAGTTGTTAGGAGATGTTACAGATGATTGCCATGTTTGCTAGTTAGTCCTTACTGAATTTCGAGGACAAATTTTTTAAGGAGGGGAGCCTGTAACACCCCTAATTTTATAGACATTATTCAAGAGATTTAATTAGAATAAATTAAATGGAATAATGTAGATAAGGAGATTGAGATTGATTAATAAATTAGGTGGTCGTGCTTACTTAATATTCAATGAACTTGTATAAATGGTTAGGAAATTAAACATAAGGCATTAGTGTTTTTTCTGCTGTGTGTTTGTTGTAAAGGCAGATTTATGAGCCTTACTATATACTCTGATCAACCAATGGGGCATCTTTATATGTCGCTCTTGGCGTATTTGTAATAATTATATTTTGTTGAACGTGGATAACGTAATTTGGGATTATGTAATGAACATGAAATGTTTTAATTTGAATATGGAAGTATGTTTTTGAGTTATTAAATTTTTTCCACGTTTTTGAGTTGTTAATTTTTTTCCATATTTCGGTGATCTGTGTACCAATGAATCTAGCACCGTGGTATTTGGTTGCCGAAGATTAATAATTATGGATTACTATAGCATCCGTAGCCGTTAGTTTTGGGCCTCCAAGTAGGGGGATGTTACAGTTGTGCACATCGAAAGACTGCACATATTACTTGTACGTGAAGGATCTTTTAAAATCACTCCAAAAGGATCATTGGATGACCAATATATATTTTGAACATAAGTTTTGTAAACTTAGATTAAATCACTTTGCATAAAATATTTATGAATTCCTATTGCGTTGCATAGAGAAATAATTGCGATTTCAAGAAATACCAAGTTCGTAGTGAAGGAATTTCTTTTTAGAAACTATTGGTTGTAAAATGGATTTAGATATGATCTAAGAGTAAAATTGATTACGAGGAATAAAATAATATTAACCAAAACTAAATGAACACTACGTATTAGAATGTCTAATAAATAGTCTTGCATAAAGAGAACACTGAGTTTCTTATAAATGTCGAAAATAGATAATCCTCAGCAATCAATTAAACCATTAAGAGCATTGACTCTGCTATATGGTATGATGCACAATGCCGAAAGGATTCCAAGTACATTTTCAAAATGTGATGTGATAGTTGTACCCAAAGGAATAGGTTCATCGGTCGCAAATGTGACTTCAAGAGAAAAACTAATGTAGTTGGAATATAGTGAACAACATTGATAAGAATAAAATCGTAATTTTCAATTGTTGAAATTAACGTAACAGATTCTTTATTCAACACGCTTAAGATGATTTGGATTTTGCTCACAAAATTATCATCACATGGTTTGACTTTGTGATTTGGTACATATGTGTTGAAATGGAAAATTCTGAATAGTGATTTAGAATGGCTGTTTGCATATAACAAACAAAGTGTCTCGAAGTTAGGGGGAGCGATGTTGAGTTTGTGGGTTTTTCAGATATGATCCAAGAAATGATACGAAAGTATCATTTTATAAGCATCAAAATTGAATAAGTATTTTGATGGAAATACTGTATAGTTTTATTTTCACTCAAAATGTAAAGGAAGCGTGTGTTCATAAGAAAGAACATTAAAGGGTACATAGATATTTCTAAAATTATAAGTAAAAAACATATTGTTGATTGTTAATAATGTACTTGGATTAAAATCAGTAATAATCTGGTTGTTTAATACTCGATATTGGATTTTTAAATTATGTCATTTATAATAAGTATAATGGATGTTGGGAATGTCCTGAATGATGTGCAAAAACAACTTATTAAAATATTTAATATGGAACATGTAAGATGGGTTCCTTATGCATTGTAATATGAATTATCATACATGTTGTATTGTCTACAATATCGTATTTTACTTGTGTATTTGATACATAAAGCAAATATCAAATCCAAATTAAGATCACTAAATGATAGTTTAGAGTGTTCTCAACTATTAATGAAACACTGAAGAATTGCTTATAGAAACAATGAACTCTTTATGAAGGAGTGCACATACTCGAACTTTGGTAGTGATATAGAGTATACTATGTCAATCCTTAAATTCATGTTTAAATTAAAGTTAAGAACTTTAAGTTGGAATTGTTCAAAATAATAAGTAGCGGCCGATTCAACCAATGGTTGTTCCAATGTAAGAAGTATAAATGAATGCATGAATTTATAACCGAGCTTAGGGTGATTCCAAATGTTTGGAATCCATGAAAATGTCACAATATAATTCGTAAAAGAACTTAGAGCTCGCTAAAACTCGAGAGACATACTCCGAATAGTTCCATATGATAAAAGCAGTATATTAACATTGGAGAGAGTTGATTGGCAGAGTAGATAGTTAAAACAAAATAGCATACCCATTCAATAAGGGACTAATCCGATTAGTTTTTGAGAAATCCAATCTATGAAGTTGGAGTAAGATTCCATATTTGACCCCAAGTGCAAGTGGGAGATTGATAGATTGAGGGATATGCCCTAGGGGAAATAATGTAATTTTTACATATATCTAACTGGATGACCAATCTTGTTCAAAATAAAAGGTGTTTTCTTTCTATTATATGCATGTTATATAGTGATATAAATAATTAGGTAATTAATTTAAAGTATATAGATGGAAAATCCTTAAATGATATGTTATGTGATAGTAATCACAAAGTGTTATAATCATGTGAATCTTGTTACAATGAAAATAACCTAAAGTTTTAAATATTCACAGTCAAGATGTTTTGAGAAAGGATATCGATTCATCCGTTAAGACTAGAGTACGTAACGCTCTCCAAAATGTTGGGTAGAGTATTCTCATGGCTGCTAGGGGCACCAAGGGGTTACATAGCAATAATTATTGGATAACCATGGAATGACTCGCTCAAGAGTTCTATGCTGGTTAATATAACTAAGGTCAAATAGACAATCTCAAACGGACGATGTTACACAGTTCCCTCAACTTGAGAATAGCGTTGAACTTCAATATGGACACTCCACTTTGATTATAGTTAAATCATTGCATGGCATCCATCGAACGACTTTAGTTGGGCCTGAGTTGAAGCATTGGAAGAAAAACACTATTCAATAGAAAATTCGTCTCCTCAGTTATATAAGGTTTGTATCACGGTCAACTATA
Source organism: Allium fistulosum (assembly GCA_030737815.1). NCBI lineage: Eukaryota > Viridiplantae > Streptophyta > Magnoliopsida > Asparagales > Amaryllidaceae > Allium > Allium fistulosum. The sequence goes on from CM060904.1 coordinate 480,128,009, forward strand.
GTCAACTCAAAATCATAGCCTCTGACCAAAGTAGTAAGGTTAATAATAATTGTTATTTTGAACCAATGATTTTTTGTTTGGAATTACCAAGTTGAATGTGGACGATGTTGGAGTTTTGACTAAAACCAAATTCCATAAGTCCTAATGTGATAGTTTTGATGAAGAGAATTAGTGTAAATGTCATTACTACTAGGTACCGCTCATAATAATTAAAATTGGATTTTACCAAAAGATGTGTAAGTGATAAATTTAGCCCAAATGTCACACCACTAGGTAAGGTGACATGTGAGCGTTAATATGCAAATTGTTCGATATTAATCGCTGACCGAGTTTACACATTTGAGTCGGATAGCCGTAAAGACGAATTCTTCGAAGAACCATATGATTTAATTAATTTATAAATATTGATTTATTTAATATTTAAGGAATATTAATTATTATTTAATTTAGTTGATATCTGGAAGGTGGTTGTAGTTATTCGAATGCATTTATAATAGTTATATTTGCATGCATCGATATACGATATTGATGTAAATTTAAATAAGTTTAAATAAAAGATAATTGCATGAAGTGATTTATGGAAACTTTATGTCCTTTGATGGCATGTAATTTCAACCATACCATGTGAAGAGAGAGGGATGGAGAGAGAGACGATCAAGGGAATTAATTAGGGAAGTTTTACTTAAAAAATTAAAAATATTTCATTATTACAATTAAAACAAATCCACTAATTCATTTACTATAGACAATTCATTCTTTTCTTCATTCACTTTTCTCTCCTATCCTCCTAATCTTTCATGGCCAAAAACAAAATAATGATATTCAAAGTTTTATCAACTCCAAATCAAATTCAAACATCAGAAAACAATGGAGCATAAGTGATACATCCATATATTGCAAGGATTGGGTGTAGATCTTGGATATCTGAGGGGATATCTTCATTCAAGGTGTGATTTATTGGCCACAACTATACCATGCATGCTTGTATGGATCAATAACCAAACAAGTTCGACCGGGTAAGTGGTTTCTGGCGAAGTTTTGGACATAGGTTGTTCTTGCTATTGTGCCATGGAGCTAATCTTCTTTTGACATTTATGCATTATTGCCTCTGATATTTATTCATGTCCATATTCTCCTTTTCCTTCATAAACTTTTACACAAGTATGCATGCACTCTATGGTAATATGTACATATGTTTTCCATACCTAGCTTGGAATTATGATATGTTTGTTCCACATGATTGCAAAGTTTGTTTGTTTCGTTAGCAACCTTTTCGCCGTTACCGTGCATACTTGTCTGAGATAAATCACAAAAAAGTTTGATAAAGTGAGCATACCGGTGAAGTACTTCCTTGTTATTTTCCTATCTCTTCAGGCAACTCTTCGTTTTCCCCTAGCATATTTGCATAAGATCAATCGTTGGCAAGTTTGACCGGACGAGCAATCTTGGTGAAATCATACTCTATTATTCCGCTAGCTCTTTTGATAACCTTCCCATCACTGCTCTATGTACTTGTGCAAGATCGATCACTGTCAAGTTCAACGGGGTAAGCAACCTCTGATGAAATGACTTTTCATCATTATCTTGTACACTTTTACAGGATCAAACAATGTCAAGTTTGGCAATGTGAGCGATCTATAGTTGAATGTCTTTGTAATCTAGTCTCATGTGTCCTTGTTGGTTTCCAGTTTCTTTGTCTTGGGTTCGAAGTGAGTTCGTCCACATCGTAAAGCAAGAATACTTGATATACCCAAACAAAGTAAGTCTAGAGACCAATTGTTAATGACGAACTACCAAGTTAGTGACCTTGTCCTGATAGTGGGAAAATCTGTTCATTGTTGCCAACTAGAACGTATCGGCTGATCATCAATGATGAACCTCCCAGTCCACGATCATGCCCTGATCATGCATAAATCCTTTTCACTATTGCCAGCTAGAGTTTGTAGGCTGATCGTCGACAATGAACTACCCGTTCCACGGTCATGTCCTGATTATGGGTAAATCTGATTCACTATAGCTAACCAAGGCTTTAGGAACGATCATCGATGATGAACTACCCAGTCGGCGGTTATGTTTTGATCATGGGTAAGTCCCGTCCGCCATTGTCGGTAAAGTTTCTAGGCTAATTTCAATGGTGAACAGCCTCATTGGTGGTCATGTCCTGACCATGGGTAAGTCTGGTTCCCCATTATTGACTAAGGTTTTTGGGACCATCAGCGGTAATGTCATGATCCTGGGCAAGTCCAGCTCACCGTTGCTAACCAAGGTTTATGCAAGCTTATCGTAATGTTCTAGAGTCACATGCCCTTTAGGATACATTGCCCCTATTGTATAGTCCTAAAATTCAGGGACTTTAGTCGGTTTAAGCCGGTTATTCTCATGGTCATTTGGTAGCACTGATCATCTATCAGGAAAAATTGTGATGATCGACAATAACCCTAGTCATAACCATGCAGCTGCAATAATCGGTGTGCAAAAAGTAAACCTAACAAAAATAGATTTCAGAAGATGTATATTAATCACTGGAGTAAACTTTCTTTTATTAAAAGACAATAATCTTTGAATAACAACAAGGTGGATTAACAAAAAGAATAATGGAGGTTTCGAGTATTCCATGTTTTCCCGAATACCGCTCCGTCCATGTGATGAGAATGTAGTCTCCATTCCCTAGATCTCTTCTAACAACATATAATCCTTCCTAGATCGGGTCAAATGCCCCCGCTTAAAAGGGGAAATTTTCTCTAGGACTAGGTTTCCTTTTTAAGCGGGTGATGCTTTCTCCTGGAGTTGTATTGCTTCATCGCCTTTTGCTAACGCATTGCGGTTTTCAAATAAGCCTCACCCGCTTCTCCTCTATTAGGTCCATGGACATGTTTAGAAATTTCTTGTTCTATTTTATGTCATAGTGGATTCTCTTAAGACATTAGACTATAGTTCCCGAAGGAAAATAAAGGTGGTAAGGGAAGAATGATTTGATAGGAAGCATAACCTATAATTTGTAGGCCAATGCAAAAAGAGTATGTCCCATTGCATTTTCGTGGGAGGTGTAATACGCATAAAGTGCCAATGGCAGCTCATTTATCTGAGCTCCCTTATCACTTTCCAAATCTTCCTTAATGAGTGTTTTGAAAACCTTATTGCCTGCTTTAACCTCTCCATTAGCCTATGGGAGAGGCATTGTAGAAAAGTTTTTATTGATTACATGTTGCTGACAGAAGTTGGCAAATTTTTGGCTATCGAACAACAATGCATTGCCCGAGATAATCTGGAATAGGACCCCCAAACTTGGTAAAATAATCCACAACCACTATTGCATACTAATCTCCACCCATATCCCTTCGGAGCTCTTCCATTAAAGATGCCTCATACAACTAATGGCTAACGGCCGACATGTGAGTTATTTTGGCTAGCGGTAACCTTAGGATCTTAGGAAATCTCTAACATTTATCACATCTTTTTGTGTACTCCACAATATTGTTTTTAATAGTCCACTAGAAATATCCATGCCGTGAGATTTTGTTTTCTAGGGTCTGCCCCCAGTGTGGTCTCCTCGACTGCCTTGATGCATGTTGTCTGATATTTTCTTAGTTCTTTTTCCAACCACATGTCTTAGGAATAAGTTAGAGAATCATCTTCTGTACAGGATACCATCCTGGATGATAAATCGAGGTGCTTTTGCAGCACCTTCCTTGCTTCATGCCAATTCAAAGGGTAGGACTCTACTAGTTATATACTCAATGATAGGTTATCTAAGTCTCCCATATGATTCATCAAATTTTTAGCAAACATCTTGTTAACCAAGCGTTGCTATGTAGCTTCTGCATTTTTCAACCCAAAGGGTCTAACATTGTAGTGAAATGGTACCAAATCAGTCATAAAGCCGGTACGGTCTTGGTTAGGGATATACATTGCTTTTGGAGTATGCATCCATAAAGGACACTGGATCACGTCCTATTATTCCATCCACCAATTGGTCAATTCTTGAAAGCAAAAAAATCATTAAGGCATGCACCATTCAAGTTTTAAATGTCATTACAAGTCTGTAATTTCCCATTCGGCTTCTTTACCAACACAGGGTTAGCTATCTGTTCCAAGTAATGGAACCCTTTGATAAAGCCATTTGCTAGTAAAGTCTTTACTTCCTCATTCAAGGCAGCTGATTGGTCAGGTCCAATGTTCCTCTCCTTTTGGTTTATTAGGAGTATTCTTGGATCAATGTTTAATGAATGGCACGCGATGCTGGAAGAAATTTCACACACGTCCGCATGAAACTATGAAAACTCATCTTGGTTATTCCTCAGGAAACCCCCTAGTTATGCTCTCCAATCCTGCTCTAGTTGGGATCAGATTTTCGTTATTTTAATTGGATCGTGCTCATCTACCTTTACAAACTCTACTACCTCCACGGGCTACATTGTTTGCCTTCTTCTACCTCTCTCGGGTCTAGTTTGTTATGGGGATCACCGGTGTAATCAAGTGGGTCCCCTTCCTTAATTGCTATGCGTTCGAGTTTTTTTGATGCAAAGAGGCCTCTTTGCATTCTTCCCTTTATCCATATACCGATTCTAACAAATCCCTGCTACATAGCACTCCCTAGCAGCATTATGTTCTCCTTCAATCTTCTAGACTTGGTTACCTATATGGAATTCCATTTCAAGCACTACTGACCTATAGCTACGTGGAAGCCTAAAAAAGTCAATCGTCCAAGGAAAGCATTGTACGCTAAGAAAACGCCCACTAAAGAAAAAGTATACTTTCATATGGATGATCTGGGCGGTCCCCAAGCTCGAAAATAAATCCCAACTTTCCTAGAGACATTTTTCCTTCTTCGATGAATCCATGCAACTACCTATCCTTAATATTATTGATAATAAATCCGCCTATCATAGGTAGTTCCATCCTATCAAAAATATCTTTGAACATAATATTGACGGAGCTCCCGCTATTCACCAATACTATCTCTGCTTTCCATGCAAGTCCTTAATGTTGAAGGTGATTCCAGCCTCTTCTCAATGAGAGGTCTTAACATTGATCTCCTTATTGGTGGCATACACGAACCCTTAGCCATTCTTCAAAGAATCCAGCTCTTGTTAGCGATGCAGGCCTTCCTGTTTTTACATTCCTCCATTATATGTATAAATAGTATTAGTTATTACTCCTCTACCGCCATGTAGTGATTGCCTCGATGGTTGGCGTATATGGATTGGAAGACCACTGGGATTCCTAAATATCATTGCAGCTTCTTTTTCCTAATATATTCCTCAATAAGGTCATGCAAGTGGTGGCACTTATTGGTATTATGTCAGTGGGACTCATTGAAAGGACTATGTTTCCTAGAGTTTAGATCACCCATTGTCTCCTTTCTAGATTGAGGCCTCTTGTATTTCAACTTTGTCTGGCTTGCCAGATGGATGTTCTCAGCCATGTCATTTTGGTTTGTTTGTGCATCGAACCATGGTCCAAGCCTAAACCTTTTTCATTCCACTTTCTTTCTACCCGATCCACCTTAGTTATTGTCCTTCTTCCTAGTAAAGTTATTTTTATTCCCTTCACCGTAACAATCACACCGCTAGGTGATTCTCCAACTCTAGTAGCTATATCAGACTATCATCTAATTCAACATCTTCCAACCTCATATGCGCTGCTGCCTCATGGAAGAATTCATGCATAGTGGTTGGTTTATCCTTTGTCATTCTCCTAGCAAACTTCATTCCAGGTTGCACTTCACCACATAAGGCCATCAAGGCGAGCCTTTCTTTCGTGTTCTGAACTCCAGCTGATGTGGCATAAATTAGTATAGGAACTACCAAATTGACTCATCTTCTCTTTGCTTCACATCAGGTAACGAGTATCCATCTTTCAGTTGGTTAGCACATACCTAGAATTGACTAATAAGCTTCTCCTTTAATATCGCATAAGAATGAACTGATCCTAGGAGTAAACCAAAAAACCATATAGTGGCTAAGACTGGCAAGAATAAAGGAAAGCACCAGTACAAAACTTCCTCTTTAGCTCTGCTTATCAGCATGTGCTAGGTATACAGTTGTAAATGTAATATAGGGTCGGTTATTCTTTTATACGGCTTTATAGTATCCATCTTGAAATCCCTGGGGTTCTTGGTAGTCCTATCTCTAAAGAGAAGGTACTCCTAAACCTAGCTCCAATTCCTCACTCCACTTGTTCATGAACACGTTGTCTAATGATTTGAGCCATCCTATCCTTCGAATTAGGTAATTGGCAATGGAAGCTCAACCTTTCCCTATAAGAGGGGGAGGGGACATCCTCCTTGTGATGACTCGATCTTTAATTACGAGCATGGTCATAGCTCCTAGATAGATCCAAGTGAACGTTTTTCCTCTATTAACCACAATTTCAGTGAAGGAATGAGAAGCGTTAGATGCAGTTGCCCCCGATCGGGAATCATCCTTGTTTGGTATGGTGCCAAACCGCTTTTTAGGTCTAGCTTCGGGCTGAACTCTTGCTTGTTTCATCTTTCCAACGTTCCTTCCAGCTCATTGACTTTCTTGAGCAGATTCTTTGTTAAAGTGTGACCTCTTTGTCTCCTGGAACCCCTAGACTAGGATCACCCTTGTATTTAAGTGTTATGGCCAATAGTTTGCAGCTTCCACAAGTGTGACATAAGTTAGTCCACTATTACTTGCTATTAGGCAATGAAACATTCGCTTAGCTTGGATACAACTCAAGCTAGCATTGGAGTGCTTGTTGAATGATAATCTTGATTGGCAGCTGTTTGATTGGGTGCGCTAGTGTTTGCTGCATTCCCGCTGGTAGCACCAACCATATTCTTTGATCTAATTTAGAATACGCTCTCTTTGAAAGAACCAAAATGTTTGCTCAACAAATTAGCAAAAACCTCAATCTATTTGTTGTAGAACTGTGTATATATAGTGTCGACACAGCTGTTATATTTGTATTGTGATTGATTTTCAAAGAGGAGATTACTGATATGTTAATGTAGAAAGTAAATCACAGTAAAGTAAAGAACACAAAGATTTATAATGGTTCGGTTCGAATGTGCCAACATCTAATTTCCATTTTCATTATCCTTCTTATAGATCAGTTGTACAATGATTTGAATACAAACTACATTGATCCAATGCTCAAAAGAAAGTTAGATTAACTTAAGGAACTCTATTTGGCTAGCTCAGCCCAACCATTTTTTTCCTTCAAAGTTGTCCCCCATTACTATCCCAAGCTTGGGTATTTATGTGAGTGGAGATATAGTGAGGCTAGGGTTACAAAATAAGCAATTTTCTTATTTAAATCGTTCGGTTCAGTAATTTCCATATATGAAACATTTGGTATGGTACTTTCCATATATAAAAGGTTCAATCCATATTTCCTTTGTTCAAACAGCTCGACATCCTTGGTCTGACACAATTGGTATGGTGCTCCTCGGTTTGGCAGTGCTCCTTGGTTTGGCAATGCCTTGGTCTGACGGTGCCTTAGTTCGACACCATTAGTTTGCTTCTCCTTGGTTTTGTAGCGCCCTGGTTCGACAGTGCCTTGGCTCGGCAATACTCTTGTTCGGTAGTACGTTGGTTTGGTAGTTCCCGGATCAGCAATACTTGTTGGTTCGACGGTACTTCACGAAGCAAGGTTTTATATTCGGTATATAACCACCGAATAAGATATTCTATTCGAAAGTCAACTATCGGATAAGACTATTGGTCTAGTTGCAACTACCGAACCAAGTAAGTAGTTCAGTTATCTTCTGAACCAAGCACTTAGCATCTATTCCATCTCAATTTCTTAATGTTATCGTTTTGTTTTCTCGCCTTCCTATCTTAGCACTTTGACCACGTGATGGATGCTCCAATCTTCGACTACTATGATGCTTGCTAGATCTCTCTGGATCGGTTATAACAATTATAGGTTTGCTAGATCTGTGATTGGCAAAGCTCTAATGTTTTAAATCTTAAGGATGGTCTACTATAAGTTAATGTTGTATGGTTGACTGGATATTTGAAGGTGATTGGAAAAGGTTGAGATGATTCCTTGTTGTCTAGAAGTGTTCCCAAAATTTGGTTAAGCAAGAGTCGGTTAGGCAGAGATTTGGTTGGATAGTCTCTAGAGCTCTAAGCTTATCGACAATTATTGCTCATCCACTCTCACATATAGTTCTGTTTATCCATGAGATATTTATAGGTGTGAGGTTAGGTAGAGTTCTGTTAGGTAGTAAATGGTTAGGTTCCCAACTGAATCATTTCTTATGTTCCTTTCTAAATCGACTTTTTTTGTGCCATAACTCCTTCGTTTTAAGTTAGAATTGAATGAAACTTATAAGAATAGCTTCGTATCGTTGAGTAGAATATTCTAATTCCTTTATATGTTCCATTTGCTTGAAATAGGTAGTAGTAGGGTGGGTCCAAATCGGTTAGGTGGTGGAAATTTTTTGAGATGGTCATATCTTTCAATATATAGCTCGGATTGAGATATAGTTTCGACCTAGATGTATATCATGATCTTAGAAACATTTTACAAGTAATTTGACTCTGTTTTGAAACTATGCCAAATTTGCTTCTGGCACCCCGCCTAACCCTTATGACTATATGATGACACCTTTATTGTGTACCTTTAAGCCGCACTATATTCTTTGATGCCTTTTCATATTCACTATTCTATAGGCAAAAATGCTTACAACACCTCCCGACCCATCCACAATTAGCTGTTGTTAACCATTCATTTTAAGTTGTTAGCTCCTCATTTAAGTGGTTAACCATGAATTAACCTTGGTTAACCATTCATTTTAATCGACTAACTATAGTTGTCTACTAGTTTATTATGATTTTTCATCATTACATATTAACTAAATATCCATACATAAAGTAATCGTTACATGATGCGATATATGATAATAGCTAAGATTGCTCACTTCACAAACAAATAAACACTATAGTTACACATAATACATTGTCATATAACAAATATATCCCACTATCCCACCTATAAAATAATGCAACAACATGATAATATTTCATAATAATTGCATAAAATACAACACAGTTGACACAACAAAAAAATAATAATAATACAAATTACAATAAATATTATAAAATCAGTATTTAGTTAACATTAAAAGTTAATGCAGATTACAAACAACCAACTCCAAATCCAATAAATATTGCAGGTGCAAGTGTGCAACTCCAATTATGTAGATAGTCCAAGCCTAGATGCAACCTGTGAAACAAATTCAAAATATGTAACATTAGCCAACTTCAAAATATATTGCCAGTGACACTAATACCAGATCCAACATTATATTTTAGATTGGGTCAATATGGAAAAATATCAATGTATAAATTAAAATAATTAATCTAACATTGGCATATTACTTTTTACATATGAAAAATCAAAAGACGATGCTCCATCTGTTTCATTAGTTATTTGTTTGTTTAGAAAAAAAGGTATGTAAACATGTACAACCGATGAAATATATCATTAGTCTACTTAACTTGAAGTTACAAATTTAAACCACTTTACTTTAAGTTTTTGAATATTTTCAGTTTGAATACCTAAGCTTGACTTAAAGTTTAAACACTCAAATTCCAAATTTAAGAACAATTAACATGTTACAAGTTCTGGGTTAATCGTAAAAAATAAGAAAAGTTTGAAGTCTGGTTTGATACATGTAAAATATTTTACTACTAAAAATTTGATACATATACAATTTTATTCTATAACTCATTTGATACTAGTGCATACTTATGCTACGCATACAGATTGCAACAATATTTTTTGCAAATCTAGTTGAATATGTTTTATTATGATTAACTCAAGTAAAACCATTATTTCTAAAATATATTTTGCATTTAAATATTCTTTATATTTTGAATATTCAAAATTAATTATTCAAAAAACACATTTATATATAATTGTCTGCGTCCATACAACTATATTTATGCACCATACGAAAGAAGACTAAAATAATTTCATAATCACCTATAAATAATTATGTAGATTCACACAAAAATTTAAGCTATAAGGCTAAAACATTTATTTGAGAGCTCATTATGAATAAAACAACTCATACAAAATGACTTAATTCAAGTAATTATGCACATATATAAAAAAACATATAAAAGAATTGCATCACGTATATGCCACCACCGTACAATAATGAATTTTTTTTATAAATTAGTCTACATGTAATTTGTAGACGTGAAAAGAATAACGTCAAGCACTCAAAAAAAATTAAGCTATAAGATGTATTACGACAAAATTAAAAATCTTAGGAATGTCCAGTGATAATACAGAATATCTGGTTTGCTCTTCCAAGTATTGTTTCATATCCCATAATATAAGTTACTAAGGAAACTAATATTGCTAGTCACTAAGATGAAACTATAATACAAAGATTAGTATTACAATACAAAGAGTTGGAAACATTAAAATATCAAAGAAGAAATTAAATGGGAAATAACGGCATTGGAACTTCCCAAATCCTTAAATTGGATCCTTCTCCCATTTCTCCTTTACTACTTCCTTCTCTTTATTAGTATCAAGTAAACACCATAAGAATTAGAAAAAAAAATATTAAATCAAGTGAAAATGGTAGAAAATTATTCAATATTCAGACTTTATAAAATTCATCATAATCTTATAGGAAAGTCTACAACAAAAAGTTTAAGTAGTAGATCAGTGTATATGGGCCTTTGAGGAATGTTCATGTATAGCTAAGGTTTAATAGGATAAGGATCTGGATTATAATCTATAATTTATGTATCTATTTAGATGTTTAATTTTTGTTAAAATTATATACGTGAAATAAATTCCATAGGCAAGGGCGGTACCACATTAAAGTTGGTGAGGTCAAGTGACCTCCTGGGATCCAAGATATATATATATATATATATATATATATATATATATATATATATTGTGCTAATTTAGTTACAAAACCTAGCTCTGATCCCATCGCTCTCCATCGTGCCTGAATAATGCCTCCAGAGAGCTTTGTTTGCCACATGCAGCTATTAAAGCCTCCATCTCTCTCCATGGTATAAGGTAAGTAACTCAAAATTTTTGAAGTTGGAATTTGACGAAACATCTGGTCTTTGGTTTTCCAAGTTTGGGGTTTAATTAAAACTCATGAAATTATTTGGTGCTATTGGCGAAATTGATAGTTTAAAGTTTAATTTGTATAAATTATGTTAAAGTTTAAAACAAAAAACATGCTCGAACTTATTTAATTTTTTTCCAATATTTGTATTTCATCGTTGAAATTTTTTCCAAAAATAGGGAAACAAAATTCAAAACTGCTGTCTTTAAAGTTTGAAACTTTCTAATCGTGCCCTTCCAGCCAAAAGTCCTGACTACGCCACTGTCCATATGTAAGTAAGGTAAATTTGTTATTCTTTTTATAAGCCTTTTTTGCGTTATGTGAATGTTATCATGTTATTGTTCAATTTGAATCTAAAAATTATTAATTTTTGCTAAAGTAAATAATTATTTCAATAAATTTTATATTTCTTAGTTATGCATAAAGAAATTTTTTGGATAAATGAACGACGCATTTCTAGTTAAACTGTTAACATTATTCAAGTTCCTAAATTTTTAAATTTGAAAATGAATAACTGAAAATATCTATAATGATTTTAAAGTGATTGGATAGAAATTTAGAATATGAAGAATTTAATTTTTTAGAAAAATTAACGAGTGGACCAATAAATCATGTAAATTTTTTGGAAATATGAATGATGTAAATGAAAATATTATGAGAGAATTAGAAGGAGAAGAGTATGTTATTTTATTTACAATTATATAATAAATTTGAGTTTAGAAGTCAATATGAACACATGTGTACCGGTCCCAAAGCATAAAAAATCAAGTAATATTTTGAGCTACACACACACTACGTAAAAGGTAATTTAAGAAGGAATAAATTAGTTTTTTTATAGCATTACCGAAATAAGAGTCATTAAACCAAACTTGAATATACATAAATTTTCCTAAGCATTATTCATTTTTTCCGCATGCGAAGTTTACGTCTTTTATTTTGTTTATTCAAAAATACTTTGTAAAAGATAAATTAAGTCAAAACAAATGAAGAAGTAACTCATTTTGAAATTAATTACCTCATTAGTCACCATATTAATTTCATATATTAATGAATTTTATAATTGCATTTATGTCTTTAATTTAGTTTAATTGAATTTAAATAACTGACAACTCACATTAAATCAATTTTAGCTCAAATATTAAAGATTAACCTAATTTTCTTAAATAATAATCCTATTTTCATTAGATGGTTCTTATCTAATCATCTACTAAAAAGGTAAAATTATCAAAAAAGAATAAAAATAAAATACATATACTTTCCCTTTTTTTAAAAAGGGTACCTATTATTTTAATTCATCTACTTAATTTTGCTATTTTACGAAATCAATTTTCTTTAACATATTATCCCACAAAAAAAATTGATATAAAAAGATGTCAAATGAAGTATCTCAAAACTTATAGTCATTTTTAGTACAAAGTTATAACTCTTTATATTAATAATATCTCTCCACCGTTTCAAAATCTCATACCTTAATTTAATATAAAATTCCATTCCTTAATTTGATATTCAATCAAATCGAAAGATACTAAAATTCCTCCAAAAACATAATTAGAATCTTGAATAGAAAGAAAGAAATTAATATCCATTGATTATTTTCTTTATATTAGATTTTAATGAAGATTAAAATTAAGATTAAGATTGAAATAAGTTTTCTCCACGGTCATAAAATTAAATATTTAGGGTTTATGGTTTGGAGATGAAGAGGCAAATTTTATGGTGTAATATGTAGCGACCCGGGATTTTCGACCCTCGAAAATCGACATCAACACGTTCACTATATTGCATGCCGAACAATTGAGTGCCGGAAATACCAGATCATTAAGGGTGAAGAAGAAAAGAGATAGAAGAGAAGAAACAACAATTCAGAATCTCACAATCGCAGCGGAACAAAATATAATATATAATAACATATGTTTGTACAAAAGAAACTGTAACTGTTAATATACACACAATCATCAGAGTACAACAATCAACAAATAAATTTGGACAATTATAATAATTTGTCCTCACAAATACTGAATATACAACATGACTCACAAAGCGGAAATAACCAAGTACGTATAATATGCCTGAGAATCCTCCAGCTCGTCTCCTGAGCTTCATAGCATCCTAACCTGAATCTGTAATACTCGGTATGACCCGAGCATTATAATAAAATAACACCTGAGTCAGTCTGGAAAACCAACGTAAGAAAACACACTCAATTTGAATTATTACTCTTATCAAAATCCTTTGAAAACAACAAAGGTGTCTCGTAAGACCACATCACACATAAATACGACGGGTTTTTACCCTACGATAACCAAAACATTTTATATCAAAATCATCTGATATTATAATAGCGTCTATAGAATATAAATATAAAATAGCTGAAATGCTTGCATCTCACGTTTCAGCATAGTTGGGCACAATCAAAACCGTACAGCGCTTAATAGAGAATGGATTCCATACTATGACAAGGTAAGGAACTACCTTCCGACGGTGCATCTCTAGATAAAATGCACCGAGGTCTGACAAGAACATCTTGTACCCCTGCCACATAAGATCGGCCTAGCACTTGGCTACTAGTACCGAATATGATCACCACTAATGGGCCCCAAATGCATACAAATGAAAGTGATGATAGATGTGTACTCTAGATGAGAGATGATCATACCTTAATGGGAGCGACCCACTTGGCCTTGCTGCTTGCCCTGTTTTTGTCATTTCCCGGTTGATGATGCTTGAGGCTACGATTACCTTTCAAGGAATTTACACTTAGAATGCTCATTGCCGTCCAATGATAATGTGCTGATAGCATTCATCCATACAAGTTGTTCTGGGTCTGAACAAACCGAATCTCCGGAATCATCGTACTCATTTTCTTTACGATGTCACAATTCGTAACGCACAAATCGGATCGAAGTGGTTTTCGGATAATTAAATCTGATCCTGATCTCTTCGAAACGATTAACAAATTTGGCCAGATTTGATAGTCGGTTATTTAACTATCAAATTACACACATAAGCAGTCACTAAGCCCAATTTATAATTTTTTCAATATTTATTTCAAATTATTTTTACAAAGACTATACTCAAATCTCTTTCAATATTTCAATATTTGAAACAACTCAAATACCTATCCATAACAGGATATTTTCAACCATCTCAACACTTAGAAATATTTCAAAATCACCTTTATAATTCATTACTTAGGAAAATATCCCTATACAAATCACTTCGTCACTAAAATATTTCCAAAACCTTCTATTTCAATACTTAGGAAAATATAACAAGTCTATTTTCCAAAATCATTTCTAATATCGACACTTACGAAATATTTTGTAACTTATCTTATAAATCTCCAGAATTTTCATTAATTCCCTTTTACAATTTCCAAAATCGATTTTGCTCATATATAATCTCGTCTAACCATTTATAACTTCTTTTATGAATTCAAATTCATTTTCGAAGTTCTCATATCCAACATTTCAGAAATTTCCTTAAGGTTTTTTTTTCAAAATTCCGCTATAGATTTTCTCTTATAAAATCACATCTGTCCAAATAAATCCGGTCACAAATCTCGAGAGAATTTATAGATAAAAATCCAATCACTTACTTTTAAATTCTGTATATAATAATAATAAGTATTTTTAAAGAATAATAATTTATTTTCAAAACGTGTTTAAGTAATTATTTAAAATATCAAAACACTTTTTCGAAGAAACTATGGAAACTGATTTCCATCTCATTTAAATAATATTAATCGACTTACAAAGTTTATTTGTAATAAATTAAATTTATTCGAATAGTTAACTTTTCCAAAATATTTTAAATTCAAATAACAGTTTTAAAACAACACTGTTTGATAAATAATCTCTTTTTAAAACAAACTTTACTTCTCGATACCCAATTCATTTTAAAATTTTTATATAACCCATTTCACTTTATAAATCCCCCTCGATTTATACACATCGATTTTGGTTAATTCCGGACTCGTTAATTGAAACATTTTGTTGCTTTCGTGTGCTTTCGAGCCACTATGAGGACCTTCGGGTCATTTGTTGGACCTTCGGGTCATTTGTTGGGCTTTCGGGCCACTCTACGGACCTTCGGGTCAAATACCAGTACTAGACCTTCGGGTCACTCTGCGGACCTTCGGGTCAATCTGATGGGCGCCAAAATTATGTTGAGTACTTGGTAGGCTTCGGCCATTTGTTGATGCACGTGCGGCGAATTAAAAACTCGCCATCTGATGGGATCGATCCAAGCTTTTATGTTGATTTTCTAGTCTTCTTAATTGATTTCTAGATATTTGTTGCTTCCAATTATCTGCAGGTAATTGGATATTTGTTGATATGAGTTCTGATTATCGTTTTTGATAATCAGATATTTGTTGTTTCTAATTATCGCTTGTGATAATTAGATATTTGTTGATATGAGTTCTGATTATCGTTTTTGATAATCAGATATTTGTTGTTTCTAATTATCGCTTGTGATAATTAGATATTTGTTGATATGAGTTCTAATTATCGTTTTTGATAATCAGATATTTGTTGTTTTTAATTATCGCTTGTGATAATTAGATATTTGTTGATATGAGTTCTGATTATCGTTTTTGATAATCAGATATTTGTTGTTTCTAATTATCGCTTGTGATAATTAAATATTTGTTGGTTTGAGATTTAATTATCGCTTGAGATAATTAAATATTTGTTGATTTTAGATTTAATTATCGCTTGTGATAATTAAATATTTGTTGATTTGAGATTTAATTATCGCTTGAGATAATTAAATATTTGTTGATTTTAGATTTAATTATCGCTTGAGATAATTAAATATTTGTTGATTTTAGATTTAATTATCGCTTGAGATAATTAAATAGTTGTTGATTGAGATTTAATTATCGCTTGAGATAATTAAATATTTGTTGATTGGAATTTAATTATCGCTTTAGATAATTAAATATTTGCTGATTTCGAATTTAATTATCGCTTTTGATAATCAAATATTTGTTGAATTTGAAATTTGATTATCGCTTGAGATAATCAAATATTTGTTGGAATTGAGATTTGATTATCGTTTTGATAATCGAATATTTGTTTCTGATTATCGTTTGAGATACTCAGATATTTGATTTGTCTTCTGATTATCGTTTGAGATACTCAGATATTTGATTTGTCTTCTGATTATCGTTTGAGATAAGTGAATATTTGCGATTTTTGAGATTTGAGCTTCGTCTTTTTCTCTGGCGATTCAGGTGAGTAATTTGATTTACTCACATTCAATTCATGCTCTGTATGGGATTTCTGCTCTGTTTTTCCTTCTCTTTTAGTTGCTGGAACTCGATTGTTCTTACTTTTGTTAGTCGTTTGATTTTGATCCCTGATTCCCACGATGTTGATTCTTTTGATTTGAAGCAGTCGAACCTTTCGATTTCTTATCTAATACCTCCCTGCTGACACTTGCTTTGCTTATACATTCGACATTGCCATGCTCTTTTGGTTGTTACCTTTTATCCATTTATTCCCTATGATTGCGTGGACGCAATTTCTTTAAGGGGGGGAGTCTGTAACAACCCGGGTTTTTCGCGTCAGTTTTTAAATGACGATTAAATCATTTTTAACTGCTAATGCAGATTTGATTCAAGTTTAAATTCATTCAAAAATTTGTTAAAAGAATTGTTTGGGCCTTTAGATGTAAACGGATCCATTTTGTTTGTTTGCCCTGACCGTGGTTATTACCTAGGGCATAACTGTTCCCCCTGATTCATTCTTTGAGCAACCACAAAACAAACGAAAGAATTATAAATGGTGGCGGCCTCGCTTACCTCGTTTGTCCCCAAAAAATTAGGGCTTCCTGATATTTCGAAGTGCTGGCTTAGCTTAATCGAATCAGTGAGTATTCGCGTGGAGCCTCGTCAATCATACATCCACGTGAGCGCGTTCGGCTGCTCCAATCCGTCGAAGGGGAATTCGAGCTTGGCTTCGATCGACTGAGAGGTGCCACAGCTTCAACTCGGAGGTGTTCAATCCTCAAATTCGTGTCGTTCGAGTTTGATTCTTGCTCTGAGTGATCATTGTCCCTTTGAGGTCGCTCGACAGCAAATCTGAGTGGTTCGTCGAAACAAGGTGAGTGATACTTACATCACTCACATCTGATCCTTTCTTAGTACTGTGTTTATGATATTCGATTTTTGTTTTGTTGTCACTGAATTTGTCGTTTAATTTCTCTGTTGTCTAAGCTTGTTCGAGTTTGTAAATTTCTTGCTTGCCGCTGACTTGTTTAATCGTTCATGGCTTTAACTTGAATTTTAATATGAATCTGACTTTGGGTTGAATTTGTTGGTTTGAATTCTCGGTCGTTTTTAAAGTGATTTCTAGAAAATAAAAAAAATTGTCTTTGACCCAGACAGCCACGTTGATTCTTGCTTCTCGTGTTGATTTTGAACTGTGACTTGTTCATATTAATTTAAAAACAGTTGTTCACGGCTTCAACTTGATTTTGACCCGATCTTGCTTTATTACCAGACATTGATGCTTCGGCATTATGTTGCTTTTGTGTTGTCGTTATCTGGCTAAAAGAAAATTTCACATTCTTCTGGCTTCAAGTATTGTCTTCATTGTATATGGATAATCTCTGTAGCATACCGTGGCATTGCTTGCATCACTGGTTGGTTGCTTTGTGTAGTTGTCACTATCCTCGCTTGAATTTCATTTAGCTCGATGGGGAGTCTGTTACTTTTCTGGAGTACATTTGCATTACTAAATACACTTAGTGTATTATAGTGATCATCTGACTTTTCTCTGTGATTTTAGATGTTGCTTAACCTTCGTTCGTACATGAACATTCGACTTCGACACTTGACTTATCCATCTCGAATTGGTTTGACTCTTTTTTACTTTGACATCTTATGACATTGAGATGATCATTGTGAAGTTAGGTTTACTGGTGGGTTTTCTTGGCACTGCTTCGTTGGTATTACGAGTGTCTTTGTAGTTTGTTTCTTTCAGGTTGCCAGTTACATTGTTGATCTTACTCGACCATTTTGAAAACACTGCTTGTTTGGTTTTATTGTTTAACACCAATACATTAGTGTCTCCAATTATACACAGGTTGTGTTCACTTGATTTCTGGATTTGCCTTCGTATTGCTTCATGCTTTTGAGTGTGTGACCATACATAGTTATACGTATGTGTTGCCCCATTAACGTTGCATATTACCTGTAACACACCCGAGCTCGTTTAAGCAATTTGTTACTGTACCACATATGACATAGCTGCATTTGAGTTGATGCTGTTGTCTTGAACTGTTGCCACAACGTTCATGTACATTTTCTATTTAAGTGAAATGGGTTTCGAGTTGTAGTATTGGATACTTGGGTTTCTCTGAGCAGTGTGCATTTTGTCACTTGTGCTCTGGTCTTTGAATTTGAATATGTTGCATTCACCATAGCTTGACTGTCCAGACCTTTTCATACGTTCCCTGTCTAGACTCTGACCATCTTTGTTGTCACCTGACTTCGTCTTTTGGGGTGTCACTGCGGTATTATATTATATATGTTGCCATTTTGTACATCCAGGTGCTTGAGGCTTGTTATATTCTTGGCCGAATTCATTTCTGAGTTGGATATAATTTGTCTCTCTGATCTATTTGTTGAGTTTATACACTTTTGTTGTATGGTCAGTGGTGCACTTGGTTACTTCTGACATGTTCATTATAAGCTAAAGTTTGTATACTGTAGCCTTGGTCATTGCTGTTCTGACCTGCACGCTTGTTTTGATCTTGGGTCTGGTCCCTTTGTTGTTGATTGGTTTCACTTGCATCTGGTCGGTTGCTTTGTAGCTTCAAGTCAGGTTCTTGAGCACTCTGTAGTGTTGAATTGCGCATTTGCCTTCTTGCTTTCATATGGTTTTATTTGTTCACTGGTGCATGTGAAAAATTGCGTAGACTGTCTTGATCATTTGAGACAGTTTGCATACCAATTGCACTGAGTAACCTTATTACTGATGCATTTGTTTTTCTTACACTTGAGTTGAACCCAATATTTGGGTTTGACCTTTGCAGTTTCGACGTACGATAGTGGCGAGGCAGTGCACGCGTGCGTGTACTGCAGCCCTATCAGATTTGACAGTTTTAAATTGATTTAGTCGATTTGATAAATTGTTTATTTATCTCTGTTCATAATTTAAATCTGCTGATTTTGTTAAACACTGTTAAGTGTTATATTGACCGTTATCCGGTTTCTTTGTTTAAAGAATCGGATAGACGGGAATTATTGTGATTGTCGTCTATTTAAATTATTACTGCCTATATGCACTAATAAACTGGTTTGAATTAGACTGACCTGGGTATTATTTTCTTTTGAATGTAATACTCGGGTCAGACCCGAGTATTTCAGGTTGTAGATTTCTTTCTTTGAGTTGCTGTTCGGAATTGAAGACTTTTCACATCTTCTGAAGTTGTCAGAGTCATTTTGTAGTAGTCGTGTCATTGTATAGAATGATATGTATTCATGTATATTAGTCGATAATGTACTTGTATATATAACTTCTAGAGTCGACAGTTGTAGTTGTATCATATGTATAGTGTCAACTATGTATTAACTGACATCAGTTATATATATCTGAGACTTTTGTTTTTATCTGTGTTCCGCATTTATATTATCTGTGTTATTGTTATATCTAATGTCCTAAACTATTATGAACCGTCGTAGTTCGTTTTATACTAGTATTGGGTGTGTCGATGGGAGTAAATAAATAATAGAAGAAAAATAAAAAGAATGTACCACTCCTATCGAGATAACCAATGTTAGTGTAAGGCCAATTACGGATGGTCGCTCCCATCCAGCCTTATTCTTCGTAATAATAGACAGTATTTCCTTTAATACTCTTTGTTATTATGAGCATAGAGGTGGGGCGTCACAGTTGGTATCAGAGCCTGGGGTTTATGGACATAATATAGAACATAACTTGGATGGAACATATGTTACAACTATTAGTCGATGTTTTATCTGTGATTTGAATCAAAACTAAAGTTTTGAAATTTGGATGAAATTTTTAAATATCTTTATTTAAAAATAATAGTGAAATTGTGTTCTGATGATTTGATTGACTTGTGTTCTGTTTATCAGAGTGCGCAGCGGAAACAGTGAAACTGTCTTCGCTGAGTACAACTGATAATCTTTTTGATTTAAAAAAAATCAAAATACGAAATTGATATGAATTTCATTTGTTGTTTACATAGCTGTAATTATTTTGTTTCTTTGAGAACTTCGAATCTGAATTGAGGATTCGAAGAAATTGCAGATATGTAATTTTTGTTGAAATTTCCGCTGGCTTTCTTTTGTACTAATCATCTATTGATTAGATTTTTGCTGTTTTAAATTATCTTCATTGAAGATACATTTGAATGATTCTTTGTTCATTTTGTAGTACGTGCAAAAATTTAAATTGCACGTTATTGCATTTATTTTACGTTGAACCGATGCTTGGTTATGAAACGTATTTTGTTGCCGTTATTTTTACAACGGAATTTTACACCAATGCTATATTTTGAAGTACGGTGTTTTGTGGCATTTTGATGAATGAAAATTCACTGATATTACATTTTGATGTAAATTGTTTTGATGTGATTTTGACGTTTTAAAATTACTGTCGCTTTGGCTTCAGTAACCGTCAAGTTTTAAAAGTGGATTTTCAAGCGGTTATTCCGCAATACTGATTTGTGACCGTTTTTACGGTGTTTTGAGAAGTACAGTTTCCTTATCGAAATTGTTACTGATTTGCTGTTTTAATCACGTGATTGGAAAATCATTTTAAAAAATGAAAATTGTCTTATAAAATTGTAACAGTTTGCGTTTTCAAAAGAATGAGAAAGCGACTTAAACGATTCAGCAAAATCGAGGATTATGACCCCTTTCTTTTACTGTTTCGCTTAACTCCGGACTTGTTCAGTTGAGAATGCGAATTGTTATTCTTACAAAATAAATAAAAATTGTTTTCAGAAATTTTAACAGTTTGCGCTTTCAAAAGAATGAGGAAGCGATTTAAACGTTTCAGCAAAATCGAGGACTATGACCCCTTTCTTTTACTGATTCGCTTAATTCCGGACTTGTCCGTTTGAGAATGTAAAGTGTATTTTTACAAAATACACAATTTTGCACTTTCAAGGAAACGATGAAGAGATTTAAACGATTTAGCAAAAGTGCGGAGTATGGAACCACACTTTTACTTTTTCGGTTAATTCCGAACTCGTTAATTGAATATCTGTTGTTTTGATGATTTTGATGAATTTTACACTTTCAAGGAAACGATGAAGAGAATCAAACGATTTAGTAAAACACGTGGTATGGGACATGTGCGTTTGCTATTTCGGTTAATTCCGGACTCGTTAATTGAAACATTTTGTTGCTTTCGTGTGCTTTCGAGCCACTATGAGGACCTTCGGGTCATTTGTTGGACCTTCGGGTCATTTGTTGGGCTTTCGGGCCACTCTACGGACCTTCGGGTCAAATACCAGTACTAGACCTTCGGGTCACTCTGCGGACCTTCGGGTCAATCTGATGGGCGCCAAAATTATGTTGAGTACTTGGTAGGCTTCGGCCATTTGTTGATGCACGTGCGGCGAATTAAAAACTCGCCATCTGATGGGATCGATCCAAGCTTTTATGTTGATTTTCTAGTCTTCTTAATTGATTTCTAGATATTTGTTGCTTCCAATTATCTGCAGGTAATTGGATATTTGTTGATATGAGTTCTGATTATCGTTTTTGATAATCAGATATTTGTTGTTTCTAATTATCGCTTGTGATAATTAGATATTTGTTGATATGAGTTCTGATTATCGTTTTTGATAATCAGATATTTGTTGTTTCTAATTATCGCTTGTGATAATTAGATATTTGTTGATATGAGTTCTGATTATCGTTTTTGATAATCAGATATTTGTTGTTTCTAATTATCGCTTGTGATAATTAAATATTTGTTGGTTTGAGATTTAATTATCGCTTGAGATAATTAAATATTTGTTGATTTTAGATTTAATTATCGCTTGTGATAATTAAATATTTGTTGATTTGAGATTTAATTATCGCTTGAGATAATTAAATATTTGTTGATTTTAGATTTAATTATCGCTTGAGATAATTAAATATTTGTTGATTTTAGATTTAATTATCGCTTGAGATAATTAAATAGTTGTTGATTGAGATTTAATTATCGCTTGAGATAATTAAATATTTGTTGATTGGAATTTAATTATCGCTTTAGATAATTAAATATTTGCTGATTTCGAATTTAATTATCGCTTTTGATAATCAAATATTTGTTGAATTTGAAATTTGATTATCGCTTGAGATAATCAAATATTTGTTGGAATTGAGATTTGATTATCGTTTTGATAATCGAATATTTGTTTCTGATTATCGTTTGAGATACTCAGATATTTGATTTGTCTTCTGATTATCGTTTGAGATACTCAGATATTTGATTTGTCTTCTGATTATCGTTTGAGATAAGTGAATATTTGCAATTTTTGAGATTTGAGCTTCGTCTTTTTCTCTGGCGATTCAGGTGAGTAATTTGATTTACTCACATTCAATTCGTGCTCTGTATGGGATTTCTGCTCTGTTTTTCCTTCTCTTTTAGTTGCTGGAACTCGATTGTTCTTACTTTTGTTAGTCGTTTGATTTTGATCCCTGATTCCCACGATGTTGATTCTTTTGATTTGAAGCAGTCGAACCTTTCGATTTCTTATCTAATACCTCCCTGCTGACACTTGCTTTGCTTATACATTCGACATTGCCATGCTCTTTTGGTTGTTACCTTTTATCCATTTATTCCCTATGATTGCGTGGACGCAATTTCTTTAAGGGGGGGAGTCTGTAACAACCCGGGTTTTTCGCGTCAGTTTTTAAATGACGATTAAATCATTTTTAACTGCTAATGCAGATTTGATTCAAGTTTAAATTCATTCGAAAATTTGTTAAAAGAATTGTTTGGGCCTTTAGATGTAAACGGATCCATTTTGTTTGTTTGCCCTGACCGTGGTTATTACCTAGGGCATAATTGTTCCCCCTGATTCATTCTTTGAGCAACCACAAAACAAACGAAAGAATTATAAATGGTGGCGGCCTCGCTTACCTCGTTCGTCCCCAAAAAATTAGGGCTTCCTGATATTTCGAAGTGCTGGCTTAGCTTAATCGAATCAGTGAGTATTCGCATGGAGCCTCGTCAATCATACATCCACGTGAGCGCGTTCGGCTGCTCCAATCCGTCGAAGGGGAATTCGAGCTTGGCTTCGATCGACTGAGAGGTGCCACAGCTTCAACTCGGAGGTGTTCAATCCTCAAATTCGTGTCGTTCGAGTTTGATTCTTGCTCTGAGTGATCATTGTCCCTTTGAGGTCGCTCGACAGCAAATCTGAGTGGTTCGTCGAAACAAGGTGAGTGATACTTACATCACTCACATCTGATCCTTTCTTAGTACTGTGTTTATGATATTCGATTTTTGTTTTGTTGTCACTGAATTTGTCGTTTAATTTCTCTGTTGTCTAAGCTTGTTCGAGTTTGTAAATTTCTTGCTTGCCGCTAACTTGTTTAATCGTTCATGGCTTTAACTTGAATTTTAATATGAATCTGACTTTGGGTTGAATTTGTTGGTTTGAATTCTCGGTCGTTTTTAAAGTGATTTCTAGAAAATAAAAAAAATTGTCTTTGACCCAGACAGCCACGTTGATTCTTGCTTCTCGTGTTGATTTTGAACTGTGACTTGTTCATATTAATTTAAAAACAGTTGTTCACGGCTTCAACTTGATTTTGACCCGATCTTGCTTTATTACCAGACATTGATGCTTCGGCATTATGTTGCTTTTGTGTTGTCGTTATCTGGCTAAAAGAAAATTTCACATTCTTCTGGCTTCAAGTATTGTCTTCATTGTATATGGATAATCTCTGTAGCATACCGTGGCATTGCTTGCATCACTGGTTGGTTGCTTTGTGTAGTTGTCACTATCCTCGCTTGAATTTCATTTAGCTCGATGGGGAGTCTGTTACTTTTCTGGAGTACATTTGCATTACTAAATACACTTAGTGTATTATAGTGATCATCTGACTTTTCTCTGTGATTTTAGATGTTGCTTAACCTTCGTTCGTACATGAACATTCGACTTCGACACTTGACTTATCCATCTCGACTTGGTTTGACTCTTTTTTACTTTGACATCTTATGACATTGAGATGATCATTGTGAAGTTAGGTTTACTGGTGGGTTTTCTTGGCACTGCTTCGTTGGTATTACGAGTGTCTTTGTAGTTTGTTTCTTTCAGGTTGCCAGTTACATTGTTGATCTTACTCGACCATTTTGAAAACACTGCTTGTTTGGTTTTATTGTTTAACACCAATACATTAGTGTCTCCAATTATACACAGGTTGTGTTCACTTGATTTCTGGATTTGCCTTCGTATTGCTTCATGCTTTTGAGTGTGTGACCATACATAGTTATACGTATGTGTTGCCCCATTAATGTTGCATATTACCTGTAACACACCCGAGCTCGTTTAAGCAATTTGTTACTGTACCACATATGACATAGCTGCATTTGAGTTGATGCTGTTGTCTTGAACTGTTGCCACAACGTTCATGTACATTTTCTATTTAAGTGAAATGGGTTTCGAGTTGTAGTATTGGATACTTGGGTTTCTCTGAGCAGTGTGCATTTTGTCACTTGTGCTCTGGTCTTTGAATTTGAATATGTTGCATTCACCATAGCTTGACTGTCCAGACCTTTTCATACGTTCCCTGTCTAGACTCTGACCATCTTTGTTGTCACCTAACTTCGTCTTTTGGGGTGTCACTGCGGTATTATATTATATATGTTGCCATTTTGTACATCCAGGTGCTTGAGGCTTGTTATATTCTTGGCCGAATTCATTTCTGAGTTGGATATAATTTGTCTCTCTGATCTATTTGTTGAGTTTATACACTTTTGTTGTATGATCAGTGGTGCACTTGGTTACTTCTGACATGTTCATTATAAGCTAAAGTTTGTATACTGTAGCCTTGGTCATTGCTGTTCTGACCTGCACGCTTGTTTTGATCTTGGGTCTGGTCCCTTTGTTGTTGATTGGTTTCACTTGCATCTGGTCGGTTGCTTTGTAGCTTCAAGTCAGGTTCTTGAGCACTCTGTAGTGTTGAATTGCGCATTTGCCTTCTTGCTTTCATATGGTTTTATTTGTTCACTGGTGCATGTGAAAAATTGCGTAGACTGTCTTGATCATTTGAGACAGTTTGCATACCAATTGCACTGAGTAACCTTATTACTGATGCATTTGTTTTTCTTACACTTGAGTTGAACCCAATATTTGGGTTTGACCTTTGCAGTTTCGACATACGGTAGTGGCGAGGCAGTGCACGCGTGCGTGTACTGCAGCCCTATCAGATTTGACAGTTTTAAATTGATTTAGTCGATTTGATAAATTGTTTATTTATCTCTGTTCATAATTTAAATCTGCTGATTTTGTTAAACACTGTTAAGTGTTATATTGACCGTTATCCGGTTTCTTTGTTTAAAGAATCGGATAGACGGGAATTATTGTGACTGTCGTCTATTTAAATTATTACTGCCTATATGCACTAATAAACTGGTTTGAATTAGACTGACCTGGGTATTATTTTCTTTTGAATGTAATACTCGGGTCAGACCCGAGTATTTCAGGTTGTAGATTTCTTTCTTTGAGTTGCTGTTCGGAATTGAAGACTTTTCACATCTTCTGAAGTTGTCAGAGTCATTTTGTAGTAGTCGTGTCATTATATAGAATGATATGTATTCATGTATATTAGTCGATAATGTACTTGTATATATAACTTCTAGAGTCGACAGTTGTAGTTGTATCATATGTATAGTGTCAACTATGTATTAACTGACATCAGTTATATATATCTGAGACTTTTGTTTTTATCTGTGTTCCGCATTTATATTATCTGTGTTATTGTTATATCTAATGTCCTAAACTATTATGAACCGTCGTAGTTCGTTTTATACTAGTATTGGGTGTGTCGATGGGAGTAAATAAATAATAGAAGAAAAATAAAAAGAATGTACCACTCCTATCGAGATAACCAATGTTAGTGTAAGGCCAATTACGGATGGTCGCTCCCATCCAGCCTTATTCTTCGTAATAATAGACAGTATTTCCTTTAATACTCTTTGTTATTATGAGCATAGAGGTGGGGCGTCACAAGCTGTGAAATGATGGTGAAACGATGGTTGAATTCCAATTCAAATTCGGCCTTTTGACTGCACACAATACAGCTTGAACATCTTCAACCAATTACCACACCAACGCGAGTCCCAAAATCACGTCTTCCTCTTCACAACACCACCTGGATGCCAATTAACCAAACTCCAATCGCCGCCATCAACAGCCGCCCAAGCCTCAAGATCGTCTCCTCCAAAATAGGCTTCGTTCATACATACAAAGTCGACGATTTATCTAATCGCGAGTATCTCAACTTCTTTCACTGACGACGTCACCCAGCTTGCTACACTCGATCACGTTCTCATTTTTCATTTTTTTCATTTTCTTTGTTTTTTTTTGTTTTTTCCTTGCAAATCGATTATGTTTCTAAAATAAGGAAATAGGAAGTGTACTTGATTTTTAACTATGGAGAATAGGGGCGCTTGCTGATGGTAGGGTGGCACTGGATTAGGGTCAGGCTAAGCTGGGTTGACTTTGCAAATTAATAAATTTTCAAAATATCTTGTCTATGGCATCTTACAATCCTGAACCCCTATCGAGGCATGTCGCCTGGCGTTCTTAATGTTATACCCCTTTCCCGAATGCAATGGAACAAGTCTCGAGCCCCAATTCGATCGTATGGTGAAGATAGCTTTTTGAACCCAATTAGAATATTAAATTTTCGATATTAAATTTCAACGCGTTCTTATCTCGTATGACCAAACGGTGAATCCAAACGTTATGGAAATTGAATTCCAATAATAATACACTATTACGGATCCAATGGAACTTGTTTCGTCGAATTCCGAGACTGTGCCCCGGATCACTATTTTTACACGTTAATTAAATCGACAATTTCAAAATTTGACGAAATCTCATAAAATTCCAGTTTTAAAAACTTATTAACTCAATTCTAATTCAAATAGAATTTATATCAACATTAAAAATCGTTTTGATTCCTATTCAACTCAATTTTGAATTATTCACCATTTCCGTATTGCAATAAATCACTATACTTGAAATTTAAATTCATTATTTAATTTCAACGAAAATCTTCATATTCAAAAATCAATTTATATTTCAAATCCAATATTTAAAACCATTTACATATTCAAAATAAAATGACTGAAAATCCTAGGTCGTTACATTCCTTCCCCCTTAAAAGAATTTCGTCCTCGAAATTGCTAAGGTAGGAAAACTGCCCCATTAACTTTTCAAAACTCACTTAGTTATAATTCGATATTTTACTTTTCTAATTCCTTTAGTTCAATTAAAAAAATTAGTTTCCATTTCTAAACCAAAACCCCTTATTTCAATTACAATTTGGAATCAAATTTTGGTTAACAAAAACTTTCCAAAAATTTTCTAACACCCTAAATTTTCGAATTTTTTTGGCAGAGTCTCCCTTGTACGGAGAGCCTTTTGCAATATGACAAATATGATAAAAAGATATACATCGGCTCTCATGGCTGGAAAACGCAATATATATCAATATTTTTATTTCCGCGTGCTAAATTCGTGAGCGTATCTTAATTTTGCGTTATCAAGCGAGTTCGCTTAATTTATATGCCATTTGCGCAACCAAAATCAAGCCAAATGGTCTTCTCGTACCTGTACTTACTCAACTAAACACGTTAGTTCCAAACATGAAATTTAATAACATTTCATTCATTTAAATAGTTAAACACATACTTTGCATAACTAAACAGGCTAAACATGTAATTTTGAATGTATACACAAATACAAGGTTCAAACATTCAATTATTAACTTCTAATCAACTTATATATCATTTATTCCATTTCAAACGATCCACATACCATTCGATTGCTTTATTTATATCTATCCCCTTCCAATAGATTCACAAAACAATACATTGCATCGGCTTTATATTCACATTCTCATTATACTTCGGAATCATTCCATTTTAACTTGATTCGTAATCAATCTATCTTAGTTTCATTCACTTATATTCATTCTAAATTCACATCCAATTTATATTACGTGACATTTCATTTGCACGCCAATTCATTTACGTGCCATTTCGTAAACATTTCCTAAGTTTATAACTTGATGCCATACAACAATTTATGTTTAATATTATTCCAAACTTAAGTTCAAGTTTTATGAAGCATCATTCCAAAATCATCTTTCATTCATTCACACTTGGGTTGAATTTTTATTTTGTAATTCAAGTTCGTATTCGATTTATTCAAATTCGACTCAATTTAAATCCAATTTTATTTTTAACAACAAGTCATTGTAAATTAAATTCCATTCTCATTCACTAATTAATTAATTAGTTCATTCACTTAATCCACTTCAATATTCAGTCCACAAATTAACTTATCTAGTTAGTTTCTTTTATTTTACAATTCTACATCTGATTTCTATTCCAAAAATCACTTTATTTGGTTCGACTTGAGTTCAACTTTATTTTCGAATCCAAGTCGGATTTCCATTTCTTTACCAAAATATCAATTCATTTTGGTTTTCCATTCCATTCCTCAATTTAATAACTTTTACCACTTATTATTCACAATTTCATAAATTCGATATTCGAGTTTATTCCATTCAAAATTTATAACTTATAGTTATATAATCAATTTACAACCCAAAGTTTATATTTAATTTTATTCGATATGGTTTCAAATCCAATCCAATTTTATTTAACTTAGCTTAAGTTAAATTTCCATTTCATACAATTCATGTTAACTTAATCAAGTTAAAATTCAATTTCAAATTCAATTTTCCACACTTTCTCTCCTTATTACCATCTTTTTAAATTATAAGTTCAAAACTTATTTCCTGATATTTTTCCAAAATATCTAAATAAGGATTCCAGAATTCAAACACCCGGTACTTATTTCAAATCGCCTTGAAATCGTGTATATATATATATACATACACACACACACACACACACACACACCAAATCACACTTTTAAATTTAAACCAACCCTAGTTTTTATCCAAAACAAATTCCTTCAGAATTTCCAAAACAACCCTTGTTTTCAAACAAAAATTTCCATATCAAATTACTACAGGAGCAATCCGTCACTTAGAAACTCGAAAATGAATACTGAGGATGCTGCAGTCATCACCGGATCTATTTTCTAGCGACTAAAGTAGGTTAAGTGATTTATCCCTTTCAAAATCCATTTAAAACAATTTCCATTCAGAAATATTCCAAATAATATTACTATTATTCATTTCAAACACTTTGGAAAACATTTCCAAAAATCTCCAGGATTAAATTTTCCAAATTCTGGTTTGAATCCAATTTTAGCTTTACTCATTTGTATAAATCATATTTATACAATTTCTATTTGGTTATATAAACCATTTCAATTTTTTTAATCTGGTTTTGATTATAATAACAACCAAACAAACCAATCTACAATAATAATTCTAGAGAATTATTTCTTTTATATCAAAATATAATTTGGGTAAAATTATTTCATTTACCCACTTTAAAACAATACTATGTCGATTTAACTTGTTCAGAGTTTAGAAACTCCTATCGATACAGTTTTACAGACCGTACCGACCAGAATTCATAAACACTCAACCGATAAGTCGACACAATATAAAACAATTTATATTCACTAATAAATACGCGCTCATATCTATAACACACTCAGACTCATTCTAGGGTACTACTGACCCTATTTCTAATGAGTAATCCCCACCAAAGCCTAGGTTCTCGCTTAAACTTCAGCTCTGATACCAACTGTAGCGACCCGGGATTTTCGACACTCGAAAATCGACATTAATACGTTCACAGTATTGCATGTCGAAAGATCGAGTGCCAGAAATATCAGATCATTAAGGGTGAAGACGAAAAGAGATAGAAAAAATAGAAACAACAATTCAGAATCTCACAATCGCAGCGGAACAAAATATAATATATAATAAGAGATATTTATAAAAAGAAACTATAACTGTTAATATACACACAATCATTAGAGTACAACAATCAACAAATAAATCTGGACAGTTATAATAACTTGTCCTCACAAATACTGAATATACAGCATGACTCACATAGCGGAAATAACCAAGTACATATAATACGCCTGAGAATCCTCTAGCTCGTATCCTGAGCTTCATAGAATCCTAACCTGAATTTGTAATACTCGGTCTGACCCGAGCATTATAATAAAATAACACCCGAGTCAGTCTGGAAAACCAACGTGAGAAAACGCACTCAAGAATTATTACCTTATCAAAATCCTTTGAAAAAAACTAAGGTGTCTCGTAAGACCACGTCACACATAAATACGATGGGTTTTTACCTTATGATAACCAAAACATTTTATATAAAATCATTTGATATTATAATAGTGTTTATAGAATATAAATATAAAATAGCTGAAATGCTTGCATCTCAGGTTTCAGCATAGTTGGGCACAATCAAAACCGTACAGCGCTTATTGGAGAATGGATTCCATACTATGACAAGGTAAGGAACTACCTTCCGATGGTGCATCTCTAGATAAAATGCACCGGGGTCTGACAAGAACATCTTGTACCCCTGCCACACAAGACTGGCCTAGCACTTGACTACTAGTACCGGATATGATCACCACTAATGGGCCCCGAACGCATACAAATGAAAGTGATGATAGATGTCCACTCTAGATGAGTGATGATCATACCCTAATGGGAACGACCCACTTGGCCTTGCTGCTTGCCCTGTTTTTGTCATTTTCCGATTGATGGAGCTTGAGGCTACGATTACCTTTTAAGGAATTTACACTTAGAATGGTCATTGTCGTCCAATGACAATGTGCTGATAGCATTTGTCATACAAGTTGTTCTGGATATGAACAAAACAAATCTCTGAAATCACCGTATTCATTACCTTTACAATGTCACAGTTCGTAACGCACAAATCAGGTCGAAGTGGTTTTCGGATAATTAAATCCGATCCCGGTCTCTTCGAAACAATTAACGAATTCAGCCAGATTTGATAGTCGGTTATTTAACTATCAAATTTACACATAAGCAGTCACTAGGCCCAATTTATAAATTTTTCAATATTTATTTCAAACTATTTTTACAAAGACTATACTCAAATCTCTTTCAATATTTCAATATTTGAAACAACTCGAATACCTTATCCATAACAGGATATTTTCAACCATCTCAGCACTTAGAAATATTTCAAAATCCCCTTTATAATCCATTACTTAGGAAAATATCCCTATACAAATCATTTCATCACTAAAATATTTCCAAAACCTTCTATCTCAATACTTAGGAAAATATTGCAAGTCTATTTTCCAAAATCATTTCTAATATTGACACTTATGAAATATTTCGTAACTTATCTTATAAATCTCCGGAATTTTCATTAATTCCTTTTTACAATTTCCAAAATAGATTATACTCATATATAATCTCGTCTAACCATTTATAACTTCTTTTATGAATTCAGATTCATTTTCGACGTTCTCGTATCCTACATTTCGGAATTTTCCTTAAGTTTTTTTTTCAAAATTCCATTATAGATTTTCTCTTATAAAATCACATCTGTCCAAATAAATCCAGTCACAAATCTCGAGAGAATTTATAGATAAAAATCCAATCACTTACTTTTAAATTCTGTATATAATAATAATAAGTATTTTTAAAGAATAATAATTTATTTTCAAAATGTGTTTAAGTAATTATTTAAAATATCAAAACACTTTTTCGAAGAAACTATGGAAACTGATTTCCAACTCATTTAAATAATATTAATCGACTTACAAAGTTTATTTATAATAAATTAAATTTATTTGAATTGTTAATTTTTCCAAAATATTTTAAATTCAAATAACAGTTTTAAAACAACACTGTTTGATAAATAATCTCTTTTTAAAACAAACTTTACTTCTCGATACCCAATCCATTTTAAAATTTTGATATAACCCATTTCACTTTATAAATCTCCCTCGATTTATACACATCGATTTACGATTCCAATTTCATAACCATTTCCGGTTCTCCAAATAGAATCCACTATTTCTCTCTTTCTAATCCAAATTTCAATATCCCGTTTTTAAATCCATGCTGTGGATCTATACTTCCAGTTCATCAATCGATAATCATTTCACACTATTTATAAACATTGGTTATAAATTTATAATTTCTGATTTTAAATATCCTTATTTATAAAATCACCTTTAGCTCTACTCTTTGATAAATCTCATTAATTTATCCTTTCCTATTTTCATCGATTTATAACCATCCCACTCTATTTACAAGTATCATTTATAAGTTCATAAATTCATTCTTGGTTTTTCCCTATTGATAACAGGTTCATATTATAAAATCCATTTATAATCGATTTCTATTTAAAATTCCATTTAGAAACCTATTTCTTAATAAATCCCAATTATAATTTAAATCCATTCAAAAACTTGATTTCAACCTCTATTTTATAAATTTCAGAAATATCATCAATATCTATAGTTTCAAATTCCTTATATAAATTAATTTCAAAAACATTTATTTGAAATCACTTTACGAAATAGCTAAGTAAATTCTGAAATCGAATCCTTTTATTTAATTCAAATCTTTCCCTTGTTGAATATTCCAACTCAATATAAAATATTTTTAATTCCAAAAATCGGCTTTGAATTTCTTTTATTTATTTATTTAAAATTCTAAAATATTATTTTGGTATTTAAAATACCAAAATTTAGAGCCAATGCTACTATAGCATCCAATAAGTCAAATCACACACAACAAATCTTACAGGTTATTCAACCACATCATATATCACCATATATGAAAAACAAATCAATATATTTGAGGAATCTAGTTGGATCCCTCCAACCTGTTTCCCTGCAACCACAGATGTTATATAACATAAAATACCAATCTCGCTTCGAGGCGGGATATCGTGGTAATATAGGGTCATCCGCTATTATGCGGGGCGCATAGTGTCTCATCCACTCCAATCGACGAGAATTATAACCAAATACTAATATATATGCTACTATATATAATATAACCTCCAACTAAAAATAATTAATCCATTCGTCCAATCAACCAATCAATAATTTTAATTACTATAAATTTAAACCAGTTAACCAAATTGAGTGAGATTTACTCACCTTGATTTATAGTCGCCAAAACATTTCGTTTTTGAATTCAAATTGAACTGGCATTCCATCCTAAATCCAAATATCACTTCGATTCTTCAAACTTTCGCCTAAATTTTGAGAATTCTCCAACCCTAGTTTATAAAACCCAAAAACGTACACTGCTCTAGGCTTCCGCACCTTCTAGTTCGAGCATAGGCGAGGAGCTGTGAAATGATGGTGAAACGATGGTTGAATTCCAATTCAGATACCATTTGGCCTTCTAATTGCACACAACACAGCTTGAACATCTCCAACCAATTACCACACCAACACGAGTCCCAAAATCATGTCTTCCTCTTTGCATCACCACTTGGATGCCAATTAACCAAACTCCAATCGCCGCCATCAGCAGCCGCCCAAGCCTCAAGATCGTCCCTTCCAAAACAGGCTTCGTTCATACATACAAAGTCGACGATTTATCTAATCGCAAGTATCTTAACTTCTTTCGCCGACGACATCACCCAGCCTGCTACACTCGATCACGATCTCATTTTTCATTTTTTCATTTTTTTCCTTACGAATCAATTATGTTTTTGAAAGAAGGAAAAAGGAAGTGTACACTATTTTTAACTGTGGAGAATAGCGGCCCATTTAGATGGTAGGGTGGCACTTGAGCAGGGTTAGGGTAGGCTGGGTTGACTTTGCAAATTAATAAATTATTAAATTTTCAAAATATCTTGTCTATGGCATCTTACAATCCCGAACCCCTATCAAGGCATGCCGCCTGGCATTCCTAATGTTATACCCCTATCGCGAACACAATGGAACAATTCTCGAACCCTAATTTGATCGTATGGAGAAGATATCTTTTTGAACCCAATTATAATATTAAATATTCGATATTAAATTTCAACGCGTTCTTATCTCGTATGACCAAATGGTGAATCCAAACGCTACGAAAATTGAAATCCTATAATAATACACTATTACGGTCCAATGGAACTGCTTTCATCGAATTCCCAGATTGTGCCCCGGGTCGCTTGCACGTCAATTAAATCGACGATTTCAAAATTTGACGAAATCTCATAAAATTCCAGTTTTAAAAACTTGTTAACTCAATTCTAATTCAAATAGAATTTATATCAAAATTAAAATTCGTTTCGATTCCTATTCAACTCAATTTTCAATTATTCACCATTTTCCGTATTACAATAAATCACTATACTTGAAATTTAAATTCATTCTATAATTTCAACCAAAATCTTCATATTCAAAAATAAATTTATATTCCAAATCCAATATTTAAACCATTTA
The DNA here is from genome assembly GCA_030737815.1 of Allium fistulosum. Taxonomy (NCBI): domain Eukaryota; kingdom Viridiplantae; phylum Streptophyta; class Magnoliopsida; order Asparagales; family Amaryllidaceae; genus Allium; species Allium fistulosum. Next base: position 480,162,699 of record CM060904.1, read on the forward strand.
AATATTCAAAATCAAATGATGGAAAATCCTGGGTCATTACAAATAATGTACATGAAATGGAAATGAAGAAGAAAGAGAAAGATATATTATATAAAAGAATATTTGGTAATTTTAATAAGATTTTATGAGAGTAGAATATGTTGTTTGATTCTTACCTTAACGAAACCTTTTTAATTTAAAAATTGACCATTTACATTCCTCTCGGTCAAAATGATCCACTATTTACAAAATTCAGCTCCTTTTACCAACATGAGGAATTATTATTTTTATTAATCTTATTTAGAAAAAATACAATTCACTCAACTCATAAATAAAAAGTGGGGATATGCATCCATATCCGCTACTAACAATGTATGCAATTTTTTACCTTTAGCACAACATTCAATCACCATGGATAATTTTGAAATCTAACACCTTCAAAGATAGAGGGTGAAAGAATAAAAAGGTTTTTAAACAACAAATAAAATGATTTAGTATAATTAGATTAAGTTATATCACCATTAATCCATGCTCATAAGCTTTGTAGCTTCTGTGTAACAATGAACCACTATAGATAATCTTGAAATTAAATACCCTAAAAGAAAGAGAGAGAAACATCGAACCACCATGGGTAATTAATATATAGCTCCAATGAAAAACTTAGAAGAAAATAATATAAAATTCAAACTTATGAAACATAAAAGAAATTTTTTATCGTAATGTAGAAACATACTCATAAGTAATAATTTTGCAATATTAACAGGATCAGTAAAGAAATTATTAGGGTGTCTAAATAGATGTTAAGCAACCAACAACATTAGTAGAATAAATCCCTTCATCCTGATTATATATTGGATAAATAAGATATTACAATTAATTAAATAAGGTGTAATAAGCAGTTTGGATCTACATAAAGAAGGATATCGCAATAACGGAGAATGAAGATAACTGGGAAGATATGAAATTAAAATAATGGAGAAATGGATTTGAAAGGGTATAACAAAAATACTTAGAGTAATAAAATAAACATTAATTCAAAAAGTTTAGGAAAACAAGAAGAAGGATGAATATGAAAAGGTTAAGTGTACCTTTGATACTATGTAATAATATTATATTAGGAAAGAGACGGGATGATAAAATTAAGTAAGTAGTTACAAAGTAATTATAAATGTGGTAATTAATGTAAAGATGTGAAATAGGTAAAACAAAGAGTTTAATTAGCAAAAAAATAGGGTTTAACTCTCTAACTTAGAAAAAGAAGAAAAATAATTAAAAATTAAAGTACTTATATTATAAAATAGATGGTCAGTATTATAACAAAAAAAAACATATATTTGATGGGTACATATAATATGTCACATGTTATATTTGATTGATACAAATAATTATAGCAACCAAAAATTTCATAATTTCTTTCAAAACAGATAGTGTGCTAATGTACTATTCCATTGAACATGGATATTTTTATTATTAGTTGCAATGAATTTTCTGAGAAAAAATGTGATATAATGATTACAAATGAAATGAATAATATCATCAAACAACAAACAAATAAAATCACTTTTGTTTAAAAATTTATCTTTGCGCATAACCATCAAAAATCATACTATTAATTGACTTCCTCTCTATCCTCGTATCTTTTGATACATATTTAATGTCCTACCAACAAAATCTCCTAGAGTTATGGGAACTCAACATCAACGACACATTGTATAGTTTTAATGATTCCAACTGCTTATTAGAAAATGTGCAAATAATATAAGTATGGATTACACAACTTGATATAATAAAGTTGCATAATATATGTAATTAAGTAAAATTATAATGCAACCTTAATATACCACAAAATCAAAAGTTACTTGAACTTATGTAGTTGATTTTCGCACTAAATTGAATTTCAATGAAAGTAATTTAATTTTAATTAGTTCTCTAGTTTGTTTAAATTAAATTAAATTAATAACTATTTATTCTTTTTGTCAGTTGCATGGTAATATCACTTGATATAAACCTATATATTTAAGGTCGGTTTACTTTTAAATGCGGTTCTTATCTACATCTTCAATCCAGTATTATCTATAACAAACCCAAGGAAAATTTTAAATAGCAACTCTAACAAACTCTGTAGAAAATAACAGATAATTACCCCATATGTAAAATCATTAAAAATCAAAGGGAGATCAACCTTACATCCAATAGATTATACAGAACTAAAGATTATTTGATGTCTACGTATTATTAAACTGTTAGAACATACAAAACAAATATAGAAAACAAAGTTCAAATTCTTACTCAGTTAAAAATAAAATCATTTATGTATAAATTTTGAGAGTACAAAATAGTTCAACTTTACATATAATAGATTTTAGAAATAACAAAAGATTTTTTAGCATTCACTTATTTATAAATCAAGTAACCTCTAACAAAATAAACGAAGGAAATAAACTTATAATCTTACGAACTAAAAAATAGAAGAAAACCTAATTTAAGGCAAAAAAAACCCTAAGCAAAGATATGAAATTGATAACTTAGAACAGAAGCAACAAATTCAACATCAAATTAAATGAAAAGAAATATAACAAAATAAAAGAAAAAAAAGTTTAGAACTTTTTTATGATTTTTTGGAAATTTTTATGGATCAAACAAAAAAACAAATTAACATTGAAGTAAATGAAAATACAAATAAAAAATTAAACTTATTGATCAATCTCAGTCGAATTGGAAGTTTTTTTTGGGGTTTTAAATAATGTTTCCATAAAAACAGTAACATTAGAAGTAAGGTAGAAAACACAATCACTATAAAATTTGTATATATTCACAAATAATTTAAGATAAAAGCAAGGTGAAGAACTATTAGTGAATTAAATTGAATTCTAATCAAAATAAATGAAATAAAAATCGACAAAGTTTATTGCAACAAATCCATAATTTGGTTTATGTAGTGAATATTGAACAAGGAAGTACCATCGAACATGGAAAATTACCGAGAAATACAAAAATTCTCATATTGAAAATCAAGAGAGGAGGGAAAGAACCATTGTTAGAATATAAAGGAAAATAAATGCAGGATTATTGTATGTGGAAGTAAGAATATTACAGATGGAAACATATGAAATAAAGAGCTATATGCTATAAAAATAAGATTTTATTCTCAAAGCATTTATATATCCAATAACCTACTATAAATAAATAACCAAACTCGTAATCTTACAAATTGAAAAAAAATCACAAGAAGACATAACTTTAGGCATAAAACTCAAAGAAAAGATCAACAATTTTGATTAAAAATAATAAATTCAACATCAAATTAAATGAAAAGACAAATAACTGAATAAAATTCAAACCTTTAAATCAAGCTTGATCGATCCTGTTAGCCAAGATTTATTTGGCGCCCTTTAGATCAGTAACATTGAAAGAAAGGTAGAAATACAATGCCATACATCAATAAAATCATAAATAATTTAGATGATTGCAAAGTTAAGAATTATTGGTGAATTGAATCAAATTGTAGTTAGGATCAAAAGGTTCAAAAGACCCATCAAAACTTGCGTACCAGAGTTACCATGGAAAAAATCAATATCTTTACTTACAACCAAAGAAAGATGATATGAGTAACTTTTTAGAAGAATAACTTGATTTTTCCAACCATAATCTATAAAAACACCATTTTTTGGAGATTAAGCAATATTTTGTTTTACATATTGATTTCTTTTAGTGCTAACACTAAATCGACTTTAATTCATATTAACCAACATAAAATCAAACTTTACATACCCAAAAGCATGAAACATGCTATAAAACATGGAAGATGAAATTCTATGATATTTCCAAATGAGCAAATTTTTTATTTGGATTCAAATTGAAAAAACATAGGATATGATAATATTTGTGGATTTAATCATTTATTTTAGATAAGTAGTTGAGAAAATGAAAGTAAAAAGGAGAAAATGAGCATGGAACATGTCTTAATAGTTGAAATAGAAAATGATTTATTTTAGATAAGAAGGTGAGAAAATGAGTAAGAAAAGGAAACGAGCGTGAAACATTTCTGAATACCTGAAATAGAAAATATAAAGCTGAAATAGAAAATGAAAGGGCATGTTGTTATTAATATATAATGGACGTTTAATTTGGAGCTTGGAATGATAAGTACTTATTAAAGTGGTAAGTGAAATTTCTCCCTCAAATCAACTAGAGAAGAGTATTAGGAGTAAGAATGAATGAGAAGTAAGAATATATATGGTCCCATACTCTCTTTTTTATATAATAGAATAGATATGTAAAAATTTACTTGGAAAGTTAATGCCAAATGTCATAAATATTATATCATATATTAAAATCAACCATATTATTAAAAAGTAAAAGTAATTGTATCGGTAAATGGTAAATACCCGACCATCTTAATGCAATGACAATGAATTATCCATCGGCATCGAATTCTCCATGGTTAAAGATGTTTCTAAACCACACCTACATACAAATTCTATAACAATCCAAACAAGTCAATGACAATGACTATTGTGTGTAATATATTAAATATAAATTAGAAATTGATATATATTACAGGTACTAATATTACTTGAGAAAGCTATATCATAATAAATCATATAGTCTATGGGATCCTCAATTCAGTGATCTACCAAAATAGGTCTAGACCTACGCAATTTTAGATAGTAACTAATATCTCAACCATGCATCCTTGGACTCAAAGTACTATAAAATGGGTTAATAACCCTCCCTCTTCAATGCTAAAAGCATATTCAAAAGCAATTGTAGAACTTGAGCAGTAAGATGATCTCGAGCGATTAGATATAAAACTCTGTACTTTGGACTATTTACCTTCCACTAGACCTAAATATCAAAATTATCGTTAAATGACTATCATTATGTGATTATATCTAACTACCAAAAGTGTTTTGAAAATCCTTATCTATTTCATAGTCCAAATTAACATGTATTATCTCTAGTTAATAATAATCACTTAACGGTAATCCCTACATGGGAATCTTGATATTTCGATAATCCCTTAATAATCACATAACAATAAATTCCTTAATTGTAATTTTGATATTTTATTGTAGTGGAGGTTAATAGTTTGAAGTATTACGTTTTATCTCTAGTTTCTCGAGATCATCTTGCTATTTCAGTATCTATGGTCATTTATGAATCTGCTTTTAGCACCAAGGGTAGGTTACAGGCCCATTTCATATCACTTTGAATCCAAGGATGATTGAGGCATTAGTTACTACTCAAAATTGGTTATGGTCTAAATCTACTTTTATAGATCACCGAGTTATGATTCCTCTAGACAATGTGAATTATTATGGTATAGTTTTCCTAAGTAATATTAATATTTGTAATATATTTTGATTCCTTGTTCTGTTTAATATATTACATTCAATACTCATTGTCATCGACTTGTTTGGTTTGCTATAAAATTTGTACATGGCCGTTTAGGTATTAACAGTTTACTCGTATAGTTACTTTTACTGGGATACTTGCTTTGGGTCTATGATATAGTATTTATGATATTTGGCATTGCGTTTCTATGTAAACTTTTATATGTGTCGAAGTTAATTATAGAACAATATTCTACATGTATCAAACTTTTGCTAGTACAATATTTTACATGTATAAATTCGTACTTTAGACTTTCTTGATTTTTTTGAGATATACTTTGAACTTGTAACATGATAAAAATTTCTTAGATTTGGAGTTTAAGTGTTTAGACTTCAAATTAAGCTTAGTGTAATGGGCACTTTCGCCCACGAGATCAGGGCTTGGAGGTAGCTAAGTCAGCAAGAGAGGCAAAGGAAAAGTGGACAAGTCGCGTAGGATTCGAGAAGCACAATAAATTTGGAAGGAGGAAGAGTGCCCTATTCGGTACCCAAGGTACCGAAGAGCAGATCCTATTTGGTACCTCGGTACAAGAAATCCTATTTGGTACCTCAAGGTACCAAACAGAATCTTCTGTTTTCCATAATGAATGACGGACTAGGAGAGTGCAAAAATACCAGACCATGACAAAACTTGGAGAGTCAAACCAAGGAAGGAAGTGAGGGAACCTAGCCAGCAACATGTCCACGTACACTTCATCGAATCAACCAACCCTGAACCGGTTTTCTAGCTGAACTAAACACGGTATATATGGAATAAAATATGGAAATATTTGGAAATTCGCAATCATATATGGAAATGTTTGATTTGGGCGAGCTATACATGGAAATTTCCTAACTAATCAGATTAAGCACACGATCTCTTCACCCCTATAAATACCCAAGCATTCAGCATTTATAAGGATAATTTTTAGAGCTTCAAGAATTTATGCCGCAGCAACAACCGAACCGAGCTTCTAGATTACAATATTCAATCATTAGCTATTGTATTTCACATCAAAACTCTTGTAAAAGCTGAAATATAAGAAGAGGAATAAATGTGAACAGTGGATATTGACCCTTTATGGCTGAACCACTATAAATCTGCATGTCTTTTACTTTCTTCATGTTTTTTTTCTTTTGAATCTGTTGTTGTTGAATTGATTGGAGGTGTTTCTCCATTTTTTATGCAAATATTTGTGTTGCTTTCACTGAGAGTCACTTTCTCGGCATGCCTCCTAAATCTAAGACCAAGACTGGCAGTTCTAATAGGAACATCAATCCAGTTTTTGCTTATCAAGAGAACCAATCATTCAATACACTAGGACCAAACATCATCACCAAGATGATTGGACAGAGTTGTGATGGAACTCGACACCCGCTTCGCTTCCCAGCTGCAAGCCATTGTGGACATGACACGCTTGGGGAAGACGTAGCCAACCACGCATAATACTAAAACCAGAGGGAGATCTCGGTCTCGAGGATTTAGGCGAGGAAAAAGGTCATACTTTAGTGGCGAATCAGATCATGAAAATCAAGGAGCAGGATGAGTGAACATAGAGGAGACATGTTGAGCAAGGCTTCAACCGAACATCGCACTTGAGGACTGGTTTGAAGTCGAACCGAACATGGGAGGCGACGAACCAGGTGCAGTCATTGCTGAAACTCCCCATCCTAGGTAATGCTCTCTAGTTTTGGCTTAGTAACAACTGATAGAAAACAAACTTATCATCATGAATGATCCTAGAGTAGAGAATGAAGCCGGGATTACAGGATGAGTCGTTACAAAAGGTATGAAAGAAGCCTCTTACCCCGACAAGAGAGGTCAACCTAGCTCCGCTCATCCCTCGAGTTGGAAGATCGTATGGAACGACTTATAAGGGAATGTGTCCGCTATGAACAAATAGAATGTGAAATCAATGCAAGAGTTGGCGGTCCGTTTTCTATGGTGATAGAGATTGCTCGAAATCCAAGAAGCTTTCGGATGCCTACTATGGACCCTTAGCAAGGCTTGACTAATCCCACAGTACATCTACAATGATATACGAAACATATGCTAATGAGTGGAGCAATAGAAGAAGTTTTGTGTAAGTGCTTTCCCCCTCTTCCTGTTGAATATGGAGACCATGTGTTTCTTCCGTCTTCCTTCCAGCTCGATCCACTTGTAGGAGATGTTGAAAGGAAAATTTATCAGCTAATTCTGAGTTCATATAAAGCAACCCAAGGAGACGTACTCTTTGTTAGATGTGAAATAGCAAGAACTCTGCAGTAATACTTGACTTGTTTTAACACAGTGGCTGCCAACGTCTAGAATGCTGATGAACGATGACTCTCATAACACTGTGCGATGGTGATTATCTGACATGAAGATGGCACAAAGCTTGAGTAAGGAAAAACTAGCTATTTTGCAAGATTTCTTCTATGAAGCCACGAAGTACATGCGAATGGAGGATGCTGCAGCGAGACGACATACTGGAACAAGTGTCAAACCATTAGAGGCTTTTAATAGCATGAACGCTATGGTTAAGAACGATGAAGGTAATGGTGTTGAGAAAAAGAAAAACAATAATCCTTACAACTCTAGCGGGAAGAAAACAGATCAAAGAAGGTTCAAGGCTGGCACAATGTTTAATACTTATATTGAATTGACTGATTCCATAGAAAACATCTACCTAGCCATGCAAGAGGAGCTCAAATACAACAGATCTGTGCCAAAGAAAGAAACTAAAGATGAAATGAATATTGGGAAGTATTATAGTTTCCACGAATCACATGGGCATAACACTAACGATTGTTGTCATTTAAGGGATATAATTAAAGAACATATTAGGAAGATAAAGCTGGAACGGTATGTCAGGAACTTGAGTGCCCCCTCTGCTCCTAAACAACAGGCCCCGAAGCAGCTCCCAGTTGGAAATGGAGACGAATGGTCCAGAGCTAATCATGGAAAGGATGGGAGTTTGGTGATTAATACCACAGTAGGAGGGCCGCATGTAGCCGATAAAAGTTGGGTTGAAATGGAAAGATATGCAAAGTCCTTAAAGAACAGAGAAGCTTATGTATGCGCCAAAGACGAGGAGAAGTGAGCTAAGGTCCCATGTTTGGAGCAAGGGGTGATAACCTTTGTCGTTAATGACTTGCGAGGGAAGTAGTCCCCACATATGAACCCATTGGTAATTTCAGCAATGCTTGGCCCAACTGAGGTGCATCGGATTTTGATAGACAATGGGAGTTTAGTAAACATTCTGTTCAAGGATGCATTTGATGACATGGGGTTGTCCATGGAAGATGTCACAACTTGCAACCAGTGGTTACATGGTTTCATGGGAAGGGGAACAATGCCTTTAGGAAGGCTAGATCTGTTTGTTGAGATAGGAACTTATCCCCACTCAGCCATACGGAAGTAGACTTTCATCCTGATGGATGGATTCTTGACATACAACGCCTTCCTAGAGTGTCCAGCCTTATTTGACTTTCTTGCATTGGTGGCTCGAGGTGCTTAACAATGAAGTTCCTTACAGCAAATTAGGTATGAGTGGTGGAAGGATATCAGGACATCGCCAAGGAGTGCTGTGTAGCAGAACTCAGGGATAACAAACAACGGGGGAAAGGGAAAGGTGCAGAGGTCGCATTCCACACCAAGAATTTTATCGCATAGCAATTAAAGGAAGGGCCCCCACTTCGGTTCATGAGCAATCTTCACAATAAGCTTGACACTAGAGATGGAGGAGAGGGGCAACAGTTGAGCCTGGAGAAGCGAAGGAAGTTGTGGAGATAAATAGTAATGATCCGACGAGGCTCAGGAAGATTGGATCTTAATTGGAAAGAAATCTTAAGATACATCAAATATGATTCTTATGGGATGAGTTTTTGCCTAATCTCATGTAGACATGTGCGGAATGTCTCCTTCAATAGCATGCCATGCTTTAAATGTCTTTTCCAAGAAACCCCAAGTGAAGCAAAAAGAAAAAGAAAATTGGGCCCTGAGCGATCAACTGCTCTAAATAAAGAAGTGAAAATCTTTTTAGCAAATGACTTCATCAAAGAGCCTTTGTACTCGAAATTGATTGTAAACTCGGTTTTGGTCGGGAATTCAACAGGAAAATGGCTATCATGCATTGACTTCTTCAACCTGAGTGCTGCTAGTCCTAAGGACTGCTTCCCGCTCCCAAAGATTGACCAGCTAATAGATGGAACCATCGAGCATGAGCTTCTATCTTTTATGGATGCATATTCCGGATACAACCAAATTGCAATACACATCCCTGCTCAGGAACAAACTAGCTTCATTACCGACTTGGGGCTTTACTGCTACAAGGTAATGCCATTTAGGATTAGGCGTGTAGGAGTTACATATCAATGCTTGGTTAATAAGTTGTTCGCCGACCAGATTGAAAAGAACGTGGAAGTTTACATCGATGATATGCTTGTAAAATCAAGAAATGCTAAATATCACATCTTACACTTGGAGGAGATGTTTCAAATTATGCGGGGCTTCAGAATGAAATAGAATCTACTAAAATGTTTCCTTTAGGGTATCCTCTGAGAAATTCTTCGCGTTCATTGTGCATGCAAAGGGAATCGAGGCTAGCCCAGAATAGGTCCAGACTTTGAAAGACATCAAAATTCCCAAAATCCAGAAGGAGATGCAAAGTCTAAACAGGAAGGTAACAATTCTCAGCAGGTTCATATCTAGGGCGACAGATAAATGTGTTCCATTCTTCGAAGCACTCGAGAAGGAAAAAGGCAAGTTCACATGGACAAACGAGTGCTTAGCTGCTTTCTTAAACATGTTGGAACACTTGTAGAAGCCATCAGTTCTCTCTACACTAGTCGAGGGAGAAGACCTTTATCTATACTTGGCAGTGTCATTCCATGCACTAAGCGCAACATTGGTTAGAGAGGAAGATCGTGTGCGACATCTAGTATACTATGTGCGTAAATGTTTCATCAGGCTAGAATCGAGGTATTCTAAGCTAGAGAAAATGGTATACTATCTATTAGTTGCATCCTAGAAGTTTAGACACTATTTCGAGTCGCACCCCATCTGAGTGCTTACATATCTGCCTCTAATACAGGTTTTGCACATGTCTGATACTTCAGGGAGACTTATCAAATGGAGTCTTGAGTTAAGCCAGCACAAGATAATCAATCATCCATGAAATGCGATCGAAGGACAAGCACTAGCAGACATTATTGCTGAGTTTACCATTCAAGATGACAAAGTAAAACCCTAGGAGGAAGAAGCTCTTAAATGGAAGATGCATGTAGACATAACATCGAATGATTATGACTCCGGTGCTGGAGTGGTACTTTTAATGTCGAAAGGAAAGAAGCTAAGCTACGCGATACGACTTGGATTTAAGGCAATGAACAATGAGGCAGAATATGAAGCTTTGATGGCAGGGTTAGAAATAGTAGAGGAGTTAAGAATCAGGTCATTGAGGCTGCACAGTAACTCGCAGTGGATCGTGAATTCACTACTCGAAAAAATATAGGCCAAGGGAGAGTGCTTGAAATCTATTTGGAGAAGATGAAGTTCTTGCTTAATGAGATGGAACACTATTAGATCAAGCACATTCCCTATGAGGAGAATCATGATGCGGATGAGCAGGCTAAGTTAGCAAATTAAGGAGTTGGGCCTCTATTGGGATCAATACTCATTGCGACCTTATATAGCCCCAGCTTCGAAGCGGTGACTGTGATTGCTAGGTAACAAGAACGAGGCTAGGAAGGTCCTATAAAAGGTACCCCGCTTTATCACTTAGGAGGGAATGATGTATCGGAGAGGATTTTCTAATCCATTATTGAGGTGCATCGTCAGAAAGGAAGCCGTGGAGGTGTTGGAGAGCATACACCAAGAGACCTGTAGAGACCATACCGAGGGGCAGACCTTAGCGATGAAAGTGTTGCGGTATGGATAATTCTGGCCAACGTTAAGCCGTTGTGCGATGGAGTGTACAAAGAGGTGTGACAAGTGTCAATGGTTCGTGAAGATTCCAACATTGCCCACTGCCATGCTAACTCACATGGTTAGCCCCTGGCCTTTCATGGTCTAGGGGATAGATCTAATCGAAGAACTTTCTATGGCAGGGGGTAAAGCTAAGTATGCTATAGTGGCAGTTGATTACTTTACTAAGTGGATGGAAGCCGAACCCTTCACTAAGGTATCAACAGCCAAGGTCATAAACTTTTTGATCAGAAATGTGATATGCAGGTATGGAGTTCCCCTTCAGATCATTTTGGATAACGGATTGTAGTTTGACAGCGAGGAGTTCACCTATTTCTTTTAATGGCATGGAATAAGATAAGCTTCTCTGTGGTAGCATATCCCCAGGCAAATAAATAGGTGGTGGCAGTTAACAAAGTTCTAAAGACACTCACAAAGAAGCGGTTGGGAAAAGCGAAGGGAGCATGGGTGGACGAACTTCCTCTGGCATTATGTGCCTATCTCACTTCCTTCAAAATAGCAATAGGACATACTCCTTCCTCATTGGTTTACGGATCAGAGTCAATGTTATCAATGGAGACAACAGTGCCATCACACCAGAGGATTCACTACGACCCTAACGAAAACAAGGAGCTGTTGAACATGTCATTGGACTTGATTGATGAAAAGCGTAATGAATTCACCTTGAAGGCTGAAGCATATAAGCAAAGGATAGCTGCATAATATAATTCCAAGGTCAAACACCTTCTGCTTAAGGAAGGGGACTACGTGCTAAAATGAATATTCCCCAGACCAGGGACACTTGACCCAATATGGGAAGGACCATACGTTATTCACAAGGACATGAACAATGGAGTTTTCATCCTTAGCATAATAGATAGAGCCATATTCAGGAAGGGTTGGAATGCAAACCATCTTTGTAGTTGTTTTACTTGAAGTTCTATGTTTCTCTAATTGTATTATGATTCTATAATTAAGATAGTTATGAAATGGATCTAACAAATTGTGCTTTCCTTTAAATCTTGTCATGACCGGTAATGATTAGGAAGCATAACTTTGTATTACTGCTCGAACGCGTTGGACTAACATTAACACTGTGAGGAAATATCGCTTAAGCCTGAAGAGCTGATTTCTCAACTCGAGGGCAAAACTGCATCATCACGATGTCCACTCTCAAACTTCTTAATGGTAATGATCGACCAGAGTGATCCCTAACTGGGTGTACATCATTAACGATCAGCTTAAACTTCTTGCCGACAGTGATGGACCGGGGTGATCCCTAACTGGGTGTCCATCATTGATGATTGGCTTAAACTTTTCATCGGTAGAGATGGACCAGAGTAATCCCTAACTGGGTGTACATCATTGACAATCGATCCAAACTTCTCGCTGACAGTGATGGACTAAAGTGATCCCTAGCTGGGTGTCCATCAATGACGATTGACCCATACTCCTTATCGGTAGTGATCGACCGAAGCAATCCCAAACTGAGTGTGCATCATCGACGATTGACTCAAACTTCTCGTCGGTAGTGATGGACTAGAGTGATCCCTAACCGGGTGTCCATCATTAATGATCGACTCAAACTTCTCGCCGGCAGTGATGGACCAGAGTGATCCCTAACTGGGTGTCTATCATTGATGACCAGTTCAAACTTCTCACCGGCAATAATGGACCAAAGTGATCCCTAACCGAGTGTCCATCATTGACGATCGACTAAAAATTTCACACCGGCCATGATGGACTAGAGTGACCCTAGTCGGACATTCAATGTTGTTGAAAGTTTTCAACCCATGGATGGTAATGGAGAACCTGACTTACCGACGGTCAAGACATAATCGCTGCCTAGTTGGTTCCCCTTTGCCAGTTAGATCAGAACATTCCCAATGCCGGACAACAAAGTTCGACAATGGTAGGTGGCAACCATCAAGTCAAATTTGCCTAGGGCATGCACATAAGGATAATAGACATGCAAATCATGTTGTCAGACATTTGTAAATCAACAAGTCAAAATCACAGGTATTAGAAAATAACATGTGCTCAACCTCACCAAGACATCAAAATTAGTTGAGCACAAACAACGATGTTTAATATAGGGAAAGAAGAACTATATAGCAATATATTCCAAGCATTAAAAAAATAGGCTGGTATGAGATCAGCTTTCACTTGGACTTGGACTTGGTCTTGGAGACTGTCTGCTTGCCGTGAGGCTTGGATACCTTCTGCGTACCTCATTTCTTCTCTTCCTCTTGCTGGGCAGTGGCGGCTGCTTCAAGCTCTACTTGTCTCTTTTTCATACATTTTAGCTCCTCATGGGCTTTGATCTTAACCCTTTCCATCTCCTTGGAGAATGTCAGCAAGACTTGTTGCTTTAAAGCTTCATCTCTATCAAAGTCCTCAATAGGCTCTGTTGCACATAAAATCACAATATCGACGTCATCCTTGAGAGCCGCAATCATTTTGTCCTGAGCAGCATCAACTCGGGGATTGGAAGGGCCTTGGGTCATGATTGTTGGAGGGGTAGCTTTGGAAGTGATACCCGCTTCAGATGATCCTGTTACCAAAGAACCACCTGCAGGGAAAGGAGGAAGGCTGCCAAACACGGTTTTCCGTAAATAAGATTAACCATACTGAGCAGTAACCCATAGACTATAAAGAAGAATCCTACCTCCTTTAGAAGAGTTTAGGATATTGCCAAAAGGCTGAATACGATTCAGAGGCAAAAGCACTTTTCGAGGCTGACTTGCAGCAGATGTATTTGACGAAATGTGTAAAACAGTTTGAGGAACATCATGCATGGGGGCATAGATGATCGGTTTTGAAATCTAACTTTGCATTGTTGCTCCAGGGGTCATGTCACCATCCTTTTCTTTCTTTTCTTCTTCTTTCTGGGCCTTCATCAGCTTCATAGTATTTAATATAACCCAGCAAACAACTTCTATCTCATCTGCTGAAAAGCGAGCATCGATGACCTCAAGGTTAAAAGGCGGACCTCCCTGTTCACTAGCAGCTTTTGCTTCCTTAATTAGCCGTCTATGGATAGAAGCCATAACTTCCTGATAATCATCCATCCATGCCAAGATCTTCTCCATGAATATTCTAAGGTAAATTTCATCCAGAGATGTCTCCACCTGGTCCAACTAGCTATTCGGTTTGTCTTATTATGCTTGTAGCTTCTCATCCTTAGAAGTTTCGGCAGCCTTCCCGGAGAGAGACCCAGCTTGGAGAGAGACCCTTTCGGCTCTCCATTCCACTACTCTCATCTTTAGGTCAGCAATGTCAGGCTCTACTTTCTCAGCTACCGCCCAAAACTCGTCCAGTTTTTTCGTGAATTTAGTCTTGACGCTCTTATAGTCGTCAAAGAGCTACCCAACTTTATTGTTATACTCCTTCTTGGCAGCTTTAATGTTGGTAGAATGATCCCGTCTCAACTGCTCTAATTCTTCAGTGTGATCAGCCTCAAGCCTCTCTATCTCTCTGGCTTGTTTCTCAATCTCTTCGGTGTGAAACCTCTCCAGCACATCCACCCCTTTCTTATGGTCTAAATCCATTTAGTGCAGCTGCTTCCTCAAATCAAAAATCTTTATATTCTGCTCAATGTTTATCATGTTGATCTCCTCCCCGACCTTGATGACTTTAGCGTGAAACTCTGATAAAGCCTTTACAACACCCAATCCATCCATAAGAAAATCAATTGCCTCTGTGAAGGAAAGAGGAGGTGTTTCAGCAAGCAAGCAAGCTATGGGATCACTCGATTGATAGGGTTGTTGGAACTCATCAAAGTTCAGGTCCATGGGGTCAGTAATGACAACTTCTCTTTTTGTCTCCTTCCCCTTTTCTTCTCTTTCGAGGGAAAGGACTACCACTCCCCTTTTGTTTGTCCTTCCGTACTATTTGGAAGTTTCTGAATCAGATAAAGGAAAAGGTGAAAGACGAGGAGATTTGGAGGGATGGATCAGAGTCTAGGATCTCGATTTACTATTGAGGGAGGGGGATCTTTTTTGTGATCTATCCTTGAAGTCCTGGTCACCTTTGTCCCTGGTGGATGGTAGTGAATGATCTCTCCTATCTTCAGCTTCGTAGGTGGTTTCCTAACATTCTCGTTTGGCCCGAATGAATATGCAGCCTTTTTGACATCCGAGGAAGGCACTTTTGGCCCTATTTGCTTCATCTTAGAAAACGGTTTTTCTTTTTCGAACTCGTACTACCTACGATTGTAAAATATATAGGTTGGCCAAAATAGACACTTGAAAAGCACATGACTGTAACATGGACGTGCAACCGTGTGAATGTGTGTGCAAAAGTGCATGACAACTGCAAAAACCATTGGGGTCCTTATGGGTCTTCAACTGTCAGTGGATTTTCGCTACGTATAGTTTCTATAATTGATTGTAAGCTCTGGATCTTGAAGTTAGTCAGAAACGAAAATATCTCCAAGAATGAAAGTTCCCTCCTCCTCCTCGAAACCAAAAATGCGATGTAGGGCTTCTTTCACCACTAAATTAAGGAAGCTATCTAAACCGATATGTCTAAAGGAATGCCCCTCGTCATGGTCTGAGGTGGTGCGTTCACTATCTTGAGAATGAGTGCCTGCCTCTTCTGCTGTCCTTGCACAGATGTTGTCATCGTCCTATTCCCTTAAAGTCTTGAGTCAACTACTTCTATGAGGTTTGACCCTGAAGGAGCCTAACTTTGGCTCCTCTGAAACCTTCAGGACAGTGGGGGCAACTTCGAATGGATCCGTAGTCAGGATGGCATCAGAAATGGAGGGTTGAGAAGATGGACCTTCACTTGTTTCACCAGTAGCTGAGTCTTTTCTTGTCTTCTTCTTGGAAGGCTTATGAGTGGAGGATTGCCTGCCTTTCCCAATTGAGCGACCGACCACTAATAGTCCAAGCTACCTTAAATTATCGTCAGTAACTAGATGAGGAACCTCTTGGAATTCCTTCGAGATCTGCTGGAGTCTTCGTAACATGTCCTCTATATCATCCCTAGTGGCCGCTCTCACAGCACCTGGAAAAGAAGCCCAAAGAGAGGGAGAGTTAGTATTTAGCATAGGATTTTGAAAGCAGACTACAAACATAAAAAGGAACAGATGAAGAAAAGAGACTCATATTCAAAATGCCACTGATGAAAGCACAAAGAGTCATTCTAGACGAAGAAGTATTTGCTCTTGAATATACCATACTTAGAGTACAAGTTCTCAACTGGCTTAACCTTGATCCCCACCTCAAGATAGATGAAAGGAGAACCCTCCATTTTTCTATTTATAGCATAAAGGAACCCGATTTGACGATCATTATAGGAACTTTGGAACTTGCTCATGTAGATAGCTTATAAGTTGGTAAGGAAGGCATATCTGTGGGGATGCAACTGTAACGGAGCGATCTTCAAGCATACAAGGAAGCTTGCAATCCATTAAGGAAGAAGAGGTGAGGCTCTGGTTGTGCAGTGATATCAAGAATAGGCCAAATACCCTTCTAGTGGAGCGTATCCCCGTTGTTTGGGAGTAGGCAAAGGGATGTCCTCTTTAGGGATCCGTGAGCAGCCATGATAATATCCAGCTGCTTGGAGGTCAAGATGGAGGGCTCAGAGTCGATAGGATCCATCGGCACTTCGGATAGCCCATATCCATACGGTAGAGAACGAGCAGAACTAGGCTGATTAGGGTGATGCCTGGACAGCGTAGGATCCGGAGGTGTAGAAGATGAGGGACCCTGATCTCCAGAGTTCGTCTGAGAGTGCATCTTACGACGGTTTGAAATACTTATCTAATACAATAATTTGTTTAACATATTATCGCAAAGAGTGAAACTGTAAGTGTGTGTGCATGGGTGTGTACATATGCATTGAAAAAGAACCAAGACAAGGTTAACATAGATATTCTAACACTAGTCAAAGCTGTTCCAAATTCACACTCTACCCAGTAAAGCCTATGCAAAGTTTTGCCCAACAACCATAACCAGAACAATAGGTAGAGATCGACAAATGGCCAACCTCTCCTTTGTTTGAAGGCAGAGCCCAGCAATAGCAACGCCCTAGGTTTCGACCCAAAGGTACCACTGGTCCAAAGAGGTTAAACAATCCTCCTAATTCCTATGTTTTGCTAGAATGTGGTAAGCTCAGACCTAAAACCCTAACCTAACTACCATGCAAAGCCCGAATCGTGACGTACACATCAATAATATTGATGCAAAAACTGATGGAAATGCTTACCGGATCAAGTGATGATCTTGGATGGAGATTACATTGAATTGGAGGATTTTAGATTAAAGATCAAAGCTTGCAACTCAAGGGAGGTGAATGGTCTCGAGGAAATTGGGTAACAGAAAAATGAGCAGGTGCCTTGGTGGAAGGAGTCTCGAGGAACTCTTGTAAAAGCTAAAATATAAGAAGAGGAATAAATATGAATAGTGAATGTAGGCCTGTTATGGTTGAACCACTACAAATCTGCGTGTCTTTTACTTTCTTCGCATTCTTTTTTCTTTTGAATCTATTGTTGTTGAATTGATTGAAGGTGTTTGTCTATTTTTTGTGCAAAAATTTAGGTATTCAAACAGAAAATATTAAAAACTTCATGTTAATTATTCCGAAGTTATAACTTATAACTTTGAATTAAGGACTAATGATATGATTCATTAGTTGCACATGTTTACATATTTTTTCTATCTAAACAAATAAATAAATAATGATATAGGTAGAGCATCATCTTTTGATTTTGCGTAAGTAAAAAGTTATATATATATATATAACTCTGAAACCTTGAAGTTGGATTTGGAATTTGTTTCACAGTTGGCATACCTTGAAGTTGGCCAATTTACATATTTTGAATTTGATTCACTATTTGCATCGGGGATTAGAGTGTCTATATAGGTGGAGTTGCACACTTGCACCTACACCATTTCTTTGATTTGGAGATGCTTATATGTTTACAGTTTGTATAGACTTTGAATGTTAGTTAGATATTTGTATGAGTGAATTAGTTTAAAAGAGAAAACTAAGATCGATTATAGTCTGAAGGACATAATTTTTAAAATTTAATCTAAAAAACAATGAATGCCGCATTAATATAACATCAAATAAAATATAATGCTTAATATTCTTTGTAGCAATGCCTTTATATTGAATATATCATTGCATCTTTGAAACAAACACATGTGTAATCACATATGTACCATCGATAACCTCAATACAATTTTAAAAAAAAGGGTAATATCAATTTAGTTTCCTAATTTGTTCTAGAACTCTAATAAATTTAGGTTCTACTAGCCTAATAATATTCTCAGACATTAACCAACAAATTTCAAAACTTGGTGAAAATAAACATGAACTTCGCTACTCGATCGTTAAATCTTTCAGCAACCAGCAATGCTGAAAGAGGCAAAACAATCGTATATAGAAAGATGACTATTGTTTCCCTTATACACATATCAGATATTAATTTAAAACCGTAACCTTCTGTTAATGATATTTTTCATCAACCTTAGAGTAATGATAATGCGTTATGAAAAGCAAAGGTTACTTGCTAATCACTAGGCTTAATGATGGGAAAATGAAGGGGAAGGAACATTCAAAGGTAAATGACATAAGATGTGAAGTGGTTCTGCCAAGCTATCAAGCCGCCTACGTCCATTTTGAAGATCTTTTACAATATATCTCTCTTACAATTACAAAGAATTACAAAAAAAAGATTATTCTTCTTATAGTAATGAACTGGCAACCTCAGGGATTTGTTGTATCAGAAGATTTGAATAGCAATTATGGGTTCTAACATTCCGAGTCCCTTCCATCGGAGGCCCAACTAATCTGGGGTCTCCTCAATCAAGGGCCCAACCCACTTGGGATTCCTTCCAATAGAGGCCCAATGTAACGACCCCGGATTTTAATTAAATTTAAATTGATAATTTATTGAATTTTTGAATAAAATTTGTGAAATAAATCGATAAATTGATTGCGAGTTTCCCTGAGTTCAAATAAATTCTGTATAAATCATTTAAAAAATAAAATATTGTATGTATATATATATATATATGCGAATATATATGTATTTGAGCATATATGAGTAAATATGAATTTATATATACATATATTGAATTTGAATTTAAATCTAAAATAAATGGTTTAATAATAATAATTTGAGTTTATAAAAATATATTTATAGAATTCAAATAAGTGTTGATGTTAAACAAACATTTCAAATAAATTTATAGTTACATAAACTATGAAATAAACATATAAAAATTTCTAGAAATAAATATTTAAGTTAAAATAGAAGTAAATATACAAAGTGAAATAAAACACAAACAAAATGTACTAGCAAATTAAATAATAAATATATATATATATATATACACACTTATAAAATGAAGAACATATTAAGTATAGCATTTCATTCATATTATAAAGCAAATAAAAAGAAAGGAAACAAAACAAATAACATATGTAAACATGAAACCTGGCAAAAGCAAATAATATATACACTTGAAAACAAATAAACATAAATATTTGTAAGCTTGCAAAAGAAGGCAATGTTAATATCTTCAGCCACCAAAACATTATCATATCAGCCGAAGTCAACAAGTATTGCAAATGAAGATATTATATATTCAAGTTTGATTTAAAATTAAGATAAGTATGAAAACATAAAGGACATTAGCATTGAATGTTAGCATCTCTAAGTACATACGATATCCTTTCAGCCCCAAATGGAGAAAATATCCTTGCTAAAAATGTACAAACAAAATTATCACTTATACAAAATAGTTTATCACCTGTAAACTTCATTTCCTTATACCAGCCTTCTCATCTCATTTCGATCATTCTAAACTGAGGAAAAAGAAAAGAAAAAGAAAAAAAACTAAAGTAAATATCACCCAAAGCTACAACTCAAAACAACAATTTAATTCATACAAACCAGAGAATCAAGGAGAAGTTCAACTAGAAAAAGATCAGGCATGTTCCAACATAAATGAGAAGCTCTGTTTTCTTCTGCAAACCAATGTGAGCAAACTAGCCTTGAAACTGCTATGTGTTTTGATGCGTACTTGAATTGATTTGTCTTCTTTAATATTTGATATGTTGAAATATAAATCTTCCTACATATATGTGATGCCTGTCTGGAAATAGGCAAACTTTGCCTCCGTATATACATTCCAGATTTTTTAAACCAGTTAGAAAATTTAAATCACCCCAAACCAAATCATTTTAGACCTTGCTTGCTAACTGAAAAAATGTTTATATGAATACAACATCACATTTTAAAATAAATTTAATTGTGTTCATTAAGTATTTGCTTATAAAATGATAATTGTCAGTAAAATTAATCAAATACTTAAAATTTAATGTTCGAGAATTCTTGTTTTGAATTCATAGCCTGATTCGAGTTACAAATTTATGAATTTTAATGATAATATCGTGATTTTTAGATTTGGAAATTGTTTGGATTTTAGAATTGAACAGAATCGTGAAAACCATCAATTTTCGATCGTCGACATGATGATGATCGCCGTGATCAATACTGAAGGTGGAGTGATGGATGTAGATTCATGGAAAAATGAAAGAAAAAAATTCCTGATGTGCAAGGCGGCGTGATTTTGTCGAAGTAGGGTTCGACTAATAGTTGGAATTGGCCGAGTTTGGGTGATTACCGCATTGTTGTCAAAGCGTTTCAGGTGATCGCACCTAGGGGAATGGGCTCGTGAGTGAGTGGTGGAGTTCTGGTCGGGCTCGCGCAGGCACCGGTGATCGAATTCGTCGGCGGTGAAGTGATTTTCATCGATGGGTTTTTGGGTTCCTGGGTGTCATGTGTCTCGATTTTGATTTCGAGGTTATCTTGATGACCTGGGTGGTTGTACAGATAGATGGGGTCGTAGTCGACATGCTGATGATCGAAGGAGTTTAGATTGGTGTGCACGATGCATAGGTGTACGATTGTTTCAGTGATAAAAGAAGAAGAAGAAGAAGAAGAAGAAGGCGAGAAGCTCGAAGTTGAACTCGAGAATTTGGGGTAGATGTCTTGGGAATGTTCCCGAGTAGGTTCGTGGTGGTTAACATATAACAGGTTTTAAAATTTTAAATCGAAGTTTTAAAGAAAAAAAGAGAAGAAGGATTGCTCGGAGGGAGGGAAACTCGTGTAGAAGCTCGGGTTTTGGCTTGAGATTGTCTCCAGTTCAAAATGAAACAGTTTTAAAATTTTTATATAAATCAAGTTTTTAAATATAATCAACCAAGTTTTGAACTATCTTCTTGAATAAAATTTCTTTAAAATAATTTGATGTTAATTTAAAGATTTGGAGAGATGAAAGTTGAATAATTTATTTTAACTTGAATTAATTAAGATAATTTTCAAGCCTATTTAAAATAAATTAAATGGTGTAATTAAGAAGATAAAAAGTCTTATGTTATTAACTTATAAAGAACTAAGTTGATTTATTAATTAATAATAATTTTGTTTCCAAAGATTAAAGGTTTAAAGATTAAATGTTATTAATGATAATTGATGAATAATTACTTTGTGTAATTAAATTAAAGTTAATTACTTTGTGTAAATGATTTGAAAGCTAATTACCTTGTGTAATTAAATTAAAGAATAATTAATGCAATTAATTAAAGTATTTATTAATTAAAGGTAATTTATTACTTAAAGATAATTACTTAATAAAAGTAATTAAGGATAATTAATTGGTGTGATTAATAAATCAAGGTAATTAATTTAAGGATAATTAATTAATTAAAGATTAATTTATGAAAGTGATTAAGGATAATCACTTATTGTAATTAATTAAATGGTAATTGATTAAGGGTTAATTAATTTATGTAATTAATTAAGGATAAATAATTAGGGGTTAATTATTTAATGATTAAAGGTTAATTAATTAAAAGGGTTTGTAATTAATGATTAATTAACCAGGATTAGTAAAATATTCATAAGTAATTAATCTGATTTAAATAAATCAGATAATTAAATTGGTCTTACTTATGGATGTTTGGATTTCATTGAATGGTTGAATTGAATTGATTATCCTATCTGATCTGTGATGCTGTGTGATATATTCTGATTTGTGTGTGATCTGCACTGTAGTTTATTTATCTGGGATGAATGTAATATATTATCTGTAATTTATATATCTGTGATCTGTGAATAAAAGATAAGCGTTATAGTTATACCGCTTATCAACTATATTTCCATATTTTGAATCTGTGATGATTGAATGATGTTGCACTATTGTGTTAAACCCCTGGACCACACTTTTACACACACAAATATGGATTTCACAAGGAAATCGGTTAAGTCATAGATAATTTAAATTTAATGTTTTTGAAATTGAAATTTTAATTTCAATTGAATTTGGAAATGGATTTGGGTTAAATGTTAAAGCTTTTGAAAAGGAGTTTTTAAAAATAAAAGTTATTTTGAATAACTTGGTAAAATTTCCAATTTAAATAATTTAATTTGAATTTGAATTCAAAATTTGGAATTGAATTCCATGATTGGAAATTTTGGTTAAAGATGATATAAATGTGTTTATATGAATTTAAACCATTTTGAAAGTATTGTTTGAGCATTTGAATTTAACCCAAAGACTTTAATTCGTGTAAATGAATCAGATTTTCCGTAAATGAAAACTATTGTTTTCAAATAATAAAAGCTTTCATATAAGAAATGAAATTCCAAATTAATTAAAGGAATTTCAAGTTTGAATTGGAAATGGTTTTCCGAATTATGAATGAATCTTTGTGAAAGGTTGTTAAACTTTGTTTTGAAATTAGGAAGGTGTATCTTTTGTATAAAAGATCGAAATGGAATTGTTTTGAAAGCTATGAGTTAAATCTTTGTTTTAAAGATTTAATGAGTTAATCCAATTGAAATGGAAATTGATTTGGAAAATCTATGAATAAATCTTTGTGAAATTGGGTGAACTTTGTGAATTAAATCTTTTATTTAAAAGATTTAGAATGGTAATGTCTTTAAACCATTTGAAAGAGAAGTTTGGGTAATAAGTTGTGACTTAATTGAAATCCCAATATCCATATGTTTTAAATATTGTGCTCATTATTCGGTTTAGCCGGGAGAGGACCTTTGTGTCACATAACCCGTTCCAAATAATGATACGTCGTATATGGATTGCATTTGAAGACCGGTGGTGAAGACCGGATATTTTCGAAAATGAAAGGACAACTTGTCGAATGTCTCTGCATCGACTGGTCCCCGATATAGAGATTTTAGCACCTTTGTGATGGGAAGTCCGGACGTGATTAGAAAATTATCCGGATTTGTAAGGGCTTCTTCGGAAGTGCCTTCGGTTATGTTCGAACCCGGAACAGACTTGTATGGTTACATGTCTGACACTACACTTTGAGATATAAAGCCGATTTCTTTCAAATACATTTCTGTTGGTGGCGGAGAATTTATTCTCTTAGCATAACACCCTTCTCTGAGACGTACGAGCTTAGAGGTTATGTAGTTGAAAGTTATCGGCGATATACTCCTAATTTGGTAATGTGGCATGCTGAGTGTTGCTATGTGTTGATCATTTATTGATCATTTGTGATCAAAGCATGGCTTTGTGAAAAAGCGTAGCTTTGTGGACGAGACTTCATCGAGCCTCACAGACCGGAAATGGTCGAAACAGGAATGATGCGGCAAGGTTCTGAGGGTCGCACCCTTTAGGGTATGTCATTTCCTTTTAGAAAAGGGTGGTATCATGGTATGGAGCCCAGATACTTACTCATGTGGACACACTTTATTTATTATGTGTGATGTTGGTTATCGAGCGCTCGGATAAAGGTCCCAAAGGACCGGGGAATGGCATATTCGTGGAGTAGTTACCTATTCCCAGAGGTAACCCGGCCTTGTGTTGGCAGAGAGCCAGGTTGGTTCTCGGGACGTTCATCCAGAGGCGATCCCATGTGGCAGTAGGAAGTTCCTTAGCCTGACCATTTGTTGGAAATCCAAAGAAACAATACGTACCTTGTACGGTTTTAGTTGTATTACCTGCTATGGAATGTGGCGGTAACCTGCTATTGAACATAGTAGCTATAGTAGGCATAAGTGCGGAATTCCTATGCTGGCTAAGATTAATATTGTATTTTCGAAATGATTTTGTACACTATGCACTAGTAATAATATCAAAAGAGTTTTGTTTGCGTAGTAAGCATGTTTGACTATCATAAGAAGAAATCTCCTCAAATTCTGCATTTGCATTGTGTGTGTGGCGGGAGGTCTTATGGTAGTTTCATTTTCCAAAAGCATTGCGGGTTTCAATGTTTAAAATTCTTTTGTTGTTTGTTTTAAAGATAAACTGTTTTTGTTGCTCACACCAGTCCCACGACTGACTCGGAGTTTATTGTTCCCTTCCTAAACTCTGGGTGCCCACAATTTTCCACACGGGCAGTCTAGAGTTAGGTTTCTTTTTCAGATAGTCAGGTTTAGTGGATTATCTGGAGCTGGTTCAGTGTCTGGAGTTCACGCACTGAGTTTGCTTATCTTTGTGGATGGTGACGATGGTTCGAGCTGGATGTTGGAGTCGTTGGACTCATTCTCTTTTTCAGATCATTTGGAGTTATCTCTTCTATTATTTCCGTTGTATCATTATTTATCTCTGATATTGTTGTATCATGTTGATACCATTGTTGTATATCATTCTGGATATTGTATTCATTGGAGTTGTATATGATATCATCTATTTCTTTATTCCGCTGTGTTGTTTTACTTAATGGTGTTATAAGCTCCGGCAAGCTGGATTCGGCGTTTGAATCTACGGCATTTGAGTACAAGTGAAGTACGGGTGCTGATTTTCAAAGGCCGAAGTCAGGATCGCTACACCCAACCAACCAGGGGTCCTCTCCACCAAGGGCCCACCACCTGGGATCCCCTTCACTGGGGGCCCAACCGATTGGACGGCTAAGATCATGCCGCAAAATAGGCATGCAGCGCGTCTAACCATTGATCCGATTGAATGAATTTTGATGAAACTGATCGAAAAAAAGAAACGCATGGCTAAGATGAAGGCCAACAAAACTGTACCAGAAGCATGTTCTACCATGCTTTGCATTAAATATGCTTGTACCTACAGTATTCTTTCATGAAATGGGACATGCTTCTTGTCAGAAGTAGGTACACTTGGTTGTGTCTCTTGTCGCTTTGCTCCCGCATACCTAGATGGTAGGATGGGCCGAGCTGATCTGTTGAGACCATATGGGTGATGGGGACGTGGCGCACTAAAAAAAAGATGTTATTGGTTGTAGTGTATAATAGCGTTTAATAACTAAATGCAAATGATGAAAAAAATAAAATAAAATAGAAATACCAACGATGCTTGACCCATCCCGCCCAACATTTTAGAAGGCGGCAAATCTTTTTCTCTTTCCCTCTGTATTTTTTTCATTCCCTCCCGTCTTCTGCTAAAATCACCTGAAACCCTAAATTAAACTTCTCTCGAATACAAAACAGAAAGTAAATTCTCTTAAACGCGATTCATAAAATAACATACCTCGTTTTGTCTTCAACTTAGAACCTCCTCCAATCAGCGCTTGAGTATCCAGCCAACCTACCGCCTCCACGACATTGCTTTACTTATTAACCTCCTATGCTATGCCACGTCGATGAGCTTCTATTTATTCATTGAGTTTTTAAATATGTTCAAATTTGAATGAAATTTTAATTCAGTCGAATTTATGCTTAATAGATTTGATTTATACTTGCTATAAGATTTAGTTCAAATTTGATTTGATTTGATATGGGAAAATATAAAATAATGCTCAATAGGCACATGGATTCATCTAGGATTACAAAATCATCAAATATCATTGTTATGCTACATGTGGTATAATCCGCATGCAATACCTTATTCGGTGAACTTAATAACATGATACAAGAAAATAAGAAATTTTAACTCAGTCAATTATTAGTATGAAGATTGAAGAAAAAGTATGAATTTAGCTATGGTGAATGATAAACTATTGGGTTTGAGATAATGTAGCAGTATCTTTGCCTGGGAAGAACATCATCATGCATGGGCCTGATCAGTTCATTCTTAAGAGCAGGCCTTGTTGTTTCTCCTTTTGAGCATTTGTGTGGATGTCAAATTTCGTTCTTTTTAGGGTGTTTATTATGATATTTGTATATCCTAGATTAGTTGTATATTGTTATGATATTATGTGAAGTTGATGTCCTCACGGAGACTTTATTCTGACTTTGTTTCTTTGATAGTAAATATGAAGGCATGTTTGTTAAAGTTATGACCTTTTGGGAATGATTTCTCTCAAGTAGAAATTATAGTTTTGGTTCATTTTGGCATATGCATGTATGTAATCAAGTTCGTCTGTTCTCGAAGATTTGATGTGATTTTGTTGGAAATGATTTTGTTTATGAAGTGAATTTATTAAAAAACAAAAGGTTAATTTATTTATGAATCATTATTATAATTGAGCCATTGCAAGTTTATAACTAATATATTTATGAATCATTATTATAATTGAGCCGTTACACTTGCACAACGGTAATATATTTATGTGACATTATCATTGAGCCGTTACAAAAGCTAATGGTATTACAATATTGATTTAATTGAGAATAAATTAAAATCCATTAACATTCTATCAGTTCAGTAATGTATGCAATTTCCATTCTGCCTATTTAAATGATAGATAGATGTGAGAAATGCAGATTACGGATCTTAAGGCTAGAATTAACATTAAAGGGGGGGGGTGAATAGTGTTTTAAGGATTTACTAATTCTTTTTGAGTTTATATTAATTTGAACACAAATGTATGCAATATCCAGACACATATATGATCACAGAATCAAACACAGA
This sequence comes from Allium fistulosum, assembly GCA_030737815.1. Classification (NCBI taxonomy): domain Eukaryota; kingdom Viridiplantae; phylum Streptophyta; class Magnoliopsida; order Asparagales; family Amaryllidaceae; genus Allium; species Allium fistulosum. The sequence goes on from CM060904.1 coordinate 480,189,815, forward strand.
TGCAGATATAAAGTAAAAGCAATAAAGGAAAGAACACACCGGATTTTAAACTGGTTCGGAGTTACCCTACATCCAGTCCAGCAACACAAGTACGGATTTCCTTTCAAAATCAATTCTTACAATTACACCCTCGATTTCAAGGCCACGAGGTACACCGCTCCAGATTCACAATCCTCTAGGTAGAGATACTTGATTTTACGGGCAACAAGTTCACCCGATTGATTTTCCAGGCTACAATCACACCTTCTCTCGCTCGATTGAATACAAAGAAATCTATAACTCTGAATAGCACTGGGATCTTGTTGAGATAGTGATAGAGAATCAAACCAGAGATGATCTAGTTAGATTCAATGGTGATTTCGGCATAGTAATGGTAAAAATGTATATAAAGAAATGTGGAAGAAGAAGAGGAGTGAAATCAGAGAAAATATGATTATAAATTCGTTTAAAACAGCCCCTATTTATAGTAGAACAACAGCCATGTCCATTCGTGAAAGGATATGACGAATAGACACTTCCTTTGAAATTCAAACTTTTGAAATCAACTGTCGCCTTGTCGACAAGGGTTCCTTGGGGTTGTCGACAAGCTTAAGTTATTTTTGGTAATTTGTTTTTTTTTGAAAATAACTTCTATCTTGTATTAAAACTATTTTAAACTTTATAAATATACTTAACTATAGTTAAAATACATAAATAAGTATAGAGAATAATATTTTGGTATATATAAAATTTTACTATAATTTTATATTTAAATCTAAGTATAAATATTAAAGGTTAAATATATTATAATTAAAAGATAGTTTAAAACCAAGGATAATTTGATATTGAAAATAAAGATTATTTTGAGGCTAAAAGTATTTTAAAACAAGGATAGATGTTTTTGATTTAAAAAGGAAGATTTTGAAATCATTTTGAAAACAAGATATAATTTTGTAAAACATTTGAATAAAAGTTAGTGGATACAAAACAATGTTCTACTAGATTTTTCGTAGGTTCCATCCTACTTAGGGTTCCATCCCTTTAACGGGCTCGAAGTGGATTCCATTCCACGAATAAAATGGATTTTAATATGTCAGTGCTTTTCTAGGAGTTTTAACAAAATTCCTAACTAAATTACTAATCTTGAAATCTTGAACTCTTGATAATCCTGATACTCATGAGTCTTGAATCTTGATATCTTCGATCTTGAGTTCATCAGTTCTTGAATCTCTATACTGTACAGTCTTCATTCTTTGGTACCTGTATATATATCCTACATATACATATATATCTAAACAATAATGTTAGTATTTATATTTTATAATCTTATTCTAAGGTTGTTGTCATCAAAACCAACTTCTCAGGGAGTAACAATCTCCCCCTTTTGATGATGACAACCTTTGTTTATAAAATATTACTTCTATCCTAATAACTCCCCCTTAATCTATGCCTAACTATCCTATTTTATACTTCTCCCCCTTTGTCATCAACAAAAACTAACTCCAAACTATATAACTCCCCCTTATTCTTGTACTAAAGTACATGCATTAATAAAATATATAATGGAGTATATAATAGATAGATTAAAAGATAATTATACCGATAGACATGATAACTAATCAAAGATCATATAAATATCAATGTGTATTTATACATATTATGTTTTGCACACCAACTATCAATCCACACTAAACCAAATCAAATCAAATCAATCCAAGCAATCAATTCAAATCAAACAAAGCAATCAAATAAAATCAAACAAAGCAATCAAATAAAATCAAACATTACGAGGAACTTCCACTTATCCTTCTTCTCCAAATATAGGGTCTGCTTTAATGGCATCCCAATTTTCATTTTCATTGGTGAGAGAGACTGGAGGATGTGCTTCATTATCATCCTTGTGCAGGGAGGAGATCATCCATCGAATCGCATTGAAATGCTTTTCTTGTTCCTTGATCATCTACATTTGACTCAACTCTAAGTGTCGCTGATTACGGAGAATGAAAGAAAGAATATTCTTGAAAGAATTAAGGGTTTCTTCAAGATTCTCGGTCAAACTATGAATTGGATCGGCCATATTTGAGTTTGTGAGAAGAAATATAGATAGAGTAGATAAGAAATGATTTTGAGTGATGAATTCTGTAAGAAATATGTATTTATAGGTGTAGAAATTCGTTTGAAATGAATAGACACAACGTAGTTATTCAAATTTCAAATTTAAAATGAAAAGTCATTCTGACTAGTACTTGTCGACAGGGTCTCTGGGGGGTTGTCGACAGGGGTCAGTTAATTTTGATGACTCATTTTGATGTTGTGAATAATTGTGTGTATATATATATATATTTATATAATATACTAACATTTATTCTGGAGATAAGATAAGCTAGATAACAGAAAAGTAATTCAATTTCATTTCATAATAGAACGATATAATGATTAAACATTAAGAACTATACGAACATTCAAATCAAAACAAACTAAAACCAATACAACATGACATGAAAAGGTAGAACTAGTTAGAGGATGACGAAGATCAAGATAATCCAAGCTTCTTGCTTACTTTGGAGAAAAACTTGTTCATCTTGGATGACATTTTATCCAATTTCTTACTAACGGACCGTTTAAGAGTCCGTTGATTCTCAACAATGGTCTTTTGATTTTTGAGTAAGGTTTTGTTGGTTGGATTAGAGGGATAGTCAATACTTTTCAAGGATGTTTCACCTTCTTCTTCTTCTTCTTCTATTTCCATTTCATCCCCTTCTTCTTCTTCTTCTTCTTCTTCTTCCTCTTCCATCTCCTCATGAGCCAAACGCTCTTCCTTTTCGGCAAGAGTCTCATATGGTTGAAAAACATATGGAATTTTCATAAGAGAAATGTTTGAGTGATTAAAAACTTTTCTTGAAACAAATTCTTCTCCTTTGAAAACCACTCCAAAATAATTAAAAATCCAAGTGAGATAGATTCCATGAGACAAAGTGTTTTCACCCACTTCAAAATTTTTGGGACGAAGTTCATCCAAAATAACTTGCCCCCAACTAATATCATAATTTCCAAAAATAGCAAAAAGTGTTTTGCAAACTTTTGAAGTTGGATTGTTAAAACTCCCCGATCTTGGGGTCAAAGTATGTTGTAAAAGAACATTAATAATTCTTGCTTTTGGTCGAAAGTTTCGATTTATGAATTCAAAGTTATCATCTCCTTCGAAAATGAAATGTCTCACGATCATTTTCATTGATATTAAAACTAGAAAGATCCATTCCCGTGCTCTTGCAATTGAGAATGGTACCCAAAACATCACAATTTAAAATGATTCTAGTGCCTTTGACACTACTCCAAATTTCATCATCATTTCCATTATAAAATCCACGGTTGAGATTTGCATAGAGAATTTTAAAAAGATTTGGATAACAAACAAAGTCATTTTGTGAAGCATCAACAAGACTAAGAACTTGGTTGTTTGCAAAAAGAGAATCGATTTCATAAGTAGAGACATCTTGAAATAAAGCAAACTTTCCGGGATGGACTTTTCCATAGTTAGCATAGTTGATATATGCTTTTATAGCCTCCGGATTATTGAAAAGTTGCTCTTTTATATTTCTGGAAAGTCTCATTGTGGAAGGGTTGCTTGAAGAAGCCATTAGAGTAGAGAGTAGAGAGCTTGATATTTTGAAATAAGAGTTTGAATTTGAAAATGAAAGTGAAAAGTTGTGATAAGAGATAGTAAATAAATAAATTCTCAAGGGACAGGTTCTCTGGTCAAAAGGTGACTTTTCAGAGACTTGAATGAAGTGAAAAGATGGAGGGAAATTCAAACATTTGAATTCAAATTTGAATTTCAAATTTCTGAACCCTTGTCGACAACGTGGGGGGGGGCCTTGTCGACAGGTGTCTCTGAATTTTCATGATTTATTTCTCTTAAGTATTCTAATATATATATATATATTTATTTATTATTTTTAATGTCTATATAATATCTGGAATATTACTAAAATTATAGTATATTCCATAAAATATTATGGTACTATTTAAAAATAAAAAAAATAATAGTAAAAATATAATAAAATAATAAAAAAAAATTTAAAATTCAAACGACACACCAATTCAAAATCAACCAATCAAACATCCAATCCTAAACATGCAATTTCAACCAATGTATTGTAAACGTGTACCTTTTTCTGAGTCCGTTTCTCTGAATTCGTCGGAGTCGTGAACTGCCGTGAAACACATATTTGAATTATCTGTCTTCTGATCATCATCGCTTGAGGACGAGTCTGAGTCATCTAGAGTAACGGTAAATGCACGTTTTCGTTTCTTTGCAGAATCATTGTTTATAGGAAGATTTTGCTTATCTGGATGCAGACAGTCTCTTTTGATATGGCCTGGTTCGTCACAGTTGAAACATTTGATATAGTTTGGCACTACATTCTGATTACCAGAGTTCTTATAGTTGTTTCTCTTGAGTTTATTCATCTTTCTGTATTTCAGGAATTTCCGAAAGTTCTTGGTCATAAAGGCTATCTCTTCATCATTATCGTTGTTTGAGTCTGATCCATCGGTCAATGCATTGAATGCAATTGATTTCTTTTCAGATGCTTTGCTTTCTTTTCTCCTAAGCATTTGGACTTCAAACGACATTAGATTTCCAATTAATTCTTCTATCTTTAAGGTACTGATGTCATTTTCCTCTTCGATCGCAAGTGTCTTTTGATCCCATTCTGGAGTAAGAGAATTTAAGATTTTTCTGACTTGATCTTCTTTCGAAAATACCTTTCCCAAGGATATTAGAGAATGCACAATATCCTAAAATCTACTATACATATATGGAATATACTCATTAGGATTCATTTTAAATAATTGAAACTGATTTGTGAGCATGGAAATTTTGGTTTGTTTAACTTTGCTTGTTCCTTCGTGAGTAACTTGCAAAGTTTTCTAGATTTCATATGCAGACTTACAAACTGACACTCTATTAAATTCATTCCTATCAAGTGAACAAAACAGAATATTCATAGCTTTAGAGTTATTTTGTGCGACGGTCTTTTGCTCAGCAGTCCACTGTGCAAAACCAGTTGTGGGTTCAAAATATTCAGTCTGTGTGATATTCCAAGTATCTAGTCCTACAGACTGTAAATATATTTTCATCCTACATGCCCAATATGCATAGTTACAGCCATTAAAAAGTGGTGGTCTGACAGAAGACTGACCTTCTACAAATGAACTAGTGACAGAGGTAATAGAACTAGTGTTGGTAGTAGTAACAGTACCAGTGTTGGTAGCCATTTTGAAATTTTTCAAAATTCAGATTATGAAACTTTGAAAACCTAGCTCTAATACCAAATGTGAGAAATGCAGATTACGGATCTTAAGGCTAGAATTAACACTAGAGGGGGGTGAATAGTGTTTTAAGGATTTACTAATTCTTTTTGAGTTTATATTAATTTGAACACAAATGTATGCAATATCCAGACACATATATGATCACAGAATCAAACACAGATAAAGTAAAAGCAATAAAGGAAAGAACACACCGGATTTTATACTGGTTCGGAGTTACCCTACATCCAGTCCCGCAACACAAGTACAGATTTCCTTTCAAAATCAATTCTTACAATTACACCCTCGATTTCAAGGCCACGAGGTACACCGCTCCAGATTCACAATCCTATAGGTAGAGATACTTGATTTTACGGGCAACAAGTTCACCCGATTGATTTTCCAGGCTACAATCACACCTTCTCTCGCTCGATTGAATACAAAGAAATCTATAACTCTGAATAGCACTGGGATCTTGTTGAGATAGTGATAGAGAATCAAACCAGAGATGATCTAGTTAGATTCAATGGTGATTTCGGCAGAGTAATGGTAAAAATGTATATAAAGAAATGTGGAAGAAGAAGAGGAGTGAAATCAGAGAAAATATGATTATAAATTCGTTTAGTAGAACAACAGCCATGTCCATTCGTGAAAGGATATGACGAATAGACACTTCCTCTAAAATTCAAAATTTTGAAATCAACTGTCGCCTTGTCGACAAGGGTTCCTTGGGGTTGTCGACAAGCTTAAGTTATTTTTGGTAATTTGTTTTTCTTTGAAAATAACTTCTATCTTGTATTAAAACTATTTTAAACTTTATAAATATACTTAACTATAGTTAAAATACATAAATAAGTATAGAGAATAATATTTTGGTATATATAAAATTTTACTATAATTTTATATTTAAATCTAAGTATAAATATTAAAGGTTAAATATATTATAATTAAAAGATAGTTTAAAACCAAGGATAATTTGATATTGAAAATAAAGATTATTTTAAGGCTAAAAGTATTTTAAAACAAGGACAGAAGTTTTTGATTTAAAAAGGAAGATTTTGAAATCATTTTGAAAAAAAGATATAATTTTGTAAAACATTTGAATAAAAGTTAGTGGATACAAAACAATGTTCCACTAGATTTTCGTAGGTTCCATCCTATTTAGGGTTCCATCCCTTTAATGGGCTCGAAGTGGATTCCATTCCACGAATAAAATGGATTTTAAGATGTCAGTGCTTTTCTAGGAGTTTTAACAAAATTCCTAACTAAATTACTAATCTTAAAATCTTGAACTCTTGATAATCTTGATACTCATGAGTCTTGAATCTTGATATCTTTGATCTTGAGTTCATCAGTTCTTGAATCTCTATACTGTACAGTCTTCATTCTTTGGTACCTGTATATATATCCTACATATACATATATATCTAAACAATAATGTTAGTATTTATATTTTATAATCTTATTCTAAGGTTGTTGTCATCAAAACCAACTTCTCAGGGACTAACAATAGGCAGAAGAGAAAAAAAAGAATAACATACATTTTCTTTTTCGTCTTCCTTCAACAAAACTAAACACCTTGAGAAGTATTTCAGAGTGCAAATCAGAATCGACTTTGTCAGTGCAAACAGGTTGATATTTCTTCATATTAGAGAGGCTGTTTTATCTTAGAGGCGGCGGCGTTTGTTTTTTCAGAATTGCTTTGCACCTTCAAGCAGAACGTCGAAACACCTTCAAGAGAGTGACAACGTACATGACTCAACCGAAGTTCATTGTTCCCAACAATTTAAAGACGTTCCAGACAACAATGACTTATGCTGCAACTGATGGTATGTTTAAACTGAATGTTGAATGTAATAAAATGTCTGTTTTTGCTTATATATTGTGTGATTTTAATATCTGACACTCTAATTTACGTCATGTGAATAAATGTATAATTCATAACATGAGCACCTTAGATCTTATCCCTAAAATGTCATAAACTGATTTCGATAAATATGAATTCTATAGTCAAACAAAAATCACTAAGAAACCACATAAATTAGTTGATAGAGTTTCTGAATCTTTAGATTTGATTCATTCTGATATATGTGAGCTTGATGGAACTTTGACTAGACATGGACACCGTTACTTTATCACTTTTATTGATGACTGTTCTGATTTTACTTATGTATACCTTATGAAAAATAAAAGTGATACATTTGATATGTTTAAATCATTTAAAACTGAAATTGAGAATCAATCTAATAAGAAAATTAAGAGACTTCGTAGTGATAAAGGAGCAGAATATGAGTCTAGTTTATTTCTTGATTTTTATAAATTGCATGGTATAATTCATGAGAGAACTGCATCTTATTCACCTGAAATGAACGGTAAAGCTGAAAGAAAAAATAGAACATTTACTGAATTAGTTGTAGCTATCTTATTGAATTCGAGTGCAGCAAAACATTGGTGGGGAGATATTTTATTGACTGCATGCTATGTGTTGAATAGAATCCCTAAATCAAAAGGTAAAATCTCACCATTTGAAATTTTAAGAAATTATAAACCAAATGTGTCTTATTTTAGAACTTGGGGATGTTTGGCATATGTTCGTATACTGGACCCAAAGACAATAAAATTATCAAGTAGAGCATATGAATGTGTATTTATTGGTTATGCTATTGATAGCAAAGCATATAGATTTTATGACCTAAATACACATAATATAATAGAATCTAATAATGCTGATTTTTATGAATCTAGATTTCCTTTTAAATTGAGGAATAGTGGAGGCACATCAAGTGGCATCATGCCTATTAGAACAGAACTTAATGAGTCTTCTGAAAATGAACCTAGAAGAAGTAAAAGAGCAAGAACCGCAAAAGGTTTTGGTTCATATTTTTGTGCTTTTACTATAGAGGAGGACCCCTTAAACCTCTAAGAGACCTTATCTTTCTTAGAAGTCGATTTTTGGAAAGAGGCTATAAATGATGAAATGGATTCTTTGGAATCCAATAAGACTTGGCACTTAGTAGATCTACCACCTGGTTGTAATTCTATAGGCTATAAATGGGTACTTAAAAAAAATTAAAACCTGATGGCACAGTTGATAAATATAAAGCCCGTTTAGTAGCTAAAGGGTTTAAGCAAAGAGAAAATGTAGACTTTTTTGACACATTTTCACCTATAACTAGGATTACATCCATTCGAGTACTAATTTCACTTGCTTCTATTCATAATTTAATAATACACCAAATGGATGTTAAAACTACTTTTTTAAACGGTGAATTTGAAGTGGAAATTTATATGGACCAACCTGAAGGCTTTGTAATTCATGTCAAGAAGATAAAGTATGCAAGTTAGATAAATCATTATATAGTTTAAAACAAACACCTAAGCAATGACATGAAATTTTTGATAACTTAATAATCTCACATGGTTTCAAAGTTAATGAAAGTGACAAATGCATTTACTATAAATCTAAGAATGACATTTGTACTATCATATGTTTGTATGTAGATGACCTACTTATTTTTGGTCAAACAATCATGCCATAAACTCTGTTAAATCTTTGTTAAGTGCCAATTTCGATATGAAAGATCCAGGTGAAGCAAGTATAATCCTTGGTATTAAGATTACTAGGTCCGTAAAGGGACTTTCTTTGGATCAATCTCATTATATTGAGAAGATTCTAAAAAAATACAATTACTTTGATTGTAAACCTGCATGTACACCATATGATCCAAGTGTAAAGCTATTTAAGAATACTAGTGAAGGTGTAAGATAGTCTGATTGTACGAGCATCATTGGCAGCCTTCGATATGCCACTGATTGTACTAAACCCTACATTGCCTATATCGTGGGATTATTATGTAGGTTTACTGGTAGACATAGTATAGAGCATTGGCATGCTATTGAGAGGGTCATGAGATACCTAAAACGAAGCATGAATCTTGGGTTACATTATGAAAATTTTCCAGCTTTCCTTGAAGGTTACTCTAATGCAGACTGAAATACTTTATCTGATGATTCAAAAGCAACCAGTGGCTATATATTTAGCATTGATGGAGGAGCTGTTTCTTGGAAATCCAAGAAACGGACTATTTTGGCTCAGTCTACTATGGTGTCCGAGATGATAGCACTAGCCACAGCTACTGAAGAAGCATGCTACTTAAGAAATCTGCTAGCTGAGGTTCCTTTATGGGAAAAATCGATACCAACTGTGTTGATCCATTACGATAGTACTACGGCTATTGCAAAAGTACAGAACCGTTATTACAATGGTAAGAGATGACAGATACGTCGTAAGCACGGTACTGTTAGAGAGATACCCTCTTCAGGTGCTGTTAAAGTGTATCACATATGCAGTGATGAGAATTTGACAGATTCTTTGACGAAAGGACTGGCCAGAGAGAAAGTCCTTAGAACTTCTAAAAGAATGGTACTATTGCCCTTAGATTGTTGAGTCACGCACAATGGTAACCCAACCTAATGACTGGAGATCGCAAGAACTAGGTTCAATGGGTAAGAACAAGTTGTGAAGTGATATTAGTTGAACATGCTATTTTTATATTAAGAAGCATGTATTCCTGAAGTGAAAATGTCCAGGTCGATTCCTTTGCACCATTTTGCACTGTTTTGTTTACCTGCTCGTTTTGCTGACCTTTTGCAACTTGTTTTATGATATTTTTAGAATGTTTTTGGAGGGCTATAACCTATCAATAGATAAGCCGGTATTTTGTTGTTTTGTATCTCGGATTGATGAGTTTTTGGAGATGATTTCTTATGCCGATTTTGTGGCGTTTTTGATGATTTATATTGATTTCGAGCACGGGTTTTCTAAAAAAATTTCAAAAAGATTTTTATAATAAAATGGCTTTTGAAATAAATATTTTAGAGGATGAGTTAATAGAAACTCTTAATGAGATCTATACTCTATTTGGAGTGGAGTACCTACCTTCAGGAGTACTCTTGATAGACTCACCTATGTGAATGTGGAAATGTCGTCGTTTCCTATGGAGTTTTGTGCGAAATTCCTAGAGCATTCACTAAACTGGGATATATGTGCATGACCATAAATGCATGGGCATATTTGATTGCACTATAGGAAGATTGTGTGTGGTCTGATGTTAGGAATAGAGTTCAAGACTACGTGTCACTGTAGTAAAAACTGAATCATATCCACTATGCAAAGGTTCAAGTCGAAAGACATATTTGTTTATGCACAATCTTATGTTCTCAGAAACTGCTCGAAAAATATTTTTAAAAAAGTTCAAGTGGGGGATTGTTGGAAATGTTTTTGTTTATGAAGTGAATTTATTAAAAAAAATAAATAAAAAACAGGTTAATGGTAATTTATTTATGAACCATTATTATAATTGAGCCGTTGCAAGTTTATAACGGTAATATATTTATGAATCATTATTATAATTGAGCCGTTGCAAGTTTATAACGGTAATATATTTATGAATCGTTATTATAATTGAGCCGTTACACTTGCACAACGGTAATATATTTATGTGACATTATTATTGAGCCGTTACAAAAGCCAATGGTATTACAATATTGTTTTAAATGAGAATAAATTAAAATCCATTAACATTCCATCACTTTAGTAACGTATGCAATTTCCATTCTGCCCATTTAAATGATAGATAGGCAGAAAAGAAAAGAAATGAATAACATACATTATTCTTTTACTTCTTCCTTCAACAAAACCAAACACTTTGAACTCTATTTCAGAGTACAAATCAGAATCGACTTTGTCAGCACAAACATGTTGATATTTCTTCAGATTAGAGAGATTGTTTTATCTTAGAGACGGCGGCGTTTGTTTTTTCAGAACCGCTTTGCACCTTCAAGCAGAACGTCAAAACGCCTTCAAGAGAGTGACAACGTACACGACTCAACCGAAGTTCATTGTTTCCAACGGATTTTGCAAGCTTGGAATTGCTATGTTAATCTTGACATCGAAATCAGATTCGTCTATTTTCTGCTACTACTTTCATCATTCCTTGTCATCACCTGGCTAAATTTAAGGTAAATTTTACACATTAGTTATCAAATTATCTGTAAAACACAGTTAATATGTGATGATTTTTTTGTAGCAATGATGTTTACGATTTAGAAACTGGAGTGGACCACAATAAGAAAGAATCAATTGTCAACATATTTGGCAGGTAAATACACATAATGTTTGTTATCTTCATTTGTAACCTATAAGAGACTTTGTCGATTTTAATATCTGAGAATTATGGAAAAAATGTGAAGTCAGAATGTGATCCAGATTGTTGCTTATGCGTTAATAGCACTTGGTTTTTTGGGCTTGTATTGGCTTTCAAAGAAGCGGGAGATGCCAGATTCATTTTGCTGGTTACTTATGCCTTTTTATGTGGATATGTTTATCAGGTCTTATTAATGTTATTTTTGATATTTTGTTTTGATTTCAAACACTGTTAATGTCAACATTTTTCTTCTACGCTTTAATGTCAAATTTGTGGAGTCCTCCATTTCGACTGAGTTATAAAGGATTGGGTGAACCATTGTTCTTTGCTGCATTCGGACCATTTGCTACTACAGCTTTCTATTTCTCCAATAACAGTAAAAAATTAACCAAGCAATCCATTAAGTGTAGTTTATTTTTATTCTTAAATGTTGTCACTATTAAGAGTATTAATTTGTTCGTGCGGAACTGATTCTGCCAAAATTAGTACTAACTTTTGAAAGAAATAAATATTGATAAACAATGAAAAAGAAAATTGCAATTAGTCATACAGATAATATTATTAGTAATCCCTTTGTTAAAGTAATCATTAGTCATAAATGTTAGAAGTTATGAATTAGTCTTCCTAGTTATTAGCATAGAAAGTAGTGTTCCCTAAAATAATGCATTTTACCTGTTCAATAGGTTAGTGGTTTTGGTCTATTTAAAAGCTTTGTAATTCCTATCGTTTAATTAAGCAATACAATGTAGTCTATTTCTTTTTTAACGTTTAATCTCTCTTCCTCTTCTCTATATCAAATCCCAACATGGTATCAGAGCCAAACAAGAGGAAAGATAGGTAGAGAGACATGTTTTATTTCGTTTGTTGCCTTTTTAAATAATTCCAACTTCCAAGCCTTTCTCTTCTGCTTCTGAAATCAAGTGCTTCCTCCTCAAAATAAGACACCACAAATCACGCTGCTAGAAAAATCGAGCTAATTGAGGCTCGTTGATTTGAAGTGCTCGTTGCTTCTTCTAGATTCGCTCAGCAACCGTGGAGTTCATTGCTGCCTGGAAACAATTGGATGCCGATATCTGAATCGAATCGTCATGAGCGTCGATGCTTGCTGCCTACGATTTTGAAACCCAAAAGATGCGTTGTTGGAGATGCGCGGTTTAGCTGAGGTGTTGGGTAGCGGTTTTGGCAAGCGCGGATGGAGTATAGTGGCAGGTGAATGGAGGTTGTATGCCAATTTGGGTTCTGTGATTGGAGATTTGAGGTGATGTACTGCGTAGGAGTTGGATGAGGAGATTCTTTGCAGGGTTCAATCAGAGTGTAGTCGGTTGCGGTTGAATGGAACTGGTGATTTGTTTGTGGTTGTTGCTGTGTGAGAGGATAGCAGAAGCAGTTGCTCTAGATGCAGGCAGAAGAAGTCGTGTGCTAATTCTATGAAGGTCGCGACAGGGGTAAAGCGATTTCAGGTTGATCGATTTGGGCGTTGTCGGCGGCGGATAATTGAAGGTTGCAGAGGTATTTGATTAGAGGAGTTTGGAATTCGTGGAGAAGGCAATGGTCAGAGATTGCAGATGGTTGGTTTGCGAGTTCAAGTTGTGGTGGAAGTTGAAGTGGTGGTAGACGAGGTTAATTCTGGAAGTAGGGGTTTCTGTGTTGTCCGATGTCGCTGCAATTGCTGCTGTCAGGTAGCTTCTGTGGTCTAGTAGAAGAACGACAGAATGGATGAATTTGAAGTTGTATATGGTCGGAGAAGCACACTGATAAATTTTGACAGTTTGACACTGTGATGAAGGCAGTGTAAGGATATAGTGAGGTGGAATGACAGTGAATATACAAGGATGGTTGTGATTGATTTGTTGAAGGAAGTTGTGGTAGTTGCAGATGTTTGTAGTGGTGTGATACAATCTGTAATATGATGATGAGGGAGTTGTTGTAGTTCTGTTGGTAATGTGATGTTGCTAAGTGCAGAAGTTTTTTCTTGAAGTTGTCAATTTAGGTAGCCAGTTTGTTGTATTGGTTAGCACAGTTGAAGTATGCAGGTTGGATTTGGGATGTGATGTCTGTCGTTTGCAGTGGGAGGAATTAGAGTCAGCTCAAACATAGGTGGAAGTGCAGTATTGTGAAGTGGGAGGTTGTACGGTTGAATGGCAGTGAAGATGATTGTAACTGGATTGTGAATGGTGGTGATCAGGTTAACAGTGCAATGGAGGCTGGTCTATTTGTTGATGGACCAGTTTTGTATCAGTGAAGTGGTCGAAGATGTATTGTGGTCTGTTGAAAATGTTTCAGTAGAAAATATTGTCTGACAATAAGGTAAGGCTGTGGTAGTTGAACTGAATTGGTCGAGGGAAGTATGTGTAGATGTGCAGAGGTCAGGTGAATGAAGTGAATGGGCAGAAGCAAGATGTTGTGACAATAGTGAAAACAAAGAGAGAGAGAGAGTGGCAGAGAGGAAAATTTTAACAGTGTGGAGCAAGGAAGTTTTGAGGTTATGAGAGAGACAACAGAGAGTGTTTTTTTTTAGATTAGAAACGAGAATTATTGATGTAGAAGAGACTGAGGCCATTAATGCAGAAGCTGGCTTGTGTGTGAGTGATGGATAGTGAAGAAGACGATGTCGGTTATGATGTTGGACATTTATGGTGAGCGCTCGAGAACTGTTTGATGATATGCCTATATGAAGATAGGCATGCTTACAAGTGAAGTAGGTAGAACTGCGAGTGAAGCAGACTTGGTTTTGTGTCATCCAACAAGCAAAGGAGGAAGAGCCGCAGCTCTAGCTTGTTGGGGGATGACAGATACAGCAGTATCAAGAGACAACCCGAGTGGAGAGGTCGATGAGGAAACCAAGAGTAGTTATTGATGGTTACAGTACTAATCAATGCAAAACAGTTGAGCATGTCCAACCAGGTAGAGATAGATGTTGTGATCGAGTTCGTCTATGCAAGACGATGAAGAAGTTGAGAAGCGCGCTTCATTACTTTGTAAACTGGATGTTAGCACATCTAGTTTAAGGGAGGATGTTAGAAGTTATGAATTAGTCTTCCTAATTATTAGCATAGAAAGTAGTGTTCCCTAAAATAATGCATTTTAACTGTTCAATAGGTTAGTGGTTTTAGTCTATTTAAAAGCTTTGTAATTCCTATCGTTTAATTAAGCAATACAATGTAGTCTATTTCTTTTTTAACGTTTAATCTCTCTTCCTCTTCTCTATATCAAATCCCAACAATAAACTGAAACATTTAGTTCTGATCTTTCTTGTGTAGTCTTCCCCTGACCCCAACTGTGATGGCAGCATCATTCCTTGTAGGCCTAACTTCAACACTGATTCTATTTTGCAGCCATTTCCATCAGGTGATACTCATCTATATTATTGTTCTGAACAAAGAAATTTTAAGTAGTCCAAGTAATTAAACATACAAGGTCTTGCATGACGAATATAGTTTTCATACATGCATCAAACAAACGATGCAAACATAAAGCGTTTTCAACTTCTGAAACCTTTAATAAATAGACTATAATAAATTGTAGATATAGTAAACATTCAGTGTTTCTTCTGCATAACTATAAGTTTTTGTTTTAGTCATTTCTTAAAAGCTTATTTAGTGTAATTGTGAAAATAAGATGGAGATTTGAATTCTGAAATTCGTTTTATCAATTCATCATCTTTTTTTATTAATAATTATAATTGCCAATAGAGCTCAAAGCGTGAATTCTGAAATTCGTAGCGATGTTGTGAGAGAAGCTAAGCCAATGAAGGCATTACTGTTTGCTACCCATATTCATTTTGATACATTGGATCAAAGTCAGGCTGAAATTGAGAACTTGCCCACCAGTACTAGTTATCTGCTAACAAGTAACTTAACTTGTTTTATACTGCCATAAACTGTGCTGTTTTGTACAACTAATCTTTATAACATTTTTATATTTTGGTCAGTGATGTAGCAATTGTTTGAATGATGCAGATCAACAGTGGAAAGATGTTCATGAAGAATTGCAGCCATACCCTGTTGTACAGAAGAGAGAGAATAAGGTTTAGGGCTGTTGCTTGTAGTAAATATTCAGTTTTTATCCACTGTCCAAAGTAGACTACTATTTTTTTTTTATTCTTCTTTATATATGCAAAATAACTTTTGACAAATCAAACTGTTGCAGTATCTGTGAGGAACACTCAAGCAGGTATCTGTGAACATGTTGCAGTTGGATGGTGAGGTGAAGCAATGCACAACATGATCTGAACCGAGGCAGCAGGGAGACTAGGCAACAATTCTTGTTGGATATATGTATGCATAGTCAGCAATATATCATTTGCAATGTGCAGACTGTTGTAAACAAACAAATATGCACTCATGCTAGGTAGCAAGGTAAATGCAGAGGGATATTTGCGCGGTTCAAAAGGTAAAAGCTCTATAATATCTTCTAGCTTCAATATTATGATTGATTAGCAATTGGTTAAGCAAAGTTTTAAAGGTAGGAAAAATGAAACACAGAACACAACCAAATTATGATTGATTAATAGAACCGGTAGTGTGTGCATCATTTAAAATTGGAGTTAATTTTAATTCATGAGAAATTTAGATTGCATACTTATTTAGTACATAAACTCAGCAAATACAAAATCAATCTTCATGTTCATATATGTGATGTACATTTATCATGTTCATGAGAAATTTTTATAAATCTTAGTTAAGGCACTCTCTTGATCATTCAAAATTAATTAAGTTTATAATGATCATAATAATAAAAAAAACTAATTAAGTTTATTAAAATTAAATAAGTTAACCAAGATTTATAAAAATTAACTAAGTTTGATAAAAAAATAAATAAGTTTATAAAAATTGACCGAGGATTATAAAATTTTAACTAAATTAACTAGGTTTTTTAAAATTAACAAATTTGAAATAATAATAATAATTAAGTTTGATAAAAATTAACTAAGTTTATAATAATAATAAATAAATAAACTAAGTTTATAAAACAAAAAATTATTGTCAAGGATAAAAATTTTCAGCGTTTTAGGCTCAAGGACAGACCTTCAGTATTTTAGCCTGAAGGACAACTTTCATTAGGTATCAGCTTTTAGTATCAGTTTGTAGTTATCGGTAGCAGTTTTTAGGTATCAGTTTTTAGTTCGGTTTTTTGGAAGAATCTTTGTCCTTATGAATAATTTTGAAGAATGTTTGTCCTTATGAATAATTTTTAGGAGAATGTTTGTCCTTGTGGTTAAAATATTGAGGTCGTGTCCTTGAGGCTTGAAATATACAATTTTTTGTCCTTTAAATTAATTCCTCTTTTATAAAAACTAAACAAGTTAATTAAGTTTTATAAAACCTAACTAAATTTTATAAAAAATAAATAAGTTTATAAAATTATTCTATATAAATAAAAAAGTCTATAAATTTTAACTAAATATTATAAAAATTTAACTAAGTTTTATGTAAATTACCAGGTTGATAATAATAATAAACAATTGTTTGATAAAAATTAACTAAGTTAATAATAATAATAATAATTTAACAATGTTTATAAAAATTTAAAATTTATTTATGTTTTATAAAAATTAACTAAGTTTTATAAAAATTAACCGAGTTGATAAAAGTTAATGCACTATAAAAATTTAACGTAGTCAACTAAGTTTATCTTTACTACTAATAATGATAATTCCATAAACTAATTTCAACCGTGTCTTTTTTAATTACCCAAAATACCCTTTCAACCTACTTCGAGAAACCCTAATCAGAAGATATTCGCTTATCAAATCCAAACTCCGTCATCCTCTGCCGTCTCTTCGAATCAGAAACCCTAGATCGATTAGAAATCAGAAGCTATTCGCTTATCACATCCAAACTCCATCATCCTTTTGCCTCACTTCGAATCAGAAACCCTAGATCGATCAGAGACCAGAATCTATTCGTTATCAAATCCATACTCCTTCGAATCCGCACCTCCTCTACTCCTGAAATCGATCAAAAATTTCTTTGTCATTGTCCTCCTACCCAATCGCAACACACGGTCATCATAACGTCGTCATCGTCGACAATCCACTGTCCACATCAAGCATCTGCCGTCTCTTGATCACTAACGCTGTCAATTGCTGGAAGTTTCAGCTAATGCACCGTGTCACTGTTTTCAAAGGGACGAGCATCACAGTTTGTAATCGATCATTTTGTAGACTAGGATTAACAAACTGTGCTGTAATTCCTCCAATTAACTAACTTATTCTGCTCCGACTCCTCAAGTACTGCTCCTTAGATACCGAGCTTCGACCACTTTTAGGTATTTATTAATCTTCTATATTTTTTTTTGTTATTTATGTTCCATTGAATATTGATTTTTTAAACTATTCGAAATGAGCCATATTGATAATTGCTTTGCTGCTCATACATTTCAACTCAGTAGACTATTGTTGATTATCTCCTGGAATGTGTGATGCCTAAATTACTGTGTTGCTTGCTGTTGCTCCTTTTCCATAAGTTCAAATTTAATGCTTGATATGTTTGCTTTAAATTTGTGTCTCAGTTTAATTAAAATTAAAAAATATTATGGCTTTAAATTTGTTGCTCAGTTTCATACATTTACAGTGGACATATGTTGTAATTCTACAATCAATAGAAAAATGACTTCGGTTTTGTATACTTCGTAGGAAAACAAATAAAAATGCCTTTTTGACATAATTTTGTATGTGCAGATAAGTTAGCTGATTGATAATTTCAGCAGAGAATTGGCAAATTATATATTTTTTGTAGCCAATGTTATTGATGGAGAAAATATTCCACATAGTAGAACCTATCAGTTTAAGCTTTCATCAAACCTCTGTTGAGATGCTTAGCAAACAGCTATGTTTCCTTGCCTGGACCCTATAGCGTTTTTTATTTTGGTGCCTAATCAAACAAAGTATTCACATACGATTAAATATGAGAAATAAAGATGAGACTAATTTTCGAAGTTGATCCCATATAACTTCAATCAAGGTTAGTATATGCAACACATGCATTTATAAGGCAATTGATATGTACAAGATTGCAATTAGTTTGGAATTCTGTTTTAATCATATCTACATAGGTTGTCTGCAGTTCATACTTTATTTAACTAACAATGCACAAAAAGCAATACACTTGAATAATCGAACATTATACAAGAATCTTAGTCTTTCTTGATTTGAAATCTTATCAATAACAAAAATTTCTCATGTTGTACTAGACAATTACTCGCTGTTATCCCACCTTTTAGCAAGGCCGTGATACCATAAAATCGACCGAGAAGCCAAAGACAATTCGTCTCGAAGAATGGTCAATTCAACATCTCAACAAAGCAAGTCCTGCTGATTGTTTTTTCAAATAAGATCCCCTACGGAGGGGGGGTCCAGGGGGGGTGGCAACCCCCCAAGGTAGGGGTGTGGGGGCAACACCCCCGCTACGGGGTTCGACCTGCCCGGTCAGGTCGCAGGGGTCCAGGGGGCAGCGCCCCGTCCGAAACGGTAGGTTTTATTTACTACTGAAGAGTGACCTACTACTTTGAGATCTACTGACCTAAAGGTCCCAGCGACCTACGACCTAAAGGTCCCAGCGACCTACGACCTAAAGGTTCCAGCGACCTACCAGGAGAAGATATCCAACGATCTAGCACACCGGCAAGCCTAAGCGACCTAACCTCCTACGACCTAGTGGTCAACGACCTAACGACTTAGTAATAGATAGCGACCTAGCGACCTAACACTTTCCGACCCAACGACCTAACATCCTAGCGACCTAGCGACCTATACATACTCAAAGCCATTTGTTGCCTCTTCCAGTAGGTCGCTCACGACCTAAGCTTGACATTCCCTCTTCTACTAGGTCGCTCACGACCTATCCAAACGAAGACAATTCTAATACTGTAACTTCTTAGGTCGCTAACGACCTACCACTCCCTGCACCATAGCTCCTTAGGTTGCCGCTCTCTCTCCTGCTACCCCTTAGGTCGCTCATGACCTACGACCTAGACCCAGTTTCTTCCCTATAAATGCCTCGCCAATTCCACATTGAAGGGGGGATTTCTTTCGGATTTCAAAAGCGTCGATACTCTGCTATTTTTGGACTCCTCCAACGCTTCAATCATCGAAGATTCCTCATCAACCGTTCTACTTCATTCAACATGGATCCAAAGAGCAATCCGTCATCAAAGTTCTAATCTCTTGCTTCGATTGTGTTGTAATCGTTGGAAAGTGTTGTAGAGGTGTTGTAATCGAGAAATCGTGTTGTAAAAGTGTTGTAATCTTGTAAAAGTGTGCTCAAAGAACATAATGAAGGATGTAAAGTGGATGTAGGCTTAACTTTAGGCCGAACCACTATAAAAATTGCTGTTTCTTTTACTGTTTTTTTCCTTTTTCTGTTTACTTTTAGTTCCCGTGTAGACGGACGGTGCTTTCACTAGATTACTCCAGACACCAAGGTGTTAGCGTTATACTTTTTAGCGTTAACACTCGCTGTATCCTTTCATTGTTTTACCTTAAGATTTTAAAAGTGCAGGATTCTGCCAGAAACAATAGGGTACATGCATGTAATCCCATTTATAGCTTAAAATAATAGTCAACCTCGCTCTTTTTGTTTCATTTTCAAGCTACAAGGCTATTTGATAAAAACAATTAGCCAAACTCTTTAGTTTGATGTTTCAAACTTGAAGGTTGTTCGATATAGAGAAAATTATGGGTAGTGTTTGTCTTCATTTTGTTTATATTTTGTTTTGAGTAGCTTGGATGCCTCCTGTCGTAATTAATTTTTGATTGTTTAAATAGTTTCAAATTGGCATTTCTATAATTGGTAATGTCATCTCACTAAAAGTGAACCATTATATCCACACTCTTTTAACTAAATATATCAAACATGCATTTTTAGTTATGATGGAGATATATTGTTTATTTTTTTTTCCAGTATAGTTTGGTTTGAACTTGAAAAGATAGGTCTGATAGGAAGGGTTACTGACACAAGTACAAACTATTCTTTCTCTATAGGATTAGACATTTTGAATTTTTTTCCCCTTATGCGATGAAAATAATACTTAAAACTGCACATTATATTAGTTCATATTATATTAACAATATCTGAATATGTATATTTAATTTAAACTTTGACGGGCAAGTACTTGATTCAAGAATGTGTGAGCTGGAAATTTTTTGACCTTGATCTTATCAATATTTACTTTCCACAAGCTAAGGAGCCCATTAGCATACTTTTGTAGAAAGCCTAATACGTGTGAATCTTACTTTAAACAATTAAATTTTTTTCTGTGGAGTCTAACAATGTTGATAATGCTGAATTCGTCAACTGATTGTTCTCATTCTTTTATGAATACAATGACTGTGATTGTTTTCGCAGTTATATATGCTATTTATAATCAATGTATGATCATGGTATTGTCCTCCCAATACTGGACTATTTACATGAATTAGGTCACAGGTTTTTACCATTGGTTTTACATGGTACATGCATGTGTGTAATAATTATTTTTTGACAAGAGTTACGTAGTACATATATACATACATACATACATACATACATACATACATACATATATATACATACATTTATATATATATATATCTTTGGTATGCCCTTCATCATTATAATATCGGCTGATTTGATATCTGTCTATATTGTTCATTCTAGAGGTAGAGAAGCGCATACATTCAAGTTGAGAGGAAGAGGCAACGTGTTAATGTCAATGGAGGACATCAATTATTTCACATATGGTATACTTTGATTTTGTGTATGAATAATTATTAACTTTATGTATGTTAGTTTGTTGGTTTTGTAATTCATGTTACCAAGATATATGAATATGCATCTACCTATATAATCTTTTCTACTTTACATGTTTCTGGATGAATGATAAAGCCGATTGTATGAATATACCAATTTTATTTGAGATGGATATCTGGAGAGAAAGCACAACCAAGCTACCAAGCTTATACCCTAACCCGCACTGCTTTATGACCATTTGATTCTGGGAAATCGAAGGGCTGACTTCTTCGGTTATACTAAGGCATGGATCACCAAGTACATGGGCCGGGCCTATATCATTCTCATATCTGTATAAATACTGATTTCTTTTCTTGTATTTCTTTGTACAATTCAGTATTAAATCAATACAATATTATTTCATTGAATTACAAATCATATTAATTCTCAATATGGTATCAGAGCTACAAGCCTAAAGGCATTTATCTTTCATTACTGATCATCACTGAAGACGAAGTATCACTTCGTTCCCCTCAGAATTCTTTCTCATCATTGGGGATTAACCTCTCTGATCAAGCATCAGCATCATACCTGCACCTCAACCGTGCCACGCCAAGAAGGGATCAGAACATTGTCTTCACCTCTACTTCTGGCTGCACAATTAAGTATCTTTTCCCTTTTTTCAAGATTCATCGGTGCCACATCAAGAAAGCTCCAGTCAACTTTCTGATTGCATCGAGAGCCCTCTGATTTTTCCTGTTCAAGAAGCAAGGCAATAATCAGCTTTTATCAATATTCCTACAATGGATCGTGATGATGACGATGTAACATCATCAACATCAAGAAATGAAGAAAGGGAAACTGCACTATCCCTTGTCAAACTCAAGAGCAATGTTATAACCATCCCCCTTGATGAAGATAACTATATCTTATGGAAATACCAAATTGATACAGCCTTGAAAGGGCATGGCCTTCAAGATTATATCAAGGGCACCATATCCATCCCACCTATCATGAAGAAATACAAAGAGGGAAATACTGTTAACAACCCAGATCATGCAAATTATCAAAAACAAGATAGCCTACTATCTTCATGGTTACTATCTTCTATAAGTGCTAGCCTGCTATCACAAGTTGTTGGATGCAATTCCTCTCACGAAATATGGTCATGTATTGAACAGATTTTTAACTCACAATCGGCGGCAAGGATAATGCACTACAAAAGACAACTACAAGGTGCAAGAAAAGAAGATATGAGCATGAGAGATTATCTTGCTAGAATCAAAAACTTATGTGATAAACTAAGTGCAGTGGGTCATAAGATTTCAGACAGTGAACAAATCCTCACTATAACTAGTGGTCTTGACGATGAATACGAGTCAGTGGTTACTTTTATAGCATCTCAAAAGACACTTCCTGATCTACAATATGTTCAGTCTGCCCTTATTGCTCATGAAGGAAGAATTGAGCAAAGAAAGGCTATACAATCTGAAATGTCTATTAACTATGCATCTGGTTTCAATCCAAGAAACAAGAATCAACAAAAACCCACTCAAGGCCAAAACCCAAGGACTAACAGTCAACAGCCAAGAAGCAACCAACCTCAAAGAGGAAGAGGCAGGGGCAGAAACAACTATAACAATAGAGTTAAATGTCAAATATGTGAAAAGTTTGGTCATGTAGCCAACAAATGCTATTTCAGATTCAACTCAGAATTTAACATAGGACAGTCAAGTCAAAGGGGGCCTAACATTAATATGGCTCAGATGAATCAGCAGACAAAAACAGGTAGTGATGCTCTCAAAACACAAGGTAGCAATGGTGATGACTCAGTCAAACCAGAAGATCTAAACACTGAAGATTGGTATCCGGACTCAGGAGCAACAAATCATGTCACCAACAATCTTCAGAATTTAAATCTTGGAAACAAAGGCTACTCAGGTATGAAATCCATAACTATGGGCAATGGTGAAGCTATAAATATATCACATGTTGGAATTGGCAGTATTATAGGTAAGAGGGAATTATTTTTAAACAACCTATTAAGAGTACCCAAAATCAAGAAAAACTTGATAAGTGTTTCTCAATTTGCCAATGACAATAATGTATATTTTGAGTTTCACCCTAATTTTTGCTTAGTTAGGGATTTACTGAACAAGAACATATTATTACAGGGTAGTTTGGACAAAGGCTTATACAAATTCACTTCCATCAAGTCAAATAAAGATCATGAAAGGGGAAACTGGTGTAATAATATCAATAGTAGCATGTTAAATAGAGGAAATGTTGTTGAATGTTGGCACAAGAAACTGGGACATCCCAGTAATGATATTGTAAAAAGAATTTTAAAAGATAATAAAATAGAATTTGATAATGTACCTATTTCTGAGATTTGCACACACTGCCAGCTTGGCAAAATACACAAATTACCATTTGCTAGGTCTGAAACAATTCACAGTCAGCCATTGAGTCTGATTGCAGCAGATCTATGGGGTCCTGCACCACATATCTCATCTCTTGGTTACAGGTATTATCTTTCTTTAGTCGATGCTTATTCCAGGTATACATGGATATTCTTCCTTAAAACAAAGTCTAAGACATCTAGCATAATAAAACACTTTATTACTCTTGTTGAAAGACAAATTAATAACAGTGTAAAGATTTTTCAAAGTGATGGAGGAAAAGAATTTTTACCTCTCAAAACTTTCTTCCAAGAAAAAGGTATTTTTCATAGAATCACATGTCCTCATACATCAGAACAAAATGGGTTAGTTGAAAGAAAGCACAGGCATATAGTAGACACTGGTCTAACATTAATGTCTCAAGCTTCTATACCCATGAAATACTGGAGTGATGCATTCTACACATCAGTTTATCTTATAAATAGAATGCCCACTAAAGTTTTAAAGGACATGTGCCCCTATGAAAAACTTTATGACCTAAAACCCAATTATCATTTTTTGAAAACTTTTGGGTGTCTTTGTTTCCCATACCTTAGGCCTTACAACAAGCATAAATTAAGTTTAAGGTCAAGTCCTTGTACTTTTTTAGGTTACACCAACAATCAAAACGGGTACAAGTGTTTAGACAACAAAGGGAGAGTTTACATTTCTAGACATGTTGTGTTTAATGAAAACATATTCCCTTTTGCAGGAAAAAGTGTTGCTGCAAAAGGAAAATTAGTTGCATCAAACATTATAGTTCATCCTATCCCTGTCTTATCTAAAGATCTTACCACAAACAAAAATAGCAAAGACCAAGCCTCAATAGAGAAGTATGCCTCAGACACAAGATCAGAATGCAGTTCTGACCTATCACCTCAACCATATGAAGATACACCACATACTGAAGACAATGGGAACAATACATCCAATGAAACTGAAACATCAGGGAATACAACAAATGATAGTGATCATGATCAACAACAACATATCACTGCTATTGGTCATCACATGACAACAAGGTCAAAAAGTGGGATCTTTAAACCAAAAATATTTTCTGCTTCAATCAGTGACATAGAACCACAAAATTATGAACAAGCTATCAAACATGATGAGTGGAGAAAATCCATGGATGAGGAATATCAGGCACTTATAAAAAACCAAACATGGAGCTTAGTTGATCAGCCAAAAGACAAAAATATTGTGGGATGCAAATGGACCTACAAAATTAAGAAAAATGCTGATGGCAGCATAGCTAAACATAAAGCTAGACTTGTTGCAAAAGGTTACTCACAACAGTTTGGTTTCGACTTCAACGAAAATTTTTCCCCCGTTGTAAAACCCACTACCATTCGACTTATGCTAACCTTAGCCTTGTGCAAAAATTGGCAAATAAAACAACTAGATGTATGCAATGCTTTCCTAAATGGAGACCTCCATGAAGAAGTATTTATGCAGCAGCCAGAAGGGTACATCATAGATAACAATAAAGTATGCAGACTACACAAAGCAATTTATGGGTTAAAACAAGCATCAAGATCATGGCATGAGAAACTGAAAGCAACCTTATAAAATTTGGATTCACTCCCACCAAATCTGACAGTTCACTATACATGAAGAACAATGGGAACATTATTTATCTACTTGTTTACGTAGATGACATCATCATTACTGGCAACAACAACAGTGAAATCACAAATACCATACAGCTACTCGACAAGACTTTTGCCATCAAGGATCTAGGGGACATAGATTATTTTCTGGGCATACAAGTGACAAGGAAAAATAAATCAGAAATATTCCTATCCCAAAAGAAATACATTGGTGAAATCCTCAAAAGAGCCAACATGAATGAAGCCAAGTCTTTACCTACTCCTATGATCACCAACTTACATTTATCAAAATTCAGAGGTGAAACTATTGAGAACACCAAACAATACAGAAGTATCATTGGTGCCCTGCAGTATGTAACTATAACTAGACCCGACATCTGCTATAGTGTAAATAAGGTATGTCAACATATGCAGAATCCCCTCGACGAACACTGGAAGGCAGTTAAGCGCATTCTCAAATACTTAAAAGGGACTCAAAATCATGGATTATCACTAAAAGCTTGCAACGATATAAACATAAATGCTTATAGTGATGCAGATTGGGCAAGTGACATAGATGACCGCAGATCCACCTCTGGACACTGTGTGTTCCTCGGACCAAATCCAATTTCGTGGTGCACGAAAAAGCAAGCCACCACTTCTCGCTCCAGCACAGAGGCCGAATACAGGTCACTCGCAGGCGTCACTGCAGAAGTAACTTGGATCGAGACCCTAATGTCTAAATTAGGGTTCATCAATCGAAGAAAGCCAGTCGTGTGGTGTGACAACCTAAGCACCATCTCTCTTTCCGCCAATCCCATACAACACTCGCGTACAAAACACATCGAAATCGACTTGCATTTTGTACGCGAGAGGACAGAAGCTGGAAAATTGGAAGTGAGGCATGTCCCCACGTATTATCAACGGGCTGACATCCTAACCAAAGCCCTCTCAGCCAAAAATTCCCTCAGATTAAAGGAAGAACTAAAAGTTTTGCCAGACAAGGATGAGAAAGAGGAGAACGAGAAAACCCTAGATCGAATTGAAGGCGGCTATCTGGAGAGAAAGCACAACCAAGCTACCAAGCTTATACCCTAACCCGCACTGCTTTATGACTGTTTGATTCTGGGAAATCGAAGGGCTGACTTCTTCGGTTATACTAAGGCATGGATCACCAAGTACATGGGCCGGGCCTATATCATTCTCATATCTGTATAAATACTGATTTCTTTTCTTGTATTTCTTTGTAGAATTCAGTATTAAATCAATACAATATTATTTCATTGAATTAAAAATCATATTAATTCTCAATAATGGAAAAATCATTTATATGATGATGGCTTCAGGGTTGATTTAATATATGGGTTCATTTCATGCATAAACATTGTTGACTCAAACCAACTTAATTCATCGGACAACATTGCAGTCTTTTAGAATAGTACGAGCAAGATATGTAAATGAAATATTTTCTTTCATTATAATCATGCATAATAATTTAGCTTTTTGAGAAATAGAAAGCGGTATCCAACTCTATGATCTTATCCAAGTGTATATAATTAATAAAGGATGAATGCCAATTGTATAATTGTATGCATTTTGTGCGTGTGATTTGCGGAAGTAGAATCTAACGGTATCGAAAGCGTGTCTTCAAATGCAATTAATTGGTGAAGAACTATTTGCGTTAATTTATGGTGTTCATTGTTATCGTAATGCTTGCTACTATTTTAAAATAAAGGATTATTTGGATCTTCATGTGAACATACTGTGTTAATTCAAGTAAATATTATTAATATCAAGATAAGCTCCAAAGCTCAAAATTCATTTATTCAACTAATAGTTCATGTATGTATAAATCAAAATCAATATTTACAATCATATTTTATCCTTTTCTGTATGCATGTCACGGGTTAGAATTTATTAGTATAGATGATGGTAAATAGTTTACTGTTCCAAAAAATAAATGGTACCAAATCAGTTATGGTCCATGTGTGAGCATTTGATACATGTTTACTGTTTTGTTGTATCACTACACATAGAAAAAGATATTGACATTTTGGTGTGTAACAGTTTGATATATGGCCAGCTGTTAACGTTTGTACTTAATGTTAGCAGCGATATATTTCTTGGTACCAAAATATTATGTTTGTTGCTGCAAGAGTTGAACTGGCTACAGAGCAGGTACTAAACTATTGTATCTCCTGATTGTTTACCTTTTATGTGACAACAACCATCTATATTTACTCTACACCTCATACAAAACCATGTTGTTGAATTAATGCATGGACATTGCGATTAGAGCAGGTCTATCTGGGCGAGCATATACACTAAAATCATGTTGAAGTTTGTCCAAACTAAAATCATTTTATAGTTCCTTCATAAACGTTTAAACTAATTGCGATGCTTGCAAATTTAATAATAGCTATGTTATGTTGTTTAAATTTTAATGTGACTTTTACATATTTGATTTTTCCCAAGCATTGTAAGAAACTATTAAAAATTGCAAAGTCGATCCTTTCAGCAACACAGAGGGATAAACTTTTTTTTGTTTTAAAAGCAGCTGTCGTTATATGTTACCATAAAGGCTTATGCTGATTTGTCACTATCGTCCATGCCAAATAATAGTTTACAAATGAAAATATGAGCTCAATAATACATTTCAATTTTAGTTCTTCGTATCGTTGATAATTCCTTATAGAGTATGTATTTTCCTGAAAAAGTCTGATATAGCCAACCCATGCACCAAAGCAGCCATGTCGGTTGATATATGTATGCTAACTGCTAGGCTTCGGGACTAGCTTGAAATTGCAGTATTTTGTGTGATATATGGATGTAGGCAACATGATATTAAAGAAATAGCCTAGGATCCTATTTACTTTTTTAAAAGGAAGTATGTGCTGTCAATTTTTTTCTAAAAGGAATGCCGAAGCAGTGCCAAAACATCAGACTGAACCGGACGAAGGAGAATGCTGACGTTGTGTTGAAACATTGGCTGAAGCACTGCAAAATAAAGTATGAATGCTGAAATATTGACATGAGTCAGATTCAGGCTACAACAATGTAAATGGGCTTCAAGAATATTGGACAGAATGTTGGATGAGACAGGGAACTAGCAACGGGAAAGTCCAATGACGGGAGGGAGGGACAGAGAAATCATAGAGATCAAATGGCTTTATTGGATGAAATATTATACAAAGGGAGAACAAATGCAACACTATGCCAACTGACAAAGCAATAGACTGTTGTAATGTAGAAAGACAAGGCTTACTAATGAAAAATGCAGCTGCAAGGGATATCTTTGTAGTGATGCTGCAAGTGAGAGGCGTGGTGACTGTCGAAACTGTGATAAACAAACATGCATTGATATTAGTCTCTCGAATTATGTTGTATCAAGGGAGCGAGAGTCGAGACTTGATCTTCGGTTTGGGTGTCTTCCACTTGCATTGCATGGCTCTCAGGGTGAATCATGAACTGACGCGTAAAGGAATTTCATGCATGGTCTAGAATAATTGCTGAAACTAAAGAAGAGTAGTCACTAGCTATACCAAGAGAGGCTAGAGGAAAGAAACGATGCGTCAGCGGAGTGGTGCGCCAATGAGATGCACATGATGCGTAAAGGACTAGCATGGGGCTCCTGCATTGAGCAGGCACTGCTGCCAATGTGGATGGAGATCACTGTGGCAATTCCTATTTTCACTTTGATTGTGAAATGTGTCAAACATTTGAATTTTTGTTTCAATTGTTTATTACTATTTGTAACAAAAAAGGTATAGGAAAGAGATGAGAATCGACATCCAAATTTTCTATGATTATGTATGTATTTTAATTCTGATTGGTTCATATATATTTTTATAGTGTGGTTTTATCGTTTATTTTGCTACCTATATTTGTGCCTCTCATCAATTTTAGGTAGGTAGATGCTAAAAATACCAAGGAGGCTTCATATATCTCTTACTCTGACAACACCAATCAATATTCACCTTACACTTCATACATCTCTTTTTAACAAAACCGCCTCCATTCATAGAGTGAATCTCACTTAGAAATTTATAGGCACTATGAAAAGAATAATTGTATACTATATCTACAAACAAAAAAAATACATGCTTTGAAAATATACTGCAAATTCATATTGTTGAATTAATGCATGATTAAATGCAGGTCCATGTGGACGGTCATATATACTCGTAATAATAGTAGTAGTAGTAGTAGTAATATTAAAAATAAATAAATTATATTTATAAAAATTGAACAAGTTAACTAAGATTCATAAAAATTAACAAGTTAACATTAGCTGGATTCAAGCTATCATCACACATAAGAAAACCTAGTCAACCTGCCCCTAGTCATGGTTGGCTTGCAAGCTAACTTAGATCAAGTCGGCTAGGACCAGACTAGGCCAGGCCAACGGCCAGGACCAGACTAGGCCAGGCCGACATACCATGATTAGTCTGCTTTCATACAAATGAAAATTTTAAGTAACATTTTTGCCTTCCAAGTACGTGCTTGTGAGTGGGCAGAGGCTTGTAAAATCATGACGACTCCATCGATTGACGATTCTACTATGCAACAAATGCATCGTCCACATGGCATTACACCGTTGGCTGTAGTGGTTGTGCTTCTCGAGAAGTGGTAGGGATGTGTCGTTTTGGCAATGCGCACTGTGTGACACAGAACTTACCACTTTTGAATGGTTAAGATCTTTTTTCTTTCTTGATCATAACGACTGCGATTGAAACGAGAGGTGTATAAATATCCCCCTCTTCTTTCGCTATGAGCCCATATGGCTATTATCATGCAATTTCTTTAGCAAAATCGAACTTTGCACAGTATTTTGTGGATAAAATTTTGTAACTTCGCCTACCTATTCCTCTCCCATTGCTCTTGATCGCTTGGGTTTTATCAATGACTAGGATTAATAGGAAGGAGGTAGCTCTTTGGGGGTCGAACTATGTTTGTCAATTGTGGTTCGGACCGCTTGCTTGGATTTCTACTTCTTGAGATGGATCTTGCCTTTGGCTTGGACCTATACTTGCGCTTTCTAACCATCTCTCTGATAGCGATTCCTCAACAGTCTCAGATTGATTATTCGGGTGAAGCTAAGGGGCTTCCTTGCTTTGATGCTCCAATAATCCTGAAATCAGGTCGGTTTGGATGCTTCAACGGCTTGATGGAAAGAGTAGTAGTTGTCACCTTTGCAGCTTTTGCCATGGCTGAAGCCTTGGTTTGCTTCTTGTCGATGTTGTTTGATAGCTTTTCAGGGTCTCTCGCTAGATTCTATGTGGAAAGCTTCAAAGTTGGGGATACCCTTGTTTTCTTCAACATGTTCTTGATCACTTAAAGTGCTGGAGGTGCCATCGATGCGGCCGAGCATGGTCTGGGCAGTGACAAGAGCACGGGCCAACAGAATTTTGAAGAATTTAAATAGAAAATATTTAATTTATTTTAAATATTTGAATGATAATTTAACTTGAATTCCCAATTTTAATATGAAATTGGCGATTAAATTTTAAAGTTTAATTTATTGAATGCTGAATAAAAATTTGAATCTTCAATTTTAAGCTGATTAGAAATATTTCAAAGGCTTGTAAAATTCATATTGATAATACTGATGTTAATGGACGCTTCAGGATTGAATTTTACAGTGACCTGTTCAGTTTTGAATTTATATCGTTTCAACCGATAGTTAAAAATAGCCGTCCGAGGCGCAGTCTCGAAATTCGATGAAACCAGTTCCATTGGGTCCGTAATAGTTTGTTATTACCGGATTTCAAATTTCGTATTTATCGAAGCTGTTATGTGAATGTATGACACATAAACGCGTTGAACTTAAATCGAATTCAATTCAAATTTAAATTTATAGCGGGTCAACATCAGCACTTTTGGCCTCAACTCAAAACACTGTAGCTAGGTAAGGCAAACACGTTCTCCTGTTAAATCACGTTCTTTTGTCTCCCCCTTCCTTCTCTGTTAAAAATACACGAAAGGAAATTATTTCGTTCGAATCAAAAGCTCAGAAAAAAAAATGGCCGCGATTTCATTCAAACCAAATTTTCCTCTCCTTCATTTTATTTCGAACGAGAACAAAATCAAAACAAATAAAAATGGCGGCCTCCCCTTGCTTTTCTTTTTCGTTCGAATCGTTTGGGGGGGTGGCGAGCGCGCATGCGAGCCTGGGGCGCGCGAGTATCTGGGATGGTGTCGCGGTCGCGTTCAGAGGGGGGAAGCGAATAAGCGACAGTGGAAAACTGGAAGGGGGGCGGTGGCTCGCGATCCGTGGCAGCGCGTTCGTGACTGGAAGCGGCGCACGAGCTCGACTGGGAAGGCAATGGGAGTCGCGAATTCGAGATCTGGAAGGTGGCAGCGTGAAACAACGATTTGCGATGCTGGGCAACGTCTCGAGCTCAGGCTTGGCATCGAGACAGTGAAGGTATAATGTTTTTTGATCAATGTATATATATGTAAATATATATAGGTAAGCGGAAAATATAATTTATTACAGTAAGTATAAACCATTTTCTATTTTATATAAATGCTAGAAAGAATATTTTCTTTTATTTATTTTCCATTTGAATTAAATAAATATATAAGTTTACTGTAAATAAGTTTTAGATTGTATCGTAGTAAAATAAAATTATTTTAAAAAGGGAATCGGTTTAAAAAAATTATATTTGTTTGTTTAAAATAAATCATCGATAATTAAAATTGTTAAAATTAAGTGTAGAAGTTATAAAAAGGAATTGGTTTAAAATTAAATCATTTGCGAATTAAATTTATTAAATGGCAATTAAATTGCTCGATTATTCTAATATTAATAAAACCTTATAATGTTGTCACAAAGGATATTTAAATGAGAAATTGGTTTAACTAAAACTATTAGTTAATTAAACAATCAAAAATGAAAATTGGTTATTTGATTGGTTCGAATATTGATAAATTGTATAAAATGTTTATACAAGGTTTCAAATCGAGAATCAAGCCGAAATGGAAAATGGATTGCAAAATAAAAGCTAAGGTGAGATTTTCTCACTCGAAGGAAAATTTGTTTTTACAGTTATTGATTTGATTGATTTGATTGCTATTTGGATGTGATATTAGATATAGTAGGATATATCTATATATATATAGCAATATATACATATTGGCATATGTATATATTGGATTGATTGATTTTCCGCATTGTATAGCGGATGAGACCCTATTGCGCCGTTAGTAAGCGGATGATTTTTATAAAATCCCATATACCGCGATATTCCACCTCGAAGTGGAATTGGTATTGTGCTAACATCTGTGGATGCAGGGAAACAGGTTGGAGGGATCCAACTGGATTCCTCACCAGTATTTATTTGATTACAGATATTGTGATATTTGTTGAGTTTCATATCGATATATGATGTTTAATGTTGTGATTGACTAATTGGTGCGTTGCATCATCGGATCCAATTTTGAAAGTTTAAAAATAACGATGTTGATTTTTAAAAGAGATTTTAAAGTGATCTTTGAAAATATACGTTTTATTAAATTTTTGAAGTGATTTATTTTAAATAAATAAACGATAAAATGTTAAAGTTATGAAAATTAAAATTTTTGTGGAATAAAATCAAAGTGTGATTTTTGAAATAAAAGTTGATTTATTTGTAAAATGGTTTAATTTGAGATTTTTAAAGTATTATAAAAGATGTACAAAAATGGATATCTATAAATCTAAAAATATTGGGATTATAAGATAAGTTTTATAAGTTTAAAAATGAAGTATAAATGGGATTTCATAAGTTAATGAAATCTGAAAGTTTTAAATTTTGTGAAGTTTAAAAGAACGATTTCTTTTAAAATAAATGAATTATAAGTCATTAACTTATAATATGGACTTGTGGTATAGATATTGAGTTATAAATTGAATTTGTTAATAAAGGAGAGCTATAAATCAAAGTTGTTATGAAATATAAAGGTGAACTTATAAACGTTGTTTTATAAATTCGAAATCAATTGAATTTGATAAATTAAACGTAGAAATTATTAAAGGAGATATATTCGTGATTTTGGACAGCGAATTATCCTTTAAGTTAAATGTTGTAAATAATAAGAGTTGGTTGGGAATGTTATCCACGATTTTGGATAGTGGATAATTCTTGAAATGAAATGTGTAGAAAATAGTGAAATTTGGTTAGTGAAGTATATTCACAATTTTGGACAGTGAATATATTATTAAGTAAAATGGATATGTTTTGGAGAAGTGATATTACAAAATGAAGTTAATTGTTTTAACGATGTTTTAAAATATATTGAATGTCGAAACCATAGATTTCAACATTCATTGTTGAAATAGACGTTTTTGAGGAAATAAGGAAATGGTGGACTATAACACTGTTGTTATAGTAAATGATTTCCGAAAGGAAATGTTTTTATATAGTATTGGGATTTATACATATCTATCTTAATTTCGAATCCCTATACTAGTGATTTTTGAGTCGTCGTAACGATGTTTTACGTAACATTCGTTTTGACTCAAATAAATGTTGTTATAGTAAATGGTTTCCTTAAAGAATGAAATATATACTTAATTTGATTTAAATATATCGAATATTTTCCAAGTGTTGAAAATAAATAGATTTGTGAATTACTTATTTTTAAATAAGTATGGAAATGCTTTTCCAATATGAAATGAACGTTTTGAGGTTTATCTTCTTAAAGATAAATTGAAATTGAATATTTGAAATCGATTCGAAAATCATATATCAGTTGATATTTGAAAATATAAATTCACTATGGAATTTATAAAAGAAATGGGAATTCGTTTTAAAAATAAACGTTGATTTTTTCTTTTGAAGTGTGGAAATTTTATATCTAGTAAAGATATTTTGGAAAATAAATAATTTGGAAAATTATTTGGAATCTGATGATGTTGCGCATCTTTATTGATAGTTAAATAACCGACTATCAATAATTACCTTGAATGGGTATTTGTTGTGATTTGTTGAATTTGAATGCCACACTTATTTTTGAATAAGCGCTCACCATTCGGGTTAGCCGGGAAAGGACCATGGGGTCTTATAACCCATTTCGAATATGTGATACGTCGTTATGAATTGCATTTGATGACCGGTGTTGAAGACCGGATATTTTTGAAAACGGAAGGATTACCGTCGAGTTACTCTACATCGGCTGATCTCCGATTTAGAGGTTTTATCACCCTTAGTGACGGGAAGTCTGGACGTGATTAGAAAATTATCCGGATTTGCAAGGGCTTCATGAGAAGTGCCTTCGGTTTTGTTCGATCCCAGAACAGACTTGTATGGATTGTGTGTCTGACGTTACAGATTGAGATATAAAGCTGATTTCTTTCAAATACATATCTGTTGGTGGCGGAGAATTTATTCTCTTAGCTTAACACCCTTCTCTGAGATGTACGAGCTCAAAGGTTATGTAGTTGAAATTTATCAGCGATATACTCCCAATTTGGTAACGTGGCATGCTGAGTGTTGCTGTGAAATGATCGTTGTTTGATCATTTGTGATATGATCATTTGTTTGATCATTTATCTTTGTGATCAATTCTTTGATCATTTGTTTGACCCGAAGCATGGCTTTGTGACAAAGCGTAGCTTTGTGGACGAGACTTCGTCGAGCCTCACACCCCGGAAATGGTCAAAACAGGAAGGATGCGGCAAGGTTCTAGGGAGTAGCGCCCCTTAGTGTATGTCATTCCTTCTGGATAGAGGTGGTATCATGGTATAGAGCCCAGATACTTAACCTATGTTGGTACTGCAAATTATTATGTGGTTGTTGGAAATCGAGGATCCTCAGGAAGATCGGTTACGATCGGGGGATGGCATACGCGTGTCAGTAGTTACCTATTTTTGCAGAGGTAACCCGGCCTTGTGTTGGCAGAGATCTAACCGTAATGTTAGGTTATTTCTCGGGATGTCTTTCCAGTGGCGTTCCTTCGTGGCATAGGAAGTTCCTTAGCCTGACCATTTGTTGGAAATCCAAAGAAACAATACGTGACTTGTACGGTTTTAGTTGTAGAACCTATCATTCACTTATGGTGGCGCCTCACTGTTTGGATGGTAGCTATAGTAGGCATAAGTGCGAAATGCCTATGCTGGCTAAGATTTATATTATACTTTCGAAATGTTTTCTACACTATGCACTAATAATAATATCAAAAATGATTTGATTTTGCGTATCAAGCATCTTTGACTATCATAAGGAGAAATCTCCTCCGATTCTGCGTTTGCATTGTGTGTGCGTGCGGGAGGCCTTATGGTAATTTCATTTTCCAAAAGCATTGCGAATCTATTTTAAAATAATTCCTCTATTGTGTTTTAAAGAATAACTGTTTTACGATCTCACACCAGTCACCATGACTGACTCGGAGTTTATTGTTTCCCTTCTAAACTCTAGGTGCCCACCAATTTCCACACGGGCAGCCTAGAGTTATGTTATCAGGATATTCTGGATATTATGGAGCTTTGGAAGCAAGCTGGATGGCGAGACGTATATCCGTACTTATTTATTTATTCCGCTGTGTATTCTGTATGAGGACAAGTTTATATAACTGTCCATTGATGTGCTGTGTTGTATTGAGTTGTATATTGACTCTGATTGATGTATGTATAAACTGATAAAATTCTTTTGTTTAAAGATTATTCATTTATCTATTATATATTGTTCCGCTGCGAATGTGAGATTCTGAAATTGTTTCTGTTCTATGTTTTCTGTCGTTGTTCTTCTTCTCTTTTTCTTCTATCTTTTCTTCTACCTCTTCTTTTAAACATTAAAGTTCGCGTTTCCGCCATCCGATTGTTCGACAGTTGCTACAATGGACGTATCAGTGTCGGGTTTTCGGAAGACGGATTTGCGGGCCTTTACAGGTGGTATCAGAGCATATGGTTAAGCGACAACCCTGCTCTGTTGGGTGTTACTCATTAGAGATAGAGTCAGTAGTACTCTAGAATGAGTGTGAGAGTAATAATAGATATGAGCATGTATTTGTTAATGAATATAAAAAAATTGTTTTGTATTGTGTTGACTTATCGGTTGATTGTTTATGAATTCTGGTCGGTGCAGTCTAGCTAACTGTGTTGATAGGAGTTTCTAAACTCTTAAACAAGATAAACCAACACAGTATTGTTTTGAATAGGGTAAATGAGATAATTTTGCCCAAAACTATTTTTTGTATATAAAGGAAATAATTTTCTGTAAATTATTAGAGTATATGGTTGCATGGTTGTTAGGAAAGTGATAATATTGAAATGTTATCATTATTATATGAAATTGAATAAGAAATTGAAATCATAACTCCAAAGTTAAGAAATGAATTCATATACAAATGAAATTTGAGAATATAAATTATAAATGTGATTTGTAATTTGAAACGGAATTCCAGAGAAGTATTTGGAAATGTTTTGAAAAGAATTTGAAAATTTTGGAGATTTAGAAAGTTTAGATTCTTTTTGGAGTTGAAAATGAATTTCAAAGGTTTTGAAAGGTATTTTGAAGGAATGGAAAGCCCTAAACTCTTTTCGGTTGCTGGAAAATAATTCCGATGGTGATCGCGACAGCATCGGTGTTCATTTTCGGGTTTCCAAAAGAGGAATTGCTGCCAAATTGTTTTAAATGGAAGTTGTTTGAAAAATTTGGGTTTTGTTTTGGAAATTCAAAGGATAATTTGAATTGTTTTCAAAATGATTTTTTAAATGTTGGTAAGACTCTGGAATACTATATAAAAATATTTATGAAATATTATTAAGTTGATAACTTATACAATTTGAATTTTGATAGAATAAATTTAACTTAAAAGATGGAGTTAAATAAATGTAAGTACAAGTGAATCAATTAAATGAAAGTGAGATTGAAAGTTGAAATTCATTTCAAATTTGTAAGCAATGAATTGGATTGAATAATTATAAATGTGAATTGAAAGAGAAATTAAAATTCATATGGAATTTGAAATCCAGTTTAAATGTAAATAGATTTAATCGAAGTGGTAAACTGAAAATAAATATAATGTGTATATGGAATATTTATATTGAACCTAAGAAATGAAGAGTTTCTTAAGTAAAATTTGATATTGAAATTATTCTAAGTTGATGATTGAATAAAAATAAAACTGGAATTGAAACAGAATGTTGAAACCAAATTTGAATAGACGTAGATATGAAACTTCTGTAAGGAAGTGTATAAAATGATTTTTAAATCTGTTATTGGATATGGTTAAATAGGATATACAGGTGTATAAAGGAATTGGAAATTTTGATTTCAAAGATAAATTTGAATTGCTCGACAAAAGGTAAGTATTTGAATTTCAATATGAGATTTGATGATTTTCTTGTCTAGTCGCTTGGCTTTTTCTTTTCTTTTTGAAATTTGAGAGTCCATAGGGACGTTCTTTAGTCGTACCGATCTAGCCGCGCAAAGGAGACGTTGGCGAAATTTTTCGGGAATTTAGAGTGTTAGAAAATTTTGAAAAAAAAAATTTGAAAGTTAAAATTTGAATTTAAGTTTAAATTTGAACTTTGAAGTAAACAATGTTGTTTAAAACTTATAACTGAAGTTGGAAAGTTAGTTGAATTAATAATGAATCTTTAGTAGAAAGATTTGTTTTGACAAATTGATAAAACTATTGGATTGTGAAAAATAGTAGACGAGTTAAGGACCTTTTTTCCTAACTTGTAATTTCGGGACGAAATTCTTTTAAGGAGGGAAGATTGTAACAACCCAGAATTTTGAAGAATTTAAATAGAAAATATTTAATTTATTTTAAATATTTGAATGATAATTTAACTTGAATTCCCAATTTTAATATGAAATTGGCGATTAAATTTTAAAGTTTAATTTATTGAATGCTGAATAAAAATTTGAATCTTCAATTTTAAGCTGATTAGAAATATTTCAAAGGCTTATAAAATTCATATTGATAATACCGATGTTAATGGACGCTTCAGGATTGAATTTTACAGTGACCTGTTCAGTTTTGAATTTATATCGTTTCAACCAATAGTTAAAAATAGCCGTCCGAGGCGCAGTCTCGGAATTCGATGAAACCAGTTCCATTGGGTCCGTAATAGTTTGTTATTACCGGATTTCAAATTTCGTATTTATCGAAGCTGTTATGTGAATGTACGACACATAAACGCGTTGAACTTAAATCGAATTCAATTCAAATTTAAATTTATAACGGATCAACATCAGCACTTTTGGCCTCAACTCAAAACACTGTAGCTAGGTAAGGCAAACACGTTCTCTTGTTAAATCACGTTCTTTTGTCTCCCCCTTCCTTCTCTGTTAAAAATACACGAAAGG
Organism: Allium fistulosum; assembly: GCA_030737815.1. Taxonomy (NCBI): domain Eukaryota; kingdom Viridiplantae; phylum Streptophyta; class Magnoliopsida; order Asparagales; family Amaryllidaceae; genus Allium; species Allium fistulosum. The sequence goes on from CM060904.1 coordinate 480,228,357, forward strand.
AAATTATTTCGTTCGAATCAAAAGCTCAGAAAAAAAAATGGCCGCGATTTCATTCAAATCAAATTTTCCTCTCCTTCATTTTATTTCGAACGAGAACAAAATCAAAACAAATAAAAATGGCGGCCTCCCCTTGCTTTTCTTTTTCGTTCGAATCATCTGGTGGGTGGCGAGCGCGCACGCGAGCCTGGGGCGCGCGAGTATCTGGGATGGTGTCGCGATCGCGTTCAGAGGGGGGAAGCGAATAAGCGACAGTGGAAAACTGGAAGGGGGGCGGCGGCTCGCGATTCGTGGCAGCGCGTTCGCGACTGGAAGCGGCGCGCGAGCTCGACTGGGAAGGCAATGGGAGTCGCGAATTCGAGATCTGGAAGGTGGCAGCGTGAAACAACGATTTGCGATGCTGGGCAACGTCTCGAGCTCAAGCTTGGCATCGAGACAGTGAAGGTATAATGTTTTTTTATCAATGTATATATATGTAAATATATATAGGTAAGCGGAAAATATAATTTATTACAGTAAGTATAAACCATTTTCTATTTTATATAAATGCTAGAAAGAATATTTTCATTTATTTATTTTCCATTTGAATTAAATAAATATATAAGTTTACTGTAAATAAGTTTTAGATTGTATCGTAGTAAAATAAAATTATTTAAAAAGGGAATCAGTTTAAAAAAAAATTTGTTTGTTTAAAATAAATCATCGATAATTAAAATTGTTAAAATTAAGTGTAGAAGTTATAAAAAGGAATTGGTTTAAAATTAAATCATTTGCGAATTAAATTTATTAAATGGCAATTAAATTGCTCGATTATTCTAATATTAATAAAACCTTATAATGTTGTCACAAAGGATATTTAAATGAGGAATTGGTTTAAATAAAACTATTAGTTAATTAAACAATCAAAAACGAAAATTGGTTATTTGATTGGTTCGAATATTGATAAATTGTATAAAATGTTTATACAAGGTTTCAAATCGAGAATCAAGCCGAAATGGAAAATGGATTGCAAAATAAAAGCTAAGGTGAGATTTTCTCACTCGAAGGAAAATTTGTTTTTACAGTTATTGATTTGATTGCTATTTGGATGTGATATTAGATATAATAGGATATATCTATATATATATAGCAATATATACATATTGGCATATGTATATATTGGATTGATTGATTTCCCGCACTGTATAGCGGATGAGACCCTATTGCGCCGTTAGTAAGCGGATGATTTTTATAAAATCCCATATACCGCGATATTCCACCTCGAAGTGGAATTGGTATTGTGCTAACATCTGTGGATGCAGGGAAACAGGTTGGAGAGATCCAACTGGATTCCTCACCAGTATTTATTTGATTACAGATATTGTGATATTTGTTGAGTTTCATATCGATATATGATGTTTAATGTTGTGATTGACTAATTGGTGCGTTGCATCATCGGATCCAATTTTGAAAGTTAAAAAATAACGATGTTGATTTTTAAAAGAGATTTTAAAGTGATCTTTGAAAATATACGTTTTATTAAATTTTTGAAGTGATTTATTTTAAATAAATAAACGATAAAATGTTAAAGTTATGAAAATTAAAATTTTTGTGGAATAAAATCAAAGTGTGATTTTTGAAATAAAAGTTGATTTATTTGTAAAATGGTTTAATTTGAGATTTTTAAAGTATTATAAAAGATGTACAAAAATGGATATCTATAAATCTAAAAATATTGGGATTATAAGATAAGTTTTTATAAGTTTTAAAATGAAGTATAAATGGGATTTCATAAGTTAATGAAATCTGAAAGTTTTAAATTTTGTGAAGTTTAAAAGAACGATTTCTTTTAAAATAAATGAATTATAAGTCATTAACTTATAATATGGACTTGTGGTATAGATATTGAGTTATAAATTGAATTTGTTAATAAAGGAGAGTTATAAATCAAAGTTGTTATGAAATATAAAGGTGAACTTATAAACGTTGTTTTATAAATTCGAAATCAATTGAATTTGATAAATTAAACGTAGAAGTTATTAAAGGAGATATATTCGTGATTTTGGACAGCGAATTATCCTTTAAGTTAAATGTTGTAAATAATAAGAGTTGGTTGGGAATGTTATCCACGATTTTGGACAGTGGATAATTCTTGAAATGAAATGTGTAGAAAATAGTGAAATTTGGTTAGTGAAGTATATTCACAATTTTGGACAGAGAATATATTATTAAGTAAAATGGATATGTTTTGGAGAAGTGATATTACAAAATGAAGTTAATTGTTTTAACGATGTTTTAAAATATATTGAATGTCGAAACCATAGATTTCAACATTCATTGTTGAAATAGACGTTTTCGAGGAAATAAGGAAATGGTGGACTATAACACTGTTGTTATAGTAAATGATTTCCGAAAGGAAATGTTTTTATATAGTATTGAGATTTATACATATCTATCTTAATTTCGAATCCCTATACTAGTGATTTTTGAGTCGTCGTAACAATGTTTTACGTAACATTCGTTTTGACTCAAATAAATGTTGTTATAGTAAATGGTTTCCTTAAAGAATGAAATATATACTTAATTTGATTTAAGTATATCGAATATTTTCCAAGTGTTGAAAATAAATAGATTTGTGAATTACTTATTTTTAAATAAGTATGGAAATGCTTTTCCATTATGAAATGAACGTTTTGAGGTTTATCTTCTTAAAGATAAATTGAAATTGAATATTTGAAATCGATTCGAAAATCGTATATCAGTAGATATTTGAAAATATAAATTCACTATGGAATTTATAAAAGAAATGGGAATTCGTTTTAAAAATAAACGTTGATTTTTTTTTGAAGTGTGGAAATTTTATATCTAGTAAAGATATTTTGAAAAATAAATAATTTGGAAAATTATTTGGAATCTGATGATGTTGCGCATCTTTATTGATAGTTAAATAACCGACTATCAATAATTACCTTGAATGGGTATTTGTTGTGATTTGTTGAATTTGAATGCCACACTTATTTTTGAATAAGCGCTCACTATTCGGGTTAGCCGGGAAAGGACCATAGGGTCGTATAAACCATTCCGAATATGTGATACGTCGCTATGAATTGCATTTGATGACCGGTGTTGAAGACCAGATATTTTTGAAAACGGAAGGATTACCGTCGAGTTACTCTACATCGGCTGATCTCCGATTTAGAGGTTTTATCACCCTTAATGACGGGAAGTCCGGACGCGATTAGAAAATTATCCAGATTTGCAAGGGCTTCGTGAGAAGTGCCTTCGGTTCTGTTCGATCCCGGAACAGACTTGTATGGATTGTGTGTCTGACGTTACAGATTGAGATATAAAGCTGATTTCTTTCAAATACATATCTGTTGGTGGCGGAGAATTTATTCTCTTAGCTTAATACCCTTCTCTGAGACGTACAAGCTCAGAGGTTATGTAGTTGAAATTTATCAGCGATATACTCCCAATTTGGTAACGTGGCATGCTGAGTGTTGCTGTGAAATGATCATTGTTTGATCATTTGTGATATGATCATTTGTTTGATCATTTATCTTTGTGATCAATTCTTTGATCATTTGTTTGACCCGAAGCATGGCTTTATGACAAAGCGTAGCTTTGTGGACGAGACTTCGTCGAGCCTCACACCCCGAAAATGGTCAAAACAGGAAGGATGCGGCAAGGTTCTAGGGAGTAGCGCCCCTTAGTGTATGTCATTCCTTCTGGATAGAGGTGGTATCATGGTATGGAGCCCAGATACTTAACCTATGTTGGTACTGCAAATTATTATGTGGTTGTTGGAAATCGAGGATCCTCGGGAAGATCGGTTACGATCGAGGGATGGCATACGCGTGTCAGTAGTTACCTATTTTTGCAGAGGTAACCCGACCTTGTGTTGGCAGAAATCTAACCGTAATGTTAGGTTATTTCTCGGGACGTCTTTCCAGTGGCGTTCCTTCGTGGCATAGGAAGTTCCTTAGCCTGACCATTTGTTGGAAATCCAAAGAAACAATACGTGACTTGTACGGTTTTAGTTGTAGAAACTATCATTCACTTATGGTGGCGCCCCACTGTTTGGATGGTAGCTATAGTAGGCATAAGTACGAAATGCCTATGCTGGCTAAGATTTATATTATACTTTCGAAATGTTTTCTACACTATGCACTAATAATAATATCAAAAATGATTTGATTTTGCGTATCAAGCATCTTTGACTATCATAAGGAGAAATCTCCTCCGATTCTGCGTTTGCATTGTGTGTGTGTGCGGGAGGCCTTATGGTAGTTTCATTTTCGAAAAGCATTGCGAATCTATTTTAAAATAATTCCTCTGTTGTGTTTTAAAGAATAACCGTTTTACGATCTCACACCAGTCACCATGACTGACTCCGAGTTTATTGTTTCCCTTCTAAACTCTGGGTGCCCACCAATTTCCACACGGGCAGCCTAGAGTTATGTTATCAGGATATTCTGGATATTATGGAGCTTTGGAAGCAAGCTGGATGGCGAGACGTATATCCGTACTTATTTATTTATTCCGCTGTGTATTCTGTATGAGGACAAGTTTATATAACTGTCCATTGATGTGCTGTGTTGTATTGAGTTGTATATTGACTCTGATTGATGTATGTATAAACTGATAAAATTCTTTTGTTTAAAGATTATTCATTTATCTATTATATATTGTTCCGCTGCGAATGTGAGATTCTAATATTGTTTCTGTTCTATGTTTTCTGTCGTTGTTCTTCTTCACTTTTTCTTCTATCTTTTCTTCTACCTCTTCTTTTAAACATTAAAGTTCGCGTTTCCGCCATCCGATTGTTCGACAGTTGCTACAGTGGACGTATCAGTGTCGGGATTTCGAAAGACGGATTTGCGGGCCTTTACAATCGATGCAGCCGAGCATGGTCTGGGCAATGACAAGAGCACGGGCCAACTGGCCTTTAAAAAGCATTGTAGATGCGCTTCTTCTTCCGTTTCTCCTTTTCTTCTTTTCAAATCATTAGCGATTGAAAATCTTTGTAATCCTAGCGGGGTGAGCATTTGGTCCCGCACTCTTTTGAACTGAGAAAGAACGGATCTTTTGTTGAAAACTTGTTGTCTATGAAACTAGTAGTCTTCGACTGTTTGCCTACGACTGGTAGAGCAGCGTATCTTGGACAGCTAGCAAAGTCCACTGTACTGGGTTGAGCAATCTGTTTTAATTGATAGGCGGGTCGTTCAACGGACTTGGAAGAGAGCATTAACCGAGCAACCCGGTTGTTTATCAGGCGCTAAGGCCGTAAAACGGTAGTTGAGATTCACTATGTTGCTTTGTTGATGGGCGGTCCCAGCATGGATCTGAGCACTGAGTAGCTCGTGGTCCTCCAGGGTGACATCTGTTTAGGAGTTCCTGCATTATTTGCAGAAAAGGTTCCCTGTTTAAGATATGCTAAGTAGTAATACTGCCATGCGACGGGCCAAACCCGGCCATTGATACGAACTAAGTGCCGACCAGGTACCAAGTGGTGGGTGGTACTAGTATAAAGTGAGAGCGCATGTTCGTCCATTGGTTCTCCTGGGTGACAAGCGGTCATGTGTAGAGTGGCAGACAAGCTCATCTCAAACCGGAGTGCACGAGGGGCTCAACGGTTCTCTCAGGAGACACATCGTCAAATAACCACAGGTTCTAGCTCAAACTGGGGCACATAAGCTCGAACACTCATGCTTAAGGTGTGGTATAATGGTGAAACGAGCGACAAGCGCCGTAGCCCATAAGAATTTAGCAGATAGAAATGGTAAAGAGTGAACTTATTTATTCTTTGCTATGTCGTTGAGTGGTCCCGGCACGAACCTAAGTTGTAATGATCCTTCTTTTTTACTCCTAAAGACGAAACTTAATACATCCACGGTATTCATTTGCCGATCATCTAGGTGTTCGAAAGACAGGCTGTTGAGTAAAAGAAAAAAAAACAAGAAGAAAGAAACACAGAATCTTACAACATAACAAAATCATATATAATAGAACATAAGATAGTGCATATAGTCACTTCCAAAATGAATCATCGGAGTTACAATAGGTACTAACTTCAGTCAGGGACAGTTATAACTGCCCACCCCAACAATGCTGATACATAATATACATGCAGCGGAAATAATATAGATAACTAGCTAACGTCGAAGCCACCTACTCCATGCTCCTCTAAAATGCATCTGTCGGAACCTGGACTACTTACTGCTCATACAAATTTGAGTACCCAAGAGTTTTAGGGAAAGAAAGAAAAACTCTGCATCAGAAATGAGTCTGATGTGGGTAAACTCCTAACAACTAAATTATTATACTTATAAAATCCTTTGAAAATAAAGGTATCTCGTAAGACCTCGTCGCATATAAATACGGATGGATTTTTACCTTACATTAACGAAAACATTTCTATAGAAAATCCAATGATATTATAATAATGTCTAGGGTTTAAAGTAAATATTGAACATAGCCCAAAAGGTTACATTAATCACATTCCAACATAATAGGCATACAAATAAGTCCGTAAAGGCACTTATTCGAGAATGGATTCTACACAATGACAAACCTATTGGGGTACCGCCTGCCATAGTACACCTCTAAATAAAATGTACCGATGGCCTCACATGGACACCCTGCCAACACAGGGCCGACCTACCACTTACTGGATAGCACATAATATGTCACCACCTCGGTTGTGATCAACAACCATACCTGGGTCACTATCATACATATTTGGAAATATCGATCTAGATCGGGTGATGACCATACTCTAATAGGTGCGATCCACACATCCCTGTTGTATATCCCCTGTTTTAATGATTTTCGATTATGAGGCTTGAGGCTACGTTTACCTTTTTATATAGCAATCCTACTTGGAATGCTAACACTGCCCTCCTGGGCGATAATGCAATGCTAGCATTCGTCCTTATAAGTTGTTTAAGATATGAAAAAATCGAAGACACTACTTCTAACATCCATTTTGGAATAACCCTCGGGATTACTTGTAAGTAGCCCTTGCACTTCAAAGATCTTCGTCTTTGATTTCATCATCTTCCAGATGTTTTAAATTCGAACGTCGACGTTGGTTCCATTTGGTTTTTGGATAACTCATGTTATCTGACCTTGATCTCTTTAAACCAACATTCAACAATTTTAAAACGGGCCAAGTTATTGATAGTGGACAAATCCATTATTTGGGGTGTGTATAGATGTGTATATGAAAAATAAGACATTCTATACTTATTCTCACTTTCTGATTTCAAATAGTACTATTCCTTGATTAACAATAAAGTCGGACAAGTTAGAAAACTAACCTTGACTCAAAGTACATTCTTACTTCTTGGGATAGAGACGAGTTTTCATACCTTGGAATTTAGTGTCAAGTATACAACAAAGTATCTTCCATATACTTAATTTATCATGACCTATTTATCGGAAATTAAATCTCTCATATTTGTCACGTTTTCGACATTTTGACTTCTCCATTCCTTGCCTAGAAAATCAAGTTCTAGATCTCACGGATAGAGGAAAGCCTACTCATCGGCTTTTATTGCTAAATACAAGATGATTTATTTTCAATAAAATGTGTCAACGTTTTAGCATAACTTCTGGTGACAAAATACGGTAATGATAATGGTATCCATAATATCAGAAGCACATGAATATGAACAGAATCACAGATTTAAAAAAAAACAACACTTTGCTGATTACATTTAAAAACAATAATACATATCCATGTTACATAATCCCTTAATGTTTACCAGGCAATGATTAAATATATCATTACAAAAATACGCCAAGAGCGAAATATGACGATGACCCCTTGGTGGATCAAAGTTATATAGTCATATCTGACTTAATGTACACAGCGCAATCAAAACAAAATGAAATAACAAATCCTAATTAGCTATCCGTCAGCCACCTGCTCGTCTTCGGATGCTTTATTCGCGAAAAGACTAAAACCTGAAAACCTCAACCTTCAGCCTACTCAAATCAATTTTGAGTACCCGAGTGTTTAAGGGGAAACAAAAACTTTGAGTCAGACATAAAGCCTGGTGTGAATAATTCTGTTTCATCTCGGTTTACTGATATTAAGTGAGACGACGCCGCTTAGCGGAAAGGGTTTCCCCTCACTTATATCCTTTTCAAAACATATTTTGCATCCTTTCCTGCAACCAAATTGGTTAATTAAACCGATTATATAAAAATAGCAATATCCTTTATGCTAATAAATGGACCACCGGTCCGTAAAACAAGTAATATGTGAACTATCTGCCCACATATAATAGCATGGTCCGTTATGCTACAAATGGACTATTTGTCCATACAGCTGGGTTGACTGCCCGCAAACTGGACCAACTGTCCGAAATCTAGGCTGACTGCCTGTAAAATGGATTAACTGTTCGAATCATTTTCTTAGGGTTAACTACACATAACATTTTCCTTGAAAACCTTTTCAAAATGATTTGTTCCTTCAAATCATATATATATATATATAATTTTTTTCTTCATTTGTTCAGCGTTCAAGAAAGAAAACATGAATCTCAATGAATGGTCATGAAAAGAATCGAAAAAAGAAGTATAAAAGAATTATTGGTTTGTACATGCAAACCTCGTATTCAGATAGGGGCAAGAATTCTTGGGGTTACACGTATAATAAATTCCAAAAGTTTATTGCAGTTGTTCTACTATTACAATTAAAATATGAAAGCCAATGTCATCCTTGAAATAACACTGAATGAAATATATCCTGAACTTAATACATATACAACCTTAACAAAATAATATACCAACGAATAAGCCTAAATAGAAAAGCATGCATAAGAAAAAAACAAATGAATAACAGAATGGAGTTATTCACAAACAATAAGCAGTAAGCCTACCTTACTCATTGGATAAACAGTTGAAATGGGAGCAAACAATAAACACATGTCATAATAGAATTATTGATTTATTTTACTCCTAAAATAAAAAACCTCCAAAAAATTTCTTACCGTCAAACGAAAAACACCATCTCTCTATATTTTCTGTTGAACAACACTATACTACATTATTTTGTTCAGACTGCCGTAACTTCTTCATACTAACTTGGAATCAGGCGAGACTTCGACCGATGAACTCCCACCTAAATTACAGACAAAATGGAACACTCGGAGACTTCATCTTATGAACACACACTGTACTTCCCCATGGTGACTAATAATTGTACTTAGAAAATAACATGCTACATTCCCATGTTTAAACACCGCCTAGGCCAAAATCGTTATTTTTTGTTCGAACTGCAATAAATTTTTCATACTAACTCGGAATCAGGCGAGACTTCAACCGATGAACTCCCACCTAAATTATGGACAATATGGAACACTCGGATACCTCGGCTTAAGAACGTATACCGTAGTTTTCCATGGTGATTAATAGTTGTACTTAGAAACTAACATTTTACATCCCCATATTTGAACTCCACCTAGGCGGAAGCCGCTATTTTATTTGTTCATACTCTAGTAACTTCTTCATACTAACTCGGAATTAGGCGAGACTTCGACAGATGAATACCCACCAAAATTACGGACAATATGGAACACACAGATACTTCAGCTTATGAACGTATACCATAGTTCTCCATGGTGATTAACAGTTGTACTTAGAAAATAACATGCTACATCTCCATATTTGAACTCCGCTTAGGCAGAAGCCGCTATTTTTTTGTTCGTACTGCAATAACTTATTCATATTAACTAGGAATCATGCGAGACTTCAACCGATGAACTCCCACCTAAATTACGGACAATATGGAACACTCGAATACTTCGTCTTATGAACGTATACCGTAGTTCTCCATGGTGATTAACAGTTGTACTTAGAAAATAATGTGCTACATCTCCATATTTGAACTCCGCCTAGGCAGAAGCCGCTATTTTTTTTGTTCAGATTGCAATAACTTATTCATACTAATTCGGAATCAGGCAAGTCTTCGAACGATGAGCTTCCACCTAAATTGCGGACAATATGGAACACTCCGGTACTTCGACTTATGAATGTATACCGTAGTTCTCCATGGTAATTAACAGTTGTACAAAGAAAATAACAGGCTTCATCTCCATATTCGAACTCCGCCTAAGCAGAAACCGCTATTTTTTTGTTCATAATGCAATACCTTCTTCATACTAACTCTAAATTAGGCGAGACATCACATCGATGAACTCCCACCTAAATTACGGACAACATGAAACACTCGGATACTTCGGCTTATGAACGTAGACCGTAGTTCTCCATGGTGATAAACTGTTGTAAGAGAATAACATGCTACATCTTCATATTTGAACTCCGCTTAGGTAGAAGCTGATATTTTTTTGTTCAGATTGCAGTAACTTCTTTATACTAAGTCTGAATTGGGCGAGACTTCGACCGATTAACTTTCACTTAAATTACGGACAATATGGAACACTGGGATATTTCGGCACATGAAAGTATACCCTAGTTCTCCATGGTGATTAACAGTTGTACTTAAAAAATAATATGCTACATCTCCATATTTGAACTCCGCCTAGTAGAAGCCACTATTTTTTTGTTCAAACTGCAACAACTTCTTCACACTAAGTCAGAATCGGGCGAGACTTCGATCGATGAACTCCTACCTAATTTACGGACAATATGAAACACTCGAATACTTCGGCTTAGGAACGTATACCGTAGTTCTCCATGGTGATTAACAGTTGTACTTCGAAAATAACAGACTACGTCTCCATATTTGAACTTCGCCTGGGCAGAAGTCGCTATTTTTTTGTTCAGATTGCAATAACTTCTTCATACCGACTTCAAATCTGGCGATACTCCGACCGATAAACTCCCTCGTAAATTACAGACAGTATGGAACACTAGGATACTTCAGCTTATGAACGTATAGTGTCGTTCTCCATGATGATTAACAATTGTACTTAGAAAATAACAGGCTGCATCCCCATATTTGAACTCCGTCTAAGCAGAAGCCGCTATTTTTTTTTGTTCAGACTGCAATAAAACCTTCATACTAACTCGGAATTAGGCGAGACTTCGACCGATGAACTCCCAACAAAATTATGGATAATATGGAACACTCGGATAATTCGGTTTATGAACGTATACCGTAGTTCTCCATTGTGATTAACAATTATACTTAGAAAATAACAGGCTACATCTCCATATTTGATCCCCGGTTAGGCAGAAACCGTTATTTTTTTGTTCAGACAGCAATAGCTTCTTTATACAAACTGCAAATCAGGTGAAACTCCGACCGATGAACTTCCTCGTAAATTACAAACAGCATAGAACATTGGGATACTTCGGCTTATGAACGTATATTGTCGTTCTGCATGGTGATTAACAGTTGTACTTAGAAATTAACATGTTACATCTTCATATTTGAACTCCGTCTAGGCAGAAGCCGCTACTTTTTTGTTCAAACTGCAATAACTTCTTCATACTAACTCGGAATCGGGAGAGACTTCAATCGATGAACTTCCACCTAATTTACGGACAATATGGAACACTCGGATACTTCGGCTTATGAACGTATACCGTAGTTCTCCATGGTGTTAACAGTTGTACTCAGAAAATAACATGATACATCTCTATATTTGAACTCCGCCTAGGCAGAAGTCGTTATTTTTTTGTTCAGACTGCAATAACTTTTTTATACTAACTCTGAATCAGGCGAGACTCCGACCGATGGACTTCCTCGTAAATTACAAACAGTATGGAACACTGGGATACTTCAACTTATGAACGTATACCGTCGTTCTTCATGGTGATTAACAATTATACTTAGAAAATAACAAACTACATCTCCATATTCGAACTCTGCCTAGGCAGAAGCGGCTATTTTTTTGTTCAGATTGCAATAGATTCTTCATACTAACTCGGAATCAGGCAATACTTCGACTGATGAACTCCCACCTAAATTATGGACAATATGGAACACTCAGATACTTCGGCTTATGAACGTATACCGTAGTTCTCCATGGTGATTAACAGTTGTACTTAGAAAATAACAGGCTTCATCTCCATATTCGAACTCTGCTTAGGCAGAAACCGCTATTTTTTTGTTCAGATTGCAATAGCTTCTTCATACTCTCTGAATCAGGCGGGACTCCGACCGATGAACTCCCATCTAAATTGCGGATAATATGAAACACTCGGATACTTCGGCTTATGAACGTATATCGTAGTTCTCCATGGTGATTAACAGTTGGACTTAGAAAATAAATGCTATATCTTCATATTTGAATACTATTTCTCTATGAGATGTAAAAGGGTATATTTGGAATTTCAAAAGGACACCAAGTAAACTTATTCAATGAATTCTGTTTATTAGTAGTAAAGATGTGAGTTTAATTCGCACCCAAATTTACTATGTCATATCTATGATGCTATAAATTAATTTTGATTTCTTGGATGATAGTTAAATTGTTTGATTGATTGTTTAATTGAAATTAATCAGGATATTCCATTTAAACTGTTTAAGTGTCATTATAGCATTTTTCACTATATCGTCATTTATTGAATATTATCCCCTAACCCTTGTATGTGTGTTTAAACTTGAGCTTGTGTTTTCACAAACGTAGATGTTTAAAATTTATTAATCATTAAGATTAATGATATTTTAAATTAATTAATTATTTTTACTAATGATTTTGGAATTAATTAACCACTTTAATTAATGATGTTGAAAATTGGTTAATCTTTTGATTTAATGAGATTTGAATTTAATTAGATCAATTTAAGTAATGATGTTTAAATTTAATTGATTATTTTAAATAATAGTATTTTGAAATTTAGTTAATCATCTTAATTAATGATGTTTGAATTTAACTAAATCATTTTAGTCTGATATTTGAAATGTAATTAATCAATTTAACTTATGATCATTTTGAATATAATTAATTGTTTGGACAATAGTATGTAAATTTTATAAATCATTTTGGTTAATGATAGTTGAGATTAATTATCCATCTTAATTAATGATTTTTTGGATTTAATAAATCGTTTGACAAATAATGTTTTAAGTTGCTTAATTGATTTAATAAATGATTTTAAAGTAAATTAATTGATTTGATGAAAGTATTTTGGAAGTAGTTGACTATTTTATAAAAGATAACTGATTTGTTTATTAAAGAAAATTGTAAATTTGATTAATTATCTTTTCAGATACTTAATATTGTTTTAGATTTATAAAAGAGACTGTAAATGTGATTAATTATCTTTCGGGATAATTAATATAGTTTGGAATTTATAAAAGGTATTTAAATTGTTGTATTATCCTTTGAGATAATAAATATTGTTTTATATTAATAAATGATGGTTTTTTTATGAGAACTTTAAAATGGAATTGTTTATAAATAAAGCTAAGTGTAAATTGTTTTGGGTTTATAGTAAACCATGTTTTATATGTCATTTGTTTTTTACCCTTGTTTTCATACACTTAGTATTATATATCTGTCTCTTGAAAATGACATTTTAAAGAGTTTTTGGAGAAATTTAAATCCCGGAATTGTTTAAAATGATTTCAGAAGATTTTGAGAAAAGTAATAGCGGTATTATTTGGAAATATTTCTGAAGTATAAATATTTTGGAAAACAAATTTTAAGTAGAATGCTTTTTCTTTGAATAATTCGGAGGAAAACATTTTGGTCAGTTTTATGGTAATCCGAATTATCTTCTAAGTGACGAATAGATGTTGCTTAGGCGAACGTTGTTAAATACTTAATAATTATTCTCTTTATCATTGTGCGGTCGAAATGAGTTCAAATCCGAACGAATCCAAAATGAGTTTTAGTAAACAAATTGTTTGAAGTTATTTCACAAAAGAAATATATGCAGTATGCTTTCAAAGATGAGTTTTGAAATTTATAACTAGGTATTTAATCTTTAAGTTAGTAGGGAATTTATCTAAAATAAAAATAAAAATAAAAGGTATTTTTGGTAAAAGATTGTTTTGGATAAATGAATTTTTACCCTTAGAAAAGATAAGGGATAAGTTAACAATGATTTAAATGGGTTAGATTGGATATGAAGGTTTTGATAACATTGTTTTATCAAAACCACAGATATTATTAATCATCTAAGCAGTGTAAATTAATTGGTGTTATTGGGCCAGTCCATAAACATTGTTCATTATAAAACCTTAAGATAAAATGGTAGGAAGGTTTTAATAAATATTATTTTATTAAAACTATAGCTTTTGTTTAAAACATATAAACCGTAAAACTATTTACATTTTTAGATCAACCCATAAACATCGTCCATTTTAACACTCTAAGTTAAAGAGGTCGAGAGGTTGACTCAATTTTAAAAGATCTAAATTTTAATTGGATCTTCACCTAACTTGTGAAAAGCAAAATAAATTTTATGTTTTGTATAAACTCTTAGGATTTATAAGGGTATTATATAAGTAAGTAAAGTGGAATAAGTTATTATTTGGTGTTTTATAAGGAAATGACTTTATAAAATATTTTTAAACTTAGGTGAAAATTTATGAAATAATTCATAAATGATTTTGGTATTGAATAAAATACTAAATGCAAATTAAAGTAATTTAGAAATATCGATATAATTAAGAAAACAATAATTTTAGAGAGCGACTTTCAATTTTGTCTAAAGGGGCATATGTACTCCTATAAGCAATAACCAAAGGCTGATGAGCAAAATGGTACGCTTAGGAAATTATTTATATTCTTAGGCAATCAAGAAAGTTTTGAATCTATGTTAAGATTTTTTTGTTAATCCTTTTATAGGATCATTTTCACCCTAGAGGGGGGTGAATAGGGTGATACTAATAATAATAAAAATTAATGCGGAAATAAAAATCAATAGCAGAAAATAAAACAGAAAGATAATGCAGAAGAGATCACACACAAATTTAACCAACTTCGGCAAAACCCTGCCTACGTGCTGCCCCCAAGGTTTCTAATATAAATTAAGTAGTCAGACGCTTACACACGTAAACTTACGACACCTGCTAATGACTAACCTAACTCTACGCTCCAAACCCTACCACAATTCAGCCATTGAGTTGCGAATTCTCGAACTACACCACCGTAGTTCGTAACCTAGTCACACGACTAGAAAGTTACACAATTTAAAAAGTAAATACAAATTAGAACTAAAAACAAACTAAATAAATACAACCCTATTAATAACTCTAATCCCAAACACAAAAAGCCGGCCCAATTATAACAAAAGGAACAGTCTTCCTTTTTCTTCAATTCGTTTGCTCTGGTCGTTCTTTCTTTGTTTCTCTTCAAATAGGAATTAGGGTTGTTTTGAAGCGCCACTTGAATTTTTTTGCTTCGATTGAAGTATATGTTTGCTTTGGATTACCTTGTTAATCGATTGCTACTTCGTTCACCTACGGCTGCTCTAATTTCGTCGAGATCGAACAGTGCTTTATACTGGTATGTGAATTGCCTTTTATCGAATTTGATTATTCTCGACTTGATTTGAGTTTTATGATTTATTGCTTTTGGTAATTGCTTGAACTCGAATGATCTTTTTCTGATGATGAACTTTGGGTTATATAGGGATTGAAATCCCTAAATGTCAGCTCGTATATTTTTCGTGTGATTTAAGCGCTTGCGTTGATTTACAATCGCATGGCTCCAGTGCTTCTTGATTCGTTCATGTATTCATCGGTTTGAATTTTCGGTTTCCTCCTATTACTTCAGCACTTTGAATATTTATATAAACTGACTTTTTTCTATGACTTGTTCATTTATCTCTTATCCATACGACCTTTGATAAATTCAATTACGTTTACAACTATACGAATATATTTTTTACTTGTGGGAACTGAACTGGTGCATATTTACTTGTTGTTGAATTTCTGAGCCTTTGAACTGATATGTGTATACATGCTTACACATATGTATATATGTAATTGTGTATATGTTACTGCACTTGCATATGCAGTAAATCCATCTGCCTTGAGTCCACTCGAGTATGTTGACTTGTTTGATTGTCTTGTTATGAGTGTGCCTGCACTTGATCACTGTCACTATTTGCTTGGAGTTCTATGTCCAGTAGCTTGTATTCATATTGGCGTGACACCCTATGTTTACTGCATTGTGATTGATTCCATTTGAATCTGTCTGGTCTTCATGTATACATCATTGAAATGATTATGAACTTGCTCATTGATGTTATATATGTGCATGGTTCATGATGTAACTGGACTTTCCATTGTTTCATGATATACTGCTTGTATTTGGTTAAGGCTTCATTGAATCACTGGAAATCTAGTTCTAGTGTGTTTACTTGTGTACATGTTTCTGATTCAAGTGTGTGTTGTTCTTGCACTGAACTTGTATTCTGTTGATCATCTCCATATGCTTGTGTTGCCATATATGTTGGCCTCTTTGTACATATGTGTGCAACCCTAAACTTTGTATATGAGGTTGCCTGGACTGTTGCATTGAGTTTTGAGCTTGAGTCATGTTTATGGAACTGGTTTGGTGCACTTGAACTTGTATGCACTATTTTGGGTAGACTCTGAGTTCATATCTATTCACTGCTGTCTCTGTTTGTCTGCACAGTTTGTACCACTGCTTCATTGAGTTCATGTTGTCTTGACCATTGGCTTGTTGAGTTCATACCTTTTACTTTTGTAACTGATGTTGTACTATGGTCTTGAATTCTTTTGAACTAGGTGTGATGGTGCACTTTGTTTCTAATTTCACTTGATCACCGATTCAATCTTCACCTAGTTGTCACTACACATATATATGTTCACACATCCATCCATGTATGCTGTGTACTTCATTTACTTGTACACTATATGTTGCTCTATCCATTGTGGTATGGTTGAAATAAACTTGGTTGCATTCACTTGTGTTTGTACTTGATCATTCTGTGATTGAGTGTTTTCATTTGAAGTGTGTTGTTCATGCAGTCTTGTTGTCATGTGGTCTGGTCTAGGTTGCTTTGTACATGGTTTTGAAGTCTGGTTCAGTTTCTTGTTGTTGTTTTGGTTATGTGCCTTTTGCACCAGACCATGTTTGTTGTTCTTTTTCCACTTGGAGTCTGATTGGGTTGCATGTGTACATTTGTTTGCACTTGAGTTGAATCCACCATTTGGTTGGGTTTGACCTTGTGCTCACCTATCCCTACAATTTTAAGCAAGTGTATATCGATGTGCACGGCCTTGTGGTATGTACAGTGATACACCGTGCATGTCATAAGTTGTTCGTGTAAGATGAATTCAAAAGAAAAGAAAATACGAACAACCCAAATAACTGAGGCAAACAATATTTTTAAACACACACTTCATTTTACACTGCAATTTTTTTTTTCAATTTTACTGTGTCGATTATTTAACAGGTATAACAGATGGCTGGACACAAGCTGAAGCTAGTCAAGATCAAGTGTAAGAGTGTTGAGTGAATTACGTAGTGAGGTGAAAATTGTAAAGTGAAATTTGTGTTGTAATTGAAATTGTATAGTGATTGAAAATGTGTAAATGTATTGAGATCTCAAATTTGTACTATTTGAATTTGTAATAAAATATTTGTTTGAATATGAATTCTGAGTTATTTATTTTATTCAACAAATATTTATTTAATTATGTGAAAAATAAAATAGTACAACAATAAATACATTTAAACAAATATATATATGTTTATTATCATCAAACAAAAATCATATACTAGCATATTCTACACGTTTGACATTTTAAATAATATTGAGTGTTAGATTTTACGGATTATGATTGGTTTGATTGAGTTGATTGATTGGGTGATCTTATATACCATAGTTTATAGAGTTAAAATTTATAAACCAAGGTTTTTTAATTGTTGTTTATCGGGGCTTAAATCCTGTTGCTTTTGGAAATATGATTCTGAAATTTTTTGGGAAAGAAATAATAGTTGTTCACTCTAGTTGTTGCATTAGGAGGAACCGGAATAACACTGGAAGCTCCATATTGTTTTAATTCTAGAGTTTAACATGTTTTGTTAGGAGGACCCCTTCCTTGACATTTTTGGTTTTGGTTTTTGATTTCTCTTTTTGAGTAATTCGAAAATAAAATTTGAAAATATTTTGAATATAAAACTCGGCCATTTAGTTCTAAATTTTGGAAGTATTTTGAAAAATTTTGATGTGTAGCATTTATTATAGAATAGTCTCTTTATTTTGTTGCATATGTTTATTACATTACTTTTGGCTGCATCAGGTTACCTGACTGCATATGGTTGTTATGTTTATATTGCATATGTTTGTGGTAGGAAAATATAACTAATCAGATTTACTGAAAACCAAATAAATTGAGTTTTCTTAGGTAGGTTATTACTTCTTCCACTCAGTAATAATTTCTAAGACAAAATTCTTTTAATGGGGGGAGAGTGAAACGATCCATAAATTAATCACTTTGTACTTGAATATTTAAATCATTTTTAAATATTGAAATAATGGATTCTAATAACCAAATAAAGATCTTTTAAATAAAAATTAATGATGTTAAAATCATTTTCGAAATATGTTTACTAAAATAGTTAGTTCAAATAAAAATAGAAAATGTGACCGAAAAACGTTTTTCAAAATTTTGACTTTTCGGTATCGGAAAGTCGTTGAAAACGTCATGCACATTTGTATCAACATGCACACACATATACATTTCATATGGTAAGTTAATTAACGTATTAGTAGTAATAAAACATGCTTAATTTAAATATAAACATGATGTGACACATTATGTTTAAAAGAAAACGAAATAATAAAATATAAAATAAGCTTTCATTTATCACCATACCTCAAAAACATGCCTTAGTGCACATTATGGAGCAAGGCATGTTCAAGCATAGGTGTGGGCCCCTAGGTAACGTGAAGAAGAGAAGGGGAGGGGGACGTGGCATCTTGTGAGTGGTGGAGAAGAGGCAAGGCTAGTTTAGTCATTTTATGTGTTTCATGCCTATATATACCCACCCACTCTCCACATTTCTAACTTTAAGATACCATTCTCATTTGCTAAATCTATCATCTCTTCATATATTAACATTCATGGCTTCTTAGGGAAATTCCTAAGTCAAAAAGTTAGTCCATCCGCCTTAAAACTAGTTTCTATATTCCTAAAACCAAGTTAAAACCATTCCACTTCACTTTACATTCAAAACAACACCCATAACTCTCCATTTTTCATCATGGTATTGCCATATAGCCTCTAGGACGAGCCCTAAAGCACCTTCCAGGTCCACTAAGTCAAGTCATTTGCATAGCAAAGCCTAGTTTTAGTGTTGTTCGAGAAGTTAGTGCAAGTTCGGTAAAGTTGGTAAGTGTTTTGGTGAGTAAAGCTCTACCCTTATAAACAAAGTTTTTAAACTATTTTGATTCTTATATTATTCACCTATGAATGCTTGTTGTATATGTGTAGTGATGGTTTGGTAGTTAGTTAGGTTCATGTTGCAAAAAGTTATTGCATTTCGAAGTTAGTTTACATGTAGTAAGCGATATGAAAAGTTAGTGGCTAAAGTTAATTATACTGTTAGCAAATGTTTTATATATGTTGTATTATTGTAAATCACCACGTATATATGTTCATACCCTTGCTATGTGATGTTTAGTTTTATTGCAATGACCTATACTTGATTTCCAAATTGCCTGTATAGCGATAGTCGCTGTATCGGCACTTACCGAAAAGTTCACTTTTTATCAAAACCGTTTTATTTCATCTTCGTGCTATGAATTATTTTACAAGTTAAGCAAGATTTTGATTAACGATATTTCAAAAGTAATTAACCATTTTAATAATGATTATTTAATTTAATTAATTAATTAATTGATAAGGATTAAGGTTAACTAATTACTTAGTTAATGATGTGTTTAAATTTAACCAATTTCTTGGTTAATGAAGGTTTAATTTAATTAATCATTTTATTTAATGATGTTTAAGGATAATTAATCATTCAATAATGATGGATTAAAGTTAATCAATCAATTTGCTAATGATGTTTTTAAATTAATAAATCTTTTTAATAAATGTTTTATTTAAAGTTAATCAACTTGTTTTAACTTTAATTAATCTTTCCTCTAATGATGTTTATAATTAATAAATCATTTGTAAAAATGATATTTAATTATTTATTAATTAGTTTAATTAATTATATTTAAATATTACTAATTAATTGAATTAATGATGTTTTAAAGGTGATTTACCCTTGTCAATTAAAGACATTTGTTATCAACTTAATTAATGAAGTTTAAAAGTGAATTTATCAAAGTAATAAGGATGTTTTGACTTTCTTATTCATTTTAATTAATGATAATAAATTATTTATTTATTTTATTTAGCTATAATTAATTTTTAATTAAATTAATGGTGTTTAAAAGTGATTAACTTCTTTTGGAATAAAGGCTATTGAAGAAAATTCATCAACTGAATTAATGAACTTTTAAAGTTAATTAATCAATGTAATAAGTATATGTTTAAGTTATTTAATCTTTTTTATAATGATGTTTAAAGTTAGTGAACTCCTTTAACAAAGTATTTTTAAAGCTAAGACTTGTAATGTGAGACCAAGCACGAATTTGGTTTTTAAAAGAAAAAGTTTGATTCGTTTATGTAAATGAATTAATTTCCGTAAAGCGATTCACTTATATGAAAACGATTTATTTGTATAATTAGCACTAAACATCGAATAAGTAGACTTGTCGCTATTTCGAAAGTTAAGAATAATCGTGAGATATGACTTTGAGGTAACTCTACCTTGACTTGTCCAGTATTATTGTTAATCAAGAATTAATATAAGTTTGGATTCGATGAATGGTGGTAACTATACAAGACTTAATTTTCATATATGATCGTTTTATATCCTCGATAGTTGGTTTCTCGGCTATCGATTAACTTGCTTCTAACATGAACACAATTGGTTAATACTTCAGCTTCTTTATTATCGTCATTCTAAGACGATTTATTGCTCCGTTGAGCATTTTTATCCTTTGTTGGAAATGACTAAACCTAAAGCGCGAGAGGAGGGCAAGCTATGTGGGGTTGCTCCCGTTAAAAGGGTATTTTCACATCTTATCTAGATTGGATTCGGTTGTGCACTTAGATATGGAAATATTCAAATTCTCAATAAGGTTTGGCGGGGTCCGACTTGGTATTGTTCGAGAATTGTCATGGAATATATGAGTTTCTCAGAAGTATATTACTAGAGGTATACTTCAAGGTTGGTGCACCTTCTAGTCATTTGTTGGAAAATTTTCCTTTTCTTATTTGATTCGAACCTTCGAATTGTTTTTCTGTAATTGCAAAGAGAAGAGTCAACCACCCTTCACGATGTTTAATTATAGATTTTGTCCATTCTATCAAATTTGGACCATTATCTCGTTTTGTCCATTCTGTCCAGTTTGGATTTTGTTCAGACTATTTCCATTCTTTCAAGTCTTGATCTTTGTATTATTTTTGCCCATCATCTATGTTTAGATTTGTTTTCTATTGTTCTTTTCCATCTTATGTTTGGTTATTGTCTATGTGGGAGAAAACCTGTTCTGCGTTAGCGGCGTGGTCCCACATATTATTGTTAAATACATTTCATTTTGTTTCAGAGTTTTACTCATATCAGACATTTTTGTCTGACATGAGTTGTTTACTTTCCCTAAAACTCTCGGGTACTTAATTATATTTGAGTAGTCTGAGAGTTGCAGGTTTTCTTTGGAGCTCTTTGAAGATGACGATCGAATAGGCAGCTCCTTAGTCATCTAGTTATTTATTTCCACCGCATGATTATGTTAGTATATTTGGTATCTAAAATGTAAAGTCAGAATGTATAACTGCAAATCTATTAGATGTAGTACTTTTTTTATCCCTAATAGCTCCATGTAAGGAGTAACCTTTTGTATATATCATTTTGTATTATATGTAACCATTCCGTTGTGAGGTTTTTCTACTATGTTCTTTCTGTTATTTATTTAACCCAAGAGAACTTATCTTTTGTATGCTTGGGCAATGATACTCGAATACTGAGGATGTATTAAGTGTCGTTTCCAAGGATCAGAAAGGTAGGTCGTCACACATGATAACTCATACAACCATCACTAAGGTCGGCGACACACCACGTCACTATTTGATTTGGTGTTCAATCACATACAATCACCAAGATACTACCATCACCAAGGTCCAAGGTACATAGGTGAGTGCCTCACATGCCCTTGTCCCATAAAACACACATCATATTCAGAGTTATCAATGATTCCTTCAGCACATGGCTCGATTCAGAACACACCACATCCTATCACATCGCTTTACCTTTTCGAATGTGCCTTTTCGGACATCACCAATTCCATGCACATTTTTTCTCCTCTAACACCACAAAGCTCATATACACTTCTCACTTGAAGTTCTCGAACTAAAATGATTCACACCATCGATACGTCGAAGTTCAGAATACCTCACTTGGCTCCTAGGATTTCTTGCACTTGACCCGAAGCAAACCACTATTTTCTCTAGGCATGCCCAAAGTCAACTAGAGAAAAACGCATTTCATCCACTATGACTGATCCAAATATGTCCCTTATCAACTCACAAGTTTCTCCAATGTACACCATGCTAAAGTCAACACTACATAGCTATCCCATCATAAAAATTATCAATAAGCAATTTAACCAATCATACCGTATGAGCAATCACAACATGTCAAACAAACAAGCAATCAACAACATAATACAAGCAAAAGAAATTAATTCAAACAACATGACATAAACGAATAAACAAACATAGGCAAACAAGTAGTCCACTTTTTTGTCTTGGGAATAACTTAACAAACAATGAATCAACAAAGACAATTCAACAAGCAAGCCAATGAAAGTAAAAGGTCATTATCCCACACACTAAAATTGGAAGTCCCTTCATCATATCCCAACTCTCTCCATGGAAGGGAATAACTAAACGTCCCTACAACGTCTTATGGAATTTCATACATAACAGTCATAGGGGTAACATCGTTATAATGGGTGCCAAACAAACTCAAACTCATCTCGCCCCATAGCCTCACACCCAATGTCACACAGTCAAGTCTTACGTTCTTTGAATAGAGTTTTTCCAAATAAAATATCTTTTTAATAAAATACTTTTCAACAAACACCACCAAAGTTTGTTATTCAAACCAAATATTTTACTCCTCAAAATTCATTTTTGAATCAAATTATTTCCATCCTTGTAAAATATTTCCAAAAGTGTGTGTATTTCAAAATTGGTTATTTCTATGATCAAAATCCTTTATCCACAAAAATATTTTCTATCAAATAGTGTTTATCAAAAAGTAGTTTTTACATAAATATACATACAATTAAAAAATATTCCACGGAAAAGCTTTCCAAATTTCAAGGATGTTGTTTTGAACAAAACACTTCCCTCAAATAAAAAATTCTTCTCACACTTTACTAAAAAAAATATTTTTTTAGAACACTGCTGATAAAAATGCTTTCAAATATTTTCTCCATCAAAATAACTTCTCAAAAGAATTTTTTTCTATATCCAAATATCCTTTTACAAAAATAGCCTTTTATTTTTTTCGTAAAACACCATCGAAACAAATTTTACTACAATTAAATATTTTATATTCACCTTTTTAAAATTTCAGTAAACCACTTTAAGTCCAAAAACATACATATTCCCTTCTTAAGTAAAATGCCTTTTTACAATCCAAAATGTATATTATCAATATAACTTTTCAAGCCGAAATTACACAAAAATAGGCCCACTTATTATGGTTAGGTATTATTATCATATGTGCATCATTTGAGTTATAACCAGCACTTAACCCCTTCTGTAAGTGTTCATCTTACCTCATTCATACAGTATTTATTTTTTACTCTAAGTTCACTGCATATAACTAACATTTTTGGATGAAGTAGATGGTTACACGCATAACCCAAACACACAAAACATACAACCATCAATAAAAACGATATCTATTCTATATTTTTAACCCAACCAAAGGTGTAAATTAACCTACCATAAATGGTTAAGTCTACCCAAGGCTCAAAAATTGCTAAACCTGGCTCTGATACCAAGTGTGATTCCCTACTATTTTTAACGTTTAAAATCAATTAAAATATACTACAATACGCTTGCAACTAATTTTCGATATTAAAAATAGTAAATCGTTTATTTTAAAATTTCAAAACTACAAAAGTAAAAGGTAAACCTCATAGTGGAACTAAACATCACTATAAGTATACATTAACTCAATAATATAATTATTATACAATATCATCACATCAATCCACATTTCAATACACCAACTATCACTAACTCTTAAACAATATAAAAATGGTATAAAAGGATATACCAAATCAATTATCCATGGTATAGCCTACATCCACATTTCCATTCACTCTTCTGCTCCTATCCGCAACATCACTACTGTATAGATATATATAAATTAGAAAGGGAAAGAGTATCAACAACGTTTAGACCGTGCCAATTTCTATACACTCCGACCATAAGTGAACCGAGGGATATTGCATAGAAAAAGGCTGCCTACGTACCCCTTTTGGGGGATCAAGCCCACATAGTTTCATTTCCCACTCTTCTTCTGCATCCAAATACTTGTTAGCACATAATAACCATTGCATCAATGCAACCAGTGCAACTAATGCAAGCAGGAACACTACTCCTACCAAACCATCATCAATCACAAAATGTGTATTAACTCACCATATTAGTAACAGAACATAAAATCGCTAAATTTGTACTAACTCACCATATTAGTAACACAACATTCACAAAAACCAACTGCACACTGCACATTAATAATAGTACAATATCGCATAGCTTGTCTAAATTCGATTTCATATCTACACAACAAATATACATGATAATTTAAACACAATAATTAACCATATATGTTACAATCATACAAAAAGAGATGTTTACACTCATTAACTTAACTATTGAATTGCACTATTAATGTTTATTATAAAAGCACATCTATTTATTCCACCTCAAAACAATAACAGTATCTCAAAAATGATAATATACTTCGAAAATCTTCTTTGTACACTTATGTATCCAAATATCTCAAAACAATAATAATTTACATAATAATCATGATATATATATATATATATATATATAGACACACACACCTAAATCTCTTCAAATCCTCTTTTACAACCATTTGCCACTATTTAACTCTAATGATTTCCCATTTTAATCCTCAAAACTCATTTTATTTTTATTTGCCTCAAAATAGTAATAACATAGCTTAAAAACACTTTTGAAAACACAGTTTTACTACTACTACTATTATTCCAAACTATTTCTTACTTTCACTCTAATAATAATAACACCCTTCAATAAACCCCATAAAATAGACTATGTTGTTATTTACTCAATACAGTATTTCACAAAATCATATTATTATTATTTATTAATTATCCCTTTATTTTATAAACAGTAAATCCTCTAATTTCAATCAAAAATATATTTTTTGTTATTATTTACAAAGTTCCCTGAAATTAATAAATAATAACCTTATTCCATTTTCTATGTTTATTTAAATAAAATGGTTAAATTAATATTAGTCACAGATATTTCCCCTAATTTGTAAATAATCTCATTTACTACTAATTTTCACAATTTCATTCATTTCTGTAAATCAACCATCTACTCGAGTTAACAATCAATTATAATTAAATGTTTAATAATGCAGTAATTACCACCAAACCAATCAAATCAAGCCTTAGCATTCAAAATAAACAGCAATCCAAACAACCATCAATATAACATAACATATCTTAGCCAACGTAAATTATTAATCGATGGTTAATTATTTAAAAAAACTTAAAACTCATTTAATTAAATTTAATAAGCCATACCAAAGTGTTTTTCAAACAGCCTTCAAATTCAACAAACCTAGTGCCAAGCTGTCCAATTACACTATGAGTCTAATGGAAGAACCAATACGAGTATCGAAGTTCGTATGTGAAAGATTTGGAGCTTAGAAGTTGTTAGGGCTATTTGGTAATTAACAAGAACATATGGACCAAAATGTAAAACTACACCCCCTACTACAATAGAGTCTCATCCCTAACTCTATCACACTGCCATCTTCACGACCTGACTACCGACACAACCATTATCCAACCAATCAGACACCGTCATCGCCTTGCCCATCCGATTCTGGCCAAATCCCATCCCCTGCGACCATCCGTGATACTCATCTCCACATTCGCCTACGCAAAAGACGTCGCCACCCTGATCAAATTACAAATAGCCCATTGATCTATTGATTAATCCGACCGTATGAATGAACTCCACTTAACGTCCTCTACAACAATATACCCTCTGGTCATGGTGATATCTTCGTTTCACCATCGATCACGAAACCCTTCATTGACTGGTTGAGAACTGTTCGCCCATTTGTGGCCAACCTGAGCACCATCTCGAAAAACAGTTACCACCTGTTAACTCTACTCATTGAGAGTTTTGCAATGATATATAATATGTAGGGGGTTGATACATATTTTGTTTGACATTTGTTTTTGGGATTAAGGGATCTAATCTCCATTAGGGAAAAGAGATTAGATCCAAGGAAGAAGAGGAGATCAAGTGCGAAGAAGGATTCTTAATCATGGATGCTAGGGTTTCTCTATAGTGACCTATTTATAGGCAAAAAAAAGTGTGTTGGGCCTGAGTGGTCACAAAGGCTTGAAAAACCCGTTTTCGCACCTGAATGGAAATATATCATTATATATAGAAATATACATTTTAGATACTTCTAAACCACATCAAACCATCAATAACCGCAAAATGACAATTCTACACAAATTTGTCATTTTCCATCAAATTTGTCATTTTCCATCAAATTTTCTTTTAAACAATTATTTTAAAATTAAGAATTAATGTGTCAAACCTATGGATCGTTACATGAAAGGGAGAGACGTCTCATCCAAACTCACGGGATAATGTGTAGTCCTCGAGCAAGGAATTGAATGCACGGTGATTCAATTTTGTTGGATAGCCTTGCAATCCCCGATAAGGAAATGGATTCTTAATAACCCACCCTTACATATAGCCGGCCGGATAGGAAGGGAGCGATAACTTGCTTAGTCCTAGGTGGCAAAGATCGATAGTCCCCAAACATGATAATTCGCAAATGATTATTCATCCTCATTAGATAGCCTTGGATAAGGTGCTAAACAGTCTAGGTTTTGTGATCTTCGATGCATTCTTCACAAGAGGTTACGGGCTTGGAAGCAAGCTCGAGAAAGGTACTAGCAGTGGAGTCAGGGTGGTTTGAGACATGCGGGAGGGCATTCGGCCACTTTCGAACACCGTTGAGGGCGAAGACGAATGAGAAAACTATTTAGTGACCCAATGGGGATTGCTTCGAGCATTAAAAGGAGTTTTGGTCTCTAGGATTTCTATATGGAGCTGCTTGGCGGACATCCTTTAATTCCTTGCAAAATTAACCAAAAATTTAATAAAAGAAATTTATTGAAATATAATAAGGGTAAAAGTGAAATTTATACAAATATCAGAATTTTGGCTACGAAACTTGCACTGTTGCATTTGTGGCAATTTTTTGGACAATTTTCATATATAGAGTTTCAGAAATGGAGTTAGTATGAAAAAGTTATTTGAGTTTAAAGATTTGAAATCGAAAATAACAAAAGTATATATAAAAGGAAATTTTGTATATTAGTTAAGTTCAACCGGGTCGACACCGTGGTTGGGACCAGTCGACCCAAAGCGGACGACCACCTCAGGCAAATCGATCGATACCGTGGTCCGGACCAGTCGACCCCATAGTGATCGACCACCTCAGACCAACCGGTCATAATATTTTGACTAGGGTTCGCCAAGGCCGAGCAGTCTGGATTTTATATTATTAAATCTGACGATTGACTTTGATTGGAGCATCTATAAATAGAATGTAAGTCTTTCAGTAATCGACTGCAAAACCCTAAATCTCACCAGTATGCTCTCAACTCTCTCTCCTTCAACATTTCTGAAACAAAAATTTAAAACATAAATCAAAGGAAGGCTAGATAAACAAGGTTAAACCAAATCCAAGGAGGGGGCAAATCAAGTCAATTAAAAAGGGAAGAAACTCTTAAGAGGTGAGTGGGTTATTATTAATTATGTTGATTTACAAGTAATCAAATTAATTTATACGCCTACTTTATTTAGAAATTTAGCTAAATTTAGTATGAGATAAAAGCATAGATTATATGGGTAAAACTTCTAGTATATTTAATTTTGATTTGGATATGAAGTTGGTTTTGAAATATGGTTCAAATTGATTTTGAAATAGAATAAACTCTTTTGTTCACCTCAAATTGAACTTGGACTTTAATCTGTATATATCTATATCGATGATGTTGGTTTTGCCTTGAAGTAATTTGAGATACAAATATACCAAAATAATTATGAAACCGATAAGACTGAAATCATGTAAATGAAATATAAGTGATACATGGAGATTATTGAAATTGTAGAATTGAACAAATAGATGAAATCTAGTTAGAAATTAGGATTTAATCATTGTTAATGAAATATAGTTCATTGTTGAAAATATAGAGTAAAATTTTGATTAAGGTTAAACATAAGAAGAAAAATAAAATTTCAGTTTAGAAAAATAAAAACTGACCGGTTGACAGGCTTACTCTAGCCGGTCGACAGCAAGCGGTCGACTGCTATAGTAGCTGACGGTCGATTGGTAAATGGCTTTTCTACGTAGGTTGAACCTCATCTTGTGGCCTAGATTTATATATATTATTATGCATATAATTATTAGTAGGAAAAATAGTTCTCTAATTTTTGACTTGGGAATGTACGGGCCTAGATAGAGGTATACACAGGCAATTAGGCCTACACACTATTCATTTAGCGAATTTGATATTCGACATAAGGCGTGTCGATCGCAAGTGGCACTCACAGGAGGTTTCTCGATGGATGTGCAACATATTGGTAGACGCCTGGAGAGGTGCATAGCTTTGCATTAAAGGGGAGGTTTCTCGATGCATACGACAATTAGGACGTGACGTTGTTGTTGGATACCCGGTGCGGTGCAATAACTGGCATTACCATTAAGAGGTGGACACGGATGCAGTAGACCTTAAGTCATCTTCGACGTCAGTTGGCATTGCGAAATCCCCCCCAATGTGTAAGTACGACATGTTGTAGTCGTAGTTTGGGTAATCTAGTCCCAAGAGTGAGATTGTATGCGATCTTATGTTAGGAGCAGTCCCAAACGTTATTAGTTCGATCCATTGTTATTTTGTGGTTTGATTAGTTGTTCGACCCTAAGTATAAACCTTCAAAAGATGTTTGGGTGTAGGTGTATTTGGAGCTATATTCCTTAGAATAATGTGACCAACCCTAGCAAGCAACTTACAAAAATAAGTACGACACCGTATGTCACATAGGTTATAAATGAAGTCAACTACATGTTGTCACCATATATTAATGATGCAACTCATTCGCCGGACTTTTGTTCGACCCACTCCTTTCCTCTTTTCCCCTATAGGAGGACAGTGTAGCCGGTTATTGGCCTAGATCTAGTACGTGGAGAAGCAAGATTGGCATTGGCGTTGCTTATTACTCTTTATTACTCACCAGATAACAATATATCATATTTCAGCACTTATCAAACTTTATGCTATTATTTTGTAAACTTTGATTTTTGACTACGTATATATTTTGAGACTGCGATTTTTTGGAATATTTTCTAATATGACTATTTTCTGTATTTATATTTTACTGCCTTTCGCTGTAAGATCTGAAAGTGTAGAATGTCTTAGACTGTACCCTTGTAATCATATTCTATCATGTTTTAAAAACCAATAGGTCATACTTATTGGCAACTCAGACGATCGAAAGTCACCCTAGGCTTTGGTTTTGGTGTGCTTGGAGGTGGGGGTTGTTACAAGTGGTATCAAAACCTAGGTTTAAGATTCCTTAGGGATTATATGCATATTAAGAGAACATACTTGTATATTTTAAAAAAGTTTTTCAAAAAGGGTTTCAAAAAAAAGTATATATATGTATAAATAAAATGTTTTTATATATGGAAGTATAATACAAAAAAATGCTATCACTTATTCAATACCATCTGTGGAAGAGTTGCTAATAATTCCTAAATCACTGGTAGAGAGAATGAGCAATCCTGTTGGTTGTGGCTTAGGTGAAGCAGTTGAGATTCCGGACTTGAACGTCCTGATATGGTTCTGCCAATATTTACAAGCGAGAGGACAAGCCGAGCTTAACCCAAATAGGAAACCTATAGAGCAAGTGCCAGGTGCACTTCCTGCTAACCACCTGTCATTAATTTTTCCTAGCTGTGTAAGGACTTTGTGAGTTTAGGAGGGAAGCCATATATCAGGATCAAATATTTTATGGACTCAAAAGCGTGGGTTCGCACTTGTAAGAGGATTTTCAGATTGATGGGCTCTGGAGATGAGGTTAGGAGACAGCTTACTGCCTGGCATTTATAAGGAGAGGCTCTAAATTAGTGGGACAAGATAGTGGTGGAGATCAATGAGAAAGAGAGGACTCAAGGAGGATTTAGGAGGTGTTTTGAGACAAGATTTCTTTCCACAGCAGAGTAGAGAGTATAGTTGGAGAAGTTTATACATTTGTAGCAAGGAACGATGCTAGTGAAAGACTATGTAAAATAATTCAATGAGTTGGCTAGGTTTGGACTAGATATGATAAATACTCTACAGAAGAAAGCTTTGAAATTTGCAAAGAAGCTGAATTAATCTCTTCAAGGTTTGTCCCTTAGTCACATTTCCTTAGGGGCAACTTACGAGGGTTTAGTGGAGCTGGGCTTGCTAAAACTGTTTCTAATGAAGAGGTGAGGAGTGAGCCTAAGAAGTCAGGAGAAAAGACGCCCCAGAAAAATCAGTAAGGCGACTTACGAGGGTTTAGTGGAGCTGGGCTTGCTAAAACTGTTTCTAATGAAGAGGTGAGGAGTGAGCCTAAGAAGTCAAGAGAAAAGACGCCCCAGCAAAATCAGTGCAAGGGCGGAATGATGACCTAAATGAAGATATGAAGTAGGAGATTAAGTGCAGGAGATGCGGTAAGAAAGGGGCATGTTGGGAAGGAGTGCAGGATGGACATTACAAAGATCAAATGTTACAACTGCAATCAACTAGGGCATATGAGGAGGGAGGTCCAGCCCACTGAAGACCTCTACCCAAGTGGTTTCAGCTTATGCAATATATGATGTTCCCAGCTCGAGTGCACTTCCAATAGCGAATAAGGGGAAGAAAATCATAATTTAAGGTGTGTTAACTTTATTTGATTTATCTGTTCGTACCTTATTTGACACTGAGGCATCACACTCTTTTATTTTAAGTAGACTTGTTGATGAGTTGCACTTAGACACTAGCATAGTTACTGACCAAGTAGTTGTATCAAACCTTGTTAGAGGTCGTTCAATAATCTTTGATTTGCAAGGGTTTGAAATTGGTGGTTGAATTCGATTGCGATGCTTTTGCCTTAGGATTTTATGAGTTTGATTTGATTTTGGGTGTGGAATGGATGACAATGTATAGGGCAGTCTTAGATTGTGATAGGAAGGTCATTTGTTTGGGTACTTGTAGTGGATGCACTCATGAGGTTTATTGCGACCGCATAAGTTCAGTTGTGTTGAGTTACCTATATTCTATAGAACTATCACATGATGAGTTAGCTCGTGACTATTCATATGTCTTCTCCGAAGTTATCGGTCTTCTACCCCAGAGGGAGATCGAGTTTTGGATTATCTCGAGGAGAACGCCAGACCTGTTGCCTTAGCTTTGAGGCATATGGATCCATAGGAAAGTTGCCTTTACTACTAAGGCAGATGGTTCTCTGAGGTTTTGCGTCGATTATCGTAAGCTGATAAAGAAGTATCATTACCCATTGCCCCGCATACACGATCTCTTTTATCAGTTAGTTAGAGGAAGGTGTTCTCTCAGCTTTACTTATCTATCGGGTCCCATCAGTTGAGTGTAGCCGAAGATAGTATTCATACTATTTTTCGTACACCAGACGGACTTTACGAGTGGTTAGTCATGCCCTTTGGACTGACCAATGCACCACCCTATTTTGTTGATCTGATGTGTCTAGTTTTTAGAGGGTTGCTTAATAAGTTCATGGTGGTATTTGTTGATGACATACTAGTATAAGGAGCACAAGTTGCATTTAGGAGAAGTGCTCAATGCTCTCCATGGGCATAAGTTGAAGGCGGAGTTTTCCAAATGTCACTTTTGGCCCAAGGAGATTCGGTTTTTGGGACACATTGTCTCTGAGCATGGACTGGTAGTCGATCCTAGTAAAGTGGTGGCGGTATAGGATTGACATGCACCGAAGAATGCCATGGAGGTGAGGAGTTTCCTTGGTTTGGTAGGCTACTGTAGAAAGTTCATTAAGGACTTCGCTAAGCTTTCTGTCCCTCTGATCCGCCTTACTAAGAAAAAATTGGTTTTCTTGTGTGACTCGAAGTGTGAGGATGCTTTTATTAAGCTGAAGGAGTCATTGACTAGTACACCCATTTTGGTACTACCCAATGGTCCTAAGGCATTCACAATATATGTTGACGCTTGTAGTACACGATTAGATGCAATTTTGATTCAGGAAGGGAGAGTGGTGGCTATGCTTGTCGACAATTGGAAGTCCACAAGAGAAATTATCCTACCCATAATCTTGAGTTGGAAACCATTGTTTTTGCCCTCCAGTCATGGAGACATTATTTATTAAGAGAGTGGTTTGAGCTGTTCACAGATCATAAGTCTCTAAAGTATTTGTTCTTCGAAAAGGATTTGATTTTAAGGCAGTAGAGATGGATGGAGTTCTTGATATTGTATGATAGGGCAATGTTAAAGCCGATGCCTTGAGCAGAAAGAATGCGTTGAGTCCTATGTTCTTAGAGTGGAAGCACTTGGAGTTTATTAACAACTCGCACCTTAATGGGCCCGAATTTCAACAAAATCGAAACCCAAGTCCATCAAGGTATGAATCGTTAGTTTTGGTAACCTGTAATAAACATAAGTATATCAAAGATCGATCAAACTAAACTCACAGCGGAATGGAAAATATAATAGAACATAAATACCGACTGATGCTACTACCTCGAAATCAATGGTATTCCTTGGACATCGAATTGCCTTGTCATTACCGAGCATGGATAAGAAGAATTCTCCATGAACCGTTCCCGTCTTGGTTCAGTGACCGGTCCCTCTAAATATATCTTGTGGGTTGTAATGAAGAGGGGGGTCAGAACAACGTTCTAATGAATGGAAAATTGCATACTTTACCCATAATACAAATTTATACCAATTGGTTTCTATTTAAATGTTATGTCTATTATTTACGGCTAATCCGTTTAATTTTATATGCGCGTACAATATATCTATTCTAACCTTCTCAAAGTTATACTATACATATATATGCCTATATACGTACATACATTCTAACATTTCACCATCCAAAACCCCGACCACTTAATACTTCTTAAATATGAAGCGGGGCTTTCACATTGTCAACGCTAGTCTATCGGTTCTAGTTATAGAGATCGGGGACTCCCATATACGGCTTTATAATATAATATATAATTTAATTCCCGTATTACTACCGCAATTTAAAGACTCGTCTAAGGGTTAACTAGCACACCTCAACTAAACTAATTTTTCACCTAACCATCTACCTTGAGGTGTATGCGTTTCCCATATGGATTCGACACTAGTAGGAAACAAAATCCGTTAGGGCATTACCTAAGTCTTTGCTACCGCTCTCTTGGGATCGCTGGGCATCAAAGCCTATATACTAGACCTACTACAAAATACCGGTTCAAACAACTGACATAGCCCATCGACCGTCCACAGTTGACATCCTGTTTAGACTAACCTTAATAACTCAAGGAAAATGCCCCTTTTAGTTACTTACTACCTCTTATTAGATATGAAGCAGACCTCATTTCCCAAATGATACTGGGCCATTTAATACTTCAATTTGAGACGAACTCTCGGTATATCTTCCTTTACCTATCTGCAACGTATCTTCCTTTCCCATGGGTCCTATAGTTGGAGATGTTCTACATTAGTAGTAAATGTACACAACTGCTAGTAGTCTTTGAGTGAAGGGCAGAATTTTGTTGTGTAACTCTATTGACCTCGCATCCCAACTTACTAAATCAAATTATTCATCCTAAGTTTAAGTATTGGGCTAAGCTCGCTAATCTTCGTTTGTATAATTAAGGCTATATAATATACCATAATGACAATTATACTGCCTTATAATATTTAATTACTACCTAATGTGTTTATTTTCTATTTCTATAAGTGTCAATTTATTCATAATAAATGATTATTATTCTAATCGGACAATTTCTAAAGACATTTATTTATTCATTCTAATTTACCTATCATACCTTCCTTATCTTTCCATAATTACTCTATTAATCTTTATAACCAGTCTCATTAATACATTTATGTCTTTTATTAAATTCTTATAACTCCCTATTTATTGCACATTTATTGTCTTATTAATTTTAGAGTTACCGTCTTTTCCATTTACATTTCCTATTTATATTATTTATTACGCAATTTATTCAAACATTATAATGATGTCCAATGGGAATATTGATTTGTATGATGTTGTATTAATTATGTTTTTATTTTTAAATGTTTAGCGCGGTTATACATATTTATATATTTATTTTTATGTTTCTAGTTATTAATCCCTAGCTAGAATATTCCTTTTCATATTTTAATCCATTAGAATTATCCTTCTGAAAAGGTTTACGGTTATAACTTTCCATAAATTAACCTAAAGTAAGAGATTTTCTTCATTTGAAATTACAAGGAACTATTTATTTCCATTTTATTGAAATAAACAGTGTAATTTACAGAAAGAATATCCAGACTTTACACATCTCTTTTCCTTTTTACGTATATTCTTTGTCAATTCAAATGCTGCACTTTTTATGTATTTAAGAAATTAGATCATTTATGGAGGTTACATTTGATAATACTTCCAACAAATTAAAATATGAAAATTCACATTCCAATAAAATTAGGAAAAATATAAATTATATTAATATATTTACAACCTAATTGTAGATATGGAAAAAATACTACATCTTATCAATATTCAACTTTTAACAACTTGGGGATTGACTTTCAGATCTGGTTGTAAATAATATTCCTATCCAATTTCCCTAAATTGTAGAATATGTAGGCAATGTTTTCATGCATTTAATTTGAGCCTACAACTCTTCAGATCTTTATTTAGGCATAATAATTAAATAAAAATCCAACGAAATAAATTCCAATGTTATAAATAAATTACATAATTTCGCACTCACCTTTTGAAGCTTTCCAAATCTCCCAAATCTGAATTTGATCCTTTGATTCAACTCCATCTGCTTTTTAATCCAAAGAAATATGTATAACAGCGTATATACATACTATTAGAATTACAGATCTAAGAAGAAATTCAGGGCCAAGGGGAATATAGATTTATAATATTGAAATTTACCTTTTTATTACAAAATGCTAATTTGCTTCTTCTCTTCTTTCCTTTTATTTTCCGCTCTTCTCTAATTTGTATAAATACAAATTATTTATAGTTAGGAGGAATAGTGGAGAAGTGAAAATGGCAGAATTTTGCTGCACTTGATCAGAAAATATAAGAAGAGAAATGAGGGGTTAGGCTTGTATTTCTAGAAGCTCGAATCAAACGTATCTGTTAGATTAACATTATTAAATCCGGTCTATTGGCCAAGGTTCAAACCCTTGTCGCCGCGTTCTAACCGGTCGATCGCACCCCTATGAGCGATCAACCAGCCCATAGTGGGGGTCGACCGGTGGGGGCCTGAATTTTATTATTATTTATTACTATATTTGTTTTCTTATTATTTTCATTCTGCAAACTTTAAACGCATGTAACCACTTCGTTTGAACTTCGATCGCGAAATTCCAAATATTAAAGATGCTCTAAAAGTCGCCATGAACGCAATTGTGCAAGTTTCATTGCTAAATTATGGCGTTTGCCTAAATTCCATTTTGAAGCCTTATTAATTACTAATTTATTAACGTAAATTTTGCGCGGTGTTACATTATTCACCCATAAAAGAATTTCATCCCTGAAATTACTCCAATGATTAAATTACGGGGTATTACGCACAACCATCCTAAACTATTAAACAGTAGTGTACAACCAATTTTGCAGCCAAACGTGTACATGTGCATGGTATGCCACTACATAGAAAACATATGTGCAGAATGATTCTAAATCGGGCCCTCCTATATGAATGCATTCTTTCAATAGCATTTTTTGAAAATATGATGCAAACAACCTATATATACTGGCAGTTCTATATGTATGCAAGTTTTTAAAAATCTTTTTTGACACAACAATTTCCATACTCTTACGGATAGAAGAATGGTTCAACCAATCTTGCATCCAATTTCTACCATCTAAAAATCTAACGCGTCGAATTTTCATTTTCTAAACATTCACTCTTATGCCGGAAAAGGACTTTAGGTGGAGAATTTTACATTCTTACCACCCTGTTGGGTACCAAACCCGTTGTACACTGGAAATTTTTTCGTTGCCTTGGATTTTCTCCAAAAATTTCCATGTACAATAAGCATAAGGAGGATTGTTTTCAAGCTCTAAAACAGAACTGAATCCAAAAACAGATTTCATACGTCATTGACAAGATATGGAATAGAAATTCCAAGCCTAAGACAGCTTTTCTCTTGTTATTGTTTGCGCTTATCCTAACATCATCCTTAATGCACCACTGAATTCATATCTACTAACTCATCGCTCTTCCCTATGCCTAGTATGTGGCCTTTAAAAATAAAAAATTCCCATAAAATTTTTTCCACTTTTTCAATCAAATTCGCACATGGTTTGAAAAGTCAACTTCCAAAAACATTTAAACACTATTTTCTTTTACAACATTTGGATAAAAACTTCCAAAAATTATTTGAACGCTAAATTTTTGTTTTTTCTCTCGATCGAACACAATTTTTCAAAACATTCACCTTTTCTATTTTTATTAAGTCAAGCCATAGCTTAGTAATTGGAATTTAGTTATGAGTTAATGAATATGTTTGATCCTTGCATTTCACAATAAATCCTAGACCTTAAAACCCATTCTTTTATTTAAAAAGACGATATGCTAACCTATTTATAAATTTTATCTTTTAAGGAACATGAATACCCGTGATTTCACAACAAACTTAGTTTGTCATTCTCTTGCTAAAATTTATTATATTATAAACTTCATGTCTTACATTGCATTTGTCGTTAGTTAAGTGTCTTTATGAGATTTATATATTTATATTGTTTCGTCCAAACACATATATAAGAGCGGTCGACATATCCAGAAACAATAGTACAATGAATAAATAGGAACATGTCTCATAATATATCGTACGTGCTTTTTATACAAAGAGACAACTAATGGTTACAATCCAAACAATCTAAAAAAGAAAAAATGTTGGAATGGAAATGATAACAATAACAGTACTAGACCTAAAATACTAACTATATACTATGGGATGGTCTCGATCCACTATGGGAGCTTAAGCCATTGCCGCGACCCTGGAATGGGCTTAGCATGGTAGATGTACACCCATTCTCGTGGCTCTAGCATCGCTGCTCGGCTAAAATCTCTCGGACCTTGGCCTGGACCTATCGGATAGCAGCTAGCTTGGGGCTTTGGTATCCTTCAATACCCCGTCCTTGCTCTGCCTCCTGATATGGCCGCTCTTCTGTCGCTAGAGTTGCTATCTCAGCTTTGGCTCATGGATCCCTATCTTCTTGAGGGAGGCTCTATCGAATAGGTTAGGGACCTTCTTTTTGACCGATTCTCCATGGAGATTCACTCCATATCGCCTAAAGACACTAGTGAAGAGGTGACAATACAGAATGTATCTCCGTGGAGTCCCTACTCCAGGACTCACATAGTGGCTCATGATAGCACGAGCCCAATTGATAGCTACACCACCCATGATAGTGGAGGCAACCTTCTGCACAAACAGATAAATTTGATTGAAGCTCCCCGTCTTCGAAGTAATGTTCTGCTAAATGATCCAAACGACGAGGCGGGCTGTAAGCCATAATTTTTCCGACTTCCAGACACCATCTCCAGAGAAGATCTGATGCAGAATCTCTTGGTCAGTCATCTCAACATCTTCCAAGTCTGGTCCCTCCATGTCTTTCCCTAAAATCTCACAGAAATCATCGTCGGACATATTGATCTCAGCTCCCTTTTCTTTCGACTTGAGATTACTGATATCCTTATCAAAATTGCACTCCAAATGGGCTCCAAGTAGCCACATGCAACATGGGTTGCATTCCCACTCAAAAGTGTCGCGGTAAAGGATCGATGCTAATCCAGCCGTCGTTAACAATTCCTTGAGTCCAAAAACGGGGAAATCCCCAAATTTTAACAGCCGTCCCTAAAGAAGGATGAAATTTGCTGAGGCCAAGTAAGTGGAGATTTTCTGGTCGCTCCGGTCGAGCTAAGTGATCTCTTGAGGGTGAGACTTGGATGGCGTAAGGAAGTGCTCGTGGTTCGAGGTGGTGCCATGTATTAGGTAGGGCTCGGTGAGGGGAGGTTGGGTTCAGATTTGGAGAGGTGGAAGGGCTAGATCTGACACGTACAGTTGGCGCTTGGGGAAAGCTCGATGGCTACAGCGGTGCTGCAGGCGAAGGAGGGGGCGACGACGTCGCTTGCTGCAGAGGATGGAGAGGCGGCGGTGCTTTTTATTGGAGAGAGGTGAGGAGGTTTGGGAGTTAGAAGAGGAGGGTGATGATAGAAATGAGGTGGCGGCTAACCTAGACGAGGTTATATGCCGCGTTCGAGGTTCGAGTTGCGCATTTTACCCACTAACCGATCGATCGCTTCTAGGGTTATTGGTTGATAGTTGTCGATCGACCAGTTGTCAAATTTCGAGCGTAGGTTGAACCTGGACCCTATTCGGGCCGGGTTAATTAAATACTAATAATCGTTTTGTCCCATCTTCTTCGATCGACACGATCCGAACGGTCCTGAAAAATTATTGTCCTCCACATGACGGTGCCCTAGCTTACCATCAAGCTCTTCGAACATTTTTACTCTTTTATGTCGTAGTACTCCTAAGTTATACTGCTTCGACCATCAACCACTTAAAAAACCAAAAAATATTCCAACTATTATTCTCCATGTTATTTTTATATGGGAATATCCCTCCTATTTTTGCTGGCTGGCATTTCTACACTTCCTAACTACATACCCCAACTAAAATAAGTGTCATTTCTATTTTATCTGCCCCTTAAAGAGATATTTCAAAAACTTTAAATTTTTATAAATAGAAAGAAAAAAATCGTTGAGATAAACATACGCTTTTTATTTCTATTTCTTTCCAAATTGAGAAACTCTTTTTCGCCAAAAACCTTTCAAACCAAGACCAAACTTTTGTATTACTATATATATTTATGAATTTTAAAACTTTCCTACTTTTCAAAGTAACTATTTCTAAATAGACCTTTTTATATCCTTCTTAAAAACCCATCCAAACATTTCATGGAATTTTCACAATATTTTATCAAATTCTCTCACATGGGGTCGGAGTCAGAAATGGACTTTACTTCTTCTACTCCTCTTCGATGAAAAACCGAAAGATTGTCATCTTGAGGTGATTCATAAACATTCTCTTTCGAGAACTTGCCTCCGGATGTTTGCGATATACAAGTTCTTATTTTCCACTTATCTAGATAAAATGTGCATCTTCAGTCGTCAATCCATAAAAATCCACAATAACATTGCAGTCGAGTCTCAAGGAAGTCAAACACCATCCAATTTTCGGGATCTTCCATATGTTGTACTAATGCTCATCTTAGTTAATGCCTTACGTACAGCAAACGGTCTGCAGGATAATCGGGGTAGGGTCCATAATTTTAGACTCTATAAAATTTTCCTAGCTCATAGCCTCATCCATCCTTTTAGAATATGGTCGCAACTACCCTATAGTCGGAATTTATAGAGTTCAGTGTATAATATGTATATTTATAGGTAGAAAAATACAAAAAAGTTCTCTTAGAATATCCTAATATCTATGATCGACCAACGTAGGATTTAATGTCAAACACAACAACTCGCACCTTAATGTGCCCGAATTTCGACAAAATCGAAAACCAAGTCCATCAGTGTGTGGATCGTTGGTTTTGGTAACTTGTAATAAACATAAGTATATCAAAGATCGATCGATCTAAACTCACAGCGGAATGTAAAGTATAATAGAACATAAATACCAACTAAGGCTACTACCTCAGAATTAATGGTATTCCTTGGACATCCAATCGCCTTGTCAGTACCGAGCATGGATAAGAAGACTTCTCCATCAATCATTCCTGTCTTGCTCTAGTGACCTATACTTCTAAATCTATCATGTGGGTTGTAACGAGGAAGGTGGTCAGAATAACGTTCTGGTGACTGGAAAATTGCATACTTTATCCATAACACGAATCTATACCGATTGGTTTTCATTTAAATGTTATGTCTATTATTTACGACTAATTCATTTAATTTTATATGCGCGTACGATATATCTATTCTAACCTTCTCGAAGGTATACTATACATACATACATACATACATATACACACACATACATATATACATACTAACATTTCACTACTTAAAACCACAACCACTTAATACTTCTTAAATATGAAGTGGGCCTTTCACATCGTCAACGCTACTCTATCGGTTCTAGCTACAGAGGATGATGACTTCTACATATGGCTTTATAATATAATACATAATTTAATTATCGTATTGCTACCATAACTCAAAGATTCGTCTAATGGTTAACTAGCCCACCTCCACTGAATTAATTCTTCACCTAACCATCTACCTTGAGGTCCATGCATCTCCCGTATGGATTTTACACTAGTAGGAAGCGAAATCCATCAGGGCATAACCCGAGTCTTTGCTACCACTTGCTTGGGATCATTAGGCGTCAAATCCTACTTGCTAGACCTACTACAAAATACCGATACAAACAACTGACCTAGCCTACCGACCCTCTATAGCTGACATCCCATTTAGACTAACCTAAGTACCCTTTTCATTTACTTATTATCTCTTATTGGATATGAAGCATATCCCATTTCCCAAATGGTACCGGGCCATTTAATACTTCAAATCTAAGGCAAACCCTCGAGATATTTTCCCTTAATATCTGCAATGTATATCCCTTTCCTGTGGGTCTTAAGGTTGAAGATGTCTCATATTAGAAATATGTATAATTGGGTATATACATACTGTTAAAATTACATATCCGAGAAAAGATTTAGGGTTAAGGGTAATATAGATTTATAATATTGAAATTTACATTTTTATTGCGCAACGTTGAGTCCCATCTTCTCTTCTTTTGTTTTATTTCCTACTCTTCTCCAATTTTTGTTAATACAAATTATTTTATAGTTAAAAGGAATAGTGGAGAAGAGAAAATGGTGGAGCTTCGTTGCTCTTGATTAGAAAACATGAGAAAAGAAGAGAGGGTTTAGGTCTGCATTTATAGGCGCTCGGATCAATCGTATCCCTTGGATTAAAATTATTAAATTCGGGTCATTGGCCATGGTTCAAACCCTAGCCGCCATGTTTGGACCGGTCATTCGGGCCATAGTGGGGGTCGACCGATGGGTTCCTAAATTTTATTATTGTTTATTACTATATTTGTTTTCTAATTATTTTCGTTCTGCAAACTTTAAACACCCGTAACTACTTCGTTTGAACTCCGATCGTGAAATTCCAAATACGGAAGTTTCTTAGAAAATCACCATAAAAGTAATGGTGCAAGTTTCATAACCAAGTTCTAGCATTTGCTTAAATTTAATTTTTGGACCCTTAGTATTTACTAATTTATAAACGTAAACTTTACAAGTTGTTACAGTTTATCTCTTCGTTCGATTTTCGATCTTCATCATATATCACTCAGGGATTGTCAGCAGCTTTGGATGTGCAGCCTACACTTGTGGACTACATTGGGCCAAGTCAGAAGCATGATATAAAGTTATTGGATATTTTGAGAAGCTTGGTAAAGGACAACAGTCGAGTCATTTGAAGCATTATACCATCGACTCAAAGGGGTAGTTACAAAGAGATGGTAGACTATGTGTTCCTCTCATTATGGATTGATTGGCATGGTAGTAGCCGAACCCCATCATTCTAGGATGACCATCTATCCCGGTGGGGACAAAATTTACCGTAATATGAAGATGATTATTTATTGACCGGGTATGAAGAAGCATGTGGTGGAGTATGTGTCTAAGTGTATGACTTGCGATAGGGTAAAGGCAGAGCAAAAGAAGCCGAGTGGATTGTTGCATCCATTAGATATTCCACAGTTGAAGTGGGAGAGCGGTTCTATGGATTTCATTGATGGACTACCTAGAGTAGAATGGAAAATGAGAGTATTGGGTCACAGTGGACCGACTGACCAAATGCGCTCACTTTATTCCAGTTAAGAGTACAAAAACTGATGCATCGTTGGTGACTCTTTACGTGAGGGGATAGTTCGATTGCGTGGATTTCCTCCTCGCATTATGAGTGACCGAGCTCCCTTTTCACTAGCGAGTTCTGGCCAAGTTTTCAGGAGGCTGTAGGCATAGAGTTAGGTTTGAGCACCACTTATCACCCACAAATAGATGGACAGACGGAGAGAGCACTAAAATATACTCTATTACAACATCAAAAAAATGTTTTAGTATATGTTTCGCAATGTTTTTGCAAACGTAGTATTAGGCCAAGTAGTAATAGGGTTAGCATCTTTTACAACTTTTTTAGATGTTGCAAAAACATTGTAATGGTTACAACTACAACTATTTTTAGACGTTGCGAAATTTATTTTAGAACTTTTTTTAAATGTTGCACAATACTTTTTACAACTTTTTGTAAATGTTATATATAAAACTTTTTTAAACAGAAAATTGCTTAGACATTTCAACTGTATTCAATCTGCAGCTTTATGCTAAATACAATTATAAAATTAAATTTCAGAAATCGAAATTCATAAAATTCATCGATTCAAATGCATAGAATTAAACAACACCACTTTACATACAATTTAACATTCATTTTACATATAATATTCAAACAATGATGCCACAACACTCACACCATATGACATCCAACACTAACAAAACCATCTTACATAGAACTATGCACATAACCTCACCCAATAAAACATTGCTCTGAAATGTTATAAAATGCTCACTTCTGTTGCAACCCAAATGATAACCACATTTCCATTAGCTTTTGCTCATGCCCCTGCCCAGGCAAGACCTTATCAGCACCTTTCTCGTATGCTTGTTGCTCATGTTCTTGCTCATGCCTGCCTTTAGCAAGTTACAATTACCCTAGTCATAGTATCAAGCCATTCAACACACGACCTCACCTATCCTACCATACATCGTCAGCACATTTCCTACATGCTCAGCACCTTCACTAAAACTCGTTCAACCTTAACCCTACATCTATCCTACTGTACCCTGCATCTATTCTTCGTCAAGTCAGATCATTCTCTGTATTTCAACCTCAGAGTACTTCCTTCACGGCAGCAACAGTTTGCTCGTTACACACTTCTTAATATGCAACCTCCCGTGTTCTCCGGCTTTGCATCAAAATTCTACCAGCACTCAAGCTTCAACCTGCACACCAGTTTTAGCGTTCATGCTTTGCACTACTATCTACCTGCGCTCAAGCAAAAGTTTTCAGGCCTCAAAGCAATTGCTTTGCTAGTGCACATATGAAACTGATGCTATTATGAAACTAGAGCAATCACTATCTACCTACATCACTATCCTATTGCACATATGAAACTGGTGATTAATTAATAATAATTAACAATTACTAGTTATAATTAATTAGATTAAAAATACATAATTAACTTATATCCAAACTCAACTCTAATTGAACTTCTGTTTGAGAACGTCAAGTCAGCCAACTTTAATGTTCAAACCCTATGATTCGTCGAACTCTTATCTAAGAATACACTCTAAATATTATTATCAAATCTTGCAGAAGCGCTTATTTTCA
The DNA here is from genome assembly GCA_030737815.1 of Allium fistulosum. Classification (NCBI taxonomy): domain Eukaryota; kingdom Viridiplantae; phylum Streptophyta; class Magnoliopsida; order Asparagales; family Amaryllidaceae; genus Allium; species Allium fistulosum. The sequence continues at coordinate 480,272,399 of CM060904.1, forward strand.
ACTACATGCCCAATGTTAAGTAATATAGCAGCTTTAACATATTTAAAATGCTTGTGGTATAATGTTTCATAATTTCTGTTACCTCTAACAATGTCCTGCTAAAATGAACGTGCATTATTATCAGATTCAAATAGGAAGAAATTTGGTTCCTAAAACTAAAGTGGGACAACTAAAATTATTAAAACATACACCAAACACTAAAAGTCTATGTTCTTTATACACAGTTTGGCTTTTTGAAAAGTACTGCTACCTGCTTGTAGACCATGATCAAAGTAAATCAATCTGACTACCACACATGGAAAATACATTACAGATGCATTCCTAATGTTTTCGATCTTGCACATGGATTACGTCAACACCGTTTATCCTATCACAAGAGTACACATACAATTTTGCATATATAATTGCCTATAGTAATTGTGTATTAGATCAATATTTAATCCGCAATAATAGTTAGTTCTTGTTAAATTCGATGAAAACTTGATTAATGTGAATGGTTGATGTAGAATGAATTCAAATAGTAATCACAAGTAAAATACGGTGAAATAGTAATCTACAGCAATGACTGGTCTGCCTTTCCATTAAAGGACAAAAGTTTCTTCATAAAAATCAACACAAACAAACAGAGAATTGTATGTAAATGTAGCAGCAAAAGAAAGATACATACCTATTGGAAAACCAGTTCTCCTTGTTTCACAAGTTTTCAAAGTGGCATTCCCATCAGAACCATGGATAGTGTGGAGCAAGCGCATCGATTACACAAGTTGCAATGTTCTCAAAGTAGTTCTCCTTGTTTCATGAGAGTGAGTGGAGCAAGAAGAGACCAAAAAATATATAATGTGGGTGATTTCACGAGCAGCGCAACCATGGATTGAGGTTGAGATTGGGATTAACTAGGAAATTGAGGAGAGACAACAAGATTTAGAGAATGAAAGAGGAATTGAGTGTGGATCTAGGGTTTAGAAATCTGAGAAATAGGAATGAAAAATAAAAGGAACGGGAAGAAGGCAGCGAGAGGCATGTGAACATGAGACCAGTAAAAATATTAGTTGAGCCAAAACTTTTGTGTTGGAGCCAAAGAATTTGGTTAGAAGGAAAAGTTTCAGCTTGGAGCCAGAAATTTCATTACTTTGAGCCAAAAATGCATATATATGTCAAAAATATAGTTATAAAAGAAAACATTCTAATGGACATGGAAATTTTGAATATTCTATGAAATTATGAAAATTTTAAAATTCTAGTTTCTCTATTTTTGAATTTTATGAAAATTTTAAAGTTTAGTTTTTAAATTTATTTTAGAAAATTTCAAAATTTTATTTTTCTTGAAATTTTAAATATTAAATAAAATTATCAATTAGATTTATTAAATATTAAATATAACTTCTTAATCATTAAAGGTTACTCAATAATCATTGATTATTAAAAATTAATTATTAAATAGTAAATATTAAATATTAGTAACTATTACTTATTAATTATTAATTATTAAAAATGAATTGTTAAATATTACTTATTAATTATTAATTATTAAAAATGAATTGTTAAATATTACTTCATAGTTATTAATTATTATTATCATTAATTGCTAACTATCAATTATTTAATAGTAATTATTAATTATCACTTCTTAATTATTTAATAATAATTATTAACTATTGATTATTTGTCATTAAATAATCAATATTAATTACTACATATTAATTATTAATAGTAATATTTTAATATTTATTATTAGTAATTTAATATTAAATATTAATCATTAATTATTAAAAAATAACTAGTAATTATAAATAATTGTTGATTATAGATAATAATTAGTAATTATAAATTATTTATTAATAATTAACTATAATAAGTTATTAAAATAGAATAAATTATTATAGATAATAAATTATTAATAATTAACTATAATTAAATATAACAAATTGTTATAGATAACAAATTATTTAGTAATTAACTATAATTTACTAATTATCAATAATCAACTATAATAAATTATTAAATATAAATATAATTATTGATTATAGATAATAACAAGTAATTAAAAATTATTTATTTATAATGTTTAATTATAATGTAAATAGTGACCTATATAAGTTTTCATTTATAATTATTAATTATAAATTACCATTTATAAATTATTAAATAGGTATTAATTATTTGTTATTAATTATAAATTACAAATTATGAATCATTATAATATTTAAAGCAATAGTAAATATATTCAAAAAATTAACGTTAATTTAGCCTTTTAGTGAACGTTTCCTCAAATTTTTTTACAACCTATGAGTGAAACAAGTTTTATTGTATTAAATTAATATTTACAACATTTAGTGCAAAGTTGTTAAAAAACAATGTTTTTATAAAAAAGTTGTTAAAATGATATTATTACAATATTTGCAAGAAAACGTTTTAAAAAACTAAAAAGGTTTTTTTACAATGTTTTTGAAATAAACGTTGTAAAAAATGGTGTAATATGCTCTTTTCCTTGTGGAGTGAATCGAGTATTGGAGGACTTGCTTCGGATGTTTTTTTGAATTTTGGAGGTTCTGGGGAGGATCATTTGCTACAAGTGGAGTTCGCCTATAATTATAGATATCAAGCAAGTATTAGGATGACACAATTTGTGGCATTATATGGAAGACAATGTAGATCGTCGTCTTATTGATGGTACATTACGGATATGATCATTCTTGGATCGGATATGGTGAGGGGGACTTCAGAGAAGATAGACTTGATCCATAAAAGGTTGAAAATCATGCAAGATAGGCAAAAGTCTTATGCTGACAGGAGACACACAGAGTTGAAGTTCGCAGTGGACGACATTGTTTTTGTGAAAGTCTCACTGCTTAGGCATATCATGAGGTTTGATAGTTCATGAAAGTTAGCACTAAGGTTTGGGGGGCCTTTTCGATCACAGGTTGAGTAGGGAAGTTAACTTATAGGGTGAAGCTTCCTGAAAAGTTAGCGGGAGTACACGACGTTTTCCACGTGTCACACTTGCGGAAGTATATACACAATACAACAGCTGTGGTCGAGACAAGTCAACTAAAGGAGGTGGTAGTAATAAGGGAATCACTCGTTTGTCATGCACTTAGTCTTATCCTTGAGCATGGTACAAAGTGACTTCACAATAAAGTTATTAAGTTAGTTAAGGTCCAGTGGGGAGACAACCCAGCGGAGGGTACATAGGAGCCTGAAGAGAAGAACCGAGCTACCCATCCAGAACCCTTTTCCGGTACGTTTTCATTTAGTTAATATGTATAAGCTACTTATTCGCTTAGGCTTTAGCTTAGTGTACCCTATAGTAGGGATGTTTTGATGTTAGGAATGGTTGCGAACGTGTCATTAGGATATGTTTTGGATGATGATTGCTAATGGATGTATTGATTAAATTGATCTTTGCACATATGGAAAAACATATTTAGGTCAGCATTCACTCGCACCATTACTTTTTTAATGATATCAAGTGATTTGCATATGGTTGTGACATATGGATTGAATGGTGTTGCATACATTTTGTAACGACCCACTATTTTGGACCATTCAAATCGACAATAAAACCACATATGTCAGACTTGAATAATTCAAAACAATAGATTGTAAATAAATTTGGAGCAAATAAAATCAATCACAGACACAGAATATCAGAATAACTCGCAGCGGAATATAAAAATACATAGTAGTTCATGAAGCTACTACAATACATAGTCTCAAACAGATACAAAATACCATAGTCTGAAAATAGATACAACAGAAGTCTGAATACATAAGTTCACAAATACATAAGCAAAGCTGAATGAAGTAACTGAAATGGGAATAAATGAACAGATAGACAGATAAACTCCAACAAATCTCTAGCTCCAGAAGATGAATCCAAAGCTATGATACTCAGACTGACCCGAGCGTAAAGCAAAAACACAAACACTCGAGTCAGGACATACATACTTATAAAATGTAAATCAACTTAAGTGATTTGTAATAGAAATGCATCAACAACTTAAAGGATGCTTGGGATCGCCCATCCTTTAAGGATCCATTAAACTATCTACTATGTAGTAAGATACGCTATTATAATAATGTCTAAAGTAAAGTAAACTATTTAAAAATAGCATTAAGGCTTTACATTTTCCACCTTAACACATTTTTAGGTATGCCAATAGTTTATACAGTACCGTAATACTCCGTAAACTGGAGCTACCAGAGGATACTCTATAGGTACGACACAAATCAAACTCGTAGTAAAGCACGCTATGGTAGGTGACACGGCACAACTAGGCAATGCCAGGGTAGATATACCAATTACGCATCCGGACTGTTGGTAACGCAAAGCCGCAGCAATCGCCCAACTCGAGCCACACTCCCGAATCAAGGGGTGCACCCAATCAATCACGAAGTAATAGAATGGTATACGATGGAATGTGTCCGATCAGAGGAGCTACCTCATTGGCCCGGAAACGCTCCTGTTTTAGCCACCTTTTGCTAACTCACGGGAGTTAGGTCCACGTAAATATACCTTAGGATCGTCGCCACCATCCTACATTCCTACTTCATTCTGGAATCTCCACCGCGTACATAGTTGTTAAAGTGGTTTTCAGTATCGACAGAGAGTATGTCCATATCCGATCCCGGTCTCTTTAACAACCAATCGTTATTATAACCCGTGGTTATAAATTTCAAAATGGTTTATATTTCAAATCGAAACATATTCATTTTTAAACCATTTAAATTCGATGTTAATATCTTTCAAAAATAATATTCATTTCCAAAGTTGTAGCATTTCTAAGTTCATTCATTCAATTATAACATTTCAAAAACATTGTATTTTAACATTTGTAGCACTTTGAAAATGTGACAATTTATATAATAGCATTTCGAAAATGTTATCTTATTAGAAACAGTAGCACTTAGAAAACATTACCGTAGATATAGTGGTGTTTGGAAAACAATACATTGTTAGAAATGGTAGCACTTATAAAACGCTACCTTAAAACCATAGCATTTTGGAAAGGGATAGTTTGGCTCACATCCCTAACAAGTTTTAAAATAGATAAAACATCCTTCACAACCAACATTTACATTTCCGCTTCCTATTTTCAAATTCACGCACGCAAAAAGACCCAAATACCCTTTATGTTTTTAACTTTTCAAACGTGTATAACTTTATTTACAAAAACCGGATCAACATACCGTTTTCACCAAAAAAATCACAAATTTTATGATCTTTAAAATAAGATCCATTGTTGATACCAAAAATTTATATTTGTATTAAAGGTGCAATTATTTCAAATATTTGCAGACAATTCAGCAAATATTTAACATTTTCGATTTTTTTTTTCAAATTTATAAAAATTGCAAAAAATTGCAGATATTTCTGCAACTATATGGTACAGTTGCAGAAATGTCTGCAACTATTGGGTATAGTTGCAGAAATTTATGCAACTATATTGTATAGTTGCAGACATTTCTGCAACTATTTCATATAGTTGCAGAAATGCAACTATTGCAAATAGTTGCAGAAATGTCTGCAACTATTGCGTATAGTTGCAGAAATAACTGCAACTATTGCTTATAGTTGCAGAAATAACTGCAACTATTGCGTATAGTTGCAGACATTTCTGCAACTATTGCATATAGTTGCAGAAATGCAACTATTGCAAATAATTGCAGAATTGTCTGCAACTATTTGCGATAGTTGCAGAAATTTCTGCAACTATTGCGTATAGTTGCAGACATTTCTGCAACTATTGCATATAGTTGCACAACTGCAACTATTGCGTATAGTTGCAGAAATTTCAGCAACTATCGCATATATTTGCAGAAATTTGTTGCGATTATTTATAACTGCAAATATTAAGAATATCATATTTCATAAAAAAAATTGATTTATCTTCAATTTAATTGCAGTTTTCCATTTAAATCGAAAAATAAGAAGAAGAATTAGAGCTCGCAGTGAAGCGCAGGGGTAATTTGGGGAATAAATTGGAGAAAAACAGAAATAGGGACGTAGAATATATATTTTTTATGACAGGGACCCGCTTTGAAATTAAGTTCCGTTTTAAGGATGTGTGACTAATTTTCACTTTTGGAAATGCTACAATACCATTCTAAGTTTTACTATAACATTTCAAAACATTATATCTTCAGTTTTTCATCATTTTTAACTTATAAAACTTATCTCACTTTTCAAAAATATTTATTTGGATATCATTTAACTTATGATTTAATAAAACAAAAATTTTATTAATAAAATATCCAATTAAACTATAATTCATTTATTAAGTCAAAAATACATTTAAATTGCTTAACTTTTATTTTAACAAATAACTTGATACTTTCTTTACTTTAAAAATATCCATTTCATAAATAAAATATTTTGTTACCAAGTTAAGCCTAAAATTCAATTTTCAAATCAAATTTCAATTATAAATTCAAATCACATTTTAAAATTTCATTTTAAATCATTTATGAACTCATACAATTTTAACTTATAGAAAATCACTATAAAATTTATTTAAATCATTTAAATCCAATTTAAGTTAAAATCTCATATATTTAAATTCCAAATACTAAAATTTTTAGAAAAATATTTATATTTAAGATTAACCACGGGTCTGTATAATATTTTCTAACCTAGGTCAAGTGATACGGATATATACCATTTCAATCCGAAATATAAAATCCCGGGTTTGATCATTTCAAACCCGCAATCCCAAGTCAAATAAAAATCGCTTGAACTTATCATTTCAGCTCATAACGACTTTTCCTTATTCTAAAGTCTGTTCGGGTATGTATCGTTTCAACCCATAGTGAGAGAACTTGCAGTGTGAGAAACAGAAATATAAAATAAACAAAATAACATAGCATATCATATCAGGTGATGAAACAGGTATAAAATCAGGTTATCACATCATATAATATCATATCACATGCGTATATGAAACTACTATCAACATGGCATATCACTATTACAATTTACAAGACATTGTTTCACAATTTTATAAGTACGAAGTCGAGAGTGATAACTCACCTTCTAAAGCTAGAGATGACAATTCAAGACACACAACCAAACTCCAAAAAGCACGACAAAGCACGGACTAGATTTGAGTGGATGAAGAGTCAAGATTCAAATCTTGTAAACAAACAAAAACAACATATATAAGTATTCAATTCAATCACAAAAGAATATGAATTAAACAATGTAAAAATATGAACAAAATGGAACAAATTGGCTTAACCAAAACAAGTGGGCTCGGCCACTACACAAATAGGCTTGATCACATGATAACATGGCTCGACCATGATTTGTTTTGAAGCACATATGCTCGGCCAAGGCAAGAAAGAGGCACGGCTATGGTATGTGAAGGGATGGCATGCCAAAAGTCAAGTGGAAGGCAAAGAGGCAAAGGAAAATGAAGGGTCAAGTGGCTCAATGGTTCGGTCCTATGCTAACATGGCTCGGCCATGATGAGTTTGGGCTAGGTAGGCTCGGCCCTAGGCTTGTGAAATGGCTACAAAGGCACGGCTATGGTCAAGTAATGGAATGGCAAAGCTTAGGAAGGAAAAAGGACTTAGCAAATGAAGGGTCATGTGCACTTTGGTTCGACCATGGTCACTTTGGGTTCGGCCACTAGGAGCTTAGGTTCGGCCATATGTGCTAATGTTTAGATCAAGGCACAAGAATTGAAGGCTTTGGCAAGGAAATGGTCACGGCCATAGGGATGGAAGGTGTAGAAGTGGGTGGTAGCCGAGGCAAACAAAGAGGAAGGGGATGATTATATAAGAGCTCGGCTAGGGTTTGAAGCTAGGTTTGGTGATGGTTTGGATCTAGGAAGTCACGGCAACCAGGGGATGGTGATGGGATGGTGGAGGCCGGTCATAGGTGGTGGCGAGGAGAAGATGTGGTCGGCTTAGGGATGGGATGATGGTGGTGTCCGAACATAACAAGAGAAAGAAAAAGAAAAGAGAAAGAGGAAGGCATGGAATAACTTAATGTATAATTTTTGTCAGGGAATGAAACGAGAAAGAGATGGGAATGAGAAGTGTTTTGTACGGCTAGGCAAAGGAAAAGGCACCATTTCACATAAAAAAAGAAGAAACTCATGACCCTTGAAATTTCCAAGCCCATTTGTCAATCCCAAACAAAACAAGCTCATCAACTCAAACAAAACTCAAAGTCCAAACCAAAAATAAAAATAGAAAATAAACATAGAAAATAGACAAAATATACTAAAAATAATTACGTGTAAAACGCTGAATTTTATCAGATTTAAAAAGTATAAAACAGAATTTGACAAAACGAAAAGCAGAACGAATATCAGAATCAATTTCAACTTAAAAGGAAAAGATTGGAAATTAAAAATTCAAATTTTAAAATTTCAACTGAAAGTCAAAGTTTGACCAAAGTTGACCAAAATATAAATTTGTCAGAAAATCTTTATTTTATTATATTTGGAAAATAAATTATAAACAAAGTCCAAAAATACATTGGAAAATTCCAAAATTTCAAATTTTAAATGATTTAAAAATCAAAGTTTCAAATAAATTCAATTAAAATATTTGTTAAAAATTATGGGTTGTTACACATTTAGAACTGCATGTATATTTATAAAGGATGTTGCATACATTTGGATACATGGCATAAGCACTTGCATTTTAAAAGGTCGACTAGATCAGGAGACCGACTAATTTTTGCATCAACATAGGTTCATATGCATTTCATGCCTATATGTATATATTGCATTAGAAATTTAAAGTAATAACAATGGTTGCCAGTGGTTGATGGTCAAGTAGATGGTTGTAGGTAATGATTGTTGCGTTTACAAATTGTATTTTTCCACCCTTAGATATTTCGGAGACGAAATCCTTTTAAGGAGGGAGGAGAATGTAACACCCCGCAAAATTAACTGAAAATTTAATAAAAGAAATTAATTTAAATATAATAAGGGTAAAAGTGGAATTATTACAAATGTCATAATTTTGCTACGAAACTTGCACCATTGCGTTCGTGGCAATCTTTTGGGCAATTTTCATATATAGAGTTTTGGAAACGGAGTTCGTTTGAAAAAGTTATTAAAGTTTAAAGATTTGAAATCGAAAATAACTAAAGTATATATAAAAGGAATTTTTTTATTTAAGGTAAGTTCAACCGGTCGACACCATGGTTGGGACCAATCGACCACCCCAATCCAACCGGTCGATTGGTCGAACTATTTCAGCTAGGGTTCGTCTAGGCCGAACGGTCCGGATTTATATGATTAAATCTAGTGATTGATGTTGATTAGAGCATCTATAAATAGAACGTATGTCTTTCGGTAATTGATTAGAAAACCCTAAATCTAATTAGTATGCTCTCAACTCTCTCCTCCGAAATTTCTGAAACAGAAATTTAAAACATAAATCAAAGAAAGACAAGACAAATAAGGTTAAATCAAATCCAATAAGGGGCAAATCAAGTCAAGTAAAAGGTAAGAAACTCATAAGAGGTGATTGGGATATTATTAATTATGGTGATTTACAAGTAATTGAATTTATTTACACCTATTTGATCTAGAAATTTAGCTAAATTTAATTTGAGATAAAAGTATTTATTGTATGGGTATAACTTCTAGTAAATTTAATTTTGATTTAGATATGAGGTAGGTTTTGAAATATGGTTAGAATTGATTTTGAAACATGAATACACCCTTTTGGTCACCTCGAATTGAACTTTGGAATTTAATGTGTATGTATTTATACATGTTGATGTTGACTTTACCCTGAAGTAATTTGAGATACAAATGTGCCAAAATAATTATGAACTTGATAAGACTAAAATCATGTAAATGAAATATAAGTGATACACGAAGATAATTGAAATTGTTGATTTAAACAAATAGATGAAATCTAGTTAGAAGCTTGGATTTAAGCATTATTAACGAAATATGGTTCACAGTTGAAAATATACATTAAAATTTTTGATTAAGGTTAAATAGAAGAAGAAAAACAAAATTTCGATTTACACTAACAAAAACCGACCGGTCAACTGGCTCACTGTAGCCAGTCGAAAATAAGCAGTCAACCGGTATAGTAGCCGATGGTCGACTGGTAAACAACTTTTTTGCATAGGTTGAACCTCGGCCTATGACTCAGGCTTATAGATTTATATATTTTATTATGTATATAATAGTATATTAGTAGGAAAAATTTCCCTAATTCTTGACTTGGGAATGTACTAGACTAGGTAGATGTGTATGCGGGTAATTAGACCTAGAGATTATTCATTTAGCGAATTCGGTTGTAACACCCTGCTCCGGCACCCTTGTCCAGAGTCAAGGATGCTACATCCAAAACAAGGTGCTATCACAATAGTGTCACAACTTAACAAGAGTATATTAGAATATAACTTAATTCGTAGTACATGATTTTAAGCGAAAGTAGTATAATACATACATATCTTCATACATCATGATTACATAAGATCCAAAATTTTAACCATCACATAATTATACATATAAGTACATAAAAGAGATAATATACATAATATAAATCAGTACTTCAATGCATTCATCTAACTTCTAAGGTCGAACTACTAACCATCTAAACCTGAAATGTTTAATTGTAGCATCATGAGCAACACAAACCCAATGAGATAGCTATCTAATCTACAGTTTCATGTCATGTCATAATGGGTCGCATAAGGCTTTTCAAGTTTTATCATAGAATTATCTCTTCGAGATAATACTATATCAAAGTTCATGAATGTTCTAGATAAATTTTTCGATATTATCTATGAATAAACCAAACAAATTTTCAATAATAATTTTTGTATGATGTTTCTTTTTATCAAAACCAAGATCAGATTCATTAAAAATCACGTCGATACTCAGTCTACTTCACACGCATCTAAACTGTATACTCAATTTAGATTAGATACACTGAGTCTAATTTACATGGATCTAAATCGCACACTCGGTTTGGATTAGATACACTTAGTCTACTTCACATGGAAAGGATGTGACATTGTTGTTGGATGCCTGACGCGGTGTAATAAGTAGTTTTACCATTAAGAGGTGGACATGGATGCAGCGGACCCTAAGTCGTCTTTGACGTGAGTTGGCTTTGCGGGCTCACTCTCAACGTATAAGTACAATATATTGTAGTCATGGTTTGGGTAATTCAGTCCCAAGAGTGAGGTTGTATGCTAGGAACAGTCCTAGAGGTTATTAGTATGGTCCATCATTGTTTTGAGGTTCGATTAATTATTCAACCCTAAGTATAAACATTCACAAGATGTTTGGATATAGGTGTATTTGGAGCTATATTCCTTAGAATAATGTGACCAACCCTAGTAAGCAACTCACAAAAATAAATAGAACACCCTAGGTCATATAGGTTATAAATGAAGCCATCACATGCAATCAAGATATATTAATTATGTAACTCATTCACCATACTTTTTCCTGACCCACTACGTTCCACTTTTCCTCCACAGAAAGATAGGGCAACATGTGTGATTAGCCTAGATGTAGTATATGGAGAGGCGAACTTGACATTTCTTATTACTCTTCATTACTCTCCATGTAACCATCTATTGTATTTTAGCACTTATCTGACTTTATACTATTATTTTGTAAACTCTGGATTTTTTCTATGTATATTCCGAGACCGTGTTTTCTAGAATATTTTCCGAGATGACTATTTATTGTATTTATATTTTATTGTCTTTCGCTGTGAGATCTGAAAATGTAGAATGTTTTAGACTCTACCCTTGTAATCATATCTTGTAATGTTTTGAAAGCCAACAGCTCATACTCATTGGCGCATCACAAGACTGAAAGCCACCCTAGACTTTGGTTTTGGTGTATCCGGAGGTGCAGGTTGTTACATGGCCAAGATTTCACAGGGGAGACCTTGCCCCCGAGTTTTTCCATGAAGCACATTAACTAGGACTATCTAAATCTTGAGGCACGTCTGAGAGGATGGGCGCGACCCTCACATTGGGAACACGCTTGGCTACCATAATCTAGTTGATAGTAGCAGTAATGTGAGGAGATGAGCAAACATACATAGTAACTGCGCACGGCATGAAACCAAACTGAGACAGTTAAGGAATCTTCATCATGACTGAAGGAGGCAGTGGAGCATTGCCCACCGTTGCCACTGTCGATTCTGGATGTAAAGTACCAGGCGTGGAAAGAGTTTGCACATGAAACTGCTAACTACATGGTCGGAGGATAGCATTCCTAGTGCTAAAATATTGATGATAGTTTTTGTTAACCTTAGAGTTATGATAATGCATTATGAAGTGCAAAGGTTACTAGCTAGTCACTAGGCTTAATGATGAAAAAAAGAAGGGGAAGGAGCATTCAAAGGTAAATGATACTAGATGTGAAGTAATTCTACCAAGCTGCCTACGTCCACCATGAAGATTTCTTACTATATGAATGTCTTACAATTACCAGGAATTATAAGAGAATAATAAGAAAAGATGATACACATAAGACTAATGAAACTGCCAATCTTAGGGAGTCGTTGTATCAGTAGATTTGAGTAGTGGATTATGGGTTCCAGCCTTCTCGGTCCCCTCCACGGGGGTCCCAACCCACCAGAGGTCTTCTTCATTGGGGGCCCAACTAACCAAGGGTCCCCTCCTTCGGTGGCCCAACCAACCCCTTGGAAGTGGCCATGCATGAAGTTCTTATAGTAGTTGTGTTGATGCTTGGATGGCTAAGAACATGCGCAAAACTGACATGAAGCGCATCTGACCATTAATCTGATTGAATGGATTTAATGAAAGACAGTTCATGAAAGAAAGGAATGTGTGGCTGAGATGAAGGCAAACATAACTAGACCAACAGCATGTCCTATCATGCTTTGTATTAAATGTGCTTTTACTTGCAGTATGCTTGTATGAAATGGGACATGTTTCTTGTCAGAAGTACGTATGCCTAGTTGTTCCTCTTGTCACTTTGCTCCCGCATGCCTAGGCAGCATGATGAACCAAGCTGGTCTGCTGAGACCATAAGGGCAATGGGGACCTGGCGAAAGCCAAGGGTTTGAGCCGAATGAGACGAGATGGAGTGCGAGTCGCAGGTGGCGGTATCGAAGCTGGATAAATGATGTGCCACCCTCGGGACAGTCTCAAACAATGTTGACCGGAATATAGCCGATGGAGAGATGCTTGAGCAAGCGGGCTGAACTGTTGTTAGGTTGCAAGCTGGCCAAAGAGAGTCGATCGGCCAATGGAAGATGGGCCGGGTCAGGCTTGCTCTCTGTTTTGATGGGTGACCTGGTTGCTAGGGTTGCTGCATCGGGAGGCTTTGCTAGCATATGGCTTGACGTGTAAATGAGCAGAGGAGTCGATGCGGGCCTAGACTAGATTTGGGCTATCATCACACATGGGAAACCACTATTGACCTACCCTCAACCGTGGCTAACTTTTAAGCTGACTTGGACCAAGTTTGCCTAGATCGTACTAGGCCAGGCTAAGATACCTTGATTAGTTTCCTATCTTATTTACGAAAAATTTGAGCAACACCCTCCAACCGTTCACACAATGTTAGAAAACAATGTCTTTTCATTTGGTAGTTCCGTTGACAACATTCTACATGTCCACATAGTATATCGTGAACACAGTGAATTTAGTCCATTGAAGCTTTCTGTATCGCTTTAATTCTTCTAATAACTTGTATATCAATTAAAATTTTGGCTTCAAAATCTGAATGATCACCATTTGTCTTATAGTTAGACCATTGATATTTTTTGTTCGGAGATAGAGTAAAGAAAAAGAAGATGACGGAATGAAAATGGAGGAGAAATGGAGTAGAGGAAGCTGGTTTATAGGGGAGTAATTAACCGTTGGTGTTAGATGCGTCTAACATGTTTGACATCAACCGTTAATTTTAATAGCTCTTCCCAATGGACCATTTAAGTGGGCCCTATGTAAAAATTCAACTTGATCTACTAAAAAAGGACTACGAACGCTATCTAAATAAATCCTAAACGAATTAATAATGAAATGTTTTGTGAATCTCAAATTAGAATAAATGTTAATCATATTGATAACAATACTTATGATATTCAAAAGTTTAGTTATAATATGTATATATTTATTCCAAATAAAATTGACTTTAAACTCTCAACCAACATTAAATATCATTTGAGATATCCACGTTATTGATGATAAAACTAAAAATATCTGCTGCATAATAAATTAAAAAGTTTTTAAATTTTATTTGCCCATGTTGCCCTATTGTTCGATGTAACTGGTTTAACAGATAAATCATACTTACTGCATATTACGTAGCAAAAATGTTTTAAACAGTAACTCTCATTTGGAAAAGATACCGACTTCTATTTTCTTGACCATTGAGAACATCATCCACCACATTCAATTGGTGTATGAGCTGCGAGAACATGCGATGCAGAATAGGTGCTAACTTAACTAGGTCCAACATCGAGTCTTAGTAACACTTACACAAACATTGTTAGAAATAAGGAGAGAGGGAAGTGGTTTGAGTAAATTGAGTGTGAGGAGAGTGAAGGGAGCGACCACAGGTAACTTTACGTCCAACATAAATTTTGTGTTTAATATCGTAGTTTCTGGTGTGAACTTTTTGAATGTTTCTCACCTCACCACCTATATAAATAATAATGTTCAACGTAAATATTTATGTAGGATGAAAATTTTGTCAAAACTGCCATTTGAGTGTTGGCTATATGGTGATGGGGTACAAGTCCAATGCATTAAACTATTACCTTAGTTAAATTTGGCTGTGAATAGGCCTGTAAATGGATACTTTCGGATATGGATAGTGCCATATCCATATACGTATCCGAAATCATTTTCGGATATCAGATATCCGTATTTGTGGAAGTGGACGGATATCAGATATTTATCGAATATTCTTCGATCAGTTCACAACCAATAAATCTAAACAAATAAATAGAAAATTTTGATTTATTATAAATCCATTTTTTATTAAATATTAAAAAAATACATTAAGAAAAATAATTTTAAACGGTAAAAATTGATTTTTATTTACATATTAATTTTATTCCTTGGATAAAATAGTAAACGGAAATCATTTTATGTATTAAAATACATAAAAAACTATAATCTTGATAAAAACCGGATGGATAATTATCGGATACGGATATGACCATATCCGTATCAGTATCTGTTTTCGGATATTGGATAATTTTTCGTATTTTGGATATGGATACGGACAAATTTCGGATTTTTTGTGTATTCATTGACATCCTTATTTGTGAGCACACGCTTAGTAGCGCGAGTAGGTTACATACATACATACATAAATACATACATACATCCATACATACATATCTTTATTAATAATTGGCTTGGAAGTGCAAACTTTCGGTCCGGCCGTGAACTTCCAAAATTGCTCTTTATATGGGATATGGAAAAATATATGTTAATATATAATTAGTTTAAACAAATGAATATATCTTGATTTATTATATACTATATATAGATATATATGAATTTCAAGTTATGTATTAAACTGTGAATAAATGATATAAATATCAAAACAGAAATGGTTTTACAATGTTGGAAACGATTTAATTAGTTGATTCTGATTAATTAATTTAAATAAATGAATATATATCTTAATTTATTGTATACCATATTTGGAAATTTATGAATTTCAAGATTATGCATTAAACCGTAAATAAATGATACAAATCTTTATTAATAGTTGACTTGGAAGCGCAAACTTTTGGTCCGATCGTGAACTTCCAAAATTGCCTTTTATACGAGACATGGAAAATATATATGTTAATGTATAACTAATTTAAACAAATGAATATATCTCGATTTATTGTATACCATATATAGATATTAATGAATTTCTAGATTATGCATTAAACTGTGAATAAATGATACAAATATCAAAACGGAAATGGTTTTACAATGTTGAAAACGATTTAATTAGTTGATTCTAATTAATTAATTTAAACAAATGAATATATATATCTTGATTTATTGTATACCACATTTGGAGATTTATGAATTTCAAGGTTATGCATTAAACTGTGAATAAATGATATAAATATCAAAACATATATGTATGAGAAACTTAACGAGTGCAAAAATAGATTTAAGGGAAGAGAAAAAAAATGTTGGAAAGTGGAATTAATAAGCATTAATTTGCATTACTTCAATAATGCCGTTATTATATCAATTTACTGCACCATCAAGAAAGTGGCTGATATAACATTATACAATTATAAGAATAAACGCGTAGCAAAATTAATGGCAGCAACCATATAATGTTATACAATTATGGGCAGCAACCATGTAATGTTATACAATTCTGTTTATAAACTGAAAAATATAACATGTTATAAGTATAGCAATGATACAGCTCTATTAAATTTTCAATAAAAAAACTATTAGAGTGTTTATGACCATTAGATATTACTCGGTAGCATATACCATGTATAACGTTATATAATATTTGAACATATTAGTTAGTTAAGATTTGTGATGCCCCACCTCTATACCCACGCTAGCCAAGAACACTACGGTGTAATGTTGTCAACTAGCACGGAGAATAAGGCTGTTGAGGAGCGACCATCCGTGTAATTACTTTGTGCGAACACCGATATGTCAGATAGTATAACATGCATTCTTATTTCAGGAGTAAATCCGACATACCGATGCAAACACAAAGCTACTACACGGTGGCTATAATAGTTTAGGAGAATAAATATAAAAATAACACAGATAACAGAAATGCGGAACACAAATAACATAAATGCGGAACACAGATGGAACAAAAAGTCTCATATATATAATAACTGATATCAGTTACAATACATTTGACACAATACATATGATACAACTACAACTGTCGACTCTGGAAGTTATATATACAAGTACATTATCAACTAATATACATGAATACATATCATCCTATACAATGACACGACTTCTACAAAACGACGAAGACTACTTCAGAAGAAATAAAAAGTCTTCATATCCCGAACAGCAACTCAAAGCAGGAAATCTACAACCTGAAACAACTCGGGTCTTACTTGAGTATTAAATTCAAAAGAAAATAATACACGGGGCAGTCTAATTCAAACTCAGTTATTAATGCACAGGAGCAATAATAATCAATATCGAATAGACGACAGTCACAGAAATCTCGTATATCCAACTTCTCGATAAGAGAATCAGATAACGGCAAATATAGCACTAAACAGTGTTAAACGGCAAATTGGCAAATCCAAATCAGAATACAACTCCAAAACATTGAAATCAACCAACGAAACAATTCAACAAATCGAAACATCAATTTAAAACTGTCAAAACTGATAGGGCTGCAGTACACGCACGCGTGTACTGCCTCGCCACTATCGCAGGAGATACGCGAAAGCTCAGTGAAAGTCACAATGATCGCAAGGTCAAACCCCGAAATCGGGTTCAACTCAAGTGAATTTGAAAACAGACCCAAATGCATTAATACAATGCAAGCCAACAAGGGCAAAACTGCATATAAAACTAAACTGCAGTCACAAATGAATACGAGGGGCAAACTGCAACAAAACTGCAGCCACCACAATAATCACAAAGGCGAAACTACACAAAAGAAAGCAGAAACAACTGCATAATAAAACTACAGTTGAAACAAGCGAATAACCAGGAAACTAAACAGTCAAACAACGACAACTCAAGTGTCAAGCTCAACTGGATAGCACGCCCTGGTCAAAATGCACAAAACAATTACAGAGCAACCACCATAATGAAACTGCAGTTGCAAATACAAAGAAGACAGTGGCAACAATTCAGATGACCATGAACTAAGGTAAAGACCACAAAATAACATCAAAGGTAAAGACTCAGCAATGTCAAAGCCAAGAAGAAACTACATGACAAACTTAATACAAATGTCAAAGCAGGCTACAGAGCAACCTAATGCACCAATGAATCATCAAAGGCTATAGCAAATATAATTACGGCAAAAATTCCAACCACTGCAACAATTCATATATGAAACATAAACCAGATATGATCAAAGAGCCCAGGTTTACAATGAAACCAGATATGAAACAATTTCACAAATGCAAAGGACCAGAGCTAGGATATCATAATGCAGACAACTAATTCAAACTCACAGACCAACTAAAATGAAGAGACCATTGCAAGTATACTGGATTATGAAAGACACAACAGGGAGAACTTCAAGTTCAACAAAGTTCATCAGACTCAAGACAGTCTGCTAGCAAATTCAAAGTGGAAAAACCACCAAAGACTCAACAGTAAACACATGCTCAACAAAGATCGGGCTACAAAAGCATATGAGATGTAGACTACAAATGAGAGCAATCACCAATCCAATGGAATAGAATGGAATGCAAATTGCAAGACAGTAGTGAGTGCAGACAAGACCAACTCGATGCAACTGACCACAAACAACAGGCAAACCAAGGAAGTGACAGTAAGGAAGTGCAACAGAGAAGAATGCAGGAGAAATGATTCACAGGGAAATCGAATTCAATACAAATGCCAACAAGAAATTCACCAAAACAATAATCAGGCTCTAGCTGAAATCATGGAAGAAAGGAAATAACATAACAGTGAAAAACAATTTCAGTTGAACATATGAAAATCAAGAGTGTATCTGTTATTGTTGAAAAAGGCAAAACCAGGGAACAAATATAAATAAGTCAAATACGCTACAGGCATGAACAAATCATGATCAAAACCAGTGGTTCAAGTCCAATATCAAGGTTAAGGCCCGAGAGTCAATAGAAATCGAAGTCATGAAAGAAATCAACATCACCCAATATTAAACAAAATCGACAGCCGAAACAATATTTTTAACAAGACAGAAATCATTTGAAAGTTGAATTAGATGTGAGATTTTTCTCACCATTTTCGAAGGCCACGAATTTGAGCAGCCGTGATCGAACTTAGAACGAAGCGACGACGAACTCGAATCAAGCAGGGGGAGCAGCGAACGATCCAAGCTTCTCACGAGTTCCCACCGATCGACCAACACGGGCGCGACCTTGAAGAATTTCGAAAGCCTTCGTTTGGACAAAGAGGAATGAACGACGGCCATTTTTGTTCTTTCGTATGCTTTGATTTAGGGTTTTCGAAATGAAAAAAAACATTGAAGGGGGTCGGGTTTTCCTTTTGATATATATCACGGCAACACAAACAATTGAGAATATAAACTACCTTTCAATTTTGTTAAGCCCAAATAAAATTCCAATAGAAATTAGCGAACGATTTAATCACCTAGTGACGATAGTTAATCGGTACGAAATACCGGGTTGTTACAGACTCCCCTCCTTAAAGAAATTGCGTCCTCGCAATCCTAAGGGATAAGTGGGAAAAAGGTAACAACCATAAGAACATAACATCACAAAATGAAGAAATTTGAGATAGGAAGTTCACCATATAGGGCATGAAAGAGTAAGCTTGAACGTGTTTGACGAACATTAAGTTCCTTATGAGAAATAAATATTCCCAAAATTTATGATCAGGGTAGAGAACAATTTCTCACCCAGAAGTAATAATGCCAAATCAATAGCCACGAGCACTAGATCATGAGTGGCATATCTAGTCTTAATAGTCATTAATGATTTAGAAGCACAAGAGGTAGCACGTTCTCTTTTACAAGAGAACGACATCCAAACCAATACGATTAGCATTGGTACAAAAGATAATGACTTGGTTCCCCTCGGGAATCGCAAGGATAGAAGTATCGAAAAAAAAAGAGTTGTTTCAAATAATATTCTTTCCCGAAAAAACTAAATTTTTCAAGATTTACAATTTACTTTATGTAATTATCTTTTCAGAAAAATTTGCATTTTACAATTCAATTTACTATGTCTGATTGTCTCATCAAAGCGTCTAGGAGATTCCTATCGATAACGTTGATCAAGCGCATCGACCAGATGTCTTAAAGCACTCAATGGGCAATACAATCACAAAATCATCTTTTAATTTCATAAAAGAAATTCACAAATTTTCGACAAAATCTAACTACCAAATAGACAATCAGAAAACAACAAAACGGAATGAACACAATTATCAGCAATATTCAATTATCAATTAAACAATTAGAATTCAAAAATCACAAAACAGCAATACCTAATTATCGATACGATAATTAGAAGACAGTAAAAACCAATTATCAATAAAGATAATTAGTAAACAAAATTCGCAAATCACGACTGCAAATATCTAGTTATCCAACAGATATAATAGAAAACACGAACTTCATAATCAGCAAAATTAGCAATTATCTAATTATCAAAAACGATAATCAGAAATCACAAACATCTGATTATCAAAAACGATAATCACAAATCACAAATATTCGAATAATCAAATCGAAAAATATTTAATTATCTCAAACGATAATTAAAGCTCAAATATCTAATTATCACATGCGATAATCAGAAATCACAAATATTCGATTAATCAAATCGAAAAATATTTAATTATCTCAAACGATAATTAAATCGAAAAATATTTAATTATCACAAATGATAATCAAATTTCACAAATATCTGATTATCAAAACGATAATCGGAAACACAAATATCCGATTATCAAAAACGATAATCAGAAATCACAAATATCCGATTATCAAAAACGATAATCAGAAATCACAAATATTCGATTAATCAAATCGAAAAATATTTAATTATCTCAAACGATAATTAAATCGAAAAAACATTTAATTATCACAAATGATAATCAAATTTCACAAATATCTGATTATCAAAAACGATAATCAGAAACCACAAATATCCGATTATCAAAAATGATAATCAGAAATCACAAACATTCGATTAATCAAATCGAAAAATATTTAATTATCTCAAACGATAATTAAATCGAAAAATATTTAATTCTCACAAATGATAATCAAATTTCACAAATATTTGATTATCAAAACGATAATCAGAAACACAAATATCCGATTATCAAAAACGATAATCAGAAATCACAAATATTTCAATTAACGAGTCCGGAATTAACCGAAATAGTAAAAGTATGGTTCCATACTCCGTACTTTTGCTAAATCGTTTAAATCTCTTTATCGTTTCCTTGAAAGTGCAAAATTGTGTATTCTAAAAAAAACATTCCACATTCTCAAACGGACAAGTCCGGAATTAAGCGAACCAGTAAAAGAAAGGGGTCAGAGTCCTCGATTTTGCTGAAACGTTTAAATCGCTTCCTCATTCTTTTAAAAATGCAAACTGTAAAATTTTTGAAAACAATTTTAATTTATATTTTGAAACAACTTTTAAAAATAACGAATTTTGAAAACACGTGATTAAATTAGCAATATGAGTAGAAATTTTGATAAGGAAGTTGCACTTCACAAAATATCGTAAAAACGGACAACAAAATCAGCATTGCGGGATGACCGCTTGTAAGTCCATTTTAAAATTGACGGTTACTGAAGTTAACACGTCAAAATCTCATCAAAATAACTGGCATCAAAATATAATACCAATGAATTTTCATTCATAAAAATGTCACAAGAATCTTCTCAAAGATAGAAAGGGATATCATACCTCAAACTTGTATTCATAACAAGTCAATGACACACAAATTCACCAATGCACAAAAATTGATAAAGTTTATCAATGGGAATCTTGAAAATTGGTGAAGCACTAATTCTAGAAATCAACACACGAAATCCAGAAATCACAAAGAGGGGGAGGCCTATCATAAAATGGGAGTATAAAAACTCAAAACACCGGTATCACATGAACGAGAAGCTATCTCATGGTGGCTAACCATTAAATTTTCACACAGGAATGGCCCGAAGACCGTGGGTCGCTACCCCACATATGTGATGGCGAAACATCACACAAACAGGGTTTAGTCTCCCTCGTAGACAAAGAGACATCGCACAATCGCTAGTCTAAATCATAAAAAAAAAAGGGGGAAGGCCTATCACAAAATGGGAGCATGAAAACTCACCGATCGGTATCACAAGAATGAGAAGCTATCTCATGGTGGCCAACCATTAAATTTTCACACAGGAATGGTCCGAAGACCGTGGGGCGCTACCCCACATATGTGATGGTGAAACATCACACAAGATGTGTGAGACGAAATCACACAAATGGTGTCTAGACAATCCTCAAAGCCCAAGTGATATGTGTGAGACGAAATCACACCGATGAGGTCTAGTCTAACCGTGCAAATATGTGTGAGACGAAATCACACAAATGGTGTCTAGACAATCCTCAAAGCCCAAGAGATATGTGTGAGACGAAATCACACCGATGAGGCCTAGTCTAACCGTGCAGAGAAAGAGACATCGCACATTTGCTAGTCTAAATCACAAAAATGATCGTCATGATCATTAAGAAGTGTCAATTACATTAAGTTAGTGAATATAAGAGTTTAGCTTCATGTCCCATAACCACTAGCTTAACTCAAATATTTACGAACAAACTGTAAATCTTCACTAGAAAATTGTCACAAAAGGTTCAATCGAACAAGTCCAGGAGTTAACCGACGAAGTAAACGCAAGCGTTTCATACCACTTGTTTTACTAAGCCGTTTAATTCAATTTCTCATACGAGTGAAATAAAGGCTTGTATATACTAATAGATTGGAAAACGGTTTAAGAAAAAGAGCTTTGTAGTAAAATAGTTTTGAAATTGTTTGAAGAAAAGGATTTTAATATTTACTACTAGTATAGAAAACTTTTATATTTTTAAAGTGACAAATCACAAAAATGATTGTAGAAATAATCAATCACAAGAATTGACATACAAAGATGTGAATATAATCCAAAGAAATCGATACCGAATCCATCAAAAAGTATGTTCACAAAAATCCCAAAGAAAATGTCATCAAAGTTGCTAATAAATGATAGCAACAAATCGGGGAAATAATCAAGAATCGATTAAATTTGGAAGCCAAGTCAATTCACTAAAAGTTCACATTCGAAGACGTGAATAAAATCCAAAGAATCCGATTCCAAATTCATCAAAGTAGAAATACCCAAAAATTCCAGAAATAGAAGTTATCAAAGTCAACAAAGGTGATAACAACTAATCAGAAAAGAAGAATCGATTACCAATTGGAAAAACAAAGCAAAACGAGCATAAATGCATAAATGACATCAACAAAAATAAGAATCAAGTCAATGTCGAGTGTAAAATGAATCAACGTCATCATCAAAGAACCCAACAGCAAACAAAGTCAGAGTCTTGAAAATCAAGAAATTAGCAATTTCTCAAAAACAAAGTGACCGAAGTCGAATGGAATTCAAGCTGAGGAAAACACAAAATATCAAGTTTAAAATCGCTGAGATTCGAACTAGATATGAGTGAAAAATCAAAATCACTCAATTTGCAACTGGTCAAGCTATTTTTCATCACAGTGTAACAGGTACACAATGACACCCATAGCTTAGCACAAAAGTGGAACAAAGTCCAAAAGTCAAAATAGCTTTAATTGGCCAAATTCGAACAAAATCAACATCGGCTAAACCGATTCAAAGCCGAAAACACAAGAACAAAATCCTCATCATCAAAAATCCAACTTGAGTTCGCAAAGCAAACGGAAGCAGAAGCCAAAATACTTTCACGAAATCAAAATCAAATGCACATGGATAAGCGTTAGGAATTCATACCTAACAATCAAAGATAATCATATGTAAAGATGAGAGATAAAACATCGACTAATAGTTGTAACACATGTTCCATCTAAGTTATGTTTTATAATTGTCCTAAACCCCAGGCTCTGATACCAAGCTGTGACGCCCCACCTCTATACCCACGCTAGCCAAGAACACTACGGTGTAATGTTGTTAACTAGCACGGAGAATAAGGCTGTTGAGGAGCGACCATCCGTGTAATTACTTTGTGCGAACACCGATATGTCAGATAGTATAACATGCATTCTTATTTCAGGAGTAAATCCGACATACCGATGCAAACACAAAGCTACTACACGGTGGCTATAATAGTTTAGGAGAATAAATATAAAAATAACACAGATAACAGAAATGCGGAACACAAATAACATAAATGCGGAACACAGATGGAACAAAAAGTCTCATATATATAATAACTGATATCAGTTACAATACATTTGACACAATACATATGATACAACTACAACTGTCGACTCTGGAAGTTATATATACAAGTACATTATCAACTAATATACATGAATACATATCATCCTATACAATGACACGACTTCTACAAAACGACGAAGACTACTTCAGAAGAAATAAAAAGTCTTCATATCCCGAACAGCAACTCAAAGCAGGAAATCTACAACCTGAAACAACTCGGGTCTTACTCGAGTATTAAATTCAAAAGAAAATAATACACGGGGCAGTCTAATTCAAACTCAGTTATTAATGCACAGGAGCAATAATAATCAATATCGAATAGACGACAGTCATAGAAATCTCGTATATCCAACTTCTCGATAAGAGAATCGGATAACGGCAAATATAGCACTAAACAGTGTTAAATGGCAAATTGGCAAATCCAAATCAGAATACAACTCCAAAACATTGAAATCAACCAACGAAACAATTCAACAAATCGAAACATCAATTTAAAACTGTCAAAACTGATAGGGCTGCAGTACACGCACGCGTGTACTGCCTCGCCACTATCGCAGGAGATACGCGAAAGCTCAGTGAAAGTCACAATGATCGCAAGGTCAAACCCCGAAATCGGGTTCAACTCAAGTGAATTTGAAAACAGACCCAAATGCATTAATACAATGCAAGCCAACAAGGGCAAAACTGCATATAAAACTAAACTGCAGTCACAAATGAATACGAGGGGCAAACTGCAACAAAACTGCAGCCACCACAATAATCACAAAGGCGAAACTACACAAAAGAAAGCAGAAACAACTACATAATAAAACTGCAGTTGAAACAAGCGAATAACCAGGAAACTAAACAGTCAAACAACGACAACTCAAGTGTCAAGCTCAACTGGATAGCACGCCCTGGTCAAAATGCACAAAACAATTACAGAGCAACCACCATAATGAAACTGCAGTTGCAAATACAAAGAAGACAGTGGTAACAGTTCAGATGACCATGAACTAAGGTAAAGACCACAAAATAACATCAAAGGTAAAGACTCAGCAATGTCAAAGCCAAGAAGAAACTACATGACAAACTTAATACAAATGTCAAAGCAGGCTACAGAGCAACCCAATGCACCAATGAATCATCAAAGGCTATAGCAAATATAATTACGGCAAAAATTCCAACCACTGCAACAATTCATATATGAAACATAAACCAGATATGATCAAAGAGCCCAGGTTTACAATGAAACCAGATATGAAACAATTTCACAAATGCAAAGGACCAGAGCCAGGATATCATAATGCAGACAACTAATTCAAACTCACAGACCAACTAAAATGAAGAGACCATTGCAAGTATACTGGATTATGAAAGACACAACAGGGAGAACTTCAAGTTCAACAAAGTTCATCAGACTCAAGACAGTCTGCTAGCAAATTCAAAGTGGAAAAACCACCAATGACTCAACAGTAAACGCATGCTCAACAAAGATCGGGCTACAAAAGCATATGAGATGTAGACTACAAATGAGAGCAATCACCAATCCAATGGAATAGAATGGAATGCAAATTGCAAGACAGTAGTGAGTGCAGACAAGACCAACTCGATGCAACTGACCACAAACAACAGGCAAACCGAGGAAGTGACAGTAAGGAAGTGCAACAGAGAAGAATGCAGGAGAAATGATTAACAGGGAAATCGAATTCAATACAAATGCCAACAAGAAATTCACCAAAACAATAATCAGGCTCTAGCTGAAATCATGGAAGAAAGAAAATAACATAACAGTGAAAAACAATTTCAGTTGAACATATGAAAATCAAGAGTGTATCTGTTATTGTTGAAAAAGGCAAAACCAGGGAACAGATATAAATAAGTCAAATATGCTACAGGCATGAACAAATCATGATCAAAACCAGTGGTTCAAGTCCAATATCAAGCTTAAGGCCCGAGAGTCAACATAAATCGAAGTCATGAAAGAAATCAACATCACCCAATATTAAACAAAATCGACAGCCGAAACAATATTTTTAACAAGACAGAAATCATTTGAAAGTTGAATTAGATGTGAGATTTTTCTCACCATTTTCGAAGGCCACGAATTTGAGCAGCCGTGATCGAACTTAGAACGAAGCGACGACGAACTCGAATCAAGCAGGGGGAGCAGCGAACGATCCAAGCTTCTCACGAGTTCCCGCCGATCGACCAACACGGGCGCGACCTTGAAGAATTTCGAAAGCCTTCATTTGGACAAAGAGGAATGAACGGCGGCCATTTTTGTTCTTTCGTGTAACGACCCCGAATTTTATAAATATTTAAAATGATAATTTATTGATTTTTGAATAAAAATTGTGAAATTAAATTGATTAAATGGAGCGAGTTTCACCGATATCTAAGTATATTTGTATAAATCGTTTAAAAATTTAAATTATTGTATATATGAGAATATATATATGTGTATTGAGCATATGTGAGTAAATTTGAAATAATATATATATATATGTATATTTGATTCGAATTTAAATCTTTATATAAATGGTTTAGAAATGAAAATATATCCGATAGATAGACAGTTATATATACATTCAAAACAAAGAAATAGAAATGTATACAAGACTTGAAGATGAACAAGTAAACAAATACATATGAATGCTTGCAAGTGAAAGTGTATATATACATACAGATAATAAATATAAGTTAGAAAAGAAACAAAACCAAATACTTATGAAAATATGAAACAAGTAAACAAAGGCAAAGCAAACATGTTAGCAAAAATGTAATATGTGATAGCTTGCAAATGAAGCCAGGTAAGATAAGAAAGAAAAAAAATGATGAGATATGTATAAAATAAAACATAAAGTACAAACACCATTTAATGTCTCAATCTCTTAGCAGCCAACACAATCCATACGAATTCTTTTCAGCCTCCATTTGTATCAAAATATCTCTGGCATAAAAGAAAAATGTACAAGCCCTGAAGCTTGTATATACATAAGCTTGTAAAACAACCTTTCCTCTGTTACCTCTCAATTCCAGTTCGAGCTCAACAAAAACCAAAATGAAAACTCTATTTAATCCTAAAACAAGAACTTAACATCACCAACAAGTCAATATAGACAGAGAGCAAGATGATTTGGCAGAAGATCTAAGTGGAAAACATGTTCCAGATTTCTAAATTCAAACTACTTCAACAATAAAGGTGCTCTGTTCTTTCCCATAGAGCTGGTGAGTAACCCTTTTTAAACTAAAATCTAAATATGGTTGCATGATTTATTGTTGAGTTAAATAAGTTTTTCATGTTATTACAAGTAGATATTTGATGTGAGTGATATCTGTGTACATACTGTTTCTTTTATTGCCTGTTCTGTTTGATTTTTCCAGGTACAAACCTTCTATTTAGATGCTCATAATTTAAATAAAAATCTGAGGAAATGAAAATGAAGTTGTTAAATATCTCAAGTAATATTTAAAGTTTTAAGGAGTTAAATACTAGAGGTTGTCTCTGGAAACATAAGATACATCAGTACATGATGATTTTTGTCAAAATCCTAATATACTAATTTTGTAATTCAGTTTCATAAATTAAAAGCATCAACTAAAACTTGATTTTTAAATCAAGAATTGGAATTTTTAGGAGTAAGTGGAAGTTGCAGTTTGATGTCGAACTAAAAATGAATTTCAAGCAAAATCTGGTGATCCCTGTAGTGTGGAGGTTCGGGTTTCTTCCTGGTGATGGAGTACTGATTGAAGTTTTAGGGAAAAATGGTAGTTGTTGGTTTAAAGCAATGAGGCAGTGGGAATGTGGAATTGAAGTATTTAAACCTAGTTTTGTCTGGGGTGATAATGTGAGTCGGTTCGACCACTTGAGTTGATCGAGCTTTGAGATATTTTGGGAAATTGAAGCTCAGAGGTAGTCGAAGTCGTGACCGGAGTTTGAGGATTTCTGGTGGACGGGGTTGCGAAGACGAGACGATGACAGGTTGGTGGTTGGTCGCGAGCCTGTTTTTTTCCAGGCTTCGATTTATTCGAACTCGATTTCGATTCGAGTTGATGTGTTGGGTTTGGGTGTTGGAGATTATGCCGGAGGGCGATCGTCGATGTGGGGAAGCTAGGGTAGTGGCCGGAGTTGGCCAGAGGCACGGTGCACGTGCACGTGCACTTTTGTATCTGGCATTTTTGGGTTGAGGCTTTGGAGTTTTGGTCTCGAGTTTTACTCGAGAAGATCGCGTACCAGACTCGGAGCAGATGGCAGGGAAACACGAAGGGAAGCTCGGGATTTTTGTGGGTTTTCTCGAAGCAAAGGGCGAAATTTCTCGAAGTAAGGGAGAAGGCGACTCGAAGCTGTTTTGTTCGATTCGAGTATGATGTTCCAGACTTTTGAGAAATATAGCCTGGCAGTCTTCTCGATTTCAGAAGTATAGTGTAAAATCTGAAACAAATTTAAAACCCAGGTTAAATTAAGATCTTAAATCTAAATTCAATTTGAAAATTTGAATCTTAGGTTTTGAAATTAAATAAAGTATATAACTTTAAATAATGTAAATAAGTTAAAGAGTAAAGCATACTTTAATAATTTGAAATTTAAAATGGAATTTAGTTAAAGATCCTTAAGTTTGAATTTAATAGATTGGATTCATTAAATTAATAAGTTAATTAAAATGGATTTGATAAATTTAATTAATAACTGGATTAATTAAGTAATTATGAGTTTTAAACTCATTAATTAAGTCTTAAGTAAATTAATTAGGAATAATTCATTTGGAGTTAAGAATCATTAATTTGATAAGGTTGGATTTTGAATTAATGAGTTATTAAAGATGAAATTTAATTGTAAGTAATAATAAATCTTAATTTAATTACTTTAGAAAAGTAATTTAAGAGGTGTTAATAATTAATGAAGGTTATTAACCAGGATTAGAGATTCATAAGTAATTAATCAAATTTGAATAAATCAGATAATTAACTGACCTTACTTATGAATATTTGGATTTGATTGGATGATTGAATTGTTTGATATCCCTGATATATGATGCTTTGTGATACATCCTGATTTATGTTATGATCTGTAGTTTACTTACCTGTGATATATATCTGTGATCTGTGAATGAACGATAAGCGTTATAGCTATATCGTTTATCAACTATATTTCTGTATTCTGATCTGTGGTGATTCATCGTGTTGCACTATTGTGTTAAACCCCTAGACTACACTTTTACACACACAAATATGGATTTCACGTGGAAATCGGTTAAGTCACAGATAATGTAAATTTGATGTTTTTGAAATTTAAATTTTAATTTCAATTGGTTTTGAAATTTAAAATCTGGGGTTTAAAGTAAAGCTTTTGAAATAGAATTTCAAAGATAAAAGTTATTTTGAATAACTTAAATCAAGTTTTGAAAATTTAAATAATTGGATTTAAATTTGAATTCAAGTTTGGAATTGAATTCTATGATTTGAAACTAGGGATTAAAGATGATATAAATGTGTTTATACGAAGTTAAACCATTTTAAAAGTATAATTTCGAGAATTTGGATTTAACCCAAAGACTTTAACTCGTATGAATGAATCAGATTTTCTGAAATGAAACTGTTTGTTTTTAAAAGATAAAAGCTTTCAGATAAGAAATGAAATTCCAGTTTAATTAAAGGAATTTCAATATTGAAGTGAAGATGGTTTTCCAAGTTATGAATGAATTGTTTTGAAAAGCTATGGATTGAATCTGTTATCTTTAACAGATTTAAAATAATGATTGGTTTAAAACATTTGAAATGGGATTGTTTTGAAAGCTATAAGTTAAATCTTGATTTAAAGGTTTAACGAGTTAATCAAATTGAAATGGAAATTAATTTGGAAAATCTGTGAATGAATCTTTTGTTTAAAAGATTAAAGTGTGGAAACTGTTTGAACCGTAAAGGTTGAATCTTTTTGTTTAAAGATTTGAAATGGTAATCGATTGAAACCATTTGAAAAGAAAGATTTTGGGTAATAAGCTGTGATTTAATTGAAATCCCAATATCCATATGTTTTTAAATATTACGCTCACTATTCGGTTTAGCCGGGAGAGGACCTTTGTGTCGTATAACCCATTCCGAATATGTGATACGTCGTATATGGATCGCATTTGAAGACCGGTGTTGAAGGCCGGATATTTTTGAAAACGGAAGGATTACCGTCGAGTTACTCTGCATCGGCTGATCCCCGATATAGAGGTTTTATCATCCTTAGTGACGGGAAGTCCGGACGTGATTGGAAATTATCCGGATTTGCAAGGGCTTCGTGAGAAGTGCCTTCGGTTCTGTTCGAACCCGGAACAGACTTGTATGGATTGTATGTCTGACATTACACTTTGAGATATAAAGCCGATTTCTTTCAAATACATTTCTGTTGGTGGCGGAGAATTTATTCTCTTAGCTTAACACCCTTCTCTGAGACGTACGAGCTCAGAGGTTATGTAGTTGAAATTTATCAGCGATATATTCCCAATTTGGTAATGTGACATGCTGAGTGTTGCTGTGTGATGATCAGTGTTTGATCATTTGTGATATGATCATTTGTTTGATCATTTATCTTTGTGATCATAGGTTGATCATCTGTTGACCCAAAGCATGGCTTTTTGAAAAAGCGTAGCTTTGTGGACGAGACTTCGTCAGGGCCTCACTACCCGGAAATGGTCGAAACAGGATCGTTGCGGCAAGGTTATGAGGGTCGCGCCCTTTAGGGTATGTCATTTCCTTCTGGAAAGGGGTGGTATCATGGTATGGAGCCCAGATACTTACTCATGTGGATACACTTTCTTTATGATGTGTGATGTTGGATACCGAGCTCGGATAAAGGTCCCAAAGGACCGGGTGATGACATATTCGTGAGTTACCTGTTACAGGGGTAACCCGGCCTTGTTTTGCAGAGAGCATTTTGTCTCTCGGGACGTCCCGCCAGAGGCGATCCCATGCAGCGGAAGGAAGTTCCTTAGCCTGACCATTTGTTGGAAATCCATTCTTCCAATACGAACTTTGTACGGTTTTAGTTGTAGAACCTACCATCTAATATGGTAGCTATAGTAGGCATAGTATAATGGTACCTATGCTGGCTAAGATTAATATTATACTTTCAAATTGTTTTCCACTATGCACTAATAATAATATCCAATTGATTTTGCGTAGTAAGCATCTTTGACTATCATAAGAAGAAATCTCCTCCAATTCTGCGTTTGCATTGTGTGTGTGGCGGGAGGTCTTATGGTAGTTTCATTTTCCAAAAGCATTGCGGATTTCAATGTTTAAAATCTTTTGTTGTTGTTTAAAGATAAACTGTTTTCGTTGCTCACACCAGTCCCATGACTGATCCGGAGTTTATTGTTCCCTTCCTAAACTCTGGGTGCCCACTATTTTCCACACGGGCAGTCTAGAGTTGGGTTCTTTCAGATATTCAGGTTGAGTAGATTATCTGGAGCTAGCTATGGATTGGAGCACTCTATTGGAGATATTCTATCCGCTGCTGTTGTTATCTTTTCTTTTCCGCTGCTAAATTATTGTATCATATCTCTGATGTATATTGATATTCATTGTATCACTCTGTTGTATCAGATATTGTATATCAATGTATTATTCTTTTCTTCCGCTGTATTATTTACTTAATTGTGTTATAGCTCCGGCGAATCGGATTTGAACGGTCGAATCTGCGGCATTCTAGTACAATGTGAAGTACGGATGTTGATTTTCGAGCGGGCGAAACCCGAGTCGTTACATTTCGTATGCTTTGATTTAGGGTTTTCGAAATGAAAAAAAACATTGAAGGGGGGTCGCGTTTTCCTTTTGATATATATCACGACAACACAAACAATTGAGAATATAAACTACCATTCAATTTTGTTAAGCCCAAATAAAATTCCAATAGAAATTAGCGAACGATTTAATCACCTAGTGACGATAGTTAATCGCTACGAAATACCGGGTTGTTACAAGATTTCTCTAGATTGTAATTTTTTTCCACCCTGATCTAAAAATTTCTGAATCAATGAATGAGTTAAGATACTGCAGATGAGTTAAAATAGACGTAGATGCATATCCATAACCCTTAATCGGTCCAACATTGGAATATTCAAACTTTATAACACAAATATATCATTCTAGAAATATCTATCAAATCCTATTAATCCCACTCACTCTAGCCATCCATATTCACATCTCTTTCCATCTCTATTTCTTTTCCACTTCTCTCTCCTATCACCTCCATTCAGATCTCTCATCGCCACTATTTCTTTTTGGACACGCTTTATTGAGTTGCTCGCCACTGTTAACCTCCGATATCACAGCTTCAGGTTAGTGTAATTATACCACTAAAACTGTGCTTTGCACTATAGTAATCTTATTCTACAGAAGAAGAAAAATCAATTTTACGACTATAACTTCTACACTTCTGTTTTATATTAAAAAGGTAATTTGCACTTTTTAAAATTTGTTTGTATTGTTTATTTAAGTGCATTGCTTTGTGCATTCTCAAAATAATATCATGATTACATGTTATTTAAGGACATAAAATCAACTGATCGATGAAAATTTATTCTTTTTTCATGTTATTTTTTATTTTTAAATATATTTCAGTCTTATTCTACATGAAAAAAAGTCATTTCTACCACTGCAACTTCTACACTTCTGTTTTATATTAAAAAGATAATTTCCACTTTTTAGAATTTGTTTGTATTGTTTTTTAAGTGCATTGCTCTGTGTATTCTCAAAATAATATCATGATTACATGTTATTTACGGACACAAAATCAGGTGATCGATGAATTTTTTTTCTTTTTTCATGTTATTTTTAATTTTTAAATATGCATAAAAATTATGCTTCTTATAAAAAATGTTCAAAAGTATATGTCAGTCATCACGCTATTATTACTTTAATCTATATATTAAAAAGTTAATATCAACATACAACACAATGTATCAGTCAAGCAATGGATATTAAACACTCAGATAAGCAAAGGTTGACTCAAAAAGATGATATACCTCCAAAAGCATCTTCAACGGAAGGTAATGTACATGTCCAGAAATCAACAAATAACGATAAAAAATTTCCTCAAAAGATGATTATGGTTGGGATGATAAATTTTATTTTGAAGTGGTAAGTTATATATCATTTAAAATTTAAAAAAAATATATAATTAAATTTATTACCTTATCAGTTTTCTCTTCCTATTTTTGATGTCAGCGTAAACTTCCACAAATGCATCTCTATAAATATTACCAAATGTTACTATCATTTCAAAATAAGATTTAACAATTATACTTTTTTACAAATTCAATACACTCTCCAACATATTACACATGATTCCAATGCAAAAACATAGCTACATATTTAAAAAAAATATTTTCTTTTAAATATGTTAAACTCGTATAATTTATAAAAAAAAAAATTACTCGCGAAGCATGTGCTATTATCACGCACGAAGCATGTGTCATAACAGTTGTATAAATAGGAGAGGTGGAGACAACATGGGGAAATAGCACCAAGAAGATGACGGAATGAAGATGGAGGAGAAATGGAGTAGAGGAAGCTGTTACAGGGAATAATTAACCATTAGCGTCAAATGCGTCTAATGTGTCTAACGTCAATTATTGAATAAATCTCAAATTAAAATAAATGTTATTTGTATTATTAACAATACTTATGATATTCAAAAGGTTAGTTTTATTATGTATATATATTTAATCCAAATAAAATTGATTTTAAACTCCCCAGCAACGTTAAATATCATTTGACGTATCCATGTTATTGATCATAACACTACAAAATATCTGGTGCATAATGAATTAAAAAGTTTTAAAAATAATTTGTTTTTATTGTCCTACTGTCCGAGTTAACTGGTCTAACAGATAAGTCATGCTTACTACTCATTATTAGCAAAAATGTTTGAAACAATGACTCTCATTTATAAAAGATCTTGACTTCTGTTTTCATGACCGTTGAAAACATCATCCACCACGTTCAATCGGTGTACAAGCTGCGAGCACGTGTGACATAGAATAGGTGCTTACTTAACTAGGTCCAACATCAGAGTCTTAGTAGCACCTACACAAACATTCTTAGAAATAAGGAGAGAGGGAAGTGGTTTGAGTAAATTGAGTGTGTGTGGAGAGTGAAGAGAGCTCACGTCCAACGTAAATTTTATGTTTAATATAGTGGTTTGCGTTGTAGATCTTTTGAACGTTTCTCCTCTCACCACTTATGTAAATATTTAAGTAGGATGCAAAATTTGTCAAAACTACCGTTTGAGCGTTTGCTCTATCGTGATAGGTACAAGTGCGAAGCGTCAAACTGGCACCTTGGTTGAATTTGGTTGCGAGCACACATTTAGGAGCGTGAGTAGGTTTTATATATATATGTATATATATATATATATATATATATACATATATATATATATATATATATATATATATGTATATATATATATATGTATATATATATATGAAGACAACTTGGGGAAATAGCACCAACAAGATCCACATCTAGCATGTCAGATTATGTCTTTGGCTGTAATGCAGTAGTTGCCTTCTCGTTTTCAGTTGAATCTATTTGTCCCCAGCAGAATTTCTACGACCGTTTATGAAGAAAAGTTCTTTCCAATTTGTAAATGACCACGTTTAATTTATCATGTTATTATGCTACTGTGTCGTGTAATCATCGATCAAATCCTGCAAATAATTTACCGTTTTGATTTTGTCGCCTTGAAGACTACATAACATATAC
Organism: Allium fistulosum; assembly: GCA_030737815.1. Lineage (NCBI taxonomy): Eukaryota > Viridiplantae > Streptophyta > Magnoliopsida > Asparagales > Amaryllidaceae > Allium > Allium fistulosum. Next base: position 480,307,222 of record CM060904.1, read on the forward strand.
ATTTATCCATTTTCGAGTACTTCCACGCCGCGCGCCATGTTTTTATATGCAATTCTCCTGCGAATCCAACTCAACGTTTCCTTCGTTTCGACATTATATTCGATTAACACGATGAATGCTTCATTAAAATAACACAGTTCGGAAGCTCGTTTAGGTCCAGTTCATTTTTGTACTAGCTGTCTTAAAATTATAAATTAATGTTAGGAAATATGCTGCTGCTAATACTTGCTTGTTTCTTTAAGCTAGCCTCTGCTCATGTATATAAAACATGAGGTATTTTATAATCAGGAAATTTTCTTCAAGGACACATTTTGGGATTTTTTTTTTTATGAAGGACGGCCCATAAATATTTTTCTCCCAAGGACAAATTATCGTTTTTAGTTCTCCGGCCCAATTCTCGCGCGCTTATTCTTCTTTTTTCATCGATCAAAATTTTGAGTCGCAATCAAATATTTTCTCTTAATTGTAATATCTATCAACGTTATTCGTTTATTTCAATTTCGTCCACTTCAACGATTATTATTTTTTCCTTCCGTTCTTTTGTTGATCTCGTTCTTTTGATATCTGTACGGTGATCTCGTTTTTCTCAGGTATGCTTATATCAATCTGTTTTTTTTTTATGTTTTTCAATTCGAGTTAAATAAAATTGTTCCTGATTTATACTTATGTTTATTATTATGTCTGATATGCAGTGTTGTTCTTCTCTTTGTTTTTTCATTCGTCGATGGATGACTGTGGAAGTACCAGCAGGTTTTTTATTGTTATACTCGTTTCTTTATGCAGTGTTGTTTTGTAGTTACTTTTCATTTGATTTATTTTGCATTCTCTTGCATTAATGTTGGGATGATTGGAGAAGTATCGTTGGTTGGGTTGTATATTAATTTTGTTATTGAGTGGAAAACTATTGTTTTTTAGGTTCAGTTTCTGGGTATCATTTTTATATTTTCTTAGTATCATTTTTTTTTCTTCAGTATCTAGGTATCAGTTTTATCTATGGTAGGTATCAGTTTTGTAAAATTGAATAATTACTGTTCTAAAACGTACATATTTTTACTGATGTTTTTTTTTTTGCAGTGGGGATAACAGCCTTCTTTGTTTGTTTGTGTTGAATAATAATACTTTTAGCACTCGATTGTTTATCGATTGCTCTTTGTATGATTTGAAGAGTGAGATATGCCGATATTGGTCTCAATTAACTCCTTCTTCTATTCAGATTTCTTATGTACTTGAGGACAAAGTTATTATGGTTGACATTGATTCTGATATTCAGAGCATAATTTGTTTTCAGTTACACAAGAAAAGTTCTTTCTTTGGTTTTACTATTAAGGTTAAGGGTTGTGAATTGGAAGTTGTTGATGGTGCTTGTATTTCAATTTCATCCTATGTTCCTGCTTCTTCATCTTCTATTGTATCTGTATGTTCAAATGTTGTTAATGGTAAAAGTTATTTAAAAGATATGTTGAGGAGAGGGTCTACATTAAGCATTTCCAATTTTGTTGGTTTTTGTTTTGGAGGCGCTGAACATTTTAGAGAGTTTTTGATAGCATATCAAATTCAAAAGGGGTATGAATTAGTATTTTTAAAGAATTGTGCTACAAGAGTCACTGTGGTTTGCTCTTCGTATAAGAATGGTTGTCTTTTCAAAGTCCATGCTTCATGTGATTCTGGAGAATTGAAAAGGTTCTTTATGAGAAATTTGGTTTCTGATCATTCTTGTGGGGCTGGTCTAAGACATGTGAATAATCCACATATATCTAGTTCTTTTGTTAAATCGATGATTATTGATGAGATCCGCGATTGTCCAAGTAAAAAGCCTAAGGATATTATACTTGATTTTAAAAGAGAATACAATTTTCAGTTGTCTTATGGTTATGCTTATCATGGGAAACAACTTGCATTGATGGAGTTGCACGGTAATGATGCTTTGTCTTATAATGATTTGAGTTGGTATTTGGAAGCAGTGAAGAAATCTAATCCAGATAGTTATGTTGATATGGATGTTGATCCTTGTAGTAATGAATTTCAAAGGGTGGTTATTGCCTTTGGCGCTTGTTTACTTGGTTTCAAGTCTTGTCGTCCTATGATATTCTTAGATGCTACTCACTTGAAGGGACGTCCTGGTGTATTGATGGATGCAACTGCAAAAAATGGTGATCAAGGTATGTGTTTGTTTTCAAACTTGATTTGTTTATATTGAGATTATAATACTTGGCATAATTATTAATGTACATTCTTTTATCATAATTTGTATTCTGTTGGTATCAGTTTTAAGAAATGTAGTTTATAAGTAGCAAGTTTCTAGTATCAGAATTTTTATTGTATTAAATTGTATGTTTGTACTTCGTATAATATGTTCATACTGCTAAACAGGAGATTAGTATCAGTTTTTGTATATTATTAGTATCAGTTCTAATTAGTTCATATATGGTATCATTTATAGTTATGTAGTATTGGAATTTGCTTTGTATCGAAATATATGTCATTATTTTTGTTTCTTTGTTGTTTTAGAATGAAGATTAATGTGCATAATGTTGTGCTTATCAATATTTTTATAATGGTCATATCAGGTTTTAGGTATCAGTTTTGTTACTGTTAGTATCGGTTTTACGAATTGTTTTATATTTATGGTTGTATTTACTTTTTTTTTAACTAATTAATTTTGCATTTGTAGGTTTCTTCCCTTTAGCTATGAGTGTAGTTTCTGTTGAAAATGTGGATAACTGGACATGGTTTTTGAACCATTTAAAACAAATGCTTCAAGAAGAGCGTACTTTAGTTTTTATGTCTGATCGCCACCAAGGTTTGCTTTCAGGTGTTCGTGATGTTTTTCCTTCAGATTATCACAGTTATTGCTACTTGCATATGGAACAAAATCTTCTTTCTGCAGTGAAATCCAAAAATGCAAATGTGTCTATTGTTGATTTATTCAAAATGTGTTCTAGAGCTTCAAATCTATATGAATTTGACGGAGCATATTCTAAGTTTTGTCAAATTGGTGGTGTTGCTGGTGTTAATTTTTTAAAGGATAAGCCATTTGATAAGTGGGTGGATTTATTTTTTCCAGGAAAACGTTATGGTGAATATAGTTCCAATGTTGCAGAAAGTTTTAACAGTTGAATTTTAAATGAACGAGCATTGCCTATTACTTTGTGTTTAGATGGTATTCGTATTAAGATTATGGAACAAATGGCTAGAAGAAGAGAAGAATGTCGTTTGTGGAGAACAAGTCTATGTCCTTCTATGGAGTTACGATTAGATGAATTGATTGAAGAAGGGTTTGGATGGGATGTATATAAATCTTCTGATTTTGCTTTTGAAGTGAAATCTCCAAACTCTCATTGTGTTGATTTGAAGGAGCGCATTTGTAGTTGCAACAAGTGGAAAATTACAGGATTTCCTTGTGCTCATGCTATAAAGTGTATGAACAAGTCTAAGTTGTCTGTATATGATTTTGTCGAGAATTATTTCACTGTTGATTCTTATCGATGTTCTTATGCCAATGCTATAAATCCTATTCCAAATTATGATAGGCCCATTGTTGATGGTAGCATACAAGATGTTATTAAGCCACCAAAGGAGAAACGTGGCGCTGACAGACCATCATTGAAGCGCAAAGGAGGATTTTCATATTTACATAACAAGCAAAACAGATATGGCGAGTGCAAGCAATTTGGTCATAATAAACGGAATTGTCAAGCTTCAAAGAGGATATGATTTGATTTTATATTTTTAATTTGTTTATAGTAATAAGTGTATGTGAGACTTGTTTCAGTGGTCTGTAGTAATTGAACCTTTTGTTATTACTTTGTATTTAGTATAGCATATTATGGAATTGATTATAATTTCAGCTATTTTTAGTATAGATGATAGTATCATTTTTTTTGTTTTTGCAGTATGATTTATGTTGTTTGTTTGTGGAAGTTTTGGTATCAGTATCTTTTTTACAGTATCTTTTTAACAGTATCATTTTTTACAGTGCCAAATATTATCAGTTTATAGCTGCATCAGTTTTTTTTAAGTTTTGGTATCATTTTTTTATTTTGGTATCACTTTTACAGTTTTGGTATCAGTTAATTTGGTTGGAGATAATGTTTCATTGATTGGATATAAATGGTTTTATTATCAGTTTTTGTTTGTTTTTATAATCAGTTTTGTGTATTATAATATGTGCTATAATTTACAGCAGTAGTCCTTAATAATTATAATAATATATGGTGTTTGCAAAACCTGATACCTGAACTAATTGTTGTTTCATACAGTATGTTGAGTATAAGTTTTGACAAAAGTGATACTATCAGTCATACGAAGTGATGCCCAGTTACTGTTTTGTATTGTAATATTACATGAAATTTGATAATATCATTTTACAACTGAAAGTTGTATCATAGAACTGATAATATTATGTTGGATCCATAGTTGGATGATAGAACATACATTATTTAATTTTGTTATAATATAAACAACAGGAAATAAAAGAACATCACCACAACATATCATTCCAGGAGACGAGAATTGTTTTTACAAGTAAAAGCAACAGTGTTTTGCTTACAGAACAACATTACTTCATAAGTATGAAATTACAACAGAACATCATTAATTCGCAACTATACATTTCAACATAACAACATTATATCACAGGTATCAAATTTAATTGTGAAATAATGCAATGTGAACTCATTTCCTTTCTTTTCTATGTTCTTCTAGGCTCGACATGTATTTTGACAGACTCCAGCAGTGTTCATCGTCTGTTAATATTGCATGTGCAATTCTTGCTCTTGTTGATAATACATCTTTCTTTTCAATTTTTATCGGTATCCTGCTTCTGTTCAGCGAAATGATGAATATCATTACAAAAATTCCACAGTCAAGCCTGTTGAAACCAAGATGAAATATTAGTATAAATTTTCATTTGCTTTATTAATAGGTTTATAATTAATACAAAAATTTGAATTTTAGAAAAAATGGTACAACAATACAGTATGGTTTGAATTAAAATATTTAGCAGTTATACTAGTGCACTATGTACTTATTTCTGTAGGTATCAGTTTATTTTTTGTAGGTGTCAGTTTTATTTGTGTAGGTATCAGTTTCTTGTTATGTAGGTATCAGTTTTTTCCTGTAGTCAATGTTTATTTGTATTTAAAGTTTATTGTATTGAGGGATAATAATTCTCAATATTTTTATTACGAATGGAATTCAATTAAATATAAACGGTATACAATGATGTGTAGAAGTATGTATGGAAAATTATAATGCAAAAACATTTTTTATAATGGAAAAAACTTACGTGTCTGCTCCCTGCTGTGCACATTTTATTTGATGCATTTCATCTGGTTTCACTGCCATGTCTTTTATGTCATTGCTTTTCCAGATTTCTTGGAGCATTTCCTCTATTTCATGTCTCTAAAACAGGTAATATATTAAAATTTTAGCTCATATTCACGGTGATAAGTATTTTTTTAAAAGAAATATAAATCTCATACCAATTTTATAGCCTCCTTTAAACTTGAATTGTTTCTTTCGTTTGATCTTCTAGGGCGGTTAGAATCTAAGTGGCACCATTGCATTGTTGGGTATGTTAAAGTTACTAATGTCCAGTGGTTCTCACAATGCAAAGGAAAATATATACTTTCAGTAAATTTGTCGTGCACAATGGATTCTAGCATAGGCAGAATGAGACTTTTCTTCACACTCTTCATATCACACACTATTGCTTTCTGTATTATATGAAAATAAGTTATGATATAATAAATGAAGCAATTATTATGTACTTGAATATTAAAGTTTTATTTACCGTCATTGTAGTTGTGAAAGCATAGTTGTGGTCTTCTATTCCACATTTTGAAATGTACCAATCTATGATCTGTATTAAAATCAGAAATGTATACAATTTAAAATTTGTGGAGCAATTTTAAATTTTTAATAGTTTCAGTACTCTTAGTAGTTGCTGTGTATGTTGATAATTATAGAAATAATAAAGCATAAGGTCAATTTAAGCATGTTGTGGATTTTGGTATCAGTGTTGACGTAAAGAAAAAAATTATTATGTACCTGCCCGTCTGTTTCGCCTTCTTCTAGTAGATGTTTTAGTGCATTCTTTGTTATGACACAACCTCCTCTGATTGTGTCATTGTCTTCCCATGCTACTACACTATTTTGATAAAAACAATTTGTATATGTTAGATAAACTTAATTTCATATTTAAAATTAATATACATATTTGTACACTTACTTTTGTGATGATGTTGTTAATGAAAAGAAAGTTTTGATCACATTTTGTTGCTCAACGTTGAGGTAGATCAAACATTTGCAATGACCAAGCCCCATCTCGTAAAGTGTTGGCTCTATTACTGCAAGTGGCTTTGGATTATTGTCTTGTTCACTTTGGTTTTCAACATTTTCTTTTTTTTCACGTTCCTGTTTTTGCTTATTTGCAACTTTCTTTTGTTTCATCCCATATTCAAAGCTATCACTTTGTTTTTTCACTCTTGTTCTTGCCTTTAATCTTTGAATATAGGAAGCTGTCCTTTTTTCTGTTGCTTTGATTTTTTTGTCAGTTGATTTTATGACTTTTTGTTTCCCTTTTCTGGCAGCTTTTTGCCCATGTTCCTCTGCATCTTTTTTTCCAGTTTTTTCGCTTTCAAAGTCTTGTGTGTCGTAAAGTTTGAAAGATGGAGGGGTAAAGTCAAGCACATACGGTATACTTTTGTTTTTTACATCTGTACCCTGTTGAACAGTTTGAGTATCTTCTGAGTTGTCTCCCTGCACTTCAATTTCTTTTTCCATCTCTTCTTTTGTTGGAGTCTGTTTTTTTCCTTCATGGTCACATTGTCTTTCTTCACTGCTTGTTTTTTTAGCCAATTCACTTTCTATTTCGATTGGCATTTGTTTGTTCATTTCTTCTGTTTTATCTGCTGTTTTTTGTACACTCTCTTCAGCTATTTCTTCATTTTTTTCCTTTTCCATTTGTACAAAAGTATCTGTATCTAGTTCAGTTTGTAAAATGTTGCTTTGTAGGTTGAAACTTTCCTTTTTATTTTCACCATTTTCTTCACTGCCATTCAAAACATCTTCAACTTTGTTGGTGTTGTCTTCAGCCTGTGATGTTTTCTCTTCATTATCTTTCAGTTTCAACTTTATTTCTTTCAACTCTTGTTTCAACCTAAAAACTTCTTGCTCTGCTTTAATTCTATTCTTTTTTTCCACTTCTAATTCTTTTTTTGCTTTCTTTGTTTCTTCTTCCAAATCTTTTATATGCATTTGGAAGATCCTGATGCTTACGTCTTCCTCAAATGACTGTGCAGTTTCTGTGGTTTCTTCAAACTTTCTTTTCTTTCCATGCTTTTCTTTTTGAATTTTGGGGACTTTGTGTTGAACAGTCTCTGTTTGAAGCAGACTTTCTTCATATGGGCTGAGATTTCTGATTTCTTTCACCTATAAAATTGGTATTGGAAAATTTGTTTCAATTTTAAGCTATGATATCAATTTGCAATGATAATTGAATTTTTACTATAATGAAAAAAAAATTGTATTCAATACAATAAATATGTATTTATTTTTATTTTCTGATACTATTAATATCAGGTTCAATCATATTAGTATCAATTTCTTATACTATAAGTATCAGTTTATAATCATATTAGTATCAATTTATAATCATATTAGTATCAGTTTCTTATACAATAAGTATCAGTTTCTAATATGTAGAACTATGGTATCAGGTATTGGACTGTAGCATCAGCGTAAATTGTGAAATTATAAGGTATCAGTTTTTGCATTCTAGTATCAGTTTTGAATACATCCACATTTAGTTTCAAGCATGTACTCATTTGTTATCAGTTTTTGCATTTTTGTCTCAGTTTATGACACTTTTAGTATTTGTTTCAAGCAATTAAACATATGGTATCAGTTTTTTTCATTTTATTTTTTGTTATTGATACTATTTACTATGTTTTGATATGGTATCATTTTTTGATCACTATAGTATCAGTTTTATGGTATAGGATAAATCATCGACAATACAACTTTATTCTGCATAATAGTTAAAGCATATTGATTAACAAAAAATGAAATGGAATTTTTACTTACATCACCCTCTTTCACGCTATCAAAAACTGTTTTGACTGCTTTATCTTTGAGTTTCCTTAAATCCCATTTTGCAAATCTTGGTAAGGCTGGAGTATAATATTGCCTTTGTTGAATGAGATCCAGTTTCTCACAAATGCAATACTGTTAACATTAAAATAATTGATTAGATATGTTTGTTAAAAAAAATAACTAATAAATTTTTGAATAAGAAATCTTACCAGTGGAAGCATGGAGCATCCCGACATATTTCTTGGATTATGAATGAACTTCTTAACAAATTTATTGAAATTCTTTTCTATCGTCAGTGGCCAAGAAACTAATTGCATTGTCTCTACATTAATTAAGTATGGCAGAAGTCCCCATCTTAATTTTTGTTGGTTGTTTGGAAAGAAAAATGTTAATAGTATTTCAATTACTATTAACATTGGCAAGTCTTCTTCGTACTCCTTTTTCTTTTTTGCAACTTCTTGCTTTATTCTTTTTTCCACTACGTTTCTTGTTATATAAGTGTTGTTGCCAAAGTTTCTGTTTGCAAATTCTTTACAGTGCACTGGAATTGTTTTGTTTGTCATTTTTTGAGTCGGCTCAATGTTAATTCCTTTTAGTGGTAGGCCAAATAACAAACTTATATCCATTGCTGTAACTTTCATTCTTTCTGTGGAAAATAAGAAAGCATCTTCGACAGTTGAGTAGCATTTGTATAAAGCATCCAAATTGTGTTGATGCTTTTTGCATTCTTTCATTATAATTTTCTCTTCATAGAAAACTCTGAAGAAGTTGTAGAAAGGAGTGCTCTTCATTATATCCATTTGCTTATTTGATAGAGCATTTTTTTGTTTTATCATTTTAACTGTTTTGAATATTGCCTGCAGTCCACATCTGTAAGCTGTTTCATGCTTTTTATCTGCAGATTGCTGTTTTGTTTCTGATCTTTCTTTCATGTATTTTGGATGAGCATCAACAAAATCATCATCATCCTATTTGTTCAAAATAAAGACAGTAAGTTATTTGTCAAATAAATTATGTTTAAAACAAACAATAGATTCGGGTATTTGTTGTAGTGAAATATCTTCTGTCAAATATATAACAATTTCAAGTTTGAAGTAACTAAGTATCAGTTTTACATTACCTAAGTATCAGTTGGTACAAAGTAGGTATCAGTTTTCTCTAATCAAGTGTCATTTTTTCAAGTAGGTATCAGTTTTTTGTAATTAGGTATCAGTTTTCTGTAAATAGGTATCAGTTTTGTAAATAGGTATCAGTTTTTTGTCTGTTTCATATTTCAACTAAATTATACTGACTATTATTTTATCAAACAATTTATGCTTACTGATAAACACTATTATTACTTGTTACTAGTTAACAGTTGGTACTAATTAGGTATCAGTTTTCAGTAATCTGGTATCAAGTAGGTATCATTTTTATATAACTAGGTATTATTTTTTGGTAATTAGGTATCAGTTTTTGTTAGTAGGTATCATTTGTTTGTTTGTATCATATTTGAAATAAATTTCACTGACTATTGTTTTATCAAACAATTTATGCTTAATTATAATGACTATTATACTACTAATTGGGTATCAGTTTGTTATACCTATCAGCCTTTTCTTTTACCAAATAATTTACAGGTAGAATTTTTGAAATATACATTATGGTATAAAGTTATGGTGTTTTATATTTTACCGAGTTGAGTTGTTCTTCTTCCAGTTCTTGATCCGCAGCTTCTTTATCTTCTTTTTGCTGAGATTTAACAAAATGAAATTATTAGTATTCAATGTTGCTATAACAAAACTATACTAATTTTGTTGTGTTTGATTTTATATTTAACAGTTACCTTCTTTGATATACTTTCACTTATCTGTCGTTTGCATGTTCTTGCTGTCATTGTTTCTTCTCTTCTCTTTGTCCTTTTTTCTCTATTTTGGTTTTGTTCTTCTGTTGCTGTAGGTTTTTTAAGCCTTAATTTGTTGCTTTTTCTCTTTAGTGCCGACGCTATTGTTTGTGCTAAAGGAAGGTTTTCCTCTTCTACCTCTGCATTTTCATTTTGAACATCAGCTTCATCGACATTTCGATTTTCGTTTTGTTGATTCGCTGTCGACTTAGTTAGGTTTTCTTCGGCTTTCGATTGTTGTGGTTGTTCTTCATCTACAGTCGATTTGTGAGCTTTATTTCTTGTTTGCGATGCCATTTTTTACTCTCGAGCAAAATTAACGTGAATCTTTTGTTTCGAGCAAAATTACCGATTGTTGGAGTGTAAGGAAGGAGGAAGAAGATGGACAGAATTATTCGTTTTGTTTGAAATTCTTTCTGGGCTTTGGGCTTTGTCCTTGCGATAAAAGTTAGATGCGCGTGTCCTTCTAGACAAATATTTATTGTACATTGTCCTTAAAAAAAATTTCCCCTTTTATAATTTTTTTTTCGTTTCTTGTCATACTGTTTCAATATTTAATAACATGTTACTAGTCTGATCAACTACCGCGTTCAACTTTGAATCAGTCATAAAAGTAAAAAAATGAAGTTAAAAAACTGAAAATTTTTACATTGAATTAAAATTTTAAACTGTGGTTGGCAAGAAAATTGTATTTTATGTTTTTCATTTTCAATATTTATATCTCACGGCGTATAAGAAGTGGAGGAATTAGAGAATCCTATCATTTGAACCAAGTGAGAATGGTAAAAGAAAACGAATGGGTTAATATTTCCTAAAAGAAGGAAAAATAAGTTTCAATTTTACATGCTAACCCTATTTTTTGAACAGACGTTCTACATCTTTACTGTCTGTTTCGTGGATTTTAACGTAGACGGTTGAAAATGCAAATTACAAAACTTAATTTGAAAGCAAATGCCATCTTAGCTTCTTTTTTTCTTTGGTTTTCTTTTTTCCATTTTGATCATTTGATGTGCTTAAACAAGGCGAAATTTGTGTAAGTGCATATATTTGAAGTGCTTTGGATGAGTATAATTGTCCATCATTGACTTCACGTATAGGTCATTTCGATTGAAACTATTCAGTTTGACAACTAAAACATTTATTTGGAGGTATTTGCGTTATGAATAGGGAAAACGTAGTAAAAGTCAACTGAGTTTAGAAAACAAAGAAGTAAAGATTAGACATGAAGAAGCAAGTAGCGTGTTTTTCGCTATAGCAATTACTAGGCATAAGACAGCCCATGCATGTGCCGCTCCCACATGACATATGTATAGGAAGGAACCCTTCACTCTCACAAATTTGTTTTAGTGAATATTAGACACGCATCCTTAAAAAAGAACTTAATTCAAAGCGGATCCCTGTGATAAAAAGTATACTTTCTACGTCCCTATTTTTGGTTTCCGCCTATTTTTTCCCCAAATTACCCCTACGCTTCACTGTCGAGCTCCAGTTCTTCTTCTTCGGTTTCTTCTGATCAAATGAAAAACCGAGCCGAGTCTACAAACTATGAGAATCAAGAAATTAAATTGAAGACTCTACAAAATCGAAGGTTTATTTTCGATTTAAACGAAAAACTACAATTAAATTGAAGACGAATCAAGCTTTTTTACAAAATATGAGATTATTAATAGTTGCAGTTATGAATAATTGCAAAAAGTTCTTTTTTTGGATTAAATGATTTTACATGGATAATTGCTGATAAGAATGCAATTATTCTGAATATTTATAGAAATAAATGCAATTGTTTGAGAATAATTGCTGAAAACTATGCAATTATTATGAATAATTGCAGAGAAAGATGAATTTAGGATTGAAATGATTTTACAAGAAAAATTGCTGATAAGAATGCAATTATTTTGAATATTTTCAAAAATAAATGCAATTATTGAGAATAATTGCTAATAAATATGCAACTATTACAAATAATTGCAGAGAAAGATAAATTGCAGAAATAATGCAATTATTGAGCATGCAATTAATCAGAATATTTACAGACATACATGCAATTATTAAAGATAATTGGAGATTTATATGCAATATTTGCAACTGCAACTATTTGCAATAGTTGCATTTCTGCAACTATATGCAATAGTTGCAGACATTTCAGCAACTATACCATATAGTTGCAGAAATATCTGCAACTATATGTAATAGTTGCAGACATTTCAGCAACTTTATCATATAGTTGCAGAAATATCTGCAATTTTTTGATTACATGAATAATTGCTGATAAAAATGCAATTATTCTGAATGTTTGCAGAAATAAATGCAGTTATTGAGAATAATTGCTGATAACTATGCAATTATTATGAATAATTGCACAGAAAGATGATTTTAGGATTGAAATGATTTTACATGAATAATTGCTGATAAGAATGTAATTAATCAGAATAATTGCAGAAATAAATGCAATTATTGAGAATAATTGCTGATAACTGTAACGACCCGTATTTTTGCGGATCAAAACATTCTAAAATGATTGACCTTTGGTTGTATTGTTGTTAAGTCATTTCAGGTTTTAGCAGAATTTTTCTTAAGTCTTAAGTCGTAGCCGACTTAGGAAGTTTGGACGAGTTAAGAAATAGGTCTGGACGGGTTAATGACTAAGTGGTAGGTCGGCGACGACCTAAGGAAGATAGGGGAGTGGTTTAAGTCGGTTGATAGTTTAGGACGACCTAAGGGATTAACCGGGTTAAGGAAGTTAAGTCATAGGGTGGCTTAGGTCGAGTGACCGACTTAAGGGAGTAGCCTATCTAAGAAGTTGACCGACTTATAGTATTAACCGACTTAAGGATAGTGGTGGGTTAAGTGTTAAGTCGGCTAACGAGTTAAGATAGTGGTCGACTTAAGACCTGGACGACTTAGTAGTTAGCATGTCTGACAAGTTATTTGTTAAGTCGTTGCCGAGTTAAGGAAGTGGGGTTGACCGACTTAAGAGGTTAGGGCGACCTAAGGAAGAATAGTAGGCAGCCTAAGTATTCTGGAGTAGAGTTAGGTCGGCAACGACCTAAGGACATGTTGTGAGCGACCTAAGAGTTTGGGTGTTAAGTGTTAGGTCGGCAGTGTGTGTTGAGTTATGAGTCGGTAGGTCGTCTCCTGTGTTAAGTTGTTGAGTCGTCAACCGACTTAGGACTTGGGTTTTGCGGCAGTATGATGAGTCTGCTTCGTTGGGTCGGTCATATGGTTAAGTCGTAGGTCGGCGAGGCAGTTAAGTCGTTAGGTCGTATAGGATGGTTAACTCGGCATAGCAGTAAGTCGTAAGTCGTCTAACTAGTTAAGGCGCGTGCGCATTAAGTCGTAGACAGGGTTCGTATATGCGCAAGTGTTGAGTCGGAGGTTGCTAGGTCGGCAGAAGCTTAAGTGTTAAGTCGGCACCGACTTAAGGAGATAGCCGAGTTACGACTTAGAGCAGTTTTCAGCTATAAATAGGAGGGGTTGTTCTCACTTTTTGGGATCCGGATTTTGAAGCGACGAAGTGCTGCCATTTTGAGAGCTCGACTTCTACACTTCTTCACTTCTTTTCTCCACTCTAATCTAGTGCTTCCATCCATCCAAATCGAAGATCTAGATTGAAGATTCAAGAGCTTAGATTGAAGATCTTCATCTTTTCAAGAGAGATTTCTCCATTTGAAGCGGATTTGTGATAGATCTAGCTTGGTTCTTCGCTGTCCAGATCTGAAGTTGATATCTTTTGGATTGTTTAGGTGATTTGGTGAGTGGTGATTATCTCTCACACGGATCCAAAGGAGTATATCGGATTGTTGGCTCGATTTGGTGTTAAAATAGTGATTTCCATGCATTTTCTTCATCCTATGTATAGATCCATGTAGATCCATTGTTCATGATGATGTTGCATCCATTTTATCATATGTTAACCTATGCAAGTTCATTCATCAAGTTTGTAGAGATATAATCCATGTTTTCATGCTTATTGGACTTTCAACTCTTTAATTACGAAAATGCCATTATTGTTATAATTGTCTACTTAGATCATATTTGAATGCTTGATTGTTTGGATTGATGTTTGATTTGATTGATTGTTATGAACTAGATGATTGATGATTAGATTTAGACCAAAGACGATTCAAAAGCTAAGGGAAAGGCTCTTGAATTGGAAAAGCTGCTCGTGGCATATGTAGCGGGATAATGAAGCTCTTATGCATAGATTTGATGATGTGATGATGAGATGAGGCTTTGCGAGGATGTAATGAAGCGAGGCAATCATGTGATGAAGACTTGGTCTAACCCAGACGGGATCATTCCAAGCATGTTGATAACTCGGTGATATGATTCGAGTTGAAGATAATGAATGGATATGAGAATAGTCGTCGAGGAGGATGGCTAGGAGGCTTGGATAGCATCGTTGTTGAAGGTTCTAGCATGCTCTAAGCAAGAGTACGTTTGGGCAGATTCGATAGTCCCAACGGCCAACTGTTGATGGTCGAGTACTCTGGGCAGATTCGATAGTCCTAGGCACGGGCTGCGACGACGTGCGGGAGTTATGTCTAGAACCGGGGTTTCCATTAGCCCTTGACGGACGGCTGAAAGAATGTGCCGGTCATTCAATTAACGGTGATATCGAAGCAGTGATAACAGTGATAGCCAGAGTCATGGATGTTTGGTTGTATCGTCATTCGGACTCAAGAGCGGTATTTTCTGGGTGCTTATCTGATTTAGGCCTTGGTACTTGGAAAACATCGCCCTTGACTCGAGTGATAGTAGCTTTACTTTGAAATTGTATGCTCTGCTATGTTTGCTTCTGCTTAGTGTGTGTCTGGGGGCTATCACTGTAGAATGAGGTTGGAGTGGGAGGGTTGTATTCCTATTCCTTTTCCTTTATGCTCTTTTGGTATGTTGTTAGTTAATTTACTGCTCACTAAGACTGTTGTCTGACTCAAGGCTTTATGTTTTAATTCTTATTGCCTTGGGCTGTTCGTCCATTTTGGGATGGGCAGACTAGGTAGCAGGTGACAGGTGCTGTTCTCTTCTCTCGATGCTGATATCGAAGACGAGCTAGAGGGTTGCATATTATCTTCTTATTATATGTACTGGATATTCCGCTGTTTTGTATTCTCTGAGAGATTTGTAGTGAGGCTGGATGTATTGGCTATGTGGATGCTTGTATTCAACTATTATGAAGTTTTATATGATGTCATTTTGTTCTGTAAAGCTTCACTATACATATGTTCTATTGTATTTTGTCCATGCGCTGTGAGTAATACGATAGATTCTGTTGTTTTAAATCTTACCTTGACAATCGTCCATGGTCGCCTGGCACACTTTACAGCGCTCTATCTCTAGATTCGGTGCAGGGGTCATGGGCGGTCGTCACAATAACTATGCAAATATTATGAATAATTGTAAAGAATGATGAATTTAATCTTCATAATTGAACTAAAATTCTTTATTTTGTTATGTATAGTTATAAATGTCTAGTTTTGGATTGAAATGCTTTTATATGAATAGTTGCCGATGAGCATGCAATTAATCAGAATATTTACAGACATACATGCAATTATTAAAGATAATTGCATATTTATATGCAATATTTGCAACTGCAACTATTTGCAATAGTTGCATTTCTGCAACTATATGCAATAGTTGCAGAAATGTCTGCAACTATATGAAATAGTTGCAGACATTTCAGCAACTATACCATATAGTTGCAGAAATATCTGCAACTATATGTAATAGTTGCAGACATTTCAGCAACTATATCATATAGTTACAGAAATATCTGCAATTTTTTGTAATTTTTATATATTTGAAAAAAGCGAAAATGTTCAATATTTGCTGAATTGTCTGCAAATATTTGAAATAATTGCAGCTTTAATACAAATTTAAATTTTTGGTATCAACAATGGATCTCGTTTTAAAGATCATAAAATTTGACATTTTTTGGTGAAAACGTTACGTTTATCCGATTTTTCTAAATAAAGTTATACACGTTTGAAAAGTTAAAAACGTAAAGGGTATTTCGGTCTTTTTGCGTGCGTGAATTTGAAAACAGGGAGCGGAAACGTAATTGTTGGTTGGGAAGGATGTTTTATCTATTTTAAAACTTGTTAGGGATGTGAGCCAAACTTACCCTTTGTTTTATATATGGAATTAGCTGTTGGGTATTTTCACCATGCACTTATTGGTTTTCCACCCCCACCTAAAAAATTGATAAAATAAATCAAAAGGCTTATTGATTTTTCAATCCCATTTAAAAAATTGGTAAAATAACCAAAAATGCATTTTTGATGGGCAAAATTTTAATTAATTTGCACTTTGCACTAATGTCAAGCCGTTGTGAAATAGTTAGCCTTATGCGCGGAAGCAACCAAAATGATCTAACTTGTCGATTTATTATCAACCGCTAATTCAATGAACGATAATCACCTAACAGTGAAAAACAAAAGAGTAGCGAACACAAAAATTAAACGTGTTCCAAGATAATGGTGGATTCTCTCTCTCACACATGTGGAGATGAATTTCTTTCATTTAAATAGACTCGAGAATGAAAGATTACTTGGAGATTAAGAAAAGAGGGAATTAGGCATAAGGACAAACTTTGAAAAAAAAATAGGCTGAAGGACACAAAGTTTCATTTTTGGGCTGAAGGACAAACTTTGAAAGAAAATTAGGCTAAAGGACAATGCTAAATATAGTAGCATTTTGTACAGTGCAAACATTGTACAAAATGCTAATTATAACTAGCATTATATCCAGTTTTACATTGTACAAAATGCTAGTTGTATTTAGCATTGTCCTTCAGTCTAATTACCTTTCAAAGTTTGTCCTTCAGCCTAAAAATAAAACTTGTTGTCCTTCAGCCAAAATTTTTATGAAAATTTATCCTTGTACCTATTTTCCACTTAAGAAAATTTATTGTCCAATTATCTTGAAAACTTTTCAAATATTCATGATTTGATTTCTACGCAAATGGATAATTGTAACACTCCGATATTTTACGGGAAATATAATTAAAAAGAAATTAAACGTGCATTTGATACAGTGGTAAAGGTGCATTTTGACTTCCTTAGTGACCAGGGATCAAGTCCATTAGATGGTCGAGTGATGTGTATGAGCTAGAATGAATAATCATTAAGTGTATGAAAGAACCAGATTTAATGTAAAATAATCTGATGAATTATATTCACTCAAACAATCTATAAATAAACCATCTAACTTAAACCTAATCTCTTATTCAACCGTCGCCATAATTCTACAGTAAAATTAGTGTGTATTATTCTTCCTCATTTTCTCTACTAAATAAAAAAATCTTATCAAATTAAATTATCTATATATATTCAAGCAATTTAGAGAATTTAGAAGAATCAAATGGAGAAAGATTAAAGCAAAGCTTTTTTCAAATTTATGCAAGCTCAAGTGCCAAGTGAGTGGGAATTAATATGAAATAGAAAAATAAAGTAGTTCAATTTCAGTTCTTTTCTGGCACGTTAATATGAATTAATTTATGTTATTAATTGAGAATAGATGTAAATTGTTGCAACTTGTTCTTCTCCTTCCACTTCTCAAATCTAATTTATGTTTGGTTTAAAATATGGGACATATAAATTGTCTATTCATATTGTATGGCATAAATAAGATTGAAATTTATGTAAATTATTGTATCTTCTTCTTCCACTTCTCAACTCTAATTCATGTTTGAGTCGAAATTTGGAACAAACAAATTGTTATTCACGTTTCATGGTATAAATAAGATTGGTTTAATTAAATTGAATTAGAATTGTTATTCAACTTTTAATGGTAGAACATGTTATTTGAATAAATTCAGAATACGTTACTTGAAAATTGTGGTTCTGATTGATATAATTACATAATTTTGAATATCGTTTTGGAACAAAATTGGAAAGTCTAATTGGCATAATTGTTTGTTTCATATGTGGCCTAAAAATGTAAAAAGTGGAATTTTGTGTAATTAAATGGTTTGTGGCTATTGGATAAAATTTTTGTACAGATTAAATCTCTAAAAGAAAAAACGTATATTAAGGGAAAAAATGTAAATTAAATGGACCCTAAAGGCTAGTGTAAATCTATAACAAAATGGTATAAAATTACAGACAAACCATACGGACTGAACGGACGTGAAATTGAAATACCATTTATGTAAGAAAAAGGGAAATTGTGAAATAACCAAATCAGATGTAAAAATGACCTAGAACAGATTAATGGAAATAAACATTATGTAAACGGTAACGGTAAAATTAATTAATCTGAAAGCGATTTGGTAGGCAGACCTTGTAAATGTCTGGATAGGTGTTTCATGTAGTTAATACCAAAATATAGTTTTGGCCGTACGTACTAGGAGCGGACAAGTAGGTTCGCAAGGATATTTGTTACCTTTCATAGGTTGCTAGTACGTAGGATAGATAGCATCCGCAATCGTAGGCTTCTTCAGGCAGATCGACGCGGACGGAACAGGACAAGTGTGCTCCGACGTAGGCTTTTTTAGGCGGATCGTAGGAAGATTTTGCGCAACCGACCCAACTGCGGGTGCTCTTTCGGAGGACCGACACTTTGGATAGGGGCAAGTCCACATTGGTAACCGAGGAGATAGGAGGACAGGAGTCCAGTTTGGCGGAGCCCGAGCGCAACTTCGAAGTCCTGCGAGATTGTTTGAGTCGGGATCGGTCAGAAGTAAGAGGCATTTAATCACAGTGCACGGGTGAAGAACATGACTTCCACGCTGTAGCATATGGATAGACAGTCACAGTGCACGGGTGAAGAGCATGACTTTCACGCTGTAGCACATGGATAGGTATGGACAGCAAGTCCGACAGGCCGATCGACGTTTAGTATTACTACATGGTTGACTTCCCTAGAGTGAACATGGATTTTGGCTTCTTAAGAACTGTATCTAAGAAGGATTTACTGCATTATATTATTCACCTTCTGCGATATCCAAGGAAGATATGGAATTAAACTGTTTTATTCTTTCTGATTCATTTTATTTCTCATTCACGAGACTTTATGTCTGACTCATTCCTATTTTTCCCAAATCACAGGAGGGCAGGTCTAGGTTGCAGTTCTTTGCAGCTTGGAGGGTCATTGGAGCAGTTGTTATCTTCAACTTTTGTTTCTTTTATTTCATGTATTTCGTTTCTCTTTTCCGTACTTTACTCTATATATGGGGACCTATATTGTGAACTTTGTTATGTTTTATGTTTTGGTGGAGACTACTTGGTACTTTTGGTTTCAGAATTTTTTTTGGGGATAATGTTGTTTTTAATGAAGTTGTTTTACTATTAATTTATAATTAGTGAAAGTTTTCTTTCGCTGTAATATTTTAATCATTTTATGTTGTTGCCTTAGTCTCTGTGCTATGTTATGAATTTTTATTTCACCCAACCACCCGTGCTTCTAGTCATGTTCGATTTTCGGGTGCCTAGAGGTGCGGGGTGTCACAGTTGGTATCAGAGCTAAGGTTTCGGTAATCCTAAAAATATTTTAAATATATAAAGACTTTCGAATAATTTTTAAAGGATATTCCAAATAATACTTTTAAAAGTGTATATATATATATATATATTGGAAAGAAAAGAAATTTTAGAAATGGGTCCCTCTTATCTCTTCCTCCCTATCTATTGAACTATTTGTGGAGTACCTAATCCCATCTTTTTAATACCACAGATAGAAATGTCCGAACCACAAGATATCCTCGAAGTTACATACCTTAATATGCCTGCTTGTTTGAGACATTATTTGCAGGCTATTGCACGAGCAGAGCCACCAGCTAGGGATGCTGCTCCTGCGGAAGGGGCTCCAGCCCATCCACCAGGCATTCCCGATTTCCCCAAGTTATGCAAGGACTACACCAGCTTAGAAGGCAAGCCATTTCTTGGCACCAAGTCATATATTGAGGCGAGAGCTTGGATCCGTAGTTGTGAGCGGATATTTGAACTTATGGGATTGGAGGACTTGGCTCAGAGGCAGTTGGCTTCATGGCAGTTGCAGGGAGAGGCTCTTTGTTGGTGGGAGATTATGGAGGCTGAGGTTGATAATTTGACTTGGACGGCTTTTCATACTAGGTTCAAGAGGAAATTCTTATCGCAGGCTGAAGAGGGAGTGCAGCTAGAGAAATTTATACAGCTCAAGCAAGGGGATATGACAGTTAAGGAATATGTGAATCAATTCAATGAGCTTGCCAGATTTGGACTAGATTTGATCAATACTCCTCACAAGAAGGCGCTGAAGTTCGCTAAGGGTTTGAGTCAGCCACTGCAGAGTTTGGCGGCGAGCCACATTCCGATGGGAGCCACTTTTGAGGGATTGGTAGAGATTGCTTTACTTGCTGATACTGAGAAGAAAGGAGATGTGGTGCAGAAGAGTATGGGAAGAAGCAAAGGAAAGGAAAGAGGAGAGGAGGAGGAGAGTCAGGTGGAAAAAGGAAAGTTCCAAGGAAGGACTGGAAGTGCAATACTTGTGGGAAACCAGGTCATCTTGCTAAGGATTGTAGAGGGGCAGGAGAGCCACCGAGACTGAGGTGCTATCTTTGCGATCAAGTGGGGCATATGAAAAATGACTGTCCATCGAAGCCCAAGGACAGTTCACAAACACCTTCACAGCCTGCTCATGCTTATGCTTTAGAGGCAGCTCCTTCCTCTACTACTCATCCGATTGTGGACAAAGGAAAAAAGGTGATCATCGAAGGTGTGTTATCCATCTCTGATTTTCCTATTCGTACCCTATTTGATTCTGGAGCTTCACACTCTTTTATATCTAGTACTCTGGTAGAGAGTCTTGGTCTTAATGCTTGCTTAGTGACCGACCCGGTAGTAGTATCAAATCCCGTAGGAGGATCGGCCTATTTGTCCTTGTTATGTCGGGATTTGAAATTGTTTATTTTAGGGATTGAGTTTGACTGTAGTGCCTTTGTATTAGGCTTTTTCGGGTTTGGGTCGATTCTTGGTATGGATTGGTTATCCATGTATGGTGCTGTTCTTGATTGCGATAAGAGGGTGGTGATGTTAGGCACTTGTAGTGGACGTACCTTGGAGGTATCTTGTGATCCTAGAGTATTAGTCATGTTGAGCTACCTTTATTCTCTTGATTTATCGCCCGATAGTTTGAGTTTGGTACCTGTTGTTAGAGATTTTCCAGATGTGTTCGAGGATGTTGCTGGCCTTCCACCTCGAAGAGAGATCGAGTTTAAGATTTATCTTGTCGATAATGCCAAATCGGTTGCTTTACCGGTAAGGCATATGGCTCCTAAGGAACGTCGTGAGTTGAGCAAGTAGATTGGAGAGCTTTTGGAGAAGGGCTTCATTCGTAGGAGCATTTATGAGTGGGGCACACCCGTTGTCTTTGCCACTAAGGCAGATGGCTCTCTCAGACTTTGCGTGGATTATATGGAGCTTAATAGGCTGACGAAGAAGAATTGTTATCCTCTTCCCCGTATAGACGATCTCTTCGACCAACTAGTAGGAGCCAAGGTATTTTCGCAGCTCGATTTGGCCATGAGATTTCATCAGTTGCATGTAGTGAAGGATAACATCGAGAAGACTGCGTTTAGGACTACGGATGGGTTATTTGAGTGGTTAGTCATGCCATTTGGGCTAACCAATGCTCCGACATATTTTGTGGACCTGATGAGTCGAGTATTTCGCGAATCGTTGAACAAGTTTGTGGTGGTGTTCGTCGATGACATTTTGGTTTATTCGCGAAGCAAGGAGGAGTATACTATTCACTTGGAAGAACTGCTTAGGACCCTGCGAGCACATAAGTTGAAGGCGAAGTTTTCCAAGTGCCACTTTTGGAGGGACGAGGTTTGCTTTTTGGGACACATTGTTTCGGAGGATGGACTTGCAGTAGATCCGGTGAAAGTGGCAGCAGTACAAGATTGGCAGACCCCTAAGAATGCCATGGACATAAGGAGTTTCCTTGGTCTTGTGGGCTATTATAGGAAGTTCATTAAGGACTTTGCTAAGATATCAGCTCCACTTACCCGCCTTACCAAGAAGAACTCAGATTTTGTTTGGGATGCCAAGTGTGAGGATGCTTTTGGTCGATTAAAGGAAGCTTTGACTGCTGCGCCCGTATTGGTATTACCGGATGGAACCAAGCCTTTCTCAGTTTATATGGATGCTTGTGGTACGGGGCTAGGGGCGGTACTGGTGCAAAAGGGTTGGGTAGTGTGCTATGCGAGTAGACAGTTGAAAATGCATGAGAAGAACTACCTGACGCATGATTTTGAGTTGGCAGCTATAGTTTTTGCTCTCAAGTTTTGGAGGCACTATCTCTTAGGAGAAAGATTTGAGCTTTTCACATATCATAAGTCTTTGAAGTATCTATTCTATCAGAAAGACTTGAATTCTAGACAGCAAAGATGGATGGAGTTTTTAACCTCTTATGACTTTGAGATTTTCTATACCCCTGGCAAGGGTAATGTAGTGGCTGATGCGTTGAGTAGATGCAAAGTGGTTTTAAGTCCTCTGTTTTTGGAATGGAAGCATTTGGAGTACATTGCTACCTTTGATTTTAGACCTCCATCGGATTTAGCTCCGGGATTGTTAGCAGCCTTCGACGTCCAGCCTACTTTGATGGAGCAGATTGGAGCAAGGCAAGGTGAGGAGGAAGAGTTAAAGGACACTTTAGATAAGCTTGGTAGGGAGAGTCATCACCACATCTTAGGCTATACCATGGAAACTAGGGGATGGCTTAGAAGGGATGGTAGACTTTGTGTTCCCTGTAGTGAGGATTTAGTAGATGCGGTGTTGGTCGAGTCACATCATTCTAGGATGACAGTGCACCCTGGTGGTGATAAGATGTACCGGGATATGACGAGGGTATTCTATTGGCCAGAAATGAAGAAGAGGGTGGCGGAGTATGTATCAAAGTGCATCACTTGCCAAAGGGTAAAGGCGGATCAGAAGAAGCCCGAAGGACTGTTGCAGCCATTGGATATTCCATCATGAAAATGGGAGAGCGTCTCTATGGACTTCGTGGATGGATTACCAAGGTCACAGAGAGGGAACATGAGCATTTGTGTTATTATGGATAGACTGATGAAGAGCGCTCATTTTATACCCATTAAGAGTAATAGAACGACAGCTTCTTTGGCGACTCTTTATGCAAGGGAGATAGTTAGGCTTCATGGAGTTCCCGCCAGCATTTGAAAGCGACAGAGATCCATTATTCACCAGTGAGTTTTGGAGGAGTCTTCAGCAAGCCTTGGAAACAGAATTGAATCTGAGCATAACATATCACCCTCAGACAGATGGACAGACTGAGAGGGTAAATAGGGTTTTGGAAGATTTGCTCAGATTGTGCATCATTGACTTCGAAGGCTCTTGGGAAGATCACCTACCTTTGGTGGAGTTCACGTATAATAATAGTTATCAAGCAAGTATTGAAATGGTACCGTTCGAGGCTCTCTATGGCAGACCGTGTAGATCAAAAACCTGTTGGTGGGATACCACCGATAGGATCTTGCTTGGACCAGACTTGGTGAGGGAAACTTCTGAGAAGGTGGATTTGATTCGCAAGAGGTTGAAGACTGCACAAGATAGACAAAAGTCATATGCTGACAGAAGACATTCAGATTTGGAGTTTAAGGTTGGAAATATGGTTTTTTTCAAGGTTTCTCCTCTGAGAAACGTTATGAGATTTGGTTCAGTGGGTAAATTGGCACCGAGATTTGTAGGACCCTTCCCTATTACCGCACGGATTGGAAAAGTAACATACAGAGTTGATCTTCCAAATAAGTTGGCAGGAGTTCACGATGTTTTTCATGTTTCGCATCCGAGGAAGTGCCTACATGATTCCGCAGTAGTAGTAGAACCCGATCAGCTAAGGGAAGTGGAGGTAGAGCGCGAATCACTTGTGCGTCGTACACCCACCCGTATATTGGAACACGGCGTCAAGAGATGACGCAACAAGGAAGTTCGTCTAGTGAAGGTTCAGTGGAGAGATGACCCCAAGGAGTGCACATGGGAATCTATGGAGAGAATTCGAACTTCTTATCCTTTTCTATTTGAATGTACACTTCAAATATCCTATCTTTGATCTTTGATCTTTCCTTAGTTAGGATCTTTTCGATAATCTTTAGGTGAAACCTATGGATGGTAGCTTGGTTGTAAACATGTCATTAGGGCATGTTATGTTTGATGGATGAAAATGATTACAAGTGGATGCCAATGTTTGCAAATGGATGCATTGCATGCACTAGATTGATATTTATTAGGATAATCCGCCAACAAGGTGCACACACCTGCATATGTGTGCCTGTTATCTATTGCATTTGCACATGGTTGTGTGTGTGTGTGTCTGTGTGTGTGTGTGTGTATATAAATGGATGTTGCATATGGATGGTGCATTTGGGTGAATGATAGAAACATACATATAGAATTATCAATTATACTAGGCTAATTGCATACATTTGGTTGCATGGCATAAGCATACTTGCATTACAGGAGGTCAACTAAATCTGTAGACCGACTACTTTTTCGCATTAGATAAGTTCATATGCATTTCACTTTGCATAAATCATAAATTGCACTGGTTAAAAATAAGGACAATGGTAGAAATGGATGGTGGTTGAGTAGATGGACGTAGTTTTTGGATGTTAGTTGTTAATTACGTTCTTCCGCCTTTGGAGATTCGGGGACGAAATCCTTTAAGGGGGGAGAATGCAACACCCCGATATTTTATGGGAAATATAATTAAAAAGAAATTAAAAGCACATTTGGTATAGTGGTAAAGGCGCATGTTGACTTCCTTAGTGACTAGGGATCAAGTCCCGTTGTCGCCCAAAATCTGGAGTGATGTCTTTTTTTTAGCTGGTTTGTTTCCAGCGATTTTCCTACGTATTTCAGCGTTGTTTCTAATATGTGGCGGCTTCTCATTCGCTCCAGTGATGTAATAGGATGAGATGACTAAATTTTATTAGTTGAGTGATGTGTATGGGCTAGAATGGATAACCATTAAATGTATGGAAGAACAAGATTTAAGCTAAAATAATCTAATGGATTATATTCACTCAAACAATCTATAAATAAACCATCTAACCTAAACCTAATCTCTTATTCAGCCGTCGCCATAATTCTACAGTAAAATTAGTGTGTATTATTCTTCCTCATTTTCCCTACTAAATAAACAAATCTCTACCAAATTAAATTATCTATATATATTCAAGAAATTTGAGGAATTTAGAAGCATCAAAGGGAGAAAAATTAAAACAAAGCTTTTTTCAAATTTATGCAAGCTCAAGTGCCAGGTGAGTGGGAATTAATATGAAATAGAAAAATAAAGTAGTTCAATTTCAGTTCTTTTCTGGCACGTTAATATGAATTAATTTCTGTTATTAATTAATAATAGATGTAAATTATTGCAACTTCTTCTTCTTCTTCCACTTTTCAAATCTAATTCATGTTTGGTTTAAAATATGGGATATATAAATTGTCCATTCACGTTTTATGGCATAAATAAGATTGAAATTTATGTAAATTATTGTATCTTCTTCTTCTTCCACTTCTCAATTCTAATTCATGTTTGGGTTGAAATTTGGAACAACCAAATTGTTATTCACGTTTCATGGCGTAAATAAGATTGGTTTAATTAAATTGAATTAGAATTGTTATTCAACTTCTAATGGTAGAATATGTTAGTTGAATAAATTCAGAATACGTTACTTGAATATAAAATTGTGGTTTTGATTGATATAATTACATAATTTTGAATATGGTTTTGGAACAAAATTGGGAAGTATAATTGACATAATTGTTTGTTTCATATGTGACCTAAAAATGTAAAAAGTGGAATTTTGTGTAATGAAATGGTTTGTGTCTATTAGATAAATTTTTTGTACAGATTAAATCTCTAAAAGGAGAACGTAAATTAGGGGAAAAATGTAAATTAAATGGACCCTAATGGCTAGTGTAAATCTGTAACAAAATGGTATAAAAATTACATACAAACCACACGGACTGAACGGACGTGAAATTGAAATACCATTTTTGTAAGAAAAAGGGAAATTGTGAAATAACCAAATCGGATGTAAAAATGGCCTAAAACAAATTAATGGAAATAAACAGTATGTAAACTGTAACGATAAAATTAATTAATCTGGAAGCGATTTGGTAGGCAGACCTTGTAAAGGCCTGGATAGGTGTTTCATGCAGTTAAGACCAAAATATAGTTTTGGCTGTACGTACTAGAAGCGGGCAAGTAGGTTCGCAAGGTTGTTTGTTACCTTTCATAGGTTGCTAGTACATAAGATAGATAGCATCCACAAACGTAGGCTTCTTCAGGCAGATCGACACGGACGGAACAGGAAAAGTGTGCTCCGACGTAGGCTTCTTTAGGTAGATCGTTGGAGGATTTTGCGCAGCCGACCCAACTGCGGACGCTCTTTTGGAGGACTGACACTTTGGATTGGGGCAGGTCCACGTTGATGATCGAGGAGACAGGAGGATAGGAGTCCAGTTTGGCGAAGCCTGAGCGCAACTTTGGGGTCCTGTAAGGTTGTTTGAGTCGGCGCCGGTCAGACGTAAGAGGCATTTAATCACAGTGCACGGGTGAAGAGCATGACTTTCACGCTGTAGCACGTGGATAGACAGTCATAGTGCATGGGTAAAGAACATGACTTTCACGCTGTAACGTGGATAGGTAAAGACAGCAGGTCCGACATGCCGATCGACGTTTAGTATTACTGCATGATTGACTTCCCTAGAGTGACCATGGACTTTGGCTTCTTAGGAACTGTATCTAAGAAGGATTCACTACATTATATTATTCACCTTCTGCGATATCCGAGGAAGACCTGGAATTAAACTGTTTTATTCTTTCTGATTCATTTTATTTCTTATTCACTAGACTTTATGTTCGACCCATTCCTATTTTTCCTATTTCCCCAAATCACAGGAGGGCAGGTCTAGGTTGCAGTTCTTTGCAGCTTGGAGGGTCATTGGAGCAGTTGTTATCTTTAGCTTTTGTTTCATGTACTTCGTTTCTGTTTTCCGTACTTTACTCTATATATGGGGACTTATATTGTAAACTTTGTTATGTTTTATGTTTTGGTGGGGACTACTTGGTACTTTTGGTATTAGAATTTTTTTTGGGATAATGTTGTTTTTAATGAAGCTGTTTTGCTATTAATTTATAATTACTGAAAGTTTCCTTCCGCTGTAATATTTTAATCATTTTATACCATTGCCTTAGTCTCTGTACTATGTTATGGATTTTTATTTCACCCAACCACCCGTGCTTCTAGTCATGTCCGATTTTTGGGGTGCCTAGAGGTGCGGGGTGTTACAATAATGATGATCTTGAGTTCCATAATTTTCCTCAATGAATCTCCATGTATAAATTTTTCTATCTCCATATAACATATCTTTTGACTAATTAATTGATTAGCTAATTAATTAGTTTCATTTCTTCAAAAGCAATCACACAGAACTTTCCTTTTGTTACTTTCCGCATATAACCTAACTGATTAATAAGATCAATTAGCTAATTTTTTTTCTTTGGTAAAATTTTGAATTACCCAAATTTAACATTCCACTTTGATTCAAATATAACAATCTCTCTTCATCATCATATCTCAACAAATTATTGGATCTATGCCACCACGCTCGATATGAACTAGTTTAGGGATTATTGCCCGAAAGGAGCTTCCAAGTCTTTCCCAAGCATAAGAAAGGCAGCATGCACATAAAAAAAAATGCATACGAGCAAGTACTAAAATTATTCAACGTATCCGATGTGGGAGACGAACTTGTAGATACTAAACTTCGAGAGACAAGTGGTTATTTAACAGCATGCACTACAAGAAAGGGTGTAATTTCCGATATTTGAAAATCGTTGACGGCCGTCGAAAGTCAATTGGAGCCGCAGGAGAAAGCCATCGAAAATAAAGCCGCATCAAACAGTGCTTCCGACGGCTTTCCAACGGTTTCGTTGATGGCTTTGTGCTGGCTACCAACGACAACTTCCGATGGCTTTTCAACGACCGTCGTGCACACGTGTCAATTCATGTTTCAATTGTGTATATGTCAGAAGTCGTCGGAAACCGTTGCTCTCTAGCTGTCAAAATCCTTACAAGCTATCGATTATTTTTTACTAATAAGCCATCGATAGCCGTTGGAAGCCGTCAAAAATCTAGGCTGTTTTTTTATTTCTGCTGTCATTCATCTCTTGTACAACACATACATATCAATATGTATCGTAGATCGATTTCACACATATAAATCATATATAAGATCAAATCACATATAAAACATCAATATTAAAAAATACATCACTATTTACAACAAATAAAACTTAAACAATCCACCATACAACAAAACATTCTACCAACATACACATAATCAACATTCAACATCTCAAAATGTATCAATCATGTCAAAACAAACCAACACATCATCCAACATCTCCTCAAAATGTATCAAACGTACCAAAATACATCATGATCAAAATCTCCAAGTGCATATATGTACAATATTCAAACACAAACACAAAAATATACCTATCAAGCCTCATCATCCCCTCCGGAACCACCCAATGAAGGAAATGACCCATGCTGTTGCATATACGCAGCCAAGTGCTCGTTCAACTGCGTCATCTCCATAGCGCGACGACGCTCTCGCTCCTTCAGCTCTGCAATCCTAGCTCTCAGCTCCCGCAACTTTTTTTTGTCCTAAGCTTTTTAGTACTTACTCTGCTTGCTCCTAACCTGCAACACATGATCTAATAAGATATTTGTGTCCAATGGATTGCAAAAATATGGGCTTAGCAACCACTATAACAGTGTGATATATAAGATTAACAACCACTATAATAGTGTGAAATGGAATACCGTTGGGATTCAAAGACATTATTACATTACTTGCTTTGATTAAATTGAGAATTGTTAGGTTGTCTTCTCAATCCAGTGTTTGTACATGTATATGTATTGAAGAGAAACCGAATTGATAAGAAATTGCATCTTGATAATCTAAGTTATTGTCATAAACTAAAATATTTCTTTAAAAGCTAAATTTTATTAACTTAGTTATTTTTACAAACTAAGTTATTTCTTAAAAACTTAACTAACATTTATTAACTTAGTTATTGTTATGAACTTATTTAATATTTTATAAAACTTACTTAACTTATATAAAAATTAGTCAAGTTTTGTAAATTAATGTAATTTTTATAAGTTTAGTTAATTTTTGTAAAACATAGTTAGTTTTTATAAATTTATTTCATTATTATAAAACTTGGTTAACTTAGTTAAATTTTTATATAAATTGGTTAATTTTTACAAATTTTTTTGAGTTTTATAAATTTTAGTTAATTTGTAGAAAATTATTTAATTTTTATATAACTTGGTTAACTTAGTTAATTTTTAAAAACTTAGTTAATTTAGTTAAATTTTATAAAAAATAGTTAATTTTTATAAACTTTTAGGCAACTTAAGTTAAATTTGTATAAAAACTTAATTATTTTTTAATAAAATAAGTTATTCTTTTGTAAACTTAGTTATTCATCTCATTATCTAGCTACATTTTGATGTGCGGTTAACTTTTACATCAGAAAATGATTTTATAAGCTAAACAATTTCCGATGAATAATCTAAACAATTTCAAGTTTGCTACAGTCGAGAGCTTATTAAATAGTCAAATCCAAACATATTGTTCAGTACCTCTTGGTTGCCAAAACCAAAACACCTATTCCACATTGTCGGTTCCATGACAGCTTCAAAAATCACGTCCTCCTCGTCGGTAGTCAACTGATCCTATCCCGTTCCCTGAAGCAGCCGCTCTTGTTGTTGCATAAAATTTTCCTGCAAGGCAAAATAAAAATACAATTGAAATTTACACTTCATTATTTTAATTTTTTGTAACTAATTAATTAAACTTATTGTTAATAACTTATAATTTAAAATATGCTTATATGGGCATTGGTTGATTTATCGTCGGCCCATGTGTTCGAGAGTGTATCATCTTCATTTTGAAGCTCGATAGCATGAGTATGGGCAAATACGACCATGTAGAAGATATGACCCATATGCTTTCTTTCCTGAAATAATTATTTTGTATTGTTATTGTATATAAAAAAATTTACAATGTAATAACTGTTTATAATTGAAACTAGTAAATTTACAAGCCCATCACGATAACACTGAAATGAATTAAAACCACCGCGATGTGTTACTGGATTCTTATTTCTATTCGCAGAGTTTTTGTAAAATCCCCCTACTTGGAGGCCCAAAACTAACGCCTACGGATGCTGCAGTCATCCATAGTTATTAATCCTTGGCGACCAAATACGGTGTTATTAGATACATTGATACACAGAAACACATGAATATGGAAAAATTTTAAAACATCAAACAAGATCACATTCCATTTCAAGACATTTCCAATTCATTACATAATCCCACGATCGTTAGCCACGTTCAAAGAAAATATATTTATTACAACATACGCCAAGAGCGACATATGAAGATGCCCACTTAGTTGATCAGAATATATACAGGCAATTTAACTTGACTTTACAAACAACATAGCGGAAACAAAATAAAAGAGAACTCTAGATAGCAATCATGCCTCCTGCACATCTCTGGAAGCTTTATTCGTCTAATGAGGTACCTGAAAACCTCAACTCTCAAACTACTCAAAATCAATTGAGTACCCAAGAGTTTAAGGGGAAAACATAAACTTCGAGTCAAACATAAAGCCTGGTATGAATAATAATCTACTATCACAACCCATTTAGATATCTAGTGAGACCACGCCGCTTAGCGGAACGGGTTTTCCCCTCACTAGTATCTTAAAACCTTTATAAAACCATATACTGTGCCCCCGCATCCATAAAGGTTAAAGCAATTCAAAACAATATGATATGATGACATGCAAAACAAGTGAATCAATTCTGGATTACCCATCCCCGTTCATTTTGACCATCTGTCACAGTTATAGTTTCTAGGGTTACTATTAACCTAATAGTTTTCATGGGCTGACTAATAACCGATAAAATGTTTAAGAACTCCCTGTCCAATTACATAGTTTTCATGGGATCACTAAGAACCCATTGGTAACTCCAATATCTTTACTCTTATCCTAGTTTTCATGGGTTGACTAGGAACCTATTGGTAACTCCAATATCTTTTCTTCTGGTCCTAGTTTTTGTGGACTGACTAGGAACCTATTAACATCTGTCAATATCTTAATCCGGATATAGTTTTCATGGGTTCACTATAAACCTATTGGCCCCTACCAATGTCAAATCATAGTTTTCATGGGCTAACTATGAACCTATCTTTTTGACATCTTCATTTATGCATAGCTTTTATGGGCTTACTATGATCCTACTAGCCCCTACTAGTATCTTTTCCAATACACAATTTTCATGGGCTTACTGAGAATCTATTGGCCCCTACCAATATCTTCCTTTCACATTTTAGCATCCTATAATTTGGTGTTCTTTACCTCCTGGATGCAATTCTACTCATTCAGGAGTTAACTTAATTTATATTCACTACTTTGTCAACCTAGGTGGTTATTCTGCCCTTTCCCAAAATACTCCCAAATACAGTTATGGGTCCATTACAATGTGAATATATAGAAATACGAAGAATCAAACACAATAACTTGGTTAATCCCTTTAACCCATTAATCAAAGAAAACTTCTTCAAAAACTTCTTTTTCCAAACACTTTATTTATTTAAGCAATGGTTTTCTTTTAAAATGAGATTGGGTTATTTGTTTTGAAAACTAAGGCTTTTGAAACCTTTAAAACCTTGCTTTCAACCTCACTGGATAACCTCCTTCGAAAGAATAGAAATCCTATTTCAAAACATTAGGCCCCTACCTTTCGAAACACTTTAAAACCTCTCTTTCGAAACCTTTCGAATGTTATAAAGTATTACTTAATAGCTCTTAGAAGCATAGATTCGAAACCATTGAAAGTACCACTTTAGAAACCGTTGAAAGTACCCCTTTCGAAACCTTTGGAAGTATCCCTTTCGAAACCATTGAAAGTCCCTCTTTCGAAACCTTTAGGTTTATACTTAAAATATCATTTGGGTAAAAGTGAATATAACGAAAGTATCTCTTTCGAAACCATTCTTTATCATACAAAAATATTGGGGAAAACATGATGGCGTCAGCACCATCCCTTTCGTAAGCTTCAAATCATTTAAACAAAACATTGAAGGATAGCATCGAAACCCCCTTTCGAAGCCATTGCCTTCGAAACCCTTGGATCCTTTCGAAAGCATTTAGGAAGTGGCATAAAATATTTTTAAAACAAAATTACCCTTCGAAGGCATTGATGACTTCAATATACTCGAAAGGCAAAAGAACGGCAGCAGGGCTTCGACTATGTCAGAACCCCTTCTTTCGAAAGCATTATTTTATAAGTAAAGAAACCCATTCGAAAGCTTATTATTTAAAACATAAGATGGCAACACCTTTGAAAGCATTTAGAAAACGTCTTTCAAAAACATATGCTTCGACTCCTTCGAAGGCCTTATTAAAACAAAGGCATGCGCTTAACTTTTTAAAACAAACAAAGGTATCTACCACATCGGAAGCAATGTTTTGACACCATGCCTTCCGCCTTTCCTCCAATCCACTAGGTACCGTCTAAGTGATACATTATGTATTGGTTTCGGCTTAGTGGGGTTTCGACTTGATTGAAGGCGGAAGCTCTTAGTCGAAAGGTACTTCTATTAGAGGCGGAACCTTCTTTTCTAAGTAAAAGTTGATTAATGCTAATTAAAGCAAATTCTATTTAACTTACCTGCCACGTGTAAACATATGATTGGTTGCCTTAACTTTTCAAATTCTTTAGCAAAATAACTGCCGCTTAATTCCAGATCTAAAACAAGTTAAATTTAGCAAATAAGACCTTCCATTAAACAAAACCAATATTGCAAATAAGTCCTTCTAAAATAATTTGATTTGCATAGCAAATCACTTATAAAAAATCCCCAAAAAGTATAAAAATTCATTTTCATCATATTATCTAACATGTCAAAATTTCACACCCAAATTCTCAATATAATTTCCGAAATAAATTTCTAAACCCAATTAACCATATTTTCCTTTGAAAATTCATAATAAATTTTTCATAGCTTGGAAAATTATCAAAATTAAAACCCAATTCCAAAATCATATTTTACATAACATAAAAAATTTCCATGGCATTTAAACATCAATATCAATCAGTTTAGTCCTAAAACCGAATATATTCATATTTAATCATTCTTGTTTAAATCAAACAAATTGTAATTCAAACATATCATCATCCAAATCATCATAGAAATGAATTTAATCTTAAATCCAAAAACACATGTTCATAAAACAAAATAAAGATGGCATAAATTATTATTCACCTTGATTATGATAAGGAGATTGGATTGAGATTAAGATTTATTCCCCTTCTTTAATTCCTTAGCTTGATTTGAATTCTCTTTTCTTCCTAGCTATGGCCGGCTCCTCCTTGATTTACGTTTATGTTTTTGTTTTCAAATGATGTGAATGGGAAATGAAATGGTAAGGAACAAGAATATATATAAGGGTAAGGGGTTTTGTGCGACTAATTCCCATTATACCCATATGTAGATTAATTAACTTATAACCCATTCTTAGGCCCATTTAATTATTTAATTGAGCACGGCCTTAATTATATTTATATTTCAATCCTCTTATCACTTAACATTTACATTATTCTATTTAATTTATCTAATTAAATCTTCTGAATAATGTTATAAAAAATTAGGGGTGTTATAGGCTCCTCTCCTTAAAGAATTTCATCCTCGAAATTCAGTAAGGACTAAATACTAAATATAGCAATCATCTGTAACGACTCCTAACAACCATACTAGTCTACTTGACTAGCAATTATCTATATAAACCTAATATAGACATACCCTCAAAGTAGACAAGAATAAATATCTCGAATCCTGTCCTCTGTATCCCAAGTACAGTCCTTTTCGTTTCGCTCCACTGAACTTTCACCAACTTGACTCTCTTGTTCCTCGATCTTTTCTCATCTCTCGCTACAACCCGAACTGGTTGTCTAACAAAAGTCAAATTAGGCTCTACTATCAAATCTTCCAACTCTGTCGGAGGAACAGTAGTCTCTGGATCATGCACATACTTGCAAAGATGAGACACATGAAATACATTATGGACATCTACCATACTGCTCGGCAATTGTACTATGTATGCGAGCTTTCCAATCCTCTCTATAATCTGGAATGGACCAACATATCTAGGTGCCAGTTTCCCTGACTTCCCGAACCGTACCACACCCTTCATCGGTGATACTTTAATGAAAACCCTATCTCCAATTGAGAACTCTAAGTCTTTACGCCTCTTATCTGTGTAACTCTTCTGTCTGGACTGAGCTTCCTTCATCCTTTCTCGGATTAACTTAATCTTTTCTAATGCCTCTCTGACCAAATCTGAACCTAAGACCAATCTGTCTCCAGTCTCAAACCAATATGCTGGTAATTTGCATGGCCTTCCATACAAAGCTTCAAAAGGCGCCATTCTTATACTAGCCTGATAAATATTATTATAGGAAAACTCAACCAAATGTAGGGGATCCTCCCAAGATCCACCAAGGTCCAATACACAAGCTCTTAGTAAATCCTCGAGTACCTTATTGACTTTCTTTGTCTGCCTATCCGTCTGAGGGTGATATGTAGTGCTCATCTTGAGCTTAGTGCCTAACACATCCTGTAGACTCTTCCAGAATTCGCTAGTGAACAAAAGCATCTCTGTCAATGACTATGCTACTAAAAACTCCATGTAGTCTAACTATGTTCTTCATGAACAACTTTGCTAAAACATGTGCCGTCCTGGTTGACTTAACTGGAATGAAATGGGCACTCTTGGTCAACCTGTCCACTATAACCCATATACTTTCATTTTCTCTATTTGACCTTGGCAACTCGTCTATAAAATCCATGGATATCGAATCCCATTTCCAAACTAGAATCTCTAGAGGCATAAGCAACCCACTCGGCTTTTGATGTTCAACTTTCACTTGCTGATAGTTTTCACACTGTCTTACCCACAAGCCAACATCCCTCTTCATACCTTCTCAATAGAAGCTCCTCTTCATATCTTGATACTTCTTGGTCCCTCAAGGATGAATAGTAAACTTGGATCGATGACATTCTTCAAGAACTTCTTTCTTCAAGTTCTCAACATTTGGAACACACAACCGTCGCTTCTTCCTCAATCGTCTCTTTTGGTTTAGACTGAAATCTTTCAGATCATCGATCTTGGTTCCAACCTCAAGCCTTCTGATTTTCTCGGCCAATAATGGATCCTCCTTCTGCTTAGAAGAAATTCTCTCTATCAATACTGGTCGAACTTCTAAATAGGACAACATGGCAGTACTCGGACTAGAATTAGCAGTCGACCTTAACTGCACACTACAGGTAGTCAAAGCTTCTAAATCCTTCCATTCTGCCAACATCGCTAACAACACATTCTGATGTCTTCTGCTAAGAGAATCTGCTACTTTATTACCTTTCCCTGGTGTATACTCTATACCAAAATCATAAGCAACCAAAAACTCTAGCCACCTCTGTTGTCTCATGTTCAACTCCTTCTGAGAGAATAAGTATCTTCAAGACTTATGATCTGTGTATAGTTCAAATCTCTCCCCTAAGAGATAATGCCTCCAAATCTTCAATGTGAAGATCACCGCAGTCAACTCCAAATCATGAGTAGCATATCTTACTTCATGAGGTCTAAGCTGTCGTGAAGCGTTGGCAATCACTTTACCCTTCGGCATCAACACAGCTCCCAATACAGTTCCACATGCATCAGTATACACCACCAACCCTTGGTTTCCGTCAGAAACTACTAACACTGGTGCATTGGTCAATAAATGATTTAACTTAAAGAATGCTTCCTCACATTTGTCGGACCAAACAAACTTCACTTCCTTCCTTGTTAGCTTAGTCAAAGGCGCTGCTATCCACGAGCAGTCTTTGATGAATCTCTGGTAATAGCCAGCAAGTCCAAAAAAACTTCTAATCTCAGTCACTGTGTCTGGTCTCTTCCAATTGTTAACAGCTTCGATATTATCTGGATCGACTGACAAGCCCTTTTCAGAAACGAATTGACCAAGAAACTTAACCTCTTTCTTCCAAAAATGACACTTGGAGAACTTTGCCTTTAGCTGATGCTGCCTCAGCGTCTCAAGCACAACTCTAAGATGATCTTCATGCTCTCTTTCATTTTTAGAGTATACCAAAATGTCATCTATAAACACCAACACGAATTTATTCAAATACTCTTGGAAGACTCGGTTCATAAAATCTACAAAGAAAGTAGGTGCATTCGTTAACCCGAATGACATTACTAACCATTCATACGAACCATACCTAGTCCGAAATGTTGTCAAAGGAATACTTTCCTCTGCCACTCTTAACTGATGGAAACCTATCGCCAAACCCAACTGGGAAAACACTCTGGCTCCACATAACCGATCAAATAGATCATCAATTCTCGGCAAAGGATACTTATTCTTTATCGTCCTCTCATTTAGCTTACAATAGTCGATACACATCCTCAAAGACCCATTCGATTTCTTCATGAATACCGCAGCCAATCCCCAAGGCGAACTGATTGGTCTAATAAAATTACTTCCTTCTAGATCCAATAGTCGCACCTTCAATTCCTTCATTTCGGTTGGTATCATCCTGCTAAGTGGTCTACTCATAGGTTCATCTCTTGGCACAAGATCTATCTGAAACTCAACAGCTTGTTTCGGTGTTAGTCCTGTGACTAGCTCAAAGACATCTGCAAATTCTCTTGCTACTCGAACTTGACTTAACTCTTCTCCCACTTCCATTGCACTTAACAAAGCACAACTACTCAGGTCAGAATTCTCCACTAAGAATATATTTCGGTTATGACTATCTGGGTGTTTTAGTGATATCTCCTCATCCTGGCAAAATATCCTAGCCTCGTACCTTCTCAACCAATCCATACCCAAAATGATACCGAAATCTACCAAATCGAAAACATACAGACTTCATGCAAACTTATGACCTAACAAATCAAGTTCTAACTGGCCACATCTCATCCCCAAAGTTGCATACCCTCCTATTGGATTCGCAACCCTTAAGGAAGTAACATGGTATGTTTTTTCTAAGCATAACCTATCAACCAAACACTGGGATATAAATGAATGTGATGCACCGGTATTAAATAATATCCTAACTGGTATACTCTGAATCAAAAACGTACCTTCCATCACAGTCTTCCCTTTTTCAGCTGCAGTCGGCTTAGCAGATGATGGTCCAACAGCAAAAACCTTTCCCTTGTCCGCCCTAATTGGTTCTGGACACTGGTTCTTATAATGCCCAACTTGATCACAGTTAAGCACTTCACATTCTTCTTATTTGCAGCCTTCTTCCCCTTGCCTGACCGGTAGTCATTAGCATAATGACCCTTCTTGTAACACTAGTAGCAAACTAAATCAGCCTTTGCCTTCTTGGCAGCATCTCCCTTCTAGGCTTCCTTCTTCTTAAAGAACTTCCTCTTCTTTCCCGGAGAACCCTGGGTTTCAACTGGCTTCTCTCTGGCACAAACAGTAAGCATCTCATCATGGCGGATTGCCATCTCCACAACCACATTACAAGATCACAAATGTGTGTCAGGGTCGCCCTAGCAAGCTCAGGTCTTAAACTCCGAATGAACCTCTTATTCCTTCTGATGTCAGTGTCTATAGTAGCATACCCATATCGAGACAGCTCATCAAACCTAGTGGCATACTCGATAACCGACATCTCTCCTTGGACTAGATCCATAAACTTTCTCATCAATGCTGACTTAGCAACCTTCGATAAAAACCTCCGTTCAAATCTCCTTCTAAATTCAGCTCGTGTCAATTCTTCCTCCGGAACTCCAGTAGTAACACTGTTCCACCAATGAAGTGCTGACCCTTGCAATTTCCTAGAGGCCAATCTTCTTTTCTTCTCATCATCTAAACCCAAATCAGCAAAGATACGCTCACAATGCAATAGCCAATTTCTACCTCTATGGCATCCTCCGTTCCCATAAATGGTTTCCTACTAACACTGGTGTAATCTCTGATCAACTTAGCATAATTATTCCTAACCAGAGCTATAGGATTAGCTCCTCCAATATTTTCAGCAACTCCAACAGCAACTCCTGCTTGCATCACGTTAACGAAGAACTGATACATCACCCTCATATCTACCGGTGGATTTCCAACACCCACATTGGCATCAACATTTTGGTTAGCATTAGCCTGTCAACCTTGGTTCCTCCTAGTATTAGGTCGAGCATTTCCATTGGTTGTGGTGCTTCCTCCACCGAGATTTCCTCTTCCGTTTCCTGCTTCCATATCCTCTTTCTCGTAAATCTGCATAAGAGCCTTAGTAAGATACAGAAGAACGGTCCAAGAGATAGAGGAATACGTACTTATATATATATATATATATATCAAATATAAGTATGTTATTATAGCGTTAACCCAAACCCCGATCATATTTTTGATTCATTAGATTATGTTTCAAAAGGCTTTTAGGTTTAACTTTTATTTTAAGTATTCATAAACCTATGCTCTGATACCAACTTGTAATATCCCCCTACTTGGAGGCCCAAAACTAACGGCTATGAATGCTATAGGCATCCATAGTTATTAATCCTCGATGACCAAATACGGCGATGTTAGATACATTGGTACACAGAAACACATGAATATGGAAAAAATTTAAAACATCAAACATGATCACATTCCATTTCAAAATATTTCCAATTCATTACATAATCCTACAATCGTTAGCTACATTCAGAGAAAATATATTTATTACAACATATGCCAAGAGCGACATATGAAAATGCTCCTTTGGATGATCAGAGTATATACAGGCAATTTTACAACTTTACCTTTACAAACAACATGGCGGAAACAAAATAAAAGAGAACTCTAGATTGCTATCATGCCTCGTGCACGTCTCCGAAAGCTTTATTCATCTAATGAGGTACCTGAAAACCTCAACTCTCAAACTACTCAAAATCAATTGAGTACCCGAGAGTTTAAAGGGAAAAAATAAACTTCGAGTCAGACATAAAGCCTGGTATTAATAATAAGTGGAAATTAGCCACAAGGGCCTCTTTAGCAAGTGGAATTAGTTTCTAGGACACACAATTGAAATAATTACTTTCAAGGACAAAACGCAAAATAATTAGTTTCTAGGGCCTCTAAACCTATGAAATTATGTCCTTGAAAGTAATTGGACTGCTGACTTTGTCCTTGAAAGTAATTATTCTGCTAACTTTGGCCTTGAAAATAATTTTTTTGAATGTGTGTCCTAGAAACTAATTGGACTGCATAGTTTGTCCTTCTGGTGAAATGCCCCTAATAATAATCTACCATCTCAACCCATTTAGATATCTAGTGAGACCACGCCGCTTAACGGAACGGGTTTCCTTCTCACCAGTATCTTAAAACCTTTATAAAACCATATACCGTGCCCCTGCATCCACGATGGTCAAAACAATTCAAAACAATATGATACGATGATATGCAAAACAAGTGAATCAATTCTGGATTACCCATCCCCATTCATTTTAACCATCTGTCATAGTTATAGTTTCTAGGGTTACTATTAACCTAATAGTTTTCATGGGTTGACTAATAACTTTTCATGGGCTGACTAATAACCGATAAAATGTTTAAGGACTCCCTGTCCAATTACATAGTTTTCATGGGATCACTAAGAACCTATTGCCCCTTGCCAATATCTTTTCCAATACACAGTTTTCATGGACTTACTCAAAAATTATTGGCCCCTGCCAATATCTTCCTTTAACATTTTAGCATCCTATAATCTAGTCTTCTTTACCTCCTAGATGAAATTTTACTCATTCAGGAGTTAACTTAATTTATATTCACTACTGGGTCTACCTAGCTGGTTATTCCGCCTTTTCCCAAACTACAATTATTGGTCCATCATAATGTGAATGTATACATATATAAAGATGCAAACACAATACTTGGTTAATCCCTTTACTCTTTAATTAAAGAAAACTTCTTCAAAAACTCCTTTTTCAAAACATTTTATTTATTTATGCAATGGTTTTCTTTTAAAATGAGATTGAGTTATTTGTTTTGAAAACTAAGGCTTTCGAAACCTTTAAAACCTTACTTTCGACCTCACTGGATAACCTCCTTCGAAAGCATAAATATCTCTTATCAAAACATCAGGCCCTTGCCTTTCGAAACACTTTAAAACCTCTCTTTCGAAACGTTTCGAATGTAATAAAGTATTACTTAATAACTCTTAGAAGCATAGCTTCGAAACCATTGAAAGTACACCTTTCAAAACCTTTGAAAGTACCCCTTTCGAAACTTTTGTAAGTATCCCTTCCGAAACTATTGAAAGTCCCTCTTTCGAAACCTTTGGGTTTATACTTAAAATATCATTTGGGTAAAAGTGAATATAACGAAAGTATCTCTTTCGAAACTATTCTTTATCATACAAAAATATTGGGGAAAACATGATGGCGTCAGCACCATCCCTTTCGTAAGCTTTAAATCATTTAAACAAAACATTGAAGGATAGCATCGAAACCTCCTTTCGAAGCCATTGCCTTTGAAACCCTTGGATTCTTTCGAAAGCATTTAGGAAGTGGCTTAAAACACCTTTAAAACAAAACTACCCTTCGAAGGCATTGATGACTTCAATATACTCGAAAGGCAAAAGAACGGCAACAGGGCTTCGACTAGGTCGGAACCGCTTCTTTCGAAAGCATTATTTTATAAGTAAAGAAACCCATTCGAAAGCTTATTATTTAAAACATAAGATGGCAACACCTTCGAAAGCCTTTAGAAAACCTCTTTCAAAAACATATGCTTCGACTTCTTCAAAGGCTTTAATAAAATAAAGGTAAGCGCTTAACTTTTTAAAACAAATAAAGCTATCGACCCCATCGGAAGCAATGCTTTCGACACCATGCCTTCCGCCTTTCCTCCAATCCACTACGTACCGTCTTAGTGATACCTTATGTATTGGTTTCGGCTTAGTGGGTTTTTGACTTGATTGAAGGTGGAAGCTCTGAGTCGAATGGTACTTCTATTTGAGGTGGAACCTGCTTTTCTGAGTAAAAGCTGATTAATGCCAATTAAAGCAAATTCTATCTAACTAACCTGCCACGTGTAAACATATGATTGGTTGCCTTAACCCTTCAAATTCTTTACCAAAATAACTGCCGCTTAATTACAAATCTAAAACAAGGTTAATTTAGCTAATTAGCCCTTCCATTAAACAAAACCAATATTGCAAATAAGTCATTCTTCTAAAATAATTTGATTTGCATAGCAAATCACTTAGAAAAAATCTTCAAACTTATAGAAATTCACTTTCATCATGTTATCTAACATATCAAAATTTTAGACCCAAATTTTCAATATAATTTCCGAAGTAAATTTCTAAACCCGATTAACCATATTTTACTTTAAAATTCATAATAATCTTTCCATAGCTTGGAAAATTATCAAAATTAAAATCCAACTCCAAAATCATGTTTTACATAACATAAAATTTTTCCATGGCATTTAAACATCAATATCAATCGATTTTGCCATAAAACCACATATATTCATATTTAGACATTCTTGTTTAATTCAAACAAATTATAATTCAAACATATCATCATTCAAATCATCATAGAAACGAAATTAATCTTAAATCTGAAAAACATACATTCATAAGACAAAATAGAGATGGTATAAATTATTATTCACCTTGATTATGATAAGGAGCTTGGATTGAGATTAAGATTTATTCCCCTTCTTTAATTCCTTAGCTTGATTTGAATTCTCTTCTCTTTTCTTCCTAGCTATGGCCGGCTCCTCCTTGATTTATGTTTATGTTTTTGTTTTCAAAATGACGTGAATAGGAAATGAAATGGTAAGGAACGAGAATATATATAAGGGTAAGGGGTTATGTGCGACTAATTCCCATTATACCCTTATGTAGATTAATTAACTTATAACGCATTCTTAAGCCCATTTAATTATTTAATTGACCACGACCTTAATTATATTTATATCTCAATCCCCTTATCACTTAACATTTACATTATTCTTTTAATTTATCTAATTAAATCTCCTGAATAATGTTATAAAAAATTAGGAGTGCTACAGTTTATATCCGACTTTGCTTGTACATTTAAATTGGACAAGTTAAAGTGATATTAAATATATATGCTCTATATAATGTATGATAGATTATATATGAAACTTCAATTTAAATTATTAATAAGAGATTAGTAAACTTATCTTCGCTTCATCATTATTCCACCAAACAACCCAAGCATCCCATACGCTTGCGCCCATCCAGTCAGGCTTCTTTCCCACTTTTTTTATGCCCGACATCGTGTCGTGGTAGTTCTTTCTCATTTTTCTCATCCAGTAGTTCTGCAAAGGAGAGTGTCAACTTCTTGCAACTCTACGCCCCTTGCACATTAATAAAATATAAGTTTTACATTTATACTTAGTCAGCAAATTGTACAGTGGTTATATATAATGATATACAGATTTACACTTACGAGGAAGTCCTGCCAGATACACACTTTGATGTGGGGTGGGATTTTATCCCACCTAAGTTAACATGTAATCATCTTGCTTATGTAAGCTTGCTTGGGAATATTAAGAACAAGCTCTAAAGGCTCCAGCTCAAATCCCTTATGTTAAATATGATACAGACCTTTAATAAATCATGACTATTATATTATACACAAAATATTTATGATGGTGAAATAAATTTAATAGTCATCCTTTTGCTTTAGGCTGTATCGTCATTATGGGATGCTGCGCCTCCTCTGATGGGCCGCTGCTATCACCTCTGATGGGTAAAATAAATTTAATACTTCTTCTTTCTTCCCTGTATCATACACAAATGCGCGTACACAGGGAACAAAAAAGAAGTGCCGTTGAAATTTTGTGAATCGTTTAAAATAAAATTATTTACAAAATGTAATTACTTTATTATGTTTGTAACTTGTCCAATACAGGAACAAATCCAACAAATATTGTATCAGATGAATATAGATGTTCATTCTGTGATAAAAATGAATATCCATATAACGATCATATACACTACTTATCAAACGGGACCAAAAGTTCTCTAAGGGATTTAAAAAAAATAAAGCACATTATGCACCAATTTGTTTATATAGTACTATTACATATACATTTTTTTATATTAATTATATAACATATTATCTTTTGTACAATAGTTTGTTTATATTTTATGGTTATTAATTATATAATATATTATTGCTTTTTACTTTTTTTTATAAAATCTTTTATATGTTTTCTAATTTAATGAATTATGAATATAATATTATATTTAAAAAATAACCACGTTATGTAATAATTTACCGCATGTCACATTCTAGCACACTAGGTTATATATATAATTAAGGATATAAACTAATAAATGATTATGTAAATAAAATATTATTTTCAACATTTTAGGAAAAAAATACCCTAAATTATGCGCATCTACACTAATTAACCCAAGTTAGACCTAAACACTAAATTATGTGCATCTACACTAATTAATGCTTATACACATACACTAAATATACTTTAATTTTCGGATTTAACTCTAACAACTGTAACTAACATTCAATGGGGTATTATAAAAAATTAGTATGATATTATAAACAAATACAATCAGATATTAATCCTAATTTAGCAAATTAAACCTAATTAGGTATAGTAAAAAAACATGATTTAAAATGAAATAATTGTCTAGGGTCGTGGAGATTGAAGATTGATGAAGTTGCCGATGGTTGGGGAGCAAAGGAACAGCCGATGACGAGATTAGGCAGAGAGCTAGGGTTTTGGAAGAAGATTTAGGGAATGAGATAATGAAAGCTGCTCTCAGCTGGGGCAAATGTATATCCCGTTGTCCAAAGGCTTCCGACGGCCATCGGTGGTTGTAATTAGCGACGGCTTCCAACGACTTTTTTATATTTTTCACTAAAAATTGACACTTTTTAAAATAAATTTAATATAAATTAGTTTGTTAGAAAAATTTAATTTGTAGGAAAAATTAAATAGTTTATTTTAGTTATCAATGAATATTAGATAAATATTAGTTATTACAACCTCTTACTTGCCTTTTCAAATTAATTTAAAAATTTTAAATTTAATAGTTACACGATGTTTACAAAATAAATTAATAAAACTATACATATCATAAATTTCATCAAAATTTTTGTAATTGATAGACTGAAACGTGCAGAAAATTATTGTCTATGTTCGATTTTCAATACAGTCAATTAGTATCGAATAGAAACACCTTTACAAATTCTTAGGATTTTAATTATTATATATTTAATCAAATTTCAAATTTATATAACTAATATATATATTAATAAAGTAATAAGTTTAAATAAATAAAATGAGTGGTCGTCGAAAGCCATCAGAAATAAATCGACAGAGCCGTTGGCGG
The DNA here is from genome assembly GCA_030737815.1 of Allium fistulosum. Taxonomy (NCBI): domain Eukaryota; kingdom Viridiplantae; phylum Streptophyta; class Magnoliopsida; order Asparagales; family Amaryllidaceae; genus Allium; species Allium fistulosum. The sequence continues at coordinate 480,351,702 of CM060904.1, forward strand.
CCGTCGGTAGGCTCTACTGCAAATTACTGTTCTCCATATAGTGATGCTTCACCTTCTCCATTCCATATTGAGTGAGGATATACTCAATATTATCTACTCTAATTTCCTTCACAAGAATTTTGCTAGACTTTCCTAAGTCAACACCAACAGACTCACCAAAAAGCTCCACATCATTCAAAGCATAAAATAAAAAATCATCATCACAAATATGCTTACAAATAAGGCCAACTTAACCAAGAGGCCTTTCCTGCAATTGAGCTCTACCAAGAGTCTGAACCTCTAAAATCTTCTCATCAACTATGGTATTATCGAAAATACCAATATCTCCTCGAGTATGGAAAAAATCCGACGACTCCAAATGTGTTTAGAAATTTTTTGTCCTTCTAATGTCATCACTTGATAGAGGATCCACCTTCATCAAAGACCTCTCATCAAATATTGCATGTCTGCTAGTCACCATTCTCCTAGTTGTTTTACACCATAACCTATACCTCTTCACTCCTTCTCTATAGCCTAACAAAATGTGCTTGCTTTCCCTAGGCTTCAACTTACCATGTCTCTCATCATCTAAATAAGTTGAACAACTATACACTTTTAAGGAATAAATAATCAACATGCTCTCTTTTCCATACTTCTTCTGAGATATTCATATCTATGGCAATAGAAGGTATATGGTTAATGAGAAATACTGCCATAGATATCATTTCTACCCAAAATCCCTCTTCTAGACCGGCAGTCGTTCTCAAGCTCATAGCTCTCTCCCATAATATTGGACGCATGCTCTCTGCCACTCCATAACAATGTAACTCAATAGAAAAATCTCTAACTTCATGCTCGGACCCACAATAGTTAATGAATTCTTATTACATAAATTCACTACTATTTCCAACTTTGAGAACTTTCAAACGCTTCCTCGACTGCTTCTCTACCAGGGTCTTCCACTTACAAAACTGAGCAAATATTTTATCTTTGGCATTTAAGAAATAGACCCAGACTTTATGTGAGAAATTATTCATAAATAAGACAAAGTAACTGGCTCCACCAAAAGATGCAACTGGGGTGGGTCCCCACACATAAGAATGAACATACTCTAGAAACTCTGTAGATCTAGATCTCCCTACATCAGATGTGACATGCTTCTTCTTTCCAAAGAACAATCTCCACAAGAGCTAGGCTTCGACTGGAAAACATCATCAATCAACCCCTGATTCTTTAATACTTCAAGACTCTCCTCATCTACATGATCTAAACGAAGATGCCATGACTGAGTAGAATCTGGAACACTAGAATCAGTAGAAACTACTGACTCTCCCAAGACTGTCTCACCATGAAGCATATAAATATCATCAACTCGCACTCCTTTCATCACTACCAAGGAACCCTTCGCCACTCTCAATTTCTCTCCATCTATTATTATCCTCATACCAAGTCTACTCAAAGCTCCAACTGGCAACAAACTTCTACGCAGTATCGGAACATGTCTAACATCCATGATAGTATTAATAACACCATCATGCATCTTGAACCTTACACTTCCAACGCCCACAATGCTCCATCATCAATCTTCTTGTAACAGACAAAACAAATCCTATCTAACTTCATATGACTAGAGGCTTCATAATCAATCACCTAACTTGCACTCTCTAAAGGTGAATTATTTGCTGAAAATATTTGTAGGTACCAAATCCAACAATCTTTGCTTTTGTGGACTTGGGTTTCAATTCTTGTCGAAATTTAGGCCCATTAAAGTATGAGTTGTTACATTTGGTATCAAAGCCTAGGTTAGTAGATCAGAGGAATTAGGATAAATTAAGAGAACGTATTCGTATTTTCTTATCTAGTATTATTATATTTTTACACTACTCTAAGAATCTCAACTATAGAAGTAGTTGTAGTTTCACTCCATAGGAATGGGCAAAGTAACTATGGGTTGGAAATATCTTAGAGTTAAGATTTTTACGCCGACTCTGAAGTATCCCATAGAGTGTTGGTGATACGTAAGTCATTGATGATGTAGAGCATGAGTACGACGTATGGCAGAATCTCGAAAACTGGAGAGTGTTCGATATGATGGATAAGATCTAGCTATCTAGTGATTTTGGATTTTGATGACGACTTGCAATCGGAGAAACACTATTATTCCAGATAAGCAGGAAATAGAATTTTGTATGTCATAAACATTCGGAAACTAGTTTTGGCAAGGGAATGTCCATCGATCATCTTTAGATGGCAAACCAGATTTTTATTTGGAGAACTGAAGTTAATTTCTTAGTCTAAACCCATGAGAAAGTTTTTATAAAATATATTTTGGACTGGAATGTCCACTTCTTAGCCCATGGCACTATCCCGACTATCGGTTCTTCCTTGTGCCATTTTGGTCTCACCCCTTAAGAGGCTGATTAGTTGGACTGGAATGAGAAGAAGATTTTGCGGTTTTTGGGCTAGAGGAGCTATTTGTCGTGGTCGGACTTGCACCGATCCTCCGCTTCGAGACATTTGAGCAGGAATGTTACCCGCATTGCATCTTCCTTTTCAATGCTCTGTTGGTGCAGAATTTTGATGAACGCAACAGTTTGATTCGGTCTGAGGTGAAGGGAGTTCGATTGAGCTGGCTAATGATGATCTCGTTGAGATTTTTAAGGTCTCCCCCGAGGAAGCGGACTTGGATGAATTAGAAGTTACTGACTCATAGATTTTGCAGTAGATCTTTTCTCAGAATGTCGGTGTTTGAAAGACGACCTACATCCGACTGTTCATCTGGTTGTGCACATCATTCAGCACAACATCATCCCAAAGACAAGAAGTTATGATCAGATTTATCCCATGATGCGAAGGCCACCTATGCTATTATTGGCGGCATTGCGTTCAATTGAACCCGCACCCTTATGGTTTATTTTGTTGATCATGGAGTTGGCACTTCACAAAGTCAGATTCCATATTTTCACCTATCCACTCTCGTCTTTAGGCAATACGGGTGAACCTCCATGGAGAGGTAGTTTAAAGAAGGTTCCTTCTACCATCATTAGATTCTCCTTTAGGAAGATGGCGATTCTGAAGCCGCCAGCAACACCAATAGTGCCAAAGGCACGACATTGGATGTATAGCCAACATGCTATGACCATTCAAAGGTCAGGGCAGTGGCTCAAGCTCCAGCTGTGGAGTAAGACGTACCGTAGCATGTAGGCAGTGTTTTAGGATTTATGGTGTTGTTGTCTTTTACCTTACAACATTTGTTCTTTTCTTTTAGGTTGTTTGGGTCATAACTGTTAGCTGTCTCTTGTAAAAAGGTACGTACGATATTATGAGAATGTTCCTATATTATTGTTTCTGGATTTGTGAGCTGCTCTTACATGCATATCGAATAAACAATATAAACTAATAGTAAATGCAATATAAGACTGGAAGTTTAGAATAGTTGGAAAATTTAAGTGAAGGACAAAGTAAAGTTGTTTTGATATCATGGGTCAGTGCTTCTATTCCTGAAATGATAAATTTTTTGAATAATAGATTTGTTGACATTTTTCTTAATGTAAAATATCAAATTTTGCGGGTTAAGGTTAGTTATGGGATTTTAGAATATGGTTTATGCGCTTAGCGCATAATCGACTTCCGACTACGCTGAATTGTAGCTTGATTTATCAAAAAATTCGAGAATAAAATATTTTGAAAAGTTTTCCTTGGTTTAAAAAGTTTCTCTTTTGAAAAAAAAATTTGGGTTTGAGTAATGTTTAGTTCTTAAATAATTTTTAGAGTTTTTATTCAAAATTCGATTTCAATGGAAAATGTGCGTATAAATATTTTGGGATTTTATTTTTCAAATGACGTACAAATCTGAAAAGTGAAAAAGATTTTTGTGAAATCTTTGATTTTGAAGGCCACGTGTTAGGCATAGGGAAGGCAAATAGAGCTAGAATTTGTGGATTTAGCGGTGCATTAATATCGGCGATACGATATAACATAAATGATAATAAGGGAAAAGTTGTTTTAGCCTTGTAATTTCTATTTTCATACCTTGTCGACGACGTATGCGAGTCTATTTTTGGACTCAATTCTGTTTTAGAGCTTGTAAATAAGCCTCCATATGCGTTTTGTGCGTGAAAAATTTGGAGTAAATCAGGGGCGGTGAGGAAATTTCCACTGTACGAATGTAAATTTCTCCACCTAGATTCCTTTTTCCGGCATAGGAGTGATGTTTAGGAAGTGATATTATGATATGTTAGAATTTCTGGTTGGAGGAATTGGATGAAAATTGGTTGCACCTTACTTCTATTCGTAGGAGTTTTGTATTTTGGTGAACTTTTTTTAAAGTCGGTATACATATAGAACTACCAGTTTATATATATATATATATATATAGGTTGTTTGCATCATATTTTTTTAGAAATTTTTTCAAAGAGGTGCAGTCATATAGGAGAATTCAATTTAGAATCATTCTCCATACCTGTTTTTTATGTTATGATACACTGCGCACTTGTGCACATTGGTTGCAAAATTTGTTGTACACTAATTGGTTGTGTAGTTTAGAGTAATTACAAGTTAGAACCATGACTTGGTTATTGGTATAATTTTAGAGACGAAATTCTTTTATAGGGAGAGAGTGTAACACACTGTAATTTGGCGTTAGTCATTTAATCAGTTAGTTAGTTAATTAGGCTCCAAAAATAGAGTTTGTGTAAAGGATGGAATTTGATCATGAAACTTTACAATTGCGTTCATGCCGAAATTCTGAGCAACTTTCATATTTTATGTTTTTAAATTGCAGTACAAACGAAGAAGTTGCGGATGAAAAATGAATTCGGAACGGAAATAACTAAATCAGCCTTTATATATTAGTTACCGGGACCAACAGGTCAACACATCCATTGCACCGGTCAACATGTAGCAATCGATTGGTGCTTTGGAGCGGTCGATCGGTTAGGCAATCAACGACTAGGGTTAGCCTTGGCCTAAATGGCTCGGATTTTATATTTTAAATCTAACGACTATGGTTGATTCTAGCACCAATAAGTTCAAGCTTAACTCTCTCCTTTCTGGAGGTAGTGGCGAAGCTCTACTACTTCCCTTCTCCACTATCCTTCCAAATTATAAAATATTTATACAAATTGGAGAGGAAAAGAATTTAGAAGAAAAGGAAGGGAATCAATCAACAATACGCGTATTCGAGTTTATATATATATATATACATATATATATATATATATTCTCTTCCAATTCCAAATCTCTTCTTAGATCTGAAATTCTAACATATGCATATACCATTTTTATACATATTTCTTGGATTAAAAAGGATTTGGGGATAAACCAAAGGTTCTACTTTAGATCTGGAGATTTGGATCGCGTTTAAAAGGTGAGAGAGAAATTTATATATTATTTATGATTTTAAATCTATTTCGTTGGCATACATTTGACTTTTATGCATAAATCTATCTTATTTGTGAATTGTCGGCTCAAATTAGTGTAGAAAACCATTGCCTACATATTCTTGTTTTTGATCTGATTTGAAATATTATTACACCAGTCTCGAAGATTTTTAATTTGAATGATGTATAATTTTATTCCAGACTTGTACTTGGGATGTAAAATATTGATAGGATTTTGAATATTTCCCTATTTATGTTGAATTATAGTTTTTCTATAATTTAATTTGTGGGAAGAACATCCATTTGATTTTTGTAAATTGATTTATTTTTCCACTTTTCATAGAAAAAGATGACATTAGATTAACAAAGAACATAAGCAAGTAAAAAGGAAGAGATGTGCAAAGTACATATTTATTCTTCATAGTTTACACTTCCTATGCCAAATGAAGAAAAACTATTCACTCCTTATAATTTCAAACGGAGCCAACCTTTCCTTTTGTTATATTTTGTTTTAAACTAATTTATGGAAATCATAACGAAAAATCTTCTTAAGGAATCTAAATCCAGCAAATTAAATATGAAAACATATTCTATTTAAATATTTATGACTAGAATATATTTTAGGTAGGAGTAGGTAGTTTATACGTATTTATTGCATTAATAAATAAGAATAGCGTCTATTTATGCATTATTTATGCGTAACGTTCGCTTAGGATAGGTTATTATTATATAGAGTAGAAAAACGAATAATAGAAATTAGGAAAGGTAACAATTACTATTAATGAGCAATAAAATTAAGAGTTGCCAATAATTAATATGATATAAAAGATTGTAACCCCAATTAATGGATAATAAATGTGAATTGAATTGGGGGTTATAATTAATTAATATAGCATAGATGGTAGTAACTTCAATTAATGGGCAAATAAATGAGGAATGAATTAGGACTTACAATTAATAGGTGCAAATGGATTAATGGGACTGCTAAAAATGGAATGGTTATAAAAAAAGTTACTAATTGGAAATTAGTAATTATACAAAAACGTCTTAGGAAATATCTGTTAGGATTATTATGGACAAACTGTCATTTATGGATTATTAGATGTGGATTTATGGGTAATTAAGTATTTAAGGTAAATCTTATTGCCTTAAATAAAAGGGAGATTAATAAATTAAGTCCAATATTAAAACAAGGAATAATACTAAGACCTATGATATATATGACCTAAATTTTGTATAGGTTTAGGATAGTTATTTAGACTTAGTAGATTGGAATGCGAGGTTAGTAGGGTTACATGATAGAAGACTACCCTTCACTCAGAGGCAACCAGTAGTCGAATGCGCTTACTACTGACGTGAGACACCACCAATCATAGGACCCGGGACTACGCAAGAGGTAGGACCTACTATGTAGTTAGAGGTATTAAGTAGTTGTTTGAGGACCCGTCTTTTTCCTAATTAAAAAGTATTAAATGGTCCAAATTAGTGAGTAAGGGTGGTGAGGCATATCTCCATAGGGGATCGCTTCAGGGTTGAGGTATTAAGTAGCTGTAGGGTCTTCCTCTCTCCTAAAAAGAAGTATGTAACCTGGTGAGTTTTCAAATAATAATTAAGAGTGATAGTGGATATCTCAGGAAGGGTTCGCTTCAGGATTGGGACCTTAAGTGACAATTAGATTATAGGGTCCACCTCTCTCATATAAAAGCAGTATTAAGTAGCAAATGAGATTCCAAACGATGTCAGCTAGATAGTACAAGTAAGGAGTCCGCCTTGGGGTTAGGTATTAAATGAAAAATGCCTACCTATAAATAGGTGTTAAATGATTAGGGTTCTGCCTAGTCCTTATTAATAAGGTATTAAGTGGCTTGAGTACCGTCTTTCACATGACTAAGATTTTATAATGATAGATGCGTTAGTAGTATGGCAATTATATATTATAAAATATAAGGCCATAAGTAGTGGTCAATGGTCTCTGTAGCTAGGACCAATAGGCCAATGATGACGATGCTAGGAGCCCACTTCACATTTGGAAGTATTAAGTGGCTGATAGACTTTCGTCAGTATTTTGTACCTTGGGAGGGGTAGGTAGGTAAATTCTGCTAGGAAGGAATATCATGTGAGCAATGTTAGGTTAAGTTAGTTAACCTTAAAATAGTAGACATAACAATTAAATGGAAACCAATCGGTATAAATTTATGTTATGGATACTTTATAGATTTTTTAGTCACCCGAACGTTGTTCTAACCCCTTCTCATTACAACACACATGATAGATTTAGAGGAACAGGCCATTGAAGCTGGATGTGATTAGTTGTTGGAAAAGTCTTTTTTTCTCTCATGCTCGATGCTGATGTGTCAATCTGATATCTAAGGAATACCATTAATTCTAAGGTAGTAGCCATAGTTAGTATTTATATCCTATTTCGTTTCTGCTGCGAGTTTAGTTTTTTCAGTCTCCGATCAATGCTCATGCTTATTTATACGTACCAAATCCAATGATCTGTGCTTTGGTTGACATGGGTTTCGATTCTTGTCGAAATTTAGACCCATTAAAGTACAGGTTTTTACATTCGCGCAATTTTTATTTATTAACGTAATAAATACATATAAACTACCTACTCTTACCCAAAATATATTCTAGTCATAAATATTTAACTAGAATATGTTTTCCACATTTAATTTGCTGGAATTAGATTCCTTAGGAATATTTTCCATTATAATTTCCATAAATTAGTTTAAAACAAAAGATAACAAAAGGCAAGATTGATTCCGTTTGAAATTACAAGAAATGAATAATTTTTTTTATTCGGAATAGAAAGTGTAAACTACAAAGAATAAATCTGTGCCTTACACATCTCTTCCTTTTTATTTGCATATATTGCTTGTTAAATCCAATGTCGTCTTTTTTTTATGAAAAGTGGAGAAATAAACTAATTTATAAAAATCAAACGGATGTTCTTTTCACAAATTAAACTATGGAAAATCTACAATTGAACATAAATAGGGCAATATTCAAAATCCTATCAATATTTTACACCCCAAGTACAGGTCTGGAATAAAACTATGCATCATTCTAAATTAAAATTCTTTGGGACTAATTTCTAAATCAAGGTGTAATAACACTTCAATTCAGATCCAAAACAAGAATATACAAGCAATGGTTTTTATACTAATTTGAGCCTTCAATTCACAAAAAAGATAGGTTTAGGCATAAAAATCAAACGTATGCCAAAGGAATAGATTCAAAATCATAAACAATATATAAATTTCTCACTCACCTTCTAAAAGTGTTCCAAATCTCCAGATTTGAAGTAAAAGCTTTGATTCAACTCCCTTTACTTCTTATTTAAGGAAAAGGTGTATACATATATTAGAATTATAGGGGTTGAAGGAAATATAAATATATAAATACAAATATATATATATATATATATATAACCTCGTTATCGCGTATTGTTGATTCGCCCTTCTTCTTCTCTTATTTGATTTCTATTCTTCTCCAATTTGTGTGTATGTATATATATATATATATATATATATATATTATTTTATAATTCAAAAAATAGTGGAGAAGAGAAAATAGCGGAGCTTCACTGCTGCTTTTAGAAAAATATGAGAAGAGAAGTGAAGTTTAGACCTGATTTATAGACGCTAGAATCAACCACAACCATTAGAACGAAATAAATTAAATCTGGACTGTTTGGCCTAGGCAAACCCTAGCCGTCGGATTGCCAACCGATCAACCGCTCATGTGCACCGGTCGACTGCTACATGTCGACCGGTCGCATTGAACGTGTCGACCCGTGGGTCCCAATAATTAATATATTAATGTTAATTTTCTTATTTTATTTATTTTCATTCTGAATTCGTTTATCGTCCATAACTTCTTCGTTTGGACTTCGATCGCAAAACTCCAAATATTAAAGTTGCGCAAAATTTCTCTACGAATACAATGGTGCAAGTTTCATGGTCAAATTCTATTTTTGAAGCCTAATTAACTAACGAATGCCAAATTTGGGGATGTTACATTCTTCCCATCCTAAAAGAATTTCGTCCCTGAAGTTATACCAATGACTAAGTCATGGCTCTAGCTCATAATTATTCTATACTACACAACAGATTTTGCAATCAATGTGCACAAATGCATAGTGTATCACAACATAGCAAATGTAACATCCCCTATCCGAAGGCCCAAAGCTAAGCGCTATAGATGCTGCAGTCATCCATAGTATTAACTTCCGGTGACCAAATACGGTAATGTTAATGGTATCCATAATATCATAAACACTTGAATATGAAATAAAATCATTACAAATTAAAACACTTTTCTTATTACATTTCAAAACAATATTTCATATCTCAGTTACATACTCCCAAACGTTTCCCAGGTTCAGATCAATTATAATTATTACATAAATACGCCAAGAGCGAAATGTGAAGATGCCCCTTTGGTTGACTAGAGTACTAAATTGTCATAACAGACTTCATACAATACAGCGGAAATAAAAAAACAACTCCTAAATATAGCTGGCATCAACCTCCTGGTTGTCTCCGGAAGCTTTATTCGTCCACCTACTAAAACCTGAAAATCCTCAACCCTCAGCCTACTCAAATCAATTTTGAGCACCTAAGAGTTTAAGGGGAAAAACATAAACTTTGAGTCAGACTTAAAGCCTGGTGTGAATAATACTATACATCTCGGTTATATGATATTAAGTGAGACCACACCACTAAGCGGAATGGGTTTCCCCTCACTAATATTCTTTTAAAACATATCTTTTGCAAATCTTAACCCTACAACCAAAACTGGTTAATACAATAATATCAATATCATGAAAGCATATAAATCAGGTAACAAATGGACTATCTATCTGAAGACTATAGTTTTGTTTGGTAACTACTAACCTTTGGTTGACTCGGACCTACTAGACAAAATAAATAAACAATCTAACTTCTGTTAGATACTCCTCTTCTGGATGGTATGTCCCTTAATTCTCACAGAATCAACTGATCCTAATGGTTTTGCGGCTCACCAATAACCTATCTCTCCTCTATAGATTCCAAACTGTATGTAACATCATTTTAGTCTTACCTATGACAAAGTTCTACACACTGCAATTTGGGACTTATATTAGCTAGGGGCTACTAGCTAAAGTATAGGGTGCGACCCCATACTAGTTTCATATGGTATTCTAATATCTGAGTCATTTTACTTAGGGTCATCTACCAATAAAAATTTCCTTGAAAACATTTTCTCTCATATAGATTTAAACCTTTAAATCATACTTTAAACAAAGAAAATATACTTCTATGCTTTACCCAAATCACCTTGCCATGTTATATATACTTTACACAAAACTTTATTGATGAAAACATTTAAAAATTTGAAAGTACCCCTTCCGAATCCATTCGAAGTACCCCTGTCAAAACCAAGTAACCACTTTTCTTTATAACTTTAGGCCGAAAGGCCAAAACATACCTTTCGAAACCATTCTTAATAAACCTTTCGAAACATTGAATAACCTTTCTTTCAAAAGCTTTAAAACCTTAGACATCCTCTTATCAAAACACCATAAACATTGCCTATCGAAAACATTGGAAACTTCCATTCAAAATCTTTCAAAACCATTGGGAAACCACCCCTTCGAAACCTTTATCTTAAACCTTTCGAAAGCACTATATCCTGTTCATAAAATCAAACCTTTCGAAAGCATTTGGGTTCAAGTAAAATACGTGGAATAACCTTTCGAAACCATTCAAAACTGTACCTTTCGAAACATTTGGGTTTATCTTTCAATAGAACAAAAGGGTCATAAAACTACTAAGTCGAAAGCACTCTTTCGAAAGCTATTTCCTAAGTAAAGAAGTGATCGTGTCGAAACCAACCCTTCGAAAGCATTGGAGAAGTGGCTAAGTTTTAAAAACAAAGAAACCCTTTCGAAACCATTTGCTTCGAAAGGTGGAAAGCGGCAGCAAGGGGTTTCGACCCCTTCGAAAGCATTTACTTAAAAACAAAAGGCGCAACCTCTTTCGAAACCATTCCTTAAAATCATTTAACCAAGTCGAAAGCTATCTAAGTCGAAACCATCGTTTTCGAAAGCAAAGCAGGTGCATTTTCTTTTAAAAGTGAAGTAAGGCTTCGATCACATCGGAACCACTTGTTACGACTTCATACCTTTCGCCTCAGTCCAATTCGCTACGTACCAAGTCTTTCATACCAGACGCATTGGTTTCACTGGTGATGGAGGCAGAAGTACTTGGTCGAAAGCTTGGTGCCGAAAGTGGCGAAACATGTGAAATAAATTCTTTTCAACTAACATGCCTTGTTTGTCAAAATATGATTGGTTGCTAATTTCTTTTCTAAAAGTACTACCGAAATTTCAGAAATAACAAATTAAATTATTTACAAAATGCCCCTTCTCTTTTTATAAACATATAAAACGTTTAAGTCGCATACCTTAAATAATTTTATATATCTATTAAAACACTTAGGAATATTTTATGAAAATTTCCATAAATCACTTTTAATACGATTTCAAACATATTAATTTCCGACCCAAAATCATAATAAAATAGCCATAATTAATTTAAACCCAAAATAAATATTTTCTTCACTAGAAAATTTATAATAAATCCACATTAATTCAGAAAATTATGAAAATTGAAACACATCTCTAAAATGTAATTTTTGACCTTATTCTAAAACCCCAAGGCATTTGGATCTCATTTAATAGGGTTTTTACATTAAAACATATCATAAAATCTATACGAAATAGCATAAATCATCAACAAGAATATATATATATATATCCATTTTAACAATAAAAAACATGGCAAAAGATTGCAAAATAATTCGGATTTCAATCTTAAACCGAAAATAATAAAAACATGAGATGTAACCTATTATTCACCTTAGTTTTATGACTAAGGAGTTGAGATTTGATCTTGATTTAAGTTGATTAAGCTTTCTACTCTTATCTTCTCTTGTTTTCCCTTAATGGTGGTCGACCTCACTTTCTTATGTTCTACTTTGTGAACTTGTAAAACGAACGTGAGAATGGTTATGGTTCAAGGGTTTAGGGTATAAGAATAATACATATTCTTATATTTCTATTTGCCTAACGTATTTTATTTCATCTTCCCTTAGTTCATTTGTTTAATTGGCACGGCTACCCTTTATTTACACAACTCTCAATCCCTTAATCATTTTACATTATTTCATTTAATTTTACTAATTAACTGTCCTAAATAATGTTGCTAAAAATTAGGGTCGTTACAGACTCCCCTCCTTAAAGAATTTCGTCCTCGAAATTATGATAAGGTACTCAACATATCAATCAAAAAGGTAAAACATACCATCAAACAAATCAGGATAAGTGTCTCTAATCCTGCTCTCAGTCTCCCAAGTACAGTCTCTCCCATCGTCACTCCACTGGACTTTTACTAATCTGACTGTCCTGTTCCTTAGCCTCTTCTCATCTGTCGCGACTAAACGAACTGGTTTTCTAACTATAGCCAAGTTTGGTTCTATTACTAAGTCCTCTGACACAGTCGGTGCTATAGTAGTCTCCAGATCTCGAATACACTTCCTTAGATGAGAAATATGAAAAACATTGTGGACTCCTGCTAAACTGTTCGTTAACTCTACTCTATATGCTAGTTTCCCAATCCTTTCTATGATAGGAAATGGTCCTACAAATCTTGGTGCCAATTTCCCTGATTTTCCGAATCGAATTACACCTTTCATCGGTGATACCTTAATGAAAACATGAACTCTAAGTCTTTCCGTCTTCTATCAGCATAACTCTTCTGCCTAGATTGAGCTTCCTTCATCCTAGCTCGAATCAACTCAATCTTTTCTGCAGCTTCTCTAACTAAATCCGAACTAAGAACCAACCCATCCTCGGTCTCTAACCAACAAACGGGAGATTTGCATGGCCTTCCATATAGAGCTTCAAAAGGTGCCATCTCTATACTAGCTTGATAACTGTTGTTATGCGAAAACTCGACTAAGTGTAGATAGTCTTCCCATGATCCCCTAAAATCCAACACAGAAGCTCTTAACAAATCTTCCAAGGCTTTGTTAACTCTTTTTGTTTGCCCATCAGTCTGTGGATGGTAAGCGGTACTCATCTTTAGCTTGGTTCCTAAAATTTCCTATAGACTCCTCCAAAACTCACTAGTGAATAATGAATCTCTATCACTTACTATACCACTAGAAATCTCATGCAGTCTAACTACATTCTTCATAAATAAGTTAGCCAAAACAGGTGCCGTCCTAGTTGACTTAACTAGAATGAAATGGGAGCTCTAGGTTAATCTGTCTACCATGACCCATATACTTTCATTTTCCCTGTTTAAACTTGGAAACCCGTCTATAAAATCCATAGAAATAGAATCCCACTTCCATACTGGAATATCTAATGGCTGAAGTAACCCATTTGGCTTCTGATGTTCGTCCTTTACCTGTTGACAGTTCAGACACTTCTTTACCCATAAGCCTACATCCCTCTTCATTCCTTCCTAGAAGTAACTCATCTTCATGTCCTGATACATCTTAGTTCCTCCTGGATGAATAGTGAACTTCGAACGATGGCATTCCTCCAAAACATCCTTCTGAATGTCTCCCACATTCAGAACACACAATCTTCCTTTCTTTCTCAACCACCTATTCTGGTCAAGACTAAGATCCTTCAGGTCACCGTTCTTGGTTTAATCCTATAACTTCCTAATCCGTTCAACTAATACTAGATCCTCCATCTGTTTAGAGGCAATCTTTTCAATCATCGTCGGTCAAACTTCTAAACATGATAACACTACAATTCTCCACTAGATCCAGCTTCATATCTCCACTGTACTCTACATGTTGTCAACGCTTCCAAATCTCTCCACTCAGCTATCATTGCCAACACTACATTCTGATGTTTCCTGCTAAGTGCATCTGCAACCTTGTTGCCTTTTCCTGGTGTGTACTCAATTCCAAAATCATAAGCAGCTATAAACCCCAACCACCTCTGCTATCTCATATTCAACTCTTTTTGAGAGAATAAATACTTCAGCGACTTATGATCCGTATACAACTCGAATCTCTCTCCTAAAAGGTAATGCCTCCACACATTCAGTGCAAAAATCACCACAGCCAATTCCAAATCATGCGTCAGGTACCTAACCTCATGCGGTCTAAGCTGTCGAGAAGCACATGCAATCACTTTACCTCTTTGCATTAACACAGCTCCTAACCCAGTTCCACAAGCATCTGTATATAATACTAAGTCCTGATTCCCTTTCGGAACAACCAACACAGGTGCATTAGTCAATAAGTGTTTCAGCTTCTGGAATGCCTCATCACACTTATCGGTCCAAACAAACTTCACATCCTTTCGCGTTAGCTTGGTCATTGGTGTTGCTATTCGTGAAAAATCCTTAATGAATCTTCGATAATATCCAGCTAATCCACGAAAACTCTTTATCTCAGTCACCGTCTTGAGTTTCTTCCAATTATTCACTACTTTAATCTTAGTCAGATCTACAGACAACCCTTTCTCTGAGACTACATGACCAAGAAACTTCACTTCCTTCTTCCAGAAATGACACTTCGAAAATTTCGCCTTTAGCTGATGCAGCCTCAACATCTCAAGCACCACTCTAAGATGAACTTTATGCTCCCTTTCATCCTTAGAGTATATCAAAATATCATCTATAAATACCAACATGAACCTATCCAAGGGCTCTCAGAAAACTCGGTTCATCAAATCCATAATGAATGTCGGCGCATTAGTTAGTCCGAAGGCATTATTAACCATTCGTACCATCCATATCTGGTTCCAAAAGCCGTCAAAGGAATACTTTCCTCTACTACTCTAAGCTGATGGAAACCTATTGCTAAATCCAACTGAGAAAATATCTTTGCTCCACTCATCTGATCAAACAAATCATCAATTCTAGGCAACGAATATCGATTCTTTATCGTCTTCCCATTCAACTTACGATAATCGATACACAACCTTAACGATCCGTCTGACTTCTTAGCAAACACTATGGCTGCTCCCAAGGCAAAATGCTTGGTCTAATAAAACTCTTGCCTTCCAAATCCACCAAATGCACCTTTAGCTCCTTTATCTCAGTAGGTGTCGTCCTACTTGGCGGTCTACTCACTAGTTCTGCTCCCGGCACCAAATCTATCCGAAACTCAATGGCTCGTTTTGGTGGCAATCCTACTACGGGTTCAAAAACATCCACGAATTCTCTAACCACGAAAACTTGATTCAACTCATCTTCTACCTCCACAACATCCAACAAAGCATTAACCTCAAAACTAGATATTTCTACGGTATATACAATCTGATCACCACAGTCAGGGTGCCTAAGTGATATTTTCCTATCATAGCAAAATATCATAGCATCGTACTTATTTAACCAATCCATACCCAAAATAATTCCGAACCCTACGAAATCAAACACATGCAAACTGCAAATAGCAAACAAAGGTATGACCTAACAAATCAAACTCTAGGTGGTCACACTTCATCTCAAGTGTCGCATATCCTCCTATTGGATTTGCAACCCTTAATGAAGTAACTAAATATGAGGGTTCTAGGTTAAGCTTATTTACCAAACAACGAGATACAAAAGAATGCGATGCACCAGTATCAAACATAATGCTAACTGACATACCATAAATCAGAAGCATACCTCCCAATAATGTTTTTCCTTTTTCCTCTGCTATTGGTCTCGAGGTAGCTGGCTCCAATGCAAACACCTTTCCTTTCCCATCCTTAGCTGGCTCTTTGCACTGGTTCTTATAATGTCCAATTTGATCGCAGTTGAAGCATTTGATATTCTTTTTCCCGATCACCTTCTTTCCATCTCTTAAGCGACATTCATTAGAAAAATGCCCTTTCTTATCACACTTAAAGTAAACAACCTCCGACTTCCCTTTCTTTGCAGCTCCACCCTTCTGAGCTCCTTTCTTATGGAAGAACTTTCTTTTCCAACTCTGCCCCACCTGCACTTCCTTTGCCTTATTTCTCTCCAGAAAAGCAAGCATCTCCTCATTTCTTAGAGCCATTTCCACTACAACATCACATGGATCCTCGATATGCGGGAACATTGCCCTAGCAAGCTCAGGCTTCAATCCCTTGATGAACTTCTCATTCCTCTTAATCACAGTATCCAACGTAGCATAACCATACCTTGCCAACTCCTCAAATCTTGTAGTATACTCCAGCACAGTCATCTCCCCATGCTCCAATTTAGCAAACTTCCTGAGCAGAGCAGACATAACAATCTTCGACATAAACCTCTCTATAAACCTCCTCTTGAACTCAGCCCATGTCATTGTCTCCTCATTAACTTCAACTATAACGCTGTCCACTAGTGTAGCGCTGATCCCTGAAGCTGTTTAGAATCAAGCCTTCTCTTCTTCTCATCATTGAGCCCTAGATCAGTGAAAATCTTCTCACAATGAAGCAACCAATTCTCTACTTTGATTGCGTCTTCAGTTCCGATGAATGGATTTCCTCCCAACCGAGCATAATCCCTACTCAGAATAACATAGTTATTCACCACCAAAGCTTCTGTGTTTCCTCCTCCAACTACTCCAACAGCAACTCCCACTTGCATCATGTTGACAAAGAACCGATACATTGCTCCCATGTTAACTTGCGAGACTCCAGCACCCACATTTCCAGCTTGTGCCTGACCTTGGTTCCTTCTAGTATTTGGTATGCATTTCCATTTATAGTGGTGCTTCCCCCACTAAGGTTAACTCTTCCACTTCTAGCATCCATAGCTGTATTCAAGCCTCGTGAGATACAGAAGAATAACCTAAGAGAGATAGGAGAATAGAGATATAACATATACTTATATATAGCAAATACAAGTATGTTAGTATAGCGTTATCTCATACCCTGATCTTATCTCTAATTCCTTAGGATTATGTTTTCAAAAATCATTTTAGTTTAAAGTTTTTCATAAACCTATGCTCTGATACCAAGTTGTAACATCCCCTATTTGGAGGCCCGAAGCTAAGCGCTACAAATGCTGCAGTCGTTCATAGTATTAACTTCCGATGACCAAATAGGGTAATGTTAATGGTATCTGTAATATCAGAAGCACTTGAATATGAAATAAAATCATTACAGATTAAAACACTTTTCTGATTACATTTCAAAACAACATTTCATATCCAAGTTACATAATCCCAAACGTTTCCCAGGTTCAGATCAATTATAATTATTACATAAATACGCCAAGAGCGACATGTGAAGATGCCCCATTGGTTGACCAGAATACTAAATAGTCATAACAGACTTCATGCAACACAGCGGAAATAAAACAAAACCACTCCTAAATATAGCTAGCATCAGCCTCTTGCTCGTCTCCGAAAGCTTTATTCGTCCACCTACTAAAACCTGAAAATCCTCAACCCTCAGTTTACTCAAATCAATTTTGAGCACCCGAGAGTTTAAGGGGAAAAACATAAACTTCAAGTCAGACATAAAACCTGGTGTGAATAATACTATACATCTTGGTTATATGATATTAAGTGAGACCACCCCGCTTAGCGGAACGAGTTTTCCCTCGCTAATATCCTTTTATAACATATCTTTTGCAAATCTAAACCCTACAACCAAAACTGGTTAAAATAATAATATCAATATCATGAAAGCATATAAATCAGGTAACAAATGGACTATCTGTCCGAACACTATAGTTTTGTTTGGCTAACTACTAACCTTTACCGGCTCGGGCCTACCAAACAAAATAAACAAATAATCTAATTTCTATTAGATACTCCTCTTCTGGACGATCTGTCCCTAAATTAATTCTCCCAGGAGCAACTGATCCTAATGGTTTTGCGGGCTCACCAATAACCTATCTCTCTTCTATAGATTTCTTTCTGTGTGTAACATCATTTTAGTCTTACCTGTGACAAAGCCGTACACACTGGAATTTTGGACTTATATTAGCTACGGGCTACTAGCTAAAGTATAGGGCACGACCCCATACTAGTCCCATCTGGTATTCTAATATCTGAGTCATTTTACTTAGGGTCGTTTACCCATAAAGTTTTCATTAAAAACATTTTCTCTCAAATTGATTTAAACCTTTAAATCATACTTTAAACAAGAAAAATATACTTCTATGCTTTACTCAAATCAGCTTGCCATGTTATATATACTTTACACAAAAATTCGTTGATGAAAACATTTAAACCTTTGAAAGTACCCCTTTCGAATCCATTGAAAGTACCCATTTGGAAACCAAGTAACCACTTTGCTTTATAACCTTAGGCCGAAAGGCCAAAGCATACCTTTTGAAACCATTCTTAATCAACATTGAAAAAAATTGAAAAATCTTTCTTTCGAAAGCTTTAAAACCTTAGACATCCTGTTATCAAAACACTAAACATTTCCTTTCGAAAACATTGGAAACTTCCGTTCAAAACCTTTCGAAACCATTGGGGAACCACCCCTTCGAAACCTTTATCTTAAACCTTTCGAAAGCACTATATCCTTTTCGTAAAATCAAACCTTTCGAAAGCATTTTGGTTCAAGTAAAACATGTGGAATAACCTTTTAAAAACATTCAAAACTGGACCTTTCGAAACCTTTGGGCTTATCTTTCAATAAAAAAAGGGTCATAAAACTACTAAGTCGAAAGTACTCTTCCGAAAGCTATTTCCAAAGTAAAGAAGTGACAGTGTCGAAATCAACCTTTCGAAAGCATTAGAGAAGTGGCTAAGTTTTAAAAACAAAGAAACCCTTTCGAAACCATTTGCTTCGAAAGGTGGAAAGCGGCAGCAAGGGGTTTCGACCCCTTCGAAAGCATTTACTTAAAACAAAAGGCGCAACCTCTTTCGGAACCATTCCTTAAAATCATTTAACCAAGACAAAAGCTATCTTAGTCGAAATCATCCTTTTCGAAAGCAAAGCAGACGCATTTTCTTTTAAAAGAGAAGTAAGGCATCGACCCCATCGGAACCCCTTATTTCGACTTCATACCTTTCGCCTCAGTCCAATTCGCTATGTACCAAGTCTTTGATACCAGGTGCATTGGTTTCAATGGTTATGGAGGCGAAAGTACTTGGTTGTAAGCTTGGTGCCGAAAATGGCGAATCATGTATAAAGCATGTATAAACTAATTTTTAACATTTTAAAGCTATTCTTTTCAACTACCCTACCTTGTTTGTCAAAATTTGATTGGTTGCTAATTTCTTTTCTAAAAGTACTACTGAAATTTCAGAAATAACAAATTAAATTATTTACAAAATGCCCCTTTTCTTTTTAAAAATATATAAAACATTTAAGTCCTATACCTTAAATAATTTTATATATCTATTAAAACACTTAGGAAAACTTTATAAAATTTTTCATAAATCACTTTTAATATGTTTTCTAATATATATTAATTTCTCACCCAAAATCATCATAAAATAGCCGCAATTAATTTAAACCCAAAATAACTATTTTCTTCACTACAAAATTTGTTATAAATCCACATTAATTTAGAAAATTATGAAAATTGAAACCCATCTCTAAAATATCATTTCCGACCTTATTCACAATCGCAAAGCATTTGGATGTCATTTAATAGAGTTTTCACATTAAAACATATCATAAAATGTATATGACATAGTATAAATCATCAATAAGCATATATAACCATTTTAACAATAAAAAACATGGCTAAACATTGCAAAATAATTCGGATTTCAATCTAAAACTGAAAATAATAAAAACATGAGATGTAACCTATTATTCACCTTAGCTTTGTGATTAAGGAGTTGAGATTTGATCTTGATTTAAGTTGATTAAGCTTCCTTCTCTTATCTTCTCTTATTTTCCCTTAATGGTGGTCGGCCTCTCTTTCTTATGTTCTAATTTGTGAACTTGTAAAATGAACATGAGAATGGTTATGGTTCAAGGGTTTAGGGTATAAGAATAATACTTAGTACTATATTACCCTTGTCTATTTTCCTAACTTATTTTATTTCATCTTCCCTTAGTTCATTTATTTAATGGGCACGGCTACCCCTTATTTACACAACCCTTAATCCCTTAATCATTTTACATTATTTCATTTAATTTTACTAATTAAATGTCCTAAATAATGTTGCTAAAATTAGGGTCGTTATAGAAAATATGTATGTAGAATGATTCTAAGTCGGGGCCTTCTATATGAATGTGTTTCTTTTTTAAAACGTTGTTGAAAATATGGTTCAAACAACCTATATATACACTGGTAGTTCTATATGCATACAGATTTTGAAAAATCTTTTCACCAAAATCCCCATACTCCTACAAATATAAGTAAGGTGCAACTAATTTGAATCCAATTTCTACAAACCAAAAATCTAGCACGTCGAAATATTGCTTCATAAACATCACTCCTTTGTCGGGAAAAGGGATTTAGGTGGAGAATTTTAAATTCTTACCGCTCTTTGAGCTACCTATTTCTCGTTATATAGTAGAAATTTCCTCGCTATCATGAATTTTCTCCAAATTTTCCACGCACAAAACGCATACAGAGGCTTATGTTCAAGCTTTAAAACGGAATTGAGTCCAAAAATAGACTCGCTTACATCGTCGACAAGGTATGGAAATAGAAATTCCAAGGCTAAAACAACTTTTTCATTGTTATCGTTTGCATTTATTACATCATCGATTGTAATGCACCGCTTAGTTCGCATTTTTAATCGATTTTCCTTCCCCATGCTTAACAAGTGGCCTTTAAAATAAAATACTTCACAAAAATCTTTCTCAATTTTCAAATTTGTATGTTATTTGAAAAATAAAATCCCAAAATGTTTGGACATGCATTTTCCCTTGAAATTAAATTTTGGACTTGAACTCTAAAAATTATTTGAGCACTAAAACTAATTTAAAAACCAAAACTCTCCCCTTTTTTTCAAGCGAAACTTTCTAAATCAAGAGAAACCTTTCAAAATATTTTCCTTCTCAATTTTTTTTGATAATTCAAACCACAACTCAGCGTAGTCGGAAGTCAGTTATATGCTAAATGCATAAACTAAATTCTAAAATTCTACAACTAATCTTTACCCACAAAACTTGACATTGTACACAAAGAATAATGTCAACACATTTATTATTCAAAAAAATTAGCTTTTAAGTAGCAAGAGCAATGACTCGTGATACAAAAACAGCTTTAACCCGTCCTTCGCTAAATTTTTCCATCTATTCTAAATTTCCAGGTTTATATTGTAATTACTGTTAGTTAAGTGTCTTATTGAGATTTTCATATTTATATCGCTTTTTCCCTATGCATAAATAAGAGCGGTTTGTTCAGAAACAATAACACTGTATATAAATAAGGACTCATAATATCGTGCGTGCCTTTTACAAGAGATAATTAACAGTTACAACCTAAACAACCTAAAAGAAAAGAACAAATGCTGAAAGGGAAAAGACAACAACACCATAAATCCTAAAACACTATCTAAAGACTACAAGACGATCTCGCTATACTGCTGGAGCTCAATCCATTGTCGTGACCCTTGAATGGTTGTAGCACGGTGGCTATATACCCAATCTCGTGCCATTGGCGTTGCTGATGGCTCTAGAATCAGCATCTTTCGGAGGGAGGATTTAATGATGGTAGAAGGAACCTTCTTCTAAACCGCCTCTCCATGGAGATTCAACCGTAATGCCTAAAGACGAAAGCGAATAGGTGAAAATACGGAAAGTGACTTCATGGAGTGCTAACTCCTTAATCAAAAATTAAAACATAAGGGTATGGGTCCAATTAACGACGATACCGCCAATAATAGCATAGGTGGTCTTATGCACTATGGGATAAATCTGGTCGTAATTTCCCATCTTTGGGATAATGTTGTGTTGAATGATGCACACAACTAGATAGGAAGTCGGACGTAGATTATCTATCTTCCAAACACCGACATCCTGGAAAAAGATCCATTGCAAAATCTCTAGGCCGGTCACGTCTAAATCATCCAAGTCTGCATCCTTGGTGGTAACCTCCAAAACCTCAACAAGATCATCATCAGTTAGCTAAACCTGGACATCCTTCACCTCCAAACGAATCAAACTGTTGCCTTCATCGAAACTCTGCACCAACGGGGCATCGAAAAGGCGGATGCAACATAGGTAGCATTCCCGCTCAAAGGTCTCGAAGCGGAGGATCGATGCAAGTCCTATCGTGAGAATAACTTCTCCAGCCCAAAACATGGTGAAACCTTCTGCTCATTCCGATCTAGCAAAGCAACCTCCTAAGGGGAGAGATCGGAATGGTGTGAGGAAGAACCGATAGTGCGGGAAAGTGCCTTGGGCTAAGAAGTGGTCGGAGGTAAGAAATAGGGTTTAGATCTGGAGTGGTGGTGGAGCAAGATCTAACGCGCAAAAAATGGCATGAGGTAGGGAGAGAGGCAAGATTGATGCTTCTAGGAGAGGGAGAGAACAATGTTGCCTGTGGTGAAATGGAGGAGAGAGAGGCTGCTACTAGGAGGAGGAAGATTGGGTTCGGTTTGTTGAGGAAGGATGGAGGAAAGAAAACTAGGGGAATTCAGACGCATCTTTTATAGCCGCGCTCCAGGTTCAAGTTGTGCCAAAACTCATGAACTGGCAGACCGTTCTAGGTTTACCGTTAGGTGGTCAATCGCTAGACAGGCTTTGGGCGTTGTCTGAACTTGGACCTAATTAGGGTCGGATTAAATATTTAATAATCGTTTCGTGTCATATCCTTTGATTCGACATGATCCTTTAGAGATATTGGTCTGCCATAACTAACTGTAAATGTAATATAAGACTGAAAGTTTAGAATAGCCGGAAAATTTTAGCGAAGGACATAGTAAAGTTGTTTTGGTATCACGAGTCATTATCCACGTTCTTTAAAAGCTAAATTTTTTAAGTAACAGGGTATGATGACATTTTTAAATAAAATGTCAAGTTTTATGGGTTAAGGTTAGTTGTTGAATGTTAGAATTTAGTTTATGCGTTTAGCGCATAACCGACTTCAGAATACCCTGAAACATTGCTTAATTTATCAAAAATTTAGAGAAGAAAAATATTTTGAAAAGTTTCCCTTGATTTAAAAGGTTTCTCTTTTGAAAAAAAGGTTTTGGGTTTGAGTTATTTTTGGCTCTTACATAACTTTTAGAGTTTTTGTCCAAAATTTGATTTAACGGAAAATGTGCATCTAAATATTTTTGGATTTTATTTTTCAAATGACATACAAATTCGAAAAGCAGGAAAGATTTTTTGTCAAATCTTTGAATTTGAAGGCCACATGTTCGACGTGGGGAAGGAAAATAGAGCTAGAATTTGAGAATTTAATGGTGCATTATGATTGATGATATGATAAAAGGCAAGCAATAACAAATGAAAAGTTGTTTTAGCCTTGGAATTTCTATTTCCATACCTTGTCGATGATGCACGGTTGTCTATGTAACGACCCAGAATTTTGAACAATTTAAAAATGAAATATTTAATTAATTTTAAATATTTGAACAATGATTTAATTTGAATCCCCAATATAACTTTGAATTTGGCGATTAAATTATAAAATTTAATCTATTTAAAGTTGAATAAAAATTTAAATCTTCAATTTTAAGCTGATTAAAAATATTTCAAAAGCTTTTAAAATTTATATTGATGATACTGAAGATAATAGAAGCTTCAAAATTTAATTTCAAACTGTTTTTTTCAGTTTTGAAATTATATCGTTCGAATCGATATTTAAAAATAGCGTTACGGGGCACAATCTCGGAATTCGACGAAACCAGTTCCATTGGGTCCGTAATATTGAATTATTACCGGATTTGAAGTTTCGTATTTTTCGGAGTTGTTATGTGAGCGTACGGTGAGTAAACGCGTTGAAATTTTAAAACGAATTCAATTTAAATTTAAATATTAAAATTTTTCAACCTCAGCCACTTTCCTTCCATTAAACACGCCTTAAATCATGCACCTTTGTTTCAGCCTAGAATCACGCCAAAGATCACGAAGATGATCGTGTAGAGCATGCTTCATTCAAAATTTAAATATCCTCTCGTTCACAAGCAAACGAACGAAAACAAAGATAATAAAAATGGCCGCCTCTTTTCATTTAAAGGAAAACAAGTAACGAAGATAATTTCGTTCGAATCCTCTTTCACGCTCGAAATCAAATAAATGGCAACCGAGTTCAAATCAAATTCATACGAACGAGAGCCGTTCGTATTTTCCTTGTTCCAATTCGTTTCGAATCTAAAATCCCCAAATCTAAATCGACCTTCCCAATATTTATTCGCGAGTCAAGCTCGAGCCGCACGGCTTCGTTCTGGGAGTAAAGTGGTGATGTCTTCACAAGCAGGCGCGACAATCTGGAATCGACGTATCGCGTAGATGGAGGAACTCGCGATGAAATCGCGAGCGCAATTGGAGCTTGCACACGTTCATCGATGGGTTCGCGCGCGTTCGTAGAGGCTGTGGCGACTTCGTTCGATCGACATTTGGGTTTGGCCGAAGATCGATAGCTAGGCGGTCGGGGAACTGTTCATGGCGACGAATCGGGATTTGGTCGACGTTTCAACTGAAGCAGTAAGGTAGATTTACAACCTATATATTTTAAAAAAATTAATAATAATGATATATATACACGGGTATATACAGTAAAGAAAAAACTATCTATTAAGCAGCTTTTAAAATATTTAAGTTAATCTTAGTTAAAAATATATATATGTAAAACAGTAAATATATATATGGAGATAAACTCTTGAAATTGGATAATTTTAAGATGTTAGGTTAATGAAAAAAAATCAGATTTTTATCTATATATATATATTCCCTAAGTATGTAGTTTCAAAAAGAAAAAAATATGTATATATTCATGCATGTTTAATATTTAGGTGAAACAGAATATAAAAGATTGGATTTTTTGGAAGGAAAGTTATTAGTTTAAAATCAAATCATTGGTTAATTAAACTTATCAAATAGGAAAATTTATTTGTTCGATTTATTCGAATATTAATGAATTGTATAAAATTGTTTGATACAAGGTCTAAAATGGAGAAAACAAACTGGAACAAAAATGGACTGCGAAATAAAAATAAAAGCAAAGGTGAGATCTTCTCACTTAAAATGAATTGCAGTTATTGACTGATTGATTGCTATTGGATGTGATAGTATATATAGTATTATATATAGCAATATATACATATTGGCATATGTATATATTGGATTGATTGATTTCCCGCATTATATAGCGGATGAGACCCTATTGCGCCGCATAATAGCGGATTGATATTTTATAAATCCCATATACCGTGATATTCCACCTCGAAGTGGAATTGGTATTGTGTTAACGTCTGTGGATGCAGGGAAACAGGTTGGAGGGATCCAACTGGATTCCTCACCAGTATTTATTTATTTGCAGATATTGTGATGTATTCTGTTATCATATGTTGATATATGATGTTTGGATGGCGTGATTGACTAATTTGTGTGTTTCATCATCGGATCCATTTTTGAAGTTTAAAAATAACGATGTTGATTTTAAAAGAGATTTTTAAAGTGATTTTTGAAAGTATACGTTTTATTAAATTTTTGAATAGATTTATTTTAAATAAATAAACGTTCAAATTTTAAAGTTATAAAAGTTAAGATTTTTGTGAAATATAACCAAAGTGTGATTTTTGAAATAAAAGTTGATTTATTTATAAAATGGTTTAAATTGAGATTTTTAAAGTATTATAAACAGTTTATTTAAAAGATTTAAAAAGTTGATATTTATAAATTTAAAACATTGGAATTTTAAAACGAGTTTTGTAAGTGTTAGGATGAGATGAAATAAAAATCATAAGTGAACGAGATTTTTGCACGTAGATGGGATATGAATAGAATTTGCTAATAAAATGATTTTTTTTAAGTTGAAATTGTTATAAAGTATAAATGTGATTTATAAACGTTGTTTATAAATCCGAAATCACTTATTTTGATAAGTGAATTATAGAAGTTAATAAAAGAAATTTATAAATCGAAGTTGTTAGAAAATAAAAAAATAGAATTTATAAACGTTGTTTTATAAATCCGAAAATCAATCAAATTTGATGAATTTAATATAGAAGGTTATTAAGGGAATTTTATCCACGATTTTGGATAAGGGATAAATTCTTGAAATAAAATGTGTAGAAAATAGTGAAATTTGGTTAGTGAAGTATATTCACGATTATGGACAGTGAATATATTATTAAGTAAAATGGATATGTTTTGGGGAAGTGACATTAAAAATGAAGTTAATTGTTTTAACGATGTTTTAAAATATATTAAATATCGAAATCATAGATTTCAACATTTATTGTTGAAATAGACGATTTCGAGAAATAAGGAAATGGTGGACTATAACACTGTTGTTATAGTAAATGGTTTCCGAAAGGAAATGTTTTATATAGTATTGGGATTTATACATCTATCTTAATTCCAAATCCCTATACTAGTGATTTTGAGTCGTCGTAACGATGTTTTACGTAACATTCGTTTTGACTCAAATAAAATTTGTGAAAAAGAATGATTTCCTTAAAGAATGAAATATATACTTAATTATGATTTAAGTATATCGAATATATTCAAATGTTGAAAATAAATTAGATTTGTGAATTACTTATTATTAAATAAGTATGGAAATGCTTTTCCAATATGAAATGAAACGTTTTAGAGAATTTATCTTTGCAAAGATAAATTGAAATTGAATATTTGAAATTTGTTTCATATGGTTAGATGTGGAAAATTTTATATCTTGTAAAGATATTTTTGGAAATAAATATTTTGGAAAATTATTTGGAATCTGATGATGTTGCGCATCTTTATTGATAGTTTAATAACCGACTATCAATAATTACCTTGAATGGGTATTGGTTGTGAATTGGATGAATTTGAATGCCACACTTGTTTTTGAATAAGCGCTCACTATTCGGGTTAGCCGGAAAAGGACCATGGGGTCGTATAACCCATTCCGAATATGTGATACGTCGTTATGAATTGCATTTGATGACCGGTGTTGAAGACCGGATATTTTTGAAAACGGAAGGATTACCGTCGAGTTACTCTGCATCGGCTGATCTCCGATATAGAGGTTTTATCACCCTTAGTGACGGGAAGTCCGGACGTGATTAGAAAATTATCCAGATTTGCAAGGGCTTCATGAGAAGTGCCTTCGGTTCTGTTCGATCCCGGAACAGACTTGTATGGTTGTATGTCTGACGTTACAAATTGAGATATAAAGCTGATTTCTTTCAAATACATTTCTATTGGTGGCAGAGAATTTATTCTCTTAGCTTAACACCCTTCTTTGAGACGTACGAGCTCAGAGGTTATGTAGTTGAAATTTATCAGCAATATATTCCCAATTTCTTAACGTGACATGTTGAGTGTTGCTGTGAAATGATCATTGTTTGATCATTTGTGATATGATCATTTGTTTGACCATTTATCTTTGTGATCATTACTTTGATCATTTGTTTGACCCGAAGCATGGCTTTGTGATAAAGCGTAGCTTTGTGGACGAGACTTCGTCGGACCTCACACCCCGGAAATGGTCAAAACAGGAAGGATGCGGCAAGGTTCTAGGGAGTAGCGCCCCTTAGTGTATGTCATTCCTTCTGGATAGAGGTGGTATCATGGTATGGAGCCCAGATATTTAACCTATGTTGTTACTGCGGATTTATTATGTGGTTGTTGGAAATCGAGGATCCTCGGGAAGATCGGTTACGATCGGGGGATGGCATACGCGTGTCAGTAGTTACCTATTTTTGCAGAGGTAACCCGGCCTTGTGTTGGTAGAGATCTAACCGTAATGTTAGGTTATTTCTCGGGATGTCTTTCCAGAGGCGTTTCCATATGGCAATGGGAAGTTCCTTGGCCTGACCATTTGTTGGAAATCCAAAGAAACAATATGTGACTTGTACGGTTTTAGTTGTAGAACCTATCATTCACTTATGGTGGCGCCCCACTGTTTGGATGGTAGCTATAGTAGGCATAAGTGCGAAATGCCTATGCTGGCTAAGATTTATATTATACTTTCGAAATGTTTTCTACACTATGCACTAATAATAATATCACAAATGATTTGATTTTGCGTATCAAGCATCTTTGACTATCATAAGGAGAAATCTCCTCCGATTCTGCGTTTGCATTGTGTATGTGTGCGGGAGGCCTTATGGTAGTCTCATTTTCCAAAATCATTGCGAAATTGACTTTAAAATCTTCCTGTTGTTTGTTTTAAAGATAAACTGTTTTACGATCTCACACCAGTCACCATGACTGACTCGGAGTTTATTGTTTCCCTTCTAAACTCTGGGTGCCCAAAATTTTCCACACGGGCAGCCTAGAGTTATGTTATCAGGATATTCTGGATATTCTGGAGCTTTAGAAGCAAGCTGGATGGCGAAACGTACATCCGTACTTGTTATTTATTCCGCTATGTATTCTGTATGAGGACAAGTTTATATAACTGTCCATTATTGTATTGAGTTGTATATTGACTTTGATTGATGTATGTATAAACTGATATAGTTCTTTGTTTTAAAAGACTAGTGATTATCTATTATATATTGTTCCGCTGCGATATGTGAGATTATGATATTGCTTCTGTTTCTGTTGTTGTCCTGTTGTTCTTCTTTTCTTTTTCTTCTATCTTTTCTTCTACCTCTTCTTTCTTAAACCCTAATGGTTCGGTTTTCCGTTCATCTTGAGTTAATCGATGGAGATTAGTGTCTACTCAAGGGGTACGGAAAAGCGGGAAATTACAGTCTACTTTTAGACTCAATTCCGTTTTAAAACTTGAAAACAAACCTCCTTATGCGTTTTGTGTGTGGAAAATTTAGGAAGTGATTTGGATGTAACATACCCGAATTTTCGACTTTCGAAAATTCGACATCGATACTCACTTTATCGACTGCCGAGAGATCGAATGCCGAAAACCCGAAATGTTATGGTTTTAAAAAGAAGAAAAAGGTAGAAGAAGAAGAAAATAGAGGAAGAAGAAAGAAGAACAACATAACAACATCAGAAACAGAAACAATATCAGAATCTCACATATCGCAGAGAACAATATATAATAAATAATCACTAGTCTTTTATAAACAAAGAACTATATCAGTTTTATACAATACATCAGTCAGAGTCAATATACAACTCAATACAACAATAGACAGTTATGTAAACTTGTCCTCATATAGAATACACAGCGGAATAAATAATATCAGATACAAATACTACGTCTCGCCATCCAGCTTGCTTCTAAAGCTCCAGAATATCTAGAATATCCTGATAACATAACTCTAGGCTGCCCGTGTGGAAAATTTTGGACACCCAGAGTTTAGAAGGGAAACAATAAACTCCGAGTCAGTCATGGTGACTGGTGTGAGATCGTAAAACAGTTTATCTTTAAAACAAACAACAGGAAGATTTTAAAGTCAATTTCGCAATGCTTTTGGAAAATGAGACTACCATAAGGCCTCCCGCACACACACACAATGCAAACGCAGAATCGGAGGAGATTTCTCCTTATGATAGTCAAAGATGCTTGATACGCAAAATCAAATCATTTTTGATATTATTATTAGTGCATAGTGTAGAAAACATTTCGAAAGTATAATATAAATCTTAGCCAGCATAGGCATTCCGCACTTATGCCTACTATAGCTACTATGTTCAATAGTAGGTTACCGCCACATTCCATAGCAGGTAATACAACTAAAACCGTACAAGTCACGTATTGTTTCTTTGGATTTCCAACAAATGGTCAGGCTAAGGAACTTCCTATACCACGAAGGAACGCCTCTGGAATGACGTCCCGAGAAATAACCTAACATTACGGTTAGATCTCTGCCAACACAAGGCCGGGTTACCTCTACAAAAATAGGTAACTACTGACACGCGTATGCCATCCCCTGATCGTCACCGATCTTCCCGAGGATCCTCGATTTCCAACTACCACAAAGTAATAAACTCGCAGCATCTACATAGGTTAAGTATCTGGGTTCCATACCATGATACCACCTTTATCCAGAAGGAATGACATACACTAAGGGGCGCTACTCCCTAGAACCTTGCCGCATCCTTCCTGTTTTGACCATTTCCGGGGTGTGAGGTTCGACGAAGTCTCGTCCACAAAGCTACGCTTTGTCACCAAAGCCATGCTTCGGGTCAAACAAATGATCAACCTATGATCACAAAGATAAATGATCAAACAAATGATCATATCACAAATGATCAAACACTGATCATTTCACAGCAACACTCAGCATGTCACATTACCAAACTGGGAATATATCGCTGATTAATTTCAACTACATAACCTCTGAGCTCGTACGTCTCAGAGAAGGGTGTTAAGCTAAGAGAATAAATTCTCCGCCACCAACAGAAATGTATTTGAAAGAAATCAGCTTTATATCTCAATTTGTAACTTCAGACATACAATCCATACAAGTCTGTTCCGGGATCGAACAGAACCGAAGGCACTTCTCACGAAGCCCTTGCAATTCCGGATAATTTTCAATCACGTTCGGACTTCCCGTCACTAAGGCTGATAAAACCTCTAAATCGGAGATCAGCCGATGTAGAGTAACTCGACGGTAATCCTTCCATTTTCAAAAATATCCGGTCTTCAACACCGGTCATCAAATGCAATTCATAACGACGTATCACATATTCAGAATGGGTTATACGACCCCATGGTCCTTTCCCGACTAACCCGAATAGTGAGCGCTTATTCAAAAATAAGTGTGGCATTCAAATTCAAGCTAATTCACAATAAATACCCATTCAAGGTAATTATTGATAGTCGGTTATTTAACTATCAATAAAGATGCGCAACATCATTAGATTCCAAATAATTTTCCAAATTATTTAATTTCCAAAAATATCTTTACTAGATATAAAATTACCACACTTAACCGTTTGAAAACAAATTTCAAATATTCACTTTTCAATTTATCTTTACAAAGATAAATTCTCAAAAACGTTTCATTTCATATTGGAAAAGTATTTCCATACTTATTTAAATAATAAGTAATTCACAAATCTATTTATTTTCAACATTTGAAAATATTCAATATACTTAAATCAAAATTAAGAATAAATTCATTCTTTAAGGAAATCTATTTGAGTCAAAACGAATGTTACGTAAATCATCGTTACGACGACTCAAAACCAATAGTATAGGGATTCAGAATTAAGATAGATATATAAATCCCAATACTATATAAAAACATTTCCTTTCGGAAATGATTTACTATAACAACAGTGTTATAGTCTACCATTTCCTTCTTCCTCGAAAACGTCTATTTCAACAATGAATGTTGAAATCTGTGATTTCGATATTCAATATATTTTAAAACATCATTAAAACAATTAACTTCATTTTTAATGTCACTTCCCCAAAACGATATCCATTTTACTTAACAATATATTCACTGTCCAAAATCGTGAATATACTTCACTAACCAAATTTCAATATTTTCTACACATTTTATTTCAATAAAAATTCGCTATCCAAAATCGCGAATATATCTTCTTTAATAATCTCCTATATTTAATTTATCAAATTCAATTGATTTCGAATTTATAAAACAACGTTTATAAATTCTATTTCTATTTTATAACAACTTTGATTTATAAATCTTCCTTATTAACAATTCGATCAAAATTCCATTTAAAGGCAAAAATCCAATTTATAAGTAAATTTCTTATAAATCTTTTATTCTACAATTTCATTCATTTTATAACTTCATACTTTATAAATCTATAAACTTCATATCTTCACAATTTATAATTATATAAATTTCATATCTTCACAATTTATAATTATATAAATTTCATATCTTCACAATTTATAATTCTATAAATTTCCTATCTTCACAATTTATAATTCTATAAATTTCATTATTAAAACTTATAAAAACTCGTTTAAAATTCCAATAATTGATAAATATCAATTTTGTACATCTTTTATATACATCGTTTTTAATAATTCAAAAATTCAAATTTAAACTATTTTATAAATTACTTAACTATTTATTTCAAAAATCACCTTTCGGTTATATTTCACAAAAATCATATTTTCATAACTTTAAATTTATAACATTCATTTATTTAAGATAAATAAATTCAAAAATTTAATAAAACGTATACTTTCCAAAAATCACTTCAAATCGTTTTTTTAAGTGAAAATCGTTATTTTTAAACTTCAAAATTGAATCTGATGATGCAACAGCACCAATTAGTCAATCACACATCAAACATCATATATCATCATATGATAACAGAATATATATCAATATCTGCAAATAATTAAATACTGGTGAGGAATCCAGTTGGATCCCTCCAACCTGTTTCCCTGCATCCACAGACGTTAGCACAATACCAATTCCACTTCGAGGTGGAATATCGCGGTATATGGGATTTATAAAAATATCATCCGCTTAATAACGGCGCAATAGGGTCTCATCCGCTATACAGTGCGGGAAATCAATCAATCCAATATATACATATGCCAATATGTATATATTGCTATATGTATATATCCTACTATATTTAATATCACATCCAATATAGCAATCAAATCAATCAATAACTGCAATTCAAATTTATTTGAGTGAGAAAAATCTCACCTTAGCTTTTATTTTGCAATCCATTACCATCTTGACTCGATTTTTCTTGATTTATACCTTGTATAGACATTTATACAATTTCTATTAATATTCGAAATAATTGAATGATTAAATTTTCATTTATAAATTAAATTACTAGTAAGTTTATTTTAAACTAACAATATAAAATTTTGAACCGATTTCCTTTAGATAAATTTTATTCAACCCAATTTCTTTTAATAAATTATTTTTAGCAACTTAAATAATTAGATAAATTTTTTTATTAAACAAATCTATCTTTATTATAAAATTACCTAGTAAATGAAACTAGTTATATATGCATATTTACTTTATTCTTTTATTCGAGAATATCTATATAGATTTAAAAATCTATTTTTTTCCCAAACTTAAAAAAAAAATTATTTTCTGTTTGTTTTTTTTTCGCGAATAATCACAGTGATTTATCTTACTGTGTATATACAAATATTATTATCATTATTATTTTTTTGCATATGAAAACATATATTTATTCAATCAGAAGAAAAATAAAAAGATAATCACCTTATTGTAAACGAACCATCCCCAACTCGCCTTTGCCTCCATTGCCTCGAGCCACTGCCGAGCTCTGTCGACCACCGAACTTGAGCTCGAGACCCAAGCTTGCCTCGACTTCACATTGTCGCCGTCGCGACACCCAACACCCCTAAATCGACGAGCCACCATCTTCGCGAGATCCTTACTCCACCTTCACGCGGTTCGAGCCGCCGCCTGCTTCCCACGCGATCGCGAATCCAATCGCGAGTCTTCCCCAGATCGTAATCGATCTCCTCTCGTATGCTAGAACGAGATTTTGTTTTGAACGAGAGAAGGGATACGCGGTTTTTTTTAACAGAGGCCATTATTTAATTTATGAAGAGGGATGAACTTGAATTCATGAATGAGTTTGAAGGGGGAGAGAAATGGACGCGATTTGTTAAGTTAGTTGGTCGGCCATTTTTTTTCTTCTAAACAAAATTCGTGAATTGAATCGAAGAGGGAGATGGTTATTTAAAAACGAATGAGTATGGTTTGCACGATATTCTTCGTGATGCTCGGTTGAAACAACGGGGCATGTTTTCAGGCGTGATTCAAGTGAAGACAGCGTGCTGCTGTTTTCCAATTTAAATTTAAATTTAAATTGAATCCGATTAATTTCAACGCGTTTAACTATCGTATGGTCATGTAATAATTCCGTAAAATATGAAATTTGAAATCCGGTAATAATTCAATATTATGGACCCAATGGAACTGGTTTCGTTGAATTCCGAGACTGCGCCCCGGAACGCTAATTTTAAATATCGATTCGACCGATTAAATTTCAAAACCGAACAAAATAGTTTGAAATTAAATTTTTAAGCTTCTATTATCTTCAGTACTATCAATATAAATTTTAAAAGCTTTTGAAATATTTTTCTTCAACTCTAAATTAAAGATTTAAATTTTTATTCAACATTCAACAAATTAAATTTTATAAATTAATCTCCAATTTCAAAGTGAAATTGGGGATTCAAATTAAATTACCGTTCAAATATTTAAAATAAATTAAATATTTTCAATTAAATTTGTTCAAAATTCTGGGTCGTTACATTGGCGTTGCGTTGGATTTTTGAATGGTAGGAATTGGATGCAAAATTGGTTGCACCATACTTCTATTCGTAGGAGTGTGAGAATATTTGCTGAAAAGATTTTTCAAAATCCGCATACATAAAAAACTGCCAGTATATATATAGGTTGTTTGCATCATATTTTTCAAAAATGTTTTCAAAGAAGTGCATTCATATATGTGGATATGATTGAGAATCATTATGCATACATGTTTTCTATCTTATGATACACTATGCACTTGTGCACGTTGGTTGCAAAATTAGTTGTATACTAATTGGTTGTTTAGTTTAGGATAATTGCAAGCTAAAACTATGACTTAATCATTGGTATAATTTTAGGGACGAAATTCTTTTAAGGAAGAGGAATGTAACACCCCGTAATTTGACATTAGTTATTTAATTAGTTAGTTAGCTAATTAGGATCCAAACATGGAATTTTAGCAAACGATGAAATTTAACCATGAAACATGCACCATTATGTCCGTGGTGAAATTCTTAGTAACTTTCGTATATGGAGTTTTGAGATCGGAGTCCAAACGAAGAAGTTGCAGACAAAAAACGAATTTGGTACAAAAATAATTAAATTAGCGCTTTTATATTAATTATTCGGGACCGCAGGTCGACCTACTTATTGGGTCGGTTGACCTGAAGCGGTCGACCCCAATGGAAGGAGAAATCGACACTTGAGTCGTGTAGGCTAGGTATTTCCTAGTCCATAACAGTCTGGATTTAATATTTTAAATTTAACGACTGTGTTTGATTCTAACGCCAATAAATTCAGGCGTAATCCTCTCATTTCTTCTCATATTTTTTGGAGGTAGTAGTGAAGCTCTGCCATTTCCCTTCTCTACTATTCTTCCAATTTATAAAATATTTATACAAATTGGAGAGGAACATAAATTAGAAGAAACTGAAGAGAATCAATCAATAATACGCGTATTCGAGATAATTTATATATATCTATATATTTGTATCTATTTTCTCTCTCAATTCAAATTCCCTTCTCAGATCTGAAATTCTAACATATGTATATACTCTTTTATAAATATTTCTCGGATTAAAAAGGATTTGGGGATGAATCAAAGGTTCTATTTTAGATCCGAAGATTTGAATCGCTTTTAAAAGATGAGTTGGAAATTTATATGTTGTTTATGATTTTGAATCAATTCCGTTGGCATACGTTTGATTTTTATGCCTAAATCTATCTTAATTGTGAATTGCAGGCTCAAATTAGTATAGAAAAACATTGCCTACATATTCTTTTTTTAGATTTGATTTGAAATATCGCTACACCGTGATCTGGAAATCTGTACCAAAGATTTTTAATTTAGAATGATGTATAGTTGTATTCCAGATCTGTACTTGGGGTGCAAAATATTGATAGGATTTTGAATATTGCCATATTTATGTTGAATTGTAGATTTCCCATAGTTTAATTTGTGAAATGAACATCTGTTTGGTTTTTATAAGTTAGTTTATTTCTCCGCTTTTCATAGAAAAAGATGACATTGGATTTAACAAGGAATATATGCAAATAAAGAGGAAGAGATGTGTAAAACATAGATTTATTCTTCGTAGTTTACACTTTCTATTCCGAATAAAAATGATATTATTCATTTCTAGTAATTTCAAACGGAGTCAATCTTTTCTTCTGTTATCTTTTGTTTTAAACTAATTTATGGAAATTATAACATAAAATCTTCCTAAGGAATTTAATTCCTGTCAACTAAATATATAAAGCATATTCTAGTTAAATGTTTACGACTTGAATAATTTTGGGTAGGAGTAGGTAGTTTATATGTATTTATTGCGTTAATAAATAAGAATAGCATCTATTTATGCGTTATTTATGCGTAATGTTCGCTTAATATAGGCTATTATTAGATAGAATATAAAAACGAATAATAGAAACTAGGAAAGGAAGTAATTACTATTAATGGGCAATAAAATTAGGAGTTGCCAATAATTAATAGGATATAAAAGACTGTAACCCTAACTAATGGGCAATAAATGTGAATTGAATTGAGGTTGCAATTAATTAATATGGCGTAGAAGGTAGTAACTCCAATTAATGTGCAAATAAATGATGAATGAATTAGGACTTACAATTAATAGGTGCAAATGGATTAATGGGACTGATAAAAATGGAACGGTTATAAAAAGGTTACTAATTGGAAATTAGTAATTATACATATATGTCTAAGGAAATGTCCGTTAGGATTATTATGGACAAATTCATATTTATGGATTATTAGATGGGGATTTATGGGTAATTAAGTATTTACGGTAAATCTTATTACATTAAATAAAAGGGGGATTAGTAAACTGTAACATCCTCCACTTGGAGGCCCAAAACTAACGGCTATGGATGCTGTAGTCATTCATATTTATTAATCCTCAACGACCAAATAATGTAATGTTAGATACATTGATATCACAGAAACACATGGATATGGAATTTTTTTATCATTAAACAGCTTTCACATTCCATTTCAAAACATTTCAAATTCATAACATAATCCTAGATTCGAGAACAACGTTCAGAGAAAATATAGTTATTACAACATACGCCAAGAGCTACATATGAAGATGCCCACTTGGATGATCAGAGTATACAAAACTAGGCAATTAAACAACTTTGCCTTTACAACAAAACACAACGGAATCAAAATAGAAAAGAAATCCTAATAGCTATCCTGCCTGTTGCACGTCTCTAGAAGCATATTCGTCTAAAGACGTACCTGAAAACCTCAACTCTCAAACTACTCAAAATCAATTGAGCACCTGAGAGTTTAAGGGAAAAACATAAACTTCGAGTCAGACATAAAGCCTGATATGAATAATAACATACCATCTCAAACCATTTAGATATCTAGTGAGACCATGCCGCTTAGCGGAACGGGTTCTCCCTTCACCAGTATCTTATCCAAAAAATTATAATAACCACATACCGTGCTCCTATATCCACAATGGTTGAAACATAACAATTCAAAATATATTATAATGATATGAAAGCAAGTAAATCCATTCTGGATTACCCTTCCCCGTTCATTTTGACTATCTGTTTCAGTTATAGTTTCTAGGGTCACTATTTACCTATTAATTTTCAAGGGCTTACTAATAACCTGTTTAAAACTTATGGACTCCCTGTCCGGTTTCATAGTTTTCATGGGATCACTAAGAACCTATTGGCCCCTCCCAATAAATTTCTTATTCATGGGTTCTCCCTGAATCTATTGGTATCTCCAATAACTTCCCTCTTATCCTAGTTCTTATGGGTTGACTATGAACCTATAGACTTCTGTCGATAACTTTACCCGGATATAGTTTGCATGGGTTCACTACAAACCTATTGGCCCCTGCCAATAACTCTCTAATCATAGTTTTCATGGGTTTACTATGAACCTATTGGCCACTGCCAATAAATTTTCCTAAATATAGTTTTCATGGGTTTATTATGAACCTGTCTATCTAACAACTTCTTTAGTCAGTATTTAGGCATCCTATATTCTGGTCTTCCCGACCTCCTAGATGCAATTCTACCCATTCAGAAGTTAACTCAATTTGTATTCACTACTAGGTCAACCTTACTGGTCATTCTACCCTTTCTCCCCAAAATACAGGTATGTGTCCATT
The DNA here is from genome assembly GCA_030737815.1 of Allium fistulosum. Taxonomy (NCBI): domain Eukaryota; kingdom Viridiplantae; phylum Streptophyta; class Magnoliopsida; order Asparagales; family Amaryllidaceae; genus Allium; species Allium fistulosum. The sequence continues at coordinate 480,389,947 of CM060904.1, forward strand.
TTATAGTGAATATGTATATTAGAAGAAGCAAACATAATAACATAATAACACCAACATCTATGGTTTAATATCCTTGAAATCATTTTCATAAAAAATTTGGTTAATCCCTTTAACCTATTATTTTATCAAGGAAAGCTTCTTCAAAAATTCCATACTTAAAAGTCATTTTAAAACTCCTTTATTACGCCATGGTTTTCCTTTAAAATGGAGATTGGGTTCTTTTTTTTTGAAAACTAAGGCTTTCGAAACCTCTAACTTTTACTTTCGAAATAATTGGATAACCTCCTTCGGAAGCATTCAATTCTTCTTTTCAAAAAAATAGCATATTCCTTTTGAAACGCTTTAAAACATCTCTTTTGAAACCATTAAAATATACCTTTTGAGAGTATTAAAGCATCACTTATTAACTCATAGAAGCATACATCACAAAAATGAAATCACCATATATGTATAACATCTCATATAGCTCTAGGCTATCGATGTACAAAAGAAATCTCGAATGGTGAAATCATAATAAAACTCAGAAAACCCGAATTGGCTAGATCCCCGATTGCATGCCGAAGAAATGCTTCACGTGCCAAATTCAGACCAGTACTATATATATAATTTATATGCCAATGAAATGAGGCATAATTGAGTTGGAGATTTTTATGTTTCCTCTTATGGTTATCATGTTGCTTATTTACATTTATGTTGAATAAACTTGAGTAGGAATCACTTATGGTATGTTAATCCTATTCATGAGTTATTGTTGAGCCATTATACCATTGCCACCCCTGGAATTGTGAATAGGACTTCATTTTTATCATTCCTTTCTATTTAAAGGAATGTCTCCCTTATGCATGTATATCCATTTATCTCTTGCTAATATCAAGTTCTAGTTAGCCTGACACGTGTATTTATTACTCGGGTCAGACCGAGTTGCAGGTTAGACTTTTGGACCTTTGCTAGCTATATCTTTTGGACTTCTCCTTCAACTTTGGATAGATGGCATAGTTTTTGTGTAGTAGTCATTTTGTTAGGAACTTTGTGTTGTATCTATTCTTTTATGGGGATGTATGTATATATTGTGGTTGAATACCACCTGTGGCATGTTGTATTACATTTGATGTATGTGTATATGTATATTATCTGTGTTGTTGTTCTGTAACTTGAGATTGTTATTGTTATTATATTTTGTTTCTAAATTGATCCTATAGCCACCATAGTAATGTATTAGATAGGAATTAAGTATGTCGAACTCTTGAGATAAAATGAAAAAAAATGAATACCAAATCGACATACTTAGATCTTATCTAATGCAAGACTATGATGGTCGCCCTTAACCAGCCATATTCTCCGCATTAGCAGACAAAATTACCTAGTAATTCTCTTTGTTAATGTGGGTCTCAAGGTGGGGCATCATAGCTTGGTGTCAGAGCTTCGAAACCATTTGAAAGCATCCCTTTCGAAACCATTGGGTTTATCTTTAAAAATATCATTTGGGTCAAAGTGAATATAAACGAAGTACCCCTTTTGAAACCTTTAACCTTCGTATAAAAGAGTTTGGGAAAAGCTGATGGCTTCGGAACTATCTTTTCGAAAGCTTAAATCATTTAAGTAAACAAATTAAAGGATAGCTTCGAAACCCTTTCGAAGCCATTACCTTCGAAATCATTAAACTCTTTAAAAAGCTTTAGGAAGTGGCTATTATGTTTATAAAACAAAAGCTACCTTTTGAATCAGTTGATGACTTCAATCCATTCGAAAGGCATAAGGTGAGCAGTAGGTTTTGACTGGGTCGAAACTACCCTTTCAAAAGCTTTAATTTAAAAACAAGGCAACTCATTCGAAAGCTATTTTTTCGAAACAAAAAGGCGGCAACATATTCGAAAGCTATTTAAATGGGTTTCGACCCTTTCGAAAGCATCCTCTTGAAAACAAGGGAAGCGCATATCTTTGGAGAATAAAACAAAGGTTCGACCCCTTCGAAGGCATTGGTTTCGACTCCATACCTTCCACCTTTCTCTAATCTACTACGTACCAACTTATTGATACCTTGTGTATGGTTTCGGCTTGGTTGGTTTCGACTTGGTAGAGGCGGAAGCATAGGGTCGAAAGGTACTACTAAAAGAGGCGAAACATATTTTCTGGGTAAAGATATTTTAATGCCTTTTTAGGTAATTGCTTTTTAACTAACCTACCTATTTGTAAACATTTAATTGGTTGCCACATAATTTTCAAATTCTTTCCAAAATAAAACTGCCCCAATTATTTCAGATCTAATTAAAACAATTTAGCAAATAAGCCCTTCCTTAAGCAAAACAAATAAAACATTTAAGTCCTCCATCTAAATAATTTAATTCCATAGCAAATTACTTAGGAAAAATCCCCAAAAATCATAGAAATTCACTTTAATATGTTATTTAACATATATAAATTTCAGATCCAAATTCCTTCATATAATAGCCAAAATAATTTTAAACCCAATTTATTCATTTCTTCCTTCAAAAATTCGTAATAAAATTTCCATAGCTTGGAAAATTATAGAAAATTAAACCCATCTCCAAATTTATCTTTTACATAACATATAAATTCCTCATGGCATTCAAAATCCAAAATAAATGATTTTAGCCTTAAAACCGTATAAAACAATTATTAAACAAACTTGTTTGAATATATCATATCATGAAATCCAAGCATATCATCATTAAAAATCATCATAATGGATTAAATCCCCTTGCTTGATTTCTTAGCTTCATATTGATTTTCCCCTTTTCTTCCCTAGGTAATGGTCGCTTGCCCCTCTTTGATTTACGTTTTAGAGTTATGAAAAATGATTGTGAATAGAAAGTGGAAACGAGATTATAAGGGTAATGGTGCAACAATTACCTTATAATACCCTTGTGTTAATTAATTTACATATAAAACCATTCATAAGACCATTTACTTAATTAAGCTCGGCCTCTAAATAAATTTTCAAATCTCAATCCCCTTATCACTCTAATATTTACATTATTCTATTTAATTTATCTAATTAAATCTCCTGAATAATGTTAATAAAAATTAGGGGTGTTACATAAACTAAGTCCATCTTTCAACCTAGGAATAATATTAAGACCTAGGATATATGACCTAAATTTTGTATTGGTTTTGGATAGTTATTTGGACTTAGTAGATTGTGATGCGAGGTTAGTAGTCACACGATGGAAGATTGCCCTTCACTTAGAGGCAGCCAGGAGTCTTGTGCACTTGCTACTTATGTGAGACATCACCAATCATAAGACCCATGACTACACGAGAGGTAGGAACTACTTTTCTAATTAAAAAGTATTAAATGGTCCAAATTAGTAATTAAGAGCGGTGATGGATATCTCCATAGGGGTTTGCTTCAGGTTTGAGTATTAAGTGGCTATAGGGTCCGCCTCTCTCCTAAAAAGAAGTATTAAGTAATTTGGTAAGATTCCAAAAATTAATAATTAAGAGTGATAGTGGATACCTCAGAAAGGGTTTGCTTTAGGATTGGGGTCTCAAGCGACAGTTAGATTACATGATCCACCTCTTTCTTATAAAGAATTATTAAGTAGCCCAATGAGATTCCAAGCTACGTCAGCTAGATAGTACCAGTGAGGAGTCTGCCTCGGGGTTAGGTATTAAATGACAAATGTTTGCCTATAAATAGGTGTCAAATGGTCAGGAGTTTGCCTAGTTCTTATTAATAAGGTATTAGGTAGCTTAAGTACAGTCTTTCACATGGCTAATATTTTAATAATGATAGATGCGTTGGTATTAGGGCTATTATGTATTATAAATTATAAGGCAATAAGTAGTGGATAATGGTCTCTGTAGCTAGGACCAATATGCCAATGATGAAGATGCTTGAAGCCCGATTTACATTTGGAAGTATTAAGTGGCGGTAGACTTGCGTCGGTATTTTGTACCTTGGGAAGGGTAGATGGTAAATTGTGCTTGGAAGGAATATCGTATGTGCAATATTGGGTTAAGTTAGTTAACCATAAAATAGTAGACATAACAATCAAATGATATTATGGACACTATACAGATTTTTCCAATCACTAGAACATTGTTCCGACCGTCTCCTCTTTACAGCCCATAGGATAGATTTAGAGGAAAAGTCACTGGAGCTGGATGTGGTTAGTTGTTGGAGAAGTCTTCTTTTCTCTCATGCTCGTGCTGACGTGGTAACCTGATTTCCAACGAATACATTTAATTCCAAGGTAGTAGCCATAGTCAATATTTATATCCTATTTTGTTTACGCTATGAGTTTAGATTTTATCAATCTCTAATAATGCTCATGCTTAATTGCATGTACCAAATCCAATGATATGTGCTTTGGTGGACCTGGGTTACGATTCTTGTCAAAATTTAGGCCCACTAAAGTGCGGGTTATTACATGGATCTAGCTTGTCGATTAATTATCAATTGCCAATTCAATGAATAATCACCAAACGAAGAAAAACGAAAGAATATAGAACACAAAGATTTAACATGGCACGACCAAATTGCCTACGTTCACGAATCCAACAACCATTCTTTATTTCATGAAAGAAAGAGAGTTCAAAAGAGAGAGATTACAAGATTATAGGTAGCAAAGTGGAGAGACTAACCTATAATTACAAATTGAATAATCAATTTCTCCAATGACTTGTTTGACTAAAAAACCCCTAATTTGATTTGATTGTAGAAATTAGAGTTTACTAAAGAAGAGGATAATGGTGGATGTTCTCTCTCACATGTATAAAGATGAACTTCCTTCATTTAAATATGCTTGAGAATGAAGGATTACCAAGAGATTAAGAAAATTAATTGCCCAATTGTCTTGAAACCCTTTTCAGATATCCATGATTTGATTTCTATGCAAATGGATAATGATGATCTTGATTTCCATAATTCTTCTTAATTGATTGAATCTCCATGTATAAGTTTTTCTTTCTTCATATAACAAATTTTTTGAATAATTAATTGATTAGCTAATTAATTAGTTTCCTTCCTTCAAAAGCAATCACACTTAACTTTTCACTTTTTTTTTACAGATAACCTAATTGATTGATAGGATCAATTAGCTAAATTCTTTTCTTCTTTGGCAAATATCTGAATCACCCAAATTTAACCATTTTCACTACTAAATAAAACTTCAATCTTCAATGTTAAATTTCCCGAGCCGTTCCTAATACCTAAGGTGGGATGTGGGAAGAAAGTCAGAAAATAGCAGGAATAACAATGGTAATTAACGGAACATAGGAAAATCGTTTGAAATTTTCAACGTTTTTCCTACATCATTTTTTCCCATTATATATTACCATGATGTCATAGGAGAAGCATATGAAATTTCTCCACCTTTAACCTATTTAATATTGAGTGGTGTAGAACTGACATAGGAAATTTTCTAAGCGGTCTATACGCGACTGTTATTTTGTACATTAATTATATATCGTAGGAAAGGTATGGGAAATAACTTATGTCTTTCTTACATCATTGTAACTCCTTATCATTTTTTTCCACCACAACTAAATCTGATTCCTTCCATAGTGTGGTTTCGATTTGGCCAAAAAAGTCTCCTAGTTCTCCCTAGCTCCTCACAAGCTATAACGATAATCCGCTGCCATTTGCACCCTATCGCCTACTGCAAAACTCGTCGTCATCGCCTGCTTCACCACCTGTTGCAAGACCCGCCTCTTTACTTGCAACATTTCTCATTTCGATGTTTGAAAATGAATGTCGATGATGTTGCAGTTTTCAGAAGAATCATTTTCAAGGGACAAATGGAATTAGTTTATTTTTTCAACACTAAGTAAATAGAGCTGTTAAATAAGTTTTTCCTTACATAATTTTCATCTATTTTCTTTATTTCCCAATGCGTTCTCTTGTAGGGAAACATATCCCACATATGAAGATACGAATATATTCACTTAATTCTACTTAAAAAGGACTTTTCGTAGCATTTTAGAAACACTATAATAGGTATTGATAGTGTTTTATAAAACATTGTATATGCCACAACTGACCAGGGATAAATTATAGCATTCTGAAAATGCAATTATATATAACAAGATAAAGCACTTTAAAAACGTTGTGGAATGCTAGTATATGATAGCATAACCAAAGCCTATAAAAAAACCACATTTCATAGCATTTATAAAACGCTATTTTACTTAATCGGTACACAAAAGTAGATCTATCCATAGCGTTTGGTCACCGCTTTGAAATAAAATGTTATTAAAAGTCCATAAATTTTATACATTTTTCGTTTCTTTTTTCAATATTTAGAAAACACTCTTTATTTTTTTATAGCACTTCAGAAACTTTGTTACTTCTATTTATAGCTTCAAATACTATTGCAGTATTTTTTACATCATATTTCTTCATTGCAAAAACCATTTCACATATACATTTGTAATAGAAGTAATCAAAGAAATTCAAACAACAATCAAGCAATAATCATTAAAAAACACAACTAAAAATATAACAACTTTCAGATACTTAACATAATTAATGTTTGTGCATAATACTTGTTGATACATAATATTTGTGTATTGGACTGCAGTGTTTAAAAATACATAGAGGAAAAAACTGCCTCAATCAATGACATGATTATTAAGAATGTAAACCCAGCAAATGTTGTTTCTCCAAAATATTTTCATACATCAAGACAAAGATGAAAAAGAATATAACATAAACTATAAAAACAGAAAATAAAGTGATGGACTAAATCAACAAGAGGGTCTCTTAACAGATTCTTATATTGAAAATCATACTTGTTTAATTAGTTCATTTAAACAAGTGATGAGTTCTAACAAATAATAGATATATACGATGTAAAAATCAGAAATGAAGCCAAAGGGATAAAGTTCAAACAATTGCTACTGTAAGTATGTATGTGTGGGTGTATGTATAGATATATACATACATACACACACACTAATACACACACACACACATGTATATACATACATACATGTTGTAAATTTTCAAAATAAATTGGGCATTTGGGTTTCAAAGAAGAAGAGGAGGAAGTGGGATTGAGAATAGTCCCACATCCTAGAAATTATAGGAACTATATTTTTTTAAATATAGGTTTCTCAAGAGAAAATTGGGCCATTTGGGCGCCCAAATGTTTTCTCTATTGTGAGGAGGAAAGCTATGCATAACTACCTCACACGCGCACACCGTCGTCCGTCCGACCGACCGAACCGAACTAGACCGGGTCGGATTGGGTTTGGATCCAAATAATATTTTTAGAGAAAATTCCATTGACTTAACGGGTCCAAATTTTGGCCCGTTAATAACCCAGAACTCGAATTCAAAATAAGGCGGGAGACGTGACCGTTTGCAATGGTTTTGGATTGTTGGAAAGCAATGTTTTGAACATACGCAACCTTGGCAAAAAGGCACTTCTCTACAACTATAAATAGCAACTCCCAAACGCTGTTGCAAAATTACTTCTCCTTTCTAATGAAATTTTCAATACCTGAAAGTGTTTCAGAGCGCTTCTTCTTCTTAAAATTAGTAAAGCCCGATAGGTGTTGCGAATCAGAAACGGCTGAAAGGTGTTGCAAATCTTCTCTTCTTCTTCTTCTTCTTCTTCTCTACTCTCTTCTCTAAATTGCATCATCGGAAATTATCAAAGTAGTGTTCTTGGTCGGATCAGAGTTGTACAAACTTTAAATTTGGTTACGCTGTTTCAAGGCTTCATTGAATCCTGAAGTTGGGTAGTTCTACAATCTGTTTGTACCTGTTGAACTGAACTATTGTCTAAAAGAATCTATATAGTTGATTCTTGAAATCATAAGTACAGTAATCTCCTCTTCATAATAATCAAATCATCGATAATTTTTTAACAATTTTTAGGCAATATTTTCAATCATGGATGGTTCAAGTTCAAGCAATATCATGCCCGAAAATTCATGAGTCAACACTTGACGCATTTGGAGCGGTTTGACGGCGAAAATTCACATGTTGGCAAGAAACTATGTAGTTCTTTTTTATCACCGTCTAACTCTTTTACATTCTTGAAGATGATTTGGAGGCTATACCCAAAGAAACATCGACATATACAGATGAGTTGAAAGCGAAACGTGCGAAGCGCAAAGAAGACGATTTCCTATGTAGATGACATATAATCAACGCATTGTCTACTTCTGTGTATAATGCACATAAAAGTCTAGAAACAACCAAAGCACTCTAGACTGCACTAGAGAGCAAATATTGAATATCCGAGGCAAGCAACAAGAAATTCCAGGTATGCAATTTTATAGATTTTAAAATGAATGATAATAAGTCCATTACTGGACAAGTTAGTGAAATTATACATATAGTAAATCAACTTAAAGATGCCAAGATTGAACTCCCTGAATCCTTTATTGTTGGAGTTATAATTTCTAGACTCCCTCACTTTTGGAATGATTATAAAAATAAATTGAAACACATGAAGACGGATTATGATTTAGAGAATTTACAACGTCGTCTTCGCATAGAAGAAGACTCTCGTAAAAGAGAACTAAATGATAATCCGCAAACCGAGTCTTATTCTAAGTCAAATAATATTGAATTGACAAATTCATTAAAGCCTAAGAATGAGACAAAGTTTAAGAAGAAAAATCATTCTATGAAAGATAAAAAGAAAGGCACTTGTTATTTTTATAACAAGTCCGACCATTATGCTCGTGACTGTCGTTAATGAAAGAAACAAATGAAGGTAAATAGGGTCGAAGACACATTGGTGGTAGTAGTGCAAGAAGCAAACTCTGTTGGAGGCATAGAAAATGATTAGTGTCTTGATACTGGAGCAACAATTCATATATGCAAGGATCGTAGTCTCTACAAGAACTACGAAGAATTAACGGAGATGAAAATCAAGTTACTAAAGCAAATAATGTTTGCAGCAAAGTGATTGGCAAATGCACTATAGAACGCCCATTCACTTCTAGAAAGATTCTCACTTTGGTTAATTTTTCATGCACCCAATATTTGCAAGAATTGGTCTCTGGATACTTTCTAAACAATGAAGGATTCAAGATAGTATATGAGTCTGAAAAATTAGTGTTATCCCAGAATGGAAAGTTCAATGGACAGGGATATTCTTGTAGTGGCATGATTAAGTTGAATTTAATAAAGGAAACTACTTCTTATATCTTTGATTCTGTTGATTTATGGCATGCTAGATTAGGGCATGTTAATTACCGTTCACTTAAAAATATGAATAAGTTAGGATTACTTTCTGATTGCAATTTTGACTCCGTCTCTAAGTGTGAAATTTGTGTTCAAGCAAAGATACATAGAAAATCCTTTAAATCTATAGAAAGGAAGACTAGTCTACTTGATCTTGTATATAGCGATGTTGGTAATTTAAAAGGTCACAAAACATATGGCAGAAATAAATTCTGTCACATTTATTGATGATTACTCTAGATATTCTTATGTTTATCTAATGAAATCAAAAGATGAAGTCTTTGATAAATTTAAAATTTACAAGGATGAAGTTGAAATGCAATTAGGACTTAAAAAAAAGTATTACATTTTGATCGTGGTGGTGAATATTTTTCAAATGATTTTACTTTATTCTGTAAACAACAACGATTAATTCATCAGTGTACTGCTCCTTATACCCTCAATAAAATGGAGTCACCGAAAGAAAATATAGGACATTAATAAGAATTGTTAATGCTATACTATTAGTTCAAATTTACCTAACACCTTATGGGGCGATACCATTTTATCTGCATGTTATATTTTAAATAGAGTTCCTTTGAAAAAGAAGGATATATCCCCTTATGAACTATGGTTTAAACGAAAACCTATCTTATCAAGACTTAAAGTTTGGGAATGTTTAGCGTATGTTAGGAAACTAGATCCCAAAAGACCAAAATTAGGAAATAGAACAATTAAGTGTGCTTTTATAGGTTATTCTCTTAATAGTATAACTTATCTTTATTATCCTTGATACTTTTGAAATAATTGAGTCTGTAGATGTAGAATTTTTTTGAAAACAAGTATATTGTCCAACATCAAACTTGCAAGAATCCATTAGCATCATCTTTTTCAAAACATATTGAAACTAATGATAACAATGATAAAGATTATACCTCTTCTCAAAACAACGAGAATGCTTCAGTACCTGAAGAGGATACTGAAAGAGGGAAAAGTAAAAGAGCAAGAGTATAAAAGGATTATGGACCTGACTTCATTACATATCTTGTAGAAGGAAGTAAGAATAAAATTCTTAACCTCACTAGATACGTAATGAATGTGAATAATGACCCGATAACTTATTCTAAAGTTGTGAGTTCCAAAGATGCTATTTTTTGGAAAGAAGCTACCAATGATGAAATAAATTTAATTTTGATAAACCAAACTTGGATTTTGACTGATTTACCTCCCGGCACTAAACCGATATGATGTAAATGGATATTCAAGAAAAAGTTAAATACCGATGGATCCATTGATAAATTTAAAGACAGATTAGTAGCAAAGGGTTATAAGCAAAGATATGGAGTGGATTATTTTGAAACCAACGCTCCTGTTCCTCGCATATCTTTGATCTGTTGTTTAATATCACTTGCATTCCTTCATGAACTTGTAATACACCAAATGGATGTAAAAACCGCTTTTCTAATTGGTGATTTAGAAGAAGAGATACACATGAAACAACCAGAGGGTTTTATAAATCCAAGCCTAGAAAAGAAAGTTTGTAAACTGGTAAAATCTCTTTATGGTATGAAGCAGGCACTCGTGTAATGGCATGAGAAGTTTGGTAAAGTAGCACTGTCACAAGGCTTCATTGTTAATGATGCTGATAAATGTATTTATAGCGAATTAGATGAAACCGGTTGTATTATAATAAGTATATAAATTGATGACATGTTAATTTTTAGGACTAATGTATCATGTGTGAAAGAAACTAAGAAGTTTCTATCCTCTAAATTTGATATGAAAGATCTAGGAGAGGCTGATGTAATTTTAGGGATTAAAATCCTAAGAAAAGGAAAGAATTGGTACTAAACCAATCTCACTATATTGAGAAATTTCTCAATAAGTATTGTCATTATAATGACAAACCCGCACCGACTCCTTTAGATCATAGTATTAAATTGGAGAAGAATACTGGATGTACTATTTCTCAACTAGAATATTCCAGTATTACTGGAAGTCTTATGTATGTTATGCATTGCACAAGACCTGATATAGTACACGCTATTACTGTATTATGTCGTTTTACGAGTAATCTAGGTACGGAACATTGGAAAGCAATTTCAAGAGTTCTAGCTTATTTGAAAGGTACCATAGACTATGGTCTTTCTTATAAAGGATATCCTGCTGTATTAGAAGGATACAGCGATGCTACTTGGAACAATGTAGAATCTAAATCCATGTCTACGACTGGATGGATATTCACATTTGGAGGAGCTGCTGTGTCTTGGTGTTCCAAGAAGTAGACCTGTGTTTTTGACTCAACTATATTGTCAGAATTGATTGCACTAGAAGATGCAAGCAAGAAGATAGAATGACTTAGGAATTTGTTAATAGAAATTCCTTTATGGAAGAAGCCATCACCAGCAGTCTTGACTAATTGTGACAATTAGTCTACGATATATAATATTTCCAATAAAACATATAACAGAAAGTCTAGACATGTAAGTCTTAGATATCATATGATAAGACAATTACTCAAAAGAGGAGTAATCAATGTTGATTACATAAAAACAAAGAAAACTTAGCTGACCATTTACTAAGAGTCTTCCAAAGGCTATGGTTTCTATAAAATCAAAAGAAACGGGGCTAAAGTCTGTGAATGAAGGTTGATCATCCTTAACAGAAACCTAACTTGTGCCTTGAAAAGGATAGACAAAGTTCAATGGATACCAACAAGTTAAGAGAATGATTATGGAACACTAAAACTAATTGCTCATCATTAGTATTGGATTCTGCATGAAAGAGGATGGATGAAGGTCCTTAATAAGTCCAGTTAAAATCACAAGGTGTATCATGGAAACACCTTAAGAGATTTACCTAAATGAGTATGGAAATCGGGCCGTTTTCTAAGAGAGTAAGACCACTTTCTGAAGTAGACTCATGGTCTCAGGATTTGAGCACATGGACATTAATCAGCTGAACATACATAATACTCTATATACGGAAATCGGTATGTGTGACCGTTCCGATACTATCACAAGGGGTACTTGGTTCATGATAAGTTCACCATAGACCGACATAATTTTGAACAGTTTACACTAAGTGAAGGTTCAAATCCAAAAGATACCTATGTATTGGTTTCCACGATGATGCAATACTTTGATCTTGGAACTACATTGGCTTGATCCCACTTGGGTACGTAGGCAGCCACTTTAGTGATGTAGCCGTCTATTTTATTTATTTTGAAAATGGGGGAAATTGTCGTAAATTTTCAAAATAAATTGCGCATTGGGTTTTATTCTAAAGAAGAAGAGGAGAAAGTGAAATTGGGAATCGTCCCACATCCTAAAAATTATAGGAACTATATTTGTTTAAATATAGGTTCCTCAAGAGAAGGTTGGGCCCTTTGGGCATCCAAATGTTTGCTCTATTGTGAGGAGAGAAGTCATGCATAACCACCTCACATGCATGCACCGCCGTCAGTTCGACCGAACCGAAACTGGGCCGGGTCGAATTGGATTTGGATCCAAATAATTTTTTTGGTCAAAATTCTATTGACTTAACGGGTTCAAATTTTGGCTCTTTAATAACCCAGAACTCGAATTTAAAATAAGGCGGGAAACGCGATCGTTAGCAATGGTTTTAGACCGTTGGGAAGCAACGTTTTGAACAGATGCAACCCTTGACAAAAAGGCACCTCTCTACAACTATAAATAACAACATCCAGGCGATGTTGCAAAATTACTTCTCCTTTCTAATGAAATTTGCAATGCCTGAAAGTGTTTCGGGGCGCTTTTTTCTTCTAGAAATCAGTAACGCCTTATAGGTATTGCGGATCAGAAACGACTGAAAGATGTTGCGAATCTTCTCTTCTTCTCCTCCACTCTCTTCTCTAAATTGCATCCTCAGAAATTATCAAAGTAGTGTTTTTGGCCAGATCAAAATCATATAAACTTTGAATCTGATTATGCTATTTCAAGACTTCATTGAATTCTGAAGTCGATAGTTCTACAAACCGTTTGTACCTGTTGGGTTGAACTATTGTCTAAAAGAACCTATATAGTAGATTCTTGAAGTCGGAAGTACAACAATCTCCTCATCACAATACTCGAATCATCGATAATTTTCCAACAATAATAGATAGATATATATTTATACACATGTGTGTGCCTACATGCATGCGTGTGTCTAAATGAAGGGTATGCTTAAATCTGGAAATTCATATTGTCTTGACTTCAAGTACATATGAATGACGTATATGCTTAAATCTGGAAGTTTATATTATCATTTTGTAAGTTTTGAAATATGAAAACAAAAAAATTCCTATCAATCACATTTAAACCCAAACACCCTGAAAAATATATTTACTGGTTAAAACCAAATATCAGTTTCGGCAGTATCAGTGCTCACTTCACCAAAGTCTGCATTTCTTTTGCAGTTGTTTATATACATGCATGAAGGCGCAAAATGATTATTAATGACTAAGGCATATTCAAAATAAAAATGAAATAATAAAATACCATGAGCGACCATTGCATCCACATCCAGAACTACAGCTGCAACCAGTGTTGCAATCTCCACACAAAGATGTTTTGCTAAAGAGTTAAGTATTGAAGAAGAAACAAATTAAACATTTTATATTTTGAAGAGGCTTGATGAAAAAGTGCAATGCCACCGTTCAATTATCAGTAGTGTGGTAGATTGATATAAGAAACTGTAGTTGACATGGTAGTGATAGTTTGAATGCAAAGTTGTAAATTAATATAGGATAAACCGAATTGTAGTAGGGACAGTAGTACACACCATGGAGTAAGCTATAATAAACATAGTATTCCGTAACACATGCACATGATAAAAGAAGCATAATAGCATAAAGTAGTGATGGATATGCAATGGTGTATCATAGTTGGATACATACGTTGATTACAGTGGCTCCTTTGGTTCACTTTCTGATTGTCACGTCGACATTATAGGATTTAATTTTTTTGGTATTGACATCCTGGTTCTCATCATACTATAGTCGAAAAACTTATGATAGATAATATATTCCAATAACATGAAATTTTAGAGCAAATGTATCTGTAACATACCTTTTTCATCAGACCTTTTCCGTTTCCATCTACAAAATTTGAGGAGCTCTTGGTTGGCACCAATGCATCATTATGAACAATTTTGCTTTCCTGACTTTGAGATGTATGCTACTTTATAAATTTATATCGTTTAAAAATAAATAATTTTTACGCCAAGATATTGTGTCAAAACATAACAGATTTAGTTTTCATACGCTCTTGGTTGTCTTAGTTTTTCAACCTTGTTTTAGACAGAATAGCATTCCAAGGCACAGTTGAATCATTTTTTTTTCAAGAACGTTTCCTCTACCTCAGATCGTAAAGGGCATATCGAAAACGTTATTTCCTGATACAGTGGAGTATATGTGTGCAATTTGTGACCACTTACACAAATCAGAAGAACACTTGAAAATGAGACAAATGATGCATGAAAAAATTTGTTGATTCGGAAAGCAAGAAAGAAGTTTCTTATATCGATGATAAAGTACTATCATGTACATGTATAGTTTGACATCTGTTGGTGGTGACTGTTTAGATCGTTCGTCGTCAATAGGGATGTTGCTCCTACACCCACACCTAGGGGGTTTCACCTCCGGACCCCCACCATATACCTATTTCAAAGATTTATATTAATATTGGAATATATTTATATATATGCAGTCAACAAGGATTGAAGCCTCGAGCTTATATATATGTATGTATATGTGTATGTGTATATATATGTATGTATATACGTATGTGTGTGTGTAATTTTAACATACATTACATAACTAATATATATATTTATTATTTTGCATGTCGATTTTAGCCACTTATTCGTTCGTGTTAAGTTCAATATATTAGGGCTCAAATTCAAATATATTAATAACTATAAGGGAAAAGCAAGAAAGAAAAGACACACAGTTTTGTAGTAGCTTGGCTATGCTGACATTCACTTCAAATAATTCCTATTATCGATTTTCACTATTTTATAGGGAGATTACAACAATCAATCCCCTTAGAGAAAAAGAATCAATCCCTTTCTTTGATAATGTCCCATAGATTTTATAGGCTTAGAATGTGATGTTTAGAGTCTTGATTCATTAAGAATTCATTTAGAAATTCTGTTGGGAAAGATCAACTTAAAATTCTCAAAATTAGGCTAGAGAATTGGGTCGCATTTACCCAGCCATCAAACAAATATCCTTTCAATATCGATCAATGCATTTTGCTTGTACTCTTTGCTTCTTAGTTGGACGTCTATTGTAGCTATATGCTTTAGCCCTAAATTATGATTCAAAGTCAGATACCATTGACTACCCGTTGAAATTTCATTGACCATCGATTGATATTGATAGGTACTGATCGATGGTACTTAGCCTAAATCTTTAGCATTTTGTCTTGTACCATCTTGAAATCTCCTTCACTCGATCATCTATAAGCTTAATATCCATTCCATTATTATTATTATGAAGTCCATCATCATCTTATCCTCAAGTGTGAAAATACACGGATAATACTTGCCATCCAAAGTACGCTTCTATGTGTACAAGTGTGCTTTATTATGAGACAAATACCCGAATCCTAAAGCGATTAGACGTATTTGTTACTTGGACCGTTTTCATGGAAAGCTGCACCTTTTAAAGAATGCTTTAACTACATAGTCATTGAATCACATCCAACCAGCCGGTATAAGTACCGGAACTATACATCAGAAAATTCATCTTTTCGAGGAGAATTTCATATGTCCATAATAAACCTATGGATAGGCGCAGTCAGTTAACCAAACTGAGAAGTTAGAAAACGCTGTTAACCACCGACGATTGCGATTCAGTTAACCGAACAACGGTTAATTTCAACCGGTTTACATCAACTGACCCGTCCAAAAATAACTACTCTTAACCTTTAATTTTAAGTTGTTAATGGCTCATTTTAAGTGGTTAACCATGAATTAACCTTAGTTAATCACTCATTTTAATCGGTTAATCATTCAGTTAGCCAATTAACCTAGGTTGCTCTCCTATGATTTTTCATCATTACGGATTAATTAAAGGAAAATATAGACATACAAAATTAAAATTAAAAAGATAAGTTGTAAGTTCCTCCCAATTTTCTTTTGTAAAATATATTTCTACTTCCAGAAAGATAAGTGAAACTCGGAGGGTTTGGATAATTTCACCAACCTTAACATGTCCTTTTAGTATATATGTCCATAACTCAAAATCGTTCGTGATACCCGTTTTCGCGATGATTCTTAAATTTGGAACATGAGAAGTAAAAAAAATTCAACAAAGAGGAATGGATAAAATAGTTTATAAAAGGGAGAAAGTAAAATAAATTAGTTTTAGAAATAGGGACTTTCTTGGTTCCACTTAACTAAATATCCTTATTTAAAATAAACATTATATTAGTACTGTTATACGTCTAGTATACCAAAACAGAGATTAATCAATAATAAACTCGTCTCACAAGTTTACAAATCAGATTTCCACTACTTTGGAATTCTGTATTAGCTATTTTTAACAATAAGTATGTTGTAATTAATTACAACAACAAACTAACAACTATAGTAATAATAACTATAGCGATAAATCAAACGTTATACTATTTAAAGAAATAGTACAACGTAGAAACGAAAATGATATATATATATATAAATATATAAATCAATTAGAAATCTAACCGGTTGAAGAACGAAATTTCGTCTGAGGCTTGTCGTAACAATTTTCTTAAGACTTTATTCAAAGTCTCCCAAGATACAACAGACGTAAGCTGCTCGAGATCGTGATGTGTATGATCTTCTGTGTGGTAGGACTGATTAGATTTTAAGAAATGAAGATAAAGAAGAGATAATTCGGATTTAAAATTAAGTGAGTAAAGTGATCAGGTTTCCTCCTTATTTATAACCGAATTCCCAATGGCTACACCCGTTGAGAAAAGTAGCATCCCTCCATTTGCAATGCCAAAAGTGTTACTGTTCGCAACATGCACTTCCTTTCATTTGCAACACCAAAAACTATTGATGTTTGCAACAGCCGCGTTCGTTCGTTTGTAACGGTTCAGAACTATTGCTGTTTACAACAGCCGCGTCCGTTCGTTTGCAACGGTTCAGAACTGTTGCTGTTCGTTGTAACGGTCATCTGAAAAAAATCGCGTCTCTTCATCAGTTTGCAAAGGTCACAACCGTTGGAAAATCCGTATCTATTTAAACACACTTCAGTTTTAAAATCTGTCCATTTTTTAGGTAGCAAAAATATATGACACATCCCAATCTTATTGGACCCGCACACGCACCCGACCCGGCCCGGTTCGGTCGGTCATACGGGCGGGCGACGGCACACGTGTGTTAGTCCATGGCCATATAGGTCCTCCCCCTCGCACAAAATTACCTGACCCTAAGGGCCAATATAGGGATTGAGAGTACACTATATAAACAAGAAAATGGACTTATTTTTGGCGATGTGGGATATATCTCATTCACTATTTTTGAGAATTCTAACAATTCCCCACATGAATGACGATATATATCTCCCCACACAAAGTGTAATATCACACAGTTCAAATGAAAATAATGTTATATCGAGGATAAGTAGATATTTCACTTTGAACTTTCCTTAAGTAAAACTTATCGGATATACTTGGCTAATCGGTGAATTCGTTTATCTTGAACCATCAGTCGTCATTGTATAACCAGACAATAAGCTTTACAAAGCATTATTTCCCTTCACATCCAATCTCTTGATTGTGTTCATTTTGGTCCTGAACAATTTTTGGTTCTGCAAGTGTTTATAGAGAATAAAAGCCTTTAATATTCTCATAGAGCCGACCCAGCTCACACTATCATAGGTGATCACAGCCATTAAGAGTATCCTACATATACCCCACTTGTTATTTTCAAGATATGGTCATCATTAAAAAACATAGTTTTATCCTTTTAATACTTCTGTAGGCATGCATTTATATTGTGCACCATAGGAATGGAGTAGGACTAAGTCCAAACAAATGCATTACGTCTTGATTTATTCAGAACTGATTTGCCTATTGATCCTAGTCCGTGGGATCTCCAGTCGCTAGGATAGGTTTCCGTATAAGATAACTTTTGTTGGTTTAGGCTTTTAAACCCATTCCCCTCGATGCGTAGTTAATTTTAACTCTTCATAAACCTTTAGTAAATGGATCCGCTAAGTTATCATTTGTTCGCACATAATCTATGGAAATAGTTCCATTTGAGAGTAACTGCCTAACTGTGTTATGACGTCGACGAATGTGTCGTGACTTTCCATTATACACAAAGTTTTGCGCTCTACTTAATGCTGCTTGGCTATCATAGTGTATGCATACGGCCGGTACAGGTTTAGGCCAAAACGGAATATCTTCTAAAAAGTGACGAAGCCATTCTGCTTCTTCGCCTACTTTATCTAAAGCGATGAACTCCGATTCCATAGTGGATCGAGTTATGCATGTTTGTTTAGTAGATTTCCATGACACTGCTGCCTCTGTTAAGGTAAATACATAACCATTCGTTGATTTTGATTCTTCTGAATCAGCAATCTAGTTTGCATCACTATATCCTTTTAAGACGGCAGGATATTTTCCATAATGTAAGGAATAGTTTGTGGTATTTTTTTAAATATCCAAGCACTCTCATTAGTGCTTTCCAGTGTTCCTTCCCATGGTTTCTTGTATGCCTGCTTAATCGACTTATTATATAAGTAATATCTGGTCTTGTGCAATTCATGAGATACATGAGACATCCTATTACACAAGAGTATTCCAGTTGCATTACACTCTCATTAGTGTTTATATGCAGTATTTCCGATGGATTATACGGCGTTCGTACTCCGTTCATTCCGAAATTTTGATATTTATCAATCACTTTTTCTATATAGTATGACTAAGATAATTCAATTCCATTAGGTGTTCTTATTATTTTGATTCCCAAAATAACATCTGCAACTTCTAAATCTTTCATATCGAAATTGTAGATTAACATCTGCTTAGTGGTCTCTATTACCTTAGTATTTGGACCGAAGATTAGCACATCGTCTACGTATAGACAAATCATCATGTATGATTGTCCAATTTGTTTGTAATAAACACATTTATCACATTCATTTATACGAAAACCATTTTTCATCATGACACTATCAAATTTTGCGTGCCATTGTTTTGGAGCTTGTTTTAGTCCGTATAATGATTTGACAAATCTACATACTTTGTTTTCATTCCCTTTGGATATAAAACCCTCAGGTTGCTCCATGTAAATCTCCTCACCGAGATTTCCATTTAAGAATGCCGTCTTTAAATCCATTTGATAAATCTTTAGATTATAGATGGATGCAATTGCTATTAACATTCTTATAGAGGTTATACGTGTTACTGGTGAATAGGTATCGAAGAAGTCTACACCTTCTTTTTGACGATATCCTTTGGCTACCAATCATGCTTTGTATTTGTCGATGGAGCCATCTGGTTTCATCTTCTTTTTGAAGATCCATTTACAACCAATTGGTTTTATTCCAGGTGGAAGATTAACTATTTCCCAAGTTTTATTACTCAGAATTTAATCAATTTCACTATGGATTGCTTCTTTCCAACATGAGGATTCAGAAGATGACATTGCTTCCTTGTACGTTTGAGGTTCGTGTTCTAACATATATGTTAAAAATTCCGAACCAAATGTCTTGGAAGTTCTTGCCCTTACACTTCTTCTTGGTTCAACTTCCTCAGTTTCACGATGAGTTTCATCTTCATATGATTTACTCAATTCTTCTCTTGTCCTTTTGGGGACAGTATTTCCTTCATTTCTTTTGCGTGGAAACACATCTTCAAAGAATGAGGCGTCTCTTGATTCCATGATTGTATTTACATGAATATAAGTTATATCAGACTTGAATACCAAAAATCTGTAGGCACTACTTTTTTGAGCTGGCCCTAAATAGTAACAATCTACTGTTTTTGGTCCAAGTTTGACTTTCTTGGGAGATGTAACTGGATCTTTTGCCAAGCACCCCCACACTTTGAGGTATTTAAAACTTGGTATGTGTCCTTTCCAAAACTCATATGGAATTGTTCCTATTTTATTGTGAGGAACCTTGTTTATTATGTGATTAGACATATTTAAGGCTTCCCCCCACAAGTTCGTCGGTAGGCCAGATGTTAAGAGCATCGCATTAATCATATCGTTTAATGTTCTATTCTTTCTCTCGGCTATACCATTTTGTTGTGGTGAATATGGTGCTGTTGTTTAATGAATTATACCATTTTCGGCACAGAATTGTTCAAATGGTGATTCATATTCTCCACCTCGATCAGATCTCAATATCTTGATCTTTTTATTTAAATGATTTCTACCTCAGCTTTGTACTTCATAAACGATGTAATTGCTTCATCCTTGCTATTTAAAAGATATACATAGTAATATCATGTATAATCGTCAATAAAGGTAATAAAGTACCTTTTCCCACCTCTTGTAGGTAATGATTTGAAATCACATAAATCAGTATGAACCAAACCTAGTGGTTCGGTGCTTTTATCAACTTTTTCCATCTCTGTTTTAGTGAAAACAGGAAAGTCTCACAAGTTTACAAATCAGATTTCCACTACTTTGGAATTCTGTATTAGCTATTTTTAACAATAAGTATGTTGTAATTAATTACAACAAAAAACTAACAACTATAGTAATAATAACTATAGCGATAAATCAAACGTTATACTTTTTAAAGAAATAGTACAGCATAGAAACGAAAATGATATATATATATCAATTAGAAATATAACCGGTTGAAGAAGGAAATTTCATCTGAGGCTTGTCGTAAGAATTTCCTTAAGACTTTATTCAAAGTCTCCCAATATACAACTGATGTAAGCTGCGCGAGATCGTGATGTGTATGATCTTCTGTGTGATAGGACTAATTATGATTTTAAGAAATGAAGATAAAGAAGAGATAATTCGGTTTTAAAATTAAGTGAGCAAAGTGATCAGGTTTCCTCCTTATTTATAGCCGAATTCCCAATGGCTACACCCGTTGAGAAATGTAGCATCCCTTCATTTGCAACGCCAAAAGTGTTACTGTTTGCAACAGGCACTTCCTTTCATTTGCAACACCGAAAATTGTAACTGTTTGCAACAGCCGCGTCTGTTCATTTGCAATGGTTCAGAACTGTTGCTGTTTGCAATAGCCGCGTCCGTTCGTTTGCAACGGTTCAGAACTATTGCTGTTCGTTGTAACGGTCATCTGAAAAAAATCGCGTCTCTTCATCAGTTTGCAACGGTCACAACAGTTGGAAAATCCTTATCTATTTAAACACACTTCTGTTTTAAAATCAGTCCATTTTTTAGGTAGCAAAAATATATGACATAGCCCAATCTTATTGGACCCGCACCCGACCCGGCCCGGTTCGTTCAGACGGGCGGGAGGCGACGTGCGTGTGTTAGTCCAAGGCCATATAGGTCCTCCCCCTCGCACAAAATTACCTGGCTGAGATGACCCACTTTTACATAAAGTTTTTTTTTCCAATATAAATAGTGATCATCTGTTCAAGAGAACATCTTTTCTCTACTATCCAGGATCTTTTCACCAATATAAAAATATTGTTATAATCAAGTCACCTAACTTACATTCAAGAAATCATGTATAAATGATACTTTAAGGTTTTTCCCTTTCTTTTATCAGGGTAAAAGAATTTTGGATGCAGGGAGTTTTATTTGGGATTTTCTATGAAATTTCTCATGGCACAAATAATTTCCAGAAAGCTTTTCTACCTTACATAATTTTTTCACAAATTCTAGATGTTATTCTTCTAGTTGTAAAGTTAGTTTAGATCTCCAAGAATTTAGATCTACTGAATGCTTAGTTATCCCTTATGCAAGTGTGTGTGTATGTATTCTGGGTACATGTGTGCATCTGTGTTCTGTGTACATGTGTGTGTATGTGATCTGTGTACATGTGTGTATTTGTGTCATTTCAGGTAACCTATTTTCTCAATACAACCATTCTGATTTACCAGTTTGCTACACTTGTTATCTTTTTCTAACCAGTAAGTTTTGGATATTAGACTGGTTGAACTCAGACTTGGCAAAATTGGTCAAGTTAGCCCGAGTTCTTTTGCTACTTTGCACAAAATCATACTAGTTATTCTGGGTTTCTGGGTGTTCCTATGTTCTTTA
Organism: Allium fistulosum; assembly: GCA_030737815.1. Classification (NCBI taxonomy): domain Eukaryota; kingdom Viridiplantae; phylum Streptophyta; class Magnoliopsida; order Asparagales; family Amaryllidaceae; genus Allium; species Allium fistulosum. Next base: position 480,412,295 of record CM060904.1, read on the forward strand.
CATCCTATCTTTATTTTTCAAAAGTTCTTACAGAGGATGTCAAGCTAATCTTTCAATTTCTTTTCAATCTACAAATAATCCCAGACTATCCTTAGCATTGTACATTTTTGTCAAGCATCCCAGAAGTTAATATTAGAAACTGTATCACTAGATCAACATTCTTAAAGCATACCACAATTTTTAACAGAAATCTCAGAAGTAGTTCAATACTTGCAAACAAATAACATTACATCAGTTTTCTTCCAAACAACTTAACTTAACATTTCATAACATAAGTTCAAATTTTTTTTAACATATGTTTAATATCCTTGAATCTGTAATTTCTATATCCAATTCCTTAGCAGCTAAATCATCCAATTCTTGCTCAAGAAATTGCCTATTTACCTGCACAATCACCACTAGCTGCCTCATAAAAAGATGAGACACCCAATGGTATACAAACACACAAAGGGTCAGACTAAATTGCCTGGTATGAATAATCTTACTAAAAAAAATTTAAATAGCTTTTTAAAACAGAAAGAGTAAGCATTGTTTCCCTTGTATGTATTCCTCTACCACCTGTGCATACTTATTAATGAAAAGCATAGACATACATGACTTAATAGATTATTTCAGAGAGCACCAACATATACTCTCTATAGAATACTTTAAATCAACCAACATGATTATCATTTTGATTATTTTCCTTACCTATAATCTTTCTGGCTATCAGGGATTTTCTTTTACCCAAACCTACCTGTGAACCATTCTTAAAATTCAATCTCAGGTATTTTATGATGGACTTTAGCTACTTTCTTTCTATTAAAACACACACTGTCTGGGACATATTCACTGTTAACCCAGCACACTCAGGCCCCTGGGTATAATCATACCATGTGTGAGCTTGCAATATTTCCCTTGCCAAGCCTTGCTTTGTAGCCCTAAGATCCAAATCCTTAGTTATTTTACTAAGTGTTTATTTTCCCTCTTTCCCTCATTCATGCTAATCCCTTCTGCATCTCATACATCAACCAGAGAAAATAAATAACTCAACCATCATGCATATGTTCAAAGGATAACAGATCATTTTTCCATAATCATAGATTTATTCACACAAGTTAGTTTGATTTCTCAGTGTACATATTATTTAAATCATGGGGTTTTTCTTTTGAGGAATTATGCCTATAAATATATGGTCTTATTCAGTTTGCCTTGCTATATCCATTGCCTCTGGCTTAATCAGATACTCACAGATTCATAAGATCTGACCAAACCACAAACTTCTAATCTTATTTGGATTTATTTGTGATCATAGAAGTTCAGCACAAGTATAACTTTGCACTTCTATGTTACCCCATTTATTCCTGAGACATAAGCAGCAGCCTCTTTATGCTACAGTCTCATTTGTTTTCCATTTTTAGACCATAGACTTATATCATATATTTCTGGAATCCTCATGAATTCATTTATATGCAGCAATCACATAATCAATAAAACATTTCATTTCAAAAATAATTCATGATAACATAATTATTCAAGCAAGAAGTCACCAATATATTTTCTGGACATTTCACACACAATATTCAAACAGATCATCAACATTTTAATCTTATGAAACAACATAGATTAATCAAAAACATAAACCATTTAGGCTGCCTCAATATTCAGGACTTAATGCCAATTTTTAGTGAGATTACTCACCTTAATCCTTCTTCTCCTTTGATCTGCTACCTCCTACTTGTCTTCTTATGCTAACTGCCTATATATATTTTTTTTCTGTATATTTTTTTTATAGAAATATGGTAACAGATCCTCTCACCCTTAACCCTCTTTTATACAAGACCTTGGCTGCCTTTAGGGTTTTAAGATTTACCTAATGTCAATTTTACCCTACCACTACGATCAGCCTCTTTTTCTATTTCCAAGAGTAGATGGGTAAATGGTCCCTGTTTTTATTAACAGAAATTATATCTTACCTCGGTCACCTTATTTGCATGATTTCTGTTTTTCTTTTTAAAGCTAAGAAAATTGCTAAAAGTGGATAAAGTATATATTCAACAACTCATACTATTTTCATGCAACTTCTAATAATTTTTCCTCAGCCAACATTTTGTTTAAAGTACCTTTTTAATACCCATGTTTATATTTCTGCCTAAGCCTTTATTTCCCTTACTCCAGACTTGTTTTAGTGGCACATTTATATTATGTCATATTCATGTAATTATAGTTTACTCTAGCTTGCAAACAAATTTCTGCTTCTAAAAATTTTCAGAGAAGTATGTACATGTGTATTATATCATCTTGTATACCTATCAATATTTACCCAATATATTTATGTCAACTTATCATATATATATATATATATATATATTCCTAGGCAACCAAAGTAATTCAAACAAGTATTTTAAATTATAAACTTGTTCATAAAATCAGGGTTATCACACTGGCCCTAAGGGCCAATATAGGGATTGAGAGTACACTATATAAACAAGAAAATGGACTTATTTTTGGCAATGTGGGATATATCTCATTCACTATTTTTGAGAATTCTAATAATCCCACACATGAATGACAATATATGTCTCCCCCACACAAAGTGTAATATCACACGATTCATATGAAAATAATGCTATATCGAGAATAAGTAGATATTTCACTTTGAAATTTCCCTTGTTAAAACTTTTCGGATATACTTGGCTAATCGGTAAATTATTTCATCTTGAACCGTCAGTCGTTATTGTATGAACAGACAATAAGCTTTACAAAGCATTATTTCCCTTCCCATCCAATCTCTTGGTTGTGTTCATTTTGGTCCTGAAAATTTTTTGGTTCTGCGAGTGTTTATAGAGAATAAAAGCCTTTAATATTCTCATAGAGCCGACCCAGCTCACACTAACATAGGTGATCACAACCATTAAGAGTATCCTACATATACCCCACTTGTTATTTTCAAGATATAGTCATCATTAAAAAACATAGTTTTATCCTTTTAATACTTCTGTAGGCATGCATTTATATTTTCCACCATAGGAATGGAGTAGGACTAAGTCCAAACAAATGCATTACGTCTTGAGTTATTCAAAACAGGTTTTCCTATTGATCCTAGTCCGTGGGATCTCCGGTCACTAGGATAGGTTTCTGTAAAAGATAACTGTTGTTGGTTTAGGCTTTTAAACCCATTCCCCTCGATGCGTAGTTAATTTTCTCTCTTGATAAACCTTTAGTAAATAGATCCGCTAGGTTATCATTTGTTCGCACATAATCTATGGAAATAGTTTCATTTGAGAGTAACTGCCTAACTGTGTTACGACGTCGACGAATGTGTCATGACTTTCCATTATACACAAAGATTTGTGCTCTGCTTAATGCTACTTGGTTATCACAGTGTATGCATATGGCCGGTACAGGTTTAGGCCAAAACGGAATATCTTCTAAAAAGTGACGAAGCCATTCTGCTTCTTCGCCTGCTTTATCTAAAGCGTCGAACTCCGATTCGATAGTGGATCGAGCTATGCATGTTTGTTTAGTAGATTTTCATGACACTGCTGCCCCTGCTAAGGTAAAGACATAACCACTCGTTGATTTTGATTCCTCTGAATCAATAATACAATTTGCATCACTATATCCTTCTAAGACGACAGGATATTTTCCATAATGTAAGGAATAGTTTGTGATATTTTTTAAATATCCAAGCACTCTCATTAGTGCTTTCCAGTGTTCCTTCCCTAGGTTGCTTGTATACCTGCTTAATCGACTTACTGCATAAGCTATATCTGGTCTTGTGCAATTCATGAGATACATGAGACATCATATTACACGAGAGTATTCCAGTTGCATTACACTCTCATTAGTGTTTTTATGCAGTACTTCCGATGGATTATACGGCGTTCGTACTCCTTTAATTCCAAAATTTTGAAAATTTTTAATCACTTTTTCTACATAATGTGACTGAGATAATTCAATTCCATTAGGTGTTCTTATTATTTTGATTTCCAAAATAACATCTGCAACTCCTAAGTCATTCATATCGAAATTGTTGATTATCGTCTGCTTAGTGGTCTCTATTACCTTTGTATTTGGACCGTAGATTAGCATATCGTTTACGTATAGACAAATCATCACATATGATTGTCCAATTTGTTTGTAATAAACACATTTATCACATTCATTTATACGAAAACCATTTTTCATCATGACACTATCAAATTTTGCTTTCCATTGTTTTGGAGCTTGTTTTAGTCCGTATAATGATTTGACTAATCTACATACTTTGTTTTCATTCCCTTTGGATATAAAACCCTCAGGTTGCTCCATGTAAATCTCCTCATTGAGATTTCCATTTAAGAATGTCGTCTTTACATCCATTTGATAAATCTGTAGATTATAGATGGATGCAATTGCTATTAACATTCTTATAGAGGTTATTCGTGTTACTGGTGAATAGGTATCGAAGAAGTCTACACCTTCTTTTTGACGATATCCTTTGGCTACCTATCTTGCTTTGTATTTGTCCATGGATCCATCTGGTTTCATCTTCTTTTTGAAGATCCATTTACAACCAATTGGTTTTATTCTAGGTGGAAGATCAACCATTTTCCATGTTTTATTACTCAGAATTGAATCAATTTCACTTTGGATTTCTTCTTTCCAACATGAGGATTCAGAAGATGACATTGCTTCCTTGTATGTTTAAGGTTCGTGCTCTAACATATATGTTAAAAATTCCGAACTAAATGTCTTGGAAGTTCTTGTCCTTACGCTTCTTTTTGGTTCAACTTCCTCAGTTTCACGATGAGTTTCATCTTCATTTGATTTACTCAATTCTTCTCTTGTTCTTTTAGGGACATTATTTCCTCCATTTCTTTTGTGTGGAAACACATCTTCAAAGAATGAGGCGTCTCTTGATTCCATGATTGTATTTACATGAATATCAGTTATATCAAACTTGAATACTAAAATATGTAGGCACTACTATTTTGGGTTGGCCCTAAATAGTAACAATCTACTATTTTTGTTCCAAGTTTGACTTTCTTTGGAAGCGTAACTGGAACTTTTGCCAACCACCCCCACACTTTGAGGTATTTAAAACTTGGTATGTGTCCTTTCCATAACTCATATGGAATTGTTCCTATTTTATTGTGAGGAACCTTGTTTAATATGTGATTAGACATATTTAAGGCTTTCCCCCACAAGTTCGTCGGTAGGCCAGAAGTTAAGAGCATCACATTAATCATATATCTTTTAATGTTCTATTCTTTCTCTCGGCTATACCATTTTGTTTTGGTGAATATGGTGCTGTTGTTTGATGAATTATACCATTTTCGGCACAGAATTGTTCAAATGGTGATTCATATTCTCCACCTCGATCAGATCTCAATATCTTGATTTTTTTATTTAACTGATTTTCTACCTCAGCTTTTTATTTCATAAACGATATAATTGCTTCATCCTTGCTATTTAAAAGATATACATAGCAATATCGTGTATAATCATTAATAAAGGTAATAAAGTACCTTTTCCCACCTCTTGTAGGTAATGATTTGAAATCACATAAATCAGTATGAACCAAACCTAGTGGTTCAGTGCTTTTATCAACTTTTTCCATCTTTGTTTTAGTGAAAACAGGAAAGTCTTAAGATGTTATACGTCTAGTATACTAAAACAGAGACTAATCAATAATAAACTCATCTCACAAGTTTACAAATCAGATTTCCACTACTTTGGAATTCTATATTAGCTATTTTTAACAATAAGTATGTTGTAATTAATTACAACAACAAACTAACAACTACATTAATAATAACTATAGCGATAAATCAAACGTTATACTATTTAAAGAAATAGTACAACGTAGAAACGAAAATGATATATATATATATATAAATCAACTAGAATTCTAACCGGTTGAAGAAGGAAATTTTGTCTGAGGCTTGTCGTAACAATTTTCTTAAGACTTTATCAAAGTCTCCCAAGATACAATAGACGTAAGCTGCTTGAGATCGTGATGTGTATGATCTTCTATGTGATAGGACTGATTATGATTTTAAGAAATAAAGATAAAGATGAGATAATTCAGTTTTAAAATTAAGTGAGTAAAGTGATCAGGTTTCCTCCTTATTTATAGCTGAAATCCCAATGGCCACACCGGTTGAGAAAAGTAGCATCCCTTCATTTGCAACGCCAAAAGTGTTACTGTTCGCAACAAGCACTTCCTTTCATTTGCAACGCCAAAAACTGTTGCTGTTTGCAACAGCCGCGTCCGTTCGTTTACAACGGTTCAGAACTGTTGCTGTTTGCAACAGCCGCGTCTGTTCGTTTGCAACGGTTCAGAACTGTTGCAATTCGTTGTTACGGTCATATGAAAAAAATCGCTTCTCTTTATCAGTTTGCAACGGTCATAACCGTTGGAAAATCCATATCTATTTAAACACACTTCTGTTTTAAAATCAGTCCATTTTTTAGGTAGCAAAAATATATGACACAGCCCAATCTTATTGGACCCGCACCCGATCCGGCCCGGTACGATCGGTCGGACGGGCTGGCGGCGGCGTGCGTTTGTTAGTCCATGGCCATATAGGTCCTCCCCCTCGCACAAAATTACCTGACCTTATGGGCCAATATAGGGATTGAGAGTACACTATATAAACAAGAAAATGGACTTATTTTTGGCGATGTGGGATATATCTCATTTACTATTTTTGAGAAATCTAACAATCCCACACATGAATGACGATATATGTCTCCCCCACACAAAGTGTAATATCACACGGTTCATATGAAAATAATGCTATATCGAGGATAAGTAGATATTTCACTTTGAACTTTCCCTAGTTAAAACTTATAGGATTTACTTGGCTAATCGGTGAATTATTTCATCTTGAACCGTCAGCCGTTATTGTATAACCAGACAATAAGCTTTACAAAGCATTATTTCCCTTCACATCCAATCTCTTGGTTGTGTTCATTTTTGTCCTGAACTATTTTTGGTTTTGCAAGTGTTTATAGGGAATAACAACCTTTAATATTCACATAGAGCCGACTAACATAGGTGATCACAACCATTAATAGTATCCTACATATACCCCACTTGTTCTTTTCAAGATATGGTCATTATTAAAAAACATAGTTTTATCCTTTTAATACTTCTGTAGGCATGCATTTATATTGTGCACCGTAGGAATGGAGTAGGACTAAGTCCAAACAAATGCATTACGTCTTGAGTTATTCAGAACAGGTTTTCCTATTGATCCTAGTCCGTGGGATCTTTGGTCGCTAGCACTACAAGAAAATGTGATTTTAGTAGCATTAAATAGCAGCGTTTGAACCTTAAATGCAACTGTTTCAGTGAACCCAACATAATAGCAGTGGTTCAATTTTTTAAACATATCAAGTAATATTTCCAGGCGGGCTACGTTTTCACTTCCCGCCTACTATGCCATCTTATTTTCATACTCTGCCCCCAAAAGCAAGTAAAACCCTTGAACGAAAATTATTTGATTTGTACTCCTTTCCTCAAATCTCTAAAATATTTTTTGTACAAGGATTGTCACCACCCACAAAACAATGCATCAGTATCTATGTTGTGCACCACCACAATCGACGTCAGGGACTAATTGTCGGTGCTTCTCCAAGTACTCAGGGTTACATGATCTTATTTAGGTATTCAATTATTCATAGATTCATAACTCTATTCTTCAACCTAAATCTGATTTAGGGTACCAATTCTTTTCCTGCCCCTAAATCAAAATTGATTTCAAGTTGGTTTCACATCAGATTTGCAATACACTACATGTGCGAAAGCAATACACTACCTGTTAGGTATAAACCGTTCCACTTTCGGCCCACCCTCTCCCTTTCCAAGTCCCTTATTTCACATCAGTCCGAAAAGTGTGAAAGCATGTGTTCTATTTTTGTATCTAATATGTTTTCATTCATTATGTAGTTCTTTCAGATGTTGGTTACTAACCTTCTGTAATCAAAGATTATGTATCAGGCAAAATATAAAGCAAAGAAGCAGACAAAAACATCATATTGGACTGTATTAGTGTATTTACTATTCTGACATTTTTTCTTTACTAATATAAACGTATCTTAAATATTTAAGGACATGTTATGGCCACTATAATATTTGGTGAATGGAGTCATTACATATGGGGTGTGAAAACATGTTAGCAGTGCATTTTTCACCTAACTTCTTATCATATGTGCAGCAATTATTAGTGCATTTTTAGAAAGCATGATCTTAGGTTTAACTTTAAACTTGGTCAACATTTTCCATTTTGGAAATTAAAAACTCATCCTTTCACCACCTATTTTATTTTAGTGTTATTCCCGTTGAACGATTTTAAGGCAAAATGACAATATTTTCCTCCCAAAAAGTTTCCTTCGGCGCAAAGTACAAATTCAATGCAACAAATTATACATGCTAGTGTTGTCCACGTGTATTGCAAGTTGATTTCAAGTTGGTTTCACATCAGATTTAGTGTATTACAAACCTAAATCTGATTTAGGGTACTTATGTGCCATGCTCTATTTTGATGATGCCTTCCTTTATCTTGTTCAATTGATGTGCCATTTCTATTTTGATGATGCCATGTTCTAGTTTTTATGGCTCAAGGCGTTCCCACAACACCCACACTCTCTCACACACACACAGTGACTCTTAATTTTATTTTTGCTTCAACAATCTTCTATTTACTCTATTATGTATTGAACTTAGTACTAAATTATATAATGGATATTGTTTCATTTTTTATGAAAGTTAAAAGATTGCATGCATTTCTGAGAAGTCGAATTCTTTGTCGACACATTAGGGAAAGGAAATAAAGAAAATAGCAATGGTTTGCTGAATATTTCTTGGTGTTGTATGTGTTATACATGTGTGTGCGCACGCGCACATATATAACTTGTAACATAAATATCATATTCATGCTTTCTCTTTTAGTTTATTTGTTCTTATACTATCTTTTATCAGGTATCATGGTTTGGTGATGTTTACTTAAAGAAGCCAGATTTTAGCAGCGACCCATTGTTTCAAAAATTTGTTGCTCATGTTCCCTTAAAGCGAGCTGTGGTAACTTCAGAGCCTTTGATTTGTGCATGCGATTTAAAATCAAATGGTATGTTCATAATATTCGCATTGGATGGGCTATGGGATCAATTAAGCAATGAAACTACAGTTGAAATAGTTTCAAAAATCCAAGATCAGTAAGTTGCTCATCTCTAACGTATTTACCATAGTAGCTCGTATCATGGCTAATTTTCAGCATTTTTCACAAATACACCACCTTTTTTCGATTATAAACAAATACACCCAGTTGTTGTAATTTCACAAATACCGGACGTTAGGTTTGCAATACACTACACGTGGAACGGTTTATACACTATAGGTCCTAGAATTAATGTTAACTTGGTTTAATATATTAACTGTTATGATGTTGACTAATGCAGTGGGCTTTAGCTCCTTCTAATTGATGTTTAATTACTTGGTAACGAGACATACTTTTGGTTTTAAAAGTAGTCACATCTATATTACACCCAGTTGCATGTTTACCACCAGTGATCCTTTCATCCTCTTATTTTGTTGCATTCTAGAATGTAGAAAAAATGTTTTTGTCACTTGCTTACAAGTGTTCTTGTTATATGATCCAGCATGCTGATACTCTACATGTTCACTACCGCGATAATTAATCTGTTTGTCTCCATTATACCGATTTCTGTATTTGGAGTTGTAGCCTTTCTGGACATTATTGTGTTGTACTCTATATAACCAGCTTTTGGATTAGCATAGTCAGACACCTTTCTCGCTCTTCCCGATTCTGTGATTCTATTTCAGCTGCAACGGACTTATTTCGTATGCATTATTTGCTATTTGGGAAGCATCTTTTTGCTTCACATGAGATTTTAGCTGCTAATGAGATTTTACATGATCGACGCTAGCATTAGGATATTCATTTCTTTCATTATACCCCCCAAGGGAGATGTCTTTTGAATGCCTTTATCATATGTTGCATGTTGATTGATACTATCAGACTGGTTACTGACATGAGCTTTATGTGTCTTCGGTGGTTGTCTCCTTTACTTGTTTGATGCATAGCTCTTAGAAGCTACATTTGAGTTTGAAGATTCACTTGGAAGCACATTATCAGTATTATCGCCCCAACCAAATTCGAGCATTCTTTGTTAGGTCTGAACCAACTGTTCTGCATTCTTCCCATGTTTATAATTCTCTACCTTTTCGAATCACCTTGTATCATCAAATTTTGGAGTTGATTTATTTTCCGGAAGACCAATAAATGACACTTTATTTTGATTAATCACCTATATAACATCTAGTTGTTTGGAAGGGGAATTAAGTCCCCTAACATTCCAAACTAACATATTCATTAATTAACATTGGAGTTGAAGAAATTGGGTTAGCAGGCTTCTCTTGTGGTGAGTCAGTTATGTGTTATTTGGAGTTGGAAGGATCAGGGAAAATCTGGGCTGAAGTGTGAGTGAGATGGACAGAATCTAATCCAATTTAGATATGTGGCTATGCAGGGATAGATTGAGGATTGGAAAGTATATTAAGCGAAGGTTCTGTGTTAGGACAAGTAATATCATTATGGGTGTTTATAACTGTAGTTGTATTTTCATTTATAATGTCTGAATCGTTAGAGTGAAATGAACTGGGACTATTAACAGAAAAATTAATTTTCTCATTGTTTACGGTATGCTTTGACACATCACTAGACAGAGAGTTTGCTTCTGATAGTTCTTGGTCCACCATGTTGACTGGATTACTTTGTATATCTTTCAAAATCACATGGACCCTTTCTTTACTATTAGGGTCATTTAAATAAGGAGAATTTCCAAGTATTGCATCATGCTGGCAATTACTTTGAGTATTTTGTTGCTGATATGTTTCCTCCGTAGTATGATTATCTATGTCCATACCACCCTCTAGATGTCTGTAATATCATTTGATTTAGGGATACAAACTTTCTCAAAAGTCAAAAGTCAAAAACATAGTTTATGGTTTGTTACAGCTGCAGATTATCTGAACAAGTTGGAATATTCATCCGCTACTGCAATTTCTACTTAACCATTGCATATAGTCATCAATAGTAATCGAGTTGAACATTAGGTGCCATAGAAAATTTAATAGAAGTACAGTTCATGAAGAGGATTATCGGTAACAGTAATAGTAAAAAGTCAAAAACCTTATCTATTTTACATTATCAGCAACAGTAATTGTCGAAAAATTCTTATGCAAGTCTATTTTACATTCTCTAGCTGTTAACAACACTCGGTGCCATATTACTAGCTTGTAATGTTGAACCATTAACTGTTTATGGCTTTTTACTTATTTTTTATTTATGATTCTGCAACTTTTATTTGTTGTAGGTAGGCCTGTAAACGGATGCAATCGGATACGGATAGTGCTGTATCCGTATCCGTATCCGAAAATGAAAATCCGAATCCGTATCCGATATCCGCGAATATCCGTTGAATATTATCCATATCCGTATCCGCGAATATTTTCGGATATCCGAAAATATCCGTATCCGGCTTAGCGAATACGGATATTTTGGATATCCGAAAATATCCGTATCTGAACCTCAAAATGTATCCAAAAATATCCGAAAATTAATCAATATAATGCATATTTATGTAAAATTAAGTATATTTATATTAAATTTATGGATATAAAATAACATATTTATATATATATTTAATTTCAAACCGGACGGATATTTATCGGATACGGATACAGCCATATCCGAATTCGTATCCGAAATACGTTTTGGATATCAGATATCCGCATCCGCTTTTCGGATATCGGATATTTTTCATGTTTTCGGATACGGATGCGGACGGATTTCGGATATTTCGGGTACTCATTGACATGCCTAGTTGTAGGTCTATAAAAGGAGAAAACAATTCTGGAACTTTGCCACCAGAGATTGCTAAGCTTAAATATCTTCGACAGGTGTATGTAATTTTAGTTTTAATTTATTGTTTCTGCTCAACTTATGAAACTTTGTAATGGACCGATAAAAATTAACTAAGTTTATAATAATAATAATAATAATAATAATAAATTAACTAAGTCAACTAAGTTTTATAATTAATAACAATAATAACAGTAATGACAAAAATTAAGTTTATAAAAATTAACTAAGTTAACTAAGTTTTATAAAAATTAAATAAGTTTATAAAACTAACTAAGTTTATAATAATAATAATAATAAACTAAGTTTATGAAAAATTTATAAGTTTGAGATAATTTATAAAAATTAACTAAGATAATGGAGTTTAAGTTTGAGATAATTTATAAGTTTAAGTTAATTAAAATATAAGTTCTGACATTTTAAGTTTTAGCAATTGAGATAATTTATAAGTTTAATAATAATAATAATAAACAATAGTTTGAATAAATTAACTAAGTTTATAAAAATTAAACACATATATAAAAATTATCTAAGTATTATAAAAATTAACAAGTTTATAATATTAACAAGAATAAACTGACCGATTTACTGATCTATAAAGAACAAGTTTATAATATTAACAAGTTTATCTAAGTAAACATGATCTATAATTGTAACATCCCAGATTTTTCGAGTTTCGAAAATTCGACATCGATACTCACTTTATCGACTGCCGAGCAATCGAATGCCGGAAACCCGAAAAGTTAGGGTTTTAAAAGAAGAGGTAGAAGAAAAATAGAAGAAAAGGAAAGAAGAAAAGAGAAAGAAGAAAACAACAGAACAACATCAGAAACAGAAACAATATCAGAATCTCACATTCGCAGCGGAACAATATATAATAGATAATAACTAGTCTTTTAAAACAAAGAACTATATCAATTTATACATACATCAATCAGAGTCAATATACAACAATGGACAGTTATATAAACTTGTCCTCATACAGAATACACAGCGGAATAAATAATATCAGATACAAATACTACGTCTCGCCATCCAGCTTGCTTCCAAAGCTCCAGAATATCCAGAATATCCTGATAACATAACTCTAGGCTGCCCGTGTGGAAATTGGTGGGCACCCAGAGTTTAGAAGGGAAACAATAAACTCCGAGTCAGTCATGGTGACTGGTGTGAGATCGTAAAACAGTTTATTCTTTAAAATAAACAACAGAAATTTTTTTTTTGTCAATTCGCAATGCTTTTGGAAAATGAAACTACCATAAGACCTCCCACCACACACACAATGCAAACGCAGAATTGGAGGAGATTTCTTCTTATGATAGTCAAAGATGCTTACTACGCAAAATCAAATCATTTTTGATATTTTTGTTAGTGCATAGTGTAGAAAACATTTTGAAAGTATAATATTAATCTTAGCCAGCATAGACATTTCGAACTATGCCTACTATAGCTACCATCCAAACAGTGGGGCGCCACCATAAGTGAATGATAGGTTCTACAACTAAAACCGTACAAGTGTCGTATTGTTTCTTTGGATTTCCAACAAATGGTCAGGCTAAGGAACTTCCTATCCACGATGGGTACGTCCCTGGAATAGACGACCCGAGAACCTAACCGGATCTCTGCCAACACAAGGCCAGGTTACCTCTGCAAAAATAGGTAACTACTGACACGCGTATGCCATCCCCCGATCGTCACCGATCTTCCCGAGGATCCCCGATTTCCAACAAACCACAAAGTAATAAATTTGCAGCAACCACAGAGGTTAAGTATCTGGGCTCCATACCATGATACCACCTTTATCCAGAAGGAATGACATACACTAAGGGGCGCTACACCCTAGAACCTTGCCGCATCCTTCCTGTTTTGACCATTTCCGGGGTGTGAGGCTCGACGAAGTCTCGTCCACAAAGCTACGCTTTCTACAAAGCCATGCTTCGGGTCAAACAAATGATCAACCTATGATCACAAAGATATAAGATCAAACAAATGATCATATCGCAAATGATCAAACACTGATCATTTCACAGCAACACTCAGTATGCCACGTTACCAAATTGGGATATATCGCTGATAAATTTCAACTACATAACCTCTGAGCTCGTACGTCTCAGAGAAGGGTGTTAAGCTAAGAGAATAAATTCTCCGCCACCAACAGATATGTATTTGAAAGAAATCAGCTTTATATCTCAATTTGTAACATCAGACATACAATCCATACAAGTCTGTTCCGGGATCGAACAGAACCGAAGGCACTTCTCACGAAGTCCTTGCATATCCGGATAATTTTCTAATCACGTCCGGACTTCCCGTCACTAAGGGTGATAAAACCTCTAAATCGGAGATCAGCCGATGTAGAGTAACTCGACGGTAATCCTTCCATTTTCAAAAATATCCGGTCTTCAACACCGGTCTTCGAATGCAATTCATAACGACGTATCACATATTCGGAATGGGTTATACGACCCCATGGTCCTTTCCCGGCTAACCTGAATAGTGAGCGCTTATTTAAAAATAAGTGTGACATTCAAATTCATCCAATTCACAACAAATACCTATCTAAAGGTAATTATTGATAGTCGGTTATTTAACTATCAATAAAGATGCGCAACATCATCAGATTCCAAATAATTTTCCAAAATTATTTTATCTTCAAAAATATCTTTACTAGATATAAAATTTCCACACTTCTAAAAATAAATCAATATTTATTTATTTTTAAACGAATTCCCATTTCTCTTTATAAATTCCATAGTGAATTTATATTTTTCGAATATTTACTAATATTCGATTTTCAAATCGTTTTCAATAATCAATTACAATTTATCTTTAAGAAGATAAATTCTCAAAACATTCCATTTCATTTTTGGAAAAAAAAAACAATTCCATACTTATTCAAAAATAAGTATTTCACAAATCTATTTATTTTCAACATTTGAAAATATTCAATATACTTAAATCAAATTAAGTATATAGTTCATTCTTTAAGGAAACATTTACTATAACAACCTCTATTTGAGTCAAAACGAATGTTACGTAAAACATCATTACGACGACTCAAAATCACTAGTATAGGGATTCGGGATTAAGATAGATATATAAATCCCAATACTAGATAAAAATATTCCTTTCGGAAATCATTTACTATAACAACAGTGTTATAGTCCACCATTTCCTTATTTCTTGAAAACGCCTATTTCAAAATTAAATGTTGAAATCTATGCTTTCGAGTCATAATACATTTTAAAACATCTTTAAAATGTTTAACTTCATTTTTAATATCACTTCTCCAAAAATAAATCCATTTTATTTAATAATATATTCACTGTCCAAAATCGTGAATATAATTCACTTAACCAAATTTCAATCATTTCTACACATTTTATTTCAAGAATTACCCACTATCCAAAATCGTGGATAAAATTCCCTTAATAACTTCTATATTAAATTCATCAAATTGATTGATTTCGAATTTATAAAACAACGTTTATAAATTCACTTTTATATTTTATAACAACCTCGATTTATAAAATTCTCCTTTTATTAACTTCTAAAATTACTTATCAAAATAAGTGATTTCGGATTTATAAACAACGTTTGTAAATCACATTTATACTTCATAACAATTTGAACTTATAAAATCATTTTATTAGCAAATTCTGTTCAAATCTCATCTAAGTGCAAAAATCTAATTTATAAGCAAATTCCTTATAAATCTTCTATCCTACAACTTCTATACAATTTATACTTCATAATTTATAAATCTATAAATCTCGTTCACATATGATTTTTATTATCACTTCATTTTTAACACTTATAAAAACTCGTTTTATAATTCCAATATCTTAATTTATAAAATGTCAACTTTATAAACCTTTTAAGTAAACCGTTTGTAATATTTTAAAAATCTCAATTTAAACCATTTTATAAATCAATCAACTATTTATTCCAAAAATCACTTTTCGGTTATATTTCACAAAGATCTTAACTTTTATAACTTTAAAATTTGAACGTTTATTTATTTAAAATAAATTACTTCAAAAATTTAATAAAACGTATAATTTCAAAGATCACTTTAAAAATCCTTTTAAATTAAAAGTCGTTATTTTTAAAACTTGAATCCGATGATGCAACAGCACCAATTAGTCAATCACAACATCAAACATCATATATCAACATATGATAACAGAATATACATCAATATCTGTAAATAAATAAATACTGGTGAGGAATCCAGTTAGATCCCTCCAACCTGTTTCCCTGCATCCACAGACGTTAGCACAATACCAATTCCACTTCGAGGTGGAATATCGCGGTATATGGGTTTTATAAAAATCATCCGCTTACTAACGGCGCAATAGGGTCTCATCCGCTATACGAGGCGGGAAATCAATCAATCCAATATATACATATGCCAATATGTATATATTGCTATATATATATAGATATATCCTACTATATCTAATATCACATCCAATAGCAATCATATCAGTCAAATCAATAACTGCAAAATCCAAATTTATTTGAGTGAGAAAAATCTCACCTTCGCTTTTTTTATATTTTGCAATCCCATTTCTCCATCCCAGTTTTGTTTTCTTCACAATTTCGACCTTGTATAAACATTTGATAATTTTATTAATATTCGAATATAAATCGAACAACCAATTATCGTTTAATAGTTTTGATTAGCTGATAATTTTATTTAAACCAATTTCCTCCTTTACATTTCTTCAAACTATTTATACATATATATATATATATATAATTTCAAACTTACTGCTACTCTCTTTTTAAAAGTATATACATATAATTTGTCAAAATAATCTATATAGGTTTCCAAATCCAATATTTATTTTAAATCCTTAAATCTTTCAATCTAAAATAATTTCTGTTTAAACTATAAAATCCTCATCTCTTGCAGTAAATTAAATTCTGCATACATATAAATTTAAGTTAAAAACAATTGTAAATAATTCACTTTTAAATTATTATTTTTCTTCTTCCGAATGGGTAAAAATAATTTCCTAGAACTAATGATTTAATTCATGTTTTAACTTAACAGTAATTTATTAACTTCAACATTAATTTGTAAAACTAAAGAATACCTCACTTCAACTTGAATTCGCAATTATACTTCGACGATGAAGACCGGCCATCCCCTCCGACTTCGACCATCTAATAACCACGCTGCCCCAGATAACTTCGATCGCCTGAGCACGTCCACGTCGCGCCCATCCTTCCCTCGGTGCCTTGTTCGATCCTTTACCAATTTTTGAACTCGCGAGCACGAATACAGTCGCCTCCAGCCTCCACGCGAACCATTGTCGTGCCTCGCCACTGACGTGCCGCCACCCAACCCTAAGTCGAGATCGAACTCGACTAGCCTCCCCAGACGCGCACCCATCGGCATCGCCGCCTTTTGCCTCGTTCGACCCCTTCTCCGACTCGCGCGAGCCTTCCCCTCAGTTGAAGACGAATTCGTGATCCCCTTCGTTCGCGACTCGCTCGTGTTCGCTGTTTTGATTATGAACGAATCAGGCTCGTATTGATTTTTTTATTTCTCTTGCTTTCGATCTTAATTGACAGAGAGGAGAGGGCCATTGGGTTGTTTCGAACGAGATTGAGTCTCGATTAAATGAAGGAGGACGGGATTAAATTTTGAAGAGAAGCCGTGATTTTCTTACAGGCTTCGGCCATTTTTAACTTCGAACGAGATGATTTGAAAAATAGGCTGGAGATGGTTTTTATTTTGTATTTCCACCGACAGGGGCCATGCTTAGCACGATTTTATTCCGTGATATTTGGCGTGATAAAAGGGGAGAACGTGCTCTCGTTGACCAATTACATATTTAAATTCAAATTGAATTCGATAAAGATTCAACGCGTTTATGTGTCGTGTGCTCACGTATCAACACCGAAAAATACGAAATTTGAAATCCGGTAATAATTCAATATTACGGACCCAATGGAACTGGTTTCGTCGAATTCCGAGACTGCGCCTCGGACGGCTATTTTTAAATATCGGTTAAACGATATAAATTTCAAAACTGATCAAATCAATTCGAAATTGGATTCTGAAGCTTCTGTTATCTTCAGAATTATCAATATAAATTTTACAAGCGTTTGAAGTATTTTTAATCGGCCTAAATTTGAAGATTTAAATTTTTATTCAGCATTCAATAGATTAAATTTTAAAGTTTAATCATCAAATTCAAAGTTATATCGGGGATTCAAATTAAATCATCGTTCAAATATTTAAAATTAATTAAATATTCTCAATTTAATTTGTTCAAAATTCTGGGTCGTTACAAACTTCCCTCTTTAAAAGAATTTCGTCCCGAAATTACAAGTCAAGAAAAATGATCCCTAACTCGTCTACTATTTTTCACAATTCAGTAGTTTTATCAATTTATCAAAACAAATCTTTCTACTAAAGATTCGTTATCATTCAACTAAATTTCTAAACCTTTCATAGTTTTCAAACAATCATTGTTTTACTACTCTATTCAAATTTAAATTTAAATTCAAATTTAAACTTTCAAATTCTCTCAAAAAATTTCTAACGCCCTAAATTTTCGAAAAATTTCGCCAGCGTCTCCTTTGCGCGGCTAATACGGTACGACTACAAAACGTCCCTACGGACTCTCAGATTTCAAAAAGAAAAAGAAAAAGCCAAGCGGCTAGACAAGAAATCATTAAATTTCATATTGAAATTCAAATACTTACCTTTTGTCGAGCAATTCAAAATTATCTTTGAAATCAAAATTCCAATTCCTTTTATAACACCTGTATGTCCTACTAGCCATAATATCTAGTTACATATTCAAATCATTTTGCAAATTCCATTACAAAATTTTCAACACTTACTTCTTATACATATTTACTTTACTATTGAAGTTACATATTTATTCTCATTCAATTTTACTTTGACAACATTTATTCGTTCTGAAACTCATTCACTAATTCATTTACATTAGACTGATTCAACATTCAATTAGTTCAATAGCTTAATTCATTTATCAATCCAATTCAGATTCTCAATTTTATTTAACTTTACCAAGGTCAAATTTCATCACTTAATCAGAATCACATTTCATAAATATCTTTATATAGCATTCCAGAGTTTACCAACATTTTCAAAAATCATTTTTGAACACAATTCAAATTATCCCTTGAATTTCCAAAACAAAACCCAAATTTTCAAAGAACTCCTATTTAAAACAATTTGGCAGCAATTCCTCTTTTGGAAACCCGAAAATGAACACCGGTAATGCTGCAGTCATTACCGAAGTTATTTTCCAGCGACCGAAAAGAGTTTAGAGCTTTTCATTCCTTCAAAATACTTTTCAAGCCTTTGAAATTCATTTTCAACTCTAAAAAGATTTAAACTTTCCAAATCACCAAAATTTTCAAATTCTTTTCAAAACATTTCCAAATACTTCTCTGGAATTTCGTTTCAAATTACAAGTCACATTTATAATTGATATTCTCAAATTTCATTTGTATGTGAATTTTATTTCTTAACTTTGGAGTTATGATTTCAATTTCTTATTTAATTCCAATGAGAATAATTTAATATTATTACTTCTAGCAACCATGCAACCATATACTATAGTAATTCATAGGAAATCATTTCTTTTCTATACGAAAATAGTTTTGGGCAAAATTATTTCATTTACCCTATTTAAAAACAATACTGTGCCGAATTGTTCTATTCAAGTGTTTAGAAACCCCTTCGATCCAGTTGCGCAGACTGTGCCGACGAAGGTTCATATGCCACTCAATAAATCAATCATGACAATATAAAACAATTTTATATTCAATAACAAATACGCGCTCATATCTATTATTACACTCAACTCATTCTAGAGTACTACTGACTCTATCTCTAATGAGTAACACCCAAAAGAGCAGGGTTGTCGCTTAACCATATGCTCTGATACCAAATGTAACATCCCGGATTTTTCGACTTTCGAAAATTCGACATCGATACTCACTTTATCGACTGCCGAGCAATCGAATGCCGGAAACCCGAAAAGTTAGGGTTTTAAAAGAAGAGGTAGAAGAAAAATAGAAGAAAAAGAAAGAAGAAAAGAGAAAGAAGAAAACAACAGAACAACATCAGAAACAGAAACAATATCAGAATCTCACATTCGCAGCGGAACAATATATAATAGATAATCACTAGTCTTTTAAAACAAAGAACTATATCAGTTTATACATACATCAATCAGAGTCAATATACAACAATGGACAGTTATATAAACTTGTCCTCATACAGAATACACAGCGGAATAAATAATATCAGATACAAATACTACGTCTCGCCATCCAGCTTGCTTCCAAAGCTCCAGAATATCCAGAATATCCTGATAACATAACTCTAGGCTGCCCGTGTGGAAATTGGTGGGCACCCAGAGTTTAGAAGGGAAACAATAAACTCCGAGTCAGTCATGGTGACTGGTGTGAGATCGTAAAACAGTTTATTCTTTAAAATAAACAACAGAAATTTTTTTTTTGTCAATTCGCAATGCTTTTGGAAAATGAAACTACCATAAGACCTCCCACCACACACACAATGCAAACGCAGAATTGGAGGAGATTTCTTCTTATGATAGTCAAAGATGCTTACTACGCAAAATCAAATCATTTTTGATATTTTTGTTAGTGCATAGTGTAGAAAACATTTCGAAAGTATAATATTAATCTTAGCCAGCATAGACATTTCGAACTATGCCTACTATAGCTACCATCCAAACAGTGGGGCGCCACCATAAGTGAATGATAGGTTCTACAACTAAAACCGTACAAGTGTCGTAATGTTTCTTTGGATTTCCAACAAATGGTCAGGCTAAGGAACTTCCTATCCACGATGGGTACGTCCCTGGAATAGACGACCCGAGAACCTAACAGGATCTCTGCCAACACAAGGCCGGGTTACCTCTGCAAAAATAGGTAACTACTGACACGCGTATGCCATCCCCCGATCGTCACCGATCTTCCCGAGGATCCCCGATTTCCAACAAACCACAAAGTAATAAATTTGCAGCAACCACAGAGGTTAAGTATCTGGGCTCCATACCATGATACCACCTTTATCCAAAAGGAATGACATACACTAAGGGGCGCTACTCCCTAGAACCTTGCCGCATCCTTCCTGTTTTGACCATTTCCGGGGTGTGAGGCTCGACGAAGTCTCGTCCACAAAGCTATGCTTTCTACAAAGCCATGCTTCGGGTCAAACAAATGATCAACCTATGATCACAAAGATATAAGATCAAACAAATGATCATATCGCAAATGATCAAACACTGATCATTTCACAGCAACACTCAGTATGCCACGTTACCAAATTGGGATATATCGCTGATAAATTTCAACTACATAACCTCTGAGCTCGTACGTCATAGAGAAGGGTGTTAAGCTAAGAGAATAAATTCTCCGCCACCAACAGATATGTATTTGAAAGAAATCAGCTTTATATCTCAATTTGTAACGTCAGACATACAATCCATACAAGTCTGTTCCGGGATCGAACAGAACCGAAGGCACTTCTCACGAAGCCCTTGCATATCCGGATAATTTTCTAATCACGTCCGGACTTCCCGTCACTAAGGGTGATAAAACCTCTAAATCGAAGATCAGCCGATGTAGAGTAACTCGACGGTAATCCTTCCATTTTCAAAAATATCCGGTCTTCAACACCGGTCTTCGAATGCAATTCATAACGACGTATCACATATTCGGAATGGGTTATACGACCCCATGGTCCTTTCCCGGCTAACCCGAACAGTGAGCGCTTATTTAAAAATAAGTGTGACATTCAAATTCATCCAATTCACAACAAATACCTATCTAAAGGTAATTATTGATAGTCGGTTATTTAACTATCAATAAAGATGCGCAACATCATCAGATTCCAAATAATTTTCCAAAATTATTTTATCTTCAAAAATATCTTTACTAGATATAAAATTTCCACACTTCTAAAAATAAATCAATATTTATTTATTTTTAAACGAATTCCCATTTCTCTTTATAAATTCCATAGTGAATTTATATTTTTCGAATATTTACTAATATTCGATTTTCAAATCGTTTTCAATAATCAATTACAATTTATCTTTAAGAAGATAAATTCTCAAAACATTCCATTTCATTTTTGGAAAAAAAACAATTCCATACTTATTCAAAAATAAGTATTTCACAAATCTATTTATTTTCAACATTTGAAAATATTCAATATACTTAAATCAAATTAAGTATATAGTTCATTCTTTAAGGAAACATTTACTATAACAACCTCTATTTGAGTCAAAACGAATGTTACGTAAAACATCGTTACGACGACTCAAAATCACTAGTATAGGGATTCGGGATTAAGATAGATATATAAATCCCAATACTAGATAAAAATATTCTTTTCGGAAATCATTTACTATAACAACAGTGTTATAGTCCACCATTTCCTTATTTCTTGAAAACGCCTATTTCAACAATAAATGTTGAAATCTATGCTTTCGATTCATAATACATTTTAAAACATCTTTAAAATGTTTAACTTCATTTTTAATATCACTTCTCCAAAAATAAATCCATTTTATTTAATAATATATTCACTGTCTAAAATCGTGAATATAATTCACTTAACCAAATTTCAATCATTTCTACACATTTTATTTCAAGAATTACCCACTATCCAAAATCGTGGATAAAATTCCCTTAATAACTTCTATATTAAATTCATCAAATTGATTGATTTCGAATTTATAAAACAACGTTTATAAATTCACTTTTATATTTTATAACAACCTCGATTTATAAAATTCTCCTTTTATTAACTTCTAAAATTACTTATCAAAATAAGTGATTTCGGATTTATAAACAACGTTTGTAAATCACATTTATACTTCATAACAATTTGAACTTATAAAATCATTTTATTAGCAAATTCTGTTCAAATCTCATCTAAGTGCAAAAATCTAATTTATAAGCAAATTCCTTATAAATCTTCTATCCTACAACTTCTATACAATTTATACTCCATAATTTATAAATCTATAAATCTCGTTCACATATGATTTTTATTATCACTTCATTTTTAACACTTATAAAAACTCATTTTATAATTCCAATATCTTAATTTATAAAATGTCAACTTTATAAACCTTTTAAGTAAACCGTTTATAATATTTTAAAAATCTCAATTTAAACCATTTTATAAATCAATCAACTATTTATTCCAAAAATCACTTTTCGGTTATATTTCACAAAGATCTTAACTTTTATAACTTTAAAATTTGAACGTTTATTTATTTAAAATAAATCACTTCAAAAATTTAATAAAACGTATAATTTCAAAGATCACTTTAAAAATCCTTTTAAATTAAAAGTCGTTATTTTTAAAACTTGAATCCGATGATGCAACAGCACCAATTAGTTAATCACAACATCAAACATCATATATCAACATATGATAACAGAATATACATCAATATCTGTAAATAAATAAATACTGGTGAGGAATCCAGTTGGATCCCTCCAACCTGTTTCCCTGCATCCACAGACGTTAGCACAATACCAATTCCACTTCGAGGTGGAATATCGCGGTATATGGGTTTTATAAAAATCATCCGCTTACTAACGGCGCAATAGGGTCTCATCCGCTATACGAGGCGGGAAATCAATCAATCCAATATATACATATGCCAATATGTATATATTGCTATATATATATATAGATATATCCTACTATATCTAATATCACATCCAATAGCAATCATATCAGTCAAATCAATAACTGCAAAATCCAAATTTATTTGAGTGAGAAAAATCTCACCTTCGCTTTTTTTTTTTTTGCAATCCCATTTCTCCATCCCAGTTTTGTTTTCTTCACAATTTCGACCATGTATAAACATTTGATAATTTTATTAATATTCGAATATAAATCGAACAACCAATTACCGTTTAATAGTTTTGATTAGCTGATAATTTTATTTAAACCAATTTCCTCCTTTACATTTCTTCAAACTATTTATACATATATATATAATTTCAAACTTACTGCTACTCTCTTTTTAAAAGTATATACATATAATTTGTCAAAATAATCTATATAGGTTTCCAAATCCAATATTTATTTTAAATCTTTCAATCTAAAATAATTTCTGTTTAAACTATAAAATCCTCATCTCTTGCAGTAAATTAAATTCTGCATACATATAAATTTAAGTTAAAAACAATTGTAAATAATTCACTTTTAAAATATTATTTTTCTTCTTCCGAATGGGTAAAAATAATTTCCTGGAACTAATGATTTAATTCATGTTTTAACTTAACAGTAATTTATTAACTTCAACATTAATTTGTAAAACTAAAGAATACCTCACTGCAACTTGAATTCGCAATTATACTTCGACGATGAAGACCGGCCATCCCCTCCGACTTCGACCATCTAATAACCAAGCTGCCCCAGATAACTTCGATCACCTGAGCACGTCCACGTCGCGCCCATCCTTCCCTCGGTGCCTTGTTCGATCCTTTACCAATTTTTGAACTCGTGAGCACGAATACAGTCGCCTCCAGCCTCCACGCGAACCATTGCCGTGCCTCGCCACTGACGTGCCGCCACCCAACCCTAAGTCGAGATCGAACTCGACTAGCCTCCCCAGACGCGCACCCATCGGCATCGCCGCCTTTTGCCTCGTTCGACCCCTTCTCCGACTCGCGCGAGCCTTCCCCTCAGTTGAAGACGAATTCGTGATCCCCTTCGTTCGCGACTCGCTCGTGTTCGCTGTTTTGATTATGAACGAATCAGGCTCGTATTGATTTTTTTATTTCTCTTGCTTTCGATCTTAATTGACAGAGAGGAGAGGGCCATTGGGTTGTTTCGAACGAGATTGAGTCTCGATTAAATGAAGGAGGACGGGATTAAATTTTGAAGAGAAGCCGTGATTTTCTTACAGGCTTCGGCCATTTTTAACTTCGAACGAGATGATTTGAAAAATAGGCTGGAGATGGTTTTTATTTTGTATTTCCACCGATAGGGGCCATGCTTAGCATGATTTTATTCCGTGATATTTGGCGTGATAAAAGGGGAGAACGTGCTCTCGTTGACCAATTACAGATTTAAATTCAAATTGAATTCGATAAAGATTCAACGCATTTATGTGTCGTGTGCTCACGTATCAACACCGAAAAATACGAAATTTGAAATCCGGTAATAATTCAATATTACGGACCCAATGGAACTGGTTTCGTCGAATTCCGAGACTACGCCTCGGACGGCTATTTTTAAATATCGGTTAAACGATATAAATTTCAAAACTGATCAAATCAATTCGAAATTGGATTCTGAAGCTTCTGTTATCTTCAGAATTATCAATATAAATTTTACAAGCGTTTGAAGTATTTTTAATCGGCCTAAATTTGAAGATTTAAATTTTTATTCAGCATTCAATAGATTAAATTTTAAAGTTTAATCATCAAATTCAAAGTTATATCGGGGATTCAAATTAAATCATCGTTCAAATATTTAAAATTAATTAAATATTCTCAATTTAATTTGTTCAAAATTCTGGGTCGTTACAATAATTTTGAACCTTAAGGGTAGTTTTTAGGATTAACTGATCGATTTACAGATTTAAACAACATTTAAGAATTTATTTCAGGATAGGCAACTTACCGGTATAAGCTTTTAGAATCTAGAGCTATTTGTTGACGGTGGTATAGGTAATTTTTCTTGCAAGGCTTATATTGATGTTCAGTTAATATCAGGAACAAATTATTTATTCCAACACAAGTATAGGTAATGACGTATTATATTGCAGAATTTATTGCACTGCACTGATCAAGGCTTCTGTTTGGTTTTTTGAACTAAGGTTTGTTCTTCTTTCCTTTGTCATTGATGAGCATCGCTATTGGAGTTTCTGTTTTGAAGATATTGAGATCTAAATAACCAGTTTCGTGTTTTCTTCCTGAATCATGCACCCTCACCTCATTTAATTTTGGACCTTCCTTTATGAAACCAGGCGCCTGCTTTCACTTGTGACAGTTTATAATTTCGTTTCATTTGAGAATTCAGCCACTTTCATTTCAATTGTATCATCTTGACTCATTAACATTGACTAGTGTTTCTTGTCCTAAAGTCATACCCAACAGTTTTGCAGTCAACTGGCGTTTCTTCCCCTAAAGCGGTCATGATTATGTATTCAGATAAAACATGTACAGTATAGGCTGTTCAAAGGATATATAATAAAGTATATGTTATATATATTATATAATATACATCTAACTTTTAAATTTGTTTACTGCATTTAAACAACTTCTAACTATTAAATTTCCTTGACTTATATAATATACTATAATCAGCTTTATAATAGGACTATAGTGGACTCTTAGTAGGTTTTACGACATTGGTGTCATGTTAGTATAGTTGACTGTACAGCACAGCCAATATTCATAGGCTTATATTTTGATTTTATTATATTTGTGGTATTTTTCTATGCTAAAAATGCACTGTTCATAATTCGCAGGCTAGGAACAATGCTCGCATTGTGATTTCTGGATCTTTGGAGATGTTTAGCAATAGGTGTGTATAACTCTATATATTGTTAGTTCATTTTCATTTATTTTTCTTTGTTACTCCATTTTTCAAATGAGTCGTTGGCCATTTTAGATTTTTGAAATCAGGTGTGCAGAAGTCTGGAAGCTCAAATAAGTAAGTAATATATGTTTTACCTTATTGATGTATGCTTGTACTACTATTTTCTTAGGATAGTCTAAAAAACAATGAAATTAAAAAATGGATGTTCAAATGTGCAATTTTTAAGAAATTGGCTTCCAAACCTAGATATTATCTATTCCCATTCCTTGAAATTGTTAACATGGTTATAAATATCGTTACTTTATCCATA
Organism: Allium fistulosum; assembly: GCA_030737815.1. NCBI lineage: Eukaryota > Viridiplantae > Streptophyta > Magnoliopsida > Asparagales > Amaryllidaceae > Allium > Allium fistulosum. Next base: position 480,439,125 of record CM060904.1, read on the forward strand.
CGATTTTGTTCTGTTTAATACTGGTAGAAATATTCGACACTTACAGATATTAAATATTAATCATCTTTTATATTGAAGATTCCATATGCTTGGTATGTTAGAAAAACATTCAGGGATTATAACGTTACTCTGATCATGAAAACATTTAAAATTGATCAGAACATAGCATCAGATTTGGTATTAAAAAACAAGATCAATGTAAAATTTACGTAATTTTCATCTGTTGCTCACTTTGAGACATATACACTACATTCTTTGTGGACGTAGCTTGCGGCTCATGCAACCAGAAACTTTAGTGGTGGATTGCTTTATGTAGCAGTTTTTGCCTGAAAAGTTTCAGCGGTGAAAACGATGCTTAGTATATTTTCCTAAATACATTTATATGCCAGAGCACAAGATCTTGCACATTTATTAGGGTAAAAGAAAGAATATGCAACAGAAGCCATTATTTAAAATGCAGAGGTAAATTTATTTGACATTCAAACTTATTTAAAGATAGATCCTCTATCAATTTTGCTAAGAATTTGATGCGGTTCACGTTGTGATGGCATGAAATTGCTCCAAGTAAAATATCATCGGGTACTTTGTTTTCTCGTTTCTTGATTAGAATTTATTTTGTTTAATATTTTAGGGAGAAATATCTCCAGTTGTGTGATGCAGTTGATGTTACTTTCAGTCTGTTTATTGAATGATACTTTTTCAATTGCATTCCACTGCCATACTGATAGCTTGTGCAATTAGTTTATCCATTCCACTCACATCTATAAAATTTCTATGCAGGTTCTTAAAAAAGAAGACATGATTTGCAAAAATGCTGTTGAAAGCATATTGGCCGAATGAGATATCTTAACATCAGTCCGAAACCCTTTTGTGGTAAGAATTATCATGGATACTGTTTATTTATGTTTTTGCATGAATGCTTTCAGCTGATCTTTCTTTTATGGGGTATATCAATTTGATAAGGTACCGAGCTTTAGTAGGTCAAGGTTGCATAAAACCATTGTGCGACCTCCTCTTATGTCCAGATCCTAGGATCATCATTGTATGCCTTGAAGGACTTGAGAATATTCTAGGGGTTGGAGAAGCAGATAAAGTTGCTACGGGAAATCTTTTGGTTGGAGGAAGACGATGAGGCCATGCCATTAGGAGATGATGCTGGGCAGACTGGGTTCTAGTTTGATGAGAATGTTCTTGTTCCAAGTGCTAGTTGTAACTTCGGTTGATTGGTAAGTTGTCCACGGTCACTTTTATACGTTTTAATTAAGGTTTGCCTGATTTTGTAAATGCATGGGTTAAGTATTACATATGCTCTTCTCCTGTCCAGGAGAATTTACTCATCATTTTCCTGTCTAATTAATTTCTTTCTCATCTGTCGTGGCTTAATTAAAATGGTGTCATTTAGGTCTTTTAGGGGATAACATGCAAACCCTCTTCTATTATTGCTTATAAATTATAGTGTTAGGGGAAAATAAGCAAATTTAGAACCACACTGTGGTATTTATTGAATTATATCTCTTCATTATGAGTCATGAAGTATACTTGATTTCTTAAACCTGGTAGAAAACCGACATTTCTTAGCAAGTCTCTTTCTACTGTTGTTTACTTGGAAATCGATAGTAATGTGGTTTTTAAGTAATTGAGAACATGTTTTAAATACATATGAACATATTCTATGATAGGAACATGTAAAATTTAGATTAGAACACATTTTTAATAAAGAAAATTATATCATTTTTTATACATACTTTATATGTTTGTTGAAATGAGCAATAGAATCCAATCTCTCCTAACACCTTGACAAAAAATCCAAACGTTTCCAAATACAACACCAATATTTATAATTGCTTTTTATTTATTAAAACATGCTCTCATCTTGTTCTCAACTCTACACTTTTCTAGGAGATGTATTCGATTCCCCCGTTTGTTCCTGTTATGGACTTCTGAACTAAGTATTCAAGCATGATATTTTAGTTCTGTTTTTTGTTTGTTCTGTTTGCATGAGTCATTATCCATATGTTTAAATTATGGTATCTATTTTGATTGTTTTGGAAAACCATGAGACAATAGTTAGGCTTATGTACTAAATTTCAAAACGCGTCTTCCCCTTATTATGTCTTATTCACGATCATGTGTGGTGCTACAATGCACAGAAAATTTTGTCTTCATAAATTATTTAACTTTGACTTTTAAGTTTAGTGTATTTGTACTATTTCCTTCTATAGCTGTTCAAATTCTAGGTTTTTTTCTTGGTACCAGAGAATATCTGTCGATGGTAGACTTAGCAGAAGAGCAAGAGAAGCCATGACAGCCAGTCCTAGTTCTTCTAAGAGAGACTTAGAGAAGCGAAGAGGCTCCACTTCTATGGTGCTTTTCTTATACCCACCTCTGTTATGTTAGTACCATTTGTGGAAACTTGTCTGTGAATGCTTATAGTATGTGACTTATTTTGTTGAGAAACTACTATCGAATTGATTATGGATATTATATTTGATTGTGAGATTAGCATGTTTTTGCAATTATTTGAATATGATGATCATATGATTGATTGTTTGTATATGCTAATTATGTGATTTAATTGTATGTTTGAATATATGAAAATTATGCGATTGATCGTTCGTTTTAATATGAATAGTATATAAGCGATTGCTGGAAATGGTATAAACCATCAACCGTAAATAGTAGCATTTAAAATATGCTACCAAACAACCAATAACTTTTAGTAGCGTTTCAGAATTGCTATAGAAACAAATTTAAACTAATATAAAAATTATACAGTTGCATTTTAAAAACGCTACTGAAAATCAAAAAAAGCATATAAACAAAAAATGCAACCAAAAAATGAAGACTTATGGTAGCGTTTTTTTAACCCTACAGAAAAAACCTATAGCTGCATTTAAAAGTGACTTTTCGTAGCGTTTTTTAAATCCTACAGAAAATACCTATAGTTGCATTTAAAAGTAACTTTTGGTAGCGTTTACTACAACGCAACAAAAAGTTTTAGACTTTTAGTTGCATGTCGTATAGCAGCGTTCTCTAAAACGCTACCATAAGTTATGGTAGCGTTTTTTCAACGCTACCAAAAGTCTTTTCTGGTGTAGTGTAGGATAGGTTTCCGTATAAGATAATTGTTGTTGGTTTAGGCTTTTAAACCCATTCCCCTCGATGCGTAGTTAATTTTCTCTCTTGATAAACCTTTAGTAAATGGATCCGCTAGGTTATCATTTGTTCACACATAATCTATGGAAATAGATCCATTTGAGAACAACTGCCTAACTGTGTTATGATGTCGACGAATGTGTCGTGACTTTCCATTATACACAAAGTTTTGCGCTCTACTTAATGCTGCTTGGTTATCATAGTGTATGCATATGGCCGGTACAGGTTTAGGCCAAAACGGAATATCTTCTAAAAAGTGACGAAGCCATTCTGCTTCTTCGCCTACTTTATCTAAAGCGATGAACTCCGATTCCATAGTGGATCGAGCTATGCATGTTTGTTTAGTAGATTTCCATGACACTGCTGCCTCTGCTAAGGTAAATACATAACCACTCGTTGATTTTGATTCTTCTGAATCAGCAATCCAGTTTGCATCACGATATCCTTTTAAGACGGCATGATATTTTCCATAATGTAAGGAATAGTTTGTGGTATTTTTTTTAAATATCCAAGCACTCTCATTAGTGCTTTCTAGTGTTCCTTCTCTGGGTTGCTTGTATATCTGCTTAATCGACTTATTGCATAAGCTATATCTGGTTTTGTGCAATTCATGAGATACATGAGACATCCTATTACACGATAGTATTCCAGTTGCATTACACTCTCATTAGTGTTTTTATGCAGTACTTTTGATGGATTATACGACGTTCGTACTCCTTTAATTCCAAAATTTTGAAATTTTTCAATCACTTTTTCTACATAATGTGACTGAGATAATTCAATTCCATTAGGTGTTCTTATTATTTTGATTCCCAAAATAACATATGCAACTCCTAAGTCTTTCATATCGAAATTGTTGATTAACGTCTGCTTAGTGGTCTCTATTACCTTAGTATTTAGACCGAAGATTAGCATATCGTCTACGTATAGACAAATCGTCACGTATGATTGTCTAATTTGTTAGTAATAAACACATTTATCACATTCATTTATATGAAAATTATTTTTCATCATGACACTATCAAATTTTGCGTGCCATTGTTTTGGAGCTTGTTTTAGTCCGTATAATGATTTGACTAATCTACATACTTTGTTTTCATTCCCTTTGGATATAAAACCCTCAGGTTGGTCCATGTAAATCTCCTGATCGAGATTTCCATTTAAGAATGTCGTCTTTACATCCATTTGATGAATCTGTAGATTATAGATGGATGCAATTGCTATTAACATTCTTATAGGGGTTATTCGTGTTACTGGTGAATAGGTATCGAAGAAGTCTACACCTTCTTTTTGACGATATCCTTTGGCTACCAATCTTACTTTGTATTTGTCGATAGAGCCATCTGGTTTCATCTTCTTTTTGAAGATCCATTTACAACCAATTGGTTTTATTCTAGGTGGAAGATCAACTATTTTCCAAGTTTTATTACTCAGAATTGAATCAATTTCACTTTGAATTGCTTATTCCAACATGAGGATTCAGAAGATGACATTGCTTCCTTGTACGTTTGAGATTCGTGTTCTAACATATATGTTCAAAATTTCGAACCAAATGTCTTGGAAGTTCTTGCCCTTACGCTTCTTCTTGGTTCAACTTCCTCAGTTTCACGATGAGTTTCATCTTTATGTGATTTACTCAATTCTTCTCTTGTCCTTTTGGGGACATTATTTCCTTCATTTCTTTTGTGTGGAAACACATCTTCAAAGAATGAGGCGTCTCTTGATTCCATGATTGTATTTACATGAATATTAGTTATATCAGACTTGAATACCAAAAATCTATAAGCACTACTATCTTGGGCTGGCCCTAAATAGTAACAATCTACTATTTTTGGTCCAAGTTTGACTTTCTTGGGAGGCGTAATTGGAACTTTTGCCAAGCACCCCCACACTTTGAGGTATTTAAAACTTGGTATGTGTCCTTTCCATAACTCATATGGAATTGTTCCTGTTTTATTGTGAGGAACCTTGTTTAATACGTGATTAGACATATTTAAGGCTTCCCTCCACAAGTTCGTCGGTAGACCAGAAGTTAAGAGCTTCGCATTAATCATATCTTTTAATGTTCTATTCTTTCTCTCGGCTATACCATTTTGTTGTGGTGATGGTGCTGTTGTTTGATGAATTATACCATTTTCGGCACAGAATTGTTCAAATGGTGATTCATATTCTCCACCTCGATCAGATCTCAATATCTCAATCTTTTTATTTAACTGATTTTCTACCTCAGCTTTGTACTTCATAAACGATGTAATTGCTTCATCCTTGGTATTTAAAAGATATACATAACAATATCATGTATAATCGTCAATAAAGGTAATAAAATACCTTTTCCCACCTCTTGTAGGTAATGATTTGAAATCACATAAATCAGTATGAACCAAACCTAGTGGTTCGGTGCTTTTATCAACTTTTGCCATCTCTGTTTTAGTGAAAACAGGAAAGTCTTATGACGTTATACGTCTAGTATACCAAAACAGAGACTAATCAATAATAAACTCGTCTCACAAGTTTACAAATCAGATTTCCACTACTTTGGAATTCTGTATTAGCTATTTTTAACAATAAGTATGTTGTAATTAATTACAACAACAAACTAACAACTATAATAATAATAACTATAGCGATAAATCAAACGTTATACTATTTAAAGAAATAGTACAATGTAGAAATGAAAATGATATATATATATATATATATATATATATATATATATATAAATCAACTAGAAATCTAACCGGTTGAAGAATGAAATTTCGTCTGAGGCTTGTCGTAACAATTTCCTTAAGACTTTATTCGAAGTCTCCCAAGATACAACAGACGTAAGCTGCTCGGGATCACGATGTGTATGATCTTCTTTGTGATAGGACTGATTATGATTTTAAGAAATGAAGATAAAGAAGAGACAATTCGGTTTTAAAATTAAGTGAGTAAAGTGATCAGGTTTCCTCCTTATTTATAGCCGAATTCCCAATGGTTACACCCGTTGAGAAAAGTAGCATCCCTTCATTTGCAACATCAAAAGTGTTACTGTTTGCAACAGGCACTTCCTTTCATTTGCAACGCCAAAAACTGTTGCTGTTTGCAACAGCCGCGTCTGTTCGTTTGCAATGGTTTAAAACTGTTGCTGTTTGCAACAGCCGCGTCCGTTCGTTTGTAACGGTTCAGAACTGTTGCTGTTCGTTGTAACGGTCATCTGAAAAAAATCGTGTCTCTTCATTAGTTTGCAACGGTCACAACCATTGGAAAATCCGTATCTATTTAAACACACTTCTGTTTTAAAATCAGTCCATTTGTTAGGTAGTAAAAATATATGACACAGCCCAATCTTATTGGACCCGCACCCGTCCCGGTTCTGTCGGTCGGACGGGTGGGCGGCAACGCACGTGTGTTAGTCCATAGCTATATAGGTCCTCCCCCTCACATAAAATTACCTGACCCTAAGGGCCAATATAGAAATTGAGAGTACACTATATAAACAAGAAAATGGACTTATTTTTGACGATGTGGGATATATCTCATTCACTATTTTTGAGAATTCTAACGATCCCACACATGAATGACGATATATGTCTCCCCCACACAAAGTGTAATATCACACGGTTCATATGAAAATAATGCTATATCGAGGATAAGTAGATATTTCACTTTGAACTTTCCCTAGTTAAAACTTATCGGATATACTTGGCTAATCGGTGAATTATTTCATCTTGAACCGTCGGCCGTTATTGTATATCCAGACAATAAGCTTTACAAAGCATTATTTCCCTTCACATCCAATCTCTTTGTTGTGTTCATTTTGGTCCTGAACAATTTTTGGTTCTGCGAGTGTTTATAGAGAATAAAAGCCTTTAATATTCTCATAAAGCCGACCCACCTCACACTAACATAGGTGATCACAACCATTAAGAGTATCCTACATATACCTCACTTGTTATTTTCAAGATATGGTCATCATTGAAAAAACATAGTTTTATCCTTTTAATACTTCTGTAGGCATGCATTTATATTGTGCACCATAGGAATGGAGTAGGACTAAGTCCAAACAAATACATTACGTCTTGAGTTATTCAGAACTGGTTTGCCTATTGATCCTAGTCCATGGGATCTCATGTCGATAGGATATGTTTCCATATAAGATAACTCTTGTTGGTTTAGGCTTTTAAACCCATTCCCCTCGATGCGTAGTTAATTTTCTCTCTTGATAAACCTTTAGTAAATGGATCCACTGGTTATCATTTTTTCGCACATAATCTATGGAAATAGTTCCATTTGAGAGTAACTGCATAACTGTGTTATGACGTCAACGAATGTGTCGTGACTTTCCATTATGCACAAAGTTTTGCACTCTGCTTAATGCTGCTTGGTTATCACAGTGTATGCATATGGCCGGTATAGGTTTAGGCCAAAACAGAATATCTTCTAAAAAGTGATGAAGTCATTCTGCTTCTTCGCCTGCTTTATCTAAAGCGATGAACTCTGATTTCATAGTGGATCGAGCTATGCATGTTTGTTTAGTAGATTTCCATGACACTGCTGCCCCTGCTAAGGTAAAGACATAACCACTCGTTGATTTTGATTCTGCTGAATCAGCAATCCAGTTTGCATCACTATATCCTTCTAAGACGGTAGGATATTTTCCATAATGTAAGGAATAGTTTGTATTTATTTAAGCACACTTCTGTTTTAATACCAGTCCATTTTTTAGGTAGCAAAAATATATGACACAATCCAATCTTATTATACCCGCACCTGGCCCGGTTCGGTCGGACGGCGACACGTGTGTGTTAGTCCATGGCTATATACGGCCTCCCTCGCATAAAATTACCTGACCCTAAGGGCCTATATAGGAATTGAGAGTACACTATATAAACAAGAAAATGGACTTATTTTTGGCGATGGGGGATATATCTCATTCACTATTTTTGAGAATTCTAACAAGTATGATATATGACAATAGCCGGGAGTGCACTTCATAGACAAATAAACACTATGGTTATACATCATACATTGTCATACAATAAATATATCCTGGTGTCCCACGAACAAAATAACACAATAACACAACAATATTTCATAATAACGGCATAAAATACAACATAGTTGATACAACAAAAAATATACGAAGTTGTTACAATCAATATTTAGTTAACATTCAAACCTAATGCAGATTGCAAACATACTGCCAACTCCAAATCCAAGAAATATTGTAGATGCAAGTGTGCAACTCCAAACATGTAGACAGTCCAAGCTTGGATGCAACTCTTCAAACAAATTCAAAACATGTAACATTAGCCTACTTCAAAATATACAGCCTGTGAAACTAATTCCAGGTCCACCTTCATGTTTTTAGACTGGATCAATGTGGGAAAATATTGATGTATAAATTAAACAAACAAGAAAAGAGTCATAGGTCCATGTTTTTGATGTTGTTATACAAAAAGTCCCTATAGAAATGAATATGTAAATTTGGTCCCTATTTTTCAAAAATAAAAAAATGCAAAGTGTCTTGCACTTTTCTGACAGAAAATGCAAGATAACTTGCACTTTTCTAATTTTGAAATATTTTTCGAAAATTTTGAAAAGCGCAAGTTAACTTGCACTTTCTATCAAAAAAGCGCAAGCTAGTAATTTGCATTTTCTAATTTTAAAATTTTTGAAAAGCACAAGATAACTTGCGCTTTCTATCAGAAAAGCACAAACTAGTTTGCGCTTTCTGATTTTGAAAATTTTGAAATGTTAAAAAACGCAAGCTAACTTTCGTTTTCTGATTTAGAAAAAACAGGGACTTAATTTATATACTTATTTCTACAGCGACTTTTCTTGTAACACCATCAGAAATATGGACCTTTCGTGCAAAGCTCCTTAAACAAATTAATCTGACATTGGCCACATTACTTTTTACTTATACAAAATCAAAAGGCAATGCTCTATTTATGTCATTAGTTATTTGTTGGTTTAGACAAAAAGATCTGTAAAACATGTACAACCGATGAAACATATCATTAGTTTACTTAACTTGAAGTTACAAATTTAAACCACTTAACTTGAAGTTTTGAATATTTTCAGTTTGAATAACTAAGCTTAACTGAAAGTCTGAACACTAAAATTCCAAATTTAACAGTTAACATGTTACAAGTTCAGGGTTAATCTTAAAATAATCAGAAAAGTTTTAAGCCTGGTTTGATACATGCAAAATATTATAGTAGTAAAATTTTGATACATAAGAATTTTTGTTCTATAACTCATTTGATATATGTAAAAGTTTACTTGGAAAGTTAATGCCGAATATCATAAATACTATACCATTAAATTATCATAAATACTATATCAGAAACTAAAATCAACTATACTATTAAAAAGTAAAAGTAATTATTTATATTAAAATGTGGCACAAACACCGAAATGAATATAGTAGAGAAAAAAGTGAAGAAAGTAAATAAAAACAACAAATTACAAGACACAAAAATTTTATAACGGTTCGACTAGTCGTTGTTTACGTCCACTCTGCATTGTTGCTGATTTGGTTGCTATTACAATTACTGTTCTTATGGATCGATATGGATCCTCGAGAATACAAGATATTGTACAGAAAATTGTAAGAGAGCCAAAAGACCATTGAAATGATGCCCATTCATGCCTATTTATAGCTGAGGATTACCAGAAATCTCTCACTCAAGTTCTTATCCATGTTCTTCACTTTCAGGGAGGGTTAAATGAAATAGGATCGTGGCCACGTCATCAAAGTTCATGGATCAATAAGGATCCATGCATATGGATCGGTACAGATCCATGCCTATGGATCGGTACATATCCATGCCTATGGATCGGTACCGATCCATAAGATGGATGGCAAATCCCCCTTTGAGTTGATGTAGTGACTTGCTTGGCTTGTGCCTTTGTCCTTGGTATCTAGTTGTGTTGATATGAGCTCGAATCTGGTGGAACTCCTTGCTTGAATGAAAATGATCGGTTCGTCTATCAAGTGTTATGGTTGGTGATTGCTTGCGAACCATTCCAACTAGCTGGCACTAGCACATCATTGTTTTAATTTCATATGGTATGAGTCGTTGGTCGTTTTGAGGCGATTTTGTGCATTGGTACTGATCCATACATTTGCTTGCAAAAAGGACTTTCGGTCTTGGTAGTTGAAGCAATGTGACATGTGGACCATTTTGGGAGTTTGTTTGCATATTGGCCATTTTGTCTCTTGGCTCTGTTTGACATTCAAGTTTAGTATTTATCATTCTGAATTCCTGCTTGATCGATTCAGTTCGTTCGAATATGATCTGGTTAAAAGGTTGGATAACAGTAACTGTACCAGTAAATGGTAAATACTTGACCTTCTCAATGCAACGACAATGAATGTCGGAGAAAGCAATATCATAATAATTCGCATTGTCTATGGGAACCAGAATTCCATGATCTACAATAATCGATCTAGACCTACACAATTTTGGGTAGTAAGTAATACCTCAACCATCCTTTGACTCCAAAGTAATACGAAATAGGTCAATAACCCTTCTTTCGGTGCTAAAAGCAGATTCAAAAACGACTGTAAATACTGAGCAGTAAGCATGTCTTAAGCGATTACAGATAAAACTCGGTACTTCGGATTATTTACCTTCCACTGGACTAAAATATCAAAATTATTATAAACGATTATCATTAAGTGATTATTATCTAACTACAAAATGTTTGTCCAAAATCCTTATCCATTTCGCAGTCCAAATTATCATGCTTTTCATAAGCAAAATAAAATATTAATGTTATTTTGTACATGCAAGTCGGTTTCATAGTGGCTGTATCACCTGCAAATTTAACGCAAGTGTCAGACAAAGATGCCTCACCAACTATCCAACTTCAGCACATTTGCCAGAGATGCAAGATAAGTCCTGTAATAACACAACTCACATTAGCACCTTGCACTCATAATAACAGGAGACTTCACTCAAGTCCAATACCATACCTCACAAGCATAACTCAAACACTATTACATGACCCATATCTTCTTACATAAAAAAAACACTATGACATGGTATAGACACTCGACAAAAAAAGGCATACCAAAGCAAGGTTTCCTCATAAACAACCAGATTTCCTGGCAAACTATAACATATGGAGCACCATGGCACTAACCAAGGCCTAATCCACAAATTTCAAAAGAGGGACACAAATCCATGCAGCCTGAATGTGCCGATCACAAACCAGATTGCAGCTACCATAATTATCCTTGCATACAAAGAGTAACAAAAACCAGAGCTTGCCACCACCAAGCAAAAGCTTTAATCACATGAGCAAGAATCCATAGGCTATGACATCAAAGTTGTAGGAATGATACAAGCCATGCATTATCATCGAAATATATGACAGAAAACAATAACCAGAATCACAAGAGCTCCAAAAGGCAACAATCACAACAGAAGACCAAAAGGCTAATACCATGTCGAAGGCTCCATTCAGTACCTGAAGCGCATGGCAAGGAGGAGGCCACTCACCAGAACACCTAGCACAACAACCATTAACATAATACTAACCCTCGCTGCAGAGCAGTCACATAGATCAGATGATGAGATGGTGATAAATCGGCATGGCAACTGAAAGAAACCAACTCCTCCCATTGACGAAAACTTGCGCTCAACTTTGGAACTTTTGAATGGAAAAAAATAAAATAAAAATGATAAGAAAATTATCATGTTTTATCCTTAGTTAATATTAATCACTTAATGATAATACCTTAACAAGAATCTTGATATTTTGATAATCCCTTAATAATCACATGAAGATAACCCATTAACGATAATTTTGATATTTTATTATGGTGGAAGGTTAATAGTCTGAAGTATCATGTTTTATCTCTAGTTTCTCAGATCATCTTGCTATTCTATTATCCACGATCGCACGTGAATCTTCTTTTAGCACCGGAGAGTAGGTTACAGACCCATTTCATATCACTTTGAGACCAAGGATGATCGATGCATTAATTACTACTCAAAATTGACAATGGTCTAAACCTATTTGTGTTGATCATCCAATTGTGGTTCAGACGATGTGAATTATTATGACATGGTTTTCTCAGGTAATGTTAATATCTGTAATACATTTTGATTATCCGGTGTGTTCAACATATTACACGCAGTACTCATTGTCATTGACTTGTTGGTTTGTTATAGGATTTGTACATGGGCGTGGTTCAACATCTTTAACCATGGAGAATTTGATGGTGGGATAATTCATTATCGCTGCATTGAGATGTTTGGGTAATAACTATTTACTGGTATAATTAGTAGAACTTCTTTTACTTTTATGATACAGGGTGCAGTGTGCGTTCGTAGACAAACAGATCGATTTGGGGAAAGCGACTACTAAAAATTACGTCCGATGTATTCAAACATAGATTTTACATCAGCGTTTTTTCCAGACGCGGATCGCGACTTGAAATTGAAAAATAATTTGTGAACGTAATAAATACATTAAACGTACTTTAGCATCCTTTTTTGTAAATATCTCTCTCCAATTTGTTTCGCTCACATCTTCAACATTCTTCATTTTTATTTCGAAAACCAATATTCACAAATGGCTTTCTCTAGCAAAAAAACAATTCTTTCTTGAAATCTCGAGTTGTCCATATTATTTGCAAACATTTGCATTGAATAATTTCCAGCAAATCAAGAGAAAAAATAGAATTTATTAATAGATTGCTATTAAATTTAACGCGTTCCATAAAACAACTCAAGTGATGGATACACGACTACAAAAAACAAGCACGATACTAATCGAAAAGAAGTCATAAAGTGGAATCGCAACAAAAATGTAGCAGGTTGGGATATTTAGAGGAATATAGTGGCTGGTGACGACGATTGGTGAGCTGTTAATTTCTAACAAAATTTTCTTTTGAATTACTAATAATTTTGAAATTTTGTATCAAGAACTTGGTAATATTGCTCTAAAATGGAGATCTGCACCAATACCTGATTTGGATTATTTAAAGCAAATGTTTAAAAATATCGTCAGTGGAAAAAATGTCATGATCTCCACGTAAGTTGATCCTCCTAAAACTGAAACGGAGGATGAAGTGCAACCAGTATTGCAAAGTTGAGCCCCTACCTCATGAATAGTGCAGTGACCCGTAATTTTGAACATTTTGTATTTAAACACTTGAATCAAAGTTAAATATTTTAAAAAGTGATTTTATAACCTTATTGGCCCCCTTTAATTAATAAAACATGATGATAAACTTGATTTTGAAATGTGTTTACAAAAACAAATAGTTCGAAAAAATATGGGTAAAGTGAATGAAAATCGTTTTACTAATAAATGGCCTTCTACTTGATATAAGTTTTTCAAATTTTTTGGGCATGTCTAATATATTAATGTGTCACTAATTAATAACTAAAAATATTTTGTGGTTTATGGTTATCTAAATTATACTAGTGAGTCACGGGGGAAGAACATATTTTGGAAAGAAGACTTAAGGGCTAAGTAAGAGAGTGAGATGAAAAGTAAGCATGTGAAGGGGAGCATGTTGGTGGTTGGCCATAGAAGTTTTTTTTTGTGTGGGTGGGGGGGGGGGGGGTGGGGAGTTGGTTGTTGGCGACCTCTTGCTAACACTTACAAATACACTTCACAATATGACAAAATCATTTGTCTAAGTAATGAACAAAAAGATAAATTTTCATGTCTGTTCTCTCTTCACTTTAAATTCAAAGAATCATATCAAATGAAGTCCAAACTCCACCAAACTTTGAAAAGGCCCTAGCATAACATAAGAGCATGGAATAGAAAGTCAAATGTGAAAGGAAAGGAGCACAAGCCCCAATCCACTTCTGGTTGTGAGCATTTAGGAGGCTAGGAGAATGGCTGTGAGCTTCTTGAAGGCATGGATGGTGTTTGCTTGTTTTAGGTGATGGTAGAAAGTGTTTTGTGTTTGTGAGGCTTATTCTTGGCATTTGCAAGGGTTTGGGTGAGTTCACTCACTATTAAAATGTGAATATTGTGTTTATAATTGTGTGTTTGTAAAGTTAAAAAGTCAGCTAATGAAAGTTATAACTTTGGACATGCTTTTGAAAGCAAAATATAACTTTTTATGTAATACATTCACTTCTATTACCCACTACAGCATGTAATGTAGCCTTGACTTTGTGTTTACATGTTCGGTTGTATGTGATGTGAAAGCGTGTGTAAAATGTTTGAAGCGAAAGAGTCGCTATAAGTGGACTTTAAAATCCCTTGTATTTAACTTGTTTAAAATGGTGATATATAAATATATTGTGAAAGAATATATTTTGGTTGTACTCTATACTTATAGTAGTGTATGTGACAGTAAGGAAAATGTTTGGAAAATTATAGAACTTTTAGAACAAAGTTTGAAAAGTTAGAAGGCGAGAAATGTCACTATATGGACACATCTACATGTCTTGTTTTTCGTGAATTTTTAATATGAATTTGAAATACTTCCTCGGTGGTTTCTATGCATGTTTATTAAGTACCTATGTATACTACTCATTGGAAAAAATAGGATTTTAAACATTTGTTTGGGTTGAGAAAACAGATCAAAGTTTTCAAGCATTTTTAAGTATTCTCTGTCTAAATATCTTTTACAACGCTTAACAATAGTAGTTTTCTATCCTGTGGCAGCAGTTTGAATATATTTTGAAGAAGGAAAAGAGTAGAATAAATAGTATTGTATTGGTATGCATGTTTATATCATTTATAAAGATATTTTAAATACATATACAAGTAAGAAACAGAAGTAAAATAAAGCTTAATAGATTTATACGGTCTGAGATCCCACGAGGAGGACTTACTCCTATAAAACATATTCGGATCGTATATTCAGTATCCCTCGGGATAGCTCCTATATATAGTTCGCTCACTACGAAAAGAAAATTGATTTAATAAAAGGGGATTACAAATCGCATATCTGATTCGATCATGTTTGTGTGCTTATTCCCCTATAGAAAGTATTTACTCCTACATTTAGTAGTAAAAACCGACAAAGTAAACTTGTTCTATCTATGAGAGTTAATAATGAAGTGTCAAGGTAGGGCTTGGATGTAATCAATGCTCTAACCTACCCGACTTCAATCTTGGTTGAGGGATAGTGTAAGTTGAGAAGGCCGGAAAAGGTGATAAGTATATGAGACTTGATTTTCAATATGGGGTCATTTTTTACTTCTATTGAATTTGACCAAAATTAACTTATGAAATATATAGAAGAAACACGAGATTTATACGATATGGTTATCCTCTTAGTGATGCTCTGCCCAGTTGGAAATGGACTAGCACGCAGCAAGTTAAATAGGTGAATTTCAATTATTTTTTACCGTTTTAGATCTTTTTCGGCATATGATGTCTAAATTGATTTAGATCCAATCTAAATAATTTTAAATAAAATCTTTATTTAATTTAATCAATTTACATAAAGATTTGATTTCATATAAATATGTAGCATATAAAGTGTATATGTGTATCAAATATACACATATGTGTTAGTGTGCATTCAACATATAAATGTGTATATGGTATGTTATGTCTGTATATAAGTGTTGGGATCTACACCGCAAAGGACACATTGGCCCTTTATATGCACATTGCTGTCAAAAAAATTCAAATTATAGATATATGGTATTTAAATTTTTGAATATTAATTTTGTAATAAAATAAGTTATTTTGAATAAGTCAATAACTTTGAAAATCAAAATTCATTTTAAATATCTAGCGTCTTTAATTAGTAAAATAGTTTTAAAAAAGATATGGATCTATAGATTTAAATTATATATATTATAAATTAAAATTAAAATATCATAAATATAAATAAAATAATTTATTTTAAGTAAGTTAATAATTTTGAAATTCAAAATTCATTTTAAAATATCTAATTTGATTGATTGATAAAATAGTTTAAAAACGAAAGTGGATCTATGGATTCAAATTAAAATAATATATATTATTTATCAAATTAAAAACACCAAAAATATACTTATATTTTTTTCCTGAAATTATATATTTATAATACATTAAAATAATTAATAAGATAATTAAAATCTATGTATTTAAATAACTTTCCTTGCAGCCAAAACTAAAAATAGACAAATATACTTATATATAATTGTTTTCTAATTCTGTAAACAATAAATTGTAATTTTATATAATAAAAATATTAATACATATATATAATATGAGTTAATACATGTTACACTAAAATTAATACATATATATGTATATATAAACCTTATACTTAAAATAAATTAAAAAAGAATTCAGATTTTTTATTTTGCTGTAACATTACTTTGTGATACATAATAAAATAATTTTGTATATATAATTACATTTATTTATTTATTCATTTATATTTGTAGTTAAGATAGTGTTAAATCAATTTAAAATAGTTTTAATGTTTTAAAAATTACTAAAATTATATATAAAAATTTGTTCCTGTGATATATATATATATATATATAAGTTTTTTTTATTTTATTAGTTCAAACAAATAGTAATGATAGATAGTGAAATTTGTTAATTTATATTTACATATACATATGTATGACAATACAATTAAATAGGACAATGATTGGGCATGTAAATTCTTTCAAATATATATTAATTAATTATATTAACATAATGACATATTAATAATAGATTATAGGATGTCACCTCAAAAATATTGCCATAGATTTGCACCTTGATTGGCAAACATTTCTAGAATCGATCCTGATTCGAGCTCCTAGCTTTGCAAAAACTTGAAAAACCACTTTGGTTTTTTATTTAATGTTTGGATCTGATATCTTTGGCCTAAGGGGGTTGGAAATGGTGGTTATTATCGAGGAGGGGGAGAGCAAAAAGTAACCTAAACAGTGAGGGGTAGTGTGGCCTTTTATATAGAGAGTAAAGGAGATATTCTCTCCTTGATTTACTCCTCTATTACCAAATCTTGATCCAATTTTTTGAATCTTTAGCCCCACTCTTGCTCTCCTATAGCTACTGGATAAGGCTATATAGGCCTTAAAACATTTCAAACCCATTAGCAACTAATCACATTTAAATCCAATTTAAATGCATGTTGATATCGAATATCGATTCGTACATGTATAACTTTTATATACGCACTTAATTAATTATTATTTGCACCTAGAAACTACAAATGGCACCCCATATGTTAAGTAAACAAATAACTAATATTTCATAAATGTTAATTAATTTAATTAATTTATAGCAATAGTAAATTAATTTCATTATGAGGTATATCAAAGAATCTACCAATGTGGTTGTGCAACTGATAGGTGTAAATTTAATCAGCAATTAATATCAAACAATTCTAATATCAACGTTCCTACTTCACCTTAGCTAAGGGTTTGGCAGTTTGGTCGAATTTATCGCTTATACATCTTTTCTGGTAAAATCCAACTTTACTATTTTAAGCGATACCCGTTAGTGACAATTATTTACGCCAATTCTCTTCGTTAAAACTATATCACATTAGGACTTATGCAATTTGGCAATGGTGAAAATTCTAATGTCATCCATATTCAATTTTATAGTCCAAACATAAAGTCTTTGGTTTAATAATAACAATTACTATTAACTGAACTGCTATGGCTAAAGACTTTGACTTTGAGTTGACTTTAGTTGACCATGGTACTAACCCCATATAACTAAGGAGACGAATTCTCTCTTGAATAGTGTTTCACTTCCGATGCTTCCGCTCGACCCAACTATAGTTGTTTAATGGACGTCGTACCATCATTTAACTATAACCAAAGCGGAGTTTCTACATTGAAGGTAAACAATATTCTCAAGTCGAGGGAATTGTGTAATATTATCACATCGATATTTTCTGTTAATATTCATTAATACACCAGAGTTACAACGTTCCACAATCACTGGACAGTTAAAATAACTTGTCCCAGATAAACAACAATATATCACAGTGGAAACACTCCATACGTTCCTGACATCCAGCTCACCTCCTGAGCTCCAGAACGTCCTTACCTGAAAATCTGTAATACTTGGTCTGACCCGAGCATTACCACAAAGTAACACCCGGGTCAGGCTGGAAACCAGCGTGAGTAAACCCATTTAAATTTAAATACTAAGGTTGTAAAACTTCTTTGAAACCCAGGGTAACTCGTTCATCACTACGAGTTCTTATCTTATTATAGTCAACACTTATTTCACAAAATAATATCTAAGTACCGTTACTTAGTTTCAAAGGTCTAGTTTACTTAATTTATTCCATTCCAGCCTATTTGATACAAATCAAATATATAAAGAATTATAGATTACTGATCGAAGTGGTTCCGGATATCGCTGATATCCGATCCCGGTCTCTTCGAATTCAAATGTCATCCTTTTTAAGCAAAGATGTTTAAGTTAAACAATTTAATTTAAATTTAGGATATCATATTCACATAGCAATTCTATCATAGATAGATAACTTACATTATCACAATTCATCCAAAGCATCTCATATCACAGAGCATCACGATCACATATCAGATATATCAAATAATCCAAGGTATTCAATATTATTCAATCATCCATAAGCAAGATTAATTAGATGTACAATTCCTAATTAATTTAACTTAATCTCCAAATAAATTAAATTAATTACTTTTAAATCCTCCTTACTTAACATTAATTACAACCCAATTAATTAATCATTCTTTAATTATCCATCTTAATTAATCATCCTTAATTAATTATTTCTTAATTACATTAAGTAATTAGCCTTTAATTAATTACATAAATTAATTATCCTTTAACCGTCCACATTAATTAACCTTTAATTACCCTCATTAATTAATTATACTATAATTAATTACATTCAGAAATTATCCATAAATTACTTACACCAAGTAACCATACTTTATTAATTACATTAAGTAATTATACTTAATCAATTTCATTAAGTGATTATCCTTAATTAATTTTAACCAATTAATTATCTTAAATTAATTACATTAATTAATTATCCCTTAAATTAATTACATTCATTAACTTCATTTGAAAAACATTTAGGAATTAATTACATAATTAACCTAATATAATTACCTTTAAACAACTTTGTTTACTAATTTGCTTTGAAATTTGCATTTTCTTTTGAAATTTAAAAATCCGGTATTTAGTTGAACCAACCTGAGTTCAATCCCTTGTTTTCCCGAGCCAAACTAACATTTACTTCGAGTCAACATGAAAACATCCCCGAGACCAAACCCTTCTTTCCCAATCTTCATAAACAACCCAGATATCAATGACACCCCGTGCACGTACACCATCTCCTCGATCACCTCCGGTCACTGCCCCGACCATCAACATATCGTCGACATCACCGTCGACGAACCCGACCCATCAGAACCCTTAGTTTCGCCGTAGATTAAAATTGAGTAACTCGATTGAATACTGGAACCCATCACCAACTACAAAAAACCTTCACCGTCGTTGATCTCGACCACCGACATCAACGCCATTCCACCCAGACCTTCACCTCCGGCCACGCATCGTTTCCCCCAGGTCTGATCCTCACCGATCCATCCACGACGACAAATCCTCCTCTTAAACCTCATCGAGCAGAACTTGGTTAAAAACCCTACATGGCCAACGTTCAGCCACCACAGTGGTTTAAAAATCCACTTAGTATTTTTCCTAGGTTCGCCAACCTCCAAGCTAACTTCACCCACGATCTCGAGACCCAATCATTCCTCGGTCACCAGAATTTGACAGAAAACCCATCTCAGTTCAACTCGCGAATTCTCGAGATCCCAAAATCTAAAAATCTAGATTTTCTGATCAAAAATCATCATTTACCAATTCGAAACAGTTTATTTAATCAAAAATTGAAAATAAATCATTCGAATTTCTGACTAATATTGTTTATCACTGTGATCTTTTATTTTCAAAATATTTTCTAATTATTTCCACTTGGAATTATTTTTAAAAATGAAATCATATCATCATGATCATTTTCCTTTTCAGGATCTTAGCATAATATTGAAGGTATAAAGAGAAATTGAATTTTAAACTTGATTTCTAAACCTGTAACTAAGAACAGAGATTTATATACATATTTATAGGCATGCATACCTCAATTCACACAAATATATATATATATATATATATATATATATGTGTGTGTGTGTGTGTGTGTGTGTGCACTACAAGGATTACTGTTTATTCCAACGGAGGGGGGCAACGGCCGCCAACGGCATTGACCAACGGCTTCCAACGGCTTCCAACGGCAAGTATTTTCCGGATTATTACCAAGAGATTAAAAAGATAGCCGTTGGACGCCGTTGGAAAATGCCGTTTGCGGCCGTTGGTAGCCATTGGAAACCCGAACCAAAATAAACGGCAGCAGCTTCTTCTCCCCCATTTCGATTTTCACCAAATTCTAACCCAAAAGCCTCCATCCTCCTCCCCAATTCGCCACCCACTTCCATTCCAACCTCCAACGTCACTCGGTAGCATCTAGAAGCCCTCTCCAACCCCTAATCCTCTCCAATCAAGGTATAAACCCTAATTCCCTTTTTTATTAAATTAGGTAATTTAGTGTTAGATTTGCAATTTATATGTTTGTATTGACTATTGTATGTGTAGTTTAGTTTATTGATGCTTAATTTTTATTATTAACCTATGTATTGTAAGTTAATTGTATATTATAGTATGTTGTATGTATGGTGTATAGTGTATTGTGTGTATAGCGTAGTGTAGAATGCTGCTTGTATGAAAATATAGTGCGATAAGTTGAATGATGACATTAGATTAGAAAATATCGAAAATGATATTTAATTTTATAATATACGGTTACTTTGATTTTTTTTAATAAGTAATATAGTGTAATAATTTTATAATGTACGGTTAAAAAATATCGAAAATGACAGTAAGTATAGTATCGAACGTCAATTTTTTTTATAAATATAATATGTTACAGAATATGTAATATATTCGAAAACCCTTAGAATGTTTTTCGGCCCCGTCTGATAAGTATTGTATATGATCGTTATGTGGATATTCGTTTTTTTAACAGAACGGACATCTGTATTCATCTTATACAGTATTTGTTGGATTTGTCCCTGTATTAGACAAGTTACGAATACAATAACGTAATTAAATCGCGTAAATTATTTCATTTTAAATGATTCACAAAATTTCGACAGCGCTTCGTTTATGTTCCCTGTATACACGCAAATGTGTACTGTTCAGGGAACTAAAGCGAAGCGCTGCCGAAATTTTGTTGAATCATTTAAATTGAAATAATTTACGCGATTTAATTACGTTATTGTATTTGTAATGGGAGGTAGGACGACCCATCACCATAGAGTCAATGATCAGTTATTATAAAATTCACCTGTAAACTGTTTTAATAATATGTCAATGCAAATTAATATCGTACTTTTTAACTATATACGTAGGTTAATGGACAATTATTTTACTGATCGGAGCTGGATGTACAAAAAACGAAGAGTTGAAAGTGGAACGTCAATTAGTGAACATTTTAATAATGGTGTTCGCGTATTTATTGATTTCACTTTAAGTAATAACGGAAACGACAAAGAAATCCGTTGTCCATGTACTAAATGCAAATTGTTAAAGCATTTGGTACCAGAAATGGTAAGAGTTCATTTGCGTCAGTTCGATTTTGTGTCGAACTATTTGGTTTGGGATCGTCATGGAGAACCGTTAGCATCTAATCGTGTTGAAGCTGAGGAGGTATTGAGTAATGAATTGATACGCCAAATCTCGTAGAACATATGGTTGAAGATGCTACACGTTCAATGTTCCCTGTTTCTCAATTAACCGATGACGATGGTAATACTGAAGACGAACCAAATATTGGTGCAAAAAAAATATATGATTTGTTAGAAGCGGCGAAGAAACCCATTTGGGAAGGTTGCACAAGCGGAACCCAATTGTCAGTGACTGCTGAGTACATTGTGATGAAATCTAAATACAACCTCACAGAATCTGGATTTACAGCTGTTGTACAAGCTGCGAAACGGCATATGCCTCCCAATAATTTAATGTGCGAAAATCATTATGAAGTAAAAAAACTAATGTCGGCTTTTGGTTTACCATATCAAAAAATAGATACATGTCTAAACGGTTGCATGCTGTTTTGGAAGGAATATATCAATCTTAGACATTGTAATATATGCAATCAGGAAAGGTACAAACCAAGAAAGAAAAAGGGAAAGGAAGTCCCGTATAAGCGTATGCATTATTTACCAATTACTCCTAGACTTCAAAGGTTATATGCATCTTCTGTAACTGCGCAACATATGAGATGGCACAGTATGAGAATACGAGAGGAAGGTACGTTAACACACCCAGCTGATGGGGAAGCATGGAAGCATTTTGACCAAAAGTATCCTGATTTTGCATCCGAGAGTCGTAATGTTAGACTTGGTTTATGTACGGATGGATTTTCACCATTTTCTCAATTTGGTTCTAAATATTCGTCCTGGCCTATAATTGTCACACCTTATAATTTACCTCCTTGGATGTGTATGAAAACTCCATACATGTTTCTTACAGTTGTTGTTCCTGGTCCTGATGATCCGACATAAGGAATCGATGTTTATTTACAACCTTTGATTGAATAATTAAAAACATTGTGGTACGAAGGAGTAGAAACATATGATATTTCTAAAAAAAAAACTTTCGCATGTATGCTTCTTTGTTATGGACAATCAGCGATTTTCCTGCGTATGCAATGCTTTTAGGTTGGAGTACGGCTGGTCGCCTAGCTTGTCCTTACTGCATGGAAGAAACAAGAGCATTTCCTTTACCTCATGGAAAAAAATTTCGTGGTTTGACTGTCATCGATGTTTTCTTCATGTTAATCATCCATTTAGAAGAGATAAGAAAAACTTTACAGCTAATAGAGTTGAAACTTTAAGTGCACCTACGGTTTGGTCAAGCGAAGATATTTATGAACTTGTAAAGGATTATCCAAAAATACATGAAACCGGAAAGCAAATTGAAATTCAAGGTAAATCATCGATTCATAACTGGTGCAAACAAAGCATATTTTGGGAGTTGCCTTATTGGAAAAATCTCCTGATTCGTCATAATATTGACGTGATGCACAATGAGAAAAACGTGTTTGATAATGTGTTTAATACAGTTTTGAATGTCAAGGGGAAGACGAAAGATGATTTGAAATCAAGGCGTGATATCGAAGTATTATGTAATCGTCCTGAGCTTCATATGAAACCAAATGAAACTAAAAAGCCAAAAGCGTGCTATGAGCTAGACAATAATCAAGTTAAAATATTTTTAAAATGGGTGGAAGGATTAAGATTCCTGGATGGTATATCTTCTAATCTTCGTAGATGTGTGGACT
Source organism: Allium fistulosum (assembly GCA_030737815.1). NCBI lineage: Eukaryota > Viridiplantae > Streptophyta > Magnoliopsida > Asparagales > Amaryllidaceae > Allium > Allium fistulosum. Next base: position 480,462,625 of record CM060904.1, read on the forward strand.
ATAAGAACAATAAACTTAGCGGGATGAAAAGTCATGATTGTCATGTTATGATGGAAAATTTATTACCCGTCGCTTTTAAAGAACTATTGCCCGTAAAAGTTTGGACTGTTCTAACAGAACTTAGTCTGTTTTATAAAGAGATTTGTTCTACTACATTAAAAGTTGATCGTCTACGTAAACTTGAGGAAGAAATCCCGATATTGCTATGCAAATTGGAAAAAATATTTCCTCCTGGTTTTTTCAATGTTATGGAGCATTTACCTATTCATCTTCCATTTGAAGCACGTCTTCGAGGGCCTGTGCAATATGGATGGATGTATCCATTTGAAAGGTATATTCATATTTAGTTCATTAAATATTGGTTTAATTATATGTATAAAAAAATTGATTTAAAATAATTTGAAATAGATATTTAAATCATCTAAAGAAAAAAGTGAGGCAGAAAGCTCGAGTTGAAGGCTCGATTTGCAAATCATACATTGAAGAAGAAGCTTCATTTTTTTTCTCTCATTATTTTAGTGACCATGTGAACATATCATTTGAAAGTGCTCCGCGTAATGATGAAGGCATTGATCAAGATGATTGTCAATCGACTATATCTATTTTTAAAAAGCATGGTCGGCCTTTTGGTAAATGTGTGGAAGTATGGTTGGATGACAGAGATTATCACGTAGCACACACATATATTCTTCTCAACTGTGCTGAAGTTGCACCATTTGTTAGGTAATATACTTATATATGTAACATTTCTTGTATCTTAATTAATAAATATACAAATATGCACACATGTATCTTAATCAAAATATAACATTTCTTGTATAATTGCAGTATTTACGAATCACAACATCCGAACGGAGATATCAGCAAAGAATTCTCTAAATGGTTTTCTAAGTACGTTTTTGATACGACAAATGGTGTTGTAAACGAAGGATTGAAACATTTAGCTTTGGGACCAAAAAGGATAGTCAAGACCTATCCAATATTCTTTGTGAATGGATATAAATTTAATACCAAAGAATACGGTGCTGAAAAATTAACTAACAATACTGGTGTATTTGTTAAAGGTAGTGATGATCCAAATGATCATATACATGATTTTTATGGCGTGCTAACCCAAGTTTTGCAATTGTCGTATTTCACACGACCTGCAGAAGAAGTATTTTTGTTTAAATGCAACTGGTTCAGCAACGTTCCAGGTTCTGGAATAAACGTTCATCCAAAATATAATCTTATAGAAATAAAACATACTTCGCATTATCATAACTACGATCCTTTTGTACTTGCCAAACAAGCTCTTCAAGTTTATTATGCTTCTTACCCATCTCTAAGAAGAGATAAAGTAAATTGGTCGGCTGTTTTTAAAACAAAGGCAAGATTTACATTTGATGGACGGAACATTCCCGATGAACAAGCTTACCAAGCAGATATCGAGGAAAGTAGAGGAATAATAATAACAGATGATCAAACAGATTTTGGACCTCTAAACGATGATTCAAATGCATTAATTGAAGCATTTGAGAGTACAGAGGAACAAAATATAGAGTACGAAACAGAGTCTGAAACCGAAACTGACGAGGACTGATCAATAATCTACATTTTGAAGGTAATTATATTTAACATTATAATGTTTTCATTAAAAATGTTATGCTAATGTATGATATGTGTCACGTACTCTTCTTATGTTATGCCATAATGTATGTTTTACATATAGTCATTTAATGTTCTCATATAATGTTTGTCTGTAACATGTTCTATAGATATGTCTTCACGTAGACGATCTGGGTCTACACATTCTGGGTCTCCCTCCTCTTAACAGAGAGGGACTATTCGTCCTGCAGATCGTGATCGCGGTGGTCCATCAGAGGAGATGCCACGCACTGCAATTTGGCTAAAGCCAAAAGCCGACGGATCTGGGTAAGTATTAAGTTTCAAAATTAAATTTTATTCTCGTACAGTCTATTATAATTAAGTATAGTAGTCATAAAATAGTAAATGCTTTTTTTTCCTATTAAACACAGTGGTTTTACGTTAGAGCCATCAAATATAGTTCTTTCATTATCTAAGCGTGCATACCAGAGTCGGATGAATGAATGTTGGCCCAAATGGTCCTTGATTCCAGAGAACGTGAAGGAAGCTATTTGGCAGGACTTTTTGGTATGAGTGATATTACTTGTTAGGTTTAAATATCTAATCATGTTTACACTACGCATAAAAACTATATAACTCTTATGTAATCAAACGTGCAGGGCCATGTGGACATCCAGGATGCAGATCTTTCCGTTGTACAGCGTCATTGGCAGAGTAAGATTGCAAAGAACTACAGGGAGACTTTAAATGCTGTGAAATCAAGTGGAAGCAAGCCAAATTGGATGAGCGCTGTTGTGTGGGAACTAGGGCTGTTATGGTAATGGTTACCGTTACCATTTCACAAATACCGTTACCGTACCATTTTTACTGGTAAGCGAAAATTGCTTACCATTACCGTTACCGATAGGCTGGTATACCGAAGACTGGTATACCGATAATCTGGTAACCGTTACACTGGTAATGGTAAATTACCGTTTGTCTAAAAAAAGTTAGTAACATAACACGTATTCACACCATAACGGTGCTTCATTATACAATTTATAGTGTTACTTAATAAAAGACATAAATGAGAAAGAAGTGAAGTGTATTTAACATTATTTCACCTGGTTAATAAACTAAATTTAATCATTTGCTTGGTTTTAAATGCCTATAATAATGCATGTTACATGAATATACATGTATTATAAATTGACTGGTAAAATTACCGTTACCGCTGGTATTGGGGAAATGTTACCGATGATTTACCATACAAAATGGTAAATTTACCATTACCATACCGATTAAACTGGTATACCGATTTCACTCGAAAATGGTAACCGATTGGCTGGTAATGGTATGGTAATGGTAAATTTACCGTTACCATAACAGCCCTAGTGGGAACAGTTTATCCGCTGGTGGGCCAATGAGGAATTTCAGGTAAATTTACTAATATTTAATTTAAATTGTTCTACGCAAATAATATTTAAATTAAAACTATAAAACAATTTTTTTTCAACTTAAATTTGCAGAAAGAGTCAACTAGGAATTCTGCTAACAGGAGCAAGAACCCCGTCACACATCGCGGTGGTTCTAAGTCATTCCAGCATCACCGCGAGGACTTGGTATATTTATTAATTAACATAAACATTTATATAAAAATATTTAATATATATATTTATATGTGCATATTTCAGGAAAGACAGCGCGGTGGTCCTGTCAGTCGTTGGGATGTATTTGCGCATACGCATGCGGTGACTCAGATTGACGATTCAGGCTCATATTCGTACACCTGGGAAAGTAATGACAAAGCAAGGACCACATATGTAAGTATAAGATAATGAACTAAAAGTTTTAAGTCTATTAAAATAGCATTATCTAAATTCAATTGTATTTTGCATACTAGGAAAAGTTTCAGGACGCACGGACATTGATGCTCCAGGACACCGGAAGAGCAGAGTTGACCATTGATGAGGAGAACGCAATATTTGAATCTGTCATGGATCCAGCGACCCACGGAAGGCGCTTTGGATTTGGAAGCCAATCGGTAATTTAATTTAAATTTAAAATAATTTTTATGAAGCATGTTCATTTCGATATCATATATATAAACACTTTAGATGTGAGCTTAGCTAAAGTAAATATTTAAACGTATTTACACATATATTTACACATATTTACTAATATTTACAGGTTGACGTAGTGCAGAAGAACTACCAGAGGGCTCAAGATAAGGAGGAGATCGCACAGCTACGAGCCCAGATCGCCACGCTTCAAGACCGCGATCGCCGCCGTGAAGAACAAATGGAGCAGCTAAACAATAAAGTGGCGGAGTTCATGGAGCAATACGGGCGGTTTCCTTCCTCCGGTGGTTCTGCTGGCGAGTGAGTTGAGGTATGTTTGAGATGTTTTCTTATGTGTGGAGTGGTGATGGTTTTGTATATATTGTTGTATGGTGTTAGACATTTGGTGATGGTTTGGATGTGTTAGGCATTTAGTGATGTGTTTGGATGTCTTAAACATTTGGTGATGGTTTGGATGACGATTGGTGATGGCTTTTTATGTGTTTTGTTTGTATATATGATGATGGTTGGTTTGGATGACGTTTGGTTTTGATGTAGAAACTAATTTGATGGATGTAGAATTTAGTTTGTTTTGATGGTTTGGTTGTTTATGTGTATGATTTGATTATTATATTGTGTTTGGTTATATATATGTGATTGTTATTGGATATACGCTCAAAATGGAGCAGATTTGATATTTATGATATTGTGTGTGGCCGGAGGTGAGTAGGAGCTGCTGGGTAAAAAAAGTTTCAGATTCCCAACGGCTTCCAACGGATACCAACGGGTATTTGGTTATTTATAGGCAACGGCTTCCAACGGCTACCAACGGCTATAACCAACGTTTTCCAACGGCGTACCAACGGCAAATTGGTCAACGAAGTTTGCCACGTGGCCAGATGAGCCTTTGGTAAACGTTGGTATAACGCCGTTGGAGGCGTTGGAAGCCATTGGAATGCGTTGAATTGTATTCCAACGGCCTTTCCAACGGCTTACCAACGGCCGCCAACGGCTTGGAGCCGTTAGAAAGAGCTGTCTCCCTTGTAGTGGTGTATACAGGCAGATATATTTACATTCATGCAACTATTTTACTTCAAGAATCAATCACAAGCATTTAGTTATAGATTCAAGGCTTTAAAAATAAAAATTTACTCAGTGTTGAATGAAGAACAGGGAAAGCTTGGGATGATGGACTTGAAACTGGAATTGATCTTGAATTATGTTGAACTGCTACTAGATTTTGATTCTAATCTGAGACTGAGTTGAACTGATCCTAGCTTAGCTTGCTTCAAGTTGTATTTATGAAGAGATTACTTTGTATTCTTTGTATTGTTGAAGTAGTTTAGATAAAATTTTCTCTGGTTTATGTTACAGATATTCTTTTTCTTTGTTTTGAGAATGAAGATAGAAAAAGAAATGAGAGGAGAAAGTAGAGAGGTTTATATAACTCAGTTTTATCATTTTATTAAAAAGAAATAAAAATTATGACACTTGTTGAATTAACTTACATTTGTCATTAGCATGCTATAATTAATTTACACTTGTAATTAGATAAAATCTTTGGCTTACATTTGTAATTTTCATTTGTAAATATGTTTATATATATATATATATATATTTGTATTATATTTTAAATTTAGTTTTATATTTATTCATGTCTTATGTAATTATATTTATACTTTCTCATTTATTTATTTATATATAACTTAAGAGAGAATGATATAAAATTCCAATTATACAGTTATAAATAATTTATAAAAGAAGATTACCACATTATTATTGCCTAAAAATCCGGGTTATCACACTTGCCAACAACCTGTCCACGTGCACAATACCGAACCACCGACCATCAAACCGAGCCTTCAGTCGAGCCAAGCAGGTCATACATGGAATGAAATCTGCGTATGTTTGAAAATTATTAATCATATTCCTGATACCTAGGAATATTCTATTTGGACGAGATATACATGGAAATTTCCTAACTTTCCAAGATAATCACACCACGTCTTCACCACTATAGATATCCAAACATTTGACATACAAGAGGACAATTTTTGAAGCTTGGGGATCCAATGCTACAGAAAAAACCGAACCGAGTTTCAAATCTCAATCTTCAGTGATAATTCGTTGTATTTCTTCTTAACACTCTTGTAAAAGCTGAATTATAAAGAAATGAATGAATATGACTAGTGGATGTAGGCCCGTTGCGGGTGAAACACTATAAATCTGTGTGTTTAATATTTTCTTCGCATTTATTTATTGTTGAATCTGCTGTTATTAATTTGGTTGGAGGTGTTTGTCCATTTTTTGTACAAACAGTTATATTCGCTACTTATTATGTAGCAAAACATTTGAAACAATGACGATCGTTTGGAAAAAATCGAGGATTTTATTCACACGACCATTGAGAACGTTATTCACCCACATTCAACTGGTGTACGAGGCCATGTCCAACTTCAACTCTTTAGTAACATCGACTGCTTCGTTGTGATCATCTGGATCGTTAGAATTCGGGTTAATAGAGTCGTTCGAATTTAATAAGGAATCATCCATGGCATAGTAATTGAAGTTTTACACAAACATGGTTAGAAATCAGGATAGAGGGAAGTCGTTGAGTAAATTGAGCGTGAGGAGAGTAAAAGGAAAAATCACTATAAAATTCAGGTCGACCTAAATTCTATGCTTAACAACGCCTTAGATTTAAGCATTTCCGTCGAACGTAAATATCTTCGTTAAACCTAAAATTTGTCAAAACTACCAATTGAGCGTTTGCTCTATTGCGATGGAGTAGAAATCCAACACATCAAACTGGCACCTTAGTAATTGAATTTGGTTGCGAACTCACGCTTAGAGCATTCCCAACCGTGTCGGTTGAGAGTCGATTCGAAACGAATCAACCAAAACTCATCCCCAACCGAAGAAAACTTAGCCGGTTTTAATTTAGCCGCTAAGGAAATATTTTCTTAGCCGGTTAGAAGAAAGCCGGTTAAGAAGCAACACAGCGGGTTGCTTTGGCAACCTTCCAGTTTGCCAAAGCAACCAAGAAGGCCACAACCGATCCTCCGCTGAGGGTTGGTTGCTTTTCAACCGACACTCGCTTGAGAATGCTCTTAGTAGTGTGCGTACACTATATTGGTATGAAAAAAAAAAAAAAAGCGAAACAATAGTAGAGGTGGAGACAACCTTGGGAAATAGCACCAACAAGATCCACATCAAGCTTGTCAGATTATGTCTCCGACTATAATGCAGTAGTTGCCTTCACGTTTCCATTTTGGAACCTTATTTTATTTGTGCCCAATAAAATCTCTACGATCGTGTATTAGAAAAGTTATTTCCAATTTGGAAATGATCGATGGTATGGTATTATGTTTAATTTATCATGTTACTATGCTAATTGTCTACTGTGTGTTTTTTACTCATCAATCGAATCCTGCAAATAATTTACCATTTGATTTTGTCGCCTTGAGGACTGCATGACGTATATATTTATCCATTCTCGAGGACTTCCACGTCGCTAGCCATATTTTTATATGCAATTTCTCTTAAAGCATCTCAAGCAGGAGGGGCGTTTTCAGGACTAGAAAATGAAATAAAAACGTTTATTCTCCTCCGGCTTCTCTAGCAATGAACGAGAGGAAAACACTCCTTTCATAAATTCAAGAAATGACTGTTAACTGCGCAGAATTGAAAGATGATGGAAGTAAAGTCTCTTTCGAAAAAGTTATAAAAATTAGGTTTTTATTTTTAATTTTTGGTTAATTTATGCTACTTTTGCTCCTAACTTTAATGTTGGACCGATTTTTCGTGAAATGACAGTTTGGTAAAAAATAACAAAATAAGGACCTAATGTATATGAGTTTATGAACAGAGACCTTTTGTGCATGAGCTTTGAAAATAGGGACCATTGGTCCAAAACCTCTATTTTATGACAGTTTTTGAAAATCGGCAAATTGTCAATGGACATAAAAGGTTATGAAACTAGTTTATAGAAAGAGGAATTAATTTAAAGGACAAAAATTTGTATATTTTTTGCCTCAAGGACACAACCTCAATATTTTTACCGTAAGGACAAACATTCTTCTAAAAATTATTCATAAGGACAAATATTTTCCAAAATTATTCATAAGGACAACAAAACTGCTACCAAGTTAAAAACTGATACCTAAAATCTGTTACCTACAAACTGATACTATTAATGATTAAAAACTGATATCTAAAGAAATTTGTCCTTCAGGATAAAATATTGAAGGTATGTCTTTGAGGCAAAAACGCTGAAAATTTTTGTCCTTGACAATAATTTCCTATTTAGTTTAGGGGGTAGAACCTATTAACTAATTAAGGTTTAAATGGTAATAAGAGAATCTTTTATTGTAAAGACGGTTTCATCATAAATGGTTTTTTGATTATCGTTTACAAATCAACCGTTTAAAAACAAAATACATGAAATCTTCACTTATTTTCATTTTCCACGCTCAAATCGCTAATGTTACGGTGCAGGAAAAATGAAAAATTGCGATGTTTTTTCTTTTTTTCTCAGAACCGTTGTGTTGGAGATGCTTTTAAAACTCCAAATCAACGAAGTTTCTGACATTTTATTTGATTAACACGATGAATGCTTCATTGAAATAACAGTTCGGAAACTTGTTTAGGTCCAGTTCATTTTTGTACTAGCTGTCTTAAAATTATAAATTAATGTTAAGAAATATGCTGCTGCTAATACTTGACTGTTTCTTTAAGCTAGCCTCTGTGCATGTATGCAAAACACGAGGTATTTTATAATATTTTTTCGTTGCTTGTCATGCTGTTTCAATATTTAATAACATGCTACTTGTCTGATAAACTACTGCATTCAAACTTAAAATCAGTCATAAAAGAAAAAACTGAAGTTAAATAACTGGAAATTTTTATATTGAATTAAAACGCTTTTTTTTTTTTGGGTCATTTGATGTGCTTGAACAAGAAGAAATCGTGTAAGAGCATATATTTAAAGTGCTTTGGATGAGTATAATTGTCCATCATTGACTTCGAAATATAGGTCAGTTCGATAGAAACTATTCAGTTTTGGCGACTAAAACATTTATTTGGAGGCATTTGCGTTATGAATAGGGAAAATGTAGTAAAAGTCAACTGAGTTTAGAAAACAAAGAAGCAAAGATTAGACAGGAAGAAACAAGTAGCGTGTTTTTCGCTAAGCAATTACCATACAAAAAGACAGCCCATGCATGTGCCGCTCCCACACGTGTATAGGAAGGAACCCTCAGCTCTCATACAAAATTGTTTTATACATGGAATTAAGCCTTTGGGTATTTATTTTTGACCGTTGCGCTCACCATCCACTTATTGATTTTCTATCCCATATAAAAAGTTGATAAAATAATTCAAAAGCCACTTATCGATTTTTCAACACCATTTAAGAAATTGATAAAATAAATGAAAAAGCATTTTTGCTACTAAACTAATACGATTGTATAACCGACCGTTTTATTGTATAATTTGAAAAATGACGTTGTAGTAATTGTTCATTGTTTTCAATTAAATATCGTTATGTTTCTCAAGAAAATATAGGAAAATATTATATAAGATGTACATGTGAGCAGAATTAACAATCAAGTGTTACGAAGGAAATGTGTGCCTTGTGCAATATCATAATAGAACTCTGTTAAGAGCATTTCCAGCGGGGTCTCCATTCTAGCGTTTACAACCCCACCCACCCCCAATTGAAGAAAGCACAAAGCCTCAACAAGAGGCTTTGTGTTTGTTCTTAGCCGGTTAAAATAGAGCCAGCTGAGACATTAGTTGTGGATCGCAATCTACGGTCGTTGGATTGCGATCCACGAAAGGCCGCAGATTGCAATCCACGACGTATATTTAATCGATTTTAATAAAGTCGACTAAGTGTACGGAAAGGTAGTCGGCTATAAATAAGCCTACTACCCTATTTTCCTCCTTCCCCTTTCTTCGTCGTTCTCCCCTAACCTTTACCAGACCAAAAAGAAAGGTAAAAAAAATTGAGAAGAGTGTGAAGGAGTATTCGAGGCAGTGGCAGCGCTGGTAATATTTCGATGGAAGAAGAAAACGCCCCCGTCGAAGGTACAGGAGGTCGGTGAAGCACTATTGTTAGGCAAAGACGCTTGGCGAGAAACACAAGAGACGCAGTTCTGGAATCCCAACCGATCAAAATTTGAGAGCTGATAAGGATTTGATCAATTTTCGTATACTTCCCAACGACGAAGTACACGTCAGCACGCGCGTCAAAGATTCTTCAAGACATGTACTTTAAATTTTACTTTTAATTAGAATTGTAGAATATATATTGAATATGCGTCCTATTTAAAATTAGACTCATCGTTAGTGCACTCCTAGCTCTTGGTCTAGTGTAATTCGCCTTTATAGATCTATTCGAGCAGTTGATGCCGACGGCATTATTCACACTTTTCTTCAGAAGATAGGATTTGAAGATTTCTTGAGTATGTATTTATATTTAACGTTTTTTACTATTTTCAATAACCGTGAATTGCTTTAATAGGTATTGAAAATCTATTAAATTCGGATGTTCAGTTGTGTGGTGTGCTTTAGCCATATGTTAGTGGAAGACCACTCATACATTTCACTTTAGTTTTGGAGAGTTAGGTTCGAGCCCTTTAAACTTTACTGTTCTTACCGATTTAAGCATTGGACGTGGGGAGAGCTTGCTATATGACGAGGAATATCAGTAGTTTGGCCGTTTAGCTAGTTTACTCCCACATCTTGACTTACAAGATGGACTGACATCCGGACCGCAGATTAGATGTAGTTACATTAGACAAGTAATCTCTGAGTTGATACATAATTATAGCTCAAAAAACGATTTGGAGATTGCTCGACTGTTTATTCTGTACATGATGAGAAACATATTCTTTTCAAATCTGTCGAACACGTTACCGGTTGGAAATGTTGCAGCTGTTGCGGAGTTATCATTTGATACTCCAATTAGGTATGATTGGTGGATTCTCATATTAGCTTATTTGTATCGCTCTTTGGATCATCAGTACGTCGTTAGGTTGAGAATGCCGATTACAGGGTTTTGAGAGATTTTGTAGTGTTGGTAATATGAGTACCTTCGCAATTTAACTTACCCGATGTTAGACTCCACACTACCCATATTCTTCCCCCGCGTCATAGCTTGGGCTCGTGAGAACCGCATAATGGTGCAAGGAGGCGATGCACGACATATTTTTATGGTGGTCTGAAATCAGATTGAGTTACGAACTACACGAGAGTATTGTGTGGCATCCATATGAAGGTTATCCCTTTATGATCGACGATAACGTGATGCACGTCGGATTCCTGTCTGCTAGACGTTTCCTTTGGTATCATCTCCTCCCACCGGTGGTTGTTACTGGATCCTTGGCGAGCGTAGCTGGAGATAGACCTTGGACGGTGATTATATTCCTGACGATCCACACCCAGATACACCATTTTTGAAGGTGTGTTCCAACTCCGATTTACAGGCGCATGCAGATGAGTGGTGGCCGGCTCAGTACTTCATCAACACCGGTTTAGATTATGCATCATTTTGGCATCGGTTTAATACTCTACCACACACGACCAGATTTGTACATGCTGAAGCTATTAATTTGGTAGGACCTTTAGGCATCCGGAGTGGTGTTGTCCCCCCGGTTTTATAGGACCTTACATAGAGCACTTTGGTATATCCTATGATATGGCACTGGGTTGAGGAGCAGGATTAGTAGAAGAGGAACAGGAAACAGAGAGAAATAAGAGCACAGAGTAGAAGAATGATCAAAATATTTCTTATATTCCTCCAGAGTGCAAATACATTTCCTTATATAACCAAGTCCTAATTAATATTGCCTACGTGGCTCAACAGCAGCTTTACCAGGTAACAAACTTTGTAGAAATTCAGGTAGCCAATTACAGATTAAAGTAGGAAATTACAGACTGGAAATAACAAAAGACAAAAATAAAAATAAGGTGATTGCATGTCCTTGCAGTATTCGGTTATGCATGCTATTCTAGAAACCTCTTGGGACGTTGGATCATTCTCTTGGGCCTTATGTTTGTGGTTGTACTGCCTTCATGTGGTGCTGGCTGAGTGGTAGTATACGTATCAATACCCACCCCTTCAAGATCGACCTTGTCCTCAAGGTCGCGGAAAACATCAGCTTGTGGTAGTGACTGTTGTGGAACTACAGTATGGTTGGGGCATAGTTTGAGGAGCGACACGTGGAAAACTGGGTGTATACGAGAATCCGGTGGAAGGAGGAGCTTATATGCTACGGGTCCGATACACTCAATGATTTGGAATGGTCCATAGTATTTTTTTGAAAGTTTGTGGTGGTTGTTGCGTATGGTTGTCTGCCGGTACGGTCGGAGTTTGAGAAATACCCATGTGCCTACCTCAAATTCTTTGTCGCTGCGGTGTGTGTCAGCAAGAGTTTTCATGCGGCGTTGAGCTTTTTGTAGATTTGCTTTAATGGTATGAAGGAGGTGATCTCTAGAAACATCCCAGTCTTCTAGTTGAGGTATGTGGGTACTGTGTGGAATATAGTTGGAGAGTATTGGTGGAATCCGGCCATAAACAGCTTGAAAGGGTGATGTACCAATGGAAGTGTGTACGGTGGTGTTGTACCATAACTCCGCCCAAGGAAGGCACTTAGCCCACTTCGTAGGGATGTCGCCTACAATTGCACGCAAGTATGTCTCGAGGCATCGATTTACTACTTCCGATTGGCCATCGGTTTGCGGGTGGTATGCGCTGCTCATTCGGAGTTTAGTGCCGTGAAGACGGAATAATTCTCTCCAAAATTGACTAGTAAATAGGCGGTCGCGGTCTGAAACAATGGAGCATGGGAACCCGTGTAGTCTGACATATTCCTGAAGGAAATGGTAGGCTAGTTGTGTGGCTGAGATGGAGGTTGGCAATGCACAGAAGTGAGCATACTTCGAGAGGCGGTCGACGATCACCCAAATTACGGTTTTGCCGGTTGAAGGTGGAAGGTTTGTTATGAAATCCATAGCCATGTCTTCCCAAATTTGATCGGGGATTGGTAGGGGCTGCAGTAGTCCTTTATAAGGGGTGTTATCGGGTTTTGTTTGAAGGCAAGTGGTGCATTGTTTAACGAAATTTTGGACTGTGGAGGCAAGTTTGGGCCAGTAGAAGTTGCTTGCAATTCTGTTTACTGTGCCTTTAATCCCGGAATGGCCTCCAGTTTTGGAGTCGTGAAATTCAGCAATTATTTTGTTTCGCAAAGCAATATTATCAAGTATGTAAATGCGGTTACCCCAAAATATCAAGTCATTGCGCCATTGTAAAGTAGGGTTAAGGCACGTACCTTCCTGCAGCTGTTTGATCAGAGTTCGGGTTTTAGGGTCCTCGTGCAGTGCCTTGGTAATATCATCGAGCAGCAGAAATGTGGGACCGGAAATGGCGTTCATCGTTGCCTCCCCGGTGAAGCGAGATAATCCATCAGCGACAGTATTTTGTTTCCCTGGCCGATAATGTATGGTGAAATCGAAGCCTATAAATTTTGTTAGCCACTTCTGCTGCTCCGGTGTTTGGATGGACTGCGATGTAAGCTCTCGAAGGCTCTGGTGGTCGGTGATGATTTGGAACGGCCGGCCAAGCAAATAGTGACGCCATTTCTTCACAGACGAAGTGATAGCGAACATTTCTCTTGAATAGGCGGATGCTTTTTGTAGGTGATGTGGAAGTTTGAGGCTGAAATAAGCTATCGGGTGGTTGGATTGGGGGAGTACTGCTCCAATTGCTGAGGCCGATGCATCGGTTGAGACAATGAAGGGTTTTGAGAAGTCGGGTAGGGATAGGATTGGCGTGTGGGTAACGGCCCATTTAAGGTCATTGAAGGCTTGCTGGGCTTGAGAAGTCCATGTGAATTGTTCGGTTTTGAGCAGGTCGGTTAGTGGGCTTGCGATTAAAGCGTAGTGTTTAATGAATCGCCTATAATACCCGGTGAGACCAAAGAATCCTCGAATGTCCGTTGTCGATTTTGGCGGTGGCCACTGAAGCATAGCATCGATTTTTGACGGGTCCACTTGTACACCGATACCGGAAACAATATGGCCCAAATATGTAATTTCCCTTAATCCAAAACTGCATTTTGTTTGGTTGGCAAAAAATTGGTGTTGGTCTAGTATTGCCAGGGTTTTGTGGAGATGTTCTAGGTGGGTAGTCCAAGACGGGCTATAAATGAGGATATCATCGAAAAAAACGAGGACAAATTTCCATAAATGGGGTCGGAATATATTGTTCATAGTGGCTTGGAAAGTGGATGGGGCGTTGGTTAAGCCAAACGGCATTACCAAAAATTCGTAGTGTCCCTCGTGAGTGCGAAATGTTGTTTTTGGAATATCCTGTGGGTGGACTCGGATTTGAAAATAACCACTTCGAAGATCTAACTTTGAAAAGAAAGTTGCACCGTAGAGTTCGTCCAAAAGTTCATCGACCGTTGGAATAGGAAAACGGTCTTTAATGGTGATGGCGTTAAGCGCTCTATAGTCGACGCAAAATCGCCAAGAACCATCTTTCTTTTTAACTAAAAGAACGGGTGAGGAGAAGGGACTAGTGGATGGTTGGATGATTTTAGAATGGAGCATTTCTTGGACTTGATGTTCGATCTTGTTTTTTTTTGAAAATATGGGTATCGGTACGGTTTGGTGTTGATTAGTTGGGAATTTTGGACGAGATTTATATGATGATTTAGGCTACGGTTAGGTGGAAGTTCCATTGGCTTGGTGAAAATGTGGGTGTATGAGGACAAAAGTTGTTGAAGTTGGGGATCACTGTGGGCTTTTGGTTGGACATCGGTTGGTGGGTTAGTGGGCTGGAATTGTAAGTAGAGGTAGGTAGAAACAGCAGAAGTAGTGTCTAGGCGGCGAAGTTGGTGGACTGAGATGGGAAGTGGGTTGGAATTCGGGCCCAGCCCAGTTAAACAAATGTCTTTATGTTGAAAATGAAATACCATCGTCAGTTGCTTGTAATCCATCGTTATTGGGCCCAGTTTTTCAAGCCACTGTATGCCACAAACAGCATCGGATCCTGCAATTTCCAAGAGATGAAAGTCGATTTCGAATCGATATCCCTGTATCTCCACTTCGACGCGCAAGCAGCTACCACCGCTCTTTAACTTCTCTCCATTTCCCACGGTGACAACGAATGAGTTTGAGTTGTTTATTTTGAGGCCCAAAAATCATGCGGTTTTAGGGTGAATATAGTTGTGGGTGGAGCCGGTGTCAACGAGGATGGATATGGGGTTGCCGTTTATTTTTGCTGGGAGACGGATCGATCGTGGGTGGGTGGAGCCAGTTAGGGCATGGAAGGAGATTTCTTGTGGTGTATCTGGGTTCGTTTCAGTGTTGGTGGGGGGCGGACGGGGATCAGGATCAGGTGCAGACTCTGGTGTGGCTTCATGCAGGGTTTCTTCTTCTTCTAGCTCCGGTAAAATCATTAGGATATGTGTGGGTTTGCAGCGGTGACCGGAGTGATATTTCTCATCGCAATTAAAACATAGCCCCTGCTGTTTTCGGATATTCATCTCGGTCGAAGATAGTTGTTTGATGGGAATGGGTGTTTTAGAGGTATGTATATGAGGTGTTTGAGGTATTGTCTGATTGGGTGTTGGGTTGGTGGCTGGTTTCTGGTAATATGGGTTGTTTTTGTTGGATTGGAATCTAGTTTGGTCGGTGTATTTCTTTTCAATTAGCTTGGCACCTTCAATAGCATCGATAAGAGTGGTGGGTTTGAGAAGAAGTAGGTCGTTTTGGATGTGGGTTTTAAGGCCGGAAATGAAACATTGGAGGATGGATTCGGGTGGTAGGGTAGTGATGCGGTTACAAAGTGTTTCGAACGTGGTTTGGTAATGGTCGATAGAGGTGATTTGTTTTAGTTTGAAAAGAGTGGTTTGCGGGTTTAGGAATGTGGGTGGACCAAAGCGTTGTTCAATTGCTTTTGCCAAAGCCGGCCAAGAAGAAAGTTGTTTATTCCGGTGCATCCATTGAAACCATGTTAGAGCTAGTCCATCCATGTGAAAGCTAGCAAGCTCTAGGCGTTGGTCTTCCGGTGTAGTATAATAAGTGAAGAAGCGATCGGCTTGATATATCCAATCGTGGGGATTGGATCCGGTGAATGTTGTTAGTGAGACTTTGGGATTTCGGGCTGGTGTTGGAGTGGACAGCAGTGGGGGTTGTCTATGGTTATTTGGTGGGTTGTATGTGGTGGATGCTTGATTGTATGGAGAGGACGGGGGTTGGTTGTCTAACTTTCGGTTGATGTCGGCCATTTGTTTGGTGAGGTCTTGAAGGGTGGTCTTAATGTCGATGTTATCAGCGGTGAGGGTTTGTAGCAAGGCACTGTTGGAGGCTATGGCGTCTTGGTGGGTGGCTATTTGTTGGAAAGCTTCGTCTAGGCGGGTCATTTTGCTAGAGCTGATTGAGGAGATTTGGATAGTTTGGGAGAGGAGGGGAGATCAAGAAGTGAAAGCACCAAAATGATATGGCACTGGGTTGAGGAGCAGGATTAGTAGAAGAGGAACAAGAAACAGAGAGAAATAAGAGCACAGAGTAGAAGAATGATCAAAATATATCTTATATTCCTCCAGAGTGCAAATACATTTCCTTATATAACCAAGTCCTAATTAATATTGCCTACGTGGCTCAACAGAAGCTTTACCAGGTAACAAACTTTGCAGAAATTCAGGTAGCCAATTACAGATTAAAGTAGGAAATTACAGACTGGAAATAACAAAAGACAAAAATAAAAATAAGGTGATTGCATGTCCTTGCAGTATTCGGTTATGCATGCTATTCTAGAAACCTCTTGGGACGTTGGATCATTCTCTTGGGCCTTATGTTTGTGGTTGTACTGCCTTCATGTGGTGCTGGCTGAGTGGTAGTATACGTATCATCCTACTCCACAGCCATCTCAGACGGTAGATTTTGGTTGGACAGTCGGTATACCTATGATGTCGGGAGTTGATAGATATATTGATATTCCTTGGCATGAGGTTTCGAAGTATCCAGATCTAGCTACTATTCATATAAGGATTTGTTTTTAATGCAGATGAGGTATATCGAGCATCAACGGAGCATAGATGAGTTGACTGCTCGTATTAACGAGCTTACTGTTACCGATGAGCAACGATACCACCTTACACCTAGGGTAGGTGATGATGATGATGCAACTAGTCTTCGGGATGATCAATATCAGTTTGATGAGCCGTAGATTATGTCTTTTTCGCACATTAGTGTATTATCGGTGTTTGCGATTAACTACTAGTGCATTATCAATGTTTGTGTGTATTATCAGTGTATTATCAGTGTTTGAGATTTACTATCTGTGTATTATCAGTGTTTGTATTTGATAACTCAAGTCAGTGTTTATGTTTGTATTTCATATCTAGTATTTGTATTGGAATTTGGATTTCATATTTTGTTTGAATGTATGTACTTCATTTTGATTCAAGTTCGTGGATGCTTAGCACGTGGTCATTCAGATGGTACTTGATTCATGAGACGTGGATCATGAACTTTCTATTTAAATGAATGTTTTGTATTGAAAATTCACAACATCTTCAATAATTCACAACATCTTCAGTAATCTTCAATGGCAAATGAAAGTTGGACTCCACAAGATTATTTGGTACTATTCAAAGCATGCATAGAAACTGACCATAGACATATGGAAGAGGAGTTGGAGAAAGATTTTTGGGTTACTTTAAATGAAGTTTTTAATAATCATCATGATTGTAGATTAATTCGAAGGATTCTGAAAACTTATAGTACTTATGTCACTTTTACTAGAGCTTGTCGAAGATACAGAAGCATTATAAATACAGTGGAGGAATAAGACCTATTTCAGTTAACACGAGCTATGTTTGATTCACGATATTTGTGGGAGTATCACATTGATTTTTTTGGACAAGCTGCATATGATCTCTGAGTTAGATATGCTAGACAAATTGAATGATATTTGGGTTAGATAAGTAAGTTATTTAAGTTAATTACCTTCCGCAAGTTCTATGTACTTTCAGTAAGTTCTATGTACTTATAAATTCAAGTTAAGTCTATGTTTTCAAATTCAAGTACGCATTTAAGATAAGAACAACATTACAAGCTTGCTTAATTAAACCATTACAAACAAGGCTTAACTTACTAAGAAATAAGACAACAAACAATAATTTACGACAACATTATATGAAACAAACAAGACATCAAACAAGACAACTAATGATTAAAAATATTGTCTTTGACTACCTGATAAGTTAATTGAACCCACTGTCCTCTAAAGTGTTTGAATTTGTTTTCCAATTTCACTAGCATATACAGCTGCTCCATGAGGTAGAGGATCATCAAGCCATTGCCAAAGTTCACAACCACCAGGAAAATTATGGCATCTATAGTGGCGTCGACCGATGTCAGCTCCATTTCTTATGACAAAATACAGAACATAAACCCAATAGTTATTATAGATTTCTCCGGAATTAACCTCTTGCCCTTTGTGTGAGGTACTTGATTGCGAATTTCATTCCTTCTTTGTCTTCTCCCATTATGGCTACGCTGCTCTGTTCTTTGACGTCTACCATTCTCCAGCTGCATGCTCTCTTGCAATTCTATCTCATGCTCTCTTACATCAGCATTATGTCTTTCCTCCATTTCAATATACCACTCGGTTGTTGGTTGAGGGGATGATGCATTCGGAGGGGTATTGTGTCGTAAAGGACCTTCGTATGAGTATAAGGAGGGCAAAGAAATATGATTGTAATCCACCATTTTTATATATTACTGCTATGGTATAAATGAGGAGAAGAATGGCAAGCAATACGATATATATATATATATAGCATTTTACATTAACAAGGCCGGCATTCGTGGAAAGCAGTGCAACGTGGCTACATCGTTCGATATAACCGGACATTGTGAGATTTTGTCTCAACTAACCAGGCTGGCATTCATGGAAAGCAGTGCAACGTGGCTACAGTGTCTGATATGACTGGACACTGTGACATTTTGTCTCGACTAACAAGACTGGCATTCGTGGAAAGCAGTGCAACGTGGCTATAGTGTCTGATATGATCAGACACTGTGACATTATGTCACCACTAACAAAGCTGGCATTTGTGGAAAGTAGTGCAACGTTCGATATGACTGGACACTGTGACATTTTGTCTCGACTAACAAGGCTGGACTTCGTGGAAAATAGTGCAACATGGCTATAGTGTCTGATATGACCGGACACTGTGACATTACGTCTCCACTAACAAAGCTGGCATTCTTGGATAGCAGTGCAGCATGGCTATAGTGTCCGATATAACCAGACACCGTGCCATGCTGTCTCCACAAATATAAGCACGTAATGGGGTATCCAAGAAAGGTCATGTTCATTGTATTAATGGAAGGAAAAAGGACAAAAAACATGGACCATAGATGATTCTTTCATCTGCTTAATCAATATGGCTAGTTGCACAATAGCAATCAATGCATCCATGTGATTAATCAATGTTGTTCCGTCTTCTGTCCATTTGCATTATACAGTATTGTTCAATACATGTTGTCTCCATTGAACAAAAAGAGCTTATAAATAGAGCAAAAAGATTCTAATAACATACTCATTCAATCTTCTAAGCTCATCATCACCATTCTTCTAGCTATATTGAATGAGCTTCTTATCCTCGTCTTCATCATCGTCGTCATCCTCGGACAATTTCATTGAACATTGTATTAATCAACAAAGAATATTTGGTACCGAAGTGATGGACTTAATGGACCATGCAAATGCTGAAAGCTCTACTTCAACTCAAGGAGGTAGTGTTGTTGGAAGGAGAGACTTTCGTTATAGGAGAGACTTTGTTGGCGGTCACAATCAACTATTTATGGATTATTTTACGGAAAATCCCATGTACGGGATATGGATTTCCAACGAAGATTCTATATGTCAAAGACTGTCTTTAATATGGTTCTTGACAAATTAACCAAACAAAACATCTTTTTCACCCATAGAAGAAATGGAATCAACGAACTAGGAATTTCTCCACTATAAAAGGTTACGGCTGCACTTCGCATGATATCATACGGAACTTCTGGTGATTTGCAAGATGACAAAGTGTGGATTGGAGACTCAACAACAATCTTATGATTAAAAGAATTTTGCAAAACTGTTGTTTTGCGATTTGGTGAAGAATATCTTCGGTCCCCAACCTCTCGTGATATTGACAGATTGTTAATAATGGGAGCTCAACGTGGATTTCCAGGTATGTTAGGTAGCTTAGATTGTATACATTAGAGGTGGAAAAATTGTTTGGTTGCATTGCAAGGCCAATACATAGGACACTGCAAAAAGGCAACTCTGGTATTTGAAGCTATTGCTTCGTTCGATTTGTATATACGACATGTTTTTTTGGAGCTCCTGGTTCATTGAATGATATTAACGTTCTACGATAGTCATATTTATTTAATGACTTATGCAATGATGTAGCACCTCCATGAAATTACAAAATAGGAGACAAAGTTCATTCAATGGGTTACCTGGTAAACAGAATTTATCCAAAATGGAAACACTTGTACAAGCATACAAAAGACCATATAATGCAAAAGAAGCTAAATTCACCAAAAAACAAAAGAGTTTGAGAAAAGATGTCGAACGAGCATTAGGAGTGCTTTAAGGTAGGTTTCATATATTAAGGAAAGAGGTATACTACCACAATACAGTGGTATTATTTGATATCATATACTGTTGTATTATTTTACATAATAAGATTGTCGAAGAAGAACGTGGTGGATATGATCTTCAACTAAGAAACTATCCAGACATTGCTGTGGCATTTCAAAAAAAACCTTATAAAGACCCAAATACTTTTGCCGAATACATGCAAAGAATTGAAGACGTTCGAGATCCACAAGTTCATTTTGATCTAAGGGATGAAAAAATGGAACACTACTGGGAACATACAAGAAACCATTAAGATTTTTTGATGTTTGGATTAACTGTGTGACCTTTTTCGTTAATATGTTTCACTTATCTATTGTACTAAGATGTTGTTGACCTTTTGTTATTGACGTGTTGTAGTAGTGTTTGTATTTGAATTTTTAAAATCTACTGAAGTAAGTTGTTGTTGACGTATGGTAATAGTGTTTGTATTTGAATTTTTAATATATATTGTACTAAGTTGTTATTGGTGTGTAGTAATAGTGTATGTATTTGAATTTTTAATATCTATTGTACTACGTTGTTGTTGACGTGTTAACAACAACAACAACAACAGTGAGAATGACAATACAACAACAAAAATAATGGCAATAGCAATAGCATTATCAATAACTGAAACCAAAATAGAAAGAATCCCAATAACAATTGTTAGTCCATGAGATGATGGTTTTGATGACAACAACCTTAGAATAGATTATAAAATATAAATACTAACATTACAAGTTTAGATATATATGTATATGCAGGATCTAACCATGCAGGTATCAAGAATGAAGACTGTATAGTATAGAGACTCAAGATATAGAGATAGAAGACTCATGAGTATCAAGATTATCAAGAGTTCAAGATTTCAAGGTTAAGTTTGTTTTAATAGGAATATTTGTTAAAACTCGTAGAAAAGCACTGGCATCTTAATATCCAATTTATTCGTGGAATGGAATCCACTTCGAGCCCGTTAAAGGGATGGAACCCTAAGTAGGATGGAACCTACGAAAATCTAGTGGGACATTGTTTTGTATCCACTAATCTTAATTCAAAATGATTTTTCAAAATTATCTTGTTTTCGAAATGATTTCAAAACTTTCCTTTTAAAAAGATTCAAAACTCTCGATTCCGTTTTTAAAATAATTTTAGCCTCAAAACATCTTTATTTTTCAGAGTCAAAATTTCTTCTGATTTTAAACTGTATTTTCAAATAATATATTTAACTTTTAAATTATTTATACTTTGATTTAAATTATAGTTAAATAATATATATATATATTGTTCTTTATATTTACTTATGAATTTCAACTATATTCAAGTATATTTATAAAGTTTTAAATAGTTTTTATATAAGATAAATATTATTTTTATAGAAATTCAAAATATCAAATTTGGCTGAGGGATGTCGACATGCCCATAGGCACTATGTCGACATGGTGACAATTTTATTCAAAATTCAAATTTCAAAAGAAGTGTCTATTCACCATAACTCTTCATGAATGGTCATGGCTGTTGTTCTTCTATAAATAGGGGTCAGTTTCAACGAATTTTATAACATATTTTTCTGGTTTTTCACTTCTCTTCTTCTTCCACATTTTTTAATACAAAATCATACCATTACTCTGCCGAAATCAACATCGAATCATACTCGATTATTTCTGGTTTTGATTCTCTCCACTATCTCTACAAGATCCAAGTGCTAATCTGAGTTATAGACTTTTTGTAATCAATTTAGCGAGAAAAGGTGTGATTATAGCCTTGGAAATCAATCAAGCGAGAGACGGTGTGATTGTAGCCCTGGAAATCAATTGGGTGAACTTGTTGCCCCGGAAATCAAGTATCTCTACCCAGAGGATTGTGATTCTAGAGGGTGTACCTTGAAGCCTTAAAACCGAGGGTTGTAATTGTTGAATTGAGTTTGAAAGGAAATCTGTACTTGGTTGTGCGGGACTGGATGTAGGGTAACTCCGAACCAGTATAAAATCCGGTGTGTTCTTTCCTTTACTGCTTTTACTTTATATTTGTATCTGTGTTTGATTTTGTGTTCATATCTGTGTCTGATTTGTGTATACATTGTTAACAAATTAAGATAAACTCAAAAAGATTAACAAATTTCTTAAAACACTATTCACCCCCCCTCTAGTGTTAATTCTAGCCTTAAGATCCTTAATCCGCATTTCTCACATTTGGTATCAGAGCCTTGTTTTCAAAAGTTTCATAATCTGAATTTTGAAAAGTTTTAAAATGGCTGTTTTTGAAAAATCTGTTAAAACTAGTTTAGAATTGTTTAAATCATCATTGTTCCATGAGTCTGCATATGAATGTTATTCAAATTCTAGTTGTCTACCGAAATTTTATAATGTGCAGGAAAGATGCTTTATGGGTATTAAGGAATCAATCCACAATGGACAATCTATGCAGATCAAAAGGAATAAGTGGATACTTGATAGTGGATGCTCTAGACACATAACTGGTAATCCGGATATGCTAAATAATATTATATACAAAGACGGAGGACTGGTTAACTTTGGAGACAACTCGAAAGGATACGTGATTGGCATCGACAATGTCGGTAACTCTAAAACTCCTATTATTACTAATGTTTTGCTAGTTAAGAATCTGAAACACAATCTGCTAAGTATAAGTCAACTATGTGATAAAGGATATAAAATTAAATTTGAAAAAGATAAATGTCATATTGAAGATAATAACTCAACCATAATATTTGAGGGAACTAGGAAAAAGAATATTTATATTCTTAGTATGAAAGTTTCAAATGATAACCTATGTCTTTTGGCAAATACAAGTGACCCTTGGATTTGGCATAAGAGATTTGGACATTTGAATTTCAAACTCTTATCTAGACTGTCAAAACATGATCTAGTAAGAGGTCTTCCTAAAATGAATTTTAAAGTAGATAGTTTATGTGATGCATGTCAATTAGGAAAGCTTAGAAAAAGTTCCTTTAAATTAAAAGATATGATTTCAACTTCAAAACCCCTTGAGTTACTTCACTTGATTTATTTGGTCCATCTCAAATTCAGTCAATAAATCATAGTAAATATGTTTTTGTAATTGTAGATGATTATTCTAGATTTACATGGACAATATTTTTGAAACATAAAAGTGATACTTTTGAATGTTTTAAAAACTTTACAAAAAGGATTCAAAATCAATTATCTTTAAAAATTATAACTATTCGTAGTGATCACGGTGGTGAATTTGAAAATGAAAAGTTTGAGGAATTCTGCAATAAGAAGGGAATAACTCACAATTTCTCATTTCCAAGAACTCCACAACAAAACGGAGTAGTTGAACGTAAAAATAGAACGATACAAGACAAGAGTGTGTGAGAACTATGCTTTCAGATAGTAATTTACCAAAACACTTTTGGGCAGAAGCTGTTGCTACCGCCTGTTATATTTTGAATAGAATTTTAATTAGACCTTTAACTGATAAGACACCTTATGAACTTCTTCATGGAAAGAAACCTAAGGTATCATACTTCAGAATTTTTGGAAGTAAATGCTTTATTTTAAATACAAAAGATAATTTGGATAAATTTGATCCTAAATCCGACAAAGGAATCTTTATTGGATATTCTAATAGAAGTAAAGCTTATAGAGTTTTTAATTTAATATCTAACACCATCGAAGAAACAATGCATGTTTCGTTTGATGAAAATTTAAAAGATTTTGAAATTACAAATGATGAAGAAGATTTAATTACTCAAAATCAGGAATCAACCAAAATTAATAATGAAATTAATCATCCTAATAAAAGGATTAAACTTTTAAAAGATCATCCTATTGAAAATATAATAGGAGATATGCAATCTATTGTTACAACTAGAAATCAACTAAGTAAAATGAGTAATGTAGCATTTATATCATCTATTGAACCCAAAAATCCTAAAGAAGCATCAACTGATGATTCATGGATTTTGGCTATGCAAGAAGAATTAAATCAATTCACTAAAAATGAAGTTTGGGAACTTGTTCCTAGACCTGAAGATAAAACTATAATTGGAACTAAATGGGTCTATAAAAATAAAATGAATGAACAAGGTGAGGTTGTTAGAAATAAAGCACGATTAGTCTCCCAAGGTTATTGTCAAGAAGAAGGTATAGATTGTGACGAAACCTTTGCTCCTATAGCAAGATTAGAAGCCATTAGGATTCTACTTGCTTTCGCAAATCATAATAATTTCAAATTATTTCAAATGGATGTTAAAAGTGCATTTTTAAATAGATTTGTAAAAGAAGAAGTATATGTTGAACAACCACCACTTTTTGAAGATGAAAATTTACCAAATCATGTGTACAAACTTAAGAAAGCTTTATATGGTCTAAAACAAGCTCCTAGAGCTTGGTATGATAGACTAAGATCTTATTTATTACAATCAAATTTTGAAATTGGTAAAATAGATAATACTCTTTTTATTAAAAGAAATAAAAATGATATTCAACTAGTTCAAGTATACGTAGATATCATTTTTGGTTTAACTAACTTCGAAATGAATAAAGAATTTTCTAAAATAATGACAAAAGAGTTTGAGATGAGTCATATGGGTGAATTAAACTTCTTTCTAGGATTGCAAATAAAACAGTTAGATAATGGTATTTTTATTAGTCAAGAATAATATGCTAAAGAACTAGTCAATAAATTTGGTTTGACTACTGCGAGTGGAAAACTTACTCCCTTGGCAACCAATGAATATCTAAGTAAAGAAGATTTCTCGAAAGATGTAGATCAAAATTTGTATAGAGGAATGATCGGATCATTTCTCTATATCACTGCTAGTAGACCTAATATTATGCATAGTGTATGTCTCTGTGCAAGATATCAATCTCATCCTAAAGAAACTCACTTAAAAGCTATAAAACGTATCATAAGATATATTAAACACACCTCTGATTATGGCTTATTTTATTCTAAAAATGATTCATTTGATTTAATATCATACTGTGATGCTGACTATGCTAGATGTAAATCAGACCGAAAAAGTACAAGTGGAACTTGTCACTTTTTGGGACATTCTCTGGTTTCCTGGTTTAGTAAAAAGCAAAATACAGTTTCTTTATCAACAACTGAAGCAGAGTATATTTCTACTGCTTTGGCTTGTTCTCAAGTAATATATATGCAACATACCTTAAGAGATTTTGGATTAAATATCTCAAAATCACCAATTTACTGTGATAATACTAGTGCAATAAATCTATCTAAAAATCCTACTCATTATGCTCGAACTAAACATATTGATATTCGACATCATTTTCTTAGAGATAATATAACTAAAGAAGTAATTACTCTCGAATATATAAACTCTGAGAATCAAACTGCTGATATCTTAACAAAACCATTAAATGAATCTATATTTACTAAATTAAGAAGAGAATTAGGTATTTGTTCTATAACTGAAATATAAAATATATATAACAAGTATAATTAATAATTAATATTAAAATAAATCATAGAGTTAAAGTATAAGGACCATGTCGACATCCCCTAGGATGACATGTCGACATGTAACATTTTTATTTTTTATTTTTCCCACCAAAATTCAAAAATTTAGTTATATATTCTTCTCTATTTCGAATTCTTATTCATTCTCTTCATTTTATATTCTGAAATATATAAAATAATGGCATCTTCCTCTAAATCAAACATAAAATCAACTTTCTCATTCCCCTCTCCTACTTCTGGTCCATTCCAATGCACTACTCACGCACGTATAACTAAATTGGAGGAGTCTATGAAGGATACTCTTCAGATGTTGACTGAAATTCAAGTGACTCAACTTCGTATGGCGAAAGAGCAAGAAAGGCAAGGCAAGATTCTTAGGAATTTACAAAAATTCCTAATGGATAACCAGGCCAACCCTATCTTGATCGATGAAGACTCTTCACTCAATCAAGAACATGAGGTCAGCGACGAAGAAGAAGAAGAACGAATGGAAGAAGCACACGAGGAGGATAATGACCAAGTAGTATGCGTTGGAGAAGTGTGTTTCGACAAAAATGAGAATCTTGTCGAACAACGTGGAAATTTCTGTTTCCACTATCCAAACTGTTCGATTCATAAATCTCCTATGTTCAGAAACACACATTAGTTTCTTCTCTTTCTTTCCGTTGTTATTTATGCTTTTATGTTTTTCAAACGCAAATGTAAATACAACCATACTCGTAATAAATAAACTCGTGTTCTTATATGTGTTAGTATTTTTGTGAATTCTTAGTTAGGATAGTTAATAGTTTAGGATTATATTTTTGTATTAGATTTAAGTGTTAATTATTTATGATAACACTATCATTATAATCACACGTCATAGAGTGATAAGTTTTAGGGGGAGTTATATAGTTTGGAGTTATCTAATTTAGAGTTAGTTTTTTGTTTATGACAAAGGGGGAGAAGTATAAAATAGCATAGTTAGGCATAGATTAAGGGGGAGTTATTAGAAGTATTAGGATAGAAGTAATATTTTATAAACAAAGGTTGTCATCATCAAAAAGGGGGAGATTGTTAGTCCATGAGATGATGGTTTTGATGACAACAACCTTAGAATAGTTTATAAAATATAAATACTAACATTACAAGTTTAGATATATATGTATATGCAGGATCTAACCATGCAGGTATCAAGAATGAAGACTATACAGTATAGAGATTCAAGATATAGAGATAGAAGACTCATGAGTATCAAGATTATCAAGAGTTCAAGATTTCAAGGTTAAGTTTGTTTTATTAGGAATATTTGTTAAAACTCGTAGAAAAGCACTGGTATCTTAATATCCAATTTATTCGTGGAATGGAATCCACTTCGAGCCCGTTAAAGGGATGGAACCCTAAGTAGGATGGAACCTACGAAAATCTAGTGGGACATTGTTTTGTATCCACTAACCTTAATTCAAAATGATTTTTCAAAATTATCTTGTTTTCGAAATGATTTCAAAACTTTCCTTTTAAAAAGATTCAAAACTCTAGATTCCGTTTTTAAAATAATTTTAGCCTCAAAACATCTTTATTTTCAGAGTCAAAATTTCTCCTAATTTTAAACTGTCTTTTCAAATAATATATTTAACTTTTAAATTATTTATACTTTGATTTAAATTATAGTTAAATAATATATATATATATATATATATATATTGTTCTTTATATTTACTTATGAATTTCAACTATATTCAAGTATATTTATAAAGTTTTAAATAGTTTTTATATAAGATAAATATTATTTTTATAGAAATTCAAAATATCAAATTTGGCCGAGGGATGTCGACATGCCCATAGGCACCATGTCGACATGGTGACAGTTTTATTCAAAATTCAAATTTCAAAAGAAGTGTCTATTCGCCATAACTCTTCATGAATGGTCATGGTTGTTGTTCTTCTATAAATAGGGGTCAGTTTCAACGAATTTTATAACATATTTTTCTGGTTTTTCACTTCTCTTATTCTTCCACATTTTTTAATACAAAATCATACCATTACTCTGTCGAAATCAACATCGAATCATACTCGATTATTTCTGGTTTTGATTCTCTCCACTATCTCTACAAGATCCAAGTGCTAATCTGAGTTATAGACTTTTTGTAATCAATTGAGCGAGAAAAGGTGCGATTGTAGCCTTAGAAATCAATCAAGCGAGAGACGGTGTGATTGTAGCCCTGGAAATCAATTGGGTGAACTTGTTGCCCCGGAAATCAAGTATCTCTACCCAGAGGATTGTGATCCTGAAGGGTGTACCTTGTAGCCTTGAAACCGAGGGTTTTAATTGTTGAATTGAGTTTGAAAGGAAATCCATACTTGGTTGTGCGGGACTGGATGTAGGGTAACTCAGAACCAGTATAAAATCCGGTGTGTTCTTTCCTTTACTGCTTTTACTTTATATTTGCATCTATGTTTGATTCTGTGTTCATATCTGTGTCTGATTTGTGTATACATTGTTAACAAATTAAGATAAACTCAAAAAGATTAACAAATTTCTTAAAACACTATTCACCCCCCCTCTAGTGTTAATTCTAGCCTTAAGATCCTTAATCCGCATTTCTCACAACAATAACACTAACAATGGCAATAGAACTAACACTGATAGAACAAATACAAGATGCAATAATAAGATACATAGTACGAACCTAGTTTCCTACAAACCCCATGACGTCTACAGTACTCCTCAATTTTCTTCTCCATATACAACCTTTGCACTGGATTAAGTTCATTTAGGTTGTAACTTAAAAGAGCCATATCATCAGCTCTTTATTGTCGAGCTAATTCTTGTTTTCTTAACTCTAACTCGTCAATTCTTAACTGTTGTTTTTCATCATGACATCGTTGTTTTTTCCTTTACCCTCTCAAATCTCTTCGCTTCTTTTTCTTCCATGTATAATTTATTTACATCTTCAGCGGCCGCCATACGCTTACTAATATTTTCAAAGTGTGCACTGTAATCGATGGCGGTTTTTTCTTTCCCTTGTACTTTCCCAGGAGCCTACCACATATACTAGTGTTGAAGGGGGTGTCTTTATGTGCATCAGAACTACCGGAACTAGATTCATCGCTCATCTTTCTAGGAAGAAACCGCAATACTGAGTGTTTTTGTCGCACTCAACTCTATTTTTCCTTCATTGAGAGGATGTCGTAGCAATGTTGCATGTTGAACGGTTGATTATTATGTTCAGTCATATACAATGCATTTGCTTGATTAAGTTGTAGATAGTGAAGTACTATTAAAAGAATAAAACACGAAACTAGATAATTTGAACTAAAAATATAAAATCATTACCAAATCCATGTCGTTTGTCCCACTTTGTTGTTTTGCATGCAACCCAATCATTATTTCTTTCCAACGTCGACAAGCGGCATTTATTCTTTTCTATGACTGCTTCAAAGAATCAACAGTTCTTGTAAGATTGTTTGGATGCCGATAGTTGAACAAATTACACAAAGAAATCCAAAAAAGATCTTTCACTTTGGCTCGTACCTTTCTTATTATCTTTAGAGCATTCAACCCAATAGAATGCTAATTCAGCTCGCTCATCTGGCATCCATTTTCATAATTTTGGGGCATTTGGTGGTGGATTTTCACTTTCTGCATTAGGAGATTCATTAATATTGATTCTCGATGGTTGCTTTCCCCTTGCTCGAGCGGAAGACAAATTAGGATTCCTACAAACATCTCCATCGTCGGTAGTTCCATCGCACTCGAATTGCGATTCTTGGTTTCTCCAACTGTTGTCTTCAAATTGATTATTCAGATTTCTTGATAAATTTTGAGAACGATATAGCACCACTGACTGTTGTTGGTTACTGGGAGACACAAAGCTTTGATCATAGTTATTATTTTGTTGACATGAGGTATTCTAGGAATAATTCAAATTTTGAGAATTTTGGTAATGGTTCGAATTTTGATGGGAATGGTAGAAATTATGATTTTGTTGAGGATGATACAAATTTGGAGCTTGCTTAGCAAAACCAAAATTTGAATTTTGATTTTATTGTTGAGAATTTTGAGAATGATATTGATTTTGACTATGGTGAGAATTAAATGTAATTTGATTGAATTGAGTCGGATTCTGATTATCGGGTCTGAGTTGTGATAGAAAATTGAGATATGAAGATTTTTGAGATTTTCTTTTCTAATTTTTTGATATTAATGAGAATATCTGTAGATAATTAGTTGAAGACAGTATGAAATGTGGAAAAAATGGTGTAAATAAAATGTTGTAATTTGTTAATTATATAGAGGAGGAAGAAGGGGAAGAGGCAATGACCAAAAAATGTCCGTTGCCTTTGGTTGGCTTTATTAAAGCCGGCTATGGCAACGGTCATTTTTATAGTCATTGCCACAATGCCTTAGCTGGATAAAATAAAGCCGGCTAAGATTATCTGGCTTTACTTTAGCCGGCTAAGGCAGCACCCTCTAGGTTGCTTTGCCCTAAATTGTACAAACGACCACCTATTGAGGGTCGGTGGCATCCCAACCAACCCACGGTTAAGAATGTTCTAATAATGCATAATTGATATGATGGTTTTCTCACATATACTACTAAATTGTATGGATTTGTTCCTAGATGGCTAGAGCATTACCAATAGAAAGGCGGATTAGCGGCTTAAAATAATATTTTTTTGCACTGATCCATACTAAATGACTATGCACTCTTCCAACAATGCACTAAGTTATCAAGCATTAATAATGTTGGATAAAGTTGTGTGTCGGATTTTCATTACACGTGATTAATAATTAAATCTCACCATACAGGTTATTTGGCATTAATAATGCCGGATAACTCAATAACTGCCTAGGTCACTTTTAGTGACCCTAGCAGTCAGTGGTGAGCCCATTTGAGTTCACCCACCACCGGAGTGACTGACCCCTGTTGGAGATGCACTTATGAAAACACCAAACACAGTCAAAAGCATAAATATATGGAATATACATGACAATCCAAGTAGCTTGCAATGGTATTAAAATGCACAAAAGAATTTCAATAGTGATAGCAAATTGACCGTAATCAGAAAAATAATGTAGCATTTCCACACTGCATTAGAATGTCAAATAACTAAAGAAATTGAAAATTAAGACTTGAAGAACCAAGAATTAAAGAAAAGTCGAATGCCACATAAACAAATAACTTCAGAAAGCACAAAAGAAAATAATATATACTGTAGAAAAACTCAAGGAAAAAGGTAATAAAGAAAGGATAATTTAAACAACTTAGCTGAACGTATATCTATTTTTAAATCTTAAATGCGGTTATTAAAAATGTAAAATGCATTCATAAATCTCAGTGTAAATAAATGAATCATAAACTCCATTATTTGAGTAAATTATCTAGAATAGCCATTGTTAAAATGTAGAAATCTGAGCTTTTTAGATAACGCTTTTAAAATTCCTTCCAACAAGAATTTAAAATTAGTACTTAGTAACCAATGGATGAGCAAAGCCTAACAATGATCATTTTTATTATTATTATATTATGTACTCAATATAAGAAGCATTAACCTTAAAAAATTAAGGAACTATGTTCATCTCCATCATTTTCAACTGGTACCTTAACTTAAATCTAACCTTGAAAAAAAGTTTTACTGTCAAATATTTTCTAAAAAGAAAAAAAGAAAAGTGAATGTACTTACTTTTTTTAACTTAAAACTAAATATAAAAATATGGAGAGAAAAAATACATACATCATTTATGAAGTTATAAAGAAGGCTGAGAAAGATGAACTTTATTTTGTTGCTTAGAAACTTTACAAGCAAGTCATTTCTTCTTATATAGCGATAAAACACAAAAACAAAAAATTGGTGGAAATATACATGCTACTAAAATAAGGAACAATAGAATTAAAAAAAACTACTAAAGACTTAGTCCATTGACCAATTATTCAGCGACTTCTTTGACAAGGCACTACGGCATTTTCCAACATTTCTCCTCCTCGCCTTAGTTCCTGCAAACACTCAGTTTGTCCCTTAGCAATTTAAACCTTGTTTTTTGTAAAGCCTTCATAAACACGTTGGTAACTTGATCATTAGTTTGCAATTAACCAATTTAATTTCGCCATTCTTTTGCTCTTCTTGCAAGTGTTATAGCTTGATCTTGAAGTGTTTGGTTTTTCCATAAAAAACAAAATCCTTTGAAATTGCAATTGCAGCTTGTTTATCAACAAAGATCTCCGTTGGCTATTTTGCTGCATATGCAAATCAATAAGTAGTTTTCTAATCCATATTGCTCGATTCACCATGGCATTAGTTGCTACAAATCCAGCTTCAGTCGTGCTTTGAGCAATGACTTCTTGATCCTTTGAACACCAAGAGAACACTCTTGATCCAAAACTAAAAAAACCCTATTATACTACTCACATCATCAAGAGATCCTACCAAATCACAATTAGAAAAACCAACAAGCTTAAAATTCTAACAGCAAGTATACTTAATGCTATAATCCATTTCTTCTTTAATATATCTCACGATTCTTTTGGCTGCTCGAAAGTGTACCTCATGGGCACAATGCATGAACCACGAAAGCAAACTTACAACAAACATTATATTAAGTCTAGTTGATGCAAGATACATTAGACAACTAATCAATATCTTGTATTGATTTCATCTATCTTTTGAGCCTCATCATCTTTGTTGAATTTCTCTTTTTGGTTCATAACCGTGTTGGTACTCTTGCATTATTCCATGCGAAATTTCTTGAGGATTTCTTTCGCACACTTCCCTTTGATTATCAAGACTCCATCACTATCTTGTTTCACCTCCATGCCTAGAAAGTAAGACATCAAACTAAGATATGTCATCTCAAATTCTTTGAGCATTTTGGCCTTGAAATCCTTCACTAAGATCTCATTAGTTCCTATCACAAGCAAGTCATCAACATAAACATAAATATCAAGTAAATTTCCACTTGCTTTTTTAATGTATAAAGTAACTTTGTTTGGACTTTTAACAAACCCAAGCCTTTGAAGATTTTCATCGATTCTGCTATACCAAGCCCTTGGAGCCTGTTTAAGACCATATAAGGCCTTCTTCAACAAGTAGACTTTCTCCTCCTATCCCTTTACTTTGAAACCATTGGGCTACTCTACATAGATCTCCTCTTTAAGGTAACCATTTTGAAAAGTTGATTTGACATCCAACTGAAATATCTTCCATTTATTTTGGGCAGCCAAGGTGAGCAGCGTCCTTATTGTGTCCAAGCATGCTACTGGAGCAAATGTCTCTGAGAAATCCACCCATAAGTACTTGAAACCCTTTTACCACCAATCTAGCCTTATGTTTGTTTATAGAACCATCAACATTGAGTTTGGTCCAATGGACCCATTTCACTCTAATTATTTTCCTATCTCGAGGTCTGTCCATCAACTGCCAAGTACCATTTTTTCTATCATTCTAAGCTCCTCTTCCATTGCTACAATCCACTTGTTATCCTTTTTCGCTTCATTAAATTTAGCCAGTTCAAAAATAACAGCATTGTTTCTTTTAAAAATCTCAAACAATAACCTCACACCTCTGACTGGAACATCATCAGTGTCATCACCAAGATTTTATGGAATTTCCAGTACGTGCTTCTTGGCTGACTTCTCCGAGCTCCATTGTATATCTTCCATAAACTTCACATCTCTATTCACTAGAATTTTCCCGCTTTGAGGTTGGAAAATTCTATAGGCTTTGCAATTGTCACCGTAGCCAATGAAAATTCCAGGTCCTGCTTTTTTGTCAAGCTTATCTCGTTTCCCTTGAAGCACTTAAGAGAAGCAAAGACAACCAATGGTCTTTAGGTCTTGCAAGTTAGGCTTGTAAACAAACTAGGTTTCATGGGGCATTTTTTGTCTAGAGCCTTTGTTGGCAACCTAAGTAAGAATACTGTAGTGTTTGCAACCTCTGCCCAAAAATTTTTTGGTAGCTCTTTTTCATGAAACATACATCTTATCATCTCCATAATACTTCAATTTTTTCTCCCACTAACACCATTTTGTTGAGCTTCGTAAGAGGCTGTAAGTTGGTGTTCAATTCCAGCTTCGTAAGAGGCTGTAAGTTGGTGTTCAATTCCAACTTCTTCAAAAAACCTTCCAAATGCTTCATTTGTGTATTCTATCCCATTATCATACCTTAGAGTTTGCATCCTACAACCACTTTGATTTTCCACGCAAGCCTTATATCTCCAAAATGTGTTAGCAACCTCGGTTTTGGATTTAAGAAAGTAAATCTAGTAGTATCTGCTATAGTCATTAATAAACATATTATAATACTTACTACATTCAAAGAGGGTGTTATTTAAGGTCCCTCGACATCCATATGCACTAGCTGTAGCTGTTTGTTGCTCTCCATCTTGTTTGAGGGAATGATTTTCTGGTTTGCTTTCCATACTGACAAGCCACGCAATCGTCTAGCTCATCCTCCAATAATGGAACTCCCTTCCCTAAGTTGTTTTTAAGCATGTACAGAACTCCAACATGATGGAATGGCCAAACTTTTTATGCCATAAGCTTGTGCAACTAATAGTACTTGTGTAAGCCATTTGCTCCTCCTCCACTAGATTTAGAGCAAATCTTTTCGCCCTCATCTTTATCTTAAACATATAAAGCCTTTAGCATCTTTTATCTAGCACCAGAAAAAGTCTTCAAAAATGACTTTGAAGCCTTTTTCAATAAGCTGCCCAACACTAAGTAGATTTCGGTTGATGTTAGGCACATATAGAACATCATAAATGTACTTCAAACCTAACAAACTTTCTATAGCCATTATTCCTTTTCCCTTGACCGAAAGAAATTCACCATTTCCAATTCTCACTTTTGAAGTAATTATTGTATCAAGTTCCTTAGAGTATTCTTGATCATTGGCCATATGATTCGTGCACCCGCTGTCAATCAATGAAGAATCACATAATGTGTTGCTTGTTGAAAAACATGTTGCGACTAACAAATGTTCTTCTTTATTTTCTTCGATACTGGCCTTTGCTTCTTCATGTTGTTGTGACTTGCAAACCAGCTCCACATGTCCAAGTTTGCCACATTTTCTGCATTTAATATCAGGTTTCCACCAACACTTCTTTTGTGGATGACCTATCGTTTTGCAATGCGGACAAACTAGATAGGTTTCATCTTTGTTCTTGTTATAGTTGCCAGTCATTTTGTAGTTTTTCTTTTCTATAGCTCCCCATGCATTTTCAACCCTTACATGAAAGACACCTTCCATCAGTCCTTATCCTCTCATCGATCGTCTTTGCTCATGTGCCTACAATGCGTTCATTAATTCTGCCAGGGAAAGTGATACGCACACACATATATCACCTGTGCATGGCTCGACTGTATCACCGGTACATGAAGATGAGGACCACTGCAAGATAAGGCCTAAAAGAAACATTCAAATACCCAGGAGATTGCTGGATTAATTCAAATACAGCACAGGGAAATTCGGTTGCTATGTTAACAATTGCAGGCACTATGGGTGCACTACTTTTTTACTTTTGTTTACTTTTGTTTACTTTTTTTATTTTCCTGCAAATGTTGTCTTTCTTTTTTCTGCCAATTCGGTTATGAATTGCAGCCACAAAAAGTATCAATAGGGGTAGAGTGCCACATAGGCAAAAGTGGTTACAATGGCTGCTATATGTATGGATCATTCTAATGAAGAGGATATAGAAAAGTTATTGCATTATTTTCTCGTCTCCCCCTTCTTCCCTGTTTTCATCCATATCTACTTCCTTGAACTCTATTCTTCCTACCTTCTACAAATATTCACATCAAACTGGTGCTTTCATCAGTTGTTCTCACCTCCCTCTTCCCTCACACAACCCATCTATCCTATCACAATGACAAGAATCGACGAAGCATTTCATCAGCTCGCTGATCACCAAAACACTATCAACACCATCCAAACCACTCAAACAGCCCATAGCGCCATGCTTGAAACTCTAACAGCTGATAACATTGACATCAAAGCTGTGTTGGCAGATATTAACCGCAAGTTGGATACCCAAACAATCACCTCACCAAATAACCAATCATCCACATATCAAGCCCCTCCTATCACCCGTCAACCACCATTATTAGCCACTCCAACATCTGCTCGTACCCCAAAATGCTCACTCACAACCTTCGATGGCACCAATCCGCACGATTGGATCTTTCAAGCGGACCGGTTCTTCGCCTATTACTCCACACCCGAAGATCAACGAGTAGATCTCGCGAGCTTCCACATGCAAGGTCAAGCTCTATCATGGTTCCAATGGATGCACCGCAACAATCTAATCTCATCATGGGCGGCATTAACAACAGCAATAGAGAAGCGTTTTGGTCCACCAACGTTCCTCAACCCGCAAGCAACCCTGTTTAAGCTAAAACAGGTAACAACAGTAGAAAACTATCAAGCAACCTTCGAAAATCTCTGTAATAGAATTACTACACTAACCAACGAATCTATTTTGCAATGTTTTATCTCCGGCCTCAAAACCAACATACAAAACGAACTCCACATCCTCAAACCTACCAGCATCTCTGATGCTATAGATGGAGCTAAACTTATTGAAAGAAAACTAGCTGATTTCCACAAATTTCCATTCTCAAAACCTACCCAGCAATACCATAAACCATATAACGAACCTTCACCCACACAAAAATTTTCACAAACACCACATCTACACAACTCCAAACCACACATACCCATCAAACAACTGTCACCGGCGGAGATGAACATCAGGAAACAACAAGGGCTATGTTTTAACTGTGACGAAAAGTATCAGTTCGGCCATCGCTGTAAACCCACTCACATTCTCATGATACTTCCCGACACCAACCCGGATGACGAGCCACCAGCCAATGAACCAGTAATCGACCTCACTCCTAACACTAACTCCAACGAAATCACCACCCCAATAGCAGAACACGAGCAGGAAATTTCATTCCATGCCCTCACCGGCTCGTCACACCCACGAGCTCTTCGCCTCCCTGCCTCAATCAATAACAAACCAGTCTCGATCCTAGTCGACACAGGCTCCACACATAATTACCTTCACCCAAAAACAGCAAAGTTCCTGGGCTTGGAAATTGACAACACCAATGCCTTCATAGTAACGGTAGGCAACGGAGATAAGCTGAGAAGCGCGGGTAGCTGTGCCAACGTACTCGTCGAAATTCAAGGAAACACCTTTGAAATTGATTTCCACTTGCTTGAGATAGTGGGATCGGATGGAGTAATCGGAATTCAATGGTTAGAGCAATTGGGCCCTGTTACTGTGGATCACCGAAAATTAACAATGATGTTTACCCACAAAAATCGCACCATTTGCCTTACTGGGTTGGGCCCAGCTTCTAGCCCATCACAAATATCCATTCAGCAATTAAAACGACTGGAAAACACGTCTGCTATCACCACCTTCCTATATTTACAACTCCAGCCCATTATACCATCGACCCAAACACAGCCCACAACTCCAACCGACCCTCAACTTCATAACATACTATCGACCTTTCACCACGTCTTTGCAACACCTACCACAATGCCACCAAACCGTGAATTTCAACACCAAATAAACCTTATGCCCAACTCCAACCCAATAAACACAAGACCCTATCGTTACCCATACTACCAAAAAAATAAAATCGAACGACAAATTAAAGACATGTTAGCCTCAAACATAATCCAACCCTCAACTAGTCCTTTTTCCTCCCCGGTCCTATTAGTTAAAAAGAAAGACGGGTCATGGCGATTCTGCGTCGATTATAGAGCTCTCAACGCTATCACCATCAAAGACCGCTTTCCAATACCGACTGTAGATGAATTATTAGACGAATTGCATGGAGCGGTTTTTTTTTCAAAATTAGACCTCCGTAGTGGGTACTTTCAAATTCGCTTACACCCCTCCGACATTCCAAAAACAGCCTTTCGTACACATGAAGGCCACTATGAATTTCTCGTTATGCCATTTGGCCTCACAAATGCCCCATCGACATTCCAAGCCACAATGAATAACATATTTCGTCCTTATCTACGCAAATTCATCCTCGTCTTCTTTGACGATATTCTTGTCTATAGCTCCTCATGGAATTCCCACATCGACCATCTTCAAACCACCCTACAAATACTCGACCAAAACCAATTCTTCGCCAACCTATCTAAATGCAAATTCGGTCTCAAAGAAATAGATTATTTGGGCCATTTGATTTCTCGAGACGGCGTGCGGGTAGACCCGTCCAAAATAGAAGCAATGATACATTGGCCAACACCAAAATCAGTAACCGAAGTACGTGGATTTTTAGGTTTAACGGGGTATTACCGCCGATTTATAAAGAATTATGCCCAAACTGCCAACCCATTGACCGATCTGTTAAAGCATAACAATTTTAATTGGGGGCCGCAAGCCCAACTAGCCTTCAATTCCCTCAAACAAGCAGTTTCTTCCACGCCCACTTTATCTCTTCCAAATTTCAATGAACCATTTACCCTCACAACCGACGCTTCATCAATGGCGATCGGTGCCGTGCTATCCCAGTCTGACCATCCCCTCGCCTATTTCAGCCTCAAACTACCTCACCATCTCCAACGCGCCTCAACCTATTCACGAGAAATGTTTGCAATAACTTCTTCTGTAAAGAAATGGAGACATTACTTGCTCGGTCGACCATTCAAGATCTTCACGGACCATCAAAGCTTACGAGAACTGACCTCACAAACGATTCAGACGCCAGAACAGCAGAAATGGCTCACGAAGCTTTTGGGATTTGACTTCACAATACACTATCAACCAGGAAAGCAAAACGTGGTAGCAGATGGACTCTCGAGATTTACCAGCAACGCCACCATGGCAGCTATTTCGGGACCGTCCTTTTCACTCATCGCAGATATTGAACGGGCGCTTCGCGACGACCCAGCGGCCCAAGAGATCATCAACCAGATCGCGGCAGGTACATGTTCAAACCCTAAATACCAATTTCGCAATAATTTACTGTTTTGGGGAAACAGGATCTATGTGCCAAATAACGATGAGCTGAAAACTGCTATCCTCAACGAATTCCACAATTCTAAAATTGGAGGGCACTCGGGTATCAAGGGAACAATAGCAAGAATATCAAGTAATTTCTTCTGGCCGAAATTATCTGTGACAGTTCAAAGCTTCGTGAATCAGTGTAATGCTTGTTTGCAAACGAAATCAGAAAACACACGCTACAAAGGGTTACTTCAACCATTACCTATTCCAATGCAAATTTGGGAAGACGTGTCAATGGATTTCATAACGCACCTCCCTCCATCAGCCGGCAAAACAACAATATGGGTAATTGTCGACAGATTGTCTAAATATGCGCATTTCTGTGCATTACCTTCAGCAGTCTCCGCCACCCAGTTAGCCACCCATTTTCTGCAAGAATACGTGCGTCTACACGGATTTCCACGATCAATAGTTTCGGACCGCGACCGTATTTTCACCAGCCTATTTTGGAAAGAGTTATTCCGTCTTCACGGCACCAAGCTACAGATGAGCAGCGCATACCATCCACAGTCCGATGGCCAGTCAGAAGTAGTTAATCGATGCCTGGAGACTTATTTGAGAGCTGTCATAGGAGATGTACCGACAAAATGGGCTAAATGCTTACCATGGGCCGAATGGTGGTACAACACCAATAAACATTCATCATTGAACACATCACCCTTTCAGGTTGTCTATGGTCGACCCCCTCCAGTTCTTGCAAATTACATCAACTCCCCATCCCCCATCTCAGAATTAAATCAGTGGACATCTTCACGTGATCAATTACTTCAGATCATTAAAGGGAATCTGTTGAAGGCTCAAGCAAGAATGAAATCGCAGGCTGACCAGCATAGACAAGACAAACAGTTTGATTTGGGATCTTGGGTGTATGTTAAATTACAACCTTATCGCCAAATTTCAGTGCGCACAGCTAACCATAAATTATCAAAGAAATACTTTGGACCATACCAAATTATCGAGAAAATAGGAGCGGTTGCATATAAACTACTGCTTCCACCAGACTCGCGCATTCATCCTGTATTTCATATCTCACAGCTGAAATTATGCCCCAACCCTTCAGCAGCCACTCCGCAACCAACACCTATAACCAGCTCCACAAGCGACCTTGAGGACAAGGTCGATTTCGAAGGGATGGGCACTGATACGCACACACATATATCACCTGTGCATGGCTCGACTGTATCACCGGTACATGAAGATGAGGACCACTGCAAGATAAGGCCTAAAAGAAACATTCAAATACCCAGGAGATTGCTGGATTAATTCAAATACAGCACAGGGAAATTCGGTTGCTATGTTAACAATTGCAAGCACTATGGGTGCACTACTTTTTTACTTTTGTTTACTTTTGTTTACTTTTTTTATTTTCCTGCAAATGTTGTCTTTCTTTTTTCTGCCAATTCGGTTATGAATTGCAGCCACAAAAAGTATCAATAGGGGTAGAGTGCCACATAGGCAAAAGTGGTTACAATGGCTGCTATATGTATGGATCATTCTAATAAAGAGGATATAGAAAAGTTATTGCATTATTTTCTCGTCTCCCCCTTCTTCCCTGTTTTCATCCATATCTACTTCCTTGAACTCTATTCTTCCTACCTTCTACAAATATTCACATCAGAAAGGCTCAACAAATCTTTAGTCTCTTCCGATGAAGGGATTTTTGACTCATATCTCCCTGGGAATGGGATCAAAATATTTTCCATGATTGTTTCATCATAGAAATTAGTACCAAGCAGCCTCACCTTGTTAACAATGCTCAACAACTTATTGGAATACTCTTTGATGATTTCAGTTTCCTTCATTTTCAGCATCTCAAATTCCCGAATCAAGTTGAGTATCTACATTTTTTGGTTCTTTAATTGCCTCGGTATTCCTTCTTGAGGTAGTCCTATATACTTTTTTCTAATTCCAAGTTCAAGATTATTGTAAATATGGTACTTGAAATCGCGG
Organism: Allium fistulosum; assembly: GCA_030737815.1. Lineage (NCBI taxonomy): Eukaryota > Viridiplantae > Streptophyta > Magnoliopsida > Asparagales > Amaryllidaceae > Allium > Allium fistulosum. Next base: position 480,503,390 of record CM060904.1, read on the forward strand.
AAAATGGGCAAGCTTTGGCTTTGGACTTCCTTGTCTTCTTTTCCATATGATTCTTTATTTGAGCCACTGTGGGATTAGCCGACAATGGCAATACCTCATAATCATCTTCTATAGCTTCCCAAAGGTATAAAGCTTTGAGGTAGATAGCCATCCTAACTGCCCAAGCTCGATAGTTTTCTCCATCAACAAAAGGTGGTGCTATAGAAAAGTTTATTTATGTTTCCATTCAGGAAAGTGTATAGGATTCACTATTTCTTACAGTTCCCTTAAGAAAAGTAGTTCTGATACCAATTTGAAGTTATAAAGAAAGCCGAGAAAAATGAACTTTATTTTATTGCTCACAAACTTTACAAGAAAGTCATTTGTTCTTATATTGTGCTGAAAAACAAAAACAAAAAATTGCTGGAAATATGACGTGCTACTAAAAATAAGGAATAATAAAATTAAAAAGAAAAAAATATACTAAAAACTTGGTCCATTGACCAATTATTCAGCAACTTCTTCGATGATGCACTAAGGCACTTTTCAACAATTTAAAACTGAACATAAAACTATTATAAGTTCAAGATTCATTGTTCAGTGCTAAGCTATCGCTATTTTACTAGTATTATGCCACCTAATATATAATGGTCCTGGCTCCAAACCATAGTTGGTTCAAATATAATAAATTAAAACAAATAAATAAATTATGACTACATAGTAAGATACTCGTAAGATGTAAGAGCGTCTCCTACAAGGGGTCAGTCACTTGGTGACTGACCCATAACTGGGGTGGGTGAGCACAATGTTGGGCTCCCCACTGACTGTCAGGGTCGCTTTAACGACCTTGGCAGTCAGTTATTTACCCGGCATTAATATTGTTGGATAATTATCTGGCATTATTAATGTTGGGTGAACGAAGGTCATTGTAATTAAAAAATTACCTTTGCCATGTTATCCGGCATTAATGATGCCAAATAACAAGCAAAGGTAATTTTTTTCTATAAACCATCATCTTCATTTTTTTTGAAACGAACATTTTATCCGAAGTTAGTAGACAAGCTCAACTATTACTATAATGTCCGGCATTACGTAGTCATCTTCAGAGTTGTTATACTTGTGAAATCCTATATTGAGGCTGGCTGTAGGAATGAATTAAGGTTGTGTAGAGGTGTGTATGTAAGCCATGAAGGGTATTGGAACTTAGTGAATGAGGTTTACAACAATCATCCAAATTGTACAAGGAGGCGCTCGACTTTGAAGTCAAAACAGCTTACGGTGAATTTATGGCAGCTTGCGATATGTATTGCAAAATAATTCAAGAGGTGGAAGATGAAAACGTATTTCAAGAAAATCGACCTACTTTTGATTCGTGTTACATATTAGAGTACCAATCAAAATTCATCGGTCATGAGGCATTCGAACTTCAATACAACTGGCTTACGTGTTTAGGTCTGAAATATTGTACTTCCGTGTGGTGTTTCTCTATCCGTGCATCTTATTTGAGTTTTTAATGTATTTCACTATTTTAATACTGTATGTTTTTCTCTTTAATTCTAGAGTCCCTCTGATCTTTATAATTGTTTGACATATGACTTCTACTTAAGATGTTAAGATAATGAAAATTGAAAGATACATAGAGTAATGAAAGATACAAATACTAAATCTACTTATTCCTAGAGTGGACAAACATCTAGGTTGAACGATTAAGAAGATGATGGTTCCGGTGCATAACATCATTGAGTTGATTATGAAGCCCCCTGATCTCGTTTTCCAATTCCAAAGTGTACATAATAACCCGAGAAGAGAATCAGTCATCTATCCACTATCCATTCGCATCCATTGGGGGTAAAGTGGACAATGGAAGTATCGACGGCCAACGTTATTCCCATGTCAGACGACTATAATCAGTGATTCAAAACCACTTAAACAAATCACATTTATGGATTATATCTCATCAACTTCAATGACATTTTGTACTTGTGGTATTACCTGATGTAACTCTTGTGTAGGGTGGATGGGTAGCTGTTGTTGTTGTTGGTCTATTTGCAGTTGTTGCATCCCTGATTCAAGCTCTTTTTATCGCATATCTTTACTACTAATAATGAAACTTTCATAAACTATCTTCAACCGTGTCTTTATGAAATGCCAAAAATACCCCCAGCTGAAAATCCCTCATCGTTGCTTCCCACGATCCCTAAATCATTCACAGATCCAACTCTTCCGTCCTTTCTTCCCTATCTCCCCCACGCATTCATTCTACATCGAATCCTCTCATCATCCACAACTCCTCCATTGCCGAGCTCGAGACGAAATCTCACATCCAGAACTCCTCCACCGCCGAGCTCGATCCGAAATCTCACATCCACAACTACTTCACCGTCGAGCTCAAGTCAAAATCTCAGATCCACAACTCCTCCATTGCCGAACTTCGACCGTGATACTGAATAACCACTTCCTATCCTATCAGAAGCATCGCGGCTCCAAATTTAAAATATCACCGACAACGTCGAGCAAATCAGATTCACAACATCGCGGCTCCAAATTTGAGGAAGTCGACATTTATTGTGACAACTATTCTTTTTCTCAGCAGAGGAATTTCAACCTGACGAGATTTCAGGTAGTATTACTATCTTTTATTTCAATTTACCCGTTGATTCTTGATTTTAATTTATCTGATGAGCAGAATGTACATTTATTTACGATTACTATACCTCATTTTCATTTAGCTATATGGTGTATTTGTCTATACAGTTTATTAGTTGATGTGAGGAAACTTGATTTGTAGATTGATACTTGGTTTATAAATTTCATAATGGCTGCGTGCAGATTAAATAATAGATTAATTTTACAGGTATCTACAGAAGAATTCATCCCAACAAATCAAATAACGGATGTAGAGAGTCTGTTAACTACTAAGGAACAAGAAAAGAAGGAAATCTATTGGCAGAGGTATGTTGTTGAAATTTTCCCTTATTCTTGAAAGGTAGGATATGATACCAAAATATGGGTAAGTCTTTAAGTAATAATAATAATATATGCTTTCAAAGACAATGTGATGAAATATTACAAGAAATTTGCAATAACAAATAAATATGTTTATTGCTTTAAGAAATAAACATAACTTTGTTCAATGTTTTAACTTTGAAAAAGAACGGGTATGCGTGTGTGTGTGTGTATTGCGTGTGTTCATTATCTCATTTAGATGATAAAAATCTGCCAGGCTTTACCTAATTAGTTGCAGTGAGAATAAATTATCTATCGCGCGCGTGTGTGTTAATGCACTTTCAATGGAACCGCAACATGTGACATTATTATTTAATGCAACAGGGTTAAGGTTTCAATTAATTTGTTATATTTAATGGAACTGCTGTAGGTGAGATTATTATTTGATATGTTATGATAATAATTTCATATGGTTTAATACTGTATGTCATCAATTGGTAGGTCATTTTAAATAATCACTGAACTCATTCTCTCACTTTTAGTATTTACACCTTCTTACCTCACAAAAGCAACATAATGAGTCTCCTTGCTACTTGCATCTTTATATGGTTGTAGATTAATGGCATATGTGGGTTTCAACAAGCACTTAATAGTTAGTACTCTAAATCTGACCAATTAACAGTTAGTACTCTAAATTTGTGTTACTTCGCACTAAAACTATTTTAGTAATATATATTAACATAAGGCCATGTAAACATGATTATTGCTAATAATAACAAAACTTTTAGAAGCAGATAATTAGATGGAGATGAACTTAGCATATCCCATGTTTTAGGTAGTCATATGTTCATTTACTATTGTTTTTCCATTAATTTTCTTTAGTAATTTGGCGGTTGTTTGTACAACATCATGCAAGCAATTCAGAGTCATGTGGATATACTATAATGCCAATATGGGTGATATTTAATATTGTTGGATTATGTGGTTTGTATTTCATGATTAGGAAAAAAGCACCCACTATTTTTTACATTAAAATAAGTATGGTAGGGAATGATAGTATATCTTGATAACAGTTTTGTCTACCTGCATGTAAATAATTTATTCCTGCTCTACCCAAGATCAAACACATGTCGTTTCTCAAATTTGAGGTACTCACTACGCATAAATAATATGTTATTTTGAAATATAAGCATGATATAAGGGAAAGAAGATATCGTATTGGGAAACCACTTTCATGAAAGCGTACTACTCTGTAAATTTTTGGTTTAGCATTAAACATGGTATTTGTTTATTTTATGCATACAAACATAATCAATTTTATGAAAATAATTGCACTTTGCATAACTAAACGACCATTTGTTATATTTCATTGGAAACTTCCATCAATTATGAACTAACACCAATTATCTATATTTGATCTTTCAATTGTAAATTTTCGATATATTCCTTTACAAAATAAAGTTGCATAGTTGCATTGTAAAGTAAGTATATTTATTTCAATGAGTAGTTTACATCAACTATGATATAATGCTTTCCAATACAGAAGTATAATTAAAAAATTTATACAAGTTTGGTACATACAATCGTTTCGTACTTTTTCATACACACACGGTTTGGTAAACAAAGATAAAAGAACATAAGGATTGTCATGATTTAATTTTTATTAATCATCGTCTTATTATGATAAGAAGTTTGTAGCTGTATTTAATCCTTCTAATAATTGTGTCAGTAAACTATTCTTGAAAATCTCCAAACCACATCGCCATGTTTGATATATTTGATAATAGGTCATTACGCTATAATAGTGACTTATTATTTGTTATTAAGTGGCAAGTGTTTATGCACTAGGAGACAACTGAAATAAAAGTTCACTATTTTCTCCCTTTTGGTACCTAATATATCTATTGACAGTAATGAAGAAAGGTTGGTTTATGTATGTTTCATTTATCTTATGGTATATTTTTTCGTTATTAGTTGATTTGAGAATTTAAGTTTTTTCCTAACCATTCTTAATTAAGCATTTATATTTAATGAAAACAAAGTCGATAAGTTGATTTTAAATATTAAAATCATTGGATTATGGATATGGTTACATCTGCCATGCATTTTCTTATTTCCATCATTATAAAGAACATTTTAGCGAATATTTTAATTTTCTTACAAGGGAAAGTCATGGACTATAAAGATATTATATGAAATTTAGCTTGCTGTAACTTGCTCATTGTTGTCCAATCAAAAGGTTACATTTAAACATTTCCTTTGAAAATATCTCAGGGTAAGTGAACTTAAAGAAGTAAAAGATGCAGTTTCAAAAATTGAATGCAATTCTAAGATACAACAGATACGTGCCAATAAATGAATGTTTTTAGTATTAACAATGAATATTGCTTAATTGTAACATTCTTTGTGTATCTATGTTCATTTTTTTAGATAAAAAAATCACTCATGCATTTCAATAATCTCTTTTCTATCTATACAGGAAACACATGGATAGTGAGTTGGATCATGGGGATTTAATGAAAGAGAGAATGGCTGACATGAATTTGAACAAATAGAAACGAAGAGAGGTAATTCATTTTTCGTCCATGCCCTTTTTAGAAAAAAATATATAATAATACATTGCTTTTATACTTAACATTTTTTCTCACTCACGCGAGTTAAGTGCTAAGTTGTGGTGTTCTGAATTGTTGCTCTCACTGAGGCCTGTCAAATGATTGAAACAAATAATTGCCTTATCATTTACAATTTATAACAAAAGGGAATTGGCATCTATGTTTTCTCAGTATTTACTATAAGCAATTATCATGCAAGTATTATTTTCTATATTGTTAGCAGGAATTTTCTTTTACATTAATTTCAATGGTACTGTGATGAATCGATGCAAAATATCTTGAACTTTAATTTTTCACAATGAAATCTTATTTTGATTTCAACTTTTAGTCAAAAAGCTACTTACTCTTTACAAAAAAGTCTATCATAAATAATATATAAAAATAGAGTTGGCTTTGTTAAAGGAAGTGACATGCTAATATATAAAACTCAATTACAGACTCATCTGAACAATATCAAGCATAAGTACACATCCTTCGTTTATGGACAACGACCTAAGTTTTATATCTATTTCATTTTCCCTGTAAATATTAACATGAAATAACTAGACATAATATCATGATATTGTTTCATACGTAAGTCTATGAAACCTAGATAAGTAATTGTTATTTCTCACTACCTCCAACAGTTATCACCGCTGATCGGTATTTATTTATAAAAAATGGAGGATAAAGTATGTAGGAAAAACATTACTTTGTTACTAAGTTTTATGATTATTTAATATAGTTACATGCTGAGTTTAAAGACTTCGTCTTATTTATTGCATTTGGTTAAATTAAGAAATAAATATAATTTTTATTTGAAAACAAACTTTAAATACTATTTTAAAAAATACAACAACAAATTAAAACTTTAAGTATTATTCATTTAATTTTCCCTTCATATAATTAGATATTGGAAGTTGTTATGTTTGTCACTTACTTAAAATTGTTCATCTTCACGAGCTTATTCATTTTCCAATGTTTTCGAATGAAGTTAATAAATATTTAACATGTCTTATTCCACATACATGTAGATTTGCAGTAATAGACATATATGTATATACACATATATACATACATACATACACATATATATATACATATACATATATGCATACATAAACATACAAACATGCATTGGACATGTAAATTGTAACCTGTTTCAAATTGCATATTTAGTTAATAGCAAAATATGCAATTTTGCGAATTGGTTTCTCAGTCTAAATCAACTAATTTTCTTATGAAGGTGAACTTTGTCCTTTACAGAAACTAATTATAAAGAGATTTCCTTACTTATGCATTGAATCTTATCATATCTTCTTGCATCCTTCACAAGTGACTTTAGCTAAGAGAGACTCTGTGAATAGTTATTTTACTATAATACATATTATACTGTTTGACTTTTTTTATTGCAATGAATAATATACCCCTTATTTATTTGTGAGCATTTCATATTTTTTTACTATTACAATGCTTGACTTCTTTAATTCAGAATGTTAGGGCTTCAAACCAAGCGCAGGGCTCTTTTTCCAGCGAGCTTGTAAGGGTGTTTTGGAAGTAAAGGGTACGGCCCTACCGATCCTCTAGACTTCTTGAACTATGAAGGGTGCAAGTTCCTGCTTATATCGGCTTCGGATGATTTGGAGGAGGAGCTCGGGTTGGAGTTGAAGGGAGAGGTCGATGAGAGTAGAGCTGATAATACTTTTGATTTCTCTGATCTGATTTGATTTTGTAACTGAGAAGTATGCCGAACGTGGTTTGCGATCATTGGCTGTGGCTAGACAAGAGGTCTCTGAAAAGAGCAAGGATAGTCCAAGGGGACCATGGCAATTTGTTGGGTTGTTGCCACTTTTTGATCCACCAAGGCATGATAGTGCCGAAACAATCCGTAGAGCTTTGAATCTTGGTGTCAATGTTAAGATGATCACTGGTAAGTTGCCCTATCATATTACAACCGATTTTTAGCTTCGTTAATTGATGATATACATGTACATGCTTCAATTCTTTTCAGGTGATCAGCTTGCTATTTGCTAAGGAAACTGGCCGAAGACTTGGAATGTGAACTAACATGCATCCTTCCTCTTCTTTGCTTGGACAAAATAAAGATGCATCAATTGCTTCTCTTCCTGTTGATGAATTGATCTAAAAAGCTGATGGGTTTGCTGGAGTTTTCCCAGGTGAGTGTTGCGCACCTGATCATACTCTCAATGTATTGCAGTTTATGAAGTTATGGTGGGTTTAATATATGATGCATGTCGTTTGAGCAGAGCACAAATATGAAATCGTTAAGAAGTTGCAGGAGCGGAAGCACATCTGTGGTATGACTGGAGATGGTGTGAATGATGCCCCAGCTTTAAAGAAAGCTGATATTGGAATTGCAGTCGATGATGCTACTGATGCTGCTAGGAGTGCCTCTAATATCGTGCTCACGGAACCTGGTTATAATAAATTCTAGATGACTCAAAATGTTATTAACCACTGATTTAGAATGTTAATATAGTTTATTTTCAAATTTGAATTCTTGAAATGTTTGGAGAGAATTGCATAAAATTAACATATAAAACAATAAACTTTGATTAATCAGGATAAACTTAACAAATAGGAATATAAAATAGAATTTACAGTTCTGCACAAAATAGTGGGCGCTTAGACGCTCAAGGCAGCCTTGCGTCTTGCTGCGCTTTTTTTAATTGACTACTTTGGTCTGCATATATCACTTGATTTATGAATTCTTTAATCTGGAATAATTACATGCTGAAAAATCTTAGAATCTTTGCTAATATCTATACTTTATTTTGGTACAGCTTCAACTTAAGCTAATGTTAACATACGATGATGTTTGCTGAACAATCATAAATCATAATATCTTTTATTTTTCACCAATTGTTATGATTGTATAAGAAAGCCATTCTGTTAAGGGGTTACTATTAGGACAACAGTTAGTGAAAAGATTTGAAGTTCTTCAATTTTCTTATTTTATAAAGCTTGCGCCAGTACACTTCAGCATTTATTTCCCTTCTATTGATTTTTGCAATGGTTTTAGGCTTAATTTTTTGTTATGTTTATTTTCACATCAACAGTTACTTTCTGTTGAATCTCAAATCATCCAAATGGTATTGCCTATTTTACCTTATTTTCCCTAGTAGTAAAGGTAGAAATAAATTTTTATGTTTGAATATTTTGTGAATTTACAAAATTAGTATTCAATGAAAAAAAACTATTTTGATATACTCATAACTAGGAGATTCAATAACCATTTTGATAGGACAACAAACATTTCATCATCCGTGTTTATATTGTACTTGCTTTGATGAGTTCCATTGTTATAGAGCTTTGAAATGGCATTTAGGGTGGCTACGATAGGGAGTTCTAATTTGATGATTTCATGGCCACACAAAGATAATAAAATTTATTAACATTTAGGTTCATACTTTTGAGTTCTTTTGTTAACATTTGCAACCTGAAAAAGCAACTTATATTCAACACCTTTGGAAACTTCTTTCATTTCTCCATGAAGCATTTTAAAGAAATAAGAATTTCCTTGACTCCTTTAAAATGCTTGATACTTGCAAACTTGGCTATATCCGCCAAATAGGTATCCGCCAAATAGGATAATTCACATTGTTGAATTATGCATACACATTATGATTAGATGCAGGCCCATCTGGACGTGCGTATATACTCGTCCTCATAATGTTGTTCTTCCATTTCAATATGCCATGTAGTAGGGTTTCTAGGTGGAGATGAATTAGATTTGACGGTCTATATAAATGATCAGTATAATTCTATGATTCAAGATAAGAAATAGGTATCTTAAGAGTTTGTGGTTTAAAGTTGTAAAATGAACTCTAAAATTATCAATATGAGGTATTTATAATGAAATAAACTTTTACACAAACTTTTAGACCCTCAATCAAGCTGCTCCCTGAGCTATGCTGCTCCCTGAATCATCACATTCAACAGGCTTGGAATCTTTTCAGTGATCGATCACATCACTCCCAGAACCTTGCCGCTATCTGTCTTACACTATAGTGTAAAGCAAGAATCTTTTCAGTGATCGATCAAATCACTCCCTAAAACTCATTGTAAAAGTGTTAACAGGTGACTGCGTGTGGCTATTCTAATGTAGCATATAATAGAATCTGATGAAGATTTTCGCTTTTTCCTCGGTGTATTGCATTCACCGTTTATCTGTAGGACTTTGATATTTAGAAAGCTAATCAACTATAGTTCCATAACGTAATTATAATACCCTAATTCGATCCATGATTTCAAACGTAGAAGTTGAAATTTTTTTGGTACAGAACACAAATAACCTTTTTGACATAGATATTTTTATCTTGAAAGATAAACTAGTAGTGCCATCATTGCAAGCTTAGGATGCGCGCTGGCATGCATTCATTTTTTAACAAGCTTGAATCTTTTCAGTGATCAATCACATCACTCCTTGAACCGTGCTACTACAATGTAATGCTGGAATCTTTTTATGATCAATGACATCACTTAAGTTACTGTTCTGCTTTCTGTCAAACTCTACATATGTACAGTTGTAATCTATTCAATGATCGATCACATCACTCTAGTAACCGTGCTGCTACAGTGTAAAGCTGGAATCTTTTTAGTGATTGATCACATCACTGTCTGAATCAAATGCCATTTTCTGTCATGAGCCACGAAACCTAATTGGAATCTTTGGAGTGATCAAAGCCATCAATAAAAAATTTAAAAAAACATTCAATCATAATTGTTATAAATGCAGTTTTAGCCAAAATGTCTTCGACCATTTTAGTTTTTGTCAAAATTATCAATTTAACAACGTCGAACCAAAATCTGATAGCATTCTGCTTATCAGTGGTTTTTATAACCAAGAAAACAAACAAGTTTAGAGTAGAAGATTACGTTGCAAATGCAGAGTTGAAGCGATCATACTCGTTTCCAAAACACATGAAAATGCAGGTTGAAGATATTTCATATGTAGGGATAGTTGGAATCGATGTGGGTACTTTTGGTGGATTGATCCAGAACTCTATCGACGAGGAAGAGAGTATGCGTATGAAAAGCAATCTAGTGTGAGAAGATTAGAACTTCAACTTAACAATCGTACCTAGTATGTGTGTTAGAAGTATGCTTCATAGTGGATTATCGTCCTTGTTTGTGTTTGTAGTATCATGTATTTTAAGTAATCAATGTTATGCTTTAGAAGATTACCATGATGTATTTTAGGTGATCAATGTTATGCTTTCCTTGTTTGCGTTAATACCATAAATTTGTTTTAATTTATCCCATCGATACATTCTTCTAAACTCAAATACAACAACAATCCATAATAAGTAAATTCATACAATGACGTTATAACAAACTGCAGTTAGTACAATGGTACAACATTGAAAATAAGTACATAATAATAATTTCCTTAGTACTCAACTATTACCTACAAAATGATGAAAGTGTTTCATTAGTTTGCTATGCAAATCTATATGAGCCTTGGGATCTCTGATTTCCATAACTCTCTTAATGTACTGTGAAAGATGTTTGGTTCTTTAAAAGTAGGACTCCCAAAAATATGTGCTAGTTTTGGATAATTACGTAGCTATAATTTATAACCACCTCTCTCTTCTTCAACAATCATGTTGTGAAATATTATACAACTGTACATTATGTCAGATATCACTTCAAGATCATGGTAGTGCACCGTCTTTCTCAGAATTTGGAATCTACCTTGTAGAACCCTGAAAGCACGCTCAATGTCTTTTCTTAAACAAGATTTTTTTTGCTGTAGATTTTCGTTCCTTTTCATTATGAGACTTTTTGAAACCTTTGATCAAAGTTTTCCAAGTCGGATATATTCCATCTACAAGGTAATATCCCATGTCATGTTGTACATCCCCTATCATGTAATTACAAGCTGGTGCAGTATCGTTAGATAAGGAGCTAAACAAGTAAGACTGATGTAGAACATTAATGTCGTTTAAAGACCCAAGTATACCAAAAAAAGCATGCCATATATATAAATCAAAAGAAGCTACACCTTCCAAAATCGTTTTTGCCTTATAATAATGTCCGGTGTATTATCCTTACATTGCAACTGGACAATTTTTCCAAAGTCAATGCATAAAATCTAAGTTACCCAACATACCTAGAAATCCATGTTGTTCTCCCATGGCCAATAGTCGATTGATGTCATTATCTTTCGGCGCTCTAAGATACTCCGCATGAAATGCTAGAACGACAGTTTTACAAAATTCTTTTAAGTATTCGTTGGCAGTAGAATCTCCGATTTAGACGTACTCATCTTGCTTTCAGCGCTTTCCCTATATACTAACATTCGTAAGGCACTTGTCATTTTTTGATGCGGCGAAAGACCCAATTACCACAAGTGTGAAATATAAGTTCATCCTCACTAACCCCGACATGACTTGCTCAAATATGTTTTTGAACATTCCATGCCTTAATCTGAACTCTCCCATGCCAAAACATGGATTGTCATTAAAGTAATCTGTCATAATTCGACCATGCCCTGATTGATAACCTCTTCTTTCTCATATATTTATACTTATAAGACTACCGCCTTGTTTGGAAGATTCCTCCATCTGCTGTAACTGAATGAGTTGTTTTGCTTTGGGTGCTAGTGGTTGTTATTGAGCAACTTCTTGTGTATAACTATCACCCGATGTTGACGAAGAGGGAAAAGAGAAGAAAACCAATCTTTTTATAGGATTCATGATTGTTTGATGTGTGCTCTGAGGGGAGTGGAAGAGTATCAAAAGAAATTAAAAAAATTCTTGTTGTTAGGAATGTTAGGAACAGATGAAGCAAAATAATTTTCTTGCTTTGAAAGGAGTAGAAACGAATGGGAAGGTTGTGTTGGAGATAGAGGAGTAGTCAGCTAAAGAAATGGAGAGAAAATTGTATACCAGTTTACCCAGTATTTATAATGCTAGATAAATTGATGGCCTCGATTTGCCTAAATCCCCCACGCGGGGAGTTTAATTTGCTCAGACTTGATCCGCCATTATAAATGTTGGATAAAGTGGTATTTTTCTTTTGCTATTGGACCAGCATGGGGGTCAGTCACTCCAAAATTGAATAGGTCGCAAAGGTGACAAACACCTCTTGTTAGGAATGCTCTAATAAGCATTTTGTATACAGTACATACATGTACTTCCTTGTCATTGACCAAACTTACAATTTGGTCACTCGTTTCTTTTTTTTATTAAATAATCATACAACAACTGTAAACAACTTTTGAATTTGAGAAAATCATTTTTTTCATCTACGTGGTGTTTTCTCACTCTTCCTCGCATGAAAAATTAGGACAATCACGGAGTACTCGAAAAATTCAAAATCTGTCCATATACGTATCCGGAATATGAAAACTATTCGACATTTGAAAAATGGATACATGTGTTTATATGGCCATACCTGTATCCGATGATTATTCATCTGGTTTTTGTCAAGATTATAATTATTATTTTGTAGTACATAAAATGATTGCCTTTACTATTTTATCTTAGTAAAAATTTTTATTATGTATATAAAAATCAATATTTACCGCTTAAAATTATTTTTCTAAGCGTATTTATTAATTTTTATATTTTCAGTACTGAAATGGATTTACAACAAATCAAAATTTTGTATATATTTGTATAGATTTATTAGTTTTGAAGTGGCCAAAGAATATCCAATAAATATCTTATATTCGTCCGCATCCGCGGATACAGATATCCGATATTTGAAAATGATTTGGATTATGAATATGGATATGACACCATCTGAATCCGTATCTGATCATTTACAAGTCTAAGAGAAATGAAGAAAGACATCAAATTTTCAGTGTGTCATTATGAATAACACACATAATTATATATAAAATTGAATTCCTTCTTCAATATTCTACTCCTTGTGGTATCCATCTTCCAACGTATTTGCCAAAGTATGCATAAAATGGTTAAAAAAAGATCATCATATATATCAAGAAAATAATATTACCGGTCATGCAAACATTTGTTATTATGTATTGAAAGTTAAAACATGTAATGATATGTGTATTACATTATCTTCTCGGGAACAAATGAGTTTAAATGAGAAACACCTAAGCTTTAAAACTATTATTTATAACAATAAGAATAAGGTTCATGATGAAGTAAACTCCCAATAGCACATATATAACACACAAAAAAACAAGATAGACCATCAAGAATACCTGTAAAAAATGAGTAACGTTAAATATATCACACTATGAGAAAATATATGGTGTTTCACACCTCATTTTTTTTGTTTTCATTTATACAAATGCCAAATTAAATTGATTCTTCACTGTATTGATAAAATTAAAGCTAGTGGAAGAATCAACTCCAATTAGACCATTACAATTATTTCCTTCTTACTAAGCCATTACACAGTGTAAATTACAGTTGAGAGAAAGCTATAATAGCTAATTAGTGAGGAAAACCAACAATTGACAAATATGATGTAGAAATACATCATGCATGTTGAAAGTTGTGGTACGAGAGGAGGAATGGAAACACCGCTGTCCGGAGGAGATACGAGACTAAATTCCAAAAAGAATAACAGGCAGCTTCAGTAAACCCTAATTTGAATAGAAGATTGAGAGAAAGAAATAGAACAAAACACACGCATTTCGTAGAAAATCACTATTTTGTGGGAAAGGCAATACGGAGACAACTGGCTACCATTTTGGGCATCAGACTAATAGTACGCAAACCTCCATAATGGTCAATTTGATAAGACTTCAACTTTTAATGTTAAATTCCCCGACTAGTTCCTAATATTTAAGGCAGGATGTGGTAAAGATGTAGGAAAATAGCATGAATAACAGGGTTGGTCAACATAATGTAGGAAAATTGTTTGAATGTTGATGATGTTGCAGTCTTCACCGGAATCATTTTCCAGCAACAAATGGAATCAGTTGATTTTTTCAACACTAAATAAATAGAGCAACTAAATAAGTTTTCCCTTACATAATTTGACATTTTTCTTTATTTCCCAATACGTTCTCACATAGGGGTAAATACAATAAAATGTAAACAGAGTGTTACACCTATATTTTCCATGACATTGTCAAAGGAGGCTCGATACAAACACTAAGTTGAAAGAACTGCTTTCACAATTTGAGTTAGGGGAAACAGTAGAAAGCAAAGTGTAGTTGATACCGCACCAAAAGAATGTGAAGCTACAACATGACATAGAAACGACGCCCACTCATTTGACATAGCATTGGCACTATAGCCTGAAACGAGTACAAGCATGCTCCCTAAAGAGATTATATGCAAACGGGGATATGCCACACTTGTAAATTGACGTGTGACAATAGTAGGTCTGCACCATAATTTTATGTCAAAAGGTTATGGGGATGCACCGTTATTTGACATAGAAATAACAGAACGATGCTGCAATCCTACATCAACATCATATTAATATGCGAAAATGCATCACCAACCCAATTTGACAAGCATAAAGACCCAAGAGGAGAGGCAATGGGAAAAGACTTGCCACAACCCCGAGATCCTAACATCATCCTCCAATATCATTAAGCCTAGTTCGAAGGGAAAAAACAATGGCACATCGTTCTCAATGTCAAGAGTAGCTCAGAACAAGTTCACGCAAGGTAGTCACCCTTCAAAATAGCATTACAATCTCTTCTACAAGTCAATGCAACTCAACTCCAACTACCCTTAACGTGGTACAATGCAAACATAATAGACCAAATTGTGCAATACAGCTTTAAAAGCATCAATGCCGCACAAGGTCTATACAGCACCGCTACCCAAGGTCAAACAAAGGCACAACTCTCAATAAAGAGCAGTTCATAAGCCATTTGCCTTATGAAATTAGAAACACATAACCCATTCAAGTTTGAGTTTTTCACCTCGATTTCAAGCATTCCAACTTCATTTTCAACCTTCCCGCCATCATTCGAAATCAAACTACTTAAGTCACAGTTTCCTGCCGAAAGCTATATCAACAATCCGTGCATGATGGATACGCAAAATGGATGCTCGCTATGAGGTGAAATTTAATACTAAGAATAAAAGGAGCAAAAGAGTGACATTGTCAATCCACATGACTCTTTGTATACTATTAATAATTGAGACACTATAGCAGGAAAGGGGATGTTTTCCTTTACCCCTTTTAGGTACACAAAAGGAGAAAAAACTGGACTCTCTGCAGTTATTGTTTGTACTAGGAATCTAAAGAGAAGAAAGTGATTTTTTCCCATGGACGTAGGTTTTCTTAACATCTGAACCACGTAAATTCTCTTGTCATTTTTATTATTTCCTGTACTTGATTTTGCAGCTTTTTTTGTTTTATGTCAGCGTTGAATATGAGATAATGATTCAATTCCTTGTGAATAACTCTTGTTACCATAACATAAGTGTTAAAACATTATTGTCATTCCTCTTTAAGACAAGATTTATACCAATTAATTTTGTTGATACATAATCACGGAAGCATCCAGTGCCATGATTACTTCATAAAAATATTGAGGTGTTGTCGAGATGAAAAATCTCACTAATACTTTTGGCCCTATAAGGAGGGCACAAACCTCCGATGTTCCTATCTAGAAAATTTTACCTATATTTTCTTTACATACCATGAATCCCACGGATTCCATAACTCCCACTACACAAGAACAATTTCACTTGGGCTCAAAAATCTCGAAGTGGCCACTCATAACCTCAAAAGTCCAAGCTGAGGCAGAACTTCAACAGAAGCCCCCTCAAATCCCATCTTGGCCACACTTTAGGCCTTCACTAGCAAATCAACCAACATATGGAGGGGATAGAAATAACTGTGGCCCAACATGTTGATCTTAAGCTGATCTCTCCTCAACCATCCATAGCTCGCCGCCCTTACTCACTGATTGTGGTAGGTATGCATCCCATGATTGATAACGGTACTCGTAGAAATGAATGGTGAAGCTGACCAGAAAATTGATACCAAACTCAAAAGTAAGATCTAGAATAACCTTTAGATCAAATCAAAACCTATTAACGTAAACCCACTACTGTTGAAAATGTAGGCCCAGCGTGCTCTTGAAGATGATGTCACTTTGTTGTATAGGGGCGATTCATCCTAGATGGATCTCAGGGAAGATGAGATCCATCAGTTAAAAGCTCATATGGAGAAGTTGGCAAAGCTTTTCCTGCAAAACACTGGATAAAAAGTAAGGAAAGAAGGTTCTTCCTCGTTCAGTGAGACCAACATAAATACAGATTTTCTTGACAACTTTAAAGCCCCATCGATTGAAAAAATCGATGGAACCACTAACCCATATGACCACATTTGCATCTTTGAGTATTATATGGACATTTTGAAAGTGGGAAGGATGACTCAGTGCAAGTTCTTCCCAATGTATCTAGCCAACGAGTCCTTCAGATGGTTCAGGAGGTATATGGACCAAGGGAGGTCCGTTTATGGTAGCAGCTATCTACAGATTTTTTGAGACAATTCAAATCGGGGAGAGAAGCCACCCTAGATGTAAACACCATGTCATGTGTATACCAGAGTGAGAGTAAAAACCTACACAACTTCATAAAACTCTTTAAATCCGAGGCACCACAGATTGGGGTAACTAGTGAAGAAGCACTGCTAATGGATGCTTACGCCAAGATTAGAAGAGGTACTGCCATGTGGGACAAAAAACAGCAGAAAGCCGTGTCACAGCATGAAGAATTTTTATAAGAGGGCTAGCGGTTACATTAGAATGGAAGAGGCTGGAAATGCAGCGTAGTCTCAGAGAACTTCTGTCCCTAACTATGATAAGAAAAGGGGGACAGAAGGGTATCATCCGCTTATAAAACGATAGAAGGAGCTCAACTTCACAACAAAGACTCCTCTCACATATACTCCAGATAGATATACAAGATGACCAGGACTGAGGTTGCTTATAATGTACTAAACAAAGGGAAGAAGGCAGAGCAGAACCGAGGTTGAGCATACTGCCACTTCCATAAAGCAAATGGCCACTGATGTGCACGTAAATGTGCATATTTTTACCACCATATTTAATCTATTTAAATTCAATAAATGATCATATTGGGTATTTTAACTTGTTTAAACCAAAATTCAAATTATTTCAAAACGTCACATATTCATCTTCATATAGGAGCAAAATGGTCATTTTTGTGCATATATTAATTTTCTAAAATTTAATTGAAAATTTCTATGTTATTTTGTAGGAATTTAAATTCATATACAAGTGGCTTCATGAAGGTATATACATGCACAAGAGTGAATACAAAGGAATGGAGATGGAAATAATTCAAAGCCATGATCATGGAGGACCCCACCTACCCACCTTCCTTTATGTACAAATTAGAAGCTAATCCACATGCTAATGGTCATTACACTTTCATGCGCACTTAATGGGTGATTATTGAAGCTAATGATAACTTGGCCACCACAGTTTCTACAAGGGCATTTTGGGCATTCCCCAAAATAATGGATTAGGGTTTCATACATGTATATATAACCTTTATGCTTCATGTAATGAGCTATCTCTTCCTCTTAGTTAGTTTTAGGCTCAAAATAAAACACAAGCTCTCTTCTTTCTTTTCATGGCTACTTAGCCATATTTCTTTTCATGTAATTTTCCTTTCTTTTATACAATGTTAATTAATATTCTCTCTTATTTACATGCTCTATTTCTTTCTTGTTAGTAGTTAGTTTATTTTCATGCAATTAGATTAGTGTTTACATCTTTTTACTTAGATTTTCTTTTCATTTTGCTCTCTTCTTCCTTTTCTTTTAGTTTCATGTTGCATGCTACTTGTGTTGATATGATAACACAAATGAGAGGCTAATCCCTTCAATTTAGGGGTAATGAAGCCTCTAATCATGTAGCCTCAAAATTTTGATAATTATTGCTCGCTTTTGTGCTTAAATGAATGTTGATGTGATTTATTGTTTCATGTTGAATTTGATAGTCTATGTTGTTCATAACAAATAGGCTATGCTTAAACAATCACAAACAAAAATTGCCTCTTCATCTAAATATGATTATTGCAAAGAAGTGAATGTTGAAATTGAAATTTGATGGTCTATATTTTTAATTAATAGTTAATAGACCATACTTAAAATAGATTTTGCTTTCAACTTGTTGTCATTTTTCATGAGAGTTGAAAAGTAGTTTAAATGGTGTGTTATAGTTTGATGGCTTATGTTGAGTTAATTAATAGCACAAATAGGCCATACTTATGATAAGCACATCAATTAAACTTACTAATGACTAAAAAGAGAGATAACAATTTCATGTTTTGTTGAACTATGTGATCTAGAGAGCGGATTTATCTCTAAATTGTCTTTCTACTCTCATATTTTTCACTTTCTTTTTGTTAGTTTTCTTACATTTCTAGCTAATCACTTTCAACTTTGGTTAATTTGATTGAATAGAGATTTAAAATCAACAATTCCCTACGGATCAACCCGTACTCGCCACGTACTAAAATTGTACGCCGTGCACTTGCGGTTAAAATTAATTCAAAATTTATTGGCAATTTTCTAATCAATAGAAAATTTGTCGTTAAACAAGTTTTTGGCGTCGTTCCCGGGGAATAGTTTTGATTTTAATTTTCTACTCTTCGAATTATTTTTGTTCGATTTTTGTTGTGTGTTTTATTTTATGTGTTTGTTTGGAATTAAAAAAAATTTGTTGTGTGTTTGTAGCTTGCATTTGTTTGTGTGATTGTTGTTTTCTATTTGTTTTGCATTGCATTGTATATATTTAAAAAAAAACATACAAAAAAATTTATAAAAAAAATTCCATTCCATTTCATTACATTTGCATCAACAATTTTCTATTTACATCTTTCTTTTTCTTTTCCTTTCTTTCCTTTTTATTTTTATTTTTATTTTTTTACATTGACAATTTTCTAAAAGAAAAGGTCACTGTGCAACAATAGTGCACGGTT
Source organism: Allium fistulosum (assembly GCA_030737815.1). NCBI lineage: Eukaryota > Viridiplantae > Streptophyta > Magnoliopsida > Asparagales > Amaryllidaceae > Allium > Allium fistulosum. The sequence goes on from CM060904.1 coordinate 480,522,840, forward strand.
GTTTTGCACCTCTGCCTGCACCCCCCTTCTTCGACAAGCCAGTTACCATCACCTATCCCGCCTTCGACATGTTTCATTTTCCTCCATCAACCCACAACTCCACCTTACTTCACTGTTCCAAACAGCATACAACCAGACCGCTGCCTGTTGCCTCCGTCCACCCTTTCTCTCACTTCTGTCCCTACCCATCATCTTACTTCTGCACATCCCTGCTTTCCTCCACCCATCACAAACAACCGTTCAACTGATCAACCTTCAAACTTGCCATCAACAACAGACACCCTCTTCATATACATCAAGTTACAAACTACTACCACATCAATCTACACTCTACTGCCTTGCTAACAACCTCCTCATCTTCCATAACCGACATTCACCATACAAATAAGAAACTTCATTCATAAACATTTCACACACCAACTACCTGTACAACAACATCAAACCCCCTGCACCCTGGCCATTCGTATCACTCCCTACTTCTCTGTTAATGTTTTACATTGCAATCATCAACCATCAAACTAATACTGCTGCATCAACAAACATTGCTCCTTGACACTCACTATTGCAAAACATCCACACAACCAATATGCAGCCATGTCACACAGTCAACAACCTGACATCTCCATAACATCTCTGACCATCGACAACATTCATCATCATACAACTACAAAATCAACTGCAACAATTCTTCCTAGTTCACCATTCTTCCACACTCCTGACTTCATCACACTCAATCCATTTACATCATCACAGCATAGCCTTCCTCCCTCCCTTCTGCATTCCTCCACCACAGCAGAACTTCACTTCATCACCACCTTCTCTTCCCATAACCAGTCAATCACCATCCCATAACTCCTCACTGACCATTTCTGACCACATCATTTCCAGCAAACTGACCACCACCAGAACTTCAAATACCACAGCAGTCCTCCCTTTCACGACACTGCATTCAATTGACTTGAACCATTCCACAAACACTACTGTCATTTACCACTACACAACCGTTGCCTACAACCCTGCCATTCTCCATCGCATCAGCAGCCTGTATCACCTCCTACTTCCCCATGTTTCTACCCACTGTCCAAAACATATACCTGCAATACCACTGACTGTTGCACTACCATATACATGCAACCCAGACACCCCTATCCACCTCTGTCCCACTGCTTCCAACCACAACAACCCCCAACCCTCTCTCACAACATCAAAGCAATACTGCACCTCCTCTAACCAAACATATATCATCAACATTCACTGACTGCACCATGTTTCACACACTACTCCGCTACAGCGCATCACTCCTCCTTTCCAAAACCACTGTCAATCGCGAGCATCCCAAATCCACAACCGAATCGATACGACCACCGACTTCGAGCAACAACTACACTTCCTTGCCTCGACACCTTACTCCTCAATTTGAATTTGAATCACTCATTACCCATCTGCACTTCAATTTGAATCGCTCCCAAACCCCCAACCGCTTTCGACACCTTATTCTTCTACAACTCAAATTCCATGCATACTCCCACAGCCCCAAATCGCAAAACCAATCGCCTCAAACGAACAAATTCTCCAGTCGCCTCGACCACTTAGTAAGCGCCGAAACACATCCCTCCGACTCGAACCCCTACGCCTCCATCGCCTGCGATTTACCCACAGCTCAACCAGAATTTATTGCCGACCCTCTACCCTCCCTCAATTTAGACTTCGAATTGGTTGTTCAGTTGCAAAGTTAAATCGGAGATTTGATTTTTAATTCTGGGATTGGACTAAACTCGTGAATTTGAGTTTTATGTCCAGGATTTGAATTATTCTGATTGTGTGTTGTTTAGTTGTAATGAGAAGGAAGAACGTTTGGGATTGTTTTTCTTTATAAATCACAAGTAGTTTATTTTATTTTGCCGGGCCCTTGTTAAATTTTTACAAAAAAAGCAAGTTGTTTTGTGTTGTTCTCTTCATCGTAATATAAAGGAAAAAAAAGCAAATAAGTTTCCTTCGATCATTTGTTTTGTTTTGTTTCATATTGAGTTCATTTGTTTTTATTTTCCTTTGTTTTAGTTTTTTTTAAATATATATTAAAAAAAACAAAACAAAAAGAGCTTTAGTTGTTTTGTTTTTGTTCGGTTCTTCTTTTATAAAATAAAATAAAAATAAGTGTACATTTCTTGTTTTTATTTCAGGTTGCCAAAGCAGATTGGAGGAGTGCTGGCATTGCTTAGCTTGCTAAGAAATAAATTGCTTGCTTATAAAAAAAATTTGCACCCTTATCTATTATTTTAATTGCTTTGCATTGTTGATTGCTTGCATTTGCATTTATATAAAAATAATTCAAAATCCAAAAAACAAAAATCCATTCGTAGTTGCATTATTAATTCACGTGTAATTTCTGCTTTGCATTTCATCTTAGATTTTGATTAATAATAACGGTTAGAAATCAGTAATGCTTAATTGTATTTTGACAAATTGTCTTCTTTGAACAATTTAATTTTTTGGTGTCTAGGCTACGGCAGAGCAATAATCAATTATAAATATTACGGTGATTCGTAAATATTATACTGAATTGTTTCTCTGAAGGTACTTAAACCTTCAGCTGCATTGCTATTGTGATTCGTGGTGCACCGATAACTCCTGCCCGTTACGTGGCTGAGAACTATCTTGTTGATTTAAGATAAAGTGTGATTATACAATTTTGGGTTAACATAGGATAAAAAATTTGTAATTAACCCTTGCATTCATTTAGTTGTATTAGTTCATGCATATTTAAAAAAAAATTCAAAAACCAAAACAAAAAAAAATTGTAAATTTTCCTTTTCATTTTCCTTTGAAATTTTTAAATCCTTTTCCTTTGAAATTTCAAAAATCCAAAAAAAAAATTAGAAAAACAAAAATCCAAAAAAATTTATAAAACCTTTTCCCAAAAAAAAATGAAAAATCAAAAACAAAACAAAAATCAATCTTCCTTTTGAAAAATAAATTCTATTTGTAAATATTTTTCCTTTATAAAAAGAAAAACTCCAAAAACATTCTTGAAAATTTCGAGTTTTCTACTCACATGAATTTTACGATAGTTGTGAAAATCAATATAATCCATATAATTTCACTTCAAATTCTTATGGATATTTCAACAATAACTATAGTTTCAACGATTCAAATTTTGAACCACAAAATTTTCAAAATGATGATCCACCTTCAAATCTTGAAAATAACATTTCGTCTTTACTTGAAATCTCTACACAACAAAATCAAGAGATAAATGAGTTGTGGAATTCGTATATATGCGATAACTCAAATCAATGTTTTCAAAACAATCAAAATTTGAATTCACTTCAAAATTCAAATGATTTCGATTATAACCCATGCCAATTCAATTTTGAACTCCAAAATGAATTTCAAAATCAAAACAAAAATGTGATCCACTTTCTAAATAGTTTTGGCAATGAAAATAATCTCGAATACGATACAAGTGAAAAAATTTGTTCTCAACAAATCCTAGTCGAAAATTCTTAAGTCAATAATTATAAGTTGGATTTTGTTGAACATATGGATGAAATTTACAATGATCATACAGATTTGTTGATTGAAACATACATGAAACAACGTGATAAACAAAATCAAATCCCAATGTGTGACGAGTCAAGTAATAATCCACCTTTTACCCAAATCGACAATTTTCAAATAAAAACTTTTGAAATTGAAAACGAAAATCTTAATGAAGTTTTTGAAACATGGTAATTGAGTTGGATTTCAATTCTTTTGAGGGTGTGGAACCAAATTAAAATTCGATCTTCCTTTTCCCAATTTTTAAATTTTGAATACAACAACTTTGGATTTTGAACCTGAGATACGCAATGAAGTTGTTGATGATCCAACAAAGGAAGACGAATTCAATGAACACGATTTCTTTGGACTTTTCGAAAATGAGTTGTTAAATTCTGAAGGGGGAGATTTAAATCACCATTTTGATTTTGAAATCAATGATTCAGAAGAAGTTTTCAATGATAGGTTTGAATTTTAAATTGGTGAAAATTAACTTGAACTTCAAGCAATTGTTTTATCAACCCCGAAAATCATCGAAAATAAAACAACTCATATGATTTTCAATAAAACGACATTCGTTTTTTTGAATCAACGTTCAACTTCGAAATCTTTTATGATTTGGTTTTCTGTGCTTAAACTGTGTCTCACATACTTGACGAGACAAATGAATCGGTGTTTGGAAGACCGTTTCATTAACTTTTTAACGATATACTTTCCGACCTCGTGTAAATACCGTTCATTTTCATATAAATAAAGGCCATTTTTATTTTTATTTTTCTCCTTTCACTTGGGTTGACCGTGGGGACACAGTCAAAATCAAGTGTGGGGGGAGACTCATCTTCTTTTTGATTTTTCATGATTAATTTTTCATTTTCTTCCAAACTCAAAAAAAAAATCAAAAGCAAAAACCTTTTTTTAAGCATTTTGATTTATTTTTAAAGAAACATTATAAGATAAATATATGGTTTTGGTTTATTAAATTGAAATTTTTAAAAATTTATTTGCCATAACAAAAATAAAAATAAAGTTTGATTACAAATAATAATGGTTTAACTAGTATATAGAAAGAGTCATACGTATTAATTATGAAATACATTCTAATTAAAAATCTTTGTTTTAAAAAGTGGTTAATTTAAAGTAAAGATATAACATTTTTTTGTAGTTTAAGTTAAATGCTGCTAAGATGATTTTGCAAAACTCTCTCTTCAAAAACAAAAACAAAGACAAAAATTCTTGTATATATGTATGTATTTTTCTTTATTAACACCTAGAGTCATGTTTTCACACTCGTGTGTTCACTCGCCATGCTTTATACCCTTCTCACGTAAGCTCGAAAGGTAGTGCACGATCGGTATATCTGGCCTCAGTTTACCTAAGTTAGGTGTATGTATATAAAAATTCTTTTATTAATAACGCCTACAATCGATAAGTGTTCACACTTGTGTGTTCACTCGCCACGCTATGTATTCCCCTCATATCAGTCCGCAAGGCAGTGCACGGGTAATATATCTGGCCTCAGTTTACCTGAGTTAGGCATATGTAAATATTATTAATATCAATAAAATTTTCAAAAATAAGAGAGAGTAAGCGATTGAAATCCAAGCACTATTTTAACTTATTTGATTTGACTTATTATTGAAAAGAAATGAAGATACAACTTTGATAAACTTTGATAATCAACTAAGAATCCATTTCACAGTTACACTGTGTTATCAACCAAAACAACGAGTTAAACTATAGTCTATTTGCTATGATAACTTGATTTTTGTTGGAAATTTTGACAAGTAAGGGGTCTTAAATTTCAAGATAATGACCAAAACCTATATTTAACTTATTCGTGTTAATTTAAAAATAAATCCTTTATTTGTAAATATTTTCAAAAACTCGCATTCATCACTTTGTAAATAAATCTTGCATTTTGTAAATATTTTCATCTTGCATTTGGATTTTATGAGTAGTATCCGCTGAAAACCTTCACGAGACAACACTCGTCCTACTGGGGACACCCAAAGGTTTACTTGTTGCATGCGCTCAATGCAATCGTGCTCTCTACAGAAATGGATTTATCTTAGTTTTTAGTTTATTCGAGGACGAATAAAAAGATAAGTGTGGGGGTATTTGATGTGCACGTAAATGTGCATATTTTTACCATCATATTTAATCTATTTAAATTCAATAAATGATCATATTGGGTATTTTAACTTGTTTAAACCAAATTCAATATATTTCAAACGTCACATATTCATCTTCATATAGGAGCAAAATGGTCATTTTTGTGCATATATTAATTTTCTAAAATTTAATTGAAAATTTCTATGTTATTTTGTAGGAATTTAAATTCATATACAAGTGGCTTTATGAAGATATATACATGCAAAATAGTGAAATGGAATGGAGATGGAAATAATTCAAAGCCATGATCGTGGAGGACCCCACCTACCCACCTTCCTTTATGTACAAATTAGAAGCTAAACCACATGTTATTGGCTATTACACTTTCATGCACACTTAATGGGTGATTATTGAAGCTAATGATAACTTGGCCACCACACTTCCTACAAGGGCATTTTAGGCATTCCCCAAAATAATGGATTAGGGTTTCATAGATGTATATATACCCTTTATGCTTCATGTAATGAGCTATCTCTTCCTCTTAGTTAGTTTTAGGCTCAAAATAAAACACAAGCTCTCTTCTTTCTTTTCATGGCTACTTAGCCATATTTCTTTTCATGTTATTTTCCTTTCTTTTATGCAATGTTAATTAATATTCTCTCTTATTTACATGCTCTATTTCTTTCTTGTTAGTAGTTAGTTTATTTTCATGCAATTAGAGTAGTGTTTACATCTTTTTACTTAGATTTTCTTTTCATTTTGCTCTCTTCTTCCTTTTCTTTTAGTTTTATGTTGCATGCTACTTGTGTTGATATGATAACACAAATGAGAGGCTAATCCCTTCAATTTAGGGGTAATGAAGCCTCTAATCATGTAACTTCAAAATTTTGATAATTATTGCTCGCTTTTGTGCTTAAATGAATGTTGATGTGATTTATTGTTTCATGTTGAATTTGATAGTCTATGTTGTTCATAACAAATAGGCTATGCATAAACAATCACAAACAAAAATTGTCTCTTCATCTAAATATGATTATGGCGTTGAAATTGAAATTTGATGGTCTATATTTCTAATTAATAGTTAATAGACCATACTTAAAATAGATTTTGCTTTCAACTTGTTGTCATTTTTCATGAGAGTTGAAAAGTAGTTTAAATGGTGTGTTATAGTTTGATGGCTTATGTTAAGCTAATTAATAGTATAAATAGGCCATACTTATGATAAGCATATCAATTAAACTTACTAATGACTAAAAAAGAGAGATAATAATTTTATGTTTTGTTGAACTACGTGATCTAGAGAGCGGATTTATCTCTAAATTGTCTTTCTACTCTCATATTTTTATCACTTTCTTTTTGTTAGTTTTCTTACATTTCTAGCTAATCACTTTCAACTTTGGTTAATTTGATTGAATAGAGATTTAAAATCTGCAATTCCCTGCGGATCAACTCGTACTCGCCACGTACTAAAATTGTACACCGTGCGCTTGCGGTTAAAATTAATTCAAAATTTATCGGAAATTTTCTAATCAATAGAAAATTTGTCGTTAAACAAGTTTTTGGCGCCATTGCCGAGGAGAGGCTGGAAATGCAGCGCAATCTCAAAGAACTTCTGTCCCTAACTATGATAAGAAAAGGGGGACAGAAGGGTATCATCCGCTTGTAAAATGATAGAAGGAGCTCAACTTAACAGCAAAGAATCCTCTCACACATACTCCTAGATAGATATACGAAATGACCAGGACTGAGGTTGCTTCTAATGTACTAAACAAAGGGAAAAAGGCAGAGCAGAACTGAGGTTGAGCATACTACCGCTTCCATAAAGAAAATGGCCACCATATAGACAACTGTAGGCAAATGAAAAATGAGATAGAAAGACTAAGACAAAAAGGTTACCTAGGCAGCTTTAAGAAAGAAAACAACGAAGAAAGGACCAAGAACCTCACTTCGGATCCAAATGAGAACCAAACTGGGAACTCATCCAATCTCATAGCCTTAATCCATGAGGGACTACATTTCGTTGGGAAGAGCAAAAAGGCAAAAGAGCAGTATATACAGAAAGCAAGAGTGGAACAAAGAAACATGTTCAATATAAGGCAGAAACCTACGCAAGACATAATCTTCATCCTAGTTGATTCCACCGGGGTTGTCTTCCCACATCAAGATCCGCTTGTTATTACGGTGCAGATCTCGAACTTTGCCATGAAGAAGGTCTTTGTAGATTCAAGCTGTTCTGTCAATGTCATTTTCAAATCTACATACGACCGAATCGAGCTTCCAGTAGAAGTATTGATGCCCAACCCAGAACCATTCTATGGCTTTAACAACGCTGCAAGTACTCCCATCAGGTTAGCACGTTTACTTCTCACTGTCGGAACTGCACCACTTCATAAATCCTTCTATGCAAACTTCCTAGTCATTGATCAACTATCGCCATATAACACATTTTTAAGAAGACCTGCACCGGTTGACTTGGGGCCAGTTATCTCTTAGAAGGATTTGCTGATGAAATTTCGTACCACTACAGGGATAGGATCAGTTAAAGGGGAGCAATTGCTAGCTAAGAAAATATACAATGCAAACACTAACACTAGGAATAAAATTGTTCAAAACTACTCTTCTGTCTCTTCTAATATCTGTGATAAGGATAATGATAATAAAAAAGATCAAGCCAGTTCTAAAAACTTCACTGACACAAAGTACCAAGATTAATGATGAAACAATCATTCTACGACCACAACATCGGTAAGGAAAGAAAAAAGAAAATGTATGCACATGATCGACACCGACGAATATAATTCAGTCTATGCGCAATACTTCTCCAAAGAGGCTTAGAAACTAGCACTCTTTGTCACCTGTTAACCCGAAGAGGAAAAAGAAAGAGAAATAGACCCAAGATTAGGGGAAACAAGGAAAGAGTTAAATTCGATGGATGGCCCAAAAGATACACAAATAGATCCAAAGGACCCCGCAAAAGTTCTTAAGATAGAAAAAATCTTAGCGTGGAAGTCAGAACCAAATTGACTGACTTATTAAAGAGATCAACGGATGTACTTTCTTAGGCACATTCAGACATAGTAGGGATAAATTCAACCATTATCTATCACACACTCAACATTGATCCTGATGTCCATCCGTCATTCAAAAGTGTAGAACCCTAGATCAAGAAAAGTATAACGCTCAGTATGAAGAAGTTAAGAAGCTGAAAGAAAAAAAATTCATCAGGGAAGTATACTACCCAAAATAGATCGCCAGTCTTGTACTTATGAAGAAACCCAATGGAAAGTGGAGGACCTGTATAAGTGTAACATCCCCCACTCAGAGGCCCAAAACTAATGGTTACGGATGCTGCAGTCATCCATAGTTATCAATCCTCGACGACCAAGTACGGTAATGTTAGATACATTGATATATCAGAAACATATGGATATGGAAAAAATTTAAAATTTTAAAACAAATTTCTCATTCCATTTCAAATCAAATTTCAAATTCATTACATAATCCCACATTCGACAACCACGTTTAGAGAAAATATAATTATTACAACATACGCCAAGAACAACATATAAAGATGCCCTCTTGGATAATCGGAGTCTAAACATTGGCAATTAAACAACTTTGCCTTTACATCAAAGCACAAAATAATCAAAAAGAAATGAACTCCTGATAGCTATCTTGCATCCTGCACGTCTCCCGAAGCTTATTCGTCTAAAGAAGTACCTGAAAATCTCAACTCTCAAACTACTCAAAATTAATTGAGCACCCAAGAGTTTAAGGGGAAAAAAACTTCGAGTCAGACATAAAGCCTAGTATGAATAATAACCTCCATCTCAAACCATTTAGATATCTAGCAAGACCTCACCGCTTAGCGGAACGGGTCTTCCCCTCACTAGTATCTTATCCAAAAATTTATAATACCCATATACTGTGCACCTGCATCCACAATGGTTAAAAACATAGCAGATTAAATTATTACGATGATTTACAAATAAACAAAATACTCTGGATTTCCCATCCCCATTCATTTGACCATCTGTCTCAGCTATAGTTTCTAGTGTCACTATTAACCTATTAGTTTTCATGGGCTGACTAATAGCCTATTTAAAGCTTATGGACTTTCTGTCCGGCCTTAGATTTTTCATGGGATCACTAAGAACCTATTGGACCCTGCCAATAACTTATTCTTATTTCATGGATTTACCCTGAACCTATTGGTATCTCCAATAACTTCTTTCATATAATAGTTTTCATGGGATCACTACGAACCTATTGAATTATATCAATAACTTTATCCGGATATTGTTTTTATGGGATCACTACAAACCTATTGGCCCCTGCCAATAATTCTTTCCAAATCTATTTTTCATGGGCTTACTATGAACCAGCTTAAACTAACAACTTCAGTCTTTGGGCACCCTATATTTTGGTCTACCTGACCTCCTGGATGCAACTCTACTCATATAGGAGTTAACTCAACTTATTCGCTACTGGGTCAACCTAGCTGGTTATTCTGCCATTTCTCCCCAAAATATAGTTATGGTCCATTATACATTGAGTATGTTTATAGAAGAAGCAAATGTTATAACATAACAATACCAACATTTATGGTTTATTGTCCTTGAATTCATTTTCACATGAAACAAGGTAAATCCCTTTAACCTATTATTATTTTATCGAGGAAAGCTTCTTCAAAAACTCCAAAGTTAAAAGCCATTTCAAAGCTCTTTTATATTGCCATGGTTAAAAATGAGATTGGTTATTTGTTTTGAAAATTAAGGTTTTTGAAACCTTAGACCTTTACTTTTGAAACCATTAATATATATCCTTTGAAAGCATTCAAATCTTCTTTTCAAAACACTTAAACATATGCCATTTGAAACACTTATGCTAGAACCTTGTATTTTGATGTTTTGATTATAACAACTATATAAGTATATATTATATGAACTAACCAAATTTGCAGGAGAAGATACTATTCTACTCGACGATAGATTGACGACCAAGATTTCAAAGAGAAAGTTTCAATGTTTATAATTGGTTTGTCTATAGTCTAGTTAGTTGTTAATAATTGTTAAAATCTCTTCTAAGTGGTATATGCATACACACATAGTTTTAAATTACTTTCATATAAACAACTTAGAAAATATTTATAAAAAGCAACTAAGCAAAAATCTTTCAACCAGAAGTTTAAATGGCAGAAAACACCTGTTTCAGTCGACTGAACAGGGGTATGTGGTCGATTGAAACATGCACAGGTGCACAAATTATTTTGAAGGTTCAGTCGACTAAACACCCCCATTTAGTCGACTGAACCAGGTGTCTTTTCAAAATAATTTTGAATTTTGAATTTTTTTGAATGTTTAGATAACTGAATTTCTTTTCTCAGTCGATTGAATATTCATAACGGTTTTTTCTTGAACGGTCACCATCTTTCAACGAACAAAAACAACTTTTAATCCAATAGTTGTTTCCGTATCTCTTGGCCAAAATTTTAACGAATGATTACATCTTTTTAACCCTATATATATAGCCTTAAATTCAGTTGTTTCAAGAACTTAATTCCCTGATTCTATTCTACATTCTTGATATCTAAATGCTGCCATTTGCATTCATAAACACATTCAAATCGCTTGCACATTCAAGCACAAATTTATTTGTGATTAAAATTACCTCCAATCTTCACGTGCTACACTATATACCACAAAGGAGAAGATTATAGGAAAGGTGTACTCTAAAGACATATCTGTGCTATCTACAGAGCATAATCAGTCAAGAAAACTCATTGTATTGTTGAAGTCATGTTTAGTTGCTTAGGCGATAGAAGTCATATTCAGTTGTCTAGGCGGTAGAAGTCCTGTTCGGTTGCTCAGGCTATGTAATACCTGTTCCTCCGGGTTAAATGAGGGTTGATAGTTAAATTCCAGAAGGAGTCTGGGACTGGACATAGAACGAGAGTTCGAGCCGGTATAAAAATCCCTGATGTCATTTACTTTATTGTTTACTTTGTATATTTATATTTCGCACTAGTAGATAACTTAGGTTATATTTCATACTACGATCCACAGCAGCACACTTATAACTGTAACATAGTTATTTGATACACAGATTAATATGGAAAATAACACTAACACAAGTTTTGTTGAAGGTCGATCCACTGCACGACTACCTCTATTTAATGATTTGAACTATAATTACTAGTCAACTAGAATGAGAATTTTTATGCAAGCAAATGGATATAATACTTGGAATGTTACTCAAAATGAATACAGTATACCCACTACATCCTTTGCAGAATGGTCAAATACACAAAAGATAGATGCTACATCGAATGCAAAAGCTATGAATATGCTATTTTGTGCCTTAGACAAAAATGAATTTAATAGAGTTAGCATGCGTACAACTACTTATCAAATTTGGAGAACTCTTAAAGTCACACATGAAGGAACTAACAAAGTTAAACAAAGCAAGATTTCTATGCTTAAAAATCAGTTTCAAAATGAGGCCAGATGAAACTATAAATGACATGTATTCTAGATTTCAAGACGTACATCATTCACTATTGGCATTAGGAGAAAATATTTCAAATTTTGATATTGTCTCTAAAATTTTAAACTCTTTAACAGATGAAAGGGAACGGAAAGTCTTAGCTACCAAAGAAGCTAATGACATTTCTACCATCAAACCTGAAGAGTCAATTGGAAATCTTATGTCATATGAAGTGAATTTGCAGGCTAAGTGAGATCAAGCACAAGACAAAAAGAATATTGCATTCAAAGTTGAATAAGAGGATTCAGATTCAAATGAAGATGACATGGCATTGATCGCAAAGAATTTCAAAAAGTTTCTAAAATTTAGAAAGAACAAGAAGTTTGGAAACAATAGGAGAGACAACTCCATCAAACTGCCAGTCTCAAATCTCGAATGCTACGAATGTCATAAGAAAGGTCACATGAAGATAGATTGTCCTGATAGAAAGAAAGACAGATTCAAGAATAAGAAGGACATGTACAAAAAGAAGCAGGCATTCTCAGTTACATTGGATGATTCAGAAACATCTTCATCATCAGACATTGACACCGACAATGATTCTGAACAAGCTAAAATCTGCTTTATGGTTTCAACCAATGATGTAAGTGATTAATCTTTTGGTGATTTAATTGAGATAAAATCAGAATTGTTAGATAAACTCAAAGAAGTTAAAAGAAAGTATAAAGATGCACTAGGAAAATTAAACAAAACTAAAATTGAAGTTGATATGCTAAGAAATGAAAATAAAATTTTAGAAGAAGAACTTATTAATACACAAGAATGTTTGTCTAATGTTTCTTCTCAACTCACTATGCTAAAAAATGAAGTAGAAGTGCAAAAAGAAAAGAATATGACATTAGCCTCAGAAAACATGATCTAAAATCAAATGTCAAAATTCTTGAATTGAAAATACTAGTCTCAATACTGAATTAGAGAATATTACTAAAAATGTAACTAATTTTAATGAAGGAAGAGAAAATCTTTCTAAAATTATTAGTAATTCTCAAACTACTTCTAATAAGAATAGATTAGGATACAAAAATTCTTCAAAGACAATTTCAAAGAAGAATAATACAATATATAAAAATTTCAATTTGCATAATAATTTTGTAAAAGCAAACACAAAGCCAAAGGTTGTTACTCAAAAGAAAGAAATTAGTAAAACAAATACTATAAAAATTTGGGTACCAAAAACTAATAATTATTTAATCAGAGACAAGTATATAAAATCTTTTTTAACTACAGTTCATAAAAATAAAGATTTTACTTATAAAGGGAATTCTAAACCCACTTGGGTTTGGTTTCCTAAGATCTAACTCTTAGGACCCTAATAAAAATTTGGGTACCAACGTCATTCGTATATTTTTTGTAGATACCGACTAAGAAAAGAGGAAAGTGGATACTAGACAGTGGTTGCTCAAAACACAAGACAGAAAATAAAGATATAACAACCAACATTATCTACTCAGATGGAGGATCTGTCACATTTGGATATAATTCCAAAGGCTATATCATCGGCAAAGGCGATGTGAGCGATGATGGTACATCTGACTTACCTCTTATTACAAATGTTATATTGGTTAAAAATTTAAAACATAATTTGCTAAGTATAAGTCAGCTATGTGATAAAGGTTTTTATATAACTTTTTCTGAGAATAAATGCAACATTTTTGGTCAAAATAATAATCTTATTTTTGAAGGAACTAGATAAAAATATATTTATATACTAAATATGAAAGTCAATCACAACACAAATATGTGTCTAGTAGTTAAAGATAATGATCCTTGGTTATGGCACAAAAGATTGTTTCATATAAATTTTAAAGCTATTAACAAATTATCTAAGAATAATTTAGTTAGAGGTTTACCAAAGATGAAATTTAAAGTAAAAATATTTGTGATGCTTGTCAATTAGGAAAATTAACTAAATCTTCTTTTAAATCAAAGAAAAATGATTTCTACATTACAACTACTTGAGTTATTACATTTGGACCTTTTTGGACCAACTCAAACTCAATCTATAAACTATAATAGATATGTTTTTGTAATACTAGATGATTTTTCAAGATATACCCGGACAATATTTTTGAAAAATAAAAGTGATACTTTTAAAAACTTAAAAATATTTGCTAAAAGAATTCAAAATATTAAGAATTTAAAAATTAAAAATATCTAGAGCAATCACGGTGGTGAATTCAAAAATGAATCTTTTGAAATTTACTGTAATAAGAAAGGAATTGTTCATAATTTTTCATTTCTTAGAACTCCACAATAAAATAGAGTTGTAGAAAGGAAAAATAGAACTCTTCAAGAATGTGCTAGAACATTATTAAATGGAAGTAGTCTACCAAAACATTTTTAGGCAGAAGCTGTAACAACCGTTTATTATGTTTTATATAGAGTTTACATTAGACTATTAACTAAACACACACCTTATGAGCTTTTTAATGAAAGAAAATCTAACATATCATATTTTAGAGTTTTTGGTTCAAAATGTTTTATATTAAATTCAAAAGATAAGCTTGGTAAATTCGATCTAAAATCTGATGAAGGAATATTCATTGGATATTCGAAATGAAGCAAAGCTTATATAATCTATAATAAAAGACGTAAAATAATCGAAGAAACACTTCATGTGTCATTCGATGAAAATTTCAAAGTTAGTCTTAAAATAAAAGATGAAGAAATTATTTCTAAATCAAATGATTCAGATGATGATATTGAAATAAATACAAACAATAATTTACAAAATGATAATGATATAAGATCCCCACCAAGACTTTTAAGAAATCACCCAACTGAAAATATAATTGGAGAAATTTATACCAATGTAAGAACTCGAAATCAACTAAATCAAATGGGTCACGTAGCTTTTCTTTCAAATATTAAACCTAAAAATCCTAAAGAAGCTTCAACTGATGACTTCTGGATAATAAATATGCAAGAAGAATTAAATCAATTTGAACGTAATGACGTTTGGGACTTAGTTCCTAGACCAAGTAACTAAGCAGTTATCGGTACAAAATGGGTTTATAAAAACAAAGCCGATGAGCAAGGAAATATTATTAGAAATAAAGCTAGACTAGTTGCTCAAGATTATAATCAAGAAGAAGGAATTGACTATGATGAAACATTTGCACCCATAGCTCGTCTAGAAGCTATACGTATTTTATTAGCATATGCTTGTTTTAATAATTTTAAGCTTTATCAAATGGATGTAAAAAGTGTTTTCTTAAATGGTTTTATAAATGATGTATATATAGAACAACCTCCTTTATTCACACTTGAAAAATATCCAGATCATGTTTACAAATTAAAAAAGGCTTTATACGGTTTAAAACAGGCACCTCGTGCTTGGTATGACCATCTTAAAAGTTATTTAATTAATTCTGGTTTGAAAATTGGAAAAGTAGATCAAACTCTATTTATAAAACAAGATAAAAATGGTATTTTAATAATTTAAATTTATGTAGATGACATTATTTTTGGTTCCAGTAATAAAAAATTATGTCAAGAATTTTCAGAAATTATGACAAGAGAATTTGAAATGTCTCACATGGGAGAACTTTCATATTTTCTTGGCTTACAAATTTAACAACTGAAAAATGGAATTTTTATTAATCAAGAAAAATAATGAACTAATCTCATAAAACGATTTGGTATGGAAAATACTTCTGCTAAACCTACTCTTATGAGTACTACATTACATCTCGATAAAGATGAAAATGGCAAAAGTATTGACCAAAACTATATCGTAGTATGATTGGTTCATTATTATATTTAACTACCAGTAGACCAAATATAATGATGAGTGTCTGCTTGTATGCATGATTTCAAGAAAATCCCAAAGAATCACATTTGCGGGCAGTGAAGCGAACTTTGCGATACATAAGCAAAACTAAAGACTACGGTCTCTTTCATCCAAAAGAATGTCCTTTTGAATTAGTATCATACAGTGATACTGATTTTGGAGAATGTCGAACGGATGGAAAGAGTACTAGTGGTACTTGTCACTTTATTGGACAATCTTTAGTATCTTGGTTTAGTAAGAAACAAAATTGCGTTTCACTTTCGATGTGTGAAGCAGAACACATCTCTGCTGCTTTGGCATGTGCTCAAGTAATCCACATGCAGCTAACACTATAAGATTTTGGAGTAAATCTTTCAAATTCAAAAATTTACTATGATAATACAAGTGCAATAAATTTATCAAAAAATCTAATAAATCATTCTAGAACTAAACACATAGATATAAGATATCATTTTCTCAGAGATAGTATAGTAAAAGGCAATATGTCATTAGAATTTATATCTTCAGAAAATCAGATAGCTGACATATTTACAAAACCTTTAAATGAAAATATATTTATAAAATTACTTCGAGAATTGGGTATTATATCTTTACATGATATATAATTTAAAATTTTAAAAATTCTTTATGAAAAAAATTTTTTGTCAAAAATTATTGATGCTCGCACTCGAACTCGGGCTGCTGGTGTGGAAGTTACATATTTTTCCATTATGCTATTGTATTTCTTATTGCACTAACTACTATCTTCCTCATATTACCTGAATGGTTCTTATCCCTTAACCTTTTCCTACCTCATATATGTTTCTGGCCATAATCGTTCAGGAATTTTCATTCTTAAACTTTGTTTACCTAAAAAAAGTCTTTACCCTTATAAAGGCTTATATCTCTTTTTTTCCCTCTACATTACTCAATAATTTTTTTTCTAAGCTTAAATCCACATTATTATTTCTTCCTTCAAACATCAACATGTCTTCACAGGATGAATCTAATCAATCATCTATCATTTTCAGCACACCTTCCTCAAAATCGCCAAAACACTCCAACAAATCCACACTGGTTTATATTCCAGTTAAAATCACACCATCTCCTACTCATCATACTGGATATACTCCTCAAGGAAAAAGAACTAAACGTACTTTACGTTTTTGTTCTCCATCAACGAAGGAGAAAATTGACGATATTCATCATTATCAGAGGGAGACTCTGGAACTGCAGCGTGAACTATACTACGAACAGAAAGTAAACGCTAAGTGTTTAAGTTTTCTGGAACAAGTTGCGTTAAAGTTCTGCGGGTCTTCATCAAAAGAGAGCGTACATCAACCTTCACCAAACCGTTCTCAAGCTCCACCAACTTATTGGGAACAAAGCCCACAATGTCCTCAGGTGTCACCGAACTCCTGGGAACGCAATAATGTTTGGTCACCAATCCAGCCATTACAAGAAATAACGAAGATTGAACTGCACTCTGATGACTCTCACTCTTCTATAAATTAGAATTTTATTGTTTTTGAATGAGTGTTGCATATTTATATGTTTTATATATTTTAAAATAATGTTTTTTATTATATAACATTTATAAAATTAACAAGTTTTTAAGTTAGTTTGTTTTTATAAGAAAATCTTTAGTATAAAGGCTGAAAAGGAAAATAAGCACAGTTTTAGTCGACTCAACCTACAAATCCAGTCGACTGAAGCTTCAATGTAAACTTTTTTTATAAGGCAATTCAGTCGACTGCCTTATGGATTTCAGCCGACTGAATTTGAACTTTTTTGGCTATTTGATGCGGGAAAATTTTCTCTGCACATTAGTCCACTGAATTTTAATTTCAATCGGCTGAACATTCAAAAGTACTTGAAAATTTCCCGATTTCAATCGACTGATTCTATATTTTAAGTCGACTGAATTAGGCATTTTTAGGCAAAAACTTTAGGGTTGCAAAACTGAGTATTTAAGTCGATCGCCTCCTTGCATTCAGTCGACTGAATTGTTCATTTTTGGTTTTTTTAAAAAAACTAATATTACACAACTCCCAGTCCACTTTTTCACCAACCATATAAATACATCTCCTTCATTCCAAAACTCTACTTCTTTTCCAACAAACAAACCCTAGCCCCCATTTTCTTTAATCTGATTTATCTACTTCAAATCTACCCAAATCAAATGGCTCCCAGAACAAAAAGACCTCGCCAATCATCTGTCGGACCATCCGAAAGCCAAATTAGGTCTTGGCTCCACGACGAAATTGCCGTCACTCGTTATAATGCCATGCGGAGCTCTAGAATCTTCGATGGTTCATTTGTGAAGTATCTGGATTTCAATGCCTGCACAATCCGAGAAACTACAGAGGCAAGTTGTCTTGAGAGCTTGCTTAGTTTTGACACCAACAACTTTAAGATCTACCCCCTCCTAATCAAACTCTTCTTTGCCAATATGAACTTGGATCACCAAGACCTAAGAACAAGGATGATTGCATCTGGACACTTGTTTGCAGCGTCCGAATCTACCTTCCTTTCCAACGCCTTGGCTATATTCTTTGTTGTCCCCATGAAGGCGTCGACATCAATGATGTTGAAATAGATATGGACAACCGGGATGATGTCTCTCATTGTTTCCTCTCCAACAACATGACTGTTCTCAAATCCATCGCCTTGCGACCAAAGGCACGGATCCTTCATCGTGCTCTCATCCGCTCAATCCAACCTCATACCAAAATCTATGAGAAAGTCTACAAGAAAGACTTCCAAGCATTCTATGCCATCTACTCCTCTCAGAACGTCAATTGGGCTAGAGTAATTCTTGATGAATTTCTCACGGTTAATCACAACCGGAGCTACAAAACAATTTTCTATGGAGCCGACATTATGTGGATTCTCATGAACTTCGGTGTCACCATCCCCGATGCCGATTTCATTACCGTCGATGAGCTAAACACTAAGACGTTAAGTCTTATGGGCTTGCCAAAACGCCAACTACGTCGAGAAATAATTAGCTTCCAACATTGGATGGCTAATCGGGCTCAAGGGATTCCGTAACCCCATGAGACTCATATCGGCTCATCCTCCTCCCAACCTTCCCAACAAGTCGAAGAAGAAGAAGACGACGACATCATAGAGCTCCATGGTGATTTTCCTCCAAAGCAAGGTTTAATCACTATGTCTAGGAATCAAAGGAAGCTAAATCGATGTTTGGTCAACATCGAGAAAACCATCGTCAAGACCAATAAGAAGCTCAACTCCATTAAGGGATTCTTAAATATAATTTGGGAGAAAATCTCTTGCACCAGCTCTACTTCCACAAGTGTTGTGGAAAATGTCCCCTCTCCTTTCTCTTGGACATCATCCGAGGAGGAAAAAGAGGAAGAGGAAGAATCCGATAGTAAGGAAGTTTAGTCAATTTTTTTATGTATGTTTTTCTATTTTGTTGTTGTTTGTTATGATGTATTCATGAATAGTTATTATGTAGGTTGTTTGTTTTAAATCAATGTTGTTTTGATGTTTTGTTATGTAATATGGTGTTTAAATTCTTTTGTTCTTGATTCAAGTCATTCATGTTTACTTTTTTAAGTAATATTCATCTATATTCTCATGACTATACAATTGATATTCCTTTTTGTCGATGACAAAATGGGAGAAATATGAAGATAAATGGGTTGTTCATTAATTCAGGGGGAGTTTTAATTGCTTTTTATAAATTTTATATACTTTTATACTTAAATAGTTGTCATCATCAAAAAGGGGGAGAATGTTAGAACCTTGCACTTTGATGTTTTGATCATGACAACTATATAAGTATATATTATATGAACTAACTAAATTTGCAGGAGAAGATACTATTCTACTCGACGATAGATCGACGACCAAGATTTCAAAGAGAAAGTTTCAATGTTTATAATTGGTTTGTCTATAACCTAGTTGGTTGTTAATAATTGTTAAAATCTCTTCTAAGTGGTATATGCACACACACATGGTTTTAAATTACTTTCAAAATCATATACACAAGTTAGAATTAATTATAAAAACTTACTAATCAAAAATCTTTCAACCAGAAGTTTATATGGCAGAAAACACCTGTTTCAGTCGACTGAACAGGGGTGTGTAGTCGACTGCAACATACACGGGTGCATAAATTATTTTGAAGGTTCAGTTGACTAAACACCCCCATTCAATCGACTGAACTAGGTGTCTTTTCAAAATAAATTTAAATTTTGAAATTTTTTGAATGTTCAGATGACTGAATTTCTTTCCTCAGTCGACTGAATATTCATAATGGCTATTTTCTGAATAGTTGCCATCTTTCAACGAACAAAAACAACTTTTAATCCAACAGTTGTTTCTGTATCTCTTGGCCAAAACTTTTCACGAATGATTACATCTTTTTAACTCTATATCTATAGCCTTTAATTTAGTTGTTCCAAGAACTTAATTCTCTGATTCTATTCTATATTCTTGCTATCTAAATTCTGCTATTTGCTTTCATAAACGCATTCAAATCACTTGCACATTCAAGCATAAATTTATTTGTGATTAAAATTACTTCCAATCTTCACGTACTACACTATATACCACAAAGGAGAACATTATAGGAAGGGTGTACTCTAAATACATATCTGTGCTATCTACAGATCATAATCAGTCAAGAAAACTCATTGTATTGTTGAAGTCCTATTCGGTTGCTCAGGCGGTAGAAGTCCTATACGGTTGTCTAGGCGGTAGAAGTCATGTTCAGTTGTTCAAGCGGTGTAATACTTATTCTTCCGGGTTAAGTGAGGGTTGATAGTTAAATTCCAGAAGGAGTCTGGGACAGGACGTAGAATGGGAGTTCGAACCAGTATAAAAATCCCTGGTGTCATTTACTTTTTTGTTTACTTTTTATATTTATATTAGTAGCTAACTTAGATTATATTCCATATTACGATCCATAGCAGCACTCTCAACCTAAAATATTTCTTTCAAAAGCATCAAAATCTTCCCTTCGAAACCACTAAAATATATTCCTTTTGAAATTATTAAAGCATGTCTTTCCAACTTGTAGAAGCATAGCTTCAAAACTATTTGAAAGTACCTCTTTCAAAACCATTGGGTTTAATCTTAAATATATGACTTTTGGGTCAAAGTGAACATAAGCGAAGTATCCCTTTTGAAACCATTAACCTTCAAATAAAAGTGTTTGAGGAAACAGATGGCTTTAGAACCATTCTTTCGAAAGCTTTAAGCTTTTAAGCAAAACAATTGGAAGGATAGCTTTGAAACACCTTTCGAAGCCATTGCCTTCGAAACATTTAGTATAAGTGGATACTAGAGCCCTTTCAAAAGCATTGGGAAGTGGCTTGTTATATTTATTAAATAAAACTTGCCTTTCAAACTCATTAAAACTTCAACCTATTCGAAAGATATGAAGACGGCAGCAAGGTTTCTACTTAGTTCAAAACTACCCTTTCGAAAGCTTCTCTTTAAAACTTAAAACATGACAACTAATTTGAAAGCTACCTTTTCAAAACAAGAAGGCAGAAACCCCTTCGAAAGCTATATTAAAATCCTTTCGAAAGCATTCTTTTAAAAGCAAGGCAAGCGACATCTCTTTTGACAGTGAAACAAAGGCCTTCGAAAGCAATTTAAAATGGCCTCGACCCCTTTGAAAGCATGGTTTCGACTCTATGCCTTCCACCTTTCGCCAATCCACTTCGTACCAAAGCATTGATACCATGTGTATTGGTTTCGACTTAGTTGGGGGTGGAGATATGTGGTCGGAAGGTTTCTACTGGAAGTGGCGAAACAATAAATCTATGCAAAACTATTTTGTTGCCATTATAGGTAAATGCTTTTCAACTTACTTGTCCATTTGTAAAAATATAATTGGTTGCCTTAACTTTACCAAAATCTTTTCTAAAAGGACAGCCGAATTCATCCAGGATTAATTAAAAATAATTAGCAAAGAAGCCCTCCCTTTAACAATACTATTAAAACATTTAAGTCATCCAACTTAATTAATTTAATTTCCATAGTAAATACTTAAGAAAAATTCCTAAAAATCATCATAATTCACTTTTAATACTTTATCTGACATGTATAAATTTCGGACCCAAAATCCTTTATTTAATATCCGAAATAAATTTTTAAACCCAATTATCTATTTCTTCCTTCAAAAATTCATAGTAAATTATCCATACTTGGATAATTCCGAAAATTTAAACCCATCTCCAAAATAGTGTTTTACATAACATATTAAATCCTCATGGCATTCGAAACCCAACAAATATGATTTTAGCCTTAAAACTGAATAAAAAATTTATCAAACATACTTGTTTGAATCAAACATATCATGAAATCCAAGCATATCCTAATTAAAATCCTCATAAAGGTTTTAAACTTAAAACCCGAAATCAAATGGTCTTTAAAAGCGAAGATGAGATGATTTTGATTATTATTCACCTTGCTTTGGATAAGGAACTTGAGATTTGATCTTGCTTAATTCTCCTTGCATGATTCCTTAGATTTTAGTTGATTTTTAATCCTCTTTTCCCCTAGGTTATGGCCGGCTTGAGCTCCTTGGTTTATGTTTTTAACTTATGAATCTGTAGGATGAAAATGGAAATAAGGGTTTAGGGGTTAAGGGTTATGGTGGACGGCTATTCCCCATAATACCCTTGCCTTGTTCTTTTATTAGTTAACTTATGAAACCATTTCCATAAACTCATTCTTTTAATTTTATTTAATTACACGGCCTCTATTTAGTTTGCAAATCCTAATCCCTTTATCACTCTAATCTTTACATTATTCTATTTAATTTATCCAATTAAATCTCCTGACTAATATTATTAAAATTAGGGGTGTTATAAGCTCTCCTCCTTAAAGAATTTCATCCTTGAAATTCAGTAAGGACTAAATACTAAACATAGCAATCATCTATAACCGCTCCTAACTACCATACTAGCCTACCTGACTAGCAATAGTCTATAAAAAGAAAATATAGAGCATACCCTCACAGCAGATCATGATAAGTATCTCTAATCATGTCTTCTGTCTTGCAAGTACAATCCTTCTCGTTGTCACTCCACTGAACTTTCACCAACTTGAGTGTCTTGTTTCTTAACCTGTTCTCATCTCTCGCTACAACCTGAACTGGTTGTCTAACAAAATTCACATTCGATTCTACGATCAAATCTTCCAACCCTGTCGGAGAAATAGTAGTCTTTGGATCATGCATATACTTACGAAGATGAGACACATGAAACACATTATGGACACCTGCCATACTACTCAGCAACTCTACTCTGTATGCGATCTTTCTGATCCTCTCTATAATTCGGAACGGACCAACATATATCAGTGCCAGTTTCCCTGACTTTCTGAATCGTACCACAACCTTCATCGATGATACTTTAAGGAAAACTCTATCTCCAACTGAAAATTCTAGATCTTTATGCCTTTTAACTGCGTAACTCTTCTATCTAGACTGAGCTTCCTTCATCCTTTCTCGAATCTACTCAATCTTCTATATTGCCTCTCTAACCAGATTTGCACCCAAGACTAATCTGTCTCCACTCTCCAACCAACACGCTGGTGATTTACATGGCCTTCCACACAAAGCTTCAAAAAGCGCTATTCCTATACTAGTCTGATAACTATTATTATAGGAAAACTCCACTAAGTGTAGGTGAGCTTCCCAAGATCCACCAAAGTCTAGCACACAAGCCCTCAATAAATCCTCGAGTACCTTATTGGCTCTCTCTGTCTGCCCATCCGCCTGAGGGTGATACACAATACTCATTTTGAACTTGGTACCTAATACTTCTTGTAGACTCTTCCAAAATTCACTAGTAAACAAAGCATCTCTATCACTAACTATACTAATAGGATTTCCATGCAGTCAAACTATATTCTTCATGAACAAATTAGCCAAAACGGGTGCCGTCCTGATTGACTTAACTGGAATAAAATGGGCACTCTTGGTCAACCTGTCCACTATGACCCATATACTTTCATTTCCTCTATTCGACTTTGGCAACCCACTATAAAATCCATGGATATCGATTACCATTTCCAAACTGGTATCTCCAAAGGTTGAAGCAACCAAGGTTTTAAATATCGGATTTCGGTCACGTTTCGTCTCGGAATTTTTACAAAAGCTATCTCGTATCGGGGGAGATCTCGGACGAGATGAGTACATATCGGGTGTACATCTCGGATTGACATCTCGGGTCTTATAATGCATCTCGGGAATATCTCGGATGTACTTATGTGTCTAAAATCGATGTGTCAAAAATTTATTTAACAGTTATAGCTTTCTTAGTAAAAATAAAAATGGTAACATACTTGATTTACATGGAAGAAGGAATATTTTTAGAAGAGTGGTAGCTTGATTTGGTAATGATTGAATAATATCCTTTTATTTGAACATAATAAAGAAGTGAAACCTTTCGCTATGACTCATTAAGATAAAAAGTAAAGAATATGTTCAAGAAGTTGGTAAATTATAATTGAATTGAGTGGTTTCTTTTGAATCAATATGAAAATAAAAAATATTATGGAAAATAAGAAAAATGTATAATTTCGGATGAGATCTCGGATTGAGATTTTGATCCATATATCGGGTGAGATTTGAATATCTCGGACGAGATGAGTGTCGAGAGAGATATGGAGGAGATTTGATGTCTCGTCTCGTTTAAATGTGAAAAGGAGATCTCGGAGGAGATCTCGGGCGATATATAGGAGATTTAAAACCATGGAAGCAACCCACTCAACTTTTGATCTTCGACCAAACATGAATTATATTTAATGAGCCAAAAAGTGGCACAACACCCTAATCTAAATGATAGAGAATAGATCTAATTGAACACAACAAGTAAACAATAGAAAGCACATGAATTTTATAGTGGTTCGACTAATCTGAGACCTACGTCCACTTTAATCTTATTATGGAATGTTGTTGTCACAAGTACAAGGGATTTACAGCTCAAAACAGCCAATAATAGTAAAAATAGCCTCCTTTATGACAAACTCGGATAGAGGAAGAAGATGAAGAATAGAATAGCCAAAGGTCCTCTCCAAGTTGCTTTAAGTCTTTATAGAGGAATCGCCCAACAAAGTCGCTAGATCAAGAAATACCAATTCAAACTCAAGATTTGAGAAAGTGGGAGGGGAAATGAGGTCCCCTAGGTGGTAAAATCATGTCGGTATCGACCTAATCAGGTCGGCAACGATCTGATTTACTGATTGCAAATTATGCCATCTTCGTCTACTTTGACTTCTTCCATCGATTAATCAAGCTTCAAGCACTTTTACCTCAGAAATCAGTTTATTATCGAGAGGTTCCAACACCTTCAATGCTTGTTCTTTTCTTCAGAGCTTCTTGGAGTTGATCACCTATTCCTTCATAAATGGGCCCCCAAATGATCACTTTAGGTAACCATCCCTTGGACATAGCTTCAGAGTCTAACTAATTGCCAAAATTCATATTAACACTGAGCTGAAAAGGATTCGGTACCAACCTATCCCTTAGCCTATTTTTGCACTTTATCTCCTTGAAGCCTCTTCCAATGTCCTTCCAAGCATGCCTCTAAGTCCTCAAACCATTTCGTCTTCATCATGACAATCAAATTCATTTGAAAGCTTCTTAGTCTTAAAGCGAGATAACACTTGTGGAACGACCCATAATTTACATATCGAAGAATCGTAAAATATTTTTATTTTATTCATATGATGTCGTATGACTCTAAAATTATGGGAATGACTCCTATGGACATTTTCCACAACTTTGTTTTTAGCCAATTTCTTTGTGACCATTCACCTTGGAAATCTTATTTGGACTATAATTTTTTATAGAAGCTAAATTAGGATCTCAAACCACTTCCATTGCTTGTGGATGATGGTTTCCCATTCCATAGAATGGTCATAAGAAAAACAAACTTAGCATTAGAAGGTTATAGTTGTTTTATGTTTTGGCTACTACTGGCCTGCATTATTGGGTAATTAACTGAGCTCATACTTATTTCCACTCATCTATCTCAAAAATTATGCCAAGGGGAGACTGTAGGAACTGATCTAAGTCATTTGCATCTTTCTTAAAATAGCTCTAAACCTCCATTCTCTCTATTTTCATCAAAAAGCCTACATTTTTCTTACTAATCTTAGCCTAAACCATAACTAGATGGGTAATTAGCATAGTGGAACTTGAGATTATCATTTTGGCTGATGCGCATTCCTCTCCTTTTCTGTCCACTTAAGATCCAAGGGGAGAAATTGGTATTTTAGGTAATTGATGAGTGGTTCTTGACCTCTCACTTTACTATGCATGTTTATATAGTTAAAAATGATGTTTTTAACTGATTTTGACTCTAAATTGATATCTAACTTTAATCACATTTTAACATAACTTTCTGGCCAAAATTTAAAGGTTTAAAGTGGTTTTTTAATGGTTTTGCAATCTCTTTTTTTTCATATTCATATACTAGTGTAAAAGTTAGATTTAGATTAGAATTTGCTTGATTATCATGTTTTTATGGATTGCATGTATGAATGGACGTATATGTATGATATTTCATGTTTGTGTGTTATGCTTTGATATGGTTTGCTAGAGCTTTTCAGTAGTTAGGAAAGAAGTGGCCGAGTTGGAAAATCAAATGCAAAGATGGATGGAATTGGATGAATCCCGGAGGAAGTGCTGTGGAGCATGGGGAGCTTAGGATTCATGTCGCATTGAAATCGGAGCTAAGTACAGGAGTCGGTACCGAAAGGTTTGGTCGGTACAGAGAGCTTTTTATTAGTGAAGAAACATCTCGCTGGCATATGGTACTTCAGGTCGGGGATAAGAGAGCGGAGTAAAGGCCAAATGTAAGGGTTTGGCTAAGTATAGGTGTAACGACCCCAAATTTTCTATATATTTAAATTAATAATTTATTGTATTTTTGAATAAAAATAGTAAAATAAATTTGATTTAGGTGATGCGAGTTTCCCCGATATCCAAGTATATCTGAATAAATCGTTTAATCAATTAGTAATTAATATTGATTTAGTTAAGTTATGGATTAAGTGTGAATTATTGGAAATAATGTATTCGAATTAAAAATTGAATTGGAGTTTATAAATAACATAAAGGTATTTGAATTCAATCTTAATCTATGGATTTCAGGAGTTGTGTAAATATAACAAAATTCTATTAATAAGTATTTAAGTTAAAAATTGAAATAGAAATATATACATATAAATATAAGATAAACTATATAAAATATAAAGTAAACAAATTTGTAAATTTATAACAAACAAAATAATAAAATAAAATACAAGGTAATAGAAACAAATTAATTAAATTCAAACAACATAATTTAAATAGAAATTCACTTACAATACAAAGTAACAAAACAAATTTCATATGTAAACATGAAACCTGGCAAAAACAAATGTATATGAAGTGAGAAGCTTGCAAAGGAAGATACCCAAAATACCTATACATTGTACAGCCGAAATAAAGATAATTTTGTACATGATAATTAATGTAAATGTCTCCAGTACACTACCCAAAAAATCATATCAGCCAACAAAAGCAAAATATCTCTGCCTATTTGGTACAAAAGAAAAATCATCACCCTGTACAAATATTTTACCTGTAAACTCACTTTACATATAGCAATCTTCATCAGTTCATTCATTTGAACTGGATACCTCAAGAAAATAATGTCAACTCAAACTTAAAACAAAGATTTCAAACAATCAACTAAAAACCAGAAGAATCAAAGAAAGGGGTTTCAGTTTATTTTGTTTTACCAGCCTGTTTCAAACAAAATGAAGGCTCTGTTCTTCTTTCACAAAGACTAGGTGAGTAACTTTCTCTTTTAAACTTAAGCATTTCGATATCTGATCGCATGAGGATTTCTGGAAATAAAATGATATTGTGTAGATGTATTTAATTTAATTCTCTGTGTCTATGCATGAATGGATGAATGCATGCTTTGCTTACTGTTGTGATTCATTCCCGCCTGTTCTTAGTTTGAAAATCATTTCCACCTATTTACTCACCGTTTGGATTTGTGATTAAAACAAAAGTTGTTGGTTTGTTCATGAATTAAACTATAAAATTGTATTTTAGCTTAAACAACTTGTGAACACCTCGGAAACTCAAGAAAACTGAGCAAAACCTTAACTTAGTTAAAATTCAAACTTTTTAATTTTCGATTTCAGGTATACAAACTGAATTCTTTTACTCAAACATGATTTTTAAAGCATAAATCATGATTTTTCGAGATAGGCTTTGAGAGCAGTTTGAATTTGTTCGAAAATTGGTTTTTGGCCAATTTCTGGTGATCGATCGACTCATGGTGGTCGTGTTCGTGGCTGGAGATGGTGTAGCCTACAGAGTGTTTGGGAAAAATACTACGAAAATTTTCCAATGCAAGAATGTTAGGGACGAATCAAAAGTAGGGTTTTGTTCAATATTTTCTTCGTTGCTCTGTAGAAATTGATTTCGTCTTCCTGACTTGATCGAGTGGCTTGTGGTTGCGAGTGAGGGTCGAGGGAGGTATGGACGTGACGTGGATGAGGTGGCTTCGCCTCCGGTGGTCAGTGTTGGTGGGGCGAAGCGATTTTCGCGAGGTTGCTCGAGTTACTGGTTCAAGCTGCAGGTGATTTTCGATTTCGATTTTTTGTTCGAAAATCTGGGTTGCGGTATTGAGTTGGAGGGAGAATTGTGGTTTGCTGGAGGTGGAGTGGGTTGCCGGAGGGTTGACGAGCCACCGTGCACGTGCACGGAGGCGTGAGCATGTCAGTGAGGACATAGTTGGATTGTATCGAGTGAAACTCGAGTGGGAAGAGGGAGTTACTTCAGGGATTTCATGGGCGAGCGCGTGAATACTTATCACCAGTTAAAATTTGACTTAGCCAAATATAAACAGGGGAATGGAAGAAGAAGATCGTGAGCAGGAGAAAATTTAACGCGGGTAGAAGTGGGAGGAACTCGGGGAAATCAGGGGGAAACTGCATGCTTTTCTCGAGTAAAGTATGTTTTGTCTCGGGTCCAGTTGTTAATAAAGCTGCTTGAATACTTTAAGCAATTTGTTATGTAAAGCAATATTAATTAAATAAGCTATGTTGGTTAATATTAAGTCAAGATTTAATAAGATGTTTTAACAAAAAAAGGGTTGCGAATATAAAGAATCAAATTTGTTTAAAGTATCAGTTACGTAAGAATGTAGATTTATGTATATTTGTAATTAAATAATTAACTTAAATTTAAACAAATTTGTAAGTAAGGTTAATAATTTTAAACTTAAGACTTAAATCAATCACCTAAAGTTAATCAATTAACAAGTGGTAGTGAACCTAAGTAAGTAATTAAAAATAAATGATTAAAGGATAATTAATTAATGTGATAAATTAATTAAGGTGATTAATTTGAGAATAATTAATTAAAGGTTAATTAATCAAAATAATTTGTAATTAACCGGTGATTAACCAGGATTAGTGACTAATCTGATTTAAGTTAGTCAGATAATTAATTGACCTTACTTATGATGTTTGGATTTCATTGAATGCTGCATATTGGATTGATATCTCTGTTATGTGATTATAATGCTATGAATTGCTTTATTCTGAACTGTGATACCTGTGATGAATATATTGCTATGTGAATATGAAAACCTTTAACCCGTAAACGACATTTGAATTTCGATGCGACAGGGAGTCGGATTCCAGTTGGTTATCCGAAACCCACATCGAATTGTAATAGTGAATCTTTGTGACTGATAAATTTATTGTATCTATGAATCTGTGAATGAAGATAAGCGTTATAGATTATACCGCTTATCGATATATCTGTGGTGATTGATGTTGTGCACTATTGTGTGAAACCCCTGGACTACACCATACACACACAAATATGGATTTCACGTGGAAATCGGTAAAGTCACAGATAAATTAAATTTGATGTTTTTGAAATTGAAATTTAATTTCAATTGATTTTGAATTGGAAATTTGGGTTTAAAGTGAAAAGCTTTTGAAATGGAATTTCAAAGATAAAAGTTATTTTGAATAACTTAATCGAGTTTTGAAATTTAAATAATTTGATTTAAATTTGAATTCAAGTTTGAAATTGAATTCTATGATTTGAAACTAGGGATTGAAGATGCTGTATAAGTTATATATGGGTTAAACCATTTTAAAGATATTGATTTGGGAATTTGAATTTAATTCAAGGGTTTTAACTCGTGTAAATATAACTGGATTTTTCTATGAAACGAAACTATTTGTTTTCAAATAGTAAAAGCTTTCGCATAAGTAATGAACTTCCAATTTGTGTTGAAAAAATTTCAAGTTTGAAATGGAATTGAAATATTTTGAAAACTATGAAATGAGTCTTTGATTTCAAAGACCGGATGAGTTAATCTAACTTGAAATGGAATTGTTTTGAAAGACTATGAATGAATCTTTGAAAACGAGTTTTGAAAGCTATAAGTTAAATCTTGATTTAAAGATTTAACGATTTAACCAAATTGAAATGGAAATCGATTTGAAAATCTATGAATGAATCTTTGTGAATGGGGTTAACTTCGTGAATTAAATCTTTTGTTTAAAAGATTAAAAGTGTGGAAATTGTTTAAACCATTGAGGGTTTTTGAAATGAATCTTTTTGTTTAAAAGATTGGAAATGGTAATTTGTTTTAACCATTCGAATGAAAAGTTTTGGGCTTTAAGCTGTGATTTAACTGAGACCCCAGTATCCATATGATTTTTAATTGCGCTCGTTATTCGGTTTAGCCGGGAGAGGACCTTTGTGTCATATAACCCATTCCGAATAGTGATACGACGTATATGGATCGCATTTGAAGACCGGTGGCGAAGACCGAATATTTTCGAAAACGAAAGGACAACTCGTCGAATGTCTCTGCATCGACTGGCCCCGATATAGAGATTTTAGCACCCTTTGTGATGGGAAGTCCGGACGTGATTAGAAATTATCCGGATTTGCAAGGGCTTCTTCGGAAGTGCCTTCGGTTCTGTTCGAACCCGGAACAGACTTGTATGGATGTGTGTCTGACGTTACACTTTGAGATGTAAAGCTGGTTTCTATCAAATACATTTCTGTTGGTGGCGGAGAATTTATTCTCTTAGCTTAACACCCTTCTCTGAGACGTATGAGCTCAGAGGTTATGTAGTTGATGGTTACTAGTGATACATTCCCAATTTGGTAATGTGGCATACGAAGTGCTGATGATCATTTGTTGGTCAAAGCGTGCTTTGTGAAAAAGCGTGCTTTGTGAAAAAGCGGTGCTTTGTGAAAAAGCGTTGCTTTGTGAAAAGCGTGGCTTTGGGAAAAAGCGTGGCTTTGTGAAAAAGCGTAGCTTTGTGGACGAGACTTCGTCGAGCCTCACAACCCGGTAATGGTCGAAACAGGAATGTTGCGGCAAAGGTTTGTAGGGGTAGCGCCCCTAGGATATGTCATTTCCTTCTGGATAAAGGGTGGTATCATGGTATGGAGCCCAGATACTTAACTCGTGTGGACACGGTAATTTATTACTGTATGATGTTGCTTTGTTGGTTTTCGGGATCCCGCGGATAAAGGTCGGTAACGACCGGGGGATGACATGACTCGTGTGTTAGTTACCTAGTTACAGCTGTACAGCGTGAGGTAGCGTCGGCCTTTTGTTTGCAGAGATCCGGTTAGGATCCGGGGCGTCTTTCCAGAGGCGTTTCTATTTCGGTAAGGAAGTTCCTTAGCCTGATCATTTGTTGGAAATCCAAAGAAACAATACGAACCCTGTACGGTTTTAGTTGTATTACCTGCTATGGAATGTGGCGGTAACCTGCTACTGAACGTAGTAGTTATAGTAGACATACAACAATGTTTGTATGTTGGCTAAGATTGATATTATATTTTTGAAATGTTTTTCTACACTATGCACTGGTAATAATATCGAAAGAGTTTTGATTTCGCGTAGTAAGCATGTTTGACTATCATAAGGAGAAATCTCCTCCAATTCTGCGATTGCATTGTGTGTGTGGCGGGAGGCCTTATGGTAGTTTCATTTTCGAAAAGCATTGCGGATTTCAATGTTTAAAAGCCTTTTTGTTTGTATTAAAGATAAACTGTTTTTGTTGCTCACACCAGTCCCATGACTGATCCGGAGTTTATTGTTCCCTTCCTAAACTCTGGGTGCCCACAATTTTCCACACGGGCAGTCTAGAGTTGGGTTTTCTCAGATATTCAGGTTTAGTAGATTATCTGGAGCTGGTTCAGTTCTTGGAGTTCAGGACTGCACTTGCTTCTCTTTGTGGTTCGAGCTGATATTGGAGTTATTGGAGTCATTCTCCGATTGATCATTTGGAGATCTCTTCCATTTGTTGTTACTTCCGCTGTATCATTTTTGTTATCTCTGATATTGTTGTATCATATTGATATCATTGTTGTATATCATACTGGATATTGTATTCATTGGAGTTGTATATGATATCATTTATTTCTCTTTATTCCGCTGTGTTGTTTACTTAACTGTGTTATAAGCTCCGGCGAATCGGATTTGAACGGTCGAATCTATGGCATTCGAGTACGATGTAAAGTATGGATGTCGATTTTCGAACGCGAAAACTCCGAGTCGTTACAAGTGGTATCAGAGGTAAGGTTGAACTTTAGCTCAGGAGTATAACACATTAAGTAGCTCATTAGAGATAGGGTGAAGTATACCCTAGAATGAGTATTCCTCAGATATCCGTTCGAATACCTCAGTAAATTCTCTTGCTATACACAGATAGTAAGTATGAGTGTAAGAAGAGGATGAGATAGGGGACAGGGAAATACGACTATAAATGGTCGATACTCTGTAACAACAAGGAAATAATATTTTCTCTATCAATCTCTTTTGTTCGTCATCTCTTCTCAATTCTTCGATAGTTTCTGGTAGATCCAGGAAGGAGATTCGATATATCAATATGGGACATAAACTCCAAAAAGACCAGAATTGTTTGTTTGGATGAATTGGTTGCTTTGTTTGCTATGGTTGATAGGTATACTTTAGTTCTAAACTAAAAGTTTTGAAATCGTATCCATATATCTGTCTATTCTTTTGGGTCCCAGTATATTCTACGAATGGTTAGTTATCCTTTCGGACTGACCGATGCCCCTGCATATTTCGTAGATCTGGATAACCCGAGTATTTTGTGAAGTTTTAAACAGATTCGTTCTTGTATCTGTTGTTGATAATTCTGATTTGGTGAACCAAATGCAGAATAGATATTCAATTTGAGTTGATGAATTATTCTTCATCTATCTTTTTGTCTCCTTGGTAATTTCGAGGATGAAATTCTTTTAAGGGGGGAAGTCTGTAACGACCCCAAATTTTCTATATATTTAAATTAATAATTTATTGTATTTTTGAATAAAAATAGTAAAATAAATTTGATTTAGGTGATGCGAGTTTCCCCGATATCCAAGTATATCTGAATAAATCGTTTAATCAATTAGTAATTAATATTGATTTAGTTAAGTTATGGATTAAGTGTGAATTATTGGAAATAATGTATTCGAATTAAAAATTGAATTGGAGTTTATAAATAACATAAAGGTATTTGAATTCAATCTTAATCTATGGATTTCAGGAGTTGTGTAAATATAACAAAATTCTATTAATAAGTATTTAAGTTAAAAATTGAAATAGAAATATATACATATAAATATAAGATGAACTATATAAAATATAAAGTAAACAAATTTGTAAATTTATAACAAACAAAATAATAAAATAAAATACAAGGTAATAGAAAAAAATTAATTAAATTCAAACAACATAATTTAAATAGAAATTCACTTACAATACAAAGTAACAAAACAAATTTCATATGTAAACATGAAACCTGGCAAAAACAAATGTATATGAAGTGAGAAGCTTGCAAAGGAAGATACCCAAAATACCTATACATTGTACAACCGAAATAAAGATAATTTTGTACATGATAATTAATGTAAATGTCTCCAGTACACTACCCAAAAAATCATATCAGCCAACAAAAGCAAAATATCTCTGCCTATTTGGTACAAAAGAAAAATCATCACCCTGTACAAATATTTTACCTGTAAACTCACTTTACATATAGCAATCTTCATCAGTTCGTTCATTTGAACTGGATACCTTAAGAAAATAATGTCAACTCAAACTTAAAACAAAGATTTCAAACAATCAACTAAAAACCAGAAGAATCAAAGAAAGGGGTTTCAGTTTATTTTGTTTTACCAGCCTGTTTCAAACAAAATGAAGGCTCTGTTCTTCTTTCACAAAGACTAGGTGAGTAACTTTCTCTTTTAAACTTAAGCATTTCGATATCTGATCGCATGAGGATTTCTGGAAATAAAATGATATTGTGTAGATGTATTTAATTTAATTCTCTGTGTCTATGCATGAATGGATGAATGCATGCTTTGCTTACTGTTGTGATTCATTCCCGCCTGTTCTTAGTTTGAAAATCATTTCCACCTATTTACTCACCGTTTGGATTTGTGATTAAAATAAAAGTTGTTGGTTTGTTCATGAATTAAACTATAAAATTGTATTTTAGCTTAAACAACTTGTGAACACCTCGGAAACTCAAGAAAACTGAGCAAAACCTTAACTTAGTTAAAATTCAAACTTTTTAATTTTCGATTTCAGGTATACAAACTGAATTCTTTTACTCAAACATGATTTTTAAAGCATAAATCATGATTTTTCGAGATAGGCTTTGAGAGCAGTTTGAATTTGTTCGAAAATTGGTTTTTGGCCAATTTCTGGTGATCGATCGACTCATGGTGGTCGTGTTCGTGGCTGGAGATGGTGTAGCCTACAGAGTGTTTGGGAAAAATACTACGAAAATTTTCCAATGCAAGAATGTTAGGGACGAATCAAAAGTAGGGTTTTGTTCAATATTTTCTTCGTTGCTCTGTAGAAATTGATTTCGTCTTCCTGACTTGATCGAGTGGCTTGTGGTTGCGAGTGAGGGTCGAGGGAGGTATGGACGTGACGTGGATGAGGTGGCTTCGCCTCCGGTGGTCAGTGTTGGTGGGGCGAAGCGATTTTCGCGAGGTTGCTCGAGTTACTGGTTCAAGCTGCAGGTGATTTTCGATTTCGATTTTTTGTTCGAAAATCTGGGTTGCGGTATTGAGTTGGAGGGAGAATTGTGGTTTGCTGGAGGTGGAGTGGGTTGCCGGAGGGTTGACGAGCCACCGTGCACGTGCACGGAGGCGTGAGCATGTCAGTGAGGACATAGTTGGATTGTATCGAGTGAAACTCGAGTGGGAAGAGGGAGTTACTTCAGGGATTTCATGGGCGAGCGCGTGAATACTTATCACCAGTTAAAATTTGACTTAGCCAAATATAAACAGGGGAATGGAAGAAGAAGATCGTGAGCAGGAGAAAATTTAACGCGGGTAGAAGTGGGAGGAACTCGGGGAAATCGGGGGGAAACTGCATGCTTTTCTCGAGTAAAGTATGTTTTGTCTCGGGTCCAGTTGTTAATAAAGCTGCTTGAATACTTTAAGCAATTTGTTATGTAAAGCAATATTAATTAAATAAGCTATGTTGGTTAATATTAAGTCAAGATTTAATAAGATGTTTTAACAAAAAAAGGGTTACGAATATAAAGAATCAAATTTGTTTAAAGTATCAGTTACGTAAGAATGTAGATTTATGTATATTTGTAATTAAATAATTAACTTAAATTTAAACAAATTTGTAAGTAAGGTTAATAATTTTAAACTTAAGACTTAAATCAATCACCTAAAGTTAATCAATTAACAAGTGGTAGTGAACCTAAGTAAGTAATTAAAAATAAATGATTAAAGGATAATTAATTAATGTGATAAATTAATTAAGGTGATTAATTTGAGAATAATTAATTAAAGGTTAATTAATCAAAATAATTTGTAATTAACCGGTGATTAACCAGGATTAGTGACTAATCTGATTTAAGTTAGTCAGATAATTAATTGACCTTACTTATGATGTTTGGATTTCATTGAATGCTGCATATTGGATTGATATCTCTGTTATGTGATTATAATGCTATGAATTGCTTTATTCTGAACTGTGATACCTGTGATGAATATATTGCTATGTGAATATGAAAACCTTTGACCCGTAAACGACATTTGAATTTCGATGCGACAGGGAGTCGGATTCCAGTTGGTTATCCGAAACCCACATCGAATTGTAATAGTGAATCTTTGTGACTGATAAATTTATTGTATCTATGAATCTGTGAATGAAGATAAGCGTTATAGATTATACCGCTTATCGATATATCTGTGGTGATTGATGTTGTGCACTATTGTGTGAAACCCCTGGACTACACCATACACACACAAATATGGATTTCACGTGGAAATCGGTAAAGTCACAGATAAATTAAATTTGATGTTTTTGAAATTGAAATTTAATTTCAATTGATTTTGAATTGGAAATTTGGGTTTAAAGTGAAAAGCTTTTGAAATGGAATTTCAAAGATAAAAGTTATTTTGAATAACTTAATCGAGTTTTGAAATTTAAATAATTTGATTTAAATTTGAATTCAAGTTTGAAATTGAATTCTATGATTTGAAACTAGGGATTGAAGATGCTGTATAAGTTATATATGGGTTAAACCATTTTAAAGATATTGATTTGGGAATTTGAATTTAATTCAAGGGTTTTAACTCGTGTAAATATAACTGGATTTTTCTATGAAACGAAACTATTTGTTTTCAAATAGTAAAAGCTTTCGCATAAGTAATGAACTTCCAATTTGTGTTGAAAAAATTTCAAGTTTGAAATGGAATTGAAATATTTTGAAAACTATGAAATGAGTCTTTGATTTCAAAGACCGGATGAGTTAATCTAACTTGAAATGGAATTGTTTTGAAAGACTATGAATGAATCTTTGAAACCGAGTTTTGAAAGCTATAAGTTAAATCTTGATTTAAAGATTTAACGATTTAACCAAATTGAAATGGAAATCGATTTGAAAATCTATGAATGAATCTTTGTGAATGGGGTTAACTTCGTGAATTAAATCTTTTGTTTAAAAGATTAAAAGTGTGGAAATTGTTTAAACCATTGAGGGTTTTTGAAATGAATCTTTTTGTTTAAAAGATTGGAAATGGTAATTTGTTTTAACCATTCGAATGAAAAGTTTTGGGCTTTAAGCTGTGATTTAACTGAGACCCCAGTATCCATATGATTTTTAATTGCGCTCGTTATTCGGTTTAGCCAGGAGAGGACCTTTGTGTCATATAACCCATTCCGAATAGTGATACGACGTATATGGATCGCATTTGAAGACCGGTGGCGAAGACCGGATATTTTCGAAAACGAAAGGACAACTCGTCGAATGTCTCTGCATCGACTGGCCCCGATATAGAGATTTTAGCACCCTTTGTGATGGGAAGTCCGGACGTGATTAGAAATTATCCGGATTTGCAAGGGCTTCTTCGGAAGTGCCTTCGGTTCTGTTCGAACCCGGAACAGACTTGTATGGATGTGTGTCTGACGTTACACTTTGAGATGTAAAGCTGGTTTCTATCAAATACATTTCTGTTGGTGGCGGAGAATTTATTCTCTTAGCTTAACACCCTTCTCTGAGACGTATGAGCTCAGAGGTTATGTAGTTGATGGTTACTAGTGATACATTCCCAATTTGGTAATGTGGCATACGAAGTGCTGATGATCATTTGTTGGTCAAAGCGTGCTTTGTGAAAAAGCGTGCTTTGTGAAAAAGCGGTGCTTTGTGAAAAAGCGTTGCTTTGTGAAAAGCGTGGCTTTGGGAAAAAGCGTGGCTTTGTGAAAAAGCGTAGCTTTGTGGACGAGACTTCGTCGAGCCTCACAACCCGGTAATGGTCGAAACAGGAATGTTGCGGCAAAGGTTTGTAGGGGTAGCGCCCCTAGGATATGTCATTTCCTTCTGGATAAAGGGTGGTATCATGGTATGGAGCCCAGATACTTAACTCGTGTGGACACGGTAATTTATTACTGTATGATGTTGCTTTGTTGGTTTTCGGGAACCCGCGGATAAAGGTCGGTAACGACCGGGGGATGACATGACTCGTGTGTTAGTTACCTAGTTACAGCTGTACAGCGTGAGGTAGCGTCGGCCTTTTGTTTGCAGAGATCCGGTTAGGATCCGGGGCGTCTTTCCAGAGGCGTTTCTATTTCGGTAAGGAAGTTCCTTAGCCTGATCATTTGTTGGAAATCCAAAGAAACAATACGAACCCTGTACGGTTTTAGTTGTATTACCTGCTATGGAATGTGGCGGTAACCTGCTACTGAACGTAGTAGTTATAGTAGACATACAACAATGTTTGTATGTTGGCTAAGATTGATATTATATTTTTGAAATGTTTTTCTACACTATGCACTGGTAATAATATCGAAAGAGTTTTGATTTCGCGTAGTAAGCATGTTTGACTATCATAAGGAGAAATCTCCTCCAATTCTGCGATTGCATTGTGTGTGTGGCGGGAGGCCTTATGGTAGTTTCATTTTCGAAAAGCATTGCGGATTTCAATGTTTAAAAGCCTTTTTGTTTGTATTAAAGATAAACTGTTTTTGTTGCTCACACCAGTCCCATGACTGATCCGGAGTTTATTGTTCCCTTCCTAAACTCTGGGTGCCCACAATTTTCCACACGGGCAGTCTAGAGTTAGGTTTTCTCAGATATTCAGGTTTAGTAGATTATCTGGAGCTGGTTCAGTTCTTGGAGTTCAGGACTGCACTTGCTTCTCTTTGTGGTTCGAGCTGATATTGGAGTTATTGGAGTCATTCTCCGATTGATCATTTGGAGATCTCTTCCATTTGTTGTTACTTCCGCTGTATCATTTTTGTTATCTCTGATATTGTTGTATCATATTGATATCATTGTTGTATATCATACTGGATATTGTATTCATTGGAGTTGTATATGATATCATTTATTTCTCTTTATTCCGCTGTGTTGTTTACTTAACTGTGTTATAAGCTCCGGCGAATCGGATTTGAATGGTCGAATCTATAGCATTCGAGTACGATGTAAAGTATGGATGTCGATTTTCGAACGCGAAAACTCCGAGTCGTTACAATAGGACTTGGTTACGGGAGCTTTAGACTTAGTACCGAGAGCTTTTTATGAGGGTACTTAGAGTTTTGGATGATGGTACTAAGAGCTTTTCTAGGGAGTGGTCGAGGTCCAAGGACCCAGAAAAGTAGAGTACTAGAAGAGGGGAAATGAACTTAGCCAAAATTTAGTTACGTACTTCACTCGGTACCAAGAGGTCTCATCGGCACCGAGAGGTCGAGTTTTGATGGAGTCGGGGTGGAATCTCCAGGATGGGAAGCAGAGGCTCTGCAGTGTATGCTTAATGTGTTTGTTTGTTCATTTAGGGTTTGATGGTGATGTAGTTGGACGATGATAGCTTCAGATTTTGGTGATGACAACTAAACGATGAATGTAGTTAGATTTTGGAGATGGCGACTCAATGTTGAAAGGGGTTATGAGAA
The DNA here is from genome assembly GCA_030737815.1 of Allium fistulosum. Lineage (NCBI taxonomy): Eukaryota > Viridiplantae > Streptophyta > Magnoliopsida > Asparagales > Amaryllidaceae > Allium > Allium fistulosum. The sequence continues at coordinate 480,562,287 of CM060904.1, forward strand.
TGGTTATCCACAAAGGGTGAGTTCTAGGAAGGGTAACCAATGGATAGAATGTTGAGTGGTTCTATCATGGACTGAAGGAATGTGGAATTATTCCTTTAGAATAATGGAAACTATATGGAGCAAGGAAAGGGCTTGAATACGCATGCTAAGGGATCGTTGATACTCGAAGTGTTTTCTGATGAACTCAAAAGCATGGGTATTGTGGGGATGCTCATGGGTACTTTTTTTGGCTAACCCGGGTCGGTTGTTTGGATCCGTATACCATGGACCGGTGGATTTGGGTCTAGTATCAGCTTCAGATTAGAGGTGAGTACATTGAAAATCAGTATTTCTATTAGTTCCTGACATGAGAAAGGCTATATGAGTTATCATATATCTAGAGCACATTGAGTGATAGTGAGGATTGTTTGATGGATGCCATGGTCACTTTGATTGTTTTCTTCTGTAGTTTATCACTCTAGGAATGTCACTAGAGATAGACGCTGGGGACAGGGATACCTAGACACCCGTAACCATACTTAGTTTGCAGCATATCTTTACTATATTCGTAGAGTAGTATATTATGTTCCTTTTGTGCTAACTCTTTAGTTGCAGGGATAGGTCAGGTTTGGTTATATACCTTTGTTCCTTACTATATCGACTTGTATAGTATTTTGAGATTCATTTACTACTCACACCTAACTGTTGTCCGACCCTATGTTTTAAGCTTTGCTTCTTACTATCTTGGGTACTCTTAAATGAGTAGACTAGGTAGTAGTTCTAGGTGCGACACAATAGCTGTGCAGATGATGAGCTGGATGGAGCTATCTCGTATTATATATATATATATATATATATCTATGCTTATTCCGCTTCAAAATACCGTAGAGCCTTGATAGTGTCTGCTTATTACTATGAGATAGTTATATGAATTTATCCCCGTTTTGTATAAACTCTATTACTATATTGTAAAAATCTTTGTATTTATCCTATGATATTTGGTTCACTTAGTTATTATTGTCTTTCCTATTTTATGTCAGTGATGTATATTATATTTTATTCCATATGCTTTAAGACATACGACAGGTTCTCTGTGTTGTTTTCTTTTCTTTTAACCCTTGATGATCATCCCACATTAGCCAGGTACCACAACAGCGTACTATTTAGTTATATTGGGTGCCGGTGGTGTAGTACGATCCTTATATTTGGTATCAGAACATAGGTTACATGATTAACCTGAGTCGATATTGTGGTCCAATAGAGATAGGGAAGGAGCTATCACCCTAGACTAGATCGAGTGTGTGTGCGTATCCGAGAGAGTGCGTACTTGCTATATATTTTGGTTTTCAAACTATATAGTAGTATATACAATATATAAGTCGCATGCACACACGAGTACCATCAACATAATTTTCCTTTTAAGAGACTGGTCATTCTTGTTACAGATTGAGAATGAGCCAGCAAATAAGAAACACTATGAGAAACTCCATCTTCGGAGTTGAGGAAGGAGCAGGTTCGGAGGTTGTTAACCCTGAACTACAAGCTATGTTCAATGCGATTATTGCAAACATGGTGTAGACTGCTCAGATGACCGCTCCAAATGTTGCTGTTGGTGGTGTTGCTCAGGTGCAGGCGTCGAGGATTGAATTTTCCAAGCTATGCAAGGATTACTCCACCTTGGGAGGCAAGTCATTCCTTGTTACAGAGTCGGCCATCAAAGTACAGGATTGGTTGAATACCTAAGAGCATATTTTTGGTGACATGGAAGTAGAAGATGCCATGTAAAGGAAGCTGACCTTTAGACAGCTTCAAGGGTGGGACATGAACTAGTGGAATGCCATTACTATTGCTAGACCTAAGGATTAGTTCACTTAGGACTAGTTCAAGGTTAGATTTGAGGAGAAGTTTGTTCCGGCTCCAACTATCAGTGTTATTCAAGAGATTCGCTGATGTAAAGCAGGGAGATATGTTTGTCTTTGAGTATATTGCTGAGTTCGATGCTTTATTGAAGTACAAGATGATTTTCATCGACATTCCATTGGGAAAGAACAAGAAGTTTATTATGGGTTTGGAGACTATCTAGGGAAGAATTTGGTAGTCCATATCAATGAGCCATTTGAGAGACTTGTCGAGAAAGACCTTCGCTAGGAGAGTTTACATCCTAAGTTGAAATCAGCTATTATTGTTAAGGAAGAGCCAAAACCACAACAAGACAGTGAATGCAAGAAGAAATGGAATAGAAAGAGAAAACAGTCTCAAGGAAAGAATACTCAGAAGAAGGCTAATGGGAACTCATTAGTTATGGTTGTGGAGACAAGGGTCACCTTATCAGAGACTACAAGGCTGATGGAAAGAAGAAGTGTTACAACTGCGGCAAGTTCGGACATATGCCGAAAAGTTGTTCATAACCAACACATCAGAAATAGGTTGTAAGGGCATATGCTTTGGATGTTGTTCTGACTTCGTTGAGTGCTCCCTTGGCGAATGAGAATGGGAAGAGCATTGTTATTTAAGGTATGCTTTCCATTTATGATGTTCCCATAGGTGATTTGTTCGATACCGGAGCTTCACATTCCTTTATATCTAGTGACCTAGTAGATAGATTGAGATTGGAACCTGAAATAGTTGACCGACCCTTAATTGTGACAAACCCTGTTGGAGGCTCCACTAGCTTGTGCATGGTTTGTTGTGGTTTTGTTTTATCGAGTCATGGATGCCCTTTTGTTCATGATTTCTTTGTTTTAAATTTCATCGGATTCAAGATTACCTTGCAGATGGACTGGCTAAAGAAGTATGCAGTGGTAGTGGATTACGAGAAGCCGTTGGTGATGAAAAGGGCTGTGGAGGGGTAGATGATAGTGATTGGCTGCCTGCCGGAGGATGGGTTTAGGGTTAACTTTCTATATTCGCTCGAGGTTCCACATGATGGGTTGTTATTTGTGCCCATTGTTAGAGAGTATTCGAATGTGTTAGAGGAGGCGACCAAATTACTATCGTACCGAAAGATTGAGTTTCATATAGACTTAGCGAAGGATGCCTGATCGATAGTTATGCCTTTGAGGCATATGACACCCGGAGAGCAAAAGGAGTTGGAGGTGCAAGTAAATGACCGGTTGAAGAGAGGTTTCAAAGGAGTATATCTAAGTGGGGTGCACCTGTTGTATTAGCCACTAAGGAGGATGTCTTTCTGAGGTAATGTATAGATTTCCATGAGCTGAATAAGGTGAAAAAGAAGAATAAGCATTCACTCCCACATATTGATGACTTGTTCGATCAGTTCCATGGTGCAAAGGTGTTCTCCCAATTGGATTTGGTGATAGGATTTCATCGGTTGAGAGTAGTGAAGGAGATTGTGCCGATCATCGTATTTCGTATGTCGTCGAGTTTCTATGGGTGGTTTGCTATGCCATTCAGGCTAACTAACGCTCCGACATAATCTGTTGATCTCATGAACCGCATCTTCAGGGATCAGCTAAAAAAGTTCGTACTTGTGTTCATGGATGATATTCCGATTTTCTCAAGGACAGAGGTGGAACACAAGACACACTTAAGGATTGTGATTGAGGTGTTAAGGGGCACAAGTTGAAAGAAAAGTTTTTGAAATGTCACTTCTGGAGAAGAGAAGTTAGATACTTGGGTCATGTCATCTCTGAGAAAGGCATTGCAGTAGATCCTGCCAAGGTAGAAGTGGTTCAGGATTGGAGTTAACCCAAGAATTCTATGGATACGAGAATTTTCCTAGGATTGGCAGGGATATTATAAACATTTTATCAAAGACTTCTCGAAGGTAGCAGCATCGATGACCAATTTGACAAAGAAGAATCAAAATTTTGTTTTGGGACGCGAGGTGTGGGCAAGCATTTGTGAGTCTGTAGGAGAGGTTGATGAGTATACCAGTATTGACCATTCCGAGTGGGAATAACGAGTTGATAATATACACAGATGCCTGTGGTACTGGATTAGGTGCGATATTGATGCGGAAGGGAAAAGTTGTTGCCTATGCTAATTGATAGCTGAAGCTGCATGAGAGGAAGTATCCAACTCATGATTTGGAGTTGGCGGCGATAGTATTTTCTTTGAAGATTTGGAGGCACTACTTATTAGAAGAAATGATCGAGTTGTTCACGGACCATAAATCCTTGATGTACCTTTTCCCTTAAAGGATCTCAACCTTCGTTAGCAGTGATGGTTAGAATTCTTGGCCTCCTACGACTTTGACATTTCCTATATGCCTGGTAAGAGAAATGTGGTCGCTGATGCATTGAGTAAAAGACATGCCAGTTTGGGGGCAACTTTCATGGAGTGGAATCAGTTGGAGTATATTGATGGTTATGACTTCAGACCTCATTGCGAGTTAGAGCCAGTGATGTTGCCAAGTTTGACAACCAGACCTACTTTGATTGAGCGGATCGGTACTAGTCAGAGGAGAGATGCTAGGCTAGCAGAGGTCATGGCGAAAATAGAAGGAGGAGTAGAGTCTGAAGATATAAAGCAATACAAACTAGACCGAGAAGGTTGGCTCTGTAAGGACGGGAGATTGTTTTTCCCCGATGTTGATGGACTGCGGGACGAGGTGCTATGAGAGTTCCACCATTCTAGGCTTACTATACATCCTAGCGATGATATGATTTACCGCGATATGAAGTGGACCTATTCTTTGGAGGGGATGAAGAAGGATGCCGTGACATTCATGTTTAAGTGCATGAACTACCGGTTGGTGAAGGCAAAGCAAAAGAAGCCAAGTGGGGTTTCACAACTGCTTGATGTTCCCGAATGAAAGTGGAAGCAAGTATCGATGGATTTTATTGATGGACTGCCAAGGACTCGAGCAAGGTATGACAGCATTAGGGTCATAGTCGATCGATTACCTAAGAGTGCTAGGTTTGTACCCATCAAGTCTACGATGACGATATCCAAATTGGTTGAGTTTTATGTGAAATGGACAATACGGTTTCATGGTGTGCCGAAGAGCATTGTGAGCGACCGAGACCCATTGTTCACTAGTGGGTTTTGGAAGAGCTTACATGAGCCATTGGGCACCAAGCTGCATCTCAGTATAGCTTATCACCCACAAACAGATTGGTAGACTGAGAGAGTAAATCGTATATTGGAGGATCTATTGCGGGCTTTCATTCTCAATTTTAGAGGCTCGTAGGACGATCACTTGCAATTGATAGAATTCGCATATCGCAATAGCTATCAGTCTAGTATCGGTATGGCACCATACGAAGCATTGTATGGTCGACCGTGTAACGTGCCTTCATGTTAGTGGAAAGCGGGCGAGAACTGATACTTGGGCTAGAAATGATTAGAGAAACCTCAAAGAAGATAGAGATCATTCGGTAATGAATGAAAGCTGCTCAGGATAGATAGAAAATCTACGTTGATAGAACATGTAAAGATTTGGAATTTTCTTTCGTCGATATGGTGTTTGTGAAGATTTCTCCTTTAATGAATGTTATTCGATTCAGTAGTAAGGGGAAGTTGGCATCGAGATTTTTATATCATTTTCCGATAGTAGAGAGGATTAATGACCTAGCATATAGGGTCGACTTACCTCAAAAGATAGCTGGAGTGCACAACATCTTCCATGTTTCTCATCTACAGAAGTTCATGTATGAATTAGGCATGATGATTGCACCAGATCAACTTAATGATATATAGGTTGAACCAGAAGCTTCGAGACCTCATAGGTCGGTTCGTATTGTCGGACATGATATGAAACAGCTTAGGAGGAAGACAGTGAAGTTAGTGAAGGTCCAATGGAGCGAAAGTGAAGGCGATTGCACATGGAAAACCAAGGAGAGCATGAGGGCTACATATCTAAAGCTCTTTGTATTGTAAGGCCTATTATTTATTGTGTTTACTTTCACATTTGGTTTCATATATGGTAATTTAGTATCTTACATGCTAGGATAGGCTTACTTACACTATTGATTGCATGACTGCTTGTTTGATATGTATGAAGGTTGCATATGATTATTAGGCATGTGGGGTAACTATCTTTGAGTTATTTGTGGATTTCAGGGGTGAAATTCCTAAAGTGGGAGAGTGTAACGACCCATACTTTATGTACGAAAGGATCGTAAAATATTTTTATTTTATTCATATTAGGTTTTATGACTCTAAAATATTGAAAAATGACTCTTAGGAACATTTTTCACATCTGGGATTTTTGCCAAATTTCTATGTGACAATTTTAACCTTAGAAATATTTTTTGAACTAAAACTTTTGATAAAAGCCGAATTAGGGCCTCACACCACTTCCATTTCTTCAAGGTGATGGTTTCCCATTCCGTAGAGTGGTTATAATAGAAAAACAGACTTAGCGTCTGAAAGTTATAGCTGTTTTAAGTCCTGGCTACTACTGGCCTGTATTAGCATCTGAAAGTTATAGCTCATAACTAGAGGGGTAATTAGCATAGAGGAACTTGAGATTATCATTTTGGCTAATTTGCATTCCTCTCCTTTATTGTCCACTTCGGATTTAAGGGGAGAAATTGGTATTTTAGGTATTTAGTAAGTTGTTCTTGACCTCTCACTCTAGTATGCATGTTTATATAGTTAAAAATGATGTTTATAACATGATTTTGACCTAAATTGCTTTCTAACTTTAATTACATTTTAACATATTTTTATGGCCAAAATTTAAAGGTTTTAAAGTGGTTTTTAAATGGTTTTGCAACCTCTTTTTGTTCAGGTGTAAAAGTTAAATTTACATTAAAATTTGCCTGATTATCATGTTTTTATGGATTGCATGTATTAATAGACATATATGTATCATATTTCATGTTTGTGTGTTGTTCTTTGATATGGTTTGCTAATGCTTTTAGGTAGTCAGAAAATAAGAGGTCGAGTTGGCAAATCGAAGGTAAAGATGGACGTAATTATATGAAACTTGGAGAATGGGCTTTGGAGCATGGGGGAGCTCAGGATTCAAGTCGAATCGAAAGTGGACCTAAGTACATGAGTCAGTACCGAGATCTTTTGATTGGTGGAAAACATCTCAGTAGCAGAAGGTACTTCAGGTCAGGGATGGAAGAGAGGAGTGAAGGCCAAATGCAAGGGTTTGACTAAATATAGGACCTGGTTACGAGAGCTTTGGACTTGGTACCGAGAGCTCTGGATGAGGGTACTTAGAGCTTTGGATGATGGTACAGTGAGCATTTTTAGGGAGTGGTACCAAGCACTCAGAAAAATGGAGTAGTGGAAGAGGGGAAAATAACTTAGCCAAAATTTGTCTAAGTACACCACTCGGTACCAAGAAGTCGAGTTTTGATGGAGTTTGGGTGGAATCTCCAAGAGGGGAAGCAACGGCTCTACGGGTTGGGCTGAAGGTATTTGTTTGTTCACTTGGGGTTTGATGGTGATGTAGTTGCACAATGATAGTTTCGTACTTTGGCGATGATGAATGGAGTTAGGTTCCGAAGATGACAACTCGATGTTGAAAGGAGTCGTTGGAATGGTTATACACAAAGGGCAGGTTCTAGGAAGGTTAACCCGTGGATAGAATATTGAATGGTTATATCATGGAATGAATGAATGTGGAATGGTTCCTTAAGAATAATGGAAACTAGATGGAGCAAGTAATAGGCTCGAATATGTGAGCTAAGGGATCATTGATACATAGTGTTTTCTGATGTATTCGAAAGCAGGAGTATTGTTGGGACGCTCGTGGGCACTTTGTTTAGCAATCCTAAATCGATTATTTGGATCTTTATACCCAAGACCAATGGATTTGGGTCTAGTATCAGCTTCGAGCTAGAGGTGAGTACATTGAAAACCAGGATTTCCATTAGTCCCTAGCATGTGGAAGGTAATGTGAGTTATTATATATCTAGAGCGCATTGAGTGATAGTAGGGATTGTTTAATGGATGCAATGGTTACTTTGATTGTTTTCTTTTGTAGTCTATCACTCTAGGATGTCACTAGAGATAGGTATTGGGGATAGGGATACCTGAACACCTGTCACCATACTTAGTTTGCAACATACTTTTACTATATTCGTTGGTAGCATATTATGTTCGTTATGTGCTAACTCTTTAGTTGCAGGGACATGTCAAGTATGGTTCGTATACCCTTGTTCCTTAATATATCAACTTGTATAGTATTTTGAGGTTCATTTACTGCTTACACCAGACTGTTGTCTGACTCGAGATTTTATGCTTTGCTTCTTATTATCTTAGGTACTCTTAAATGAGTAGACTGGATAGCAGGTCTAGGTGTGACACAGTAGTTGTGCAGAGGACAAGCTAGATGGTGCAATCTCGTACTTTATACATACATACATACATACATACATACATATATATATATATATATATGGATTTTTATGCTTATTTTGTTGTGCAACACTATGGACCCTTGACAGTGTCCGTTTATTACTATAGCTATAAGATAGTTATCTAAGTTTATTCTCGTTTTGTATAAACTCTATTACTGTGGTGTATAACTATGTGGATTTGTACTCTGATATTTGGTTCACTTAGTTATTACTGTCTTTCCTTTTTTATGTCTGTGATGTATATTATATTTTATTCCATGCGCTATGACACATAAGATAGGTTCTGTGAGTTTTTTTCCTTTATTTTAACCCTTGATGATCGTCTTACATCGGCCGTGCACCGCAGCAGCACATTACTTAGTTATATTAGGGTCGGTGTTGTAAGGAGGTCCTCACAACTTGCACCCCAAAGTATGCTTTCGTTGGAAACAAAGAGTTCTTTGGATCAAGATAAATAGATAGAGCCATTCACATAATTCAATTGGTCATCCCAGATTTTCTTTGCAGTGTCATCTCTATTCTATAGCATCCGTTCAACCATTTTAAATAGTAATCGTACCATTTTCCATGCAAAGGTCAACTTTTATATTTATCAAAGATCGTTCCAGCACTCGACTAGGTGAGAATCCTGTTTTTAAGGTCAATAATTCATATCAGGGACGAACACTTTAGGTCGGGATCGAGATGAATTGTTGAATCACTTCAAGGATATAACTCCCACACTTCTCATTTTTTACTTCACTTTATATTTTCCTTACTTGTATTCCTTTCGGCCCCGACTCATTACGAGCTAAATTCCTTGACCGTTGCCACCTACCTTTGATCATCCTAGAATGTTGCTGCCACCTTCTAGCAATTGTCGCTACTAGTCTATCGTCTCGACCACCGCTACTTTTTCTAAAACATTCGGCCCCATGTTCTTTTTAGGCCATAGATCCAAGATTTTAAGTTGGGTCACCGAAGTTTTAGCACCATGGTGGCGGTTGATGGATCACCACCAGGCACGTCAAAGCTTGCTTCTAGCTGATGAGTGATGAGGGCTTAGAATTACTGATCGCCTCTTTTCCATTTCCTTGGTCGCGGGTTCCCTTGGGTTACTCCTAGGTCAGACTCGTGCTTGACCCGAAGTAGGCATCTCCAATACCCAAATCTCCACTTCCCTATGTCAACCTGGTGGAAACACTCATCCTACTTCAGGTCAAATAAAGGAATCCAAAAGCTTGCTGCAACCTAACAACTTTGCTCCCCAAGATGCTTGAATTGCTTCTTACCGAGGTTGATCGATCACTAACTACACTTTTTAACCCCGATAAGTCGGTTCTCTTCCAAAGAACATACTCATCGAACGCACTCTAACATTCAAATAATTCCATTATACAACACTTCCAGTTACTACACAATCCAATGTCCCTGCAGAGTACGCTCCGCGTTGCTCTGGACAACGGTTCCATTATCGAATATCCGACGATAATGAGTAAGATCCGTCACACAGTGTGATGGGGCTTGTTTTCCAACACAAGCGGAATATCTACACAAAATGTTATATTTGTCGTGTACGGGGCACAAGGCACCCACTACAGAGATTGACACTTCCAATTTGTGTTGGCCAATGTTCAGAATCCGTTTGGTCAACACACATCGACATTTGTTGGATTCCAAGCGTCGATCACACGGTTTTTGATACTAAAGTAGAGTTTTGAAATAAAACATACCCGACTATGATCGATATCAATCTTTCTAGTCCATAATGACATGTTTATCACCTAGATTCAACATTAACGTTGGGCCATCAACCCCTCCAGTAGTTGGGTCTACCATGGCACAAGCCTCGACATCTATGACCTATGAAACTAGACAACCAAATCATGACTGAATTGTAGGGAATGATAGTACCAGTTGCTCCAACCTAGGATCCATCTCCTCCGCTCAATGAACAAGTTGGTTTAAGGGTTCTGGATGACCTCTAAAACAAATGCCATTGATATTAATAACCACATCACTCCGAACTATATGCCTTCAACATGGAATCCCATAGAGTGACATCTTACTTTCAATAGTTAATCAACGGGCGCATAATCCCCCACAAGGTTATACAACTTGCAACAAGTACATGCGTCCAGGAGGGCTATACCACCCTTCAATCCATTCCTAAGAATGTTCCTTCAAGAGCTCAGGCTTGCTCTCACTCAAATTCACCCCAACAGTTCGCCATGCTGAACTTCCTCTATCTCTTATTTATGTTGCAATTTCACCAGCCTCCAACCTTTAGGGAGTTAACACAGCTTTTGAGCTTCAAACAGAGGAGTGAATCACGATCCTTAATTATCTTAAAACCCATTACCGATGTAAAGTTATTGAAGCTCTTCATAATAAATGCTCATACTTCAAGAATGAGTACTTCTTTGTCCCCTGCCCCTTTGGACTCAACCGCCTCTGGTTGTCCGAAACTACGACTTCTTCCTTTCTTTTCTTTTCTATACTTGGATTCCTATCGTCCAAGTGTTTAACTTCTTATCCACTCTTTTCACAGATACTCCTGGCCGAGAATGAGTGACATTTACTCCCAGACTGTACAGAGCCTCAAAAGGTTTAATATTCGATTTTGCACCACCTCTTACCTCTTAACAAACGAGAACCTTCGCTAATATAGCCCTTTATACCTTGAATGATTCTCTATTCTAACCAAACTTCCACCTAGCGGGTCTAGAGTATCCACTAGGTCTTCTGTTCCTATTCGCAGGTCTAGCGAAGATATCCAAAGTGGTGCCGAAGGCTTGTTGGGCATGGCGAAAGTTAAAGAAACCACTGATAGAGCATGGAAACCATTATAGCTAGTAGAGTGCAAGAAGAGAGAGAGAGAGTGGAAATGAAAATGATACATGAAGGGGGTAAAGGAAGAGGAGGAGAGGAAGAGAAAGAAGAAGATGGAGAAAGCGACGAAGAAGATTATGGTGATGAGGATTTTGATCAAAGGGGAGACGAGTCATACAAAGATGTCTCTAAAAGGTATCGAAATTCCTGCCCCATCACGTCTGAAGCGAATAATTGTCAAGGCCTCCCAAATGTCTACTGAACAAAGCGTAATGCCAAAATTGAGGTGACTTCTCCAATCGGTTACTCTAGAAAATATCGTCAACTCACTGAATGATCTTGATATCCCTATCAGTGATCTTCTTAAGGAGTATCCTTTAGGATTCAGCTTTCCATCGGAGGGCCTCCTAGTCGAGGGAGGCCAAACTCCATCCTTGCAACCTTATGAACCCGGTCCATAGAGTACTTAGGAAAACACCATCACCCCCACAAACTTCTAGGATCATGAACACTCATATCCTGCATTTTCTCTTCTTTCAGTGTTCTAAGACTAATTCGATCCTCATTTTCATTTCAAGTACAATGGGAAGATATATAATCCACTACCTACGCTCTGGCATTGGTGAATGTCGTGGAACCACTCTCAAACCTTATCATCATCGCTCTTCCTCGCATTGAGAGACTGAAGAAGAAAGTCAGAAGGGAAAGGAGAAGGAATACTATGAGGATAAGGAAAGAAGGAAGCGACAAGCTATAGGAAGGGAAGAAGATGACCAAACTGAAGGAAGGGAAGAATATGATCTAGGGAAGAAATCCCACGATTCCCATGACCGTTACGGTCCTACCTTTGGCACGTCCCTGCCTTGCTCTTGATCCACACATTCTTATTAACAGGTTTCGAAAATCCGGCCCATGGTTACCACTGTACCCACCTCTCAAAGGTCCAGGGAGGCTTCTGCTCGTCAAATTCCACCCCGCCTCCTTCAGGCTCATCAATGGCCGTGATAACTAAAACATAGGCTATGTTTCCTCACCTCTTCCTAACAGGGGTGAACTCTGATCATGATATCAAGGACATTCCCTATGAAGAAGCCAACCACATAGTTGGAGGGGTTGTTGAGCTTGTTGGCTAGCTCTATGAATGGAGAAAACTTGCATTCGCCGTCTTTGATATTAACAGAATCAATCAAGTGGACATTTGGTCTTTTGAATCAAAGAAGAGGGACTATGAAAACACAATATAGGGTTACAAGAGAGAGGTGGATGAGCTTACAAAGATGAGAGATGAATCTCAGACATCAATTGACAATGGTAAGAAATTAAATGAGGAGTTGTCTCTCGTGCACACTCAAGCCCTCATTGTAGTCAATGCCCAGCTTCAAAAGGCTCACATGAAGAATGACCAAATCATAGACCAGGTTGAGGCTCAGGACATGACAATCAAAGAGAAAGACACGACACTTCAAGCCAAAGATGTAGAAATGCAAATGCTCAAGGACAAAGTCCAATGACTCCGAACCAGTCTGATGGCTGAAATTGAGGCAAATGTAGAAGCCCAGGTCGAGCTTAGAGCTGTCGTTGTAGAAATGAATGAGCTTAAAAGCCAAGCCACAAAGGATAAGGAAGAAATGAACTCCACCCTTTAATATTTTTTTGCAAATGTGATTGAAGACAAGAACTTGTAGTGGTCGGGAGGAACCTATGACATCACCATGGTTGATGCTTAGGAAGAAATAATGCGTTGGGCTGCCGCTTTCGATGAAGGCCTTATCAAAGATGAGTTGAAAATCAAATACCTTAATGCCGAGGACATTCTGAAGCTGGAAGAGGAAAAGGCAATCCAAGCTACATAGGATGCCGCTACTGATGAAGCTACCACCAAAGCTCCTGCTTGTGCAAGTGCATCGACCCATGCATAATCATCATCTCCAAAAGTCCCAAATCTTGCAGTGGACATTCCAAAATCCGAAGGGGCCAGCTCTAAAGCCACCTAGACTATAATTCCAATTTCTGCAGTGGATACCTCTATGGAAACCCATATTTCCCTCTTTGTAAGTTAACTGATGCAACCCGCAATCGAAGAGGGGAAAGCTGATGAGACTCCCATTCAACAAACTCCTCCGGGAGAAGGTATTCCTCTCGTCTCTTTGGTGTTTGAAAAACTTCAATTCTTGCCCGAGACCATTACTAACCTTTACTTCTCCGTTTGTGAACTCACAGGCCATGCACCTCTTCCAACTTCGCTGCCAACAATGCAAGGTTTGGGTCCTAGTGTGATCTTTACCACATCCACCTCTATTTTTGTGGGACCTCTTACCCCAATTCCTCCTTCCAGTTATGGTCCTAGTCCTGGATCAAAAAAGATAGCAGCCTTGGAGTATATGGATGACATTTCTCGGTCCTAGAAGGAAGAAATTATGATCACAAGTGCCACGAACCCAACAGACCCTACTCCATGGTGGAGAAGTGGAAGATAGATCCATTGAAAGTAAAGATTAAGTCTGAGCCAAGGATAGAGATGCCAGCTGGTGCCCAAAAGCCAAAACCTATCTGAGAATTCTTCCTCTAACCATTGAGCCTCAAAAGGACAGCAGTGCCTGCGCCTCCACAGTGACATCTGATGTCCCTTTTGACAAGCCCGAATATCTAACCATTACCATTACCGAAGGAGAGATCACTCACTCTGAAGGTAGCACTCCCAAGAGGACAACTAAGGATGGAAAGGACCAGAAGAGATCACATAACTATTTAGGTAGCAAGGGTGGCAAAGGGAGATAAGAATACGTAGAAATAATAGTCCTTCCACTTGGCTTTTGATGATGATGAGGAAATTTCCTTTTGTCCCCTTTTTTTGTACCTTTTGTTTTTCCTTGTTGTACATAGGTCGGTATGTGCAGGAGCAGCTCCCGCAACTATTGTATATAAATATTGATATAATGAAAGATTGGTTTTCTTTTACAATCCTTGTTCCATTTACATTTTTGCCTTTTTATATTATACCAGCTAATATACAATTTCCAGCATATATAATATAACTGCTTGTATCGCAGTTTATCCATATTATACGTACATGTGTCTATGCAATGCTTTTACCTACTGTAACTCTGTCTATATAAGTAAACTCCCGCAATTGCTTTAGTTACATTATGTTACTTACTTCTGTTTTTGTTGCTAAAATGTTTTCATTTGACTAAACAAAACTAATTTTTAACCAATTCTATACCTATTCTTATTTACCTTTGGTAAAGTATCCTTCTACCATTAACAAGTTATAAATAAACCGAGTACTATGCCATTTCCTATCTTCGGGAAACAACGGTTTGGATGTCTATATCTTAACATCCTCAACCTCTCCAACAATCAGGAATGATCAATATCATCCCTTGACCTCCACCACTCGACTTCGGCCGAGCGTATCCTGCTGGCCTGCGAGTAGGGTCATACTTTCTTGTAATTCCGTTACACAGCGAGTCCTATCTCCAAGACTCGGCATTCTAGATGCCAGAATCTGAGCATCACCCTTCAGCTTTCCTTATCTTCTAGCATTGGACGTGGGGAAATTTATTTGATTGGCCCCGGTCCGATTATACTCTCTCGGTCCTGATCCTGAACCAAAGGAGTCCGACGGTACCTATATCCAAGTACCCAGACACCTAGTTTTTAACGACATAAAATGTCAATTCCAACCACTAATCCTGTGGCATAAGGTAGACAAATATAGAAATGGTTCTATTGGTTTTAATGCTAACTTTATTTATAAAAAAAGATGGTAAACCTGGCTTATTGCACCTCCTCCTGATAATCATGATGGTTTATTTGCTAAAGTACAGAATCAAAAACTAAGTGAAATAGTATCGTAATATGTCGCTATTCCATGCCCGTGGGATAGAAATACCATCTACCATTGCCAGCTTGAAGGTTCCATCTCCAAGCTCTTGTTCGATCGCAAAAAGACCTTCCCAATATGGATTGAGTGCCCCTATCCTAGGATGACCCGTTTTGAATCAAGGTCACCCACTTCGAAGGTATGAGCCCTGATCTTGGTGTTAAAGTGTTGTGCTACTCTTTTCTAGTGAGCAAGCTGCCTTTAATTCAGCCTTTTCTCACTTTTTGTCAATCAAGTCGAGGAACTCAAGCAAGAGTTCTTCGTTGACCTTGGGATTGTAGTGCTTTTTGCGGTG
Source organism: Allium fistulosum (assembly GCA_030737815.1). NCBI lineage: Eukaryota > Viridiplantae > Streptophyta > Magnoliopsida > Asparagales > Amaryllidaceae > Allium > Allium fistulosum. Next base: position 480,577,543 of record CM060904.1, read on the forward strand.
AGAAGGGACTCCGGTTCTATCGGAATTATGGCCTCAGCTCCAAAGGCTAGAGAAAAAGGGGTATGCCCAGTCGTGGACTTGTGGGTCACCTTATAAGCACATAATACAATGGAATCTCATCGACCAATTGCCCTTGGCTTTAGTTAACTATTTCTTCAAGATAGATTTGATGATTTTATTCACCGCCTCCACCTGTCCATTTGTCTGTGGGTGTGCTACTACCGGAAAGCTTTTCTTGATCTTATACCGATGGCGGAAATCCTCGAACTCGATACTCTCAAATTGAGTTTCATTGTCAGTTATAATCTTTTAGGGAACTCCTAATCTACAGAGAATATTCCCCATCATAAAGTCGATCACTTTCCTCGTTGTAATGGTGGGAAGAGGTTCCGCTGCAGCCCTTTGTAAAGTAATCCACTGAACAATAGCATACTTAACTCCTCCTTTTGGCATCGGTAGCACATCGGTTATATTAATTTCCCAAACCAAAAATGATAATGGGCTAACCCTTTGCGTAAGCTCTATAGATGGGGCTCTCGGAATTTTCGCAAACCACTAGCATCGGTTGCACCGTCTGGTATAATCGGCCATATTGCGGTTTATTATTGGTAAGAAGTATCCATAGCAGAGTATCTTCTTGCTAATGTATGCTCCCTGATGTGATCACCAAAGCCACACTCATGGATTTCCATGAGGATTTTTCTAGCCACACCCTAGGTTACACACCGAAGCAGAGGGATTGAGAAACCTCTCCTATATAGCATTCCTTCTTGCATTATGAATCGTGACACTTTACAAAGGAGTTTCATTGTTCGCTCTTCCCTTTTGAGAGAGTTCTCTTAAGAAAATAATCCTTGATCAGAGTCATACACGACTCATTATCTTCTTCGGCCTCCAAAATCCAGTCGACAACCATCTAGTCGATGCTCTGAGCCGATAAAACTTCCACCTGAACTAATCCTAGCAACTGCGCATCTCTAGAGCTAGCCAGCTTGGCCAGTGAATCAGCCTTCATATTCTCCTCTCTAGGGATGTGAGTAATCGCGCAATGCTCTATATTATTCAACAGTTCTAGTGCTTTTTGTCAGGTAAGAGGCTAGTCTCGCACCCTTAGTTTGGAATTCATTCTTTACATAGCAGACCACCATGGGAGTCACCGAATATATGCAACATCCTTAACCTCAGCTCCTTCGCTATCATGAGCCTCGCTATCAATGCTTTATACTATGCCTCATTGTTTGTCGTAGAGGACTCTAGCTTTAATGCATAGAAAATCAGCCATCCTTCTTAAGTCACGATTACCACTTCTGCTCTAGAATCACGTTCATCGGAATCTCCATCTATGAATAATTTCCATTGAGAAAGTGTAACTACATCGACTTCCTCTTCTCCATCCCAGACGGTAAATTCAATGATGAAATCCACCCTTGGATGGTAACTTATGTCATACTGACTCAGTTTGATGTTCTACTTCAATTCCTGAAGTCTCAAGTCGATGCAACACTCGTTTCAAGGGCTGATCCGTCAACACCTTTATCGAGTGAGCCTGGAAGTATAGTCGTAGCTTCCTCGATGTAATCAGCAAACAATAAGCAAGCTTTTCTACCTTCGGGTTGTTCTTTACAGATCCAGTAAATTTCTTAATGATATAATACACTAGCCTCTAAACCCTTGCCTCCTCACGTACCAATGCTGCACTCGGTGCATGACCAAACACCGCCAAATAGATAAATAAATCTTCACTGTCCAAAGGCTTGGATAGGATTGGTGGTCTTTCCACATGCTTTAGTAATTCCTCGAAAGCTTCCTGGCAGTCCTTTATCTAAATAAACATTCCTTTCTCCTTTTTAAGGCGTTGAAGAATAGTATACATTTATCGATTGCCTTTGAGATGAACCTACTCGGTGCGACCAAATTTACGTTCAAACTTTGCATTTCTCTCCTTGTGGTTGGGACGGTTACATGTTTCAAGGCATTAATCTATTTTAGATTGTATTTAATGCTCCTTACATTCATGATAAATCTTAAAAAATTGCCCGATGTGACTCCGAAAGAACACTTCAACGGATTTAACTTCATAGCGTACTTTCGCAGCAATTCAAAAATCTTCAAAAAGTCATCCATATGGTTCGTTGATGGCCATGACTTCATGAGCATGTCATCTACATACACTTCCATCGTCCATATAATCTAGTCCTTGACCATGGAATTCGCCAATCTCTAGTAAGTAGCTCCAGCATTTTTCAAATCTAATGGCATCACTGGGTAGCGGTACAATCCCAAATCTATTATAAAAATTGTGTGCCCCTAATCAAGAACATGGATCAGTATCTGATTATACCCACAATAAGCGTCCATAAAAGAGAGTAACTCGTGTCTGGCAGTCTTGTCTACCAGCTGGTCGATTCTAGGTAAGGAAAGCTGTCTTTTGGGCATACTTTATTCAGCTCAGAGTAATCAATGCATATCCGTCACTTCCCATTTGCTTTCTTGACCAACATGGGATTTGATACCCATTCAGGGTATGAAGCATCGTGAAATAAGCCATTTAACTTCAGCTTATCCACTTTCTCCTTCAACGAAGCGGACTGCTTTGGACATAAATTGCATTTCTTCTATTTTATCATGGGTACCTGTGGTCCACATTCAGTGTGTGATGCGGTATCTCTGACGATATTTCACGCATATCTGAATGCGTCCAAGAAAACACATCTAGGTTTGCTTAACGAAAACTGACCAATTCCTTCCTCGATTTGGTGCTGAACTGAGATCCGATTTAAGGACCCAAGCAGGATCGTCCATATTAACTGGAACGTTGGCTGTCGGCTCAACTGGTGAAGCCCGCACTTCCTCTGACTACTTCCTAAGATCCATAGAATTAAAGAATTTGCAATGGTTCCTAAGCCAAAGCTTAGGCATTAATTTCTATGCATTCAATTCTTGATGCGGAGAGTTCTCTTTGCACTCATTCCTTTTTCCCTTCACTTTGCCTCTCTAAGCTCTGCAATATAGCACTCTCAATCAACACTTTGGTCACCTCGAATCAATCCAACAATGTTGTCCATGGGGACTTCATCATTAAGCACCAAGGAGCTAGTGCTATCCTGAAATCAGCAAGGGTTTGCCCAAAAAGGCGTTGTACACCAAAAACTCATCCACAATCACAAACTTCTGAACCCGCACAATCTTGCAGTCTCCATCTCCCAACTCCATGGCTAAATCGATAGTCTCCATGGACAATCTTTCACAATCCTTGAATCCTAAATTTACAAGGCTTGATGTCTTTCAAACTAATTCTCATTTAATCAAATGTTATTTTGAATAAAGTATCCATCAAGCTTCCATAATCCACTAAACCTCGGTGTACAATAGGATGGCTTACCACAACCATTATCACCATGGGATCAAAGTTTGACTCTTCAACCCCATTAGAATCCATATTCCAAAAAACTATGCCATCAGTTAACAACCGTCGCTACTCAGCTGGAATTTTGTCCTCAATGGAGAAACAGCTCTCCTACGGTATATGCTTCAACGTACTCACATACCGTTCCATTTCATTCTAGATTTTCCCTGCTGGATGAGGCCCTCCAGTTATCATGTTAATAATAATCCTTCCAACTGAATGCCTGGGTCCCTCTCTACTAGGTCCAGGCCGGTTCCTTTCGATGTTCGGCCCTCGGGGTCTAACATTATACCAGCCGTCCTATGGATCTCTAACATATTTTTGTAATTTCTTTTTTCTTATCAACTCTCCAATAAAATCTCTAAGATGCAGGCACTCATTCATATTGTGTCCATGAGTTCCATGGAAGCGACAATGTTTCCCAAAGCAATTTTCAACCTCCATCACCTCTCTCCTAGGCGGCTTCTTATACCTTCGAGCGTATCATTTAGAGGCTTGTACTCCTTTGGAATCATATTCCTTGGAAGCTTTTTGGCATCATTCTGCCTGCCCCTAGCGCCCTGATTCCTCTTTGTTTGGTTATTAGAATTCCCACATTCACAACTACATTACCAAAGCTCTTAATGGTCTGTTTAATAGCTACATTGCTTTGAATAACTACGTTCGATTGTCAACTATCAGTCTTTCCAGTAGCCTGGGTTGTCTCTTCCAATCACAAGAACTGGTTAGCCTTTGAATGGAACTCCTTCACAGTATTTAGCTACTTCATTCTCATCCACTTTCCAAAATTCATATTATATATATCCCCTGAGCCAAAGCCATCAATACCATATCCTCATTCGGATTGTTTACTCTAGTAATAGCAATATTAAACCTATTCAGGAAACCCTTCAATGACTCTTCAGGTCCCTAGGAAATGCTCGACAAGGATATCACATCCTAGGACCGAGCAGCATTGTGCTTTAACTTCTCTAAGAACTTCTTAGCTAATTCATCAATAGTCGAGATGAACTTCGACGTGAGCTGAGTGAACCACATCGATGCAACTCCATCTAAAAAGATGGTAAAACACCTGCATCGAACTACATCCATTGCCCAAGCACCATCCAGGTGCATACTTGAGTAAATATTACCTAGGGTCAGTCGTCCCGTTATACGACGACATTGAAGACATCGTAAACTTCCTAGGATATTGCTCCCTCAATATGTTTTCCATGAACGGAGTACTAGGTGTAGAACCATAATCTTCATTCTTCCTCCAACGGTTTTTTAAGCAATCACTTTATCATATTCGCAATATGCTCCTCACTAGCTTGGTGATCCAAAAAACGACTATCAGAACCATGCCAAGTGTTTGACTCCGCAAATGGTATCTATTTGCTCGTTGATGTGTAGATTCTCCTGGATTTGGGAGAACCACTCCTTTGGACCTTCTTTGACGTCTATTTGGCTCCATAGTGGTCGTTTGAACACCAGCATTCTGTACTCTAGCATTCGATCCATCTTTATTGCCAATGTCCTTCAAATTGTCCTTGGAATCTGACAAATTTATTGTCTTAGGCTTCTACTCCTCTAAGCTCCTTAAATTCAAACTGGTACCGACCTGATTTAGTTTGGTACCGATATGAATTCCCTTGATATGGGCTTACCTTCTTCCTCCAGCATTCCTCCCTGTTGCTCCAGTAGTTCGTTCCTTCATCTTTTTCTTTCCACCCTTTCTGTTTTAACCAGAAGCAGATGAATTTTCCTCTTCAGACCCAGAAGGTAATGTTGCTCTCTTGTTCCTCTTGGGCCTTTAAGACTGCTAGGTCAGTGTATCAACCTGATATTTTCAACCATTCGTATCAATACATGTCGAAATTGAATTACTCAAAATATCTGATTGTTATTTAAATTTGGCAAAACTCAGCATATACAGTAAATAAATAATCATAGAATCACAGACATAGAGTAATATAACAATAGTGCAGAGGAAGCAAAACAATAGTAGTTCATGAAGCTACTATATATATATAATAGAGTTAAACAAGAAATAAGATACAACAGAAGTCTCGAATACAATAGTCAAATACAAGAATCAGAATACATCACTAGAATCAACCGAATATATGAAAGCTAGATAGATAGCTGGATCTCCAAGCAAAGCTCCAAATCCAAAAGCGAGTCTCGAATACTGGTACACTCAGTCTGACCCGAGCGTAAAGCAAAACACAAAACACTCGAGTCAGGATTAACATTCTTATATCAATAAACCCAACTCAAGTGAAATAACAACTGAAATACAAGTAACTCAAAGGATGTTTGGGATAACCATCCTTTAAGGATCCATTAAACTATCTACTATGTAGTAGTGTATGCTAAGTAGATAATGCCTATCAGTAGTATAAAGTATCAAAATAGCATTAAGGCGTTACCATTATCCCCCTTAACACATTTTATATAAGCGTTATAGTCTATACAGCACGGTAAACTCCACCGTAAACTAGTGGGCTATCAGGGAGTACTCCATAGGTATAACACAAAACAAATCGTAGTGGTCGCGCATAAGGATACAAGTACGACAAGGCACATGAGGCAATACCCAAGGTAGTGAAACTACCGTTTGCCTGATCCAGACTGGTGAAAATGCATCGCCGCAACGATCGCAACACCGCGAAACAACACTCCCAATTCAAGGGTGCGCACCAATCAAAAACAAGTAATGAGTAGTTTACGAAGAAGTGTGTCCGCTAGAGGTAGCTAACCTCACTGGCCCGGCACGGCTCCTGTTTAAGTCATTTCCAATTTGACACAAGTGTCAAGCTCATCCATTATCGTTCTCTTTCTTCAAATCCAGCAACGTCATCATTCCAACCACTTCAGTATGGATCACACTCCGCGTATAATAGTTATTAAAGTGGTTTTCGGTTTGAACAGAGAGTATGTCCCTAACCGAACCCGGACTCTTCAATAACTACGTAATTATTACACTGATTGGTCATTTAATAAACTTTCAAAATAGTTTATATTTCAAAACCAAAATATCATTGCCATTTAAAAACCATATCCATACGATATCATTTTCACTTCAAATAAATCCATTTCCAAAATCATATCACTTTCCAAAGTTATATCGCTTTCGAAATCGTAAGTCTTTTAAATCAAAACCTTGAAATTCATAACACTTTGAAACTATAGCTTGAAATCATAACATTTTGGAATCCATAACACTTCCCTCTTAAACAGTTTAGATATTAAAATTAGTGTATAAAACAAGATAGTTTATAAAATAAAAATAGTTTATATAAAATAGTTATAAGTTAAAATAGTTTGTAATAAAATAATATATATTGAAATGATTTATATAAAATAGTTTATATTAAAATAATTTATAAAGTAAAATATAAATAGTTGTAGATATAGTTTTAAAATACTTTATAAAATAAAAAAGCTTCCACATATTCACAAATCGATTCAAATTAACTCGACTTCCAAATTCAACTTAATTCAATCTAAATTAATAAATTTCAACTCAATTCAATTTCTCAATAAATCATTTCGAATTATAACGATTTCAAATACAGATTTGAAACACAAAATAAATCATTAAATTTCAATATATTTCAAAGCTTTAAATATTCCACATTTCAAAAACTAAATTTGATAATTCCATTTATATCTCAATTTAATTTCATTTCATTTAGTTTCTGAGATATTTATTTAATCATTTCAATACATCTAAATACAACTTCAATTTAAAAATTTAAATAAACAAAATACCCCATTTAAATTTATATAAGTTTGAAATATTCATTTAAGTCACTTTTAATCAAATTCAAGTTATAAAACATATCCTTTCAATTTTAGAATTTAATAAATTTCAAATCAACCTTATTTAAGTAAAATTATTAAATAAATATAATTTCAAATCAATTTCAAATTTATCTTTCCAACCTGAATCATTATAAACTCTATATTTGAAAATATATATTTTAAATAAATACTTAAACATATTATATATCAACTTTATTAAATCAACTTTAATAAATCTTTAAAATCAATATTTATTAAAACCATATATTTCTTTTCAAAACCATAGAATCATTTTTTTAAATATTTATATATAGACCAACGGTGTCTGTATATAATTTTCTATCCTATGGTCAAGTGATACGGATATTTATCATTTCAATCTGCAATTTAAAATATATACGGGTATATATCTTTTCAACTCGCAATCCCAAATTCAATTCAATGAAAATCCCTTGGGTTTATCATTTCAACCCATAACGATTTTTTCCTATTCTACAGATCGTTCGGGTATGTATCATTTCAACCCATAGTGATTCTATACTAACAGGGAACTTGCAGAGTGATAACAGATATGATAATAATATAACAGGCATATATCATCAATATAAATAACAGATAATGGTGTCAGTTGTCACAGGTAAACTGATACAGGTAATAGCATATATATAACAGTGTAAATAACTAACATCAGCATATTTCAGTTGACAGATAATGGTGTCAGATGTCACAAGTGAACTGATACAGGTAATAGCATATATATAATAATGTAAATAACTAACATCAGCATATTTTAATTGTCGTTTCAATTGAAATCAAATTTAATAAATAAAAGAACATTAATCGTGAGTGATTGCTCACCTTTCGAGGTTAGAGACGAACTGAAAGAGAAGAGATATGAATCTAAAGCAAGGTGAGATGGGCACGAGTTCGACGGACAAGCTGGTAGATAAGGAATCGACGAAATAATTAAAATCAGTTTGATATAACTTAAAACGAAATGTAAATATTATTTCATTTTCAAATCAATATTAATTCCCAATACATAAAATATACATTTAAAATAAATTCTCTATATATAAAACTTCAAATTAGTATCAAATTTAAACATCTAAAATAACCTGTATGAATATAAGAAACTTCTTTAACATTATATAAATATATATAACCAGTTAACTAACATACATATGTATATTCTAAAACAAACCTTAGTTCTTCAATTACAAAATTTCATATATACTTTCAAAATAAATATATATATATAAATAAACAGCGAAAGCAACTATTGAAAAGAAAACTATATATATACATATATAACAACAACAACTTCCACATTTATATACAAACTATCCCACTACAAACTTACATAACCAACATATATTGTATATACATACACAAACTATACATATTAAACAAGCGATGTGTGAGCTTCTTGAAAAACAGTTATGCAAACACTGTATGTATATATATCTATATGGACGATATATATATGTAAGCTAATCTATGTCGACACTATAATATACACTAAATATATACATGCACGTGCTAACATATGCAGACGTGTATAAATATACAACTGACATGTAAATATGCAGACTAATAACTATGCAGCTATGTATATAATATAAGTGAATATCCATTCGTATGTTATTCTAACACACATGCATAATATACGTGTGAACAATTTTATGCAGGCATGCAACGAAATATATATAATATGGCTTCTTAACAAAAAAAAATTACATGCAGACATATAATATAACCCACATATAATATATATTATAGGCTATCAAAGATTTATGCAAATAAATATACATGCTACAAATAAACTGCTGACTACCCGACAAATATAAACTTAATATATACGGTAATAAACTGCAACTGCAACCGCATCTAATATACGCAAAACTACTCATACACTATACAGACAGTTCAAATAAAACTCATACAACAGGTTTAAATATGTTAGTGGTTATAATCATATCGGTAAAATACAAAAGAACTGGTTCATATAATAGAACTCCAAATAGTATAATATATAAAACTCTCATATAATATATACTGTAACTATACATATTGTAAACATATACTTAATGTATATCTATATAGTTTCAACTAGTACAGGAAAACTATTATAATATATAAAAAATTCAAGGATAAAAGAAATAAATAAACAGAATATATCTTTATCAACTTACAAACTCGCATGGACAAAAGCTACAGGCTGAGCTAGGAAACAGCAAGGCGGGTCCGGGTGATGGGAGCTGTTGTGCTTTGGGTTATTGGGCAAGCGAGGCTGCTGGTAACCGATGGATGCGGAAGGCGGATCAGGGTTAGGTGGAGGGATGAGAAAATGGCCATGGTGGCTGCGAGATTTGGAAGAACGGAGGTGGTTGCTCACGGGTCGAGTGGAGAGATTGGTGATGAAGCATAGCACAAGGTGATGGTGAAGGAGGGACGGTCCCTACTGGGCGTGGGAAGTTTTCGTGACTTATGGATGGGCACAAGAAAGAGGAGTAGAGGCTTTGGGGGAGATGTTGATGAGCACGGGTGAAGTTTGAGCCGAGGTGAGAAAAATGAAATGAAAGAACAGGCTTCAAGATGCAGCACAGTTAAAACGTAAATATATTATAAATTTCAAAAGACTCAGAGATAATCGAATAGAAGAGGAAGCAACCAAGAAACATTTTTAAAACCAGAATAAATGGCCATAGGGAATAGAACAAGAGATAGAATTTGGACCATCACATAATAACTTGACATAGGGAAATCATGAATGCCAAAGTAGGAATCAGAGGAAAATAAATTTGCATTAATATGTATTCTTTTCTCAAAAGCAACGATCCATATATTTTGAACGAAGAGGAATAGCCAAAAATCATGATAATTGAATTCAGGAATAAAAAGAGGTTAATGGCCATTCAGTTTGCACGTTAGTTAAATGAAAGGCCACGGAAGTCAAAAAATTCGAAAACGGTTACCGATACGGTAATCGTTTTACTGATTTCGTGGCGTACCAGACCCCGAAATATACAAATGAATATACTACGGAGATCAACACGACAAGATGATCAAAACAGTATACAGATATCAGTGATACGATCATCCGATCAAAAGTCGATATCGGTACCGAAATGCTGCTAAAATGCCAGAAATAAGATGAACGGAGCACTAACCGTCAAAATTTGATAAAACGAAATATGTCGTTTCACTAAGAAAATGATTTACAAATTTTCTATAAAAAATATTTAGGTTTGGAAAACATTTCATTATTATCAATTTTTAACTCATATAGATTTAAATAAAATTACACTAGAAAATAAACTTCAATATTATCAGCTGAAAATTTATCAGCTGCTATGTTTAATTAGACGTATTTCAAATATCAAATTTTTATTTAAAATTTTTATTGTTTAAAATTTCACAAAAATTCAATTAATTAAATAAATAAAACCACTGAAATTTTCGGGTCGTTACACTCTCCCCCACTCAAAACTTTTCGTCCCCGAAAAGAAAGGAGGTAGGAGAATAGAAACAACCAGAAAGAAAATAGATTGGAATACAAGTAAAACAATTAATTTAAACCATATAAATTTCAATTTAAATTAATCTATCTATTTCTAAATTCATTATCTTATTATATAGTCATCTTCAATTAACAATTTCTAGATCATCAATTTGTATAATCATTTATTGTACTCATACTTTATTCAACAAATTTAATTCTTTTATTCCAAATTATTATTAAGTTTATTCCTCTTAATATATCTTATTACATATATTTAAACCATATAAATTAATTTAAACCACATTAATTTCAATTTCAATTAATTTATATTCAATAATTGGTTTAAATTTAAGGTATTTCCATAAGTTGATCTAATTTCAATTTGTTAATTCTTTCAGAACAAAATTTATTATATTCATCTCATTCAACTAACTTATTATTATGTCATCTTTATTGGCAATTTTTTTTATTTAAAATCTAAGTGTATAACATTTATTATAAACACTCAAATTTTATTTATAAAATCATTTTATATTGTATATTATCCAATTACATTTTAACTTCTGAATAATTTAGGTAAGTTATATTGAAATGCAATTTAGTACTATATAAATAAAATTTTCAAATTCAATTATTTCAAGTTTAAATATTTATCCAAAATTTTTGACTTCAGTTTATAATTGAAATCATCTTTAAATCATAAACTTAAGAATTTAAATCTCCGATTTACTTCAAACAATTTTGAGATAAATATATATAGTATATATCAGATCAAAATTAAATCTTTATATATATATAATAAATCAGGTCATACCACAGAAATTCAAATCAAATTAAATTTCCAAACAAAGTGTAGCAAAGCTACTGAATGGTCTCTTCACTTTGAAACTCGAAAATGAATGTCGATGATGCGGCCGCCATCACCGAAATTATTTTCCAGCGACAAATAAGAAGAGTACTGATTTAAACATTAAAATTCTTTGAAAATCATTTATATTTGAAAATACTTTATATAATATACATTTAAAATTTTAAAACCAGAGTTTGGAATCATCGGAAATTAAATTCTCAAATTCCTGATTTAAATTTATTTAAATTCCAAATCAATTTATACCATGTTTATAAATTCATTTAGAACAATAAATGATAATCAAATATTATCATTTCAAACAACCAATTTATTAGCCTCTTTTTTTTTCTAGAAAATTTTACTTATATGTTTATAATATAATCATACAAAATTATTTCATTTACCAAATTTGAAATCAATATTGTGTCAGTTTGCTCTGTTCAAGTGTTTTGGAAAGCCAATCGATAGCGTTGATCAGACGAATTGATCGAAAATCCAAACCAACATCAACAACTCAAACAACACACTATAAACATAAAATATTTTATATTAATTACAAATACACTCCCTCACTCGGATATCCTCGAATGGATTTCAAAACAAAGATAGAGATTTAGATTAGAGAAACTCTAACTAAAAGAATTCAACTAAAAGGTAGACTTGATAGGGAGATAAGATAATTGAGTTTTCAAACAGAAGATGGACAAACTTATATAAATCGCGGGTAACCTTAACCGGGTCAATCGTGATTCCAAGAATTAGATCGATGTGGAATTCTGAGGCAAATCCACATTCGATCGCAAGAGATAGAATTTAGGCATAGCAGGAGATAGATAGCATCGTAAACCGAGGATACAGAAATCTCCGGTAAATCAATGTCTATTGTAAAGGAGTTTCACTCCTTTACAAATCATTCAAAGATTGGCGAGACCGCCAATTTATTATAGAAATCATTCGAAGTGGAGTCATGGAATACTCCAGAATCAGAAAACACGAATAGAGGGAGACAAGGATGAATTTGGAACCGAGGGGAACGTTTCAAAATTCAAAGGAAACCGAATCGAAGAAGAAGGAATTTAAGCTTGAACGAAAGTGATTCTGTAATTAAATCTACTCCATATGCTGAGTTTTGCCAAAAACCAAAGCTCTGATACCAACTGTAACAACCTGATATTTTCAACCATTCACATCCATACATGTCGGAATTGAATTGCTCAAAATATCTGATTGTTATTTAAATTTGGCAAAACTCAGCATATACAGTAAATAAATAATCATAGAATCACAAACACGGAGTAATATAACAATAGTGCAGCGGAAGCAAAAGAATAGTAGTTCATGAAGCTACTATATATATAATAGAGTTAAACAAGAAATAAGATACAACAGAAGTCTCGAATACAATAGTCAAATACAAGAATCAGAATACATCACTAGAATCAACTGAATATATAAAAGCTAGATAGATAGCTGGATCTCCAAGCAAAGCTCCAAATCCAAAAGCGAGTCTCGAATACTAGTACACTCAGTCTGACCCGAGCGTAAAGCAAAACACAAAACACTCGAGTTAGAGTTAACATTCTTATATCAATAAATCCAACTCAAGTGAAATAACAACTGAAATACAAGTAACTCAAAGGATGTTTGGGATAACCATCCTTTAAGGATCCGTTAAACTATCTACTATGTAGTAGTGTATGCTAAGTAGATAATCCCTATCAAGGAGAGCGCTCTTACTATCTATCATCCTTTGATTCAACTCCACCATCTTCCTATCAAACTCCACCTTCATCCCCATCTCCTGAGAGGCAGATGGTCCTGGTAATATGGCTGCCTGTTGGTTAGTAACCTCGTAATGGTGGGAAGTTCCATCTTCTCCAACAAAAATTGCTTTAGATATTCCAAATCCCCTTGGTGTCATTACGTCCAATATGAATTTCCTTTAGACTTTAGATAAAAACCTTTTGGATCTAACTACTAGATGCTCTATCCATAATAGATAGCTATGTGAGGAATGCAGAATACGGATCTTAATGCTAGAATGAGCACTAGAGGGGGGTGAATAGTGTTTACAAGAAATTACTAAATCTTTTTGAGTTACTGTTGATTTGTACATAAATGTATAAATATTCAAACACAGATATAATCACAGAATCAAACACAGATGCAGAAATAAAGTAAATGCAGTAAAGGAAAGAACACATCGGATTTTATACTGGTTCGGAGTTACCCTACATCCAGTCCTGCACAACTAAGTACGGATTTCCTTTCAAAAGCAATTGTACAATTACACCCTCGGTTTCAAGGCTACGAGGTACACCCTCCAGAATCACAATCCTCTTGGTAGAGATACTTGATTTCCGGGGCAACAAGTTCACCCAATTGATTTCCAAGGCTACAACCACACCTTTTCTCGCTTGATTAATTTGCAAGGCTACAATCACACCTTTTCTCGCTAGATAGATTACAAAGAAGCCTATAACTCTGAATAGCACTGGGATCTTGTTGAGATAGTGATAGAGAATCAAACCAGAGATGATCTAGTTAGATTCAATGTTGATTTCGGCAGAGTGATGATAGGATTTTGAATAAGAAAACGTGGAAGAAGAAGAGAAGTGAAAAACTTGAAAATCTGATCCAAAATTCATTGAAACCAACCCCTATTTATAGAAGAACAACAGCCATGTCTATTCATGAAAGGTTATGGCGAATAGACACTTCTTTTGAAATTCAAATTTTTGGTCCTAACTAACACTATATCGACATGGGGTACTAGGGCATGTTGACATCCCAAAGGAAATTTTGATGTTTTGTTTTTCTTTGAAAATAACCTTTATCTTATATTAAAACTATTTTAAACTTTATTAATATACTTGACTATAGATAAAATACCTAGATAAATATAGAGAATAATATATATAAAATTTTACTATAATTTTATATTTAAATCTAAGTAAATATTAAAAGTTAAATATATTAAAAGATAGTTTAAAACAAACGAAGTTTAAAACAAGAATTTATTTAAGAACAAAATCAAAGAATATTTTATAAGGCTAAAACATCTTTTTGAAAATCATTTGAAAAGATAATTTTTAAGGCTAAAACATTTTGAAAAGCAGTTTTGAAAATCATTTTGAAGTAGTTTTGCAAGCTTCTTCTTGCAGAATATCTCATCACATCAGGACTCGAGAACTTGTACAAAACCAGGATGTTCGTGGGTTTGTAAGCCACTTGTCGTAGGTTTGCAAGCTACTTGTCGTGGGTTTGTAAGCCACTAAAAAGGTAGAAATGAGTTCCATCCCAAATGAAAATACGGAATGAAGATTTCAGTGCTATTGTGAAGTTTTAACATAATTCTAGACTCAATACTTATCTTGAAATCTTGAACTCTTGATAATCTTGATATTCTTGATACTCATGAGTCTTCAATCTTGATATCTTGAATCTCTATACTGTACAGCCTTCATTCTTGGTACCTGCATGGTTAAATCCTGCATATACATATATATCTAAACTATAATGTTAGTATTTATATTTTATAATCTTATTCTAAGATTGTTGTCATCAAAACCATCAACTCATGGACTAACAAGCTAGACCTGCACCTGAGAAGCTTTGTCCCAGTGAAAGCATAAAAAATGTTGAGCACAAAAGTGGCGCAACACCCCAATCCAAATGATAGAGAATAGACCTAACTAAAATCAGTAAGTAAACAATAGAAAACATGCGATTTTATAGCGGTTCAGCTAATCTGAAATCAATATCCACTTTAATCTTATTATGGAATATTGTCATAAGTACAAGAGATTTTCGATTCAAAACAACCTAGAGTGAAATGTAATCCTTAGTGACAAACTCGAGTAGTGGAAAAAAAATGAAAAATATAATGGCCAAAATTCCTCTTCAAGTTGCTTTAAGTCTTCATTTATAGAGGAATCGTCCAATAGAGTCACTGGATCATGAAATAGAAGTTCAAACTCCTAATTTGAGAAAGTAGAAGGGAAGACGAACTCCCTTGAGTGGTGAAATCATGTCGGCACCGACTTTGATCAGGTCGATATCGATCTGATTTGCTGACTGCAAATTATGCCATCTTCCATTACTTTGTCTTCTTACTTCGATCCATCAAGCTCTGTGCACTTTTGTCTTAGAAATTAGGTTATTACCGAGAGGTTCTGACTCCTTCAATGCTTGCCCTTCTCTTCAAAGCTTATTGGCATTGTTCACGTACTCTTTCAGAAATAGGCCTCAGGATGATCACTTTAGCTAACCATCCCTTAAACATAGCTTTAGAGCCAACCTAAGTGCCAAAATTCACACCGATACCGACCTGTCCCTTAGCCTATTTTTGCACTCCATCTTCTTGAAGCCTCTTCCACGTGTCCTTCCAAGCATGCCTCAAGTTGTTAAACCATTTTCTCATCACCTCGACATATAGATTCATTCGAAAGCTGCTTTTCGTAAAGCGAGATAACAATATTAAAGCTATAGATAAATAACTACGTAAAATCATGTTGTCACATGATATGTTGAATCAATCATCAATTGCTAGAAATTCTTCATGCTAAAATAATTATATTAACAATATAGAATGTTCAAAGTTGATTTGAATCAAAACTCATTAAGAGATCAACAACAATGAAAAAAGCAACTATCCAATATTGTGCAATTGAAAGAGACGGCTAAGTAGATAAATATGTTAAACAAGAAAGAAAATTTAACTCAACAAATATATGAAAACAACTCCATGACTGTGAGATCTCTGTTCAACCCTAAAAATATTTTATTTGAATTAAATTATAGAATGATTGCAAACATAAATTGATTAAGCATGCACCTAATCCCATATCAACAGTAGAAATATCGAGGTCATATGTGAAAGTCTCCGATGGAAATTGCAGTTTAAGGTGGTGGAGCTTTAAAACTGAATCGAATTGACATCGATAGATTAGGTTTGCTTAAACTTGGTGATCTGCTTTCAATTAAAAATTGCGGCAATTGAAATTGGAATACGCAAGGAGGACCATCGTATTTCTTCCATGGAAATGTTTGTCTGGTGTAAAAATTAGACATGACTTAAAATAGTTTAAACACCAAATGACATTGAACTTGGTTATCATAGTATATATTTCATAAGGAAAATTTTAGAGTTTTGAATTTAAAAGACATTAATTTAATGGAATCAAATTATACTAGTAGGGTTGTTAGCGGTTCTCAGTTTGGCACACCTCTCATGCTTCTGCTACTATTTAGGTTTACGATTCAGTCATAGCAACGTCAAACCAATTTCTCTATTCTAGCTGCAGCATCATGCCATGCATGCCTACTATTATTTGTGTGCAAGCCCGAGCCTCATAGTGTGTGCATTCTCAGAACTTCAGCATTTGTTATTCCTGCCTGAATCATGAAACATGCTTATGTACCCCTAATAACTTATTGCACATGTTCTCATAGCTGTAGCCGCATTCAACCAAAGAGTTCCACACACATGCTTCACGTTGCATTCATTCAGCCATGTGGTTCAACTGCAAGGTCCAGCCAAACTGGGGTATCTATCCGCTATTCTTATTCAATCTACATGCTTATATCTACATCATTATGCACGGTACTCTGATCTTATCACCATGCTTAACACTGTTAGTTTTGGAAAAGCCAGCCCTATCATCAGATGTTCCTAATGGTGCATGCTAGATCTTCTTCAATCCTGTACATGCTAGTATACAACATCCAGTTTGCAATTCTACTTGCCGTGTGATGTCTGCAATTCTTCCAGTTGTACACAACATTCATTCCTTCAGGACTCCCCAGTGTGTGCTCTTGTTGTTCTGTCATGCTACTTCTATACCATCAACTTGTCTTGCAGCATACATTTGTGGCCAACGGCACTTTATATCACTTCATTTACCATCAACTTAGCTCCATATCCTCTACACCATCAATGCACTTCATTATGTTGTCCTTTCACGCTAGTCGATCACATTCCCCATGACTTATACCTATTGCAGCACCTCTCATTGGATGCCTGCCTTCTCTACTTTATAAGTTACACATGTTTCATATTGTAGAACCTTGTATCATGTGATTCAGTCACATTAGCATATTGTACATATTTTCTAGCTTGAGCTCTATTTTTTTGATCATCTAAGGGTTGGTCTTTTATACATACATAAATACACATGTGTGTGTCTATATATGCGTCTATACATATATGTATGTATGTATATGTAACACACACACATATATATGTCTATATGTATGTGTGTGTGTATGCATATGTATGTATATGTATACACACACACACACACACACACATATATATATATATATATATATATGTATGTGTGTGTGTGTATATGTATGTATGTATATGGATACATATATATGTATGCTCCAATCTCATTTTCTGTGTGGTTGTTGCTTTGTGATCGGGATCCCAGATAAAGATCCCAAAGGACTGGTGGTGGCATATCTCAGGTTTACTACCCGGGAAGGGGGTAACCGGCCTTGTATTGGCAGAGAGCCAGGTGGTTCTCGGGGCGTCCCTCCAGAGGCGTTCCCATGTGGTATAGAAAGTTCCTTAGCCTGACCATTTGTTGGAAATCCAATCAAACAATACGAACCCAGTACGGTTTTAGTTGTAGAACCTGCCATTTACTTATGGTGGTCACCATTGTTTAGATGGTAGCTATAGTAGGCATAATTCGGAATGTCTATGCTGGCTAAGATTAATATTATACTTTCAAAATGGTTTCCACTATACACTAATAATAATCCAAGGATTTTGCATAGTAAGCATGTTTGACTATCATAAGGAGAAATCTCCTCCAATTTTGCATTTGCATTGTGTGTGTGGCGGGAGACCTTATGGTAGTTTCATTTTCCAAAAGGCATTGCGGATTTCAATGTTTAAAATTCTTTTGTTGTTTGTTTTAAAGATAAACTGTTTTTGTTTACGCACACCAGTCCCATGACTGACTCGGAGTTTATTGTTCCCTTCTTAAACTCTGGGTGCCCACAATTTTCCACACGGGCAGTCTAGAGTTGGGTTTCTCAGATATTCAGGTTTAGTAGACTAGTTAGAGCTAGTTCAGGTTTTGGAGATCAGGACTGACGTTGCTTATCTTGGTGCAACGTGATGGTGGTTCGAGCTTGACAATGGAGTTGGTTGGACTCAGCCTCTCTGACAGATGATTTGGAGTTATCACTTCTGTTATTTCCGCTGTAGCATTGTATCATATCTCTGATATTGCTGTGTATTATTGATATCATTGTTGTATATCATTCTGGATATTATATTCATTGGAGTTGTATATGATATCATCTATTTCTTTCTTCCGCTGTGTTGTTATACTTAATGGTGTTATAAGCTCCGAGGAGCCAGATTCGGCGTTTGAATCTACGGCATTTGAGTACAAGTGAAGTACGGGTGCCGATTTTCGAAGGCCGAGTCCGGGATCTTCACAAGTGGTATCAGAGCTAAGGTTGAACTTTAGCTCAGGAGTATAACACATTAAGTAGCTCATTAGAGATAGGGTGAAGTATACTCTAGAATGAGTATATCCCTAAGATATCTGTTCGAACGCCTCAGTAAATTCTCTTACTATCCATTGATAGTGAGTATGAGTGCAAGAAGAGGACGAGATAGGGGACAAGGGAATACGACTATAAATGGTCAATACCCTGTAACAATAAGGAAACAATCTTTTCTCTATCAATCTCTTTTGTTCAACATCTCTTTTCAATTCTTCGATAATTTCTGGTAGATTCAGGAAGAAGAAATTCGATATATAAATATGGGACATAAACTCCAAATAGGTCAGAAATTTTTGTTTGGATGTATTGGTTGCTTTGGTTGCTATGGTTGATAGGTATACTTTAGTTTCTAAACTGAAAGTTTTGAAATTGTATCCATATATATATCTATTCTTTGGGTCCGGATATGTTCTATGAATGGTTAGTTGTTCCTTCGGACTAACCGATGCCACTGCATACTTCGTAGATCTGGATAACCCGAGTATCTTGTGAAGTGTCAAACAGATTCGTTCTTGTATCCATTGTTGATATTCTGATTTGGTAAGCCAAATGCAGAATAAATATTCAGTTGATTTGATGAAATATTCTTCATCTATCTTTGTGTATCGATCTTTGTGTTTCCCTGGCAAATTTCGAGGACGAAATTATTTTAGGGAGGGAAGGTTGTAACGACCCTGAATTTTAATTAAGTTTAAATTGTTAATTAATTTCATTTTTGAATAAAAATTGTGAAATTAATCGATAAATTGATGAGAGTTTCCCCAAATTCAAATAAATTCTATGTTAAATCATTTAAAATTTAAATATTGAATATATATGTATATGTGCATAGATGAGTAAGTTTGAATTTATATATATATATTGAGTTTTAATTTTAAGTTAAAATAGGAATAAATATATGAAGTAAAATAAAATACAAACAAAATATACTTACAAAATAATAAGTACAAGAAGAAAATAAAATACATTCAAATATGAACAAATTGGATAAGTGTGAAACTAGACATACAAGACGATAAAATACATATAAGATAAATTAACACTTAACTAAAATTTAATAACAAATTAAAATAGGAATTTGTTTATAAAGTAATACTATAAAGACTAAAGTAAAATATAAGAATTATAGTTTTATACAATATAAAGTAATTCATTAAATAAAATTTAACAACAAATTAAAGTAGAAATTTAATTATATTTTAAAGTAATATTGTAAAGGTATAAGTCAAAAAGGAAAAGAAACAACATTATACATTCAAGTGTAAACAAGCAAATATATATACACATAAGTAATGGAACAAAATATGGATAAGTATGAAACCAAAGAAAATTATATATAGGAACGCTTGCAAAAGAAGATATATTTAAGTTTGTACATGTTAATTAATGCTAGCACAAAAATATCACTTTAGCCACAATATACAACATATCAGCCTGCCAAACGAAGAAAAAAAAACTCTGAATGATTGTACAAAGAAAAATTATATATAACATTACTTGTACAAACAACATGATCACCTGTAAACTTGCTTTCTCACATATCAACTTCATCCCATATATACATCAGCTTGTCATCTTGGTTCGATCATTCTAAAACTGAGTAATGTTTGAAGTAAGCTTCATCTTTAAACTTAAACAAGAATTCAATTTAAACCATCAAAACAAATCAATACAACCAGAGAATCAAGTGAAGATTTCAGCTAGCAAATTTAAACCAAGATTTCAACTTTGCAAATTTAAAAGACTTCAACTTCAATCTGAAAGGGCCTCTGGAACTAAGATGTGGAAGGTGAGTAACAACCAACAAATTTTAAACTTAAGTATATATCTTTAAATTGCTCTGTATACATGCATATGCCAGTGTTTCTCTTCCTCTCTGTTACTTCACAGGGTATAGTACAACATCAAAATCCAAATTCTTCTTTCCTAATCAATATTAGGCTTTGATTTTAAAATAAATTAGTTGTATTTAAGTATGGATGATAACTTAAAAATAGTTTCATGAGATAAAAATGTGTATAGGATGAAAGATCAAGTTTTTACAGTCAAAACTTTAAACTTTGGAAATTTCGAGTTTCCTAAAACATTGATTCCGATACATAACTTGAATTCTCATAGAAAAATAGGATTTTTAAGCGTGGTTTGATGATTTTTAGAGATAGAAGTTAGGAGTAGTTCGATGTTGAACGAAAAATGGTTTTTGGGCAAGTTCAGGCGATTGGAGGAGAGATGATGGTCGGGCTTTTGCGTGAAGGTGAAGGAGCCTATGATGGTAATCAGAAAAATAGTGTGATGGTGTGTAGTTGGTTGTGGTGGTGGCGGCGAGTGATTTTAGTCTGGAAACCTAGTTTTTGTCGAGGCTATATATTTGATTCGTTCGACATTGGTAGTTGACCGAGTGTTATAAGGGTTTGGGAGATGGTAGAGGGGAGGACGATGAGTAGTTAGCCGGAATTTCAGGTTGTTTGGTGATCGAGGTTGCGAGAACGGCGGCGGTTTCCAGGTCGATGATGGTTCCAGTTGTTTCCAGTTTAGGTCTAAGCAACTCGAATGTGATTTCGAGTTGAAGGTGATGTTTTGATGGTTGGAGAAGGTTGTGGCGATGTTGGTCGGTGTGTCGGAGGGTTCGTCAGTAGTCGGAGTTGGCTCCGGTGCTGGTGCACGTGCACGTGCACGAGCCTTAGAGTGATAGCCTGGGTGTTGTTGCCTGGAAAGAACAGAGGGGATTCACGCGTGTTTACTCGAGTAACTCGAGTCGTTTACTCGAAGCATGGGACAGGGGGACTCGAAGCAAGAAACAAAAGGTCTCGGGTCAAGTTGTTCCAGGCTTTTCAACTTGAACATGATCCTATTTTCTGAAATTTAAAACAAAAATTTAAACTTATAAATCAAGGTTTTTAAAACTGAGTTTAAATTAAAAATGTAAATAAAGATTCTAGTTTGAATTGAAATTTAGTGAAGATAAATAAAGTTTTAAATTCAATTTGTTTTATTAATATAAAATCAATTAAATGTATGGGAGAATTTGAATTTAAAATGGATTTGAAATTTGTAAATGAAAATTTAAACAAGTTGAAATTTGAAATCTTAAACCTGGACTGAAAGTTGAAGTTGAATTCCAGATTTTGAAATGAAATTGAGTCTTTATAAATTCAAATTTTTAAATAAGTTTAAATGTTAAGGTCTTCTTTAATATGTGAAATTTAAAGTAAATTGATTTTAAACTTTATTAAAGTTAAATAAGAATTCATTCTAAATCTTGAAATAGAAGTGAAGTTTTAAATGAAACTTTGAAATGAATGGTTTCAACCATATTTATAAGTGATAATTAAATTATAAATAAAAAGATGGGTTTGTCTTAAATAAATGAAGATTTAATGAATTGTAATTCATTTATTTATTAAGTTAATTAATCATGATAATTAATGATTTGTATTAATTTAATTAGTGATTATAAGTTTTAAATTTATTAATTAAGGTTTAAGTTAATAAATGATTGGAAATTAATTAATTTGTAATCAAGAACTAATTAATTTACAATTAACATTTAATCAATTAAATAATTTGAATTAATGAGTTATTGAGGGTTAATCAAATTATAATCAATAATGATTAATATAAGAAATTTCTTTAGAAAAGTAATTGAAGAAATTTTAATTGTTAATGAAGGTCATTAACTAAGATTATTTAAATAATAATTTAATTGGATTAAATTAATTAATGATAATTATTTATGAAATTGTTTAAGTGTAATTACTTTATGGAAGTAATTAAGAAATTAATTGTTCATTGAAATTAATTAAGAATAATTAATTAAGGAATAATCATTAATTAAGGGTTAAATAACGATTAATTTAAAGGACAATTTATCAAATGTTTGGTAATTAATTGATTATTAAATTACCACAACTAGCAAATCCATTCATAGAAATTAATTTGATTTAAATTAATCAGATAATTAAATCAATCCTATTTATGGATATTTGAATTGTATCGAATGGTTGAATTGTTGATATTTCCTGATTTGTGATGCTGTGTGATATATTCTGATTTGTGTGTGATCTGTACTGTAGTTTATTTATCTGGGATGAATGTAATATATTATCTGTGATCTGTGAACAAAAGATAAGCGTTGTAGTTCATACCGCTTATCAATTATATCTCTGTATTCTAATCTGTGATGATTGAATGATGTTGCACTACTGTGTGAAACCCCTGGACTACACTTTTACACACACAAATATGGATTTCACGAGGAAATCGGTTAAGTCACAGATAATTTAAATTTAATATTTTTGAAATTGAAATTTTAATTTCATTGATTTTGGAAATGGATTTGGGTTAAATGTTAAAGTTTTTGAAAAAGAGTTTTTAAGATAAAAGTTATTTTGAATAACTTGGTAAAGTTTCGAATTTAAATAATTTAATTTGAATTTGAATTCAAAATTTGGAATTGAATTCTATGTTTGGAAATTATGGTTAAAGATGTTATAAATATGTTTATATGAATTTAAACCATTTTAAAAGTATGGTTTTGAGAATTTGAATTTAACCCAAGGACTTTAACTCGTATAAATAAATCAGATTTTTCGAAATGAAAACTATTTTTTTTCAAATAATAGAAGCTTTCATATAAGGAATGAATTTCCAATTTATGTCAAAAGAATTTTTGATTTGTGATTAAAGGAATTTCAAGTTTGAATTGAAAATGGTTTTCCAAGTTACGAATAAATCTTTGAAAACGTGTTTTGAAAGCTATCAGTTAAATCTTTGTTTTAAAGATTGGATGAGTTAATCCAATTGGAATGGAAATCGATTTGGAAATATATGAATATATTTTTGTGAAACTGGGTGAACTTTGTGAAATGAATCTTTTTGTGTAAAATATTAAAATGGTAATTTGTTTAAACCATTTGAAAGAAAGATTTTGGGTAATAAGTTATGACTTAACTGAAATCCCAATATCCATATGTTTTTAAATATTACGCTCATTATTCGGTTCAGCCGGGAAAGGACTTTGTGTCATATAACCCATTCCAAATAATGATACGTCGAATATGGATTGCATTTAGGGACCGGTGATGAAGACCGGATATTTTCGAAAACGAAAGGACAACTCATCGAATGTCTCTGCATCGGCTGATCTCCGATATAGAGATTTGATCACCCTTTGTGATGGGAAGTCCCGACGTGATTAGAAATTATCCGAATTTGCAAGGGCTTCTTAGGAAGTGCCTTCGGTTCTGTTCGAACCCGGAACAGACTTGTGGACGAGACCTCATCGGACCTCACAAATCGGAAATGGTCAAAACAGGAAAGATGCGGCAAGGTTTCAGGGGTAGCTCCCCTAGGGTATGACCATTCCTTCTGGAAAAAGGTGATATCATGGTATGGAGCCCAGATATTTACCTGTGTGGTTGCTCCAATCTCATTTTCTGTGTGGTTGTTGCTTTGTGATCGGGATCCCGGATAAAGGTCCCAAAGGACCGGGGGTGGCATATCTCAGGTTTACTTCCCGGGAAGGGGGTAACCGACCTTGTGTTGGTAGAGAGCCAGGTGGTTCTCGGGGCATCCCTCTAGAGGCGTTCCCATGTGGCATAGGAAGTTCCTTAGCCTGACCATTTGTTGGAAATCTGTAACATCCCGAAAATTTTCGACTTTCGAAAATTCAACATCGATACTCACTTTATCGACTGCCGAGCCATCGAATGCCGGAAACCCGAAAAGTTATGGTTTTTAGAAGAAAAAGTAGAAGAAGAAGAAGATAGAAGGAAAAGAAAGAAAAAGAACAACATCACGGCAGAACAACAGAACAGGAAACAATATCAGAATCTCACATATCGCAGCGGAACAATATATAATAGATAAACACTAGTCTTTTGAAACAAAGAACTATATCAGTTTATATATACATCAATCATCAGAGTCAATATACAGCAATGGACAGTTATATAACCTGTCCTCATACAGAATACACAGCGGAATAAGTATATCAGATACAAATACTACGTCTCGTCATCCAGCTTATCTCCAAGCTCCAGAATATCCAGAATATCCTGATAATATAACTCTAGGCTGCCCGTGTGGAAATTGGTGGGCACCTAGAGTTTAGAAGGGAACAATAAACTCCGAGTCAGTCATGGTGACTGGTGTGAGATCGTAAAACAGTTATTCTTTAAAATAAACAACAGGATAATTTTAAAGTCAATTCGAAATGCTTTTGGAAAATGAAACTACCATAAGACCTCCCGCCACACACACAATGCAAACGCAGACTTGGAGGAGATTTCTTCTTATGATAGTCAAAGATGCTTACTACGCAAAAAATCAAATTCTTTTTGATATTATTATTAGTGCATAGTGTAGAAAACATTTCGAAAGTAGAATATAAATCTTAGCCAGCATAGGTACCATTATAGTATGCTTGCTATAGCTACCATATTAAATGGCAGGTTCTACAACTAAAACCGTACAAGGCTCGTATTGTTTCTTTGGATTTCCAACAAATGGTCAGGCTAAGGAACTTCCTATCCACGATGGGTACGTCCCTGGAATAGACGACCCGAGAACCTAACCGGATCTCTGCCAACACAAGGCCGGGTTACCTCTGCAAAAATAGGTAACTACTGACACGCGTATGCCATCCCCCGATCGTCACCGATCTTCCCGAGGATCCCCGATTAGCAACAAACCACATAGAAAAAAATAATGCAGTAACCACAGAGGTTAAGTATCTGGGCTCCATACCATGATACCACCTTTATCCAGAAGGAATGACATACACTAAGGGGCGCTACTCCCTAGAACCTTGCCGCATTCGTCCTGTTTCGACCATTTCCGGGGTGTGAGGCTCGATGAAGTCTCGTCCACAAAGCTACGCTTTCTCAAAAAGCCCTGCTTCGGGTCAAACAAAAATGATCAACCTATGATCACAAAGATATAAGATCAAACAAATGATCATATCACAAATGACCAAACACTGATCATTTCACAGCAACACTCAGTATGCCACGTTACCAAGTTGGGATATATCGCTGATAAATTTCAACTACATAACCTCTGAGCTCGTACGTCTCAGAGAAGGGTGTTAAGCTAAGAGAATAAATTCTCCGCCACCAACAGAAATGTATTTGAAAGAAATCAGCTTTATATCTCAAATTGTAACGTCAGACACACAATCCATACAAGTCTGTTCCGGGATCGAACAGAACCGAAGGCACTTCTCACGAAGCCCTTGCATTTCCGGATAATTTTCAATCACGTCAGGACTTCCCGTCACTAAGGGTGATAAAACCTCTAAATCGAAGATCAGTCGATGTAGAGTAACTCGACGGTAATCCTTCCGTTTTCAAAAATATCCGGTCTTCAACACCGGTCTTCGAATGCAATTCATAACGACGTATCACATATTCGGAATGGGTTATACGACCCCATGGTCCTTTCCCGGCTAACCCGAATAGTGAGCGTTTATTCAAAAATAAGTGTGGCATTCAAATTCATCCAATTCACAACAAATACCAATTCGAGGTAATTATTGATAGTCGGTTATTTAACTATCAATAAAGATGTGCATCATCATCAGATTCCAAATAATTTTCCAAATTATTTATTTTCCAAAATATCTTTACTAGATATAAACTTTCCACACTTCAAAAATAAATCAACGTTTATTTTTCTAAACAGTTTCCCTTTCCTTTATAAATTCCATAGTGAATTTATATTTTCAAAATATCTACTGATATACGATTCTCAAATCGATTTCAAATATTCAACTTCATTTTATCTTTAAGAAGATAAAATCTCAAAACGTTTCATTTCATTTTGGAAAACATTTCCATACTTATTTAAAAATAAGTATTTCACAAATCTATTTATTTTCAACATTTGAAAATATTCGATATACTTAAAATCAAATTAAGTATATATTCATTCTTTAAGGAAATCATTAATTTTAACATCTATTTGAGTCAAAACGAATGTTGCGTAAAACATCGTTACGACGACTCGAAATCAATAGTATAGGGATTCAGAATTAAGATAGATATATAAATCCCAATACTATATAAAACATTTTCTTTCGAAAATCATTTACTATAACAACAGTGTTATAGTCCATCATTTCCTTATTTCTCGAAAACGTCTATTTCAACAATAAATGTTGAAATCTATGATTTCGATATTTTAACATGTTTAAAACATCCTTTAAAACCACTTCATTTAACAATATTCCTTTTCCCAAAATATATTGATTTTATTCAATAATATATATTTACTGTCCAAATTCGTGAATAAAATCACTATCCCAATTTTTAACAATTTCTACACATTTAACTTAAAGGATAATTCGCTGTCCAAAATTATGAATATATCTCCTTTAATAACTTCAATGTTAAATTTATCAAATTCTATTGATTTTGAATTTATAAAACAATGTTTATAAATCCCATTTCTATTTATAAAACTTCGATTTCTAAATTATCCAATTCAACTTATATAACTCAATTATATACCGGAAGTTTATATTATAAGTTAAGAACTTATAATCCATTTATTTACAACATCTATTCATTTCTCATCTAAATGTCAAAATCCGATTTATAAGATAATTGCTTATAAACCCTTTTGTTTTACAAAATCTATCCATTTAATAACTTCACAATTTATGAACCTATAAATTTCAATTCACTTATGGAATCCATTTTTTATTTGACTTTAACACTTAATAAAACTCATTTCAAAATTCCAATATTTTTAATTTATAAACATATCAATTTTTTTATAAGTCTTTTTATATGAATTGTTTAAAATACTTCAACAATTCCAATTTAAACTATTTCAAAATCTTTATCAATTGTTTATTTCAAAAATAACATTTTTGTCGTATTTCACAAAGATCACAATTTTACTAACATTAAAATTTTAACATTTATTTATTTAAAATAAACCAATTCAAAAATTTCAATAAAACGTATATTTCTACAAATCACTTTAAAACCCCTTTTAAAATAAAAGTCGTTATTTTTACATTTCAAAACTGAATCCGATGATGCAACAGCATCGATTAGTCCATCACAACGGTCAATATCATATATCATCATATGATAACAGAATATATCAAAATATCTGTAAATAAGTAAATACAGTTGAGGAATCCAGTTGGATCCCTCCAACCTGTTTCCCTGCATCCAAAGATGTTAGCACAATACCAATTCCGCTCCAGTACGGAATTATCGCGATATATAGGTTTTTATAAATCCGCTTACTAACGGCGCAATAGGGTCTCATCCGCTATACGAGGCGGGAAATCAATCAATCCAATATATACATATGCCAATATGTATATATTGCTATATATATAATAGATATATCCTACTATATCTAATATCACATCCAATATCAACAATCAGTCAATAAATAAATAACTGAAAATTCCACTTTCATTTTTGAGTGAGAAAAATCTCACCTTAGCTTTTTATTTGCCATCCATTTCCATTTTGACCATTTCTTCTTGATTTTAACCTTGTATAAATAATTATACAATTCTATTAATATCCGAAATAAATCGAACTATTCCTTTTCATTTAGCAAATTTTATTTTATTTAATCAATTTATTTTCAAACAATAATTTCCGTTTAAATAATTTTAAATCATTCAATGATTTTATTTTCACCCAGTTTCTTTCAATAAATTTATCTAACAAAAATTTAAATCTAAACTATTCTTCCTTTAATAAATATTTCACCTAATAAATTGAGTTTTTTTTTTAACAAATTTTCCTTTTACAAATTAATCCACTACTTTTAATATTGAACAAATTCTCTTTAACAATTTATTTAACTATATTTTTTTTCTTCTTTCTCTTGCTTAAACAATATATATATTACTTATTAAATTAAATTCAGAAAATAAGCAGTCTATAACTTTACTGTTTTTAAACTTTATATATATAGAGAGAGAAAACTGCATATATTTCGTTTGTATGAACAAATTAAAATATTGATGAGTTCACAACTTAAAATTTCCTATGAAAATTTATGTGCTCAGATAAAAATAGAAGTAACGAAATTACCAGCAACCCATCGTCATTGCCGAGCTCAACAGCCCTAGTTCGACAATCCCCCGAGGCTGCCGCCTCCTGCTATGCTCGAGAACATTCCCTTGAACGAAGCCCTGAAGCCCTGAACTCGCGAGCTCACGCGAAATCAAAATCACGACACTGCCTTCATCTTTGAATCCATTGCGACTCTTCACGTCGATCGCCCTCCTATCAGATCGTCACCTTCCCCTGTTATCGCCCACAACCCCTTGCGACACTCGCGAACGTGACTCGCGAACCCCAGCTTCGCCCAGACATCACGATCGACATCGCCGCCATCGCGACAAACCCTAGATGCTGATCGTCGCTACCCCTGAATCGCGCGTCACCCAACATCGCGTAGATGCTTGAATCAACTCCCTCTGAGCTCGCCTTGAAGCCTCACCAGCCGCTCGCCATTACGTAGGTGTCGACGTCGCCTACTGCCCAAGTCTTCGATCGAGACCAGATCTCGAGCTCGCCTATTTGAATTCGAGAAGGGGTGGGTTTTGATTTCACTTTCAATTGGAATGACAGGAAGATGTGGAGCGATTTAATTCCTAAACTGAGAGATGAAAGAAAGATGTTTTCTTTCGTTTTCGTTCGTTCGATTTAATTAAGTTTGAGGGAGGATTAGAAAGTGATGAAGAGAGGCTCGGTCGCCATTGTTTTGTATACGAACGAATTGATTTTTTTTAGTTGCCATTTATCTCGGCTATCTTCTTCTCTTCTGATCGAACTGAGATTTGAGAAGATGGAAAGGAAAGAAAAATGGGTACGAAGGAGACACAATGGAGGCGGGTTGTACATATTGTCGATAAAAGAAAACAATTATATTTTATTTAATTTCAATTTGCCTCAGAATAGATTTCTATGCATTTATATATCGTACGCTCAAACCACAACTCCAAATGTTACAAAAATTGAAATCCGATAATAATACAATATTTCGGACCCAATGGAACTTGTTTCGTCAAATTCCGAGACTGCGCCTCGGACGGCTATTTTTAAATATCGGTTCGAACGATATAAATTCCAGAACTGACCAAAACAGTCTGAAATTAAATTATGAAGTTTCTGTTATCTTCAGAATTATCAACACGAGTTTTATAAGCTTTCCAAATATTCTTCTCTAGCTTTAAACTGAAGATTCAAAATTTTTACTCAGCATTAAATAGATTAAATTTTATAATTAAATCGTCAAATTCAAATTTATATCGAGGATTCAAATTAAATTACCGTTCAAATATTTAAAATTAATTAAATATCCTCAATTTAATTTGTTCAAAATTCTGGGTCGTTACAGACTTCCCCCCTTAAAAGAATTTCGTCCTCGAAATTACAAGTTAGGGAAAAAAGGTCCTTAACTCGTCTACTATCTTTCACAATTCAATAGTTTTATCAATTCATCAAAATAAATCTTTCTACTAAAGATTCGTTTATTATTTCAACTAACATTTCAACTTCAACTCTAAGTTTCAAACAATCATTGTTTTACTACTAAATTCAAATTCGAATTCAAAATTCAAATTTTAAACTTTCAAAATTTTCTCAAAAATTTTCTAACGCCCTAAATTTCCGAAAAATTTCGCCAGCGTCTCCTTTGCGCGGCTAATACGGTACGACTACAAAATGTCCCTACGGACTCTCAGATTTCAAAAAGAAAAAGAAAAAGCCAAGCGGCTAGAGAGAAATCATCAAAAACTCATATTATAATTCAAATACGTACCTTTTCGAGCAAATTCGAATTATCTTCGAAATCAAAATTTCAATTCCTTTTATAACACCTGTATGTCCTACTAGCCATAATATCTAGTTACAGCATTCAAACTATTCTGCAAATTTAATTACCAAATTTTCAATGTAAACTGCATATACATTTTTAGCTTACTTCACTGTTGAAGTTACATATTCATATCCATTCAAATTTACATTTCAAATTCATTGAATTCACTTTACCATTTTAATTCAAATTTGGATTCTATTTATCTCCTGAATATTGAATTTTATCGATTAGCTTTTATTTACAACTGCTTATTTCAAATTAGTTTCAATTACTAATTCATTTCTAATTCTAATCCACTTACAAATTCAAATCTGTTTTCAATCTTCAGTTTCAATTCCAGTCTTATTCACTTTTGTTCATTCCCAAAATTTATTACAATTTACTATTTTGGTTTATAACCACTTATATTAAACTGGATTTCCAATTCGAATTTTAATTCATCTTTCAATTTACTTTATTCAATTCAATTCATTTGCTTACGAATTCGAAATGAATTTTAACATTCAATTTTATTTTCTCGCATTTGCCATTGCAAATTTATTTATTTGTTCACAAATTCTTTCATTTCAATTTGAACTTTCATTTCAATCAGATTCCCAATATTCCATAAGTTATCAACTTATTAATATTTCGTAAGTATTTTTAAATAGGATTCCAGAGTCGTTTCCACTTTTTCAAAACCATTTGAAAACAATTCAAATTATCCTTTAAATTTCAAAACAAAATCCAAATTTTTCAAACAAATTCTATTCAAAACAATTTGGCAGCAATTCCTCTTTTGGAAACCCGAAAATGAACACCGGTGATGTCGCGATCATCATCGGAATTATTTTCCAGCGACCGAAAAGAGTTTATAGCTTTTCATTTCTCCAAAATACTTTTCAAAACCTTCGAAATTCATTTTCAACTCCAAAAAGATTTAAACTTCCCAAATCTCCAAAAATTTTCAAATTTCTTTCAAAACATTTCCAAATACTTCTCTGGAATCCCGTTTTAATTTACAATTCACATTTATAATTTACATTCTCAAATTTCACTTGTCTGTGAATTAATTTCTTAACTTTGGAGTAACGATTTCAATTTCTTATTTAATTTCAATGAGAATAATTTAATATTATTATATCTAGCAACCATGCAACCATATACTGTAATAATTTACAGAAAATCAATTCTTTTATATACAAAAATAGTTTTGGGCAAAATTATCTCATTTACCCCATTTTAAAACAATATTGTGCCGAACTGTTCAATTTAAGTGTTTAGAAACCCCTTCGATACAGGTTTGCAAGACTGTGCCGACGAAGGTTCATATACCACTCAATAAACCAATCATCACAATACAAAACAATTTTTATATTCAATAACAAATATGCACTCGTATCTATTATTACACTCAACTCATTCTAGAGTACTACTGACTCTATCTCTAATGAGTAACACCCAACAGAGCAGGGTTGTCGCTTAACCATATGCTCTGATACCACTTGTAACATCCCGAAAATTTTCGACTTTCGAAAATTCAACATCGATACTCACTTTATCGACTGCCGAGCCATCGAATGCCGGAAACCCGAAAAGTTATGGTTTTTAGAAGAAAAAGTAGAAGAAGAAGAAGATAGAAGGAAAAGAAAGAAAAAGAACAACATCACGGCAGAACAACAGAACAGGAAACAATATCAGAATCTCACATATCGCAGCGGAACAATATATAATAGATAAACACTAGTCTTTTGAAACAAAGAACTATATCAGTTTATACATACATCAATCATCAGAGTCAATATACAGCAATGGACAGTTATATAACCTGTCCTCATACAGAATACACAGCGGAATAAGTATATCAGATACAAATACTACGTCTCGTCATCCAGCTTATCTCCAAGCTCCAGAATATCCAGAATATCCTGATAATATAACTCTAGGCTGCCCGTGTGGAAATTGGTGGGCACCCAGAGTTTAGAAGGGAACAATAAACTCCGAGTCAGTCATGGTGACTGGTGTGAGATCGTAAAACAGTTATTCTTTAAAATAAACAACAGGATAATTTTAAAGTCAATTCGAAATGCTTTTGGAAAATGAAACTACCATAAGACCTCCCGCCACACACACAATGCAAACGCAGACTTGGAGGAGATTTCTTCTTATGATAGTCAAAGATGCTTACTACGCAAAAAATCAAATTCTTTTTGATATTATTATTAGTGCATAGTGTAGAAAACATTTCGAAAGTAGAATATAAATCT
Source organism: Allium fistulosum (assembly GCA_030737815.1). Taxonomy (NCBI): domain Eukaryota; kingdom Viridiplantae; phylum Streptophyta; class Magnoliopsida; order Asparagales; family Amaryllidaceae; genus Allium; species Allium fistulosum. Next base: position 480,610,737 of record CM060904.1, read on the forward strand.
TAGCCAGCATAGGTACCATTATAGTATGCTTGCTATAGCTACCATATTAAATGGCAGGTTCTACAACTAAAACCGTACAAGGCTCGTATTGTTTCTTTGGATTTCCAACAAATGGTCAGGCTAAGGAACTTCCTATCCACGATGGGTACGTCCCTGGAATAGACGACCCGAGAACCTAACCGGATCTCTGCCAACACAAGGCCGGGTTACCTCTGCAAAAATAGGTAACTACTGACACGCGTATGCCATCCCCCGATCGTCACCGATCTTCCCGAGGATCCCCTATTCGCAACAAACCACATAGAAAAAAATAATGCAGTAACCACAGAGGTTAAGTATCTGGGCTCCATACCATGATACCACCTTTATCCAGAAGGAATGACATACACTAAGGGGCGCTACTCTCTAGAACCTTGCCGCATTCGTCCTGTTTCGACCATTTCCGGGGTGTGAGGCTCGATGAAGTCTCGTCCACAAAGCTACGCTTTCTCAAAAAGCCCTGCTTCGGGTCAAACAAAAATGATCAACCTATGATCACAAAGATATAAGATCAAACAAATGATCATATCACAAATGACCAAACACTGATCATTTCACAGCAACACTCAGTATGCCACGTTACCAAGTTGGGATATATCACTGATAAATTTCAACTACATAACCTCTGAGCTCGTACGTCTCAGAGAAGGGTGTTAAGCTAAGAGAATAAATTCTCCGCCACCAACAGAAATGTATTTGAAAGAAATCAGCTTTATATCTCAAATTGTAACGTCAGACACACAATCCATACAAGTCTGTTCCGGGATCGAACAGAACCGAAGGCACTTCTCATGAAGCCCTTGCATTTCCGGATAATTTTCAATCACGTCAGGACTTCCCGTCACTAAGGGTGATAAAACCTCTAAATCGAAGATCAGTCGATGTAGAGTAACTCGACGGTAATCCTTCCGTTTTCAAAAATATCCGGTCTTCAACACCGGTCTTCGAATGCAATTCATAACGACGTATCACATATTCGGAATGGGTTATACGACCCCATGGTCCTTTCCCGGCTAACCCGAATAGTGAGCGTTTATTCAAAAATAAGTGTGGCATTCAAATTCATCCAATTCACAACAAATACCAATTCGAGGTAATTATTGATAGTCGGTTATTTAACTATCAATAAAGATGTGCATCATCATCAGATTCCAAATAATTTTCCAAATTATTTATTTTCCAAAATATCTTTACTAGATATAAACTTTCCACACTTCAAAAATAAATCAACGTTTATTTTTCTAAACAGTTTCCCTTTCCTTTATAAATTCCATAGTGAATTTATATTTTCAAAATATCTACTGATATACGATTCTCAAATCGATTTCAAATATTCAACTTCATTTTATCTTTAAGAAGATAAAATCTCAAAACGTTTCATTTCATTTTGGAAAACATTTCCATACTTATTTAAAAATAAGTATTTCACAAATCTATTTATTTTCAACATTTGAAAATATTCGATATACTTAAAATCAAATTAAGTATATATTCATTCTTTAAGGAAATCATTAATTTTAACATCTATTTGAGTCAAAACGAATGTTGCGTAAAACATCGTTACGACGACTCGAAATCAATAGTATAGGGATTCAGAATTAAGATAGATATATAAATCCCAATACTATATAAAACATTTTCTTTCGAAAATCATTTACTATAACAACAGTGTTATAGTCCATCATTTCCTTATTTCTCGAAAACGTCTATTTCAACAATAAATGTTGAAATCTATGATTTCGATATTTTAACATGTTTAAAACATCCTTTAAAACCACTTCATTTAACAATATTCCTTTTCCCAAAATATATTGATTTTATTCAATAATATATATTTACTGTCCAAATTCGTGAATAAAATCACTATCCCAATTTTTAACAATTTCTACACATTTAACTTAAAGGATAATTCGCAGTCCAAAATTATGAATATATCTCCTTTAATAACTTCAATGTTAAATTTATCAAATTCTATTGATTTTGAATTTATAAAACAATGTTTATAAATCCCATTTCTATTTATAAAACTTCGATTTCTAAATTATCCAATTCAACTTATATAACTCAATTATATACCGGAAGTTTATATTATAAGTTAAGAACTTATAATCCATTTATTTACAACATCTATTCATTTCTCATCTAAATGTCAAAATCCGATTTATAAGATAATTGCTTATAAACCCTTTTGTTTTACAAAATCTATCCATTTAATAACTTCACAATTTATGAACCTATAAATTTCAATTCACTTATGGAATCCATTTTTTATTTGACTTTAACACTTAATAAAACTCATTTCAAAATTCCAATATTTTTAATTTATAAACATATCAATTTTTTTATAAGTCTTTTTATATGAATTGTTTAAAATACTTCAACAATTCCAATTTAAACTATTTCAAAATCTTTATCAATTGTTTATTTCAAAAATAACATTTTTGTCGTATTTCACAAAGATCACAATTTTACTAACATTAAAATTTTAACATTTATTTATTTAAAATAAACCAATTCAAAAATTTCAATAAAACGTATATTTCTACAAATCACTTTAAAACCCCTTTTAAAATAAAAGTCGTTATTTTTACATTTCAAAACTGAATCCGATGATGCAACAGCATCGATTAGTCCATCACAACGGTCAATATCATATATCATCATATGATAACAGAATATATCAAAATATCTGTAAATAAGTAAATACAGTTGAGGAATCCAGTTGGATCCCTCCAACCTGTTTCCCTGCATCCAAAGATGTTAGCACAATACCAATTCCGCTCCAGTACGGAATTATCGCGGTATATAGGTTTTTATAAATCCTCTTACTAACGGCGCAATAGGGTCTCATCCGCTATACGAGGCGGGAAATCAATCAATCCAATATATACATATGCCAATATGTATATATTGCTATATATATAATAGATATATCCTACTATATCTAATATCACATCCAATAGCAACAATCAGTCAATAAATAAATAACTGAAAATTCCACTTTCATTTTTGAGTGAGAAAAATCTCACCTTAGCTTTTTATTTGCCATCCATTTCCATTTTGACCATTTCTTCTTGATTTTAACCTTGTATAAATAATTATACAATTCTATTAATATCCGAAATAAATCGAACTATTCCTTTTCATTTAGCAAATTTTATTTTATTTAATCAATTTATTTTCAAACAATAATTTCCGTTTAAATAATTTTAAATCATTCAATGATTTTATTTTCACCCAGTTTCTTTCAATAAATTTATCTAACAAAAATTTAAATCTAAACTATTCTTCCTTTAATAAATATTTCACCTAATAAATTGAGTTTTTTTTAACAAATTTTCCTTTTACAAATTAATCCACTACTTTTAATATTGAACAAATTCTCTTTAACAATTTATTTAACTATATTTTTTTTCTTCTTTCTCTTGCTTAAACAATATATATATTACTTATTAAATTAAATTCAGAAAATAAGCAGTCTATAACTTTACTGTTTTTAAACTTTATATATATATAGAGAGAAAACTGCATATATTTCGTTTGTATGAACAAATTAAAATATTGATGAGTTCACAACTTAAAATTTCCTATGAAAATTTATGTGCTCAGATAAAAATAGAAGTAACGAAATTACCAGCAACCCATCGTCATTGCCGAGCTCAACAGCCCTAGTTCGACAATCCCCCGAGGTTGCCGCCTCCTGCTATGCTCGAGAACATTCCCTTGAACGAAGCCCTGTAGCCCTGAACTCGCGAGCTCACGCGAAATCAAAATCACGACACTGCCTTCATCTTTGAATCCATTGCGACTCTTCACGTCGATCGCCCTCCTATCAGATCGTCACCTTCCCCTGTTATCGCCCACAACCCCTTGCGACACTCGCGAACGTGACTCGCGAACCCCAGCTTCGCCCAGACATCACGATCGACATCGCCGCCATCGCGACAAACCCTAGATGCTGATCGTCGCTACCCCTGAATCGCGCGTCACCCAACATCGCGTAGATGCTTGAATCAACTCCCTCTGAGCTCGCCTTGAAGCCTCACCAGCCGCTCGCCATTACGTAGGTGTCGACGTCGCCTACTGCCCAAGTCTTCGATCGAGACCAGATCTCGAGCTCGCCTATTTGAATTCGAGAAGGGGTGGGTTTTGATTTCACTTTCAATTGGAATGACAGGAAGATGTGGAGCGATTTAATTCCTAAACTGAGAGATGAAAGAAAGATGTTTTCTTTCGTTTTCGTTCGTTCGATTTAATTAAGTTTGAGGGGGGATTAGAAAGTGATGAAGAGAGGCTCGGTCGCCATTGTTTTGTATACGAACGAATTGATTTTTTTTAGTTGCCATTTATCTCGGCTATCTTCTTCTCTTCTGATCGAACTGAGATTTGAGAAGATGGAAAGGAAAGAAAAATGGGTACGAAGGAGACACAATGGAGGCGGGTTGTACATATTGTCGATAAAAGAAAACAATTATATTTTATTTAATTTCAATTTGCCTCAGAATAGATTTCTATGCGTTTATATATCGTACGCTCAAACCACAACTCCAAATGTTACAAAAATTGAAATCCGATAATAATACAATATTTCGGACCCAATGGAACTTGTTTCGTCAAATTCCGAGACTGCGCCTCGGACGGCTATTTTTAAATATCGGTTCGAACGATATAAATTCCAGAACTGACCAAAACAGTCTGAAATTAAATTATGAAGTTTCTGTTATCTTCAGAATTATCAACACGAGTTTTATAAGCTTTCCAAATATTTTTCTCTAGCTTTAAACTGAAGATTCAAAATTTTTACTCAGCATTAAATAGATTAAATTTTATAATTAAATCGTCAAATTCAAATTTATATCGAGGATTCAAATTAAATTACCGTTCAAATATTTAAAATTAATTAAATATCCTCAATTTAATTTGTTCAAAATTCTGGGTCGTTACAAAATCCAATCAAACAATACGAACCCAGTACGGTTTTAGTTGTAGAACCTGCCATTTACTTATGGTGGTCACCACTGTTTAGATGGTAGCTATAGTAGGCATAGTTCGGAATGTCTATGCTGGCTAAGATTAATATTATACTTTCAAAACGTTTTCCACTATGCACTAATAATAATAATCCAAGGATTTTGCGTAGTAAGCATGTTTGACTATCATAAGGAGAAATCTCCTCCAATTCTGCGTTTGCATTGTGTGTGTGGCGGGAGGCCTTATGGTAGTTTCATTTTCCAAAAGGCATTGCGGATTTCAATGTTTAAAATTCTTTTGTTGTTTGTTTTAAAGATAAACTGTTTTTGTTTACTCATACCAATACCATGACTGACTCGGAGTTTATTATTCCCTTCCTAAACTCTGGGTGCCCACAATTTTCCACACGGGCAGTCTAGAGTTGGGTTTCTCAGATATTCAGGTTTAGTAGATTAGTTGGAGCTAGTTCAGGTTTTGGAGATCAGGACTGACGTTGCTTATCTTGGTGCAACGTGATGGTGGTTCGAGCTTGACATTGGAGTTGGTTGGACTCAGCCTCTCTGACAGATGATTTGGAGTTATCACTTCTGTTATTTCCGCTGTAGCATTGTATCATATCTCTAATATTGCTGTGTATTATTGATATCGTTGTTGTATATCATTCTGGATATTGTATTCATTGGAGTTGTATATGATATCATCTATTTCTTTCTTCCGCTGTGTTGTTATACTTAATGGTGTTATAAGCTCCGGGGAGCCATATTCGACGTTTGAATCTACGGCATTTGAGTACAAGTGAAGTACGGGTGCCGATTTTCGAAGGCCGAGTCCGGGATCTTCACACCAATATTGGTTAAGCACATAAGCAACCACTAACCTCTTTAATCAATCCTTTAATTAGTTAAAATCACTTTGTAAATACTTGTATCAAAATACTTTTACAAAGATATATTCACAACCCTTTTTATTTCTTTCAATACTTGGAAGAATATCCATATATTGATCCCAATAGTATATGTATATTCACAAAACACTGAGAAAGATTTTCTATTTGTTGTTGATATGGAAAGATGATTCCATACCACCATAATCATTTAAAGATCAATTTTGAATATCAAACTCATCTTCTTTTATAAATTCCCTTTTTATATAACTCTAAAATAATTTATAAACTCCTTTTGTAAATCTCTAAACCATTTATAAAACTTTTTTATAGATCTCCAAAACAATTTATAAAACTCTTTATACAAATCTCTAAAACCATTTATAAATCTATAAACACATTTATAAAACTTTATTCTTTTATAAAACTCCTTTATAAAAATCCTTTATAAAAATCCCTTCTAAAATTACTTTATAAAAATATTTTCTAAAATCCTTTTATAAAATCCTTTATAAAAATTCTATATAAAGCCTTTATAAATCCAAAACTCCATTTTCATTTATAAAGGCTTTTTTAAATGAAATTCCTTTATAAATCAATTTATTATTTATAAAACCAAGTAATCAGATAAATTAATTAACTTTAGACATCATAAATAAATAATAAATTAACTTTTCAACAACATTAATAACAAAGTCAATTTCCTTTAGAACATCATTAACAAAATAATCAATTTACTTCAAAACATTATTTGTAAAATAATAAACAACTTCAAAACATTATTAATATAATAACTAATAATTAATCTTCAAAAATAAATAATTAACTTCTAAAATATTATTAATAAATAATTATTATTAATTCCAAAATGTTATCAATAAATAACAATTATTAATTCCAAAACATTATCAATAAATAATAATTTTTAATTCCAGAACATTACCAATAAATAATAATTATCAACACAACCATATTATTAATAAATAAATTTTTTTACGATATAAAATATAGATAAATAACTTATAAAAATATTAAATATAAATAAATAACTTTTAAACATTTTTAAACAATAATTAAACAACTCTAAAACATTATTAAGTAATAATTTAAACGACTCTAAAACATTATTAAGTAACAATTTAAACGACTCTAAAACATTATTAAGTAATAGTTTAAACAACTTTAAAACATTATTAAATAATAATGTAAGACAAATAAAAGGGTTGAGTAAAACAGATAAGCTCAAAACCCATTTGGAATAAGATATCACTAAAAACCCCACAAGCAGATTTAAAAGCATTTCATGAAATCAAAACTAATTCCAAGCAAAAACGATAATATTTAGTATTCTAAAATACTAAATTGAGGCCAATAGCCACTAAAGCACCTGACTAATGTTTTTATTAATTATTATCACTACGAGGGTTAAGTTTTGAACATATAACAATGTCATAACTAATAGTGCTAAACAATCAAGATTCAGTAATTAACAATCCATATAACAGGGTTATAATTGAAATAAATAACAGGAATATTAATTGGAAATTAATAATCATAGTTTCGAGAAATCCGAATTTCTCTACAAATTTTCCTGTACTTCAATTTTAAATACTAATTGCTTTTCAAAGTGGATATTTTAACCAATCAGCCAATAGTTTCAACCAAACACAAACAGTAAAATTTTATCTATTATATAATATACTAATTTATCTAAAGAGCCGAGTTTAACACACCAAAATTTCAGTTATCACCAAAGTGTTCTGGTTCCGTCTAAAATCAAACAATGTTCAATTTTAGCTTGAAATTCTACATGCACCATTTTCCATAAATCCAATTCCAAAATGTAGATATCGTTCCTACGAGTGCAACATGATTGACCACGTCCGATTTGGACCTTGTATGAACAAGTTATGAGTTTAACAAGATTTTGAGTTGGTTAATATAATTAAATCTTAATTACTACACTAGCTCACTAATTACACTTGCTAAATCAAGCCCTAATATCATTTAATAACTCATCATCGAAATACCAAACCCAACCGCGATTTCCATCAACTCCGACCAGTCGCTTCATGCCTCAAGGCACGGCCGCGCTCCGGCAGATGGAAGCCCCACCTCATGCGACTCCATTGCCACCGGAGTCACCCTTCAATCGCCACTGTTGATGAGCGTGAACCCATAAATGATGCCGCCTTCACTGCCAGATCTACTCCACCCCACATCGTCGATCGACCATCAAACCGGTCACTTCACTCAATACACCACCACGAACAATTTATTGGTTGACACCATCGCATGAAATAGCCTTTGAAGGTCACGGATGATGGTGGCTGTTAGATTATAAGGGCTAGGGTTAGAGTTTAGGGCAAATGGAGAGAAGCGAAGGTCTTTATATAGAAAATTTCCAACACTATTCACCTTCCAAAATCAAGAACTACAGACGAGGCATGCTCGCTGGTGTTCCTAGCCAAATATCCCTATTATGAACTCAGTGGAACTATTTTCGAGATCTAATTCCAACATATACAAAAGTTAGTTTTTTGAGTCGCTTGATTTTATGAACTCAACCTCCTAACTCGAAATTAAACAGTCGAAATATATTAATGCTTATACACATTCTGGATCGCTCGGACCATCTAGACTCAATGGAAATAATCCCGAGTCCTAAAAAGTCCATCTGCAAAAATCAATTTTTTACCTCATTGATAAAATAAATCAATTAAATATTTAAACATCCAAAATTTAAATATTCAAAGTAACTTAAAAATACGGGTTGTTACACAAGCACTCGAAAATTGGGGGTAGTTTTGAATATAATGGAAACTTTTATAGTCATTTAATTGAGATTTTAATATTTTAGGATTATGGAGATGCCGTGGATTTGGGGTGGGTTTCTAAGTATTTATTTTTTGATAAGTCGGGAGAGAAAGAAGGAAAGGAGAGAAGGGTAAGTATGTGCTTTATTTACCTACCTTTTTAACGGTAAAACACTTATTCTCCTGCCTAGAACGATACATTTTTTTCTTGTCCATGTGTATTGTTTTATGTTTTATTTAATTTTTTCCATATTCTTTTGATAGGAGTCATAAAAAAGGCTAGCAAACAGTGCTGTAATAAACATATTTTCTTATAGTATAACTAGTTATAGTTCCAAGCTCTCATACAATGGAATACAAAACAATAGATAACTAAGCCTTCTGTTTCGTTTTTACAATTTTGTTATTCTTCGAAATAGCACCCAATTTAATATCATAGCTTAGCCTACTCAAATAAGTTTCTGTGAGTTTATGGGGAAAACAATTAAATACAATAGTTAAAGATAAAGCTTGGCATGAGAAATAGATATAACTCCGTAAACATATAAACTAGTGAAACCACGCTGCCGAGCGGGGGTTTTCCTCTCCCTATTTCCTCGATAATTAATACATCATAGCATCAAATATCATAAGCATCATCAATAGAAATTCTTATTTTTACACAAGATATAAGATTCATCAATGGCGGCCAAACAAAAATTCTCGGCTCTTCCTTAACCCTCTCGCTTCTCCGCCGTCCTTTTCATCTTGTTCCCTGCGCCTTATTCTCATTTCTGTATGGCCAAGAATAGGAAGAAAAAGCCTCGTTTCGCAGCCTCTATTGAATCCTCTTCTCAAACTAGATCTGGTCAACGATACTCGCTCTTCGAGTCGCCTTCTACTTCATCTGATTCTGCCGTGTATCCTGTTAACATCTCCATTTCTTCGCCGCTTATGAATCTGTGTTTGCCTGTAGCAACGGATGGAGCTAGCTTGTTTAACCCAATGTTAAGTATAACCATGATTGCTCCTTCGACCCCTATTTTGAATTTATTTCAGCCTATTTCGTGGATTTCTCAACTCGTTCTACATGTTGAGTCGATCTCTAATCTGCCTATTGGAAATAGCGATAATACTGACAAAAATATTGTAAATGGGATTTCCCTACCGGTAGAGTTGAATGGAGAAAGTGTTCCAGTGTTGAATTTTCATGTTCCCCCTAGTTCTGGTGAAAATAATTTAGTGGTGAGTTGTTCATTGCAAGATGCTTCTGTCTGTGATGTTGCATCGGCAGTGTTTTGATTCTGTCTCAATTTCTCCACTATCATATACTAGAAATGATAATATCACTGCATCTGTTATTAACAAATCCTGTTTTAATCCTGGTGCTGCTTGTTCATCGGTTGTTGGCTGTTCGCATGATGTTGTGGACTGTGTTGCTACCAGGAAGGTTAATGAAAAGCCAGTTTGGTCTTCTTTGTTGCAAGCATTGCCTCGAATTGCTAAGTCGAATGTTGATGTTCATCTGGAAAATGATTTGTTGCCTGCTGATCAGTCTCCTAGTTTGCGCATACCATCTGCTTGTGGAAATGCCCAATCGAAAATTTCAAACTCTGAAGCTTTTCAGTCCAATAATACTCATTCATCCCCTACTACAGCTAATCCAGTGGAAGCTTTGTCGAAATGGTCTTCTCTCTTCAAAGCCTTACCCAGGAATGCAGGTTCTTTCTTGCCTAGACCATTTGATACAGTTGTTATCGATGGTATCAATGTTCCGCCGATTAAGGTCGTCCAAGAAGGAGTTAATTATTGGTCTGAATATTTAGTTGGATTTTTCTTGGATTCTTCCACTCCATACAGGGAGGTTCATGACAGCTGTAAACGTAAATGGAATTTGAAAGGTAGTCTTCATGTCCAGTTTTTCAACACTATGTTTTACTTTAAATTCTCTAAAAAAATGACAAGTTGAGAGCTCTTGAGACCAGTCCACTTATCATAGAGGGGAAGTCGTTTATTGTTACACCATGGAGCCTTACTGTTGACAAAGCTAGGGAGCAGGTGCTTTCTATTCCTATTTGGGCTACTTTTACACATATTATGTCTGCCCTTTAGCCTCTGTTAAGTCTGAACTGGCTTGCTAGTCTCATCGGTGACCTCAAGTGTTTTGATTCTAATACTGAAGCTCACAAATCTTTACACTATGCAAGAGCTTTGATTGAGATGAAACCTTCTAAACCTTTGCCATCGACGCTAACAGTGAGACTTGTTGATGGTCACGATGTGATAGTGGACGTGCAGTACAAGTGGAAACCTGATATTTGCTCACCTTGTAAGTCCTTTGGTCATTCTCTTGATGCGTGTTCGATTGAGCCTGATTCCCAACCTCCGCCGGCTAAGCTTCCGCTTCCTCTGCCAGTTTTGAAGTGGGTTCCTAAGGTAATCATTCCGTCCTCGCCTTCCTTTGCTCCTCCACCTTTCCCTCCTGTTGAAATTCTTGCTAAGGCACATGTGTTCCCAGATAGCATATCTACTACATCGGCATCTCCTGATTTGGATACCATTTCGTGGTTCCTAGAAGAGCGTACTTGGGTTCATTATGATTCAGAAATGAGATATGATCCGGTTCTGAATATCAATTATTTGTATGTGGGCGAAGACGGGGAATCGAGGAGGTTATTTAATCGTGTGGATGGCGAAGGCCTGACACTTCATACTCGAGGCGATTTTGGTCTACGCAATTGGATATTATTTTTGGACTCATCTTAGGATCGGAAGTATCTTTACTCTACCATGTCACGGTCGTTCGTGCCTTCTATTGCTACACTGTTCTGTCAAGTTCTTCATGTTCTTGGTCCATCGACTGACGATGTGGTCGGTCCTATCATTGAGGGATAGTTTTCCTTCTTGCTTAGTAGCTTAGACTTGTCTATCTAGTTCATGTTTTCCTTTTATTGTCTTAGCTGGTCTGAAGCCTGTTCCGATCATTTGTTCTTTTAACTGTCTAGGGTAATAAATGTGGACGGCACACGTTAAATGCCGGCTGGCTTTGCTAAAAAAATATCATAAGCATCATAACATGAAAATCTTGTTAATATCATCTTTAATCACGAGTAGAGCATATACTCTTGTTTAGCTGTCATTTACTCATTTTACTTAATTATATTTAGTAGACACTACACAAGGTTTATCTATCACTAATTCAACTCATACAACGTCTCCAGTAAATGGTCACTAATTCACCTCGAGGGTAGGCTAATAATGATAACCTTACCCTCACAGAAGACTGAATGTAACAATATAAATACATTCTAGTAAGCGTCTTAGCTACGTATCAATAGCCCCTCCTAGTCCCAGAAACTATTTCATTTCACATTGCCGATTCATTCATTATAATTGCTTATTTCAACCATATTCTATGTCTCTACAATCCCGTAGATGCCCTTCGACTCACAAAAGAGTTATTTTCCTAATTACACCCACTTAAACTAGACTTTAATTTAGTCTCGACAACCTATCATCTATAGTTTCTAACACAAGTGGGTATGTTCATAATATAGGGTTCATATCATTTGATCATATAACATTTATGTAACCTACACCATCAATAGACTCACATTTAGGTGAAGTAAATACGTCAATCCTTCGGACAAACATTTTATCAAACACATCAAATATATGATATACTTTTATCATTGTTCTAGCTCAACTTTAAGCTTTTTCCAATTTCTATTCCTTGTAAAAGTTATTATATTTTAACTAGTCAACACAGTATCTTATAGCTTTACGTATCATATCTTAAATCTAAAAAAGCTCATGTCCAAATCTATTAAAACTTGCTTCAAAATACTATCGAAATTATACTTATAGTGCTAACGGAAGTACACCCGATAACTATCAAAAGAATGGTAATGGAAGGATGAATTGGGGTAATGTAAACTTGCTCTAGTAGCTAATAGAAATATACTCATATGCTACTAAATGTATAATTAACTATTGGAAGTATGCCCCATATATACCATCTAAAGTATAACTTTAAGCTAAAGAAAGTATACATCTAAAGTGATTTTCAACATTTTCCCTTTACTTCAATGATTCGTACGAATTCCAAGATACACGGGAAATTTTTAGACAAATTCCCAAAAATCAGTTATTTATCACATATGAAAATTTTCAGACCAGAATATATTATTTTATTGCTACTAATAATCTCCACTCACTGACCATTTAATTTCCATTCAAATTAACTACTTGAATCGATAACTATCATATAATTAACAATCAAGTAACCACCTTGTACGTTCATGAGTCATCTACTAATAACAACAAATTTAACTACCCAACTTTACATGAAAACTATCCATTTATAGCAACATGACAAGCAACAGGTTAACCAATCAATTTCACATAAAACTAGCCATATTCATATAATATAAAAAATTAACAGGCCAAGCTCACAACCCGGAAAAGCTAGACCGCTTCTTAGGTTATAAGCACCAGAGGCTATAAATACACGCTATCCATACCTTTTTGGGATTTCATACATTTCAAAATTCAAAAAAAATTGAGAAATAGAGAGAGATTTAGCTTAATGAAGAAGATGATATGGAGAAATTAGAAGAGTGTAAACTTAGATCTAGGCAAGGAAATAAGGTTGATAAAAAATTATGGTGATCATAGTGGAGATTTTAGGAGTAATTCTCACTAGAAACCTCTCAATCACCTACAATTAGGTTACTTTACTATTATATTTGTTTGTGATTGATGTTTTGATTTGGAGATGATATGTTTGAATTTATGCGAATGTTAGGTCACCATGTTGATTTATATTGTTTTGGATAGATTCGACTAGACCATGAATCAAATCGATGTTTAGTCGTCGCTTTTAATAAATCATCGCCTAGAAGTAGAATTCTATATTAGTCTAGTTGGATTATAGACTTAAATACTAGATATGTTGATTTAAGGTATTCATGTTGGAATTTGGTAATTTGATTTTGTTTTAGATGAAATGAAGCTTAGATTCTAATGTAGAATTTAGTTGAATTTTGACATATGATTTGTTGTATTTTTGAATTTTTTCAGTGATTCGGATTGGTTGGTGCTCACTGGCATTTTTTACATAGAAAATTTAGTATAACTTTGATATTTCTCATCAAAATCGGGTAGGCAATAAGCTCGATGAATTTTTTCCATATTTATTCAATATTGGCTGTTTTGGTATGGAACTGACCAGTTAAATTTTTATTATTGATGTTTTATAAATGGGTGATTTCGTGTAAAATTGGTGGGTATTTGTTGTTGATGGATGATTTATGGATTTGTGAGGAGATTATTTGAGTTCTGATGGCATTTCTCGATTCAGGTAATTAATTTGCATTGAAATAGTCAGTAAGTAGAAGATTGTGGGTAACAATGGGAACTCTTCTTGCATTTCATATAACAACTATCTGTGCGAGTGGAATGTTTAGCGATATGCAATAATTTGTATATCAAATATAATTCATTAAATGTTGTTAATCTTCTAGAATGTGTGCTCGATGACTATGTTGTATGTTAGTTCATGAGCTGTTCGTTTTGTATAATATGGGTGATTAGGGGAGTATTTATGTGAAAGGTGTTGTTAACTTTCCGTTAAGTTGGTAGTTAAATATAGCTTTTTGGTACCTATTAATGTGCTAGAGGTATGTGAATGTTGGTTGACGATCTCTCTCTTTCCACATACATACACACAAACATATGTGTACATACATACATATAATGATCAGTACATACTATTGTTGTTGTAAAAAGATCGGTGTAGACTATAGTTGGTTGGTATAGATTGGTGTAACACTAAAACTAAGTTTACCGATGAGGTTTGGTGGAAGGGCTCCTCAATGGTGCTGCTTTAACAAAGGTGTCTACCATGAGATGATCAAGTGTTAGGCGATCCATATAAGATTAGCCTTAATGATAATCTAGTCAAATACATGGGTGTATCAACACATACAGTGGTGTAACCATAAAACACGATGGTGTAGCCATGTTAAAAGATGATATGACCTTAAAGGGTAGTGTAGCCTGAAAAATTAGAGCGATGTTACCCACCAAATGACAAGATTAAGCAAAGAGGCTTGGTTTAAAAGTAATCTGATATAGGATACATAGTACATAGTAATGAAGATGGTTGGGTTAGATCACAAAGTTGTGCAAGTCGTATAGTTTTGTAGACTTAAGTCGGTTGCTATAGGTCGCGAAGTCAGGTTGGTTAAATTGTTGTGCATAATTAAGTCAATCAATGTAGTTTGCATAGTTACGTTAGTGCATACCTGTGTAGAATTAAGTCAATTAATGTAAGTCATAAAGTTGTGTAGAAGTAAGTCGGCTAGAGTAGGTCACAAAGTTAGTTTGGCGAAGAGTTTTGTATTGGTAAGTCGTATAGTTATGTTGGTCGCATGGTTATCTAAAATTCAATCAATCTGTGTAGGTCACAAATTTTTGTAAGTTGTATATTTGTTATTTTGGTGTTTACTAGTCGTGGACTTAATGTATAACGTAGATGGGCAGATTTTGTTGTGTTCTGAGAAGAGTTTGTAGATCGATCAGTGTTGGTGTATTTTATGGTGTCTAATAGTTATGTTAATTCAAATTGTTTACAGAATTATGATCTTGTATTGTGCTAACTTTGATATTATATGGTGCTAACTTACTTAACATATGTGGAACAAGTGTATGTATGAATTTGCTTGTAAGATATAACTTTTATTATATTTTATGTGATGTTTGAGTGTTCCTCATACCAGACTTATGTTTGATCCGAATGTTTTGTCATTGTGGCTTCTTGGGATACTCGTGTATGAGAGTAAACGCAGAGTGCAGATTAAGATGGATGCATGTTGATAGTTTGTAGACATGTGAATTTATGCAAGAAGACTTTATCACATACAATATAGTTGGCTTCAGGATGTCGTAAGGTTGTAATAAATTGATGAATACATATTTCATGCCAAGTACTCGGCATGTGAGCCTGTAACCATTTTGTTTACGTGTTTACACTGAGTTTATTTTATATCAAGATATTTGGTGATATTATATGTTTTATTTGATGTTGAAAAGCATTTATATAGGAAAATGTGATCAGAACATTTTTTGGCTATAGTGGGGTGTTACACCATAAGTAAGAAATTATTAAATCTAGAAGAAAGATATCCATGATCAAATTAGGGTATGCCCTAGGGGAAATTATGCAATTGTTAAGTAAATCTAACTCGATAATCAATCTTGTTTAAGTAAAAGGTGTTTTCTTTTTATTATATACATGATTAATATGTTATATTAATTAATAATTAAAAGTATATTTAATAGAAATTCCATAAATAGTATGATTTTGTAATAGTACTTATAATGTGTTATAATCATGAGTGATTTATCATAATAAAATAAACATACCATTTTAAATACAGGAAATTATTGTCAAGGACAAAATTTCTCAAGATTTTAGCCTCAAGGACAAACCTTCAGTAATTTAGCCTGAAGGACAACTTTCTTTAGGTATCAGTTTTTAAGTTTTTAGGTATCAGTTTGTAGTTATCGGTAGCAGTTTTTAGGTATTAGTTTTTAGTTCGGTAGCAGTTTTGGAAAAATATTTGTCCTTATGAATAAGTTTGAAAGAATGTTTGTCCTTATGAATAATTTTTAGGAGAATGTTTGTCCTTGTGGATAAAATATTGAGGTCGTGTCCTTAAGGCTAAAATTATACAAATTTTTGTCCTTTAAATTAATTCCCCCTTTTAAATATTACTAGTCAAGTTGCATCGAGACTGAATATCGATATATCCACTGAGACTAGAGTACGTAATACGCTTTAAAAGTTGGGCAGTGTATTATTCATGACTGTTGAGGGTAGCAAGAGGTTACGTACTGATAGTTTTTGAATAACTATGGAATGACTTATTTGATAGTTTTCTATAGATTGATATAAACAAGGTCAAATAGAAAATATAAATGTGACAATATTACACAATTCCCTCTACTTGAGAATGCTTTCGAGTTTCAATGTGGAAACTCCGCTTTGATTACAGTCAAATCGTGGCACAACTTTCTTCGAACGACTTTGGTTGGGTCAAGTGGAAGCATTGAAAGCGAAACGCTATTTAAGAGATCATTTGTCATCTTAGTTACATGAGTTTAGTATCACGGTCAACTGAAGTCAATTCAAAGTCAAAATCAAAGTTTTTTTGTTATAGCAGTATGGTTAATAATAATTGTTATTATTCAATCAATGACTTTGTGTTTGGACTATAAAGTCGAATGTGGACGATATGAAATTTTGATTATTACTGAATTCCACAAGTTCTAATGTGATATAGGATTTTACCGATGCAATGTAAACGATAAATTTGATTATTTTGTATGTTAACTTAATTTTCTAAATTGTATGTTTTTCTAAAATAGATGCATTGTATGCATTTTTGTTTAGACGAAAATCCAAAACTGAAAATGGCAAACCAAAATGGACCAAAGATCTTGTAAAATGGAAAACAAATGATGGTGCATCTGCCATCACTTTTAACTATTCTTAATAAGAAAAGCTAACTTCATGCTAATTTCTAGTTGATATTTTATATCATACTCCTGCTTGCAGTGTGAGGGAAAGAATAAGTCATAATGGAAACCATGCATGTGCTTCCAATTTATATACATCTCGATTAGAGTGTTAGAAAGCTGGATTGTTGAATGAATGAGTTATATGTTAATAACTTCAAATCAAATCTACGCTGAAATTCACGTGCATTTGTTATCAATCAAACAATAATCATTATATAAAACTTTCAGATCTGATCTTGATGCTTCTTGTTTCTTAAGTTACCAACTCTCATGCCACTGAATCAGTGAACCCCTTTTTTATATAAATACTTCAGATTTCCAGTAACGAGCTCGCATTCAACCTCCATGGCTTCTTTCCCCGTTTCAATTTTCCTGTTTATGGTCAGTAAAAAGGATGTTTTTTTTTTCATTTTCTTCAAGGTTCAACATTTTGTTGGTTTACATTTCTTTTTTATCAGTCATCATACATACATTTGATGCTATTTTAATACGATTGCAATAATGAGTTTGACTAATGAAGTAAATTAAGCAGTAACTTGTACTTATTTAACACGAATTTAACATTGCATTGAAATGGATACTTAATACTTATTGGTGCACACAATCCGGATACGGCAGAAGTACGTCAACATAACATTATGGAGAAAGTCTAACTCAAGGTAGACAAAAGCACATCCCAATGTAGATAAACAAACATAAATCAATACAAAATAAAAATAAAAGTAAACAAACATGAATAAACATATCTTATCATATAAAACTAAAGACCATGCAGTGGTCACATGATTCATGAACACAGTATGAAAACTAAATAAAATACCTAGCTTGTACATTGAATCTAAGGCCACAATAGTTTAACCTAACTCTCTACCCTACCCATAATTTTTCTTTATCATTTTCTGTCCTCCCTTTAGTTTTGTTTCCTTTAATCTTCATCCTCAACGCTTCTTCTCTTCATTGCTTACTTAGAAGAGTCTTAAACTCCAAGAAGTACATAGTAGAGAATTGTTATAGGCAATGCTACTAGCATTCCAAATATAACTCTGCATTGAATATCCATGTGCATGGCCGTGTTAAACTAGCAAAAGAATTTAAGAAATAACATTGATTTAAGTAAGAAAGATTTAACTTACGCGGTGCTAAGGATGTCTGGGTGACAATTGTACTCCTTCGCAAATACAAAAGGCACAATTCCTTGTGGTAGTGCTGCCTGCAAATTAACAATAGTTTTAAAAAACCTCCATCTTTGTAATTTCAAAAACACTTATATGTAATTCTCATTTGAAAAGCATAATATATTTGAAGTTGCACCTGAACAATAGCAACGTGCAAAAGAACTCCACGAAGTCCGATTGCAATGGAGGTCGCAGCAATAACAGCAGGGCCAGTAAGAAACCTAACGGCCATAGAGAATGCAGCGACGTAATTTCCACATGCAATGATCTTCGGTTGAAGAGCCATGAATAGCCCTGCTCAAAATAATTCATCGTTTCAAAGATTAATTAATATGTGAATTAAAATGCATGCTGTAAAAAGTTATTGCAGTATGTTAAATTGTTAATGCTACTTATTGTAAAGCTGGTTTTGAGTGCAGCTCATTAAAACAATACCTAAGCTGAACATGGCCATGCCTAGTCCTGCATCTGACAGTATAGATATGGATCCTTTTATTATTGTAGGCATCTCGATGTTCCACCTGAAGAAATTTTTATTAGTTTCATTTTATTTTTCTTTTCTTTAAGTTTAAACCAAAATATGCATTTTCAAATATCCATGACTCTAAAGGAACAAGTAAATGGTTCAGTCAAAGTGGGTCAGGAGTTACAGACAAAGATAACATGGATGAAGATGGGAAGATCTAGACATTAAAACCTAAATACAGTGGTTAACACTGCATGGCATGACTTGAAATAGACCCACAAACTTATTTCTTTGATTTGATATAGAGATCAATAATTGTGAGACAAAATGTAACAAGTTTTATGTAAGTCCAAAACACGAGAAATTGTCAAATGTACTGGGTGAATTGTATCTGAACAGGAAAAAGGAAAACAATAAAGACCCCAGTATAGCTATGTTTTGAACATGGGTTACATTAGTAAGTTTTTTTCTGAAGGAATATGCATGTGGCCATTGGAATGAAAACAAATTGTCTATACTGAATAAATAAAATAGATACTGACTATGAGTTGATTGCATGAATGCACAAGTAATTGAGTAATCATAGAAGCAATGTTATTTTATGAATGATTACCTGAAAGATATTAGAGACCAGATGAGACCAATCAAGCTGGAATAAGTATTAGGATTTCTTATGAGCTTCCTCCAAACCATGATCAGTATTAATCTAGTCATAACACTAGTTGGTGGCATTTGCTGATTGATATTAACTACTCCTTCATTTTCATTCATTTCAGCTACCTTTTTATTAGACATATTAAATGGGGAACCCATTGGCACCGCTGGGATATTTTTACCCACTGGACTCTTGAATCCATCTTCTATTTCTACCTCTCCATTATTCATTGCTGCTGCTTTTCTTATTGGACTTGCATTTTCACTTGACACGTTTACTCCTGCATTCATTGCCAGTATTAAGTTATATAATACAAAAACACTATGTAAATTTTTGTTCTAAATTATGAAGGAATTATTACCAGTGAAAGTTGCTTTGTTTGAATCAATAGCACCAAAGTCAACAGAAGCAGCTCTATTCACAGCGTTTCTTAGATTAGCTTCAGACACAGGGGACGCGCTTGTCGAGCTCCAAACGAACATATGCAAGTCCTTATTTGGATTAACATTCTGATTCAAGTTGAAGTTCGAGTAATTCACGTTAACCCCATCCTTCTTTTTACCGGCATTTGCTAAACCAGACACCATAGGATTCGGAGCTGGATAAGAAGAAGAAGTTGTAGCATTATGTAATCCATTCATAAAATCGCTACTTCGACTTCCAGCTCCTCTATGCTTTCCAAACCTGACTCCAGTGTTCTCTTCCTCTGCGTTAGGGTTAGGATTCGGGCTCGGACTTGTCATTTTAGATTGAAACATAGCGTAAAAATCAGACTGATTGAAGCTTGATCCTCTTGGTGTAGGATCTCTCGATGACTGCAACGAGTATATTTCAACTCCGGTCAAATTCGATGCTCTAGGAGTCATCGAGGTAAGCGAGTTCAAGCCATTGCCCGACTTATTATATGAAGACACCAAAGATGACGCAGTTGATCTTCTAACTGTAACATGAACCTGCAAGGTTTCACAATAGCAATAAATATTTTATACTTGAAGCCGCAAAACTAAAAAGAAAAAGAAAAAAAAAATACCTTGCCATCAGTGCCAATTTCAGCATCAGCCTGTAAAGGATCACGGCCATTAAGGGACATGACATCAGACTCAACCCTAAAAGAAGTGATCGAGCCAGCAATATCAGCAGGAAACTGCTCGGCAATCAAAGCCTTAGCTCCTCTATACTCGAACATGAACAGCATTAAAGTGTACCAGATAACACTCTGCATAACTACGATCTGCACCATCAACCCACCTGAAAATTCTCCATACATAGCAGTAAGCAAAGGAATGCCCATAACCAAAGTGTTGGGCAAAGTAGATAAAGAAAACAGCGTAATCATCCAGTCTAGATTGTTATGCTTTGTTTTGGCTGAAAAGACGTTATGCCAGATTGAAAGAGCGATGAGGATGACTATCTTTTGCAAGGAGTCAGCTAGAATGAAGTGGAAGTTCATGTTGTAGATGTCGTTGGTTGAAATGAAGTGGAATGAAAGGAGCGGAACGGCAAAAACTGCTACGAAACGGTTTATTCCTGAGCATTGATCAGGAGTGAAAATGTGCCACCATCTTACTGAGCCGTAAGCCAGAATCATGGCTACGTAAAGGGGTGTTATTGCGGAGAATACATCGTATATGTCTTTGCCGTTGATCATCTTTTAGGGTGGTCAAGATTAGAGAGTGTGTTGTTGGTGCATGAATGATGGATGAATGAAAGTAAATAATATTAACGACCACAAAAATGTAGTGGTTTAACAGAAGAAAGTACAGCAGGGAAGAAACTTTATGAGCAGGGAGTAGATGGGAAAGAGAGAGTACTCCCTTAATTGAATGCTTTATAAATAGATTGAGGATAGGCAGACAGCGAAGTTAAATAAATCAAATGGTGATGCTACGGGACATATTCAATTGTTTACCACTAAGAGCATCTCCAACGAATATGAGTGCACATATTACATTATACACACTCAAAAATGTAATTGGGTGAATGCTCCAACAAAAAAAACTTCGAACGTTTGTTGAACAAGCATCTAAAGCAAACGTGCGTTTTCCCGTACCGTTCACTCCATTATTTATCATTTTCCTTTTTTTTCACGATCCGTTAAAATTGCTAGACGGACTGTACGTTACACGACTGATGTCAATACTGATGCAGCTTATATCATTCCAAATACTACCGTGACCGTAGATGATCTACGAATATTGCACGAGCTGCCCCCGAGCAGAGCACATCGACTTACTGTAGCGTTACCAATGATACAGGTATAATTTTAATACGTGATTAACATGTCTGTCACATACTATAAATGTTATTGGTTTGCTTAGTTCACTGTTAACGTTAAATAATTACTTATTTAGGTCTGTCACATAGCTATGCGCGGTAGTTGTCATAGGTGAAAATCTTGTGAATCGTATATTATCTAACTTGTGTATAATATGCAAGTGTATGAGCTAATGCTATAGTAGATAATAAATAGTAAAGTATAAAAAGCATGCAAACCAAAGCTTTTATACTGGTTCGGATCTTCTGTTCTACGTCCAGTCCCGAAGCTCCCCTTCGGTATTTCCTTTAATCAAATTACCCTCGCTTCGCCGGAGGAATAGGCTAATACAGAAGTATATCTCTAACAATCTTGTGTTCCAACTAACACAGTTTTTGACTTATAGTACAAATCTTCTTATGATCTCTTTTGAGTATGTGAATATGAATGCTTTGAGTTGTAGGAAGTGGTTTAACCAAAATTATATTTTGGTTATAATAGATTGAGAGTATATGAATAATGTATACGCAAGAAAGCGTTTAGAAATCAAGGAAGGAAAGAATAAATTTAGTTGATTTCTACATCTCAATTAAAGTAATATTTATAGATTCAAAAGGGTACAGATAAAGAGTTGTTACTATCTGAGAAGATCTATTCATTTTAATGGTTGCAACCTTTCGATGAAGGGTGATATCTTTTTGTTTCAAACATAAGTGTCTTTCCAAAATTGTCAGTTTTTATATATGACAGACGCCTGTGGTAAAATCTCAAATGTCTGTGACTTCATAAAATTTTAACCCGAGAATTGTCACAGATGTTTGTCGTTTTATTTCAGACGTCCGTGGGTAATAAACAGTTTTCTAACTTAATTTTGATGCATATGAAATAGTGTATGATTGTGTATGCATATATACTCAAGGAGACCTTAACAATAATTTATTTAAGCCTCTTTTACAGTAGAATAACCTTACTAACAGTAATATGGTCGATCAATCTTTGTTTCTCTTTGAGTCTCAATATCTTCGAGCATGGTGTCTTCTTGTAGCATGTACCTGTAACCTTGATAAAGTGAGTGTGAGTGTGTGTATAATTGTGTAGTTGTTATCATTGAAACATAAACTAGAGGTTCTAACAATCTCCCCCTTTTTGATGATGACAACTATACAATAAAAAATGGAAGTATTATTATATTTGTCTCCCCTTGTGTATATGCATAAATTCCTCCCCCTTTGTCATTTTCAAAATGGAGGGAAATGATATAAGATACAGAAATATCATAGAAAATCAAATAGAGAAGTTCAAATAAAATTAGAGACAATTGTAGTAGAAGTTTTAAACAATGAAACAAACAAGCAAAAGAATAGGTAATTGAAAAAAAATCTAATTGCACTGCTTATGTGAGTAAGATATGCCCTCATAGTTCTCGTAGTAATCCCAATAAGAAGACGGATCCTGCTCGTATGTGCCCGGCCATTGTGTTTGGTCATTGCACTCCTCATCTTCTTGAATTGAGAGGCCTTGAAATGTCATGTACGATTGTTGTTGGAAATGCGGAGTATCAGATACGTACATGTCATCACTATCTTCTTCTTCTTCCTCAGGTTGTGCGTGAATATGAGTCTTCCCACTGTCACCTCTATCGTGAGACATACCTTTGGGCGAAGCTTGAGAGTGATAAATTAGTGTTTGAGCCCGAGGTGGAGGCGTTGGTGAAGGCGAGGATGATGAGCGAAATGATGATCGACCACGTACTTTGCGCATAACTTTGCCTAAAGTGGAGACCACTTTGCCAAAGTATTCTCCATTTTTGTCATCCTTGTGGAGAAAGAACGTTTCAATCGACTCATCTTTTTGTTTAAAGCTCGATGGTTACTCGTGATTATCTTCTGGTTTTTAAGTGCCAAATCACGAAGAGATTCATTTTGCGTTGGTTCAACGTGAGCTTCTTGTATTTTAGAGTCCGAATAATATTCGGTAGCATGAGTAGAGGAAGTTGATTGTTGTGAAGGATGAGGTGAGTAAGTCTGCTGAGGAGCGCTAGTTGGAGGAGGATCATGATGTTCTTGTTGATGCTGTTGTAAAGTCCATTGGTCGAAGGGGATGATAGAAGGTGGGGTTTTGGGAAGTTGCATCAAGGATAGATATCGTGGATCACAATCTTTTGTTGGAATTTCTCTGTATTGTGATAATGTAATATCCCTTATCTGAAAGCCCGAAGCTAAGCGCTACAGATGCTGCAGCCATCAATAGTCACTACAAGAAAAAGCATTTTTAGTTGCATTTATTCGTGGCGTTTATTATCAAGTGCAATCAAAAAGTTTTTTAAGTGCAACCAATATTTTACGGAATAGTGTTTCTCTACTTCTAACCAATGGAGGGAACAAAAATTTAAGGTAGGACTTAATTTTGTTCGTGGCCGCACAAAAGCTCTTCCTCCCTCATTTATTTTCATTTACCGCTTAAAATTTATTTTACTTTCTCTCTATAATAAGCAACCCTAGATCATAAATCCAAATTCATCTGTTGTTCCTTCGTCCGTCGACTGCCACCCATGAATGCTTCTCCCTTCGTTGGACAGAAGATGGAGTGAAAACTGGTTTTGTACTTTAGCGCGATTCTTCATGAATCACCCGAATTCATCCTTTTATCTTCAGAAGAGACTCCTTCACCCACCATATTTTCTTCCTCGATCCATTTCATACTAAAAGGTTATAGAAGAAAAATCCTCTTTCAATTTTGTATTGAAAATCCACAATATTGATACATTAACAGCACGTCTATGTTTTAACTATTTATTTCCTCTTCAATTCAAACAGGTAAGAAGAGAAAAAGGGATCGATGGGGAGATTGATGAGGACTGCCTGCAATCTTTACTCAAGCTTATGAATTCAATCATCAGATTTGTCGGGATGGGAATGATATTATATTCTTTGTGGATGATTTGAGTTTGGTATAAGCATATGGATAGTTTTTGGGATGATTCTATTCCGCCATGGTTTGTGATTATTTTCATTTTTTGGGTCTATTTTATGTTTTTCATGTTTAAAATAGGTTTGTTGTTATATGTCTGGTAGGTGCAAATTAAGTAATAATTCATAGATGATGCAACAATCTCATTTGGTAAAATACTAAAGTTCAGAATAGGATGTGCTAAGTAAAATTTTGATGGTGGTATAGAGAGAATTACTGAATTGCGAACAGTGCAATACTATGGTAGCTTCAATATATCCAAGTTTAACTTTGTCTTCAAAATAATAAGTTATTGGTGAAGTGGGGATTTGTTCTAGGTGTAGTTACGTTATCTGATCATAAAATTATTTAGATATTATTCAATTGTTCTTTTTCATATGGTAGATGACTTGATGAAATTTATATATGCTTGAGCTGTAACTTTTATATATGCTTGAGACTTTGAGTTGCAACTTCTAGTTCGTTTTGAATGAGAAAAAAAGGAAAAATAAAATAAAAGTGTTTGGATAGATAAGCTAAATTTTGAAGATGGAAAAAGTAATGATCATGTATCTGTTACTCATGACTTGTAAACTTCTAAGTGACTTATCCTCGTTATAAGTTGTTGCCTAACTTTCAAACAGAAATAAGTTCACTTATATACTGATACAGCTGACATCCTTTGAATGTTTTCAAATATATTACAGTTAAGTGGAAATCCAGCGGCAAACTATGTAGCTCTAGTCCATCACCTAGATCTAAATCACCCAATCCTTACATTGGTCCTTACCCTTCTCCTATTGAAATCAAGAAAACTATATCAAAATCAAAGTGCATTCCAGCAATTTCATCGATGCCAATATTACCTATCATCTTTAACTGGCCTCCAACCAAAGAAGAAGAAAATCTCATCACACATACTCTCTATGGCTCTACAACTGGCCAAAGATTGCATGTATTCGAACAGTTATGCCCTCAGTGAGGTTACTTTTGCTTCTCTTTTCTACTTTAGTGTCAGTTCACTGGTTAATAGCTTACATATGCTGTTATATAATAGTATGTACAGGAACCCAATATTAATATAGGGGTATAAAACCATGTATAGTGTAAAATGTTGCTTTCAGTACGCTTTGCTTCCTCAAGTTTATAGTATTTTCTGTCTTTCTTGGCATGCCCAGCATTTCAGTATATGATTGCACATACATACTTGTACATGCTTGCTTATGTATGTTAATATCTTGAAGTATATTTATTCATATTCGGGACAACTACACTTTTGTTACTGCTAGTATTAAATATTGTTGAACAGGAGTCACACGTTGCAGTGAATGTTGCCGACTTCCTGATAATAACAACACGTAAAAATTAAACTTAATTCCTACGCGTTTTCTGACATTATCTCCATAATCATATGATAGTACAATGAATTAGACAAACACTACCTACTAATCCAAAGCAATACACGAGAAGCTTTACTGCTTCTTGGAATCTTCTTGTTGAGTTTGCTTTCTGTCATACACGTTCTTATTTATCTTTAATATATATTCATGCCGCCTTCTTTCTCATATTTACTCTCAACACAATATAGATATATATCCTCTTCTCTATATTTAATCTTCTCATTAAAATATTTTCAAACAAATCACAAATGAATGGTTGCTGTGTATTCTTAAAATGGCCATCCAACGGCTACCAAGCACTTGCAATGGATGGCTACGATGAAGGAGATGTGAGAGTGATAGTAGGTAAAGAGAGAAAACTTTTCTTCGTCGATGCTTTTGTTTTGCAGACTGATCCTTTTAAAGTTCTTCTGGAGACTGCTGGAAAAAAACTTAGTGTGGGTGAAGTATTTGTTGGCGTTGATTCTATTCTTTTCGAATACATGTTGTGGTTAGTTTATAATGGAGACGATTTTACGTTTTTGCTTAATTTGAAGGAGATTATAGAGTTTTATTCCCGGATTATTGAAAGCTAAAATTTTTATTTAAATTATATATGTGTAATTTGTAAATGCATGTTATGAGGGGCATCGAGACCGTGAATAACTTGATCTGTGATTCAGTATACAGAAATGATACTCATACTAGTTATTATATCCCAACATCTTCAGTAATGAGATAAATATGTAGCCTAAAGTTTGTTACAGGAGTTGTATAAGTAGCATTGATCTATGGAGCATTCCCAACAAGTTCATCCCCAATTATTTCAAGGTTGCAACCAAAAATACAAGGCTGCATCACGATATCTATAATATTATTTATTAAATATTTCAACCTACCAACTATTGAAATTTCAGAACCAAAACTGATCTTTCTTTTCAAACAAAATTTGGCTATAGTTTATTTATGCTTGAAACATTGCTTATTGATTGCACAATGTTGTTCTTACAATAAATTACCATGTCATTGATAGAGTAATAAATTAGTTGTCAAAGTAATTACCATGTCGTTGTAATTTGAAATTGAAAACTATTTTAACTTACTGATTTGACATCAAGAAGGTGTTGAAGTTGTTAAAGTAATTACCATTTCGTGGTTGAATTCAAAATCTCGACACACTAACTAGGATGCGAACCCAGTTCGGACTACAAGTTAAATCTGAAAGCAACTAGCATTCTTTTTCCATGCTTATATCAATCGTAGGAACATGTAAAAGTAATAAAATGGAACATATAAAAGGATTGAAAATGGTATCAAAAAAGGAAAAGGAGTTCTTAATTATACCACTTCCATGGTACAAATTGATGGCTTATAATTCATTTTAAGTTTTTCTTCATGTATACGTGTGGGTTCTAATCTATCATGTTTGTATCATGTGTTTATCTTTCAGATCTTTGAATTACAATTGAAGTTTTGGCATCGAAAGAGCAAAGATCATAAGCAATCCATACCCGAGTTACCACTTCCTACCACCAAAGCTGTAAGTAACGAATGGGTGCAATTATAGGTGTGGTAATGTTCTTAATTATGTTGTACTTTATTTTATTAATATTTAAATTTCCCGTGCCCTTGGAACTGGGATTGTATAGTTGGTTTAAATATTATTAGTCGTAGACCATCTGAACAAAAATTTGTGTTGTTTTGAAACATTTACAAAATTCAACATAAATCATAGTATGATGGATTGAAAGAGAGAAATAATGAGTATTCATATACAAACTTGTGCGTGGTCTTAGAGGGTTAAGGTTAAGTGTTTACATACTAGGTCGAGTGTTTATATAAAAAGATGCGGAATCATTAAGTTACAAAACTGACCATTCTCTTTAGGTTATACTACAATGGACAGGGAAGGAATGGATAAGCTAGTAGCCTTGAATGTTTTGGTAAGTTGAATTTACTTTCTAACTTCCGAATAAAATAATTAATAAAACAGATGATATTTAGACCTTATATATATATATATATGTTTTTTTAACCTTATACAGTGTAAGATTAATTTATTCTTTTTAATACATATTTACTACTTGATTATGCATGTTTTTGTGCAGTTTAATAAGCCTACATTAGTGTCTTTGTACCAAATTAGTGTCTTGTGGATTGCTGAATGCCTGAAGGTGAAATATGTTGCATTCTTCACTTAGTTTATTACAGTTTTGTTCTTCATCACTTTTATAGTGACATTATTTATTTGATGTCAACGAGACTCAATCTCAAGATAGACATTTTAGTGATCTCAGTGTCCTGTAGAGGATATCCTATTATGACTGCCTTTTTTAACCATCATTTGGTCATCTAGTTGCATTTGTTGGTTACCATCGATAGTTGTATCAATTTAATTTCATTGTAAGTTATCTAGCAAAGCACAAATTGCAGATTTTCTCAAAGTAAAAATCTGGAAAGTGGAATTACAATTGTCACTTAAACTAGGTATATGTTATATATAACAACATTTAAAACAGCAATCAATAATTTTGGAATCCTTCAATTGTCTTATTTTATATGGTATGTTTAAACTAAACATGGTGAACTTCCTTTTTCAGTATTCATAGCAATCATTATGTTTGATGTCACTGCCTGACATACCTACAAGAATGTTCCTACATGTCATAGGGATCTGTGCAGGTAATATTTTGAAATTCAACTTGATATCTAGTTGAAAATAGATTCTTTGTTACTACTACAAAAAAATTAGATTTTAGTTTACATGGGTAAATTCAAATGATGTGGGATTAGCATCCATTATTTAAAGAATATTGGTTTTGCGGCTTCTATAATTGCTCCAGATTATCCATCAAGATTCTTCATAAAACATAGACCTGCACTTGAATTATATTATCATGAAGTACATGGCCGAAATGTTAATGCCAAAACACACTCAATGTTTGCTTAAACTTTAATCACATTGAAACATGAAAAGTTTGAAGTTCTTATTATATAAGTAGCGCTAATATTATGATATAAGGGAAAAAAGCACCGAGCTCGACATTATGGCATATAATAGTGAAAGTGATAAATAAATGCCTGGAGTGAACTGAGACTGTTTTGAGGGAAGAACCTCTGTAGCTTTTGCATTGTATTTGAATGAGTGTGTTATGGTCTTGCCTTACCATGTACAGAAGTCCCTTTACAAAAATATTCCTGATACTCTAAGTGTATACCTTAAGCAGCATGTTTCTTGCCTGCTTTAAATATACTTTAGTCTCATTGTTTTCTCAGTATTGATGGTCCTGTCATTATTATCTCAGTATTGATTATAAATTGAGTCTCACTGTTGATTATATTTTGTCTACAGGTAGGCGTTTCTGAAGAATGAGCAGTAGCAGCACTAGTTCATCGTACTTGTTAGGTAGTTTGGTTGTTTATTGTACTTGCTTAGTTCAGATGTTTATGGTACTTTAACTGCAGCAGTAGCATATTGTCTGTGGTATGTAGTTCGGTTGTGTAAACTTCTATGTACGGTTAACCTTTTGTCTTGAAACTACTGTTCGGTTGTGTAAACTTCTATGTACGGTTAACATATTGTTTATGTTAGTGCTTTTGTTTATGTATTTTGTGGTTTTAAATGTGTTTATGTTTGAATGTGTATGTGTATATGTATATGTATATGCATATTGCGGTTATTTAATGTGTATGTGTTTATGTATTATGTTATAAGCTATGAACAAGATTGAACTGGAGGCAATTTATAGGCAGAGCTAGAATACTTTTAGTAGCGTTTCGAAAACGCTACTAAAAACGCTACAAAAAATAAAAGGTCGAAGGAGAGCATATATAGTAGCGTTTTATACACGCTACAAAAAAAGAATTTAGTGGCATTTCATAAACGCTGCAGTAAAACGATTTATGGTAGTGTTGAAATAAGTGCAACTAAAAATCAGGTATTTTTAGTCGCGGGCTTTATAACAGCGTTTATCAAAACGCTGCTAAATCTTTTAGTAGCGTTTTTTTAGCGCTACTAAAAATCAAAATTCTTGTAGTGAGTTCCGATGACCAAATACGGTAATGTTAGTGGTATCCATAATATCAGATGCACTTGAATACGAAATAAAATCATCATAGATTAAAACACTTTTTTGATTACATTTCAAAACAACATTTCATATTCCAAGTTACATAATCCCAAATGTTTCCTAAGTTCAGATCAAATATAATTATTACATAAATACACCAAGAGCGACATATGAAGATGCCTCCTTGGATGGCTAGAGTACTAAATAGTCATAACAGACTTAATACAATACAGCGGAAACAAAACATAACAACTCCTAAATAGCTAACTTCAACCTCCTGCTCATCTTCGGAAGCTTTATTCGTCCACCTACTAAAACCTGTAAATCCTCAACCCTCAGCCTACTCAAATCAATTTTGAGCACCCAAGAGTTTAAGGGGAAAATATAAACTTCGAGTCAGACATAAAGCCTGGTGTGAATAATACTATACATCTCGGCTATTTGATATTAAGTGAGACCACACCACTTAGCAGAATGGGTCCCCCCTCACTAATATCCTTTTAAAACATATCTTTTGCAAATATTAATCCTGCAACCAAAACTTTTTAAAACAATAAAGCAATATCATGTATGCATATAAATCAGGTAATAAATGGAATATCTGTCTAAACGCTATAGTTTGTGTAACGACCCACTATTTTGGACCATTCAAATCGACAATAATCCACACATGTCAGACTTGAATAATGCAAAATAACAGATTGTAATAAAATTTGGAGCAAATAAAACCAATCACAGATACAGAATATCAGAATAACTCGCAGCGGAAAATAAAATAAATAGTGGTTCAGGAAGCCACTACAATACAAATTCTCAAAACAGATACATAGTCTGAAAACAAATACAGTTCTGAAACAAGTACAGTAGAAATCCCAAATACATATGTCTCTAATACAAAGCTGACATAGAAATACTGAATGGAAATAGATAGCAACTAGATAAAAGATGATCTCCAATAGTCCTAGCTCCAAAAGGTGAGATCCAAAGCTGATACTCAGGCTGACCCGAGCGTAAAGCAAAACACAAAACCCTCGAATCAGGACATACATACTTATACAATGTAAACCAACTCAAGTGAACTATAATAAAAGGTACAAGTAACTTAAAGAATGCTTGGGATCGCCCATTCTTTAAGGATCCGTTAAACTATTTACTATGTAGTAATATTCGCTATTATAATAATGTCTAATATAAAATAAACATACTTTTAAATAGCATTAAGGCTTTACATTTTCCACCTTAACACGTAATAGTCCCAGTAGTCTATCTAGTATTAGCATACTCCCAGATCGGGGGCTACCCTCAATACTCCACAGGCTACGGGAGAAATCCAAACTCGTAGTAAAGCTCGATATGGTAGGTGACACGGCACAACTAGGCAATGCCAGGGTAGATATACCAATTACCCATCTGGGCTGGTGGAAACGCATAACAGCCACTACCTCCCACCTCGAGCCACACTCCCAAAATCAAGGGGTGCACACAATCAATCACAAAAGTAATAGAATGGTATTGAAGAAGTGTGTCCGATCAGAGGTGCTACCTCATTGGCCCGTCGATCGCTCTTGTTTTAGCCACCTTATGCCAACTCACGGGAGTTGGGTCCACGTTCATACCACAATAGGATCATCTCCACCATCCTACTTCACTCTGGAATCTCCACCGCATACATAGTTGTTAAAGTGGTTTTCGGTATCAACAGAGAGTATGTCCATATCCGATCCCGGTCTCTTTAACAACCAATCGTTATTATAACCCGTGGTTATAAATTTCAAAAATAGTTTATATTTCAAATCAAAATACTCCATTTAAACCATTTACAAGTAAAGTCAATGTTCTTTCAAATCAAATATTCAATTCCCGAAAATTTAGCACTTTTGAAGCTTGTTTATTTAGTTAAATACTTCAAAACATTGAAATTTCAGCATTCGCAGCACTTAGAAAATGCTGCGGTAAGTTATATTTGAAAACAATTCATTCAGCAAAGACAGCATTTAAAAACTGTTGTAGTAGTTCAGTTTCATTTGAAAACAAGTTAAATTCAGAAAAGATAGCATTTACAAAACTGCCGCAGTAGTTTAGGGTTCAATTACATTTAAAAATCTTATTTGAGCAAACTGCAGCACTTATCAAGTGCTACTGTAGCTCTTTTATTAGTTTCAAGTTTAGTTTTAATTCAGCACCTACCAAGTGCTGCAGTAGCCCTTAGTTAATTTTTAGCCTTTAGTACATTTGCCTCAACCACAGCACTTACAAAGTGCTACAGTATCCTTTACTTCAGATTTTAAGTTAATCCCAGAAACGATAGCATTTCTGAAGTGCTACTAAAAGAATTTCCAGATTTAATAATAAAATTCCAAAAACAATTAAACTTCAATTTTAACCATTTTACCTTATAAAAATCATATTTTTTTCACTTCAAAATGTTCATTTAAATACCCTTTAACTTATGATTTTTACAAAGAAAATTTTTACAATAAAATCAAATTTTTCAATAATTCACTTATTAAATTCAAGTGTACTATTTTCTCATTCTTTTCATTTTTAACAGTTTACCTTTACACTTAATTTTATATTTCCATTTCAAAATAAAACTTAATTTCCACCTTTATTTAATTAACTTAAACTTCCATAAAAAATCAAATCACAAATTTCCAAATTAAGTTATGTTTTAAATCACAATTTTCCATTCATTTATTTAACATTTCCAATACATAGAAAAATCATTATTACTTTATTAAATTATTTAAAATTCAATTTAAATCAAATTATCATATTTTTACATTTTAAAATACTTAAAATTTTCCAGAAAAATATATAAATAACCACGGGTCTGTATAATATTTTCTAACCTAAGTCAAGTGATACGGATAATATATCATTTCAATCCGTAATTTACAAAGAAAATCCGGGTTCTATCATTTCAAACCCGCAATCCCAAATTAATAAAATAAATAAATAAAAATCGTTCAGGCTTATCATTTCAGCCCATAACCATTTTTCCCTATTCTAAAGTCCGTTCGGGTATGTAACATTTCAACTCATAGTGATTCTATTCTACAGGGAACTTGCAGTGTGAGAAACAGAATAAAATAAACAATATAACATAATATAACATAGCAGATGATGTGACAAGTTTATAACAGGGTTTAACATCATATAATTTACATCACAGGCGGGTATAACATGATATAATAGTTTCTACACATTCACTTGTTGTCACTTCACAAATTATATAAGTATAAATGTCATGTGTGAATACTCACCTTTTTACGCTGGAGTTAGCAAATCAAACACACAAACAAAAATCCAGAAAGCACGATAGCACGACTTGATTTGAGTGGAGAGAGAGCCAAGATATTAATCTTGTATTCAACAACAAAACAAAGCAAAATAAATATACATTTAAAATACAAAGATTATATTGAAACAAAGTGGAATCAAAATAAACAAAAGACATCACCAAGCTTTTCAATCAATTTTGCTTGACCATAAATCACATATGCTCGGCCCTAATGCTATATTGGCTCGGCCATGATGGTTTAATTTGTGGAAATGGATTTGGTTTGGCACATAAAGGCACGGCTACACAAGAATGCAAAGTGTTTGGAGTTTGCAAAGCAAGGAAGGCAAAGAGACAAGGCTAACATGTGGAGTTTGGTTCAACATCTAGGCTCGGCCTATGGGTCAAGTGGCTCGGCCAATGGCTGCTACAGGTCAGGTCAGAGGGTAGGGTGATGGCCAGAGGTGATGTCATCAGTGGTGGTGGTTCTAGGGTGGTGGCCGTGGCTACAAATGAAGGGGATGGTGAAAATAAGGCTCGGCTATGCATTGTTTCAAGGGTTTCAATGTTTTTGTGGAGTTTTCTTCAACCTGGTGCTCACGGCCACTACTGGTCAGAGGAGGAGGAGGTCAGGCCGTGGATGGTGATGAGGAGGAAATGGTGTGGTGGTCGGTGGAGATGGTGAATGGATTAGGCCGAGCAAAACAATGAAGATGAACAAGCAAAACAATGGAAAAAGTGAAGAGAAAAATGGAAAAAGAAGAAGCCATTTCCAAAAATATTTTCAGAATTGCTTTCGCCGTGAGTAATGAAATGAATGGGAAGTTTTCACGTGAAAAACAAAAAGGAATACATGGCTACAATAGAGAAAATGAAAGGCCAAAGAAATGAAGAGTCTAGACAATGAAAAGTCACAAGCAAATGAAAAGACTTTGCCTCTTTGAATTTCCAATTCTTTTTTAATCCAAAATAAACAAATAAAATATCAAGTAAAGTGAATAAAAGACAAACAAAAATAAGTGAAAATGAAAATAAACAAATATTCTTAGGAAAAATAAAAAGTAAATAAAGAAAATAGTTTATTATATTGAAACGAGGATTAAAAATTGCAAACAAAATACAATTAACTTTGGAAAATTATAACTTTACTTCTAAAATGTTTTAAAAATAAAATATTGAAATAAAATTAAATTTAAAATAATTTAAAAATATTTGAAAAAATATTGGGTTGTTACACTCTCTCCCACTCAAATCTTTTCGTCCTCGAAAAGAATGAAACAAGGAAAACAAAGAAAAAGCAAGATAGAAAAGCAAATAGTACCCGAAACAAACGATTCCGGATTCAAAGCACGAATGCTCTCCTCCGTCTCCCAGGTACAGTCTCAATCATCAGTACTCCACTGTACTTTGACCAGACTAACAGATTTCCTTCTTAGCTGCTTCGTACCTCTATCGACAATACGAAGTGGCTTCCTCTCGACAGTCAGATTAGGCTCAATATCCAAACTACCAAGAGCAGAAGGCTGAACAATCAGAGATGGATCATGCAGATAGCGACGAAGATGTGAAACGTGGAATACATTATGCACTCCAGAGAACTTCTCGGGCAAATCCAGACAATAAGCCAAAGAACCAATTCTTTCCACAATGCGGAAAGGACCAATGAACCTAGGAGAAAGCTTCCCTCTACGACCAAATCGAATAACATTCCTTAAGGGAGAGACCTTAAGGAAAACCAAATCACCAACAGCAAACTCCAAACTTCTCCTACGACGATCAGCATACTTCTTCTGCCTATCCTAAGCAATCCTCATCTTCCTCCTAATCTCCTCAACTCTCTCAGAAGCCTCTAAAATCATCTCAGGACCAAGAACCAAACGATTACCAAATTCAATCCAGCAAGATGGAGATCTACAAGGTCGTCCGTAAAGAGCAGAAAACGAAGACGTCTTAATGCTAGCCTGAATTCGAAGATAGAAATGAGATAGATAAAAGATTAAGATAAACTTAAAACAGAAGATTATGATCTTCCCAAGATCCTCCATAATCAAGCACACAAGCACGAAGAAGATCCTCGAGAATCTAATTCACTCTTTCCGTTTGACCGTCGGTCTGTGGATGGTAAGCAGTGCTCAGATTCAGATGAGTACCCAAAGATTTTTGAAAAGCTTTCCAAAACTGACTAGTAAAGATAGGATCACGATCACAAACAATATTGAGAGGAACACCATGGAGACGAACAATCTCCCTCATGTAGATCTCAGACAAGCTAGAAGCAGAATGGGTAGACTTGACCGGAATGAAATGAGCTGACTTGGTCAATCTATCCATAATAACCCAGATACTCTCATTACCCCTTCTAGTCCTCGGTAATCCATCAATGAAATCCATAGAAACTTGTTCCCATTTCCAATTGAGAATCTCAAGAGGCTGCAACAAACCAGGGGTCTTTTGATGATCTGCCTTGACTTGCTGACAAGTCGCACACCTACTAACAAAAATGGAGATATCACGCCTCATACCTCTCCACCAATACAACTTCTTCATAACCTGATACATCTTGGTCACTCCCGGATGAATAGAAAGTTTGGACCGATGATTCTCCCTAAGTAACTCCTGTCTCAATCCATCAACATTCGGGACACAAATCCTATTATTAATCCTCAAAACACCTCTATCATCGATCTGGGCTCCACTGCCATCAAGACTACTACCCCCAACTCTACTACGAACATTCTCCTTAATAAGCCTAAGCATTTGATCCTCATCTTGCTTAGCCATGATACGATCCAAAAAAGGAGGAGAAACAACCAGCTGACACAACATAGCCTTCTTCCGACTCAAAGCATCTGCCACAACATTAGCTTTCCCAGGGGTATAGTTGATGTCGAGGTCATAAGAAGAAAGAAACTCCAACCACCTAACTAATCTCTGATTCAAATCCTTTTGAGTGAAAATATACCTCAAAGACTGATGATCTATGAAGAGCTCAAACTTAGTACCCAAAAGATGATGCCTCCAAAGCTTCAAAGCAAAAACCACAGCAAGAATTCCAAATAATGGGCAGCATAATTGGCTTCATGGGTCTTCAACTGACGACTGGCATAAGCAATGACTCTACCATCCTGCATCAGAACATCTCCCAAACTTTCACGACAAGCATCAGTGTATACCGTTAATCCCTCATTTCCATTTGGAATGGTAAGAACTGGTGCGGAAGTAAGCTTATGTTTTAACTCATTGAATGCGGCTTTACACTCATCACTCCAGATAAACTTAGCATTCTTTCAAGTCGAAGCAGTGAGAGGTGTAGCAATTCGAGCAAAATTGTCATTGAATCTCCGGTAATAACCGGCAAGGCCTAGAAAACTACAGATATCAGTTGGAGTCCTAGAAGTTTCCCAGTCCTGCATAGAATAGGGAAAAATAAGAACAACCGGAAAGATAGAATAAATTGGATGAAACAAGGAAAGAGAAGGAAAGAAAGACTTACATTGATCGCAGCGATCTTGACTGGATCAACAGAAACTCCATTACCAGAAACAATATGCCCGAGGAATCGGACTTCATCCTTCCAGAAATGACATTTAGAAAATTTAGCCTTCAACTAATGATTTCTAAGAGTCTCAAGAATAGATTTCAAATGTGACTCATGCTCTTCCTCAGACTTAGAGAAAATGAGAATATCATCAACAAAGACTAGAACAAATTTATTAAGCACATCACGAAAAACACGATTCATCAAATCAACAAAGAAAGCAGGAGCATTAGTCAAACCGAAAGGCATGACTAACCATTCAAAAAACCCATTCTCAGTACGGAAAACGGTCTTGGGAATACTTTCCTCAGCAACTCTGAGCTGGTGAAAACCTGAGGCAAGATCAAGCTGAGAGAAAACAGTGGCACCATAAAGCAGATCAAACATATCATTGATGCGAGGCATTGGATATCTGTTTTTTATAGTGAGCTTGTTCAGATCCCTATAATCAACACACATCCGGAGAGAACCATCGGATTTAGTGACGAAAACCACCGCTGCTCCCCATTCTGAATAGCTAGGTCTGATCAGACCCTTGGAGGACAAGTCCTCAATTTGCTTTCCCAACTCAACCTTCTCGCGGGGTGCCATTCTTCTAGGAGGAAGAACTACATGTCGAGCTCCAGGAATAAGATCAATACGGAAATCAATTTCCCGCTTAGGAGGTAAAGCATCAACTTTACCAAATACATCGGGATAAAGTTTGACCACACGAGTCGACTGAAGATCAATAGAAGAGGAATCCATAGAATAGATAAAATTTCCAACAAAATCCTGAGGCATGCGGCACTGAATAATCAAAGGATCACCCTTATCTCCCACAAGAGACACAATTCGGGATTTGCAAGAGATATGGGCATCATGATTCCTTAACCAATCATCTCCAAGCAATAAATCAAAAGCATCGAAACCAAGAACATAGAAATCTCCAGAAAATCGATAACCAGAATGAAAGAGTTTCACATGCTTACAAATCCTATTAAGATTTGTGGGACCCCCAATAGGATTTGAAACACATAAAGAAACAGAAGCATACTCAGGAGAAAGGAGATGCTCAAACTTATCACACCAATCAACAGAAATAAAACTATGCGAAGCTCCAGTATCAAATAAAACATGAACAGGATGATGAAATAAAGAAAAGGTGCCCTGAAGAGTACCTTGATTATCACTAGGAGCAGGAGCAGGTGCAGGTGGAGCATGTGAAGAAGCAGAGGTAATAGCAGAAATACCAGATGGCTTGCCCTTCTGATACAAAGGACAATCATTCTTAAAATGACCAGGCTGAAGACAGACATGATAGAGATTGTTCCTGGTACCTTGAGGTGGAGGAACAACAACACCAACTGAAGTAGGGCAACTATTAGCATAGTGTCCCTTCTGATCACACTTGAAATAGGTAATGGTAGATAGGTCGATAGGGTGCCTTTGGGAAGGAGAAGATGAATATCCCAAACCCGGATTCTTGAGCCAATTCTTCTTCTGTTGATGGAAATTTGGCTTTCTCTTCTTAGAGTTAGCAGAGAAAGACTGAGATGCAGGAGCACTAGCAACAACAAGACCCTTGGAAGTAGGGTTCTCATAACGAATAGCCATATCCATAAGCTCGGTGAAAGTGCGATGAACATGAGAAATGAGACGATCATAGAATAGGACAAAGGTAACGAGAAGACAAAGATAAGATACGATAAGACAAGATAAATTCACTTGGATGAATATCCTAAAGAAAGAAAATACTAACAAGGTAGATACGAAAGGAGGAAAGTTTAGAAAAAATTTCCTTTAAAACAAGAAAAGTTTATATGAAAATAATCTTTGAAAAAAAATCCTTTGAAAAATCATTTTATACTTTGAAAATACGTTCTCTCAAAAAGAAATGATTCTGAGGTTGATTTCACTCATTCTAGGGTATTTCTACCCTATCTCTAATGAGTTTTTTTACTCCTTAGACTAAAGTTTGCCTAAAAACCTCGCTCTGATACCAAATGTAATGGGACGTCGCCAGTGGGGTAACGCCCACTGTAGCATACAGCTGTGCATGTGTTCTGCCTTTACGGCCAGCCTCTCGACTGCACCAACCCCACAGGGACATGTAGGAGTAAGAGTCATCCGCTCGCTACCAAACCCAAATGTGATAACCCCCTCTCATGCTGCACTCGCCAAGTGCATAGGCAGACACACATGTCGGACTTGAATAATGCAATATAACAGATTGTAATAAAATTTGGAGTAAATAAAACCAATCACAGACACAGAATAACTCGCAGTGGAAAATAAAATAAATAGTGGTTCATGAAGCCACTACAATACAAAGTCTCAAAACAGATACATAGTCTGAAAACAAATACAGTTCTGAAACAAGTACAATAGAAATCCCAAATACATATGTCTCTAATACAAAGCTGACATAGAAATACTGAACGGAAATATATAGCAACTAGATAAAAGATGATCTTCAGCAGTCCTAGCTCCAAAAGGTGAGATCCAACGCTGATACTCAGGCTGACCCGAGCGTAAAGCAAAACACAAAACACTCGAGTCAGGACATACATACTTATACAATGTAAACCAACTCAAGTGAACTGTAATAAAAGGTACAAGTAACTTAAAGAATGCTTGGGATCGCCCATTCTTTAAGGATCCGTTAAACTATTTACTATGTAGTAATATTCGCTATTATAATAATGTCTAATATAAAATAAACAAACTTTTAAATAGCATTAAAGCTTTACATTTTCCACCTTAACACGTAATAGTCCCAGTAGTCTATCCAGTATTAGCATACTACCAGATCGGGGGCTACCCTCAATACTCCACAGGCTACGGGAGAAATCCAAACTCGTAGTAAAGCTCGATATGGTAGGTGACACAGCACAACTAGGCAATGCCAGGGTAGATATACCAATTACGCATCTGGGCTAGTGGAAACGCATATCAGCCACTACCGCCCACCTCGAGCCACACTCCCAAAATCAAGGGGTGCACCCAATCAATCACAAAAGTAATAGAACGGTATCGAAGAAGTGTGTCCGATCAGAGGTGCTACCTCATTGGCCCGTCGATCGCTCCTGTTTTAGCCACCTTATGCCAACTCATGGGAGTAGGGTCCACGTTCATACCACAATAGGATCGTCGCCACCATCCTACTTCATTCTGGAATCTCCACCGCGTACACAGTTGCTAAAGTGGTTTTCGGTATCGACAGAGAGTATGTCCATATCCGATCTCGGTCTCTTTAACAACCAATCGTTATTATAACCCGTGGTTATAAATTTCAAAAATAGTTTATATTTCAAATCAAAATACTCCATTTAAACCATTTACAAGTAAAGTTAACGTTCTTTCAAATCAAATATTCAATTCCTGAAAATTAAGCACTTTTGAAGCTTGTTTATTTAGTTAAATACTTCAAAACATTGAAATTTCAGTATTCGCAACACTAAGAAAATGCTGTGGTAAGTTATATTTGAAAACAATTCATTTCATCAAAGACAGCATTTAAAAACTGGTGTAGTAGTTCAGTTTCATTTGAAAACAAGTTAAATTCAGAAAAGACGGCATTTACAAAACTGCTGCAGTAGTTCAGGGTTCAATTACATTTAAAAATCTTAATTGAGCAAACTGTAGCACTTATCAAGTGCTACTGTAGCTCTTTTATTAATTTCAGGTTTAGTTTTAATTCAGCACCTACCAAGTGATGCAGTAGCCCTTAGTTAATTTTTAGCCTTTAGTTCATTTGCCTCAACCACAGCACTTACAAAGTGCTACAGTATCCTTTACTTCAGATTTTAATTTAATCCTAGAAACGATAGCATTTCTGAAGTGCTACTAAAAGAATTTCCAGATTTAATACTAAAATTCCAAAAACAATTAAACTTCAATTTTAACCATTTTACCTTATAAAAATCATATTTTTTTCACTTCAAAAATGTTCATTTAAATACCCTTTAACTTTTGATTTTTATAAAGAAAAATTTTACAATAAAATCAAATTTTTCAATAATTCACTTATTAAATTCAAGTGTAATATTTTCTCATTCTTTTCATTTTTAACAGTTTACCTTTACACTTAATTTTATATTTCCATTTCAAAATAAAACTTAATTTCCACCTTTATTTAATTAACTTAAACTTCCATAAAAATCAAATCACAAATTTCCATATTAAGTTATGTTTTAAATCACAATTTTTCCATTCATTTATTTAACATTTTTGATACATAAAAAAATCATTATTACTTTATTAAATTATTTAAAATTCAATTTAAATCAAATTATCATATTTTTACATTTTAAAATACTTAAAATTTTCCAAAAAATATATAAAATAACCACGGGTCTGTATAATATTTTCTAACCTAAGTCAAGTGATACGGATAATATATCATTTTAATCCGTAATTTACAAAGAAAATCCGGGTTCTATCATTTCAAACCCGCAATCCCAAGTTAATAAAATAAATAAATAAAAATCTTTCAGGCTTATCATTTCATCCCATAACGATTTTTCCCTATTCTAAAGTCCGTTCGGGTATGTATCATTTCAACCCATAGTGATTCTATTCTACAGGGAACTTGCAGTGTGAGAAACAGAATAAAATAAACAATATAACAGAATATAACATAGTAGATGATGTGACAAGTTTATAACAGGGTTTAACATCATATAATTTACATCACAGGCAGGTATAACATGATATAATAGTTTCTACACATTCACTTGTTGTCACTTCACAAATTATATAAGTATAAATGTCATGTGTGAATACTCACCTTTTTACGCTGGAGTTAGCAAATCAAACACACAAACAAAAATCCAGAAAGCACGATAGCACGACTTGATTTGAGTGGAGAGAGAGTCAAGATATTAATCTTGTATTCAACAACAAAACAAAGCAAAATAAATATACATTTAAAATACAAAGATTATATTGAAACAAAGTGGAATCAAAATAAACAAAAGACATCACCAAGCTTTTCAATCAATTTTGCTTGACCATAAATCACATATGCTCGGCCCTAATGCTATATTGGCTTGGCCATGATGGTTTAATTTGTGGAAATGGATCCGGTTTGGCACATAAAGGCACGACTACACAAGAATGCAAACTGTTTGGAGTTTGCAAAGCAAGGAAGGCAAAGAGACAAGGCTAACAAGTAGAGTTTGGTTCAACATCTAGGCTCGGCCTATCGGTCAAGTGGCTCGGCCAAGGGCGGCTACAGGTCTGGGCCGAGGGTAGGGTGATGGCCAGAGGTGATGTTATCAAGTGGTGGTGGTTCTAGGGTGGTGGCCGTGGCTACAAATGAAGGGTATGGTGAAAACAAGGCTCGGCTATGCATTGTTTCAAGGGTTTCAATGTTTTTGTGGAGTTTTCTTCAACCTAGTGCTCACGGCCACTACTGGTCAGAGGAGGAGGAGGTCAGGCCATGGATGGTGATGAGGAGGAAGTGGTGTGGTGGTCGGGGGAGATGGTGAAGGGGTTAGGTCGAGCAAAACAATGAAAATGAACAAGCAAAACAATGGAAAAAGTGAAGAGAAAAGTGGAAAAAGAAGAAGCCATTTCCAAAAAAATTTCAGAATTGCTTTGGCCATGAGAAATGAAATGAATGGAAAGTTTTTCACATGAAAAACAAAAAGGAATGCACGGCTACAATAGAGAAAATGAAAGGCCAAAGAAATGAAGAGTCTAGACAATGAAAAGTCACAAGGAAATGAAAAGACTTTGCCTCTTTGAATTTCCAATTCTTTTTTAATTCAAAATAAACAAATAAAATATTAAGTAAAGTGAATAAAAGACAAAAAAAAAAAGTGAAAATGAAAATAAACAAATATTCTAGGAAAAATAAAAAGTAAATAAAGAAAATAGTTTATTATATTGAAACTAGGATTAAAAATTGCAAACAAAATACAATTAACTTTGGAAAATTATAACTTTACTTCTAAAATGTTTTAAAAATAAAATATTGAAATAAAATTGAATTTAAAATAATTTAAAATTATTTGCAAAAACATTGGGTTGTTACAGTTTGGTTTAGCTAACTACTAATTTTTGGCTGACTCGGACCTACCAGACAAAATAAACAAATAATCTAACTTCTGTTAGATACTCCTTTTCTGGACGGTCTGTCCCTAACTTACTTCTCCTAGGGTCAAATGATCCTAATGGTTTTGCGGGCTCACCAATAACCTATCTTCACTTTGTATATTCCTTTATGTGTGTAACATCATTTTAGTCTTACATGTGACAAAGCCCTACACACTGAAATTTTGGACTAAATTAACTAGGGTCTAATAGCTTAGGGCGTTATATCAGTACCTTCTGGTATTTTAGTATCTGATTCATTTTACTTAGGGTCAACTACCCATAAATTTTCCTTGAAAACTTTTCTTTTAAAATGATTTAACCCTTTTAAATCATACTTTAAACAAGGAAAATATACTATATGCTTTACTCAAATCACCTTGCCATGTTATATATACATTAAACAAAACTTCGTTGATGAAAACATTTAAACCTTTGAAAGTATCCCTTTCGAAACCATTGAAAGTACCCCTTTCGAAACCAGGTAACCACTTTGCTTTATAAATTTAGGCCGAAAAACCAAAACATACCTTTCGAAATCATTCTTAACAAAACTTTCAAAAAAATTGAAAAACCCTTCTTTCGAAACCATTAGGGAACCACCCCTTCGAAACTTTTATCTTAAACCTTTCGAAAGCACTAAATCCTTTTCATAAAATCAAACCTTTCGAAAGCATTTGGGTTCAAGTAAAACATGTGGAATAACCTTTCGAAGTCATTTAAAACCATTCCTTTCAAAACCAGTTGGGTTTAACTTTCAATAGCACAAAGGGTCATAAAAAAACTAAGTCGAAAACACTCTTCCGAAAGCTATTTCCTAAGTAAAGAAGTGATGGTGTCGAAACCAGCCATTCGAAAGCATTGGAGAAGCGGCTAAGTTTTAAAAACAAAACAACCCTTTTGAAACCATTTGCTTCGAAAGGTGGAAAGCAGCAGCAAGGAGTTTCAACCCCTCCGAATGCATTTACTTAAAACAAAAGGTGCAACCTCTTTGAAACCATTCCTTCAAAATAATTTGACCCAGTCGCAAGCTAACCAAGTCGAAAGCATTCCTTTCGAAAGCAAAGCAGGCACATTTTCATTTAAAAACAAAGTAAGACTTTGACCCCTTCGGAACCCGTTGTTTCGACTATATCCCTATCGCCTTAGTCCAATTCGCTGCGTACCAAGCCTTTGATACCATGCGCATTGGTTTCGATGGTAATGGAGGCGGAAGTAAGGTGTCAAAGGCTAGGTGCCGAAAGTGGCGAAACATGTAAAATGCATGTAAAATTTGAGTTTTAATTTTTTAAAGTAATTCTTTTCAACTAACTTGCCTTGTTTGTCAAAATATGATTGGTTGCTAATTTCTTTTCTAAAAGTACTGCCAAAATTTCAAAAATAAACAAATTAGATTATTTACAAAATGCCTGTGAT
The DNA here is from genome assembly GCA_030737815.1 of Allium fistulosum. Classification (NCBI taxonomy): domain Eukaryota; kingdom Viridiplantae; phylum Streptophyta; class Magnoliopsida; order Asparagales; family Amaryllidaceae; genus Allium; species Allium fistulosum. The sequence goes on from CM060904.1 coordinate 480,655,277, forward strand.
ATCCCGGAATTTCAGGAAATTTAAAATGTGATAATCTTGTAAATTAATTATTTAAAATTGGTAAAATTGTTATTTTCAAACGATTTAATAATGAGTTGATTTTAAATATAGTTATAAATAGATTCTTAAATGGAATAATTAGTTAAAAGCTTAATTTTGTTATTTAGAAATAGATTTTAAATAGACTTATTATTTTCTAATTTAATAAGTGTTGTTTAAAGGTGAAAATATATGTATATTTAAATTGATTTTAAATAGGATAATTATTTAAAATTAATAATGTGTTTGTTTAAATTTAATATATATATTTATTTGAATTGATTTTAAATTTAGATTTTTAAGATTGACTTTGAAATTGGATTTAAATATATATATATATATATATGTATTTCTTAAAATAAAAATAATAATATAGTTTAGATTTAAAATATATGAATAAAATTTTTATTTAAAAATAAGATTTTGTTTTATATTGTTTTTCCTTTAAAGAATTTTATTTATATAAATTTGGAAAGTATTTATTTAATAGTAATGAATACAAAAGTTTTATATTAACATTTTAAAATGGATAAAAAAATATTATTTATGATTTTATTTAGAATATAATTGGTTTATATTCTATTTTCTTTAAAGATTGTATTTATGTAATATTAAGAAAAGCATTTTTAGATATGTATTTATTAATTAGGAAATAAATATAAAAAGCATTTAAAATCTTTTAAAAATAATGTAAAATTTAATAATGACAAGTGTTAACATATTAAACCTCTTAAATAACATGTGTTAGCATATTAGATAAGGTATGAGACAAGTGTCTCTTTTATTTTATTTTTCTTTAAATTTTAATAAAATCAAAATTTACTTATATAAACTTCTACCTTTCCCCTTCATTTTTTTTCTCTAATTTCAGTTCAAAGACCAAAAACCCAAAACCAGAAAAGTTATCAATCCCGAAATGATCTCCACAACCCAAAAACTAAAATTTATTTCCAAACTCAAGAATCAAATCTGAAATCCTCTTCCCAAATCAAAAACAGAAATTTATTTCTAAACCAAGAATTTACAACCTGAACCAAGTAAACCAATCTGAAATGTTTTTCTCTGTAATCTTCTCAAACCAGTAATACAAAATCAAAATACTCCTCAAATACAAGTTCAAAAACCTGTAACACTCCTCAAAGAAACAAATCTGCAATGTTGTTTTCCTGTAACCATCCTTCAAGTATGCATGCAAGTATATCTGAAGCCAAAGCAAAAGTTTTCAAAGCTTTGCAGTTTTAAAGAGATAAAGAAAAATTCAATTTTCAAAAGCTTTTCAAGTTGCTGTAGAAATTTTCAAATGCAAACTGTTTTCAAATTCTCTGCACATCAGAAAAGGTGAGTAAATCTAACTCTAAAAACAGTTTTAAATCTGTTACTATGTCTTGGTATGCCTGATAAATGTTACAGTAACATAATATGAAATGCTTACTTGAATGTTGGATGTGTATGGATGTTTATATAAGAGTTTGTTATGAAGAGTATATTGATGTTCATACTTCTCTGTTATTTTTCTATGAGTTAACTTTCAACCCTTAATCTAGTTGTATGTTGTTTGTATGCCTGTGATAATGATGTCTTGAAATTAGTTTGTATGGATGAAAAATATGATTGCATGCTTGAGTATATAGAGATTTTGGTATCTGCATGTTTGTATACAGGTGTATATAAACCTCTGTTTAAAAACTTACAGGTTTTAACAATTTATAAACTCAATATCTATTTCTCCAATCTATTCTTGGATAACTTCTGAATGAAAAGTGATTGAATGAATGTAAACTCATTTAAAAAATAAATTCAAGTGTTTAAATTCAGTAATTGTTTCAAATATAATACTATTACAGTGAAGCTTAGAAAATATAGAAAAAAAAATACAATAACGAATCAAATTTAAGCCCAAATGGATGATCGTGATTTTGAGTTTAGATTGTACGACCAGATTCGTAGTGGAAAACTATGAATTTTGATAATTAATTCAAGATTTTCAAAATTGTAATAAGAGAGAATTTCGAGTTGATCAGAGTTGTTTTTTTTATCAATTCGCGATGAACTACGGCGAGTTGCTCGTTGGGCTTGAGGCTAGTGGTAGCTTGAAGAAGGAGGATTAAGGGAAAAATGGTGATTGATTTTATAGGAGGTCGAGGTGGCTCAGCGACGTCGAATTAGGGCTTTTCGAGCAGTTTGGTCGAAGTCTGGAAACAGGGTCAATACAGAGTCTCTGGTGAATCGAGTTTCACCGGACCTTGGGGAAGAGCAGCGTAGATGATCGGGGGACGTGTGGCTGGTGTTCCAGCGACTCTGGTGGTCGGGGACGTTTGAATCGAGGCGTTTTCTGGCGAATAGCTAGGTTCCAGGCTCGTTTGGAATGCTCGATTTCGATCAGAAGCTTACGCTTGTGGATTGATGATCGGAGATGTTTGTCGTGACGATCGTCGACTTGTTGAAGGTGGCAGAGATGGTCGGAGAGTTGCCGTGGGTGGGTGCACGTGCACGCGTGTACCTTTGTGTCTGGTAATGATGAAGAAGAAGAAGTAGGCGAAGTCATACTCGAGTTGGACTCGGGGTAGTGGATGATTTTGCTCGGGTTGGCTTCGAGTCATACGTGAGTCTTTATAACAGTTTTAAAATAAATCAAAAGGAAAAAAAAAATAGAAGAAGGATTAACTCGGGTAGGGAATGGGTGGCTCGGGTTCTAATTCGGGAAAGTTCTGTTTTGTCTCGGGTAAATGTTTTTATACACTCAAGTTTTATGTTTAACCAAGACAAGTTTAAAACTAATTATCTTAAATTAGTTTAAATAATAATTGATTTATTGTTGTTAATTAAAGTTGGAATTTATTTTAAGTTTTGATTAATTAAATTCTTAAGTTGTTTTAAACTTAATTAATCAAGGTAATTAATTTAGGATAATTAATTTAGATAAAATGTTTTAATTATTAATTTAATTTAAAGTTTTTAAGTTAATCAAATAGTTAATGATAATTTGACTTCAAGGTTATCAAGTAAGATTTTAAATAATAATTAAGAAGATAATTGAGATAAATGATTTACTATTTATTTAATTAATTGATCGGTAATTAAGATTTTAATAATTTAATGAAGTAATTAAAGTGTTATTAATTATATTAATTATTGATTGAGAAATTAATTAGTTAATGGTTAAAGGTAAGTATTAATGAATTAAGGAGTTATTTAAATTGTATTAAGAATTATTAACAATATAATTAAAGATAATTAATTAATAATTAGTGATTAATTAATTAAGTAATTAAGTTGTAATTAGTGATTAATTAATTAAGAAATTAGAGGTTGATTAATTTGTAATTAAGGAATACTTAATTAAGTTTATAATTATGTTTTATTAATAATTAAGAGATAATTAATCTATAAAGATTAATTAAGGATTAATTAAATAATAATTAAGGATTAATTAATTTGTTATTAAGATTTATTAATTGATAATTTAGGTTTATTAATTAATAAATTAAAGAATAATTAATCCGTAATTAAAGATTAAATAATTTGTTTAAGAGTAATTAAGGCATGAATTACTCAAATTGTAAATAATAAATGGATGTGATTAATTTAAGTTAATTAATTTGTAGATTAATTAAAGATGTTGATTAATTATAAATGCTTAATGGAATTTATAAGTGTAATTACTATAAGTAATTAATAATTACAAGATGTAATTAATTAAAGGATAATTACTTAGGAGAAGTAATTAAGGATTTATTATTTGGTATAATTAATATAATTAATTAAGAAGCTAATTAATTAAGGTAAGTAATTATAGGATGATAATTACTGTTTATGATTAATTAAGGTAGATTAATAGAAGTGATTAATTAAAGTTTAATTAATTAAAGTAATTAATTAAGGACTATTAATTAATGTAATTAATGAAAGCAATTAAAGGATAATTACTGTTAATGGTTAAGAATAATTAATTTGTGAAATTAATTAAAGGATAATTACTTTATGTAATTAATGAATAAGGATGATTAATAGTTAATGAGTAATTAATTAATTAAAGGTTGTAATTAATTAATGATGGGTTAAGCAAGATTTGATCATTAATTCTTAAGTAATTAATTTAATTTAAGTTAATTAAATTAATTATAACATAGGGTTAATAATTGTTGCTTATATATGATTATTGTGTAGAATATCCGATTTGGTTGATATCTATTGGATGATATGCTTTGATATTCTATGATATGATATTAAATATATCTGTGATAAATGTGTGATATTTATCTGTGTTAATTGTTGTGTAAATTCAAGTATTGAATTGAATTAAATTGTTTTAACCTTAAAACAACTTGGACCTAAAAGATGGCGATTTGGATTCGATGAGACCGGGATCGGGTTTCCAGATTTGGATATCCGAATACCACATCGATCCAAATTAACGATAGGTCGTGAATCTCAAGTAAAGATGAAGATTCAGAGTGCAAGGGTTATTGTCGTTAACTCTGAGGGTGATTCCAAAATGAGTGTAACGAGATAATGCCTTCGGTTTCGTTCGAACCCGGAACGAACTTATATGGATTGAATGCTTTCAGAACATCGTCAGGTGGACGATGAGCATTCTAAGATAGATGTGTTCTACAAAGGTAATCGTAGCCTCAAGCCTCATCAACCGGGAATGGCTAAAACAGGGGAGGTGCAGCAAGGTTAGTGGGTAGCACCCAAGTAGTATAAGATTCCTCTGTCTAGAGTCCCTTTTTATTTCGGTTGTGTGGGCGGTTGCTAGCTACAATCGCGGGGTTTCTTATGCGGGAATTATCCAGTAAGGGATGGTTCCGGCCTTGTGTTGCAGGGGATTGGGCGTGATCCTCGGTACGTTGATCTAGGCCACGTACTGTGACGGGCGGTACCCCGGTAGCCCTGCCATTGTATGGAATCCAAAATCCAATAAGTGCCGTACGTTTTAGTTGTGCCCAACTATGTTGGAACGTGAGATGTAAGCATTCCAGCTATTTCTGTATTTTACTTGAAAACCCTAGACCCTATTATAATATAACTGGATTTCCTATCAAATGTTTTGGTTAGCGTAAGGTAAAAACTTACCCATGTTTATGTGTGGGAAGTCTTACGTGATACCTTTGTTTTCAAAAGGTTTTGAAGTTAAGCAATTTAAACCGTTTACTCACACCAGACCCATGTCTGACCCAAGTGTTTATTTCTGTTTTGTAAACTCTTGGGTACTCAAATTTTTACGAGTAGCCAAGGGATTCAGGTTTGCTTTGACGAATTCTGAAGGAGCAATGGAGCAGGAGGCTTCAGCGTGTAGATATCTGTATTTCCGCTGTGTTGATCTCTGAGTCGTTTGTTTAAGTTGTATTTTGAGTTGTAATAACTAGACAGATGTTTACAACTGTCTAGTATGTGTTGTATAAAGCTGTGTATCTCTGATAGCTGTTATATATGATACTATGTAATATTTATGTGATTAATATAATTTATTCGTTCCGCTGTTTAGATTCTGATGTTGTCTTTCTTTCTTCTCTATCTTTTCTCTTTTTCTATCTCTTTCTTTCTTATTAACGATGCGACTTTCTGTGGAATGAAAGTCGTGGTCGTTACAGTGGTATCAGAGCATTAGGTTGAGTGAATACCTAGGCTCTGTAGTGGTGTTTTTCCTGGGAGAGCGTATTTGTAAATTTTATATAACTATATATATATTTCTACCTATTTGTTGGGTTACCTGTTCGGGTTTTTCAATATATATGATATAAAGGTAGATAGGGTAGTGGTGTGTGTAACACGACTACCATTGATTGGAGTTTGAATGTTGAAGTTGGAAGTGTATCTGTCGAGACTGTAAACCATATACTGTCTCGAGTGAGCTTTACTTGATGTAAGAATTTCATCGATCTCTAAAGGAAATCTGTTAAGGTTCGGAGTCCATTTTGGAAGTGCTAGTTTGGCCGAGTTATAGTTTGGATCTATCGGATGAGCTGAAGCGAGTGATGGTATCTTGGTACTTCAGGAGGAAGCAGCTGTGTAATGAGATGCAGTGACTGGATGTTTCTGAAGCTGTTTTCTTTTGGAGCGAGTCTAAGGAAGTGTGTCTGCTTCGGTGTTGTGGCTGAGTTCAGCAGGGTCTTTTCTGTTTGGTTTGGAGTCCGAGTTTCTCGAAGAGCTTTGGATTAGGAAGTCTTTTGGCATCTGTGTCAGCGGTGCAACTCGGAAGTTTGTCTGCATTTGAGATTGAGTTTCTTATCGACTTGATTTCAGGATTGATACCGGTGGTTCAGCTAAGTTGAAGGATGTCTTCTAGAGAAAGGATTTGGTGAAGCAACTCAGGATTTCCTGGAACTTCTGAGTTTTATTTTTATGGATCCGTTGAACCATATTTCCAGGGTGTGATGTCTAGTATGTGCTCGAGTTCATCGACAGCATTCTCATCTACTCCAAATCAGAGTTCTACAGCGGAAGCAAGATGGCAGCTGTTCTAGAGTGGAAGCAACCGGAAGTTGTAGTGTTTGGATTGGAGGATTTCTACAGGAAATTTTTTTGGATTTGAGTCCAGATTGGTGAGTGCATTTATTTTGTCTTTTCTCGGATAGGAGAAGTAAGTTGTAGTCGTGGAGTAGAGTTTGTGTTTTGGATTTTGGGTAGATCTTAAGAGGATCATTTTGTTAAGTTATTTTTGGTTCAGTTTGTCCAAGAAGTATCAACAAAGGTGGAGATGATCGGAATGGATGTAGGTAGTTCAGGATCGTTAGAAAGTTCTGTGGATAAGAGAGAGAAATTTGGAATTCGAAGTTGGAGACTTCGTTGTTGTTGAAGTTTTCTCCGGTAAAAAAAAGAGCAATAAGATTGGGTAAGATTAGGAGTTAGCTCCGAAGTATATTGATTTCTTCTGAGTTTTGTAAGGATCAGTGTTTGGCTTAGAAGGTTTGAATTACCAGTTTGGATAACTGGGATTCAATGTGTTTCACGTATCTCTGAGGGAGTACGTGTTTGATCTATCTCTGGTTTTGGAACTAGTGGTTCGGGAAGTTTTGGTAGTTGAGTTGATCTTGTCTGTGGTCTGATATCTTGTTCAGATTATAGATCTAGATGAGTATGAGCTCTGTAGCTTAGTAGTATTGATTGTTTGGATTCTATAGAGCGAGTATCCCGGTATTTATACCTGGGAAACTCGAGGAAATTTAGGAAGCTTATCCGGGATCTGTGTCCGGATAGCTAGAATTGTTTGTTTGGTTGAATTGGTTGTTTGGATGAAATTGGTTGTTTATTTGTGTTGGCTGTTATGTATGCTAAAATTGTTTGAATATTTTTGAAATAAAATAAAACTTGGGATTATCTTTTTTTAAAATTTCGAGGACGAAATTCTTTTAAGGGGGGAGGAATGTGATATCCCGGAATTTCAGGAAATTTAAAATGTGATAATCTTGTAAATTAATTATTTAAAATTGGTAAAATTGTTATTTTCAAACGATTTAATAATGAGTTGATTTTAAATATAGTTATAAATAGATTCTTAAATGGAATAATTAGTTAAAAGCTTAATTTTGTTATTTAGAAATAGATTTTAAATAGACTTATTATTTTCTAATTTAATAAGTGTTGTTTAAAGGTGAAATATATGTATATTTAAATTGATTTTAAATAGGATAATTATTTAAAATTAATAATGTGTTTGTTTAAATTTAATATATATATTTATTTGAATTGATTTTAAATTTAGATTTTTAAGATTGACTTTGAAATTGGATTTAAATATATATATATATATGTATTTCTTAAAATAAAAATAATAATATAGTTTAGATTTAAAATATATGAATAAAATTTTTATTTAAAAATAAGATTTTGTTTTATATTGTTTTTCCTTTAAAGAATTTTATTTATATAAATTTGGAAAGTATTTATTTAATAGTAATGAATACAAAAGTTTTATATTAACATTTTAAAATGGATAAAAAAATATTATTTATGATTTTATTTAGAATATAATTGGTTTATATTCTATTTTCTTTAAAGATTGTATTTATGTAATATTAAGAAAAGCATTTTTAGATATGTATTTATTAATTAGGAAATAAATATAAAAAGCATTTAAAATCTTTTAAAAATAATGTAAAATTTAATAATGACAAGTGTTAACATATTAAACCTCTTAAATAACATGTGTTAGCATATTAGATAAGGTATGAGACAAGTGTCTCTTTTATTTTATTTTTCTTTAAATTTTAATAAAATCAAAATTTACTTATATAAACTTCTACCTTTCCCCTTCATTTTTTTTCTCTAATTTCAGTTCAAAGACCAAAAACCCAAAACCAGAAAAGTTATCAATCCCGAAATGATCTCCACAACCCAAAAACTAAAATTTATTTCCAAACTCAAGAATCAAATCTGAAATCCTCTTCCCAAATCAAAAACAGAAATTTATTTCTAAACCAAGAATTTACAACCTGAACCAAGTAAACCAATCTGAAATGTTTTTCTCTGTAATCTTCTCAAACCAGTAATACAAGATCAAAATACTCCTCAAATACAAGTTCAAAAACCTGTAACACTCCTCAAAGAAACAAATCTGCAATGTTGTTTTCCTGTAACCATCCTTCAAGTATGCATGCAAGTATATCTGAAGCCAAAGCAAAAGTTTTCAAAGCTTTGCAGTTTTAAAGAGATAAAGCAAAATTCAATTTTCAAAAGCTTTTCAAGTTGCTGTAGAAATTTTCAAATGCAAACTGTTTTCAAATTCTCTGCACATCAGAAAAGGTGAGTAAATCTAACTCTAAAAACAGTTTTAAATCTGTTACTATGTCTTGGTATGCCTGATAAATGTTACAGTAACATAATATGAAATGCTTACTTGAATGTTGGATGTGTATGGATGTTTATATAAGAGTTTGTTATGAAGAGTATATTGATGTTCATACTTCTCTGTTATTTTTCTGTGAGTAAACTTTCAACCCTTAATCTAGATGTATGTTGTTTGTATGCCTGTGATAATGATGTCTTGAAATTAGTTTGTATGGATGAAAAATATGATTGCATGCTTGAGTATATAGAGATTTTGGTATCTGCATGTTTGTATACAGGTGTATATAAACCTCTGTTTAAAAAACTTACAGGTTTTAACAATTTATAAACTCAATATCTATTTCTCCAATCTATTCTTGGATAACTTCTGAATGAAAAGTGATTGAATGAATGTAAACTCATTTAAGAAATAAATTCAAGTGTTTAAATTCAGTAATTGTTTCAAATATAATACTATTACAGTGAAGCTTAGAAAATATAGGAAAAAAATACAATAACGAATCAAATTTAAGCCCAAATGGATGATCGTGATTTTGAGTTTAGATTGTACGACCAGATTCGTAGTGGAAAACTATGAATTTTGATAATTAATTCAAGATTTTCAAAATTGTAATAAGAGAGAATTTCGAGTTGATCAGAGTTGTTTTTTTTATCAATTCGCGATGAACTACGGCGAGTTGTTCGTTGGGCTTGAGGCTAGTGATAGCTTGAAGAAGGAGGATTAAGGGAAAAATGGTGATTGATTTTATAGGAGGTCGAGGTGGCTCAGCGACGTCGAATTAGGGCTTTTCGAGAAGTTTGGTCGAAGTCTGGAAACAGGGTCAATACAGAGTCTCTGGTGAATCGAGTTTCACCGGACCTTGGGGAAGAGCAGCGTAGATGATCGGGGGACGTGTGGCCGGTGTTCCAGCGACTCTGGTAGTCGGGGACGTTTGAATCGAGGCGTTTTCTGGCGAATAGCTAGGTTCCAGGCTCGTTTGGAATGCTCGATTTCGATCAGAAGCTTACGCTTGTGGATTGATGATCGGAGATGTTTGTCGTGACGATCGTCGACTTGTTGAAGGTGGCAGAGATGGTCGGAGAGTTGCCGTGGGTGGGTGCACGTGCATGCGTGTACCTTTGTGTCTGGTAATGATGAAGAAGAAGAAGTAGGCGAAGTCATACTCGAGTTGGACTCGGGGTAGTGGATGATTTTGCTCGGGTTGGCTTCGAGTCATACGTGAGTCTTTATAACAGTTTTAAAATAAATCAAAAGGAAAAAAAAAATAGAAGAAGGATTAACTCGGGTAGGGAATGGGTGGCTCGGGTTCTAATTCGGGAAAGTTCTGTTTTGTCTCGGGTAAATGTTTTTATACACTCAAGTTTTATGTTTAACCAAGACAAGTTTAAAACTAATTATCTTAAATTAGTTTAAATAATAATTGATTTATTGTTGTTAATTAAAGTTGGAATTTATTTTAAGTTTTGATTAATTAAATTCTTAAGTTGTTTTAAACTTAATTAATCAAGGTAATTAATTTAGGATAATTAATTTAGATAAAATGTTTTAATTATTAATTTAATTTAAAGTTTTTAAGTTAATCAAATAGTTAATGATAATTTGACTTCAAGGTTATCAAGTAAGATTTTAAATAATAATTAAGAAGATAATTGAGATAAATGATTTACTATTTATTTAATTAATTGATCGGTAATTAAGATTTTAATAATTTAATGAAGTAATTAAAGTGTTATTAATTATATTAATTATTGATTGAGAAATTAATTAGTTAATGGTTAAAGGTAAGTATTAATGAATTAAGGAGTTATTTAAATTGTATTAAGAATTATTAATAATATAATTAAAGATAATTAATTAATAATTAGTGATTAATTAATTAAGTAATTAAGTTGTAATTAGTGATTAATTAATTAAGAAATTAGAGGTTGATTAATTTGTAATTAAGGAATACTTAATTAAGTTTATAATTATGTTTTATTAATAATTAAGAGATAATTAATCTATAAAGATTAATTAAGGATTAATTAAATAATAATTAAGGATTAATTAATTTGTTATTAAGATTTATTAATTGATAATTTAGGTTTATTAATTAATAAATTAAAGAATAATTAATCCGTAATTAAAGATTAAATAATTTGTTTAAGAGTAATTAAGGCATGAATTACTCAAATTGTAAATAATAAATGGATGTGATTAGTTTAAGTTAATTAATTTGTAGATTAATTAAAGATGTTGATTAATTATAAATGCTTAATGGAATTTATAAGTGTAATTACTATAAGTAATTAATAATTACAAGATGTAATTAATTAAAGGATAATTACTTAGGAGAAGTAATTAAGGATTTATTATTTGGTATAATTAATATAATTAATTAAGAAGCTAATTAATTAAGGTAAGTAATTATAGGATGATAATTACTGTTTATGATTAATTAAGGTAGATTAATAGAAGTGATTAATTAAAGTTTAATTAATTAAAGTAATTAATTAAGGACTATTAATTAATGTAATTAATGAAAGCAATTAAAGGATAATTACTGTTAATGGTTAAGAATAATTAATTTGTGAAATTAATTAAAGGATAATTACTTTATGTAATTAATGAATAAGGATGATTAATAGTTAATGAGTAATTAATTAATTAAAGGTTGTAATTAATTAATGATGGGTTAAGCAAGATTTGATCATTAATTCTTAAGTAATTAATTTAATTTAAGTTAATTAAATTAATTATAACATAGGGTTAATAATTGTTGCTTATATATGATTGTTGTGTAGAATATCCGATTTGGTTGATATCTATTGGATGATATGCTTTGATATTCTATGATATGATATTAAATATATCTGTGATAAATGTGTGATATTTATCTGTGTTAATTGTTGTGTAAATTCAAGTATTGAATTGAATTAAATTGTTTTAACCTTAAAACAACTTGGACCTAAAAGATGGCGATTTGGATTCGATGAGACCGGGATCGGGTTTCCAGATTTGGATATCCGAATACCACATTGATCCAAATTAACGATAGGTCGTGAATCTCAAGTAAAGATGAAGATTCAGAGTGCAAGGGTTATTGTCGTTAACTCTGAGGGTGATTCCAAAATGAGTGTAACGAGATAATGCCTTCGGTTTCGTTCGAACCCGGAACGAACTTATATGGATTGAATGCTTTCAGAACATCGTCAGGTGGACGATGAGCATTCTAAGATAGATGTGTTCTACAAAGGTAATCGTAGCCTCAAGCCTCATCAACCGGGAATGGCTAAAACAGGGGAGGTGCAGCAAGGTTAGTGGGTAGCACCCAAGTAGTATAAGATTCCTCTGTCTAGAGTCCCTTTTTATTTCGGCTGTGTGGGCGGTTGCTAGCTACAATCGCGGGGTTTCTTATGCGGGAATTATCCAGTAAGGGATGGTTCCGGCCTTGTGTTGTAGGGGATTGGGCGTGATCCTCGGTACGTTGATCTAGGCCACGTACTGTGACGGGCGGTACCCCGGTAGCCCTGCCATTGTATGGAATCCAAAATCCAATAAGTGCCGTACGTTTTAGTTGTGCCCAACTATGTTGGAACGTGAGATGTAAGCATTCCAGCTATTTCTGTATTTTACTTGAAAACCCTAGACCCTATTATAATATAACTGGATTTCCTATCAAATGTTTTGGTTAGCGTAAGGTAAAAACTTACCCATGTTTATGTGTGGGAAGTCTTACGTGATACCTTTGTTTTCAAAAGGTTTTGAAGTTAAGCAATTTAAACCGTTTACTCACACCAGACCCATGTCTGACCCAAGTGTTTATTTCTGTTTTGTAAACTCTTGGGTACTCAAATTTTTACGAGTAGCCAAGGGATTCAGGTTTGCTTTGACGAATTCTGAAGGAGCAATGGAGCAGGAGGCTTCAGCGTGTAGATATCTGTATTTCCGCTGTGTTGATCTCTGAGTCGTTTGTTTAAGTTGTATTTTGAGTTGTAATAACTAGACAGATGTTTATAACTGTCTAGTATGTGTTGTATAAAGCTGTGTATCTCTGATAGCTGTTATATATGATACTATGTAATATTTATGTGATTAATATAATTTATTCGTTCCGCTGTTTAGATTCTGATGTTGTCTTTCTTTCTTCTCTATCTTTTCTCTTTTTCTATCTCTTTCTTTCTTATTAACGATGCGACTTTCTGTGGAATGAAAGTCGTGGTCGTTACAATGCCCTTTCTCCTTTTATAAATATATAAAACATTTAAGTCCCATACCTTAAATAATTTTATATACTTATTAAAACACTTAGGAAAAATCTATAAAAATTCTCATAAATCATTTTTAATATGTTTTCTAATATATATTAATTTCTGACCCAAAACATACATATATTAGCCGTAATTAATTTAAAACCCAAATAAAAAAATTCTTCACTAGAAAATTAATATTAAATCCACATTAATTCAGAAAATTCAAAAAATTATGAAAATTGAAATCCATCTCTAAAATATCATTTCTGACCTTATCCTAAAATTGCAAGGCATTTGGATGTCACTTAGTAGGGTTTTCACATTAAAATATATCATATATATATGAATTAGCATAAATCATCAACAAGCATATATTTCTCCATTTTAACAATCAAAACATAGCAATATACTTTGCAAAATATTCGGATATGATCTAGAAACCAAAAACATCAAAATATGAGATGTTTGTGATTAAGGAGTTGAGATTTGATCTTTGATTAACTTGCTTAAGCTTTCCTCTTAAAATCTTCTCTTATTTTCCCTTAATGGTGGTCGGCCTCTAGTATTGGTTTTTGTTTTGTGATTGTAAATAATGAACGTGAGAATGAATGTGACTTAAGGGTTTAAGGTATAAGAATATACTTATTCCTACTTTGCCCTTATCTACTTCATTTTAAATCCCCCTTTAGTTCATTGGTTTAAGTTGGCACGACTACCCCTTATTTACACAAATCTCAATCCCTTAACCATTTCATTATTTCATTTAATTTTACTAATTAAATATCCTAAATAATGTTAATTAATATTAGGGTCATTACAGATAAGTATGAAGGAACTCCAAGATCTTACAAGATACGCATTATATACAATTGAGCGACGATGCTGAGTCCAAAAACCTTTAGTTTGGTCATGAATAATTTTTTCCTAATTTACCGGTAGGTGACCAAATATTGCATAGAAAGGCCAATGGTCATTGGGATAACTTTGCTTGTGGCTACCTAGATGTGGAATGATTGTGTTGATTATCATTCTATTTAGTAGTCTAGCACGTGGGCGTAGGTAAATGGATTTCCATTAGGGCATCTTTTCTTCCCATATTTGATGAGTAACTTCATCTCTAGGTAAAAGACTATGATCTGGTATATCCGTTAAGTTGATTCCCTCATAAGAATATCCTAGTATACGGCCAATTGTATATACATCAATTTTGATTTCTTTTCCATAAACACTTGACCACAACCATCCATCCTCATTTTCCAGATTCCAAATTTTTGTACTACATAAATTGGAGTAGAAAAGGTAAATGGATAGAGGATCGATAATTACCTTGTTTACATCATTGCAAATAAGGTTGCAGCAACCGGCATCCGTAGTTATTCCTAGAATTTCATATTCTATCACATTTCTAAGGCTATAGAAGGGACCAAAATGGATTTTCTCTTGGGAAAGCACCTCAAATCGATTGATGGCATGGGATTGTTGCAAAGCCATTGGTTTATGTGAGCTTGTGTAACCGAGGTTTGAGAGGAGGAGGAAGATTGGCCTTGTTTTTGCTTTTTAGAGACAGTCATCTTTTTGGGAGCCATTGATTGATGAATTTTAAGGTTATGGAGGCTAGGGTTTTAGAAATGGGGAATTGAAATGGAGGTAAAAGTGAAGAATTGGGTAAATTCATTTATATAAGAATGCTGGAAATGTATGTTCGGAACAACGACTGACGTCTATGGGGGAGTCACAGACGTCTGTGTTTACAGTAAAAATAAACAGAAAGAGTCGACAGACGTCTGTGAGGTTTCCACAGACTTCTATGGTTGTAGGAAAAATAAACAGAGAGTTTTGACAGACGTCTGTGTACTCCCATAAACATCTGGGGCTACAGAAAAAAATTCCCGTAACTTTTTATAGACGTCTGTTGTAAATGCATAGACGTCCGTGGTCTATATTTTTTGAAATATTAGAAAAAAATTAAATAGCAATGAAAGTGTATTGAAATTTTAATACAAGAAAACAATATACATACTAAAAATTAACAAATAAACTTAATTTAAATGATGCATAGTATAAGTTAAGTTTTTGTTGGAGAATTTAGAATTGTTGATTTGTTGTATATCCTATGAATTTGCTTCAACTTTTGTATCGTCAATTAAGGGTTTCAGTGGAGACCAACTTGGATAGGTTAGAGTATCAATCCAAGCTTGGTTTGATGGTCCCAGTTTGCATAGATTTCTCGGAGTAATGTTACGCGCTTTTGTAGAAGTTTCTTGTAATCTAGGAGATTTTTGATGTATGTAATTTTTTGTTGGTGAATGACCACAAATTGCTAGAATACATTTTTCGAGAAAATTTAGATGAGATCCTTGATGTTGTTGCTCGTAATACATTTCAGGTTGAACGCCGACCATTTCTTGTTGATAGTGATATATTTCATCGACTTTGTCGGTGAGAGATGTTGATTTCAGATCAATTGAATGGTTGGCTTTCTTTTCTTTAGGAGAAAAGCCAGCGTGGTATGTAGGTGATGCAACAATGTTTAGAGAGGCTGAACGAGTTGATGTAGGTGTGGATTTAGTTGGTGATATGTAAGTGATATCTGATGAGGGGGATTTATAGTCGATAGTTGAATAGGTGGAGTCGTGATCGGAAGACATTTTTGTGTATTATTTCTTTTAATAATCTATTTGTGTTTATTTGTTTTAGGTAGAATATAAGCTGAATTTATAAGATAAGGTTTTGCTATACTTAGAAAACAGATCGAGGAAGCCATAAAAATTTAACGGAGAGTAGTTAGTTTTTCTTAAATGTTTGTTATTACTTTAATTTTTTTGTGGTCATTATTAATTCTAAGTGTATAAAACTAATTGAGTAGTTGAAAGTCTATATGAGCTATTTCTACAAATTTAAGTGAACAAATTATTATTTCTATAAATTTAGTTAACCAATTCATTATACGAACAAATTCCTAGATCTTGTCTTAACTTAATAAAAGTTAGTTCACTTAACGGTTTTGTAAAAATATCAGCTATTTGATTTTCGGTATTAACAAATTCAAGAGTTATTATTTCTTTTTCAACATTATCTCTCAGAAAATGATGACGAATATCGATATGTTTTGTTCGTGATTAATTGGATTTTACATAAACTTATAACACTAGTATTATTGCAATATATTTGAGATTTGTTTATTATTTTTCCATAGTCTTTAAGTGTGTGTTGCATATATATTACTTGAGCCCAAGCTAATGCAGTAGAAATATATTCGGCTTCGCATGTCGAAAGAAAAACACAATTCTGCTTTTTACTAAACCACGAAACTAACGACTGACCAATAAAGTGACATGTGCCACCTGTACTTTTTCTATCCGATTGCATCCACCAAAATCCGCATCATTGTAAGATACAACAGCCTTTTGGATAAAATAGACAATAATCTTTAGTGTTGGTTAAATATTGTAAAATCCGCTTGACTGGCTGATTATGTGATTCCTTAGGTTGTGCTTGAAATCTTGCACATAAACACACACTCATCATAATATCTGGTCTAATAGTTGTTAAGTATAATAAAGATCATATCATGCTTCGATATAGATTTTGATTACTTTTCCATGTTCATATTTGTCTAGATGATTAGTAGTACTAATTGGAGTGGGTTCACTTGATGTATTATCCATTCCAATATGTTTTAGTAATTCTTTGCAGTATTTTTCTTGATTTATAAAGATTCCATTATTTAATTGTTTTATTTGTAATCCTAAAAAGATATTAAATTCACCCATATGGGACATTTCAAATTCGTTTCTCATTATTATAGAAAATTCATTGCATAAATTTTCATTAGTAGATCCAAATATCATATCATCGACATAAATTTGAACTATTAATATATTCTTCCGTTCTCTTTTAATAAATAATGTTGTATCTATTTTATCAATTTGAAAACCAGAATTTATTAAATGTGATTTTAATTGATCATACCAAGCGGGAGGTGCTTGTTTTAAACCATATAACGCCTTTTTAAGTTTAAAAACATGATCTGGATATTTTTCATGATCAAATAGTGGTGGTTGTTCAACATAAACATTTTCTTTTATCAACTGTTCAAGAAAGCACTTTTAACATCCGTTTGAAATAGCTTAAAATTATGATGACACGCAAAAGCAAGTAATATTCTTATGGCTTCAAGACATGCCATAGGTGCAAAAGTCTCTTCATAATCAATTCCTTCTTCTTGATTGTATCCATGTGCCACTAATCTTATTTTATTACGTATAATATTTCCATTTTCGTCTGCTTTGTTTTTGAATACCCATTTTTTCCAATTACCGATGGATCGTTTGGCATTGGTACTAGTTCCCAAACATTATTTCGTTCAAATTGATTAAGTTATTCTTGCATTGCTAAAATCCAGAAATCATCATTTGATTCTTCCTTGTAATTTTTTGGTTCAAAATTAGATATAAATGCTACATTACTCATTTGATTTATTTGATTTCTAGTTAGAACTTTGTTATCTAGATTTTCAATTATGTTATCAATAGGATGATGTTTTAAAATATCGGGTGGTGATTTCAAATCACTGTTATTTTGATTATCATTATTATTTTCAATTATAATTTCAATGAATTTATTTTGATGAGTGTCAAAATTTTCTTCATCGTCTTTATTTATATTTTTAAAGTATTCATCAAACGAGACATGAAGACCTTCCTCTATAACATTTGTTCGTTTGTCAAAAATTCTGTATGCTTTACTTCGATCGAAATATCCAACAAAAATTCCTTTATCGGATTTTGGATCGAATTTACCAAGGTTATCTTTTGTATATAGAATAAAGCATTTTGATTCAAATATTCGAAAATATGATTCTTTTGGTTTCTTTTTGTAGAGCATTTCATATGTATTTTTAGTTATAGGCTGAGAGTTGCACGATTTAATACATAACATGCAGTAGCAACTACTTCGGCCCAAAAATTCTTTGGTAAGCCACTGCCATTTAGGACAGTTTGAGCACATTCTTACAAGGTGCGGTTTTTTCTTTCAAATACTCTGTTTTGTTGTGGTGTTCATGGAAATGAAAAATTATGGTTAATTCCCTTTTTATTACAAAAAAATGTAAATTGTTCATTTTCAAATTCTCCATCATGATCACTTCTTATACTTTTGATTTTTAAATCCATTAGAGTCTTCATTCATTTAGCAAAAAATTTAAACATTTCGAATGTATCGCTTTTATGTTTTAAAAATAGTGTCCAAGTATATCTTAAATAATCGTCTTCAATTACAAAATTGTTTTTCTTTTTTAGACTTAAACAAGCTTTTCTTTAATTTTCTAAGTTGACATGCATCGCATAGATTTTTAACTTTGAAATTTATTTTGGGTAATCCTCTTACCAAATTGTTTTAGCTAATTTGTTCATATATTTGAAATTTATGTGACAAAATCTTTTATGCCATATCCATAGATCATCATGATTTGCGATTAAGCATAAATCATTATTGTGATTAATATTCATGTTTAGAATATAAATATTTCGATTTCTTGTTCCTTCAAAAATTAAAGTTTTATTTTGATCAAAGATATTGCATTTATCTTTTTCAAAATCGATTCTAAATCCCTTATCGCATAATTGACTTATACTAAGTAAATTATGTTTTAAGTTTTTAACTAATAATACATTTGAAATAATAGGAGAAGTAGATATACCGACATTGATGACCTTTCCAATCCCAATAACATATCCTTTGGAATTATCCACAAAAGTGACCGTGCCACCGTCCATGTAAGTGATGTTTGATAGCATGTGTACATTTCCCATCATATGTTTAGAGCATCCGCTATTGAGTATCCATTTCTCCTTATTATTAATTTTGTTTCTAGGTACATACAAAATACTAAAAAGTCTTAATTGGTACCCACTTCCTGAGTTAGGGTCCTATGTGTTAGTAGGAGAAGGTAGCCATACCCATGAGGGTTTGGAACCTTTAGATATGTAATTTTCATTATGAACTATATCTTTTAAATATACATCTATGTGTTTTTGTTTAATCAATTTGTTATTTGTTTTAGGAATCCATATTTTAATCATTTTTGTTCCCTTATTTTCATATTTAGATTTTGTTTTTCTAAAATTTGTATATAATGTACTAAACTTTTTAAATCCTTGATTATTATTAGAAACCAAGTTATTTCTTGAACCTTTATGATTTTTTCTATTAAATCCTAATCCCTTCCTATTTCCTGATGGTTATGGAATTTTTATCAAATTTACCAGATTTTTCTTTCCTTTATTAAATTTTGAAACATTGTTAGTAATTTTATCTAATTTATTTTTGAGATCAGAAATTTCTATATTAGCTAATTCTAAATTTTGTTTCAATTTATACTTTTCCTTTTAAAGTTTATAACTCTCTATCCCATTACTCTCTATATCATGTGTTAGAGTATCATTTTGAGATGATAATTTTTTATATTCTTTTTTGCTAATTCTAATTCTTTTTCTAAAATAGTTTTCTCATCTTTTAACAATCCAATTTCCAATTCAGCTCTATTTAGTTTCCCACGTTTCCTTATTTAATTTTTTTAATTCTCTATACTTGTCATCTAATTCTATACTAATTTCAAGAATTTCATCAGATGTTAATTCAGGACGTACCTCATCTGTGCTAGCCATGAAGCAAATATTTGCTTGTTTTGAGTCAATGTCGATATTGGATAAAGAGGAAGAGTCGAAGTTATCTCAAGTTACTTGAAATGCTCTTCTCTTTTTCTTAAAATTCTAATTTATTTTTCTTTTTATCATTGTTGAGTAGTGGACAATCCTTCTTCAAATGGCCAAATTTATCACACCCGAAGCATTTTATTGATTTTTGATTTGAGGAATTTTTGTTGCTGTTGTTTTGAAATTTTGTCATCTTCTTGAACTTGTTGTAATTTTTGGAGGTGAAAACAATATCATCTTCTTCTAAGTCAAAGTTGTCATTATTTGCCTGAAATGGGATGTTTTTCCTTTCATGATTTTGTTCTTTTCTTGCTTGTAAATTAGCTTCATACGACATCTGATTTCCTATTAACTCGTCGACTTTGAGTTGGGAAAGATCGTTAGCTTCTTCGATGGCTAAAACTTTTCTTTCCCATTCGTTTGCCAAATGTTAACCCGCCTTTTGGCAAGGCAACATACAGGCGGATTTTACCCAATCGACTGCACGATGGTCAAAGCTAGATTTTCACAGATAGTAAGCATGATCACGAGACAAAAATATAGCATAGTCGACGAACAAACATTTTGAAATGTTATCCCATCTTTTGGCAAGGCCGTGACACCAAGGAATTAACCGGAAACTAAGGATAGTCTGTCCCGAAGATTGGCTACACACTGGTTCACTATGGATACTGGTAAATTTTGCCCGAGTCTGGATCGAGCCACGATCGATATGGTATGACTAAAAAAGCTGTGAAAGCCAATATTCCAAATTTCAAGCCAATTGGAGTTTGTATGCTCGAGATATTGACTAATCAAAATCAAGAAAAACCTCTACTACTCGCTTCTCAAACTCACTTCACAAACTCGCTTCACAAACTCGCTTCCCAAACTCGCTTCACAAACTCGCTTCTCAAACTCGCTTCACAAACTCGCTTCTCAAACTCGCTTCTCAAACTCGCTTCACAAACTCGCTTGCACATTGAAGATCTAAACTTGCATCGATCATATCTTACAATCTACAAGTCCAAATGCCACCAAATTTTCACAGGAGCTTGTGTACAACCTCAAGAATGTGATCGATCCCAACCCAAAAGGGGCAATTTTGGATCGATTCGAATTTTGTTCGCATCGATCATGAAACTTGCTTCCACATTGAAGATCCAAACTTGCATCGATCATATCTCACAATATACAAGTCCAAATGCCACCAAATTTTCACAGGAGCTTGCGTACAACCTCAAGAATGTCCTGATCGATCCCAACCCAAAAAGAGCAATTTTGGATTGATACAAATTTGGCATGTATCGATCCTGGATCGAGTCGAAATGTCAGAGGATCGATCATGTGGGCCCACCCACGTGAGAGAAGGAGTCATCCGAGATCTAGGCGAGATATTTGCGGCCTACACCTATAAATAACAGTCCAAAAGCTTCAGAAAAGGGATCTTTTGGCTCTTCTACGCCGATACTCTACCAGAATCATTGTTGTAACTCGGTTGTACTGTTGTAAACCTCTGTAACCAGCGAATTATAATCAATAAAACAGCAACTCTTCAAAGTGGACGTAGGCTACAACGCCGAACCACTATAAATCTTGTGTTTGTACTGCTTTCCTTTTAAATTTTGTGAGTTCTTCATATTTATATTCTCTACATACTTGCTATTTGTGATATGTGATTGTGAACGGGTGCTTTCATCGACAATTGGGTGTTTGTGACCAATTTTGGCGCAAACACCAGAGAGTTCGAAATTCGTGTGACTAGATCAAATCGGTGAATCTAACTCCATAAGATCGTGTTGTATAGTTTGCAACCTAACATACATGTCAATAATTGATTCATTTGATTTCATTTTAAAAGATGAAAATTGATTTTGTAGAATAGAAATTTTTGTTTACTTAACTTTGTTTGTGCCTTCATGTGTAATTTGTAATGTACGTCATATATTATAAGCAGTAGTGCAAAGCACGACTCATGAAAAGTCATTTTATCGAGTGAGCAAAATAATACATTCATAGATTTGGCATTGTTAGATGCCTCTACTTTTTGTGCACCAGTCCATGTGCCAATATCGGTGTCAGGTGCTTTATATTTATTTTGAGTTGCTAGCCATATTTCTAATCCATTTGCTTCCATAAAAATTCGCATGCTTGTTGACCAATAAGCATAATAAGAACCAGTAAATAGTGGAGGATGGGTAGTTGATTGACCTTCTTGAAATGTACTTGCCATTTTAATGATTTTAATTACATGTTGCTGTTGATTGAAATAACCTTACTCTGATACCAAATGAAAATCTTGTGGATTATATATTATCTAACTTGTGAATAATATGTAAGTGTATGAGCTAATGTTATAGTAGACAATAAATAGTAAAGTATAAAAAGCATGCAAACCAGAGTTTTTATACTGGTTCAGACCTCCCATCCTACGTCCAGTCCCGAAGCTCCCCTTCGGTATTTCCTTTAACCAAATTACCCTCACTTCGCCAGGAGGAATAGGCTAATATAAAAGTATATCTCTGATAATCTTGTGTTCCAAATAACACAGTTTTGACTTATAGTACAAATCTTCTTATGATCTCTTTTGGGTATGTGAATATGAATGTTTTGAGTTGTAGGAAGTGGTTTAACCAAAATTATATTTTGGTTATAATAGATTGAGAGTATTTGAATAATGTATATGCAAGAAAGAGTTTAGAAATCAAGAGAGGAAAGAATAAATTAATTCAAGTTAGTTGATTTCTACATCTAAATCAAAGTAGTATTTATAGATTCAAAAAGGTGCAGGTGAAGGGTTGTTACTATCTCAGAAGATCTATTCATTTTAATGGCTGCAACCTTTCAATGAAGCGTGATATCTTTTTGTTTCAAACAGAAGTGTCTTTTCAAATTTTCCGTTTTTACATATGATGGACATCTGTGGTAAAACCTCAAACGTTTGTAACTTCAGAAAATTTTAACCTGAGAATTGTTACAGATGTCTGTGGTTTTATTTCAAACGTCTGTGGGTAATAAAAATAGTTTTATAACTTAATTTTGATGCATATGAAATAGTGTATGATTGTGTATGCATATATACTCAAGGAGACCTTAACAATAATTTATCTAAGACTTACAGTATAATAACCTTACTAACAGTAGTATGGTCGATGAATCTTTGTTTCTCTTTGAGTCTCAATATCTTCGAGCATGGTGTCTTCTTGTAGCATATACCTATAATTTTGATAAACTATATATACCTATATATGATTGTGTAGTTTTTATCATTGAAACATAAACTGGAGGTTCTAACAATAGGTGCATTACCGAGTATTTTATCACATTACCTCAGTCGATTAGGGATAGGCTACATGCATCACCTTTCGGTGATTTTCCAGAGTTACCTACATTTGCACATGCCGACCATTGCATAATAGGCACCCCTACTGAAAGATGGTGGCCTACCACTCACATGTTTCATTTCCTATTTTGAGTTGAGACTGACTCCTTTAGAT
Source organism: Allium fistulosum (assembly GCA_030737815.1). Taxonomy (NCBI): domain Eukaryota; kingdom Viridiplantae; phylum Streptophyta; class Magnoliopsida; order Asparagales; family Amaryllidaceae; genus Allium; species Allium fistulosum. Next base: position 480,678,531 of record CM060904.1, read on the forward strand.
TTTTGTATGCCGACTGGTATAGAGGTTGGTCGACCAGACCAAGTGTTAGTACCCTTTGATAGTTCCTTAAGGATTTTGAATCATATTTCGTTTATTTACCGGTTTTGGCTGATGATGAGGTTAGAGGAGGTGTTGTTGCACTTACATGTCTACAGTGGTATATAGTAGACTATAGGGATGTTGAAGAGATGCATACTCCTATTATTCGTGTCTTTTTTATTATATCTGTTTGGTTCTACATTTTTTTCAAACAATATGGGCACGAGTAGACTTGGATATCTAGTTGGATTGGTAGACGTAAATGGACTACATATATACAACTATTGTACTGCCATCCTTGAAATCTGTATGTATCGTTGGATACCTATACGCTACAGCAGTCCGTAGATGTATGATTTTGGTACATTCTCCCTTTTTGGTACTACGAGTATACAACCAACATGCACTCATGAGTCATTGCTAAAGCGAACACTATATCTTATATTTACTTCCCTAGATTACGTCGTTGGGGGAATGCTATGCATGTGCACCATGCTGCAAGGGGGTGCATAATGAGTTGATGGAGGCTAGATAACAGATGGATATGAGGTGGCGCAACAACATTATCATTCATCCCTGGCAAGAGTATATTCACTTTATGGAGCCCAACAATGATCATTCCCTTACTTTCCAGTTTGCTCTTTCGAGACGTAGGGTTTGCTTTCAGATTCCTACATGTCCTTTCATATGGTATTTAGAGGAGCTGTGTCGGTTGCAGTTGTTTGGTATAGTTCGCAATTCCTCCGATCCGCTTCCATTGGATGATATGTATGGATCTATTCAGGCTGGCCCGAATTATATTGATGGTATAAGGACCGTGGCATGGGTAGATGGTATGAGGATCTGCTGGTTTATATCATCTGCATCAGGTACGTACGACCTTAAATTTTCATATAATTCACTAGCAATTACATTCCCCATATATATATATCTCATTTTCTTTACACTATAGTTTGCTCAGTACATGGATCGTGAAAGATGGGTGCTTGCTGCATTTGAGCATATAATGCTTGATGATACTCAGCTTATGTATCAGCGTTATTAGACTCGAATACATGAGTTTCGAACCCAAATTATGTACCTTCAGCAGCAGTAGCAGCCACAACCAGAGCCACATGACTTTGATGATGTTAATAATGATAGCGACGACGTTGATGACGGTAGCGACGATGAGGGGTATGGTATTGGTTCCCCTCACATAGACTGATGTCGTTTTTATGTTTATACACGTTTTGTTGTTTCATACATATGTTTCAAACTAGTATATTTGGGATGCTGATGATGATATTTATTTATGCTTGTGTATGTATTCATGTTGATGATGATGGTTCTTATTATTTTGATGATGATGGTTCTTATTCTGTTGATGGTGATATTTTGTTGATGATGATATTTTATACTATATCCATAGCATGAATAAAAATACTTGTAAAGAAACAGTTGTGAAGAAATAAACACACTTGATTTATTCATGGACGCTTGTTTCTCCATAAGTTTTTATGTTTTTATGTTTAGACATGTTTTTATGTTTGTTTCTCCACAAGTTCACATATATTTGTCACATGGTCTTTCAAATCACACTTGATTCGTATGATGCGAATTACGAGCTATCTATTTAAGTGAAAGTTTTATAGTGTTAGTTCACAACATATTCAATGGCAAATGAAAGTTGGACTCCACAAGGTTATTTGGTAGTAATTAAAGCATACATAGAAGTCAACCGTAGACACATGGAAGAGGAATTGGATCAAGATTTTTAGGTAACTCTAGACGAATCATTCAATAATCATTCTGATTGTAGATTAATTCGAAGGATTCTAGAAACTTGAAGTACTTATGTCACGTTGACTAGAGCTTATTGAAGATATAGAAGCATTATAAATATAGTGGAGGAGGAAGACCTATTTCAGTTAACACGATCTTCGTTTGATTTGCGGTATTTGTGGGAGTATCGTACTAATTTTGTTTGGATATGCTACATATTGTCTTTGGGTTAGCTATGTTCGACAATTTGAATGATGTTTGGGTTAGCTATTTACTTTTAGTAAGTTCTATATACTTTCAGTAAGTTCTATATACTTTCAGTAAGTTCTATGTACTTTCGACTTCATTAAGTTAGTTAAGTTATTTATAATAAGTAAGTTATATGTACTTTCAATTTCAAGTAAGCACTTAAGATTAGAAACTAACAAATACTTAATCAAAACTAACAATTATGACAATGAACATTGAAATAGAATGATATAGATGAGACAACCTGATAATTGAAATGATACAAACAAGATAAGAAATGATAACATAGATATAAAAAAACATAGACTGATTTTAAAAACTATCTTCAACCATCTACTAATTGAATCGAACTTAGTGTCCTCTAGAGCGTTTTAATTTGTTCTTTAAGTTCGGTTGCATACACAACTGCTCGATGAGGTAAAGGATCATCAAGCCATTGTCAAAGTCCCCAATCATCCTGAAAATTGCAATATCTACAGTGTTGTCGATCGATGTCAGTTCTATTTCTTATGACAAAATAGAGAATAGAAACACCATGGTTATAGTATATTAGTCCAGAGTCAAACTCCTGATCAAGTTTGAGGTACTTGGTGGCATGTTTCATGACTTCTTTGCGCTCTTTTACTGTGGCTACACTACTTTACTCTTTGCCTTCTTCCATCCTCCATAAGTCTGTGCTCTTGCAGCTCTTTCTCATGCTCCCTTACATCTTCATAATGTCTTTCCTCCATTTCAACATACCTCTTAGTTGGTGTTTGGAGGAAGATGTATTCGAAGGAGTATCGTGACTTATAGGATCTTTACATGAGTAAGATGAGGGAAAGGAAGTATGGTTGTAATCCACCATTTTTTGTATGCTTAATGGGATGATATGATTGCAGAGCGGTTTGCCAAACAATAGGATATATATAATAAATACATTAACCAAGATGAGCCACTTTGTCTTCAATCATTTTTATGCCATGTGAAGAAAGCTATGCAACGTGGCTACAGTGTTCGAATGTGACAAGAAGCTGAGCCACTTTGTCTTCAATAAGTATGTTGCCATGTGAAGAAAGCTTTGCAATGTGGCACAGTGTTCGAATGTGACAGAGTACTAAGCCACTTTGTCTTCAATAATTTTTCTGTCATATGAAGAATGTTGTGAAACTTGGCTACAGTGTTCGAATGTGACAGGACATTGAGCCACTTTGTCTTCAATAATTTTGTTTCCATATAAAGAATGCTATACAACGTAGCTATAGTGTTCGAATGTGATAGGACACTAAGTCACTTTGCCTTCGATAAATATGTTGCTATGTGAAGAAAGATGTGCACTGTGGCTACAGTGTTCAAATGCGACAAGACATTGAGACACTTTGTCTTCAATAATTTTGCTTTCATATGAAGAAAGCTGTGTAACTACTATAAATACCCATGATAATCTTGTTCATCCATGCTCATTCATATCTAATATATTTCCAACTACGAAAATAATGTCAGCTGAAGGTCTTATATTTTTTGATGATAGCGACGATAGCTTTAATGAGATGATGGAAGATCATTTCCAACGTGAAAGAGAGCTAATAACCGTGTTTGTGCTACAACATGGTGAATCTAGTAGGCAACATAGTGGACCAGTTATTGGCCATCGCTATAAAAATCGTAGACATTCCTGGTATAATGAAAGACCGATGGAAGACTATTTTAATCCAAATCTTACTTACATCGATGGTGATTTTAGAAGAAGATTTCGCATGCGCCGACCATTGTTCCTTAAAATCCTACAATCAATTAAACAACATGATAAATACTTTGTCTTCAAACCTGTCGCATCTCGTACTCAGGGATTTCCTAGTATCCAAAAAATTACTACTGCATTGAGAATGCTTGCATATACAGGACCAATAGACGCTATTGATAAGAATTTGCGTTTGGGGAAAAGCACGATAATGTAATCTTTGGACCATTTATTTCAACCTATCATCGGTATTTACAGTGAACAATACATATAAAGACCAAATGAAGCTGACATAGAAAGTAATGGAGATGCATGGCAGTAGAGGATGGCCAGAAATGTTAATTAATATAGATTGTATGCATTGGGAGTGGAAGAACTATCCAAAGGCGTATGCCAGAGCTTATCAAGTAAGTCTCGTAGGTCGACAATTATTCTTGAAGCGGTAGCTTCATATGACTTATGGATCTGGCATGCCTTTTTCGGAATGTTAGGATCTAACAATGACCTGAATGTAGTCGAACGATATCACTTTGTTTAATGATTTAGCTAACGGTAGATCAACTCCATGTTCCTTCAGTTTAGGAGGTACCACATATAATCATGGATATTATCTTGGTGATGGTATATACCCTAAATGGAGTACCATTGTGGAGAAAATTCCTAACCCATTAAACTATAAACAATCAAAGTTTGCAGCAATACAAGAATGCCAGAGAAAAGTCGTTGAAAGAGCATTTGGTGTTCTTCAATCAGGATTTGCCATACTCGGCAATCTATGTAGACTTTGGCCACCACTTAAAATAGCAAAAATAATGTACACTTATGTTATTTTATGCAATATGATTTTAGAGAATGAAAGAGACATGGAAGAAGACTTTGTGTAGGAGGGTGCTCCAACAACACCGGAAGTATGGCTCAACGATATGATTGGAAGCGCAATGGAACTCGAGTTTCATATTTCTAGCCAAATGTTATATCGTACTGTTCAACTCCACCAAAGACTACAAAATGATCTAATAAATCATCTTTGGAGCTTTTGTGGCAATCGGTAAAAGTTTATTGTTGTTGTTAAGTTTGTCGTTGTTCTTTATATTATTATCCTTAATGTTGTTTAAGATTACTGTTGAAAATAATGTATCACAATTTCATTTCATATCAAGTAATGTAATGCAAGTTCATTTGGTTGTACTACTAAGATTACTATATTAAGTTCAAATCAGTACATCAACTAAAAATTCAAAGATAGAATAGTTCTAGAAAGACAAATACAACTACAGCACCTCTTCACCCCTGCGCCTCATAATTTCTCTCTTCCTGAGTTTTCAGCTTGTCGAAGATTATTCTTTGGAGGACGAAGACGAAGATTTGGTATATTATTATTTCTAATATTATTCCCAGCATCATGTTGTTCTGCTGCATTATATTTTGTTCTGTTGTATATGTATCACTCTAATAAATGTTGTATAAATTATAATCAAATGTATAGTAAACAGCTTCATGAACTGTTTATTTGATTATTATATTTTATCTTTCCGCTGCGAGATTCTGCGTTTGTTTGCTTCTTCTTTTCTTATTTTTCTTAATTAACTTCAATGATTATCTATGTTGCGGATTGTTTAAGTTGGACATGTGTGGATTATTGTCGGTTTAAACCTTCCGAAATGTGGGTCATCACAGTTGGTATCAGAGCTTTGGTTTAGCGATAACCTTAGCTTTGTGGGGTTTGACTCATTACAGATAGGGTAGTAATACACTAGAATGAGTTTCCTTTGAGAGTATATAAGAGCGCGTACTTGTTAGTGTTATAAAATATTTTATATTGTGTTTACTTATCCGTGAGTAGTTTATGAATTTTGATCGATACGTGGGACGTCGTGTTATCAATAGGGGTTTCTAAACACTTAAACGAGACAAGTCGACATAATATTATTTTAAAATAGGGTAAATGAAATAATTTTACCTAAATTGTATTTTATATATAAAATTAAAATTTTCATAAGCTATATAATTATTAATGAACGTTAGTTGTTAGAAGATGATAATATTTAATTATCATCGAATATTGGTTGAATTAAATTGAAAAAAAACGAATACTTTGTGAATTTTATTTCACGAGGCGTTCGATAATTAATTGAATTGAAATATAATAATAATAAAAATTGTTTATATGACAAAGTTGTAAATTAATGAGATGTTAGCAAATAGATAATAAAAATTGTATAAGTATATTTATAATATAGTTTATAAATAGAAGAGATTTAAAAGCTGAGAATTTTAGAATTTAAAATCCTTTTGTTTTCAAAATTTGTTCTCAAAGCCTTAAAAATTTATACTAATACTATTCGAAAGATTTTTGACTAGAAAAATATTTTGAAAAGATTTTTGGAAGAAATAAAAGCATTGAACCCGATTTGGTCGCTGGGAAATAATTCCGGGGATGACTGCAGCATCGCCAGTATTCATTTTCGAGTTTCTGAGTGAGAATTGCTACCAAAGAAAATTTTATTTCCGGCTAAAACAAGTTTTATTGTGAAAATATTCCAAGTATGATTTAATAAATATATGAAAATAGTTTTGAACTTATAAATTAAAAATATTATAGATAAAAAAATAAGTTTATAACCTATAGATTTGAACACGAAAGTAAAATTAAATTTTCAGACCGTTGAATATTTTGGTTAAGGAAACAAAAGAAAATTTGAATTTGAGATATGAAATAAAAGCATTAACTTAAGAAATGTTAATTAAATGGAGTTAGTGAAATTAAGTAAATAAAACGAAGGCTAACTCAAGAAAGCTTAAATAAAATGAAATGTACTTGAAATGAATTAGATAAAATAATAAAATGAAATTTTAAATGAATCAATTGTATAATTTATAAATTTGAGAAAATGAAGCTAAAAAAATTTAAAATTTGTTAAATGTGAATGATAAGAAAATTTAACTTGAATGAAGTTAAATAAAAGGAGTAATGGATTAAATGAAATAGAATTTCGCTTGATAAAGGTTAGATAAATTGAATTGAATTTGAATGAAACTAGATAAATTAGTAAAGTAAATTAATTCCACTTAAGCCATAAAATGAATTAATAAAATGGATACGAACTTGAATTTTAAAATTAAATGCAATTTGAATTGCGAAAGAAATTGAATAAAAATAAATGATAATAAGAAAAAAATTATTTTTATGAGTAATTGAATATAATTTAAATTGGATGTAAATAAACTAAATGCAAATAGAATGAGTTTCAATAGAACTGAATGGTAAGTAATTGAATATGAAATAAGTTAATGGAATAAATTATAAATTGAAATTAACTTAAGAGAAGTTGAATGAATTGATTGTGATAAAAAGAAAATTACTAATATGAAATGAGTTATAAAATGGTTCATGAATGAATTTATATGAAAATATGTTAAACATAAAATGAAACAATTGAAATTTTACAAATTGAATTGAATAAATTAAATGTGAATGAAATAGACGTGAATAAATTGGAAGTAAACCAATTTAATGTTGATGAAATTTAGATGTTAATAAGGAATGAAGTGCATAAATTTAAATATTGACATTGAAAATGTAAGTGGTGATAGTTTGGATTAATTGGATGAATATTGATGGTTGAATCGTTTCTTTTGTTGCAAATTATTGTTTTAACTGTTTTTGATTGCATATGATTGTTGTATGTTGTGTATTTGTGCTTGTGTTTATGGTTTGGATTCAAAATCCATGTTATATAGTTATATTAAACTCATATATGCTTTCTAGATCTTTATAAGTGACTAATATTCCAAATTGAGTTGAGATAGGTACATACGAAGACCATTTGACGTATATGCGGGTTTTTATATGCTTTTGCTTGCTTAATACGAGTGAACTCGCTCGTATTATTAATAACAAGATACATATCTCGGATTACATACCGCACTTTTATAATTTTTTTCCCTACGGGATGCCCCATCATTGAGATGAGATGTATATTTGATATATATTTGGGTTATATATTGAATTGTAAAAATTTTCCGATCGAGCCACGCAAAGGAGACTCCTGAAATTTTCTGTAAATCCGGGAGTTAGAATTTTTTTGAAGTTTTAACAATTTTATAACTTGTTTTGATAACTAACTTGTAAATTTCGTAAGCCGATCGAAGTAGCGTAGCAGAAACATAGTAATGGTTTTATAAATGATATTTAATGTTTTATAAGTTGATATTTTGAATAAAATATATCAAATGTTAAATTCTGTACTTAGTCCCTTTTTTAGGACGAAAAGTTTTGAGTGGGGGAGAATGTAACGACCCGTATTTTTAGCTATTTTAAATTATTAAATTTAATGTAATTATTAAATAAAAATGGTTAAAAATAAAATTTAATGTATTATTAGTGGAGTTATTGAATATGAACCTGAATAAAAATTTGAAATAATAAATTCTGAAGATTAAGGCAATAACAACTATTGAAATGAAAATTCTGTTTATTGAATGTGCTTGTAATCGATGTTTGTAATTGGATAATAAATGTTGAATTATTTAGATGATAATAAAATGATTGTTAATAAATGTTGAATTATTTATTAATGGTGATTTACTCAAAATTTAATCATTGAATTTAATATTGGAAATTATTTGAATAATTGAATTCTGAATTTAGTATGAATGAAAATGGTATCGAAAGTTGATTTAAATTTTATTTAAATATGAATGGAGATTGTTAACATTTGAAATTGGATTTAAAAGTGAATACTTAGAAATTGGAAATTGTATATTTTAATTAACGAGTAAAAATAGCCATTTTGGCCACTGTCTCGGATTTCGACGAAACTAGTTTCATCAGATCCATAATAGTGAATTATTGTAGGATTTCAACTTTCGTAACGATTGAACTTGTCGTTTGGCCGTGCGCGCTTAAAATGCGTGGAAATTAATTAATGGAATTTGATTAAAGTAAATTGTTTTCGAAAAGCTATCTTTCGTATATGATCGAATTAGGCCTCGAGACTTGTTCTATTACGTTCGAAATAGGAGTATAACATTATGAACGCTTGGCGGCATGCCTCGATAGTGGTTCGAGATTTTAAGTTCCATAAGCGGGATATTTTGAATTTAAATTATATATTTATGGTTGATTTGACTTTTGCCTAACCTAAACCTTCTTATCAGCCACCCTATTTGTACATTAACCACCATACTATAGTACCTACCTCCTGCTTGATTTAAAATTGTCTGCGTTCCCTCTCTTCATTCCAAAACACACAAAACAAAAGGACAAAGAAAAATGAAAACTTTAAAATTCTAGTTCTCCTCTAATACTCAATAAAAAAATTCTGAAACCGATTTTAAAAATCACGTTTCATCAGGGGTTTCACGTCGATGGGGGTTAGGTGGCGTTCGGCTATGGTTCTGGGAAGGCCGTGAATGGCGGTAGATTTAAGGTTTAGGCGTTCACTCGAGGGAGGAAGCGGTTGGCCAAGGGAAGCTTGGATTCGTGTTCTCGGGGTTGTGGCGCACCTTGGTGGTCAACGCCGTAGCGTGCGATCGCAGATTGAGGGTCACAACCTTTTGCTGTAGCGGGTCGAGGTCTGTGCAGTCGCGATTCGATTGGGTAACTTGGAGGAAGGGGCGGTGGTGACAAGTTGACGAGGACGACGTGGCGAGTTTGTAGGTGGTCGCAGATCGATGGATGGTGGCTTTGGTTGTTCATGCACGTGCACGTTTGGGTGGGTATGCATTTGGGTTTTACTGAAAAACAGAAGAGGAGGAAGTGGATCGGGTTTTCTTCGTTCATGGCTGGGCTGGAGTTTGTGAGGGTATTAGCGACAGGAATTTTTAATTTAAATTTTTAATTATGTTAATTATATTGTTAATTATATTGAACGCTAATTATCACGAAATTTTTACATACGAAGTACAATTCGGACGAAATGAATTGCGCTGGAATCATATCGGTGTCGTCTACGCATTGGAACCAATTTGGAATTTATTTGAAGCTCGAAGAAATTTCAATTTCAAATAAAAGGTGAATGTTTTTAATGCACACGACGTATTATAATATTCTTATGTTAGTTAAATTAAATTTATGAAGTGATTTAAATTTATTGATTGTTGTTTGATAATTTTAATTGACATAAAAAAATTGACATCTAAATTAACTGTAGAAACTAAATTTGACAATTAAATTTGAAATCAGAATTAAACTACAAGTAAAAATCCCGATTATTGACAATTGGTTGATTGTTGTGATTATTGACTGTTTGGATGATGGATTGAGATGGATGCTATTGATTGATATTTTGGATGTTTGGATGTTTATTTATGTTTAATATATCCTGTTTCATCCGGTATATTATTTACAGTTTATAAAACTATAAATTTAATTATTTCGAATAAATTAAGAAATAGGTTGAAATGATATATACCTATGAAATTATTTTGGATTGAAATGATATATATCCATCCCTGAATCAAATTGAAATAACTGATTCACTTGGCCATTGGATAGAAAATTATATACGGACACCAGATTGGTTAAATTAAATGATTTTCAGAATTTTTGATTTGAAATTATTTAAATGATTTTGATTTAAAGAAATAAAAATCGAACTTATGGAAATTGAATTGTTTCGAACTTGAGCTTGAAACGTTGAAATATAAATTTGGTAACAGGAATTGTTTAAATAATCGAAGTTGAGATTTTGAAGTTATATTTGAAATATGATTTGAAATTCAAAAATTGGATTTTTTTTTAAAGATTTGGACTTTATTCGAACCTTGAAATATTGCTAAGTAAAAGTAATTTAAATCGATATTTCAAAAGTTGAGCTTAAAGTTGAATTATTGTCGAAGATTTAAACCTTAAATTGAATATTAAAGTTTAAATTGATTTAAGTGATTTATGTTTGTACCAAAAATGAGCACAACACTCTTCGGAAGTCTTTGAAGAGATAAAAGCGAAGAATGAGAATTAAAACTGTGGATTATCTAACAAAAACTCCAAAATAACAGAAAGTAAACTGCAAAGACAAGCGATTTAGAGTGGTTCGGCGTTTTGCCTACGTCCACTATGAAGTTTGATGATTTTAGTGCTCGATACTTGAAGATTACAATTTCTTATAGTGTAATACAACTGATTTTATGAGCTAGATCTGAATCTAAGGCAACCATGGTGATTTTGAGTAAATCTGGCAGAGTCTGGGTGCTCTTTAGCTTTTAGAATTATCCGACCCCTTTTCTGAATGACCAGGGGCTCTATTTATAGGTGTAGGAGGCTGATATTTCGCCTAAATTGAAGGGAGACCAGTTCTGGCAGGTGAGGGGGCCCACATACCCGCTTTCTAGAGATCCAGGCCCACTTTGGGATCGATTCGAACTCAACTTCGAATCGATCAAGATCTGCTCCGATTGAGATGAAATTTGGCATGAACATTCCTTAGGTTGCCAGCAAGCTACTGTGAAAATTTCATAGCATTTGGATTTGTAGATCTCGAGATATGATCGATTCAATATCATGTTCTCGGTTGTGAATCCTCTTCGAATCGATATGATCGAATCGATCACTTCGAATCGATCATGGCACATGACTTTGTGATGACGTGGAGTGGAACTTTAGCTTTGATCCGCTTTCTTCGCCTGTTAGATCGAGTCGTCCTGGAGACTCTGCCACCTTGATTCGATGGATTCGAAGCAGGGCATCCTGATGGATTCGAAGCAGGGCATCCTGATGGATTCGAAGCAAGGAATCCTGATGGATTCAAAGGACTTCAATCTGATGGTTTCGAACAAGACTTTACTTGGAGGATACGAGCAAGGGTTAACTAATGGATACGGAGTGTGGCCACTTTGATGGATACGAAATTGGGCTCACTGATGGATACAAAAACATGGCCCTTCCCTTCAACTTGCATCCATCATAACTTGAGCATATGAACTCGGATTGACTTGAAACTTGGAACGTTGGCTCTCATAGCTTTTCTAGTCATGTCTTATCAATTATAGCTCAATCTGGTCTCGGAAAAAATTCATCGATATCCAGGGTAGACCTATGTGCACTAGATGTCTATAACGAGCGACTCTAGGTTTTTGATCAATTCCTTGGTATCTCGGCCTTGCCAAAAGCGGGATAACATTTGCCCCCCAAAGTACGTCTTGTGGAAACATGACGTGCTTTGAAAAGCTGCAGTTTCTCTCTGAACAATTAACATATCTTTTGTTGAAAGTTGTACTCTATATTGCTGTAACTGACTGCTGTGTGATAGTGATTTGTTGTCCACTGTTGCCCTTGTCATCAGGTAAGCATCCAACTCCTGCTTGGTTGTTCTCGGTACATGGGTGTCTCTAATTGTCGGAATTTTCTAGAAATTAGTCTTGATTCGATGAGAATTGATGATGAAAACGAAGAGTCTTTCTGATGTAATAGTGAAAGAGCATTTCAAAGGATCGAGTTTCATCCTGCATTTTTTAGAGAGCGCTGAACACCTCTGTCAAGTCATCGATATGGTCGTTGGTAGTCGTGATCTCACGAGCATATTAACCACATCTACTTTCATCGACCGGCCGACATGATTTTTGAATGATCTGTTAATCGTTTTTTGGTAAGTAGCATAAGCGTTCTCAAGTTTGAATCCAGGGATTTCAACATAGCACTATAGGCCCAGGTCAATAATGAAACAGTTGTATTCCTGGTCTAGGGCATGCTTTAGTATCTGATTGTATTTGGAGTTTGCATTCATGGATGTGAGTAATTCATGTCTAATGGTCAGGTCCATCAGTTGGTTGATCATTGGAAGTGGAAAGCTGTGCTTTGTCATACCCCATGCAAATCTGAGTAATTGGCATATATCCTCCACTCTCTGTTCGTTTTTCTTATAAGTAAAGGATTGGATACTCATTTTGGTTGGAGGGCATCATGGATAAACCCACTGGTTTTGAGCAGATTCGCCTCCTCTTTAAGTACAACGGATCTCTCTAGATCCATGTCGCATCGTTTTTGTTCACCGAGACATGCCTCAGGTCGACATTTGATGCTGAGTCCTTCATGGCTAGCGAGAGTCCATATATATATATATATATATATATGTGTGTGTGTGTGTGTAGGTATATGAGATCGAGTCCAAGCGAAAACATCAAGATTCACCTGAAGTAAAACAGTTGACTCTTTCTTCATCATTGTGCAGAGTTGTGAGCTGATCTGCAATACTCGTGATGGGTTGTAAGCGCCTCATGTGTTTATTTGCAATGATAAATGATCAGGCTTATAAGGACGTTGAATCAAAGGATTAGTAGAATTTAGCCTTGTACTGCTTGCTGCTACATAGCTGGCTCCAGCTTTGAGATTGAATTTACTTATGTTTCTGAATGATGCGCTTTTCATGCAATGTAGCTGCGATCCATTGCTCATTGGAAGGGTCAGAATGATGATCAGTTGCCCATAAGTCCGGGTATTGATCTAATGACTCTATCTCTAGGCATCCTTTTGGTCGCAACCTAGAGTTGTTATGAATATCAGGCATGGGTCATAGGTTCAAGTTGCCATAGTCAACTCTCGGATAATTACTCTTTTGCCCCCAGTCTCGGGTTGGCGGATGCATTACACGGACGGTCTAGTCTCGTCTTAGCTGTGTCTATACTGTAGTTCAGGCTTTAAGAACCAGAGTTGACTAATGAATGGTTGAATCATATTATCTTATCTTCTTGTTCGTGCCCCTAAGTCTGGGAAATATCTCGATAAGTGGTAGGGTAGATAATGTCCGCTTCAATTTTGTATTCTATCTCATTGAACCACGGGATCGAGTTAACCGATGGGAGGCTGAGTCGTGCATATCCTGTATTGTGTTCTAGTTCTATCCTTTTAGCAGAATACATTGTTACTTTGCCAACATTCGGACATAAGCTAGATTTTGGACGGTTAATGACATTCACTTCGTTGCTTATGTCGCCATAGTTTGGGCAAAAACTAAAGAGTGAATCGTCCAATCAGATCCAATGCAGGATTGATGTTTTCCTTGTCGAATTCGGGGTAAGAATCAGTGTGCAGATGTTTAGGTTGGACTTGTTTTGAATTGCTCTTTTAGTTGGATCATGGTAAGAGTCAATGAATGAATGGTCGCGTTGCATTCATTTGGAGTTGGGTGATCAACCATATCCATTTCGATTTACGTTCTCCCGTCAGATCTAGGGATAAAGTCAGCTCAAATGCAGTCATGTCATGCTCATTTGGTCTCATGCTCTTCCTGACGGATCGAAGGAAAGCGATGGAGGACGAATGGTCAAGTCACATTCATTCGTGGTTTATTCTTCTACCCATGCTATGTTGGTCGAAGGTATTCGCTGGAGTTCGGGTCACATCGACTTGTATACGAAGAGGATCGATATTGACCATCGATTCAACGGTACGATGTGAAAGTTGCAGATCGATATTGCCCGTTGATCCGGCGGTACGATATAATTGGTTGCCTAGAACTTCGGGCATCATTCTGATTGGTTAGCATTAAGGTCTCCTTGTAGTCATTTCCTTAAGTTGTAAAGGACACTAAGCTAGAGATGTAGCGAGTCACCTTTCTCTTCTTTCGGTGATTTGAACTTCTGCCCCCAGTCTTGGGTTAGTAGAGTTGGTTCGTGGATGGTCTAGTTGCACCCGTAGTGAGATTATATTGCTCATGTCGAGTCTAGGTCAGAGTTAGTGAATGAATGGTCGAATCACATTCATTCGTTTGTCTATTCTTGTAGCCATACTTTGGGGATCAGAGTCAGTTGAAGGGCCATTCATCGCACCTATTTGATGTTTATACTGCAGTTCGCACTTTGGGAATCTGGAGTTGTTGATGTTTATACTCCGTCTCGCACTCTGGGAGTACGGAGTTTAGTAAATGTTTATACTCCTCGCACTCTGGGAGTACGGAGTTGATTAATGTTTATACTCCGTCTCGCACTCTGGGAGTACGTAGTTTAGTAAATGTTTATACTCCGTCTCGCACTCTGGGAGTACGGAGTTAAGTGAATGTTTATGCTCCGTCTCGCACTCTGGGAGTACGGAGTTGATGTAATGTTTATACTCCGTCTCGCACTCTGGGAGTGCGGAGTTGATGAATGTTTATACTCCGCCTCGCACTCTGGGAGTGCGGAGTTGGTGTAATGTTTATACTCTGCCTCGCACTCTGGGAGTACGGAGTTGGTGTAATGTTTATACTCCGCCTCGCACTCTGGGTGTGCGGAGTTGATGAATGTTTATACTCCGCATCGCACTCTGGGAGTGCGGAGTTGATGTAGTTTTTATACTCCGCCTCGCACTCTGGGAGTGCGGAGTTGATGAATGTTTATACTCCACCTCGCACTCTAGGAGTACGGAGTTGATTAATGTTTATACTCCGTCTCGCACTCTGGGAGTACGGAGTTTAGTAAATGTTTATACTCCGTCTCGCACTCTGGGAGTACGGAGTTGATTAATGTTTATACTCCGTCTCGCACTCTGGGAGTACGGAGTTGATTAATGTTTATACTCCGTCTTGCACTCTGGGAGTACAGAGTTGATGTAATGTTTATACTCCGCCTCGCACTCTGGGAGTGCGGAGTTGATGAATGTTTATACTCCGTCTCGCACTCTGGGAGTACGGAGTTGATGTAAGTTTATACTCCGTCTCGCACTCTGGGAGTGCGGAGTTGATGAATGTTTATACTCTGCCTCGCACTCTGGGAGTGCGGAGTTGGTGTAATGTTTATAATCCGCCTCGCACTCTGGGAGTACGGAGTTGGTGTAATGTTTATACTCCACCTCGCACTCTGGGAGTGCGGAGTTGATGAATGTTTATACTCCGCATCGCACTCTGGGAGTGCGGAGTTGATGTAGTGTTTATACTCCGCCTCGCACTCTGGGAGTGCGGAGTTGATGAATGTTTATACTCCGCCTCGCACTCTGGGAGTACGGAGTTGATTAATGTTTATACTCCGTCTCGCACTCTGGGAGTACGGAGTTTAGTAAATGTTTATACTCCGTCTCGCACTCTGGGAGTACGGAGTTGATTAATGTTTATACTCCGTCTCGCACTCTGGGAGTACGGAGTTTAGTAAATGTTTATACTCCGTCTCGCACTCTGGGAGTACGGAGTTTAGTAAATGTTTATACTCCGTCTCGCACTCTGGGAGTACGGAGTTGATTAATGTTTATACTCCGTCTTGCACTCTGGGAGTACGGAGTTAAGTGAATGTTTATACTCCGTCTCGCACTCTGGGAGTATGGAGTTGATGTAATGTTTATACTCCGCCTCGCACTCTGGGAGTGCGGAGTTGATGAATGGTTATACTCCGCCTCGCACTCTGGGAGTACGGAGTTGGTGTAATGTTTATACTCCACCTCGCACTCGGGGAGTGCAGAGTTGATGAATGTTTATACTCCGCATCGCACTCTGGGAGTGCGGAGTTGATGTAGTGTTTATACTACGCCTCGCACTCTGGGAGTGCGGAGTTGATGAATGTTTATACTCCGCCTCACACTCTGGGAGTACGGAGTTGATTAATGTTTATACTCCGTCTCGCACTCTGGGAGTACGGAGTTTAGTAAATGTTTATACTCCGTCTCGCACTCTGGGAGTATGGAGTTGATTAATGTTTATACTCCGTCTCGCATTCTGGGAGTACGGAGTTTAGTAAATGTTTATACTCCATCTCGCACTCTGGGAGTACGGAGTTGATTAATGTTTATACTCCGTCTCGCACTCTGGGAGTATGGAGTTTAGTAAATGTTTATACTCCGTCTCGCACTCTGGGAGTACGGAGTTGATTAATGTTTATACTCCGTCTCGCACTCTGGGAGTACGGAGTTAAGTGAATGTTTATACTCCGTCTCGCACTCTGGGAGTACGGAGTTGATGTAATGTTTATACTCCGCCTCGCACTCTGGGAGTGCGGAGTTGATGAATGTTTATACTCCGCCTCGCACTCTGGGAGTACGGAGTTGATGTAATGTTTATACTCCGCCTCGCACTCTGGGAGTGCGGTGTTGTTTGAGGGATTGTCGTGGATCTCCCCATTTTTGGCCTTGATGTGATGGCTTGTCCCTGAGCTCGTGGTTTCACTTAGCGAGTGATCGGTGGGTTCCCGACCACTTTCCATTTATCTGCCCTCAATAAAGGATGAGATTTAGTTTATGGACGGTTGGATCGCGTCCATGCTCATTTGGATTCCACTCTTGCCAAGCCTAAGGAGTAAGATTAGAGTTCTGGCAAGCTTTGTGCTTGAGCATAGGAAAGGATGGTTGAACTATATACACTTTGAGTTGTGTAATTTCCCTTAAGTCTGGTGCAAGAATCGGAGAGCAGACAGTCGAGTCACGTCCAATTTATACTTTGCATTCTTTCGATCGAGCGAGCTAAGGAAGAGAGTTAAAATGACAGCTCGTGATGGTTAGCGAGTAGGCAGTCAGTCGTTGACAACCTTAAATTGAGGGTTGGACCCTGATGAAGTTGGTTTAAGGCATGACTGTTTTGTCGAACTACAGAAGCAAGCTGGAGAGTGAATGGACAAATCATGTCCACTTTAAACATGCGTTCTCAAATAATCCCAAGTGCCTAATGTAGGATTGGATGCATGGATGGTGACCTCACGTCCACCCTTGGTGTGATTCCGATTTTATCGGGCATCAGAAGGAGCATAAGTATTTTGGCGAGCTTCAAGTACGAGATGGAGGGTACATTGTTGGGATATATCACTCCAGGTCTTTCCCAGGTCTCCAATTAAACTGTATAGGTGGATATGGTCGGTTGCATCCACTTTGTACTAGAGTCCTGACCTTGTCGGTCTCTTCTGCTTTGATGCCTTGCCCCCAGTCAGGGGCATATAGTAGCCGATGAGTGGTCGAATCATGCTCATCACGATGATACCTCAACGATTTGATCATGGTCCACGGAGGTTGTTTTGCACCCAATCTTAAGTACTCGGTTACCTGCATCATTTGCAAGTAGTTTAATTCAACTAGGTCATATTTCACAACGTAAATGAAATTGAATTAGAAATAATTCAAAAGAGATCAGATCAAATCTCAATGATAAGTGAGGCAGCGTCGTATGCTCGCTATTGCACTTCATTCCAGCCCTTCTCAGTTGGAAGTCTAACGCAAATGGTTCAATTTGATCAAAGTCCTCGATTGATGGGGGTCGGATGTTCACGGCCCTTCGTTTTATGGGGCTTGCACATATTGTCGGAGCTATCCTTCCCGGAGCAGCCTTTTGGCGTTGGCGTTCACGGTAGCCATCTAGAGAAGAGGAGTTTTCTGATCTAGAGTATGGAGCAGGTCCCCTCCTTATCTTGCTATGTTGATCCTTCATCTGATTCATCAACTCAAAAGAGTAGACATTGGAGAGCAGTCGTCATATTAGCCATCGTACCATAGTTGTCAATTCAGGAGTTTAAAAGCTGGTCAATTGGAAGAAGTTGCATTCCACCCATTCCTTGATTACAACTCAACATTTATTGTTGTGATCTTCTATGTCTTGTTCAGTCATGGAACAATTAGAAGCACGGATGGAATGTTCCTTCACTAAATTGGTGATTGAATTCACTAAATTTTTTTTAGCCTCTTTTTAGGAAATTTGGGTCGTACCCGAAAATATTTTTTTATAAAAATTTTGTATCGTTCTTAGCAACGTTTAAACGATACGAAGTGTTATTTGAGAATCGATACGAAATGCACATGGCTAGATCGATAGGAGTGTAGCTGAAGATCGACATGAATAGGGCACAATTGGATCGATTCGAATTGCAGTTGAGTATCGATACGAATTGGGTGAAGTTGGATCGATTCGAATTGCAGTTGAGTATCGATACGAATTGGGTGCAAATGGATGGATACGAAGTAGCGCATCTTGATGGATACGAAGTAGCGCATCCTGATGGATACGAAGTAGATGGATGCGAGGGTCTTGTGTCTCTGATCGATACGAAGATAATGGATTCGAAGTGAGGCTATGCTTATGGATACGAACACTCGGTCCAGATGGGTTCGAAGAGGGTACGAAATTCGATCGATACGAACGTTGTCATATTTTTTGGATATGAAAACATAGATATGAAAAAGCACCATATTTTCTGGATTCGATAATATGGATACGAACACCATCATATTTTCATGGATTCGAAAATATGGATACGAACACCATCATATTTTCTGGAAACGAAAATATGGGTACGAAAACCATTATATTTTCATGGATTCGAAATATGGATACGAAAATCATCATATTTTCATGGATTCGAAAATATGGATATGAAAATCATCATATTTTCATGGATTCGAAAATATGGATACGAAAATCATCATATTTTCATGGATTCGAAAATATGGATACGAAATTCATGATGAATGTAGTTCCTCTTAGATCTGGAGCAATCTGAATAGAATAGAAGGAACCACTTATGAACAGATCTGGATCTTCTCCTTAGATTTTTGCAATCCAACGACGGTAGTAGATCCATAGAGCAGAAGAAAAAACTGCGTTTTTTCTCAGTGAAAGCACCAAAGTGTTTGTACCAAAAATGGGCACAACACTCTTTGGAAGTCTTTGAAGAGATAAAAGCGAAGAATGAGAATTAAAACTGTGGATTATCTAACAAAAACTCCAAAATGACAGAAAGTAAACTACAAAGACAAGCTATTTAGAGTGGTTCGGCGTTTTGCCTACGTCCACTATGAAGTTTGATGATTTTATTGCTCGATACTTGAAGATTACAATTTCTTATAGTGTAATACAACTGATTTTATGAGCTAGATCTGAATCTAAGGCAACCGTGGTGATTTTGAGTAAATTTGGTAGAGTCTGGGCGCTCTTTAGCTCTTAGAATTATCCGACCCCTTTTCTGAATGACCAGGGGCTCTATTTATAGGTGTAGGAGGCTGATATTTTGCCTAAATTGAAGGGAGACCAGTTCTGGCACGTGAGGGGGCCCACATGCCTGCTTTCTAGAGATCTGGGCCCACTTTGGGATCGATTCGAACTCAACTTTGAATCGATCAAGATCTGCTTTGATTGAGATGAAATTTGGCATGAACATTCCTTAGGTTGCCAGCAAGCTACTGTGAAAATTTCATAGCATTTGGATTTGTAGATCTTGAGATATGATCGATTCAATATCATGTTCTCGACTGTGAATCCTCTTCGAATCGATATGATCGAATCGATCACTTCGAATCGATCATGGCACATGACTTTGTGATGACGTGGAGCGGAACTTTAGCTTTGATCCACTTTCTTCGCCTGTTAGATCGAGTCGTCCTGGAGACTCTGCCACCTTGATTCGATGGATTCGAAGCAGGGCATCCTGATGGATTCGAAGCAGGGCATCCTGATGGATTCGAAGCAAGGCATCCTGATGGATTCGAAGGACTTCAATCCGATGGTTTCGAACAGGACTTTACTTGGAGGATACAAGCAAGGGTTAACTAATGGATATGGAGTGTGGCCACATTGATGGATATGTAATTGGGCTCACTGATGGATACGAAAACATGGCCCTTCCCTTCAACTTGCATCCATCATAACTTGAGCATATGAACTCGGATTGACTTGAAACTTGGAACGTTGGCTCTCATAGCTTTTCTAGTCATGTCTTATCAATTATAGCTCAATCTGGTCTCGGACAAAATTCATCGATATCCAGGGTAGACCTATGTGCACTAGATGTCCATAACGAGCGACTCTAGGTTTTTGATCAATTCCTTAGTATCTCGGCCTTGCCAAAAGGAGGGATAACAATTTAAATCGGTGTTTTGAAATCGAACTTGGAATTGATATAAATTGGAATGGTTTAAAATTGAGAATTGAGTTGAAATTTAACTATTAAATCAAATAGTTGAAGTTGAAATTGAAATCGATTTGGAATTTAAATTGCTTGAAATTGAAATCGTAATTGAATTGGAAGGGAATTGGTATCAAAGTTAAATTCGAACTGAAATCGGAATTGAATCGATAAAATTGAATTGGATTGAGATTGAAAATGATTTGAATTGGAAGGGAATTGGAATCGAAGTTAAATTCGAACTGAAATCGGAATTGAATCGATAAAATTGAATTGGATTGAGATTGAAAATGATTTGAATTGGAAGATTTGGAATTGAATCAGTTTGACTTTGAAACTTTTTTAAATAAATTATTTTATTATAATCTGCTTTAAAATATATCTTTTTAAATATATAAATTATTTTGATTTTTCAAGCTATCTTCCTATATAAACCATTTTCAATACTCAAACTATTTTATATTAAACTATTTTAACCTTTAAACTATTTAAAAAAATTCAAACTATTTTCTAAAATTCAAACTGGTCAGAGTGGGAATCGTTTATATTTAAATCTTGGATTAAAATATGAGTTGGGTTAAATTGAAGTTATAACCCAAATGAAAATTCGAAGCAATATTGAATTGGAACTGAAATCGAGATATTAAGATGAACATGATTTTGAATTGAAATAGTATATTTTGAGTAAATATGATGATTTCGAAATGAATTTGGTTTTGAAGCGAATATGATATTTTGATATCAAATACGAATAGTTTTCGAAATATAAAAGCACCAACCGGTGTGTAAAATGACGTTTGGTTGTTAAAGAGACCGGGGCCTCTTATTGGCATACTCTTTGTCAATATTGGAACCACTTTAACAACTGTGTACGAAGAGGAGAATCCAGAACGAAGTGGTTGGATTTGGAGTCGTTTGCTGGATTTGAAGAAAGAGAACGATGATGGATTGGACTGACACTTGTGTCAATTTGAAATGACTAAAACAGGAGCTGTACCGGCCAATGAGGTTAGCTATCTCTAGCCGTCACACTTCTTCGTATTACTATCATGACATCGTTATTGATTGGTGCGCACCCTCGGATTTTGGGAGTGTTGGACATAGTGGGCCGTTAGGGGTTACGACCAACCGGGAAGGGTAAACTGGTAGTATTCTACCTTGGGCATTGCCTCACGTGCCTTGTCATACTTTTATCCCTATACGAGACCACTATGATTTTGATTTAGTGTTTTCGTATCACGACGCATCTCTATCCACCGACGGTTTACTGGTGTTTTATATGCAAAGTATACGACAATGCTTAAAAACGCATTAAGGGGGATCAATGTAAAGCCTTAATGCTATTTTGATATCTTATATTACTGGTAGACATTATATATGTAGCGTATTTTACTACATATAATATTTTGATGGATCCTTAAGAGACGGAAAATACCGTAACATCTCTTGAGTTATTGCACGCATGTTATACACTGGATAGGAGATGTGAAATCCCATAAACACCTCTGACGCTATTACCCTCATGTTATGCGATATTGATTTGACTCACATAAGGATATTTTAGACCTGACTCGAGTGTTTTGTCTTTTCATTACGCTTGGATCAGCCTTGAGTTTTCAGCTTATCGAAGATTATTCTATGGCGGACGAAGACGAAGATTTGGTATATTATTATTACTAATATTATTCCCAACATCATGTTGTTCTGCTGCATAATATTTTATTCTGTTGTATATGTATAACTCTGATAAATGTTGTATAAATTCTAATCAAATGTATAGTAAACAGCTTCGTGAATTATTTATATGATTATTACATTTTATCGTTCTGCTACGAGGTTTTGTATTTGTTTTCTTCTTTTTTTCTTATTTTTCTTAATTAATCCCAATGATTATCTATGTTTTGGATTGTTTAAGTTGGACATGTATGGATTATTGTCGATTTAAACCTTCCGAAATGTGGGTCATCTCAGTTTCCAGCAAGAAGTCGATCCAATTTCAACATTTTTTTCTTTGCGTTGAGCAGCTCGAAACTCCATTGCACGATTATATATACTTTGGATTCAAGTAGGAGTTTTTTTATTTCTACTTGATCCGCCCTAGAAACCTAATTCTTTTTAGCTTCATTGGCTCCCAGAGGCCTAATAAAATCGTCTTCAGTAGGAGTTAGGTGCTCTTCGGACCTCGTACCCTGGCTTCCTAGCGATTCACTTAGGCTAGAGCTTTCCCTGACTCTAGCCGCTTTACCTCAGACACTGCTTGATTGGATGCCTTGAACGGTTTTCTGAAGAGAGGATTTTCATTTTACATGCTCAACTAGCAGGTCATAAATGTGCATGAACTAATAAAAATGAGGTTGTTGTTTATTCTCTGATCTGTTGATTTGTTTAAATATATTTTTTACTTCCATCCTCAATAAGTAAATCACTTAAATAATTAGAGCACTATAAAAAATAAGGACATATGAAAATTTAGGAAATCTTACCAAATGCGTTTCATTTCCAAATCCAGTAGGATTCGTTTGCTTCAACCTGAACTTTTGTGAATCAAATGTTTGCGTTTGACGGTTAATTTTTCCAAGACGACCTTTGATTGAAGAAAGCGATCTTTTGCAATCAATGTTCTTACGATTGTAGTAATTTGTAATTCTACCCCAAAAACTATCACCACTTTGGTCAGCACATCGTATCAGATCACTAGAGAGTGCATACCAAATGTAAAACACATTATAGTCTTCCATCGAATTTCAACTACCAATGGTGAATGCTCCGCCAATCGAAGCCGTATTGTCTTCTAAACCGAATCCTTCAAAGCTGCACCTTGCGGCATCGACGTCAAAATCAAAAAATATTTTGATATGATAGAAGTGAGAGTAGAATGGGTGGAAATGTAATTGAACATTATGTGGGAGGAGAAGAGATAAAGGTGGATGGTATTTGTAGAGGAGGGTAAAGGAGCCGTTTTTATATCCGTTTGGGGTGGTATACCAGGGCATTTTTGAATAGGCACCTGTGTCTTTGGCGTATGTTCAACAAGTGCCCAAGGGTATTACATATCCTGAGCCGTTTCGACCCCAAATGTAATCGGTTACATAGTAACCTCTGCGGCAACCAAATATAAGTGCACATCTTCAATTATGTAAGATCCTACTTATTATTGGAGATGCTCTAATAATATGCTATTATGATATTATAGTATTTGTTAGGATTTTAGAAAAATACTTAGTTAAAAGCCAAATCAATGGAGGAACATGCAATGCATAGTAGTAAACTGCATAAACTTTAGTTCTAAAACTAGCTTAGATGACAATGTTAGCATTTTCCACTTAAAGTCTGTTTGGTTTGAACTTCTTTTTGTATTTTGCGGTTTAGATATGTATTTGAAAAGACATAGATGAAGAGAAAACATTGAAATATCGTATCCATTATAATAAAGTGGAGAGAAGAGGAAAAAGAATAATTTATCAATTTATGTGTCTTTGGCATTTCCTAAAATGTAAAAGACAATAAAATGTTGTTTTCAACTAAATATGTTAAAACTGTTTCCAGCAAAGTTTAAAAAGATACTTAACCAAATGCATTCTAATTGTTACAAAGGCCTAAATTTGAAACTTAAACCAGATAAGGTCTTAATTATTCACAAAACAAATCGATTAAATATTTTTCCTAAGAATTTTCTACATATTTAATGTATTTATAACATTATGTATAGCATTATTTATATCCCAATATATATACAATAGAAAAAAAACTTACTTTATTTCGAACAAGATTCGCTATAAAAGTTACTGATGTATAAAATTACATAAATGTCCCTAGAGCACACCCTCTGTAACAACCTAATATTTTTGCAATTATTTTTAAAAGTATTTTAAATTAAATTTTATTTCAATATTTCTATTTTTAAAACATTTTAAAGTATAGTTATAATTTTCCAAAATTAATTGCATTTTTGTTTACAAATTTTAATTCTAGTTTCAATATAACAAGCTATTTTCTTTATTTACTTTTATTTTCTTTTCTTTTTCCTATGAATAATTATTTATTTTCATTTTTACTTTATTTTTGTTTGTCTTCTATTTTATTAACTGATTTTATTTTGTTTATATTGAATTAAAAAAAATTGGAAATTCAAAGAGGCAAAGTCCTTTCATTTGCTTGACTTTTCATTGCCAAGTCCTTTCATATTTTTGGCTGTTCTTCTCCTTAATTTTAGCCATGTGTTTTAACTTCATTTTCACGTGAAAGACTTCTCATTCCATCACAAAATTTCGGCCAAAAACATTTATGAAAATATATGGTAATGGCTTCTTCCATTTCTACTTTTTCTTTCCATTTTTCTAATGATTTTCAATGATGTTTGCTTGATTCTTCCATAGCTTTGCTCGGCCTATACCCTCCACCATCTCCTCCACCGACCACCACATCATCTTCCCATCATCATCCATGGCCTAACAGCCATCTCCTATGACCAAACCAGGCCGTGACCTTTTCATGATCAAAACATCACAAAAACAATGCAAAAACTCCAAAACAATGTCATAGCCGAGCCATAGTTCATCACACCTTCATTTTTTACCACGGCCACCCCATTAGCCACCACCACCAGCTAGTTTACCACCTCTGAACATCACCCTACCCTCTGACCTGACCTATACCCGACCATGGTTGAGCCAAATATGGCATAGGCCGAGCCTATGTTGCACCCAAACTCCACTTTGTTAGCCTTATCCCTTTGTATTCCCTTTTGTAACTCCAAACCCTTTGCATTCTTGACTTAGCCATGCATTTGTGGTCCAAACCTGAACCATTTCCATGAAAACATCCATAGCCGAGCCTAAAGCATGTATGGTCAAGCAAAATTGATGAAAAAGCTTGGTGATGTCTTTTGCAATTTCAATTTCCATTTTTGTTTCAATTTATCTTTGTATTGTAAAGGTATATTTATATTGCTTTGTTTATTTTGTGAATACAAGAATTACATCTTGGCTTTCTCTCCATTCAAATCTTGTCGTGCTATCGTGCTTTCTGGATTTCTGTTTGTGTGTTTTATTGCTAACTCCAGCGTAAAAAGGTGAGTATTCAGACATTACATTTATACTTATATAAATCGTGAAGTGACAACAAGTGAATGTGTATAAACTATTATATCATGTTATACATGCCTGTGATGTAAATTATATGATGTTAAACTCTGTTATAAACTTGTCACATCATCTGTTATGTTATATTTTATTATACTGTTTATTTATTTCTGTTAAATCACACTGCAAGTTCCCTATAGAATAGAATCACTATGGGTTGAAATGATACATACCCGAACGGACTTTAGAATATGGAAAAATCGTTATGGGCTGAAATGATAAGCCTGAGCGATTTTTATTTATTTTATTTACTTGGGATTGCGGGTTTGAAATGATAAAACCCGGATTTTTCTTTGTAAATTACGGATTGAAATGATATATTATCCGTATCACTTGACTTAGGCTAGAAAATATTATACAGACCCGTGGTTATTTTATATAGTTTTCTGGAAATTTTTAAGTATTTTTAAAATGTAAAATATGATTATTTGATTTAAATTGAATTTAAAATGATTTAATAAAGTGTTAATGATTTTTTTATGTATTAAAAATGTTAAATAAATGAATGGAAAAATTGTGATTTGAAACATAACCTAATTTGGAAATTTGTGATGTGATTTAAATGGAAGTTTAAGTTAATAAAAAAAATGGAAATTAAGTTTTAATTATGAAATAAAAATTTAAAATTTAATTGTTAAGGTAAAATTGTTAAAAATGAAAAGAATAAGAAAATGGTACACTTGAATTTAATTTTGGAAAATTGATTTTTATTGTAAATTTTTCTTTATAAAAATCATAAGTTAAAGGTATTTAAATGAACATTTTTGATGTGGAAAAATGTAATTTTTATAAGTTAAAATGATTTAAGTTGAAGTTTATTTGTGGCTGAAATTCTATTTAGAATTTGGAAATTCTTTTAGTAACACTTCAGAAATGCTATCGTTTCTGAAAATGAACTAAAAACTGAACTAATAGAATCTGCAGCACTTTGTAAGTGCTGTAGTTGCAGAAGTGAACTAAAGGCTAAAATTAACTAAGGGCTATTGCAGCACTTTGTAAGTGTTGTAGTTGCAGAAACTAAATTTGGAACTGAAACTGAAGAAAGAGCTATTGTAGCACTTGTTAAGTGTTGCAGTTGGCTGAAATGAGATTTTTGAATATAATTGAACTACTGCAGCAGTTTTGTAAACGTTGTCTTTGCTGAATTGAATTTAAATATTTTAAATTGAATCCTGAACTACTACAGCAGTTTTTAAAATGCTGTCTTTGCTGAAATGAATTGTTTTCAAATATAACTTACCGCAGCACTTTCTAAATGCTGTGAAAGCTGGAATTTAAATGTTTTAATGTATTTAAGTGAATAAATGAACTCAAAAAAGGCTAAATTTTTGGAAATTGAATATTTGATTTAAAGTTATAATGACTTCACTTTTAAATGGTTTAAATGAAGTATTTTGATTTGAAAAATAAAATATTTTTGAAATTTATAACCACGGGTTATAATAACAATTGGTTGTTAAAGAGACCGGGATCGGATATGGACATACTCTCTGTCGATACCGAAAACCACTTTAACAACTGTGTACGCGGTGGAGTTTCCAGAATGAAGTAGGATGGTAGCGACGATCCTATTGTTGTATGAACGTGGACCCAACTCCCGTGAGTTGGCATAAGGTGGCTAAAACAGGAGCGATTGACGGGCCAATGAGGTAGCACCTCTGATCGGATACACTTCTTCGATACCATTCTATTACTTTTGTGATTGATTGGGTGCACCCCTTGATTTGGGAGTGTTGTTCGAGGTGGGAGGTAGTGGCTGCTATGCGTTTCCACCAGCCCGGATACGTAATTGGTACATATACCCTGGCATTGCCTAGTTGTGCCGTGTCACCTACCATATCGAGCTTTACTACGAGTTTCTATTTGTGTCGTACCTATGGAGTATCTTCTCATGGTCTTTCGAGGTATGCAGGTACTGTATAGACTATTGGCACTATTATGTGTTAAGGGCTATATGGGTAATCCCTTAACGCTATTTAAAAGTATGTTTAATTTATGATTAGACATTATTATAATAGCGAATATTACTACATAGTAGATAGTTTAACAGATCCTTAAAGAATGGGCGATCCCAAGCATTCTTTAAGTTACTTGTACCTTTTATTACAGTTCACTTGAGTTGGTTTACATTGTATAAGTATGTATGTCCTGACTCGAGTGTTTGTGTTTTATTTACGCTCGGGTCAGCCTGAGTATCAGCTTTGGATCTCACCTTTTGGAGCTTGGACTGCTGGGATCATCTTTATCTAGTTGCTATTTATTTCCATTCAGTATTTCTATGTCAGCTTTGTATTAGAGACTTATGTATTTGGGATTTCTACTGTACTTGTTTCAGAAATGTATTTGTTTTCAGACTATGTACTATGTATCTGTTTTTTTTAGACTTTGTATTGTAGTGGCTTCATGAACCACTATTTATTTTATTTTCCGCTACAAGTCATTCTGATATTCTGTGTCTGTGATTGGTTTTATTTGCTCCAAATTTTATTACAATCTGTTATTTTGCATTATTCAAGTTTGACATGTGTGGATTATTGCCGATTTGAATGGTCCAAAATAGTGGGTCGTTACATTTGGTATCAGAGCGAGGTTTTAGGCAAACCTTAGCCTAAGGAGCAAAAACTCATTAGAGATAGGGTACAAATACCCTAGAATGAGTGAAATCAACTTCAGAATCATTTCTTTGTGAGAGAACATATTTTCAAAGTATAAAATGATTTTAAAATGATTTTTCAAAGATTATTTTGATATAAAAAATTTCTTGTTTTAAAAGCAAAATTTTCCAAACTTCCTTCTTTTCGTATCTACCTTGTTAGAAATTTCTTTAATTAGGATATTCATCCAAGTGAATTTATCTTGTCTTATCTTATCTTATCTTATCTTTGTCTTCTCTATACCTTTGTCCTAAAATTCATTCTTGATATTTTCAGGATGAATCGTGGAAATGCCAGAGGTAGGGGTCGTGGTACTGCCCCAGCTCCTCAACCTGCTGCACCCGTTAGGTTTACTATTCTCTGTAAGGAATTCTCTCAGCTTGGTGGTACCAAGTTTACTGGTTTAGAGAGCATTATCGAAGCCCAGCTATGGTTACGGAGTTTAGAGAGGATCTTTACTGGTCTCGAGATTACTGATGCCCAGAAGCGTCAATTAGCAGCTTGGCAGCTGCAAGAGTCAGCCTTGGATTGGTGGGAGTCTGTTACAGCTCACACTAACGAGGGTGATATTTCCTGGGAGCAGTTTAGGTATCCTTTGTGTTATCTAGAATTTTGTTTCCATTTCCTTTCTTTGAATCTATCTTGAGTTTTGTTTCTGTATCTTCTTTCTAGAGAGGCTTTTGTGGCAAGATGGATGCCCGAAGCCGGGAAATCTCAGCTTTATCGTGAGTTCATGGATCTCAAGTAGGGTACCATGTCCTTTTCTGAGTATGAGCGGAAGTTCAATGAACTTTCCAAGTTTGGTCCTGGTCTTATTGACACCCAGCTTAAGAAGAATGAGAAGTTCATAGCTGGAGCTCACCCAGAGTTCTACGATCGTCTCATTTCGCATGTTCATGGCACTTTCACCGAGCTTATGGATATGACTATACGTTATGAGAAACCTACTTCCAAGGGTCCTGATGTTGCTAGTGCTCCTGCATCTCAGTCTTCCTCCGCTAACTCTAAGAAGAGAAAGCCAAATTTCCACCAGCGGAAGAAGAATTGGCTCAAGCATCCGGGTTTAGGATCTTCATCTTCTCCTTCTTAGAGGCACCTTATCGACCTATCTACCATTACCTGCTTCAAGTGTGATCAGAAAGGACACTATGCTAAAAGTTGCCCTACTTCAGTTGGTGCTGCTGTTCCTCCTCCTCAGGGTACTAGGAACAATCTCTGTCATGTCTGTCTTCGGCCTGGTCATTTCAATAATGATTGTCCTTTGTATCAGAAGGGAAAACCATCTGGTATTTTTGTTGTTACTTCTGCTTCTTCACCTGCTGCACCTGCACCTGCTCCTAGTGATGCTCAAGGTACTCTTCAGGGCACCTTTTCTTTATTTAATCATCATGTTCGTGTTTTATTTAATACTGGAGCTTTGCATAGTTTTATTTCTGTTGATTTATGTGATAAGTTTGAGCATCATCTTTCTCCTGTGTATGCTGTTGAATCTTTGTGTGTTAAAAATCCTATCGGTGGTCCCGCAAATCTTAATAGGATTTGTAAGCAAGTGAGACTCTTCTATTCTGGCCATAAATTTTCTGGTGATTTCTATGTTCTTGGTTTCGATGCTTTTGATTTGTTGCTCGGAGGTGATTGGCTTAATAGGCATGATGCTCGTATCTCTTGTAAATCCCGAATTGTTTCTCTTGAGGATGATCAGGGTAATTCTTTGGTTATTCAGTGTCGTATGCCTCATGATTTTGCTAGCAACTTTATTTATTCTCTGGATTCTTCTCCTATTGATCTTCAGTCGATTCGTGTGGTCAAACTTTATCCCGATGTATTTGGTGAAGTCACTGCTTTACCTCCTAAGCGGGAAATTGATTTCCATATTGATCTTATTCATGGAGCTCGACCTGTAGTTCTTCCCCCTAGAAGAATGGCACCCCACGAGAAGGTTGAGTTAAGAAAGAAAATTGAGGACTTGTCCTCCAAGGGTCTGATCAGACCTAGCTATTCGGAATGGGGAGCAGCAGTGGTTTTCGTCACTAAGTCCGATGGTTCTCTCCGGATGTGTGTTGATTATAGGGAGCTGAACAAGCTCACCATGAAAAACAGATATCCAATGCCTCGCATCAATGATATGTTTCATCAGCTTTATGGTGCTACTGTTTTCTCTCAGCTTGATCTTGCCATAGGTTTCCACTAGCTCAGAGTTGCTAAGGAAAGTATTCCCAAGACTGCTTTCCATACTAAGAATGGATTCTTTAAATGGTTAGTCATGCCTTTCGGTTTGACTAATGCTCCTGCTTTCTTTGTTGATTTGATGAATTGTGTTTTTCATGATGTGCTTAATAAATTTGTTCTAGTCTTTGTTGATGATATCCTTGTTTTCTCTAAGTCCAAGAAAGAGCATGAGTGACATTTGAAATCAGTTCTTGAGACTCTTAGAAATCATCAGTTGAGGGCTAAATTTTCTAAATGCCATTTCTGGAAGGATGAAGTCCGATTCCTCGGGCATATTGTTTCTGGTAATGGAGTTTCTGTTGATCCAGACAATATCGCTGCAATTGATGTAAGTCCTTCTTTCCTTCTCTTTCCTTGTTTCATTCAATTTATTTTATCTTTCCAGTTGTCCTTATTTATCCTTATTCTGTGCAGGATTGGGAAACTCCTAGGACTCCAACTGATATTCGTAGTTTTTTAGGCCTTGCCGGTTATTACCGAAGATTCATTGAGAATTTTGCTTAGATTGCTGCACCTCTCACCTCTTTGACTCGAAAGAATGTTAAGTTTATTTGGAGTGATGAGTGTAAAGCCGCATTCAGTGAGTTAAAGCACAAGCTTACTTCCGCACCAGTTCTTACCGTTCCAAATGGAAATGAGGGATTAACGGTATACACTGATGCTTATCGTGAATGTTTGGGAGCTGTTCTGATGCAGGATGGTAAGGTGATTGCTTATGATAGTCGTCAGTTGAAGACCCATGAAGCCAATTATTCTACCCATGATTTAGAGTTGCTTGCTGTTGTCTTTTCTTTGGAGGCATCATCTTCTAGGAACTAAGTTTGAGCTTTTCAGAGATCATCGGTCTTTGAGATATATTTTCACTCGGAAGGATTTGAATCAGAGACAAGTTAGGTGGTTGGAGTTCCTTGCTTCTTATGACCTCGACATCAACTATACCCCTAGGAAAGCTAATGTTATGGCAGATGCTTTGAGTCGGAAGAAGGCTATGTTGTGTCAGCTTATTGTTTCTTCTCCTCTTTTGGATCGTATCATGGCTAAGCAGGATGAGGATGAGATGCTTAGATTGATGAAGGAGAATGTTTGTAGCAGAGTTGGTAGTAGTAGTCTTGATGGCAGTGGAGCTCAGATCGATGATAGAGGTATTTTGAGGATTAATAATAGGATTTGTGCCCCGAATGTTGATGGATTGAGACAGGATTTACTTCGGGAAAATCATCAGTCCAGACTTTCTATTCATCCGGGAGTGACCAAGATGTATCAGGATATGAAGAAGTTGTACTGGGGGAAGGGTATGAGACGAGATATATCCATTTTTGTTAGTAGATGTGCGACTTGTCAACAAGTCAAGGCAGATTATCAGAAGACCCCTGGTTTGTTGCAGCCTCTTGAGATTCCTAATTGGAAGTGGGAACAGGTTTCTATGGATTTCATTAATGGATTACTGAGGACTAGGAAGGGTAATTAGAGTATCTGGGTTATTGTGGATAGACTGACCAAATCAGCTCATTTCATTTCGGTCAAGTCTACCTGTTCTGCTTCTAGTTTGTCTGAGATCTACATGAGGGAGATTGTTCGTCTCCATGGTGTTCCTCTCAGTATTGTTTGTGATCGTGACCCTATCTTTACTAGTCAGTTCTGGAAAGCTTTTCAGGAATCTTTGGGCACTCATCTGAATCTGAGAACTGCTTACCATCCACAGACCGACGGTCAAACGGAAAGAGTGAATCAGATTCTCAAAGATCTTCTTCGTGCTTGTGTGCTTGATTATGGAGGATCTTGGGAAGATCATCTCCATCTTGTCGAATTTACCTATAACAATAGCTATCAGGTATAATCTAATCTTCTGTTTTAATCTTATCCTAATCTTTTATCTATCTCATTTCTATCTTCGAATTCAAGCCGGTTTAAGACGTCTCTATTTGCTGCTCTTTACGGACGACCTTGTAGATCTCCATCTTGCTGGATTGAATACGGTAATCGTTTGTTTCTTGGTCCTGAGATGATTTTAGAGGCTTCTGAGAGAGTTGAGGAGATTAGGAGGAAGATGAGGATTTCTCAGGATAGGAAGAAGAAGTATGCTGATAGGCATAGGCGGAGCTTAGAGTTTGATGTTGGTGATTTGGTTTTCCTTAAGGTTTCTCTCTTAAGGAATGTCATTCGATTTGGTCGTAGAGGGAAGCTCTCTCCTAGGTTTGTTGGTCCTTTCCGCATTATGGAAAGAGTTGGTTCTTTGGCTTATCGTCTGGATTTGCCCGAGAAGTTCTCTGGAGTGCATAATGTATTCCACGTTTCTCATCTTCGTTGCTATCTGCATGATCCATCTCTTATTGTTCAGCCTTCTACTCTTGATAGTTTGGATATTGAGCCTAATCTGATTGTCGAAAGGAAGCCACTTCGTATTGACGATAGAGGTACGAAGCAGCTAAGAAGGAAATCTGTTAATCTGGTCAAAGTACAGTGGAGTACTGATGATCGAGATTGTACTTGGGAAACAGAGGAGAGCATTCGTGCTTCGAATTCTGAATTATTTATTTCAGGTACTATTTTCTTTTCTATCTAGTTTCTCTTTGTTTTCCTTGTTTCGTTCTTTTCGAGGACGAAAAGGTTTGAGTGGGGGAGAGTGTAACAACCCAATATTTTTGCAATTATTTTTAAAAGTATTTTAAAATAAATTTTATATATTTCAATTTTTAAAACATTTTAAAGTATAGTTATAATTTTCCAAAGTTAATTGCATTTTTGTTTGCAAATTTTAATTCTAGTTTCAATATAATAAGCTATTTTCTTTATTTACTTTTATTTTCTTTTTATTTTTCCTATGAATAATTATTTATTTTCATTTTTACTTTATTTTTGTTTGTCTTTTATTTTATTTACTGATTTTATTTTGTTTATATTGAAATAAAAAGAATTGGAAATTCAAATTGGCAAAGTCATTTCATTTGCTTGACTTTTCATTGCCTAGTCCTTTCATATTTTTGGCCGTTCTTCTCCTTAATTTTAGCGTGTGTTTTAACTTCATTTTCACGTGAAAGACTTCTCATTCCATCACAAAAATTCGGCCAAAAACATTTCTGAAAATATTTGGTAATGGCTTCTTCCATTTCTACTTTTTCTTTCCATTTTTCTATTGATTTTCAATTATTTTTGCTTGATTCTTCCATAGCTTTGCTCGGCCTATACCCTCCACCATCTCCTCCACCGACCACCACATCATCTTCCCATCATCATTCACGGCCTAACAACCATCTCCTCTGACCAAGCCAGACCGTGACCTTCTCATGATCAAAAAATCACAAAAACAATGCAAAAACTCCAAAACAATGTCATAGCCGAGCCATAGTTCATCACACCTTCATTTTTGACCACGGCCACCTCCTTAGCCACCAGCACCAGCTAGTTTACCACCTCTGAACATCACCCTACCCTCTCACCTGACCTATACCCGACCATGGTTGAGCCAAATATGGCATAGGCCGAGCCTATGTTGCACCCAAACTCCACTTTGTTAGCCTTGTCCCTTTGTATTCCCTTTTGTAACTCCAAACCCTTTGCATTCTTGACTTAGCCATGCACTTGTGGTCCAAACTTGAACCATTTCCATCATGAAAACATCCATGGCTGAGCCTAAAGCTTGTATGGTCGAGCAAACATTGAGTTATGATCAAGCAAAATTAATGAAAAAGCTTGGTGATGTCTTTTGCAATTTCAATTTCCATTTTTGTTTCAATTTATCTTTGTATTGTAAAGGTATATTTATATTGCTTTGTTTATTTTGTGAATACAAAAGATTTACATATTTGCTCTCTCTCCATTCAAATCTAGTCGTGCTTTCTGGATTTCTGTTTGTGTGTTTTATTGCTAACTCCAGCGTAAAAAGGTGAGTATTCACACATGACATTTATACTTATATAAATCGTGAAGTGACAACAAGTGAATGTGTATAAACTATTATATCATGTTATACCTTCCTGTGATATAAATTATATGATGTTAAACTCTGTTATAAACTTGTCACATCATCTGTTACGTTATATTTTATTATACTGTTTATTTATTTCTGTTAGATCACACTGCAAGTTCCTTATAGAATAGAATCACTATGGGTTGAAATGATACATACCCGAACGGACTTTAGAATAGGGAAAAATCGTTATGGGCTGAAATGATAAGCCTGAGCGATTTTTATTTATTTTATTTACTTGGGATTGCGGGTTTGAAATGATAAAACCCGGATTTTTCTTTGTAAATTACAGATTGAAATGATATATTATCTGTATCACTTGACTTAGGCTAGAAAATATTATACAGACCCGTGGTTATTTTATATAGTTTTCTGGAAATTTTTAAGTATTTTTAAAATGTAAAATATGATAATTTGATTTAAATTGAATTTAAAATGATTTAATAAAGTGTTAATGATTTTTCTATGTATTAAAAATGTTAAATAAATGAATGGAAAAATTGTGATTTGAAACATAACCTAATTTGGAAATTTGTGATGTGATTTAAATGGAAGTTTAAGTTAATAAAAAAATGGAAATTAAGTTTTATTTATGAAATGAAAATTTAAAATTTAAGTGTTAAGATAAATTGTTAAAAATGAAAAGAATAAGAAAATGGTACACTTGAATTTAATTTTGGAAAATTGATTTTTATTGTAAAAAATTTCTTTATAAAAATCATAAGTTAAAGGTATTTAAATGAACATTTTTTATGTGGAAAAATGTAATTTTTATAAGTTAAAATGATTTAAATTGAAGTTTATTTGTGGTTGGAATTCTATTTAAAATCTGAAAATTCTTTTAGTAACACTTCAGAAATGCTATTGTTTCTGAAAATGAACTAAAAACTGAACTAATAGAATCTGCTGCACTTTGTAAGTGCTGTAGTTGCAGAAGTGAACTAAAGGCTAAAATTAACTATGGGCTATTGCAGCACTTTGTAAGTGTTGTAGTTGCAGAAACTAAATTTGAAACTGAAACTGAAGAAACAGCTATTGTAGCACTTGTTAAGTGCTGCAGTTGGCTGAAATGAGATTTTTGAATATTATTGAACTACTGCAGCAGTTTTGTAAACGCTGTCTTTGCTGAATTGAATTTAAATCTTTTAAATTGAACCTTGAACTACTACAGCAGTTTTTAAAATGTTGTCTTTGCTGAAATGAATTGTTTTCAAATATAACTTATCGCAGCACTTTCTAAATGCTGTGAAAGCTGGAATTTAAATGTTTTAATGTATTTAAGTGAATAAATGAACTCAGAAAAGGCTAAATTTTTGGGAACTGAATATTTGATTTAAAGGTATAACGACTTCACTTTTAAATGGTTTAAATGAAGTATTTTGATTTGAAAAATAAACTATTTTTGAAATTTATAACCACGGGTTATAATAACGATTGGTTGTTAAAGAGACCGGGATCGGATATGGACATACTCTCTGTCGATACCGAAAACCACTTTAACAACTGTGTACGCGGTGGAGTTTCCAGAATGAAGTAGGATGGTAGCGACGATCCTATTGTTGTATGAACGTGGACCCAACTCCCGTGAGTTGGCATAAGGTGGCTAAAACAGGAGCGATTGACGGGCCAATGAGGTAGCACCTCTGATCGGACACACTTCTTCGATATCATTCTATTACTTTTGTGATTGATTGGGTGCACCCGTTGATTTGGGAGTGTTGTTCGAGGTGGGCGGTAGTGGCTGCTATGCGTTTCCACCAGCCCGGATACGTAATTGGTATATCTACCCTGGCATTGCCTAGTTGTGCCGTGTCACCTACCATATCGAGCTTTACTACGAGTTTCTATTTGTGTCGTACCTATGGAGTATCTTCTCATGGTCTTTCGAGGTATGCAGGTACTGTATAGACTATTGGCACTATTATGTGTTAAGGGCTATATGGGTAATCCCTTAACGCTATTTAAAAGTATGTTTAATTTATGATTAGACATTATTATAATAGCGAATATTACTACATAGTAGATAGTTTAACGAATCCTTAAAGAATGGGCGATCCCAAGCATTCTTTAAGTTACTTGTACCTTTTATTACAGTTCACTTGAGTTGGTTTACATTGTATAAGTATGTATGTCCTGACTCGAGTGTTTGTGTTTTATTTACGCTCGGGTCAGCCTGAGTATCAGCTTTGGATCTCACCTTTTGGAGCTTGGACTGCTGGGATCATCTTTATCTAGTTGCTATTTATTTCCATTCAGTATTTCTATGTCAGCTTTGTATTAGAGACTTATGTATTTGGGATTTCTACTGTACTTGTTTCAGAAATGTATTTTTTTTCAGACTATGTACTATGTATCTGTTTTTTTGAGACTTTGTATTGTAGTGGCTTCATGAACCACTATTTATTTTATTTTCCGCTACAAGTCATTCTGATATTCTGTGTCTGTGATTCTGTGATTGGTTTTATTTGCTCCAAATTTTATTACAATCTGTTATTTTGCATTATTCAAGTTTGACATGTGTGGATTATTGTCGATTTGAATGGTCCAAAATAGTGGATCGTTACACCCTCCTGTTAACGATGGTATAAGACTATCCTTGTTGTCTGTACATTAGTGTTTGGTTGTTGTTTTTGTAAGTTCTCTGTTAGTTGTGTTATATTGTCCCATTTTATATGGAATTTCGAGAATGAAATTCGTAAGGTGGGTTAGAATGTAACAACTCAATATTTTAATGTTTAGTAATTTTAATAATGATTTATTAATTTTATAGTTAATTTAAATGAACAACTTGAAAACTAGACTTTTGAATGTAAATGAACTTGGATTTGAAACTTTTTTCCATTGTACCCGAAACATCTTTTTGTTGAAGAAGATTATATAAATATGGGTCATTTGAAGTTACGAAGTAGGAGATATGAAAGAAACGATTTATTTGGGTTTTCGAGAAACTTTACACTTTAGCCCATGGCCTAAACTTACACCTAAACTAATAAGTTCAAGTAACTACCCTTCCCCTTCATTATCAAACCAATTTCTACTTCATTCTCTCTTATGATCCAAGATCAAGCCCTAATCCACTTATAAAAGCTTGAATAAAATTTGTAAATTAAATTAAAATGAACCTAAATTCAATTTTGACGAAGTCAAGATAAGGAGAGTTTAGATAGGCTGAAATAAAAAATGGAGATATAGAAGAAGGATTCAAGATGTTTTTTTGGGTTCAGTTCAGATAGGCTGAAATCCAAAATGGAGATATAGAAGATGGATTCAAGACGGTTTTTTTCGTTCTTACACTTGCTTAGGTGAGTGTGATTGATTCCCCTTACTTAGGATTCTTACAAACATCTATTTTATAATATGTTGAATTATGAAGCTAAGTGAATATTTTATGAAGTTGTATTACTATAAATACAGGGTCTTAGCGATGCCATTATGGCATCGGTAAGTTGTCGGTAGATTCTATACCCACGACTCACTGACGACTTAATGGTCATTGGTAAAAACCCATGGTAAAATATTAATCGATGCTTTTCCAACGACAAGAGTGACCAATATACCGAAGACTATGTTTTCGACGACTTGCCGATGACTTTTTCGCCAATGACTTGTAGACACCATGTAGAATCCGCATTTTTCGATGCCTTGCTGAAACAAAATTTTCAGCATTTCTACTGCTCCTCTTTCCCTCAAACCACTATACAAAACAAGCTATTTCGATAATGCCACGTAGTCAAATATAACACTAAACCAACACAATATCATATTTAAACATATGAAAAACCAAACAAATAACAAACGAATCATAGAAAAACGTAAAAAAAACACCATAAAAGCGACACATACATATTCATACACAACATCATGTACATACGACATCATGTCCATATGCAACCTCCCATACCACAAATGTTTGTACAGTAAAAAGCATCGTAAATATATACATCATACATAATGTTATTTAAATTTATACATCTACATCATGTCCTCATGCTTTTAAAGCATCTCTGCATGCTTTCTTGTCATCTTATCCAACTCAGCCTGGGTCTGCATCTGAGATTAAAGATAGTTGCACGGCATGACAGTGTGGTATTATTGACGGATGAGGCACTTGAAGGCTTACGTAGTAGTACTGTTATAACTGGAAGTGGTGGTTGGGGTAGTGCTAGTGGCGATATTGTTAACACTGGTAGCGATAACCACCATCACTAACAGTCAGCGACTACATTTTTAATAGTATCCCCTCCAACACTATCTTAACAAAGCAACACCGGTTATAACAGCACTACTACACAAGCCCAAGCACCTCCTCTATTAATACTACCATATTGTCGTGTCATGCAACCGAGGTGGTGATTAGAGATATGTGTGGTATTGCTGTTATAACTAGTGACGGTGAATGGAGAAGTGCTGGTGGCAATATTTCTATCATTGTTGGCGACGTTACTACCATTGGTGGCGACAACCACAATCATTGATGGTCAATGACTCCAGTGTTAACAACATCCTCCATCACTTACCCATTCCAGCATCACTAATTATAACAACACTAGTACACATGCCCAGTCATCACCGCTATGGCTTAGACTATCTTTGTTTTTCACCATCTAATACAATGATAGTTTTTTCTAATGACGGGCGTCGCTCCTTTTTTGCAGAATATATCGATCTTTGAATCATATCCATACTATCATCATATGGATATGATCGAAACATTGGTAGAATCTGCAAAAAAGAGCAATGTCCGTCATCAGAGAAAACCATCAGTGTATTATATGTGAAGAACCATCTGAACCTTCAAGTGCAATGGAATCATTCCTACACGTAAAAAAATTAAATACTTTCACTCGTCTGGGTAAATATCAATTTCTTTTCAACGATCATTTAAAACTTTTTTTTATCCCATTATTTTCATCGGCATGAAAACACTTTTTAGAATATAATTATTTCAAATTAAATTCTTAAGTCATTTTCATGTTCAAATTCTATTTCAAGCTGAAAATTATATATATATGGTTTTACATAAAATTCCTTAATGAGACCTTAAAACGATATATCTTTATTAATTCATATTAAATTCTTAACTCATTTCTTTATTCAAATTCTATTTCAAGCCGAACATCACACACACACACACATATGGTTTTATATAAAGTTCCTTAATGAGACCATAAGAAGACATACCTTTCTATGATCATTTAAACTGAGTTCTTTTCTTTATTTTCAAAAGCATGAGAACACTTTTTAAAATTACTTGTATACACATGAAAACACTTTATACAATATTTTGAATTCATATAAAATTCTGAACTTATTTCTTTATTCAAATTCTATTTCAAGCTTTTAAATTCTATTTCAACCATATTCATCCATTTCAAGCAACTCGATCACATTAGGCTACAGAGCCATCATCTATCAATATAAATTCTATTCACCAATTATCAAACAAAGCATTGAAACTATTATTTCACAGTAAAGAGTCATAGGTATAAACTGAAGCAACATAAATTATATTCACTGACTAGATAGAAAATGAAGTAATACCTAAGTATCTAAAGCTAGTCGGATCTGAAGCTCAGAGTGTTGGAGATGTATGCTTAGATCTGATACTTGGAGTCACGATCGATCTAAAGCCTGGAGTTTCACGGTAGAGTGGAGTTGCGAAGGCATGATTGAAGATTTAGGCAAAGCGGAGTCGTACTAGAGTAGAGAATTGCTTAAAGCGTCGTGGTTGTAGATTTGGGCAAAGGAGGAGTCATAGTGGAGTGGAGCTAGGACGAAGGAAATGACAATAGGAGGTGGTTTTGTGGCCGACTGAGGGATGTTCAGAGGTTGTAGTGTTGGACGCATTATTGGAGGCGATGTAGAAGAATTCATGGCTGAAGGAGGAGGAAGGAAATTTCATGCCATAGGCGATGAATGTTGGAGGCGGCTAAATTTTATCTGATGAAAAATAAAATAGTGATGAGGTTCGGGTGGGTGGATAAATATTAGTGGAAATAAGTTATCGATATATTATCGAAATTTTCGATGACATACCAACGAATTTTGTCTTTTGACCGCATACCAACGACTTACCGATGACGCCACCTCACGTCATCGGCATGTCATCGGTAATGTTTCATAGGTATATTTTTTATTTTCTACTAGTGTTGATTAGTAGTGGTTCGGACTTGTGTTAGCTATACGAAACAAGACTTTTTTTTATAGAGGTACTTTATTAAATAAAAGAGAGAGTTAGTGAATATAATTTGATTATATACCCCAAATAAGCTACCATACAAAATAATTCTCTTCGAAAAAACAAAATTAAACACTCATACGGGTAATATACCCGTATTCTTGCAGTGCAATAAATAAAACAATAAATTAACTTTGCAAGCCACTTCATTTATTTCCAACGACTTCATTAATTAGCCAAAGAAAGAAAACCCTAGATCTACCAATTTTGTAATACCCCATAGATTTTCGATATTTATTTTAAGGGTGTTTTATTAATTTTATTTAATAGCGGTAAAATGGTAATTTTACAAATATTGAATTAGAAGATGGAAGTTGCATCATTTTGTAGAGTGGATTTTTCTAATCTATTTTGACTATATGAATGTCCAAATAGGAGTTTGTATGAAGGAGATATGAAGAAATTTAGAATTTGAAATTTGGAAAGTTTTATCTGTGTTCATGTGCACAAGTATATTGAAAAATTGGGTAGTATTTGACAACATATAAGAAAATATGTCGACATATCTATGGTTAGGTAGGTTTTTTATTTTGAATTCAAACATTAGAATTTAACTTCGATTCTTCTCCAACTACCATATCACTTCAACTATGATATATAAAGACCTAAGGAAAGAAATTTTAACTATAATTACTAATCTTTTTCATTCCTAAATTCTAAATAACATATTTCCATCATTCCTACATCGATTTTCACAAAATTCATATCGAAACCAAGAGGAAATTGAGGGCTATCGATAGATATTGGTTTCAAGTCGATAAGAGGAGTTCTCGGATCTATTTACTAGAGAACAACATAGGATTAGTAGATTTCATCAACGTTTTGGAGTACATCAACGTTTTGGATCACAAATCGACAATTTGTAAGTTGAAATCAGAGCTTAGGTTCATATGAGAGTAATTACATTGTTTGATTGCTATTTGGGCTAATGAATGAAATTATAAATTAGCTGGTTAGATAAAATGATGTAGATATAACCCTACATTTATAACATGATATTGGAGTATGCATTTAGGGATTAGAGCAATGTTAGACTAAGGTTATAATAATTATTAGTTTCTAGTGCCTAAAAGAAGAAACTTGGCTTCAAATATGAGGTATATGCTACGAGTTCGTATACATGAAAAAATTGTGTTTTTGGCTTTCGAGATTTAAGTATGATTAAAACTTTAAATTAAAAGGTCGAAAATAGCTGGTTGTTACATTTGATATCAGAGCTTAGGGTACATGTATATATGTATTAGTTAAAGTAGATATGCATTCAGTTTCGGGTTTATGTTTACTATCTCTGCTTACTATTCCTTGAGGATTTGAAAACGAATCTGATTTTACTGATAGTAGAGATTAGTAGCCTGACTGGAGATAGCGTTGGAAAAAGATGTAGAAGTATTGGGTGTGAATATTTCACTTTGGTTCTGTCATTATCTATAGGCCAGAAATTAGGCCGTTATTAATGTAGAAGCAACTGTACCTTCAGTTCAAGGTGCAGGTTATGTTTGTACAACAGTGTTGAATTTTCCGAGACTATGTAAGGATGTTCTGAATTTGGGTGGTAAATCGTATAAGGGAAGTGAGTCATTTATGGAGGTGCGATCATAGCTTTGCACATGTGACAAGATTTTTGGTATGCTAAATTTAAGTGATGCGGTAAAGAGGAGCTTGCTTCCCGACACCTATCAGAATTGAGCTGGTACAAAATTGTGAAAGAAAATGTTAACAAGGACTAAATTACCTGAAAGGATTTCAAGAAGAGGTCTGAGATAATATTTAAGTCTGGGGCATAAGGAGAAGGTATGCTTGAGAAGTTCGTCAACCTTTAAAAAGGAGGGTTAATAACAAGGGAGTATCTAAGTCGGTTTAATGTGCTTGCAAAATTTAGATTTTAGTTGGTAAATATAGAGACGAAGAAGGCCATGAAGTTTGCAAAAGGATTGAACTCACCACTTAGAGAGTTAGCACAGTTAGTTTCCTATGGGAGCAACATTTGAGAGTTTGGTTGAAACTGCATTGTTGAACACAAATATGGTGGAAGTTTCAAAAGAACAGTCGAAAAAAGATAACTATCAAGGCAAGCGAAAGAATTATGAAAATCAAGGGGAACAAAGTAAAAAAGAAATCCATGAAGTGTAGGAGATGTAATATGAAGGGCACGAATCAAAGGATTGTAGAGTTAATATCTCAAAGATTAAGTATTATAATTGCAATCAGATGGGCCATATGAAGAGAGAATGTCCAACTTTAGCAAGGGACGGACGAATTTTTATGCAATGTGTGTAGTCATTCTCAATTTTTCCGATACGAATCCTTTTTATACAAATGCCTATATGACTATGCATGTATACATAGATGTCGTATAGGATATGTATATACACGAGAAGGTGATTGCGTTTAAAATTTTAAGGACCAATTCTTTTTAAGTGGGAGGGAATGTAATACTTTATAGAATTTCGATATTTATCTTTAAAGGTATTCTAGTAAATTTATTTAATAGAGATAAAATGGTAATTTTATAAACATTGGAATTAGGAAATGGAAGTTACACCATTTTGCAGAGTGGATTTTCTAATATATTTTGACTACAACAATGTCCAAATCGAAGTTTGTATGAAGAAGATATGAAGAAATTTAGAATCTAAACTCTGAAACGTTTTATCTGTGTTCATGTGCACATGTATGTCAATATATAGAGTAGTATATGTTGACATAAAGGAAAGTATGTCAACATATGGATGGATATATCTTGAAATATCCGGTTAGTGGTTTTTTTTTGGTATGTATGTCGACATATGGATATGGATATGTCAACATATATGTGGTTAGGCTTTTTTATTTTGAATTCAAACATTTAATTTACCTTCGATTCTACTTCAATTGACATGTATCTTCACCCACCATATATAAAGGCCTGAAGAATGAAATTTTAACCATAATTACTGATCTCTTTCATTCTTAAATTATAATTAATATTTCCAGCATTCCTAAACCAATTTTCTCAAACTTCATATCGAAACGAAGAGGAAATTGATGACTATGCTTAGGTGTTGGTTTAAAGTCGATTAAAGGAGCTCTCAAATCTTTTTTCTATAGATCGATGGAAGATTTAGTGGATTTCATCAATG
Source organism: Allium fistulosum (assembly GCA_030737815.1). Classification (NCBI taxonomy): domain Eukaryota; kingdom Viridiplantae; phylum Streptophyta; class Magnoliopsida; order Asparagales; family Amaryllidaceae; genus Allium; species Allium fistulosum. The sequence goes on from CM060904.1 coordinate 480,722,430, forward strand.
TTTTAGAGCATAGATCAACAATTGTGAGTGGGAATCACTATTGAGCTATATAGTGTTCATATTAGGGCTAACGAATAATTATGTTGGTTGATTGCTATTAGGGCTAACGAATGAAAATTATAGACCGATTAGAGAAAATGATGTAGATATAATCCTATGTGCATAACATGATACCGGAGTACCATTTTAGGGATTAAAACAACGTTAGATTATGTTATAAGAATTATTAGTTTTAGTGACTAAAAAAGGGAACTCGGTTTCAAATACGAGGTATATGTTACGAGTTCGTACAACATAAAAAATGGCATTTTAGAGCGATTTATATATTATGTTTAATTTTATTTAATTAGACGTTTATGGGCTAGATTATGTTTATCTAGCTTTTATGTGTTCCTGGTTTTGTCTTTGTTTAACTAATTTTTATTTATTTATGTATTAGTCTCTATTTAACTAATACACATGTGTTTATGGGTTAGTCTCTGGTTAACTAATTCATATGTATTTACATGTTAGTCTGAGTTTAACTAACACACACACACACACATATATATATATGTGTGTGTGTGTGTGTGTGACTGTGTGTGTGTGTGCAAGTTAGTCTACCCTACCTTAGTGAGGGCATACCTTAGAGATGGTATGTGGTTGAGCACCGAATCCGATTGTGACATAGTGTGTCATCAACGTTTGTAATGGTTATACGAGTCATCACATATCCAAAGACATCTTAGTGGTGATGTGAGACCTTAGTGATGGTCATTGTGATTGTTTTGATTGCTATATGTGTTATAGTTGCTGTGTTTTCTTAGACTACTGTAACAACTCGATGTTGAGGAGCAATTAATTAATGATAATAATGGTGATTAGACAAATTAAAATGAATTTTAAAATATTAAACAAGAAAGATTTGGATTTATTTATATATTTATGTGTTTAAAATGATTTTGAAATGATAAAAGGTAATTATATATTTTATAAATCTAGTATTATTAGCAAATGTGATTAGAAATATATTTTAAAGGAAAGAAGTTTTATTTTATTTAAATAAATGGTTTTGGAAATTACTTAATAATTGAGTTTGGAATGCAATTGAGAAATGTTTTAAAATAAAATAAGTTAAAATATGAAAATAATATTTTATAAATTTGTATATGAATGAGATATGGAGATTTGAGTTAATGATAATTTTTAAGTAAAGGTTGGAATTGATTTTGGTTAATCGAAGGATATTATAAAGTGGGTTGAAGATGTTAGTTTTAATCTAATTAATGAAATAAAGAAATATATGGAAAATAAATTTCATAAAATTTCATAGTTCTACGTGAACATTTAAATGATATCAATACTACTTTTATTGAAAGTATTATAGAATTTTGAATTGAATTGAAAATTGTTTTTAAAAGAAGTAGAAAATAAAGATTTTGGGCTAGGAATTGGGGAAGGCCCAAGGCTATAAACACAAACCCCAAATCTTTGTTCCTATGAAAAGTATAAATATTTAATTATCTAGAAAACTCTCTCCCTCATTCACAAATCAATTCACGTTTCATAATTCAAGAGCATTCTCCCTTTCATACTTCATGTATAAAAGTAACGAAAACCCCTCCTCTTCATTCTAAAATTAAAATAAATTCATATAAAATTCAATAGATCCCAAGATCAAAGTAAGTTTCTTATTTGAATTGGAATTGAAGATGTTGGAGACTATAGATGAAATTGAAGCTTCTACTAATCAAGGTGAGTTCTTTAACTCACAATTACTCTACACTGGATACAATTGTGTTTGAATATTAGTTTGGTGTTATAATTGCAAATTATCTTGAATGGGTTCATCATCATTCTTTGATTTTAGGTTTGGATGTGGAATTTAATGTTTATGAATTGATGTAGTATGTAAATGAATTCATATGAACATTTTAGTATATATTTGAAAGCCTTATGATCAAATCAATATTTAGTTTCTTGACTTAAAATTTTTTTTTGCACTTAGATAGACATTCAGACGTTTGATTGGAATGTTTAAACGTCTGAATACGTTAAATTTTTGCTTTTAAACTCTCTTTTTTGAATTTAGTAAAGATTCACACGTTTGAGTTGTTTATCCAGACAACTGAATTAGCCCAAATATGAACTAATTCTTTTCTGTTTAAGTTCAGACGTCTAGCCTATGGATTCAGACATCTGAATTGATTAGAAATCCTTTTTAAATATGTATTTAGTCATCTGACTTATGCTTCCAGAAGTCTAGGTTCCTGCTAATTTGATTTCTAATGTTATTTCTTTTGAATTGTTTTAATAATGTTTTGTGTGTGTTTATGTATATGTGTATATATATATATAATAATTTTACATTGTGGACTTACTAGAATATTTTATAAAGGTGGAATTCTATTTAATCGTATTCAAGTGATTATTTTAGTTTTAAGAAGTTTCTTTTATTTTAGAAATTTATTTATACTTAATATATATACACATTCGATATTGGATGGTATTTGTATATAAATTATGTAGCAACTTTCTGATATGATCAAAAAGTCTTAATATAATGACAAATGACTTTGAATATATACATTAAGATTTTGATTATATATATTTGATGGTTAGAAATACAAAAGAATTATTTTGAAAGTTATTTAATTATAGGAAATTTGTAAATGACTTATATAATTATAATTGACTTATGAAGTGATTTGAAAGTTTGAATTATATGTATGTACATATAGAAGGGTTCAAGAGCACCCTTGTTTTGAGCACCTTTAATGCTCCCCAATCTTAGCTGTGCGATTAAATATATCCATGGTTGAGATTCTTGCTGATGTGGTGTAACAACCGGCATATTTTACGATTGTATATTTAAATGTTTTATTTAAATATAGCATCGTTAGTCGGATTTAAGTCCGAAATGTCACTTTTTTGCAAACAGTCAAATTAGGACTCGAGACCACTTCCATTGAGTCCAAAATGGCATTTGCGACCTTTTTGAGTATAAACATCGATATGTTTGAAGTTGAGTAAAATTTTGGTATTTTCATTTAGGGCTTTGGGTTTGGGTTTCAGCCCACTAACCCAACATAATACCCTAACTCCACACCCTCTCCTCTTCATACATTCTCATTTCCTAATACTCTCTAACTAACGTAAAAATGGGGGAAGAGAAAAGAAATTAGATATTCCTAAGCCCTAATTCTCTTAAGTAAAATCAACTTCAAGCTAGAAATCAGGTTTCCTACGAAAAAGGATTTAGTTAGTTTTTATTTTCTTGCTTATTCGAGGACGAATAAAGTTCTAGTGTAGGGGTATTTGATGAACGTATTTTTCTGCATTTTAAACCGTTTGTTTCATATATTTTTATTTAATAAAGCGGTATTATACGGGTATTTTATTGTGGTTTTGCAGATTATAGATTCCGTAGTGAAACGTTGAAATTAATCGGTTGTGCCGTCCATTGGTTCAAATGACACGCAGAAAAGAGTGCAACAATTTTGAGCACCAAATAAATCAAAGCAATGTCACACTTCAATTTATGCGTAATGAGTCAGTTCACGTTTTCACTTCAGCATATGGGTGCAAGCAACGTGGGAGACAAATCATATATATCTCAAATTATTCCCATTTCCAATTCAATAAAGCAAGTCACGTATTCAACTCAAAGCATGGACCAAATATAATTAATTCAAGCAAATGTGGACCAACCAATGTTCAGCATATATTTTCTTCAATCAATGACATGGCAAGGCATGCACATGCTTTGATTTAGTAAATATTGGCTGCATTTTCTCATCTTTGAACCATTAAAACAAGGCTACGTGTTCAAGTATTGCAATGGACCAGTTCTTCCAGAAGGTCCCCTATGAAAGTGGCAAGTATAATTCATTCACGAGCCTATATATACCGGAGGGATACAGCACTTTAGGAATCATCTCTTACCCCATCACTCTTCTTCTAGTTTAGTTTTAATTTCAGCAGTATTTTTATTTTCGGACAGAATACGTAGGATTGCTAATTAGATTTAGCAATTTATTTATTCTTGTTCTTAGTTATTTTCTGCACTCTTTCCAGTTAGTTAATAAATTCAGTTCATTTTATTTCAGTTGTTTGCTCTGTTATTTTCTTTTAAGCACTTTTAGTTTCTGCTCTGATTTCTAAAATTTTATATTTCTGACTGCAATTTTGATTAGATTCGAAATCGATTCGGAATATATTATTGATTTTATTTCCTATTCAAGAACCACCATCGAATTTGTTTAACATAACTAAGATTTAAATATGGATTTCAAATATTTTAAAACACAATTCCCTGTGTTCGACCTGCATACTACACGCCTGTGCGCTTGCAGAATTAATTAAAATTTGTGCTTTTCTAACCAATAGAAAAGTCGAAACACCTTCTAGTTCAGTCGACTGAATCTGGAAACAGAACGTTCCTATCCCTATGTCAGTCGACTGACCTTCTGGTTTAGTCGACTAAATCAAGGAACAGAACGTTCTTGTCCCTGTGTCAATCGACTGACCTTCTGGTTCAGTCGATTGAATCAAGGAACAGAACGTTCCTGTCCCTGTGTCAGTCGACTGACCTTCTGGTTCAGTCGACTGAATCTGGGAGATTTGCATTTTTTGCCTATTTTAGGCAGTTTCGTGTGGGTTTCCGATTTTTAATCGATTCTTGATGATCCGATTTGTTGTTATCATTTATCGACTTCGATGACTTCTTTTTCGGGATTTTTGGGAATATCCATTTTGATGGATTCGGTATCGATTTCTATGGATTTGATTCACGTCTTCAAATGTGAATCTTTGGTGATTGATTGTTTCTACAACCATTTCTGTGGTTTGTCACTTTAAAATACAAAGGTTTCTATACTAGTAGTAACTATTCAAACTCTTTTCACAAAGATGATTTCAACTCTATTTTTAATACAAAGCTCATTTATAAAACCGTTTTCCAACCTATTAGTATATACAAACCTTTACCTCATTCGTATGAGAAATCTAATTAAATGGTTTAGCAAAACAAGTAGTATGAAACGCTTGTGTTTACTTCGTCGGTTAATTTTTGGGCTTGTTCGATTGAAAATCTTATGACAATTTTCGAGTGGAAGTCTACAATTTGTTCATAAATATTTAAGTTAAGCCAGTGGTTATGGGACATGAAGCTAAACTCATCTATTTACTAGCTTAGTGTAATTGACACTTCTTATTAATCAATGGTGATCATTTTGTGATTTCGACTAGCGATGTGCGATGTCTCTTTGTTTGTGTGGGGACTAAAAACCTCGTTTGTGGAACTTCGATTCAATTTGGTGGGGTAGCGACCCATGGTCTTCGGGTCGTTTGTGGATTTTCGGCTCAAAATTGATGGTTAGCGACCATGGAATAGCGTTCTGTTTGTGATGCACGTGCTGGTGAGTTTTCATGCTCCCGTTTGTGATAGGCCTCCCCCTTTGTGATTTCTGTATTTCTAGTTGATGATTTCTAGAATTTGTGTTTCACCAATTTTCGTGGTTTGCATTGATAAGCTCTACCAATATTTGTGTTTTGGTGAATAATTTAAAGAATGCGATTCTTTTTGGATGTTTGAGTGTATTTGGGATATTGTATGATTTTTGTTGTATTTGATGTATACTTGTCGCAGTATGACATTATTGTTATCATACGTTTTTGTCATATCTCTTATCCTATCTCATTTTATCTTATATTTATATCTAGACTGGTCTGTTTATTATTTTCTTCTTAAATAATACTCGGGTCGGACTGAGGTATTTCAGGTGCTCCTGCTTGACTTCTTATCAGGGTCCGTCACCTGACTTTTGGCTAACTGCTTTAGCATAGTAGTTTTTGTTAGGATACATTTGAAATAGAGACTCCTTGTGGTATACATATTCTTTTGTCTAGCACTTGTATCTATTCGTTTGTGATGTAGTGGATCTCGTTTGACCACTATTTTGATGTACACCTTTATGTGTTATATTCATATCTGTTTCTGCCTTTGTGATATGAATATATGTGACTGATTTGTGTTATGCTTACTTCTATATTTGTTTCCAAAGTCCACATAGCCAATGTGTGGTAGCTTTGAGTTTGTATTTGATATGTCGGATTTCCTTTTGAAATGAAATGTAAGTTATATTATCTGACATATCGGTACCCGCACAAAGTAATTACATAGATGGTCGCTCCTCAACAGCCTTATTCTTCGTGCTAGTCGATGGCATTACCCCGTAGTGTCCTTGGCTAGTGTGAGTATAAAGGTGGGGCGTCACAACTTAGTATCAGAGCCAAACTTTGGAACAATGTAGAATAATCTAACAAGGATCATTATCCTAAGTCTTTCTTAGGAATCGTGCTATAGGATTTAATTCGAGTCTTCGTACTGTCCTATCCTATTTCTTTTTATGATGCCTTGTTTTATCAATCAAGTTTGTTTGATATTCATTTTGTGAATAACCTTTTTCCTCTTCTTTCTTTCTTAAAGAAGAGAAATGGTTAGACCAGGCCATCCCAGCGCCGGTCAATCCAGTACTACTCCTCGGGATGGAGTATTTATGTCTGCCCAGCAGCTTTTAGATCTTGTGGAAAAAGCTCAAGCTATCGGACCCATTCCAGAGCATACTCATCCTAAATCTGGGTTTGCACGCTTGTGCAGTGATTACACCAACTTGGGTGGAAGGCCTTTCAAGGGATCCGAAAGCATTATAGAAGTCCAAACTTGGCTTAGAACATGCGATCACATCTTTTCCCGCATGAATCTTATTGATCTACATCGAGTCCAAGTGGCTTCTAGTATGCTCCAGGAGAGAGCATTAGATTGGTATGAGCTTTTGATTTCTGAAATTATTGAAGCGGATCTTACTTTGGAGCAATTCCAGGAAAGGTTCGAGTTAAAATTTATGCCAGAAGCTGAAAAGGTATCTTTAGCTCGACGTTTTATTGACCTTGTTCAAGGTGAATCTTCTGTGATGGATTACGTCGCATCTTTCGAATCTCTATCTAAATATGAGGTCGAGTATATTAATACCCCATTGAAGAAAAATCAGAGAATTTTTTATGGGTTGAATAAGAACCTCAAAAACCCATTACTTCTGAAACTAGAAGTTTCTTTCGATCAACTTGTTGATATCGCTCTTCGACTCGAAGAGGCCGATAAAGAAAGTGATGTTGAAGTTGTGGGGGCCAAACAAAACATCAACAAGAAGAGGCATTTTAAGTTCAAGCCTTATCCCAACAAGAAAGGGAAGCAAGAAACTTCGGTAGCAAAGACTCCTACCTCTAGTCGTGGAAAATGTTACAATTGTGGTTCTAAGGACCATTATGCAAACAAGTGTCTGAAGTCTCTTACTTGTCGCTATTGCAAAAGTTCGGGTCATACTATATCTTCATGTCCTAAACTTCAAAGCAAGAAGGAAGGCAAGCTAAATGTAGTGCAAGCCCCTATTAACACTTCTCTTGGTCAAGGTATTCCTCATTCTATCCTTGATGGCATTATTATATTTCGTGATCTTCCTATTCGAGTTCTTTTTGATACGGGTGCATCTCACTCTTTTATATCAAAAGAACTTGTTGATGCTTTGTCTTTGAATGTTATTGGCTTGATGACTTCATTAAGAATTGTGAATCCGGTTGGTGGATCCACAACACTCAGTTTACTTTGCAAAGATGTTGAAATTATTTTATGTGATTATGCCTTCCGAGCCGATTTGCATGTTATGCGTTACCTAGGTTTCGGAATGATTTTGGGGATGGATTGGCTTAACCGATATGAAGCCCATATCCTATGTCCTGAGCGGACTATATATCTTTCAAATCCTCAATCTGTTAAGCAGATTTCTCTTGTTCTTAAAGATTCAAATTCCAATTCAGGAGCATCTTTGTATTCTCTAAATCCTCATAAAGACGACAATGATGATGAGGAAGATGTTATTTCTCTCATTCACATTGTTCGTGAATTTCCCGACATATTTGAACCCGTATTAGGATTACCACCTAAGCGAGCAATTGAGTTCAGAATTAATATAATTCCTGGAGCTCTACCTATCACTCGTCCTCCTTATCGTATGTCCAATAAGGAAAATGAGGATATGCATAAACAATTATCTGAATTGGAAGCGAAGCAATTTGTTCGTTCTAGTTCCTCTCCTTGGGGAGCTTCGGCTATTTTTGTGAAGAAATTTGATGGTACACTTAGGTTTTGCGTTGACTACCGCAAGCTTAATGATCTCACCATCAAGAATAAATATCCCTTACCTCGGATTGATGATTTATTCAATCAACTTAGTGGCGCTAGAGTCTTTTCACAATTAGACTTAGCAACCGGTTTTCATCAGCTCCGTATTGTAGAGGATAGCATTCCTTTGACATCATTCCGTACTCGTTATGGATCTTATGAATGGCTTGTTATGCCATTTGGTTTAACGAATGCTCCAGCTTATTTCGTTGACCTTATGAATCGAGTTTTCAAAGACTTCCTCGATCGATTTGTTCTCATCTTTATAGATGATATTCTTATTTATTCTAAAACCGAGGAAGAGCATGAAAATCATCTTCGGATTGTGTTGGAAACTCTTAGGAGCAATCAATTGAAAGTAAAATTTTCTAAATGCCAATTTTGGTAATATCGTGTGAAAATTTTGGGACATATTATTTCTGAATCCGGAATTTCCGTGGATCCTTCAAAGATTGAAGCGATTCAAAATTGGAAGAGACCGGAGAGTGTGATGGAAATTCGTAGCTTTCTCGGATTGGCGAGTTATTACAGTCGTTTCATAAAAGACTTTTCTAAAATTTCCGTACCTCTTACTAGTTTGATAAAGAAGGGAGTTAAATACATTTGGTCAGACAAATGTGAAGCTGCTTTTCAGAAACTAAAAGAACTCCTTTCCGATGCTCCTATTCTTGTGATTCCCGAAGGGAACCAAGATTTTATTGTTTATACTGATGCTAGTCGTGTTGGTTTGGGTGCCGTTCTCATGCAAAGGGAACGTGTTATCGCTTATGCTTCTAGGCAATTAAAGCCTGCCGAGACTAGATATGCCACTCATGATTTAGAGCTCGCGGCTATTGTTTTCGCCCTTAGAATTTGGCGTCATTATCTTTTGGGAGAGAAATTTGTTCTCTACACCGATCATAAATCTTTGAAGTATTTATTTTCTCAAAAGGAACTTAATTTGCGTCAACAACGTTGGCTCGAGTTCCTTGCATCTTATGATCTTGATATTCTTTATACTCACGGAAAGGGAAATCGAGTTGCCGATGCCCTTAGTCGTAAGCAACAAGCGGTTGTTTCTTTGATGATATCCGAATGGAATGATCTCGAGACTTTGTCCACTTGTGAGATTCGAGATTGTGAATCCAATTCATGTTCATCTCTTGTATTATGTAGCCTTGAGGCTCATCCTTCTCTTTTAGACCGCATTCTTGAAGCTCAAATGCATGATCCCGAATTAGTTCTTCTTAGCCAAAGTTGTAGGGATACAATTGATATTGAAGGTTTGAAAGACTTTGATATTGATGCTCGTGGCGGTATTCGAAAATTTGGTAGACTTATTGTGCCAAATATTGGTGATCTTTGTAAAGATATTTTAGAAGATTCTCATCGTTCTAAATTTACCATTCATCCCGGTAGTAGTAAAATGTACGCGGACATGAAGCAACTTTATTATTGGGATGGAATGAAATCTGATATTGCTAACTTTATTAAGCGTTGCATGACTTGCCAACTCGTGAAGGCCGAGCATCAAAGGCCCGGTGGGTTATTGCAACCTTTGCTCATTCCCGTTTGGAAGTGGGATCAAGTCTCCATGGACTTTATTGACGGTCTTCCCCGTTCTCGTTCGGGTCATGATAGCCTATGGGTGATAGTTGATAGACTTACAAAGTCCGCCCATTTTATTCCCGTTCGGTTCAATCGGACCGTACCTCTTTTGGTCAAACTCTATGTTAAAGAAATTGTTAAATTACATGGAGTTCCTACTTCTATTGTTAGCGATTGTGATCCATTGTTTACTAGTGGATTTTGGAAAGGTCTTCAAAAAGATTTGGGAATGAAGCTTAATTTTAGCACTGCTTATCATCTTCAGTCCGATGGACAAACCGAGTGTGTGAATCAAACTCTTGAAGATCTTCTTCATGCATGTGTTCTTGATTTTGGTGGAAGTTGGGAAGATCATATTTCTCTTGTTGAGTTTTCATATAATAATAGCTTCCAATCTAGTATTGGTATGGCACCTTTCGAGGCACTCTACGGAAGGCCATGCCGATCTCCTTCGTGTTGGCTTGAAGCCGGTGAGAAGTTGGTTTTAAATCCAGATTTTATTTGGGATGTCACAGAAAAGATTGACCTTATTCATCATAGGATGAAAGAAGCTCAAAGTAGACAAAAATCCTATGTCGATAACTAAAGAAGGAAATTAGAATTTTCTGTGAGAGATTTTGTGTTTATTCGTGTTTCACCTACGAAGGGTGTTGTGCGTTTCAGTCGATCGGGAAAATTAGCACCTCGATATATTGGCTCATTTCCCATCACCGAACGCATTGGTTCCGTGGCTTATCGCCTTTTATTACCGGCTCGATTTTCTACTATTCATGACGTATTCTACGTCTCTCAATTACAGAAATTCTTTCGAGATTCTGATTCTATTCTTGAGCCCGGTGTTATTGAAGAAATTGAAGTTTCGCCTAATTTGACTTATAAGCAACATATTATTCGTATCATTGCTATGGAGGTTAAACGCCTTCAAAATAAAGATGTTCCTCTTATGAAAGTTCAATGGTCCACAAATCCTAAGGATTGCTCTTGGGAATCCAGAGAATTCATTGAGCGAACACATCCGAACTTACTCTCTCATGCTCCTTAAGGTGAACTTCTCATTTCAAAATTTCTTTAAGGAGGGGAGTCTGTAACAAACCACATATTTTACGATTGTATATTTAAATGTTTTATTTAAATATAGCATCGTTAGTCGGATTTAAGTCCAAAATGTCACTTTTTGAAAGTAGTCGAATTAGGACTCGAGACCACTTCCATTGAGTCCAAAATGGCATTTGCGACCTTTATGAGTATAAACATTGATATGTTTGGAGTTGAGTAAAATTTTGATATTTTCATTTAGGGGTTTGGGTTTCAGTCCACTAACCCAACATAATACCCTAACTCCACCCCCTCTCCTCTTCATACATTCTCATTTCCTTATACTCTCTAACTAAAGTATAAATGGGGGAAGAGAAAAGAAATTAGATATTCCTAAGCCCTAATTCTCTTAAGTAAAATCAACTTCAAGCTAGAAATCAAGGAGAAGCTTAGGTAAGCATCCTCTTCATCTTCTCCATCTCAATCCCTCTTCAATTTTTAGAAATTCCTATAACCTAACTCAGGAAAAACTTCACCTTTGATAATAGATTGAAGATTCTAGAGGTGTTGTTGAGGAGAAGTCAATCTTTGCTTGTTCTAGAGCTTCTCATTTGTTGTTTTGGGTTTAAAAGGTGAGTTCTTGAACTCACATCTATGTCTATATCTTTGGTAGTTGTTAGGTAGTAATTCCTAACATCTATTCCTTGTCCATTTGCCTTTGAATTGAATTGGTTTGATGAATATTCCAATTTTTGATGTTTTGAAGTCAAATCTTTAAAAATCATATCTTTGATGTTTGAACATGTTGTTGGGGTGTATCGAAGAGCCTTTAAGACTGCGTTGTCGCTTGGCATAAATCCCTAGTCTCCGTTGCTCGTCCGATCACTTCCGTTTTGGATTTTTGCCCTTAGTTGGGCTAGGCTGAAAATACTGCAATTGATAGTTCAGTTGACTGAACCAGAAGGTCAGTCGACTGAATCTGAGGACAGAAAATTCTCTGTCCCTGTGTCAGTCGACTGACCTTCTGGTTCAGTCGACTGAATCTGGGAACAGAACGTTCATGTCCCTGTGTCAGTCGACTGACCTTCTGGTTCAATCGACTGAATCTGGGAAATTTGCATTTTTTTGCCTATTTTAGGCAGTTTCGTATGGGTTTCCGATTTTTAATCGATTCTTGATGATCTGATTTGTTGTTATCATTTATCGACTTCGATGACTTCTTTTTCGGGATTTTTGGGAATATCCATTTTGATAGATTTGGTATCGATTTCTATGGATTTGATTCACGTCTTCGTATGTGAATCTTTGGTGATTGATTGTTTCTACAATCATTTCTGTGGTTTGTCACTTTAAAATACAAAGGTTTCTATACTAGTAGTAACTATTCAAACTCTTTTCACAAAGATGATTTCAACTCTATTTTTAATACAAAGCTCGTTTATAAAACCGTTTTCCAACCTATTAGTATATACAAACCTTTACCTCATTCATATGAGAAATCTAATTAAATGGCTTAGCAAAACAAGTGGTATGAAACGGTTGTGTTTACTTCATCGGTTAATTTTTGGACTTGTTCGATTGAAAATCTTGTGACAATTTTTGAGTGGAAGTCTACAATTTGTTCGTAAATATTTAAGTTAAGCCAGTGGTTATGGGACATGAAGCTAAACTCATCTATTTACTAGCTTAGTGTAATTGACACTTCTTATTGATCAATGGTGATCATTTTGTGATTTAGACTAGAGATGTGCGATATCTCTTTGTTTGTGTGGAGATTAAAAACCTCGTTTGTGGAACTTCGGTTCAATTTGGTGGGGTAGCGACCCATGGTCTTCGTGTCGTTTGTGGAGTTTCGGCTCAAAATTGATGGTTAGCGACCATGGAATAGCGTTCCGTTTGTGATGCACGTATTGGTGAGTTTTCATGCTCCCGTTTGTGATAGGCCTCCCTCTTTGTGATTTCTGTATTTCTAGTTGATGATTTCTAGAATTTGTGTTTCACTAATTTTCATGGTTTGCATTGATAAGCTCTATCAATTTTTGTGTTTTGGTGAATAATTTAAAGAATGCGATTCCTTTTGGATGTTTGAGATGATTTGGGATATTGTATGATTTTTGTTGTATTTGATGTATACTTGTCGCAGTATGGCATTATTGTTATCATACGTTTTTGTCATATCTCTTATCTTATCTCATTTTATCTTATATTTATAGCTAGACTGATCCGTTTATTATTTTCTTCTTAAATAATACTCGGGTCAGACCGAGGTATTTCAGGTGCTCCTGCTTGACTTCTTATTAGGGTCCGTCACCTGACTTTTGGCTAACTGCTTTAGCATAGTAGTTTTTGTTAGTATACATTTGAGATAGAGATTCCTTGTTGTATACATATTCTTTTGTCTAGCACTTGTATCTATTCGTTTGTGATGTAGTGGATCTTGTTTGACCACTATTTTGATGTACACCTTTATGTGTTATAGTCATATCTGTTTCCGCCTTTGTGATATGAATATCTGTGACTGATTTGTGTTATGCTTACTTCTATATTTGTTTCCGAAGTCCACATAGCCACTGTGTGGTAGCTTTGAGTTTGTATTTGATATGTCGGATTTCCTCTTGAAATGAAATGTAAGTTATATTATCTGACATATCGGTACTCTCACAAAGCAATTACACAGATAGTCGCTCCTCAACAGCCTTATTCTTCGTGCTAGTCGACGGCATTACCCCGTAGTGTCCTTGGATAGTGTGAGTATAGAGGTGGGGCGTCACATTTGGGCTTGAGACAATATAACAATTGAAATAATGGCACAGTCAAGATGCTTGCTATTGTAGACTTCAGTCAATATAACAGTTGAAATAATGGCAAAGGGAGAGAGAATATGACACATTCACATCAAGGTAATTACTTAGTGCTCACGTAGCATCAGCAAGATAGATTTCAAATTAAAGGTGTTCACTTTCAGATCCACAAGAGCAGGGTTCAACAAAGAAAATTATTCCTTATATAATCTTATTTGCACTTTGAATTAGTAACTAATAAATGGTTTCATTTAGTAATTAATAAATTATTCCTTTAATTCACATCATTACATTATTCCTTATATTATTCCAATTAAACCCAGAAATAAAATTATTCTTTAACACAAGTGCATAGCCTGGTCATCTTATCCTATTAAAGCAAGAGCAGTGTTCAGGATAGATTTCAAATCAAAGTTTGCTTAAAGTAACACTCTTCTAATTGAAGGTAATTAAGGGTGTTCACTTCCACATCCGAATGTTTTAATATTTTGTTCTACCATTTATCATTGTTTTGAGATCAAAATATAAATTCAACTAAGGGGAACAGAATACATGCATGTAAACGGATGCACAAAACATATGCATTAAAGGTTGGGGAGCATTAAAGTTATGGTTGCAGTTGAGGAAGAGAGTGTGCTTGTTCAGGCCAAGTTTGATGAAATAGCGAAATCTTTGTGGTGAATTGTTTATGTTTCAGTGCTTGTTTAAGGTGTTTTTCTTTCTGGGTTTGAGGTTAACGTTTATTATCGAAGATTGTGAATGTATGAACTTTTGTTGTGGTATTATGGTATGTGATATATCTATTGGATATGTTGTGTTTTGATGTGTGGCGATTTCATAACATATGATGTAAAATTAGTACAAAATTGATTTTTGGTGTTGGAGAATTTATGTATATGATATATTCTATGGTTGTCACTATTTCGGTGATATTTTTGCTGAACTTCCAGCTTTTTTCTTCAGCATTTCAAAGGTAAAACATTTTTCTATGAATTTATTTTTAATCGCAAATGGTTACATCTTTCAAATTCGTGAAGATGAAAACCAAAAAGTAAATTTAAATTTCAAATTATCAATGATGCAGCCCAGCCTGATAGGAATCGCGAAACCCTAAATCGCGTGGACGAAGCAGCGCCAAGATTTCCTAAGTCGCTCCTCCTCATCCTCAAGTCGCGGTGAAATTCTGTAGGTCGCGAACAAACTCTAGGTCGTGGACGACCTTCTTTAGATCGCAAGCTTCCTGCCTCCTTAGGTCGCAGACGAAATCAGCATCGTATGTCGCAAGCCAAATTTGAGGCCCTAAATCGCAAAGCTCCAGTAAGTCGCGAACGAAGTTTAGGTCGCGCCATTCTTTAGGTCGTTGTTGATTTTAGGTCGCTCTATGATTAAGTCGCGAGAAGTTAAGTCGCAAACGACCTACTTTAAGTCGCTGAAGCCATGATCTCTTATGTCGCTCAAACTGTTATATCGTTTCATTCCTTAGGTCGCTCACTGTAAGTCGCTCCTGAAGCTCGAGCCGCTGATTTCTTAGGTCGTATGTCGTGGTGTTGTTAAGTCGTGAACAATTGTAACTTATATATTTTAGGTCGTAGGTCGTCTGTTCTGAATGTTAGGTCGTGAAGGACCTGTATTGTGTTTTGGGATATAAGTCGTTTGTGTGTGTTGTAACCCTATAAATAGGGATGTGGTGTCATTGTAAAAAGAGTTGAATTTTAAATAAAATTTGGTTTGTGCTTCTTGCATCCATTAAAATTGGTAGTTGAGTGTTATCTCCTACCTCCACCTTCGGCATTCGAGTGCGCTCGAATCAACAATTGTTGAAGCCAATTCACGGAATCAAGTGCGCTTGATCAACGTTCGAAGAATTGTAGATCTTCTCTCATGGCATCGTGCGCGATCAATGTGTCGAAGATTGCTAGAATCCGGTATCTTCGTGATCAATGGATTTGGGCATTTGGGTATTCTTAAATTCACCGATTTATCATCGATTCACCGATTATTTCCGCTAATCGTGTGAGATCCTGGACGGATTCGATTTACATCGTCGAATTCGCTTCCTTGGCTGCGTCAGTTAATCAACGATTGTTGAAGCCAATTCACGGAATCAAGTGCGCTTGATCAACGTTCGAAGAATTGTAGATCTTCTCTCACGGCATCGTGTGCGATCAACGTGTCGAAGATTGCTAGAATCCGGTATCTTCGTGATCAACGGATTTGAGCATTTGGGTATTCTTAAATTCACCGATTTATCATCGATTCACCGATTATTTCCGCTAATCGTGTGAGATCCTGGACGGATTCGATTTACATCGTCGAATTCGCTTCCTTGGCTGCATCAGTTTGGTATCAGAGCTAGATTGCAAGAAGTTTGCATAGTTTGGAGATCGGATTTGCATTGTTGAGAAGTTTGGTGTTCATCGTGTTCATCGTGAAGTTGCAACAAGTTGGGAGTTTCGATCCATATCATTTTGGATCAAAGTTCGGAAAGTGTTTGAATTTTGCTCGTTGGGATTTTTGCGCGCCGAAATGAAGTTTGAATTTTTGAAGATTTGTTTGAAGTTCAATCATGCCACCGAGACGAGCTCAACGTCATCGCAATGTTGATGCTTTGTATGGAAGAGAAGATGCTGAACAAATGGAGCAACGAATTAGTGATAAATTCAATGAGAAGTTTGATGAGAGAATTGGTCGATTAGAGAGAATGATGCTTGAAATGAATCAAAGTAGAAGAAGGGTTTCACCTGAATCGAGCCATGGGGGAAATAGAGTTTCACCACATTCAGATCGGGAGAGAAGAGAAGATCATGATCGTAGAAATGTTGACGATCATGATAGGAATGTTGATGGTCGAAATTGGAGAGATGTGGACGATCGTGATCGGAGGAATGTAGATCGAAGGGATGTTGGTGGTAGAAATGGTGGTGGTAGAGATGTTGGTGGTCATGATCGACATCGATATGCATCAGATTTTGATGAGGAGTTTGATGGTGGTAGTGTTCATGGTCGAAATCGAAACCAAGGAAGAAATCATTCAGAGTATGATCACAAATGGGAGTCCGGAATGAAAATTGAAATTCCAGAGTTTAAGGGTGGTATGCAGGCTGAAGAATTTCTAGATTGGTTATCTAATGTTGAAGAGATCTTTGATTTCAAGGAGGTTCTGGAAGATCGTCAAGTGAAGTTGGTTGCTACTAGGTTGAGAGGGAGAGTTATGGCGTGGTGGCAGCAAACCAAACTTACACAAGAACGGATGGGGAAGTCGAAGATTGTTGCTTGGGAGAAAATGAAGAAGATGATGAAGGCTACATTCTTGCCTTACAATTATCAATCACTCATGTATCAGAAGTTGTAGAATCTGAGGCAAGGGACGAAGACTGTTAATGATTATGCTGATGAGTTTTGTCAACTGATTGCTCGAAATGACATTATGGAGATGGAGGAACAATTGATTGCTAGGTTTGTTGGGGGGTTGAGGATCCAGATCCAGGATATGGTAAATATGTTTGACCCTAGATCTGTGGCTGAAGCGCACCAGAAGGCGTTAGCTTGGGAGAAGCAAGGAAGACGAGGAGGTGGTGTGTTTCCAAGTTCCAATACTCAGAGCAAGGGTGCTAGTGGGAGTTCCAATGATTCTAAAGCTGTCAGTAAACCAGTTGTGAATGGAGTTGCGAAGGCGAAGGTCAACAACAGTTTCAAGTGTTATAATTGCCAGGAAGTGGGTCACAAGAGTACTGAATGCCCGAAACCGAAGAGGCGAGCTATGATTGCTGAAGTGGAAGGTGAGGATGTTGATGAAGGTTATTCTAGTCCAGCCGAGGAGGATGAACTGGATATCGCGTCGGGAGATGAAGGATGTAATCTAATGTTGAGGAGATCATGTTTGACACCGAAGCAGGAAGAGGAGGCTAGTTGGTTGAGGAGTAATATCTTTCAGTCGACATGCACTATACTGGGGAAGGTGTGTAAATTTGTGATTGACGCGGGAAGTTGTGACAATATCATTTCTACCGAAGCTGTGAGAAAGTTGAAGTTGAAGACGGAGAAGCATCCAAATCCTTACAAGTTAGCGTGGTTAAGGAAAGGAGGAGAGGTGAAGGTGGACAAGCGAGTTCATGTTCCATTTTCTATTGGGAAGAAGTATAAAGATGAGATCTGGTGTGATGTGATGGAGATGGATGTTTGTCACTTGCTTTTGGGAAGACCATGGCAGTATGACCGAGCAGTGCAGCATGATGGTCGAACCAATAGCTACAGCTTTATGTTTGAGGGTACTAAGATCATTTTAGTTCCGAAGAAGAGACAGCAAGGAGAGAGCAAGTCAGAAGAGATTGAGGAGCTTAAGACTTTATTGACTTTGAAGGAGTTTGTTGAAGAAGTAGAGGAGAGTCCAGAGGTGTTCTTGATTGTACATGAAGCTACTGAATCTGTTGAAGTTCCAGAGGAAGTAAAGCCAGTGTTGGAAGAATTCAGAGATGTGTTTCTTGAAGAGTTGCCAAAGGAGTTACCACCGTTGAGAGATATTCAGCATCAGATTGATCTTGTGCCAGGGGCAGCATTACCTCACATGCCACATTACAGGATGAGTCCTAAGGAGCATGAGGAACTGAGAAGGTAGGTGGAGGAGTTGTTAGAACAAGGGCGTGTTCAGGAGAGCTTGAGTCCTTGTGCAGTGCCAGCCTTATTGGTACCGAAGAAGGATGGGACTTGGCGGATGTGTACGGACAGTCGGGCTCTAAACAAGATCACTATGAGATACAGGTTTCCTATGCCGAGGTTCGATGATTTGATTGATCAGTTGAGTGGGGCTGTTGTGTTCTCAAAGATTGACTTGAAGAGTGGATACCATCAGATTCGTATTAGACCGGGTGATGAGTGGAAGACTGCTTTTAAAACTAGGGAAGGTCTATACGAATGGCTGGTTATGCCGTTTGGCTTGTTAAATGCTCCTAGTACTTTTATGAGAGTGATGAACCAGATTTTCAGACCATTTATTAGGAAGTTCGTAGTAGTTTACTTTGACGATATTTTGATCTATAGTGGGAGTATGGAAGAGCATATCTAGCATTTGCGAGAATTGATGTTGATTCTACGACAGGAGCAATTCTATGCAGCAACGAAGAAGTGCATGTTCATGACGCACAGTGTTTTGTTTCTGGGATATGTTCTGTCGAAGGAGGGTATTCAAGTGGATGAAAGCAAAGTGGAAGCTGTCAGGAGTTGGCCACAACCCAAGACAATTACTGAAGTGAGGAGTTTTCATGGGTTGGTATATTTTTATCGAAGATTCATTCCACATTTTAGCAGTGTGATGGCACCCGTAACCGATTGCATGAAAGGAAAGAAGTTCGTGTGGACAGAGGAAGCAGAGTTAGCTTTTGAGAAGATCAAGACACTTTTGACGACAGCACCCATTCTGATACTGCCGGATTTTCAGATATTGTTCGAATTACACACTGATGCTTTGAAGGTTGGGATTGGTGGAGTATTGAGTCAGAATGGAAGACCAATTGCTTATTTCAGTGAGAAGTTGTCTGGAGCCAAGTTGAGATATAACACTTATGACGTGGAGTTTTACGCAATTGTTCAAGCTGTGAAGCACTGGAGACATTATCTGTTTCAGAAGGAGTTTGTTCTTTATATGGATCATGAAGTTTGAAACATTTGCAAGGGCAGGACAAAATTTCAACTAGACACGCTTCATGGGTCGCGTATCTGCAGCAGTTTACTTTTGTTGTAAAGCACAAATCAGGGGTGACGAATCGTGTAGCTGATGCCTTGAGTAGGAGGAATCATTTGTTAACGACGATGAAGGTTGAAGTGACAGGATTTGAACTATTGCCAGAGTTGTTTGAGGAAGATCCTTACTTTGCGAAGATTGTTGAGAAAGTCAAGGATGGGAGTACTGATGAGTTTGTGTTGGTAGATGGATTCTTATTCAAGGGGAATCGATTGTGCGTACCAGATTACAGCTTGAGAATGAAAATTGTAAAAGAGTTGCATGAAGAAGGACATGTTGGTCGGGATCGCACATTGCAGTTGATTTCTCAGTCTTATTATTGGCCCTCGATGAAGCGGGAAGTTGAAAAGTTTGTTCGAAGATGTCATGTTTGTCAAGTTGCGAAAGGGACAGCTACAAATGCGGGTTTGTATATGCCTTTACATGTTCCTACAAAACCGTGGGTTGATGTAAGCATGGATTTTGTGTTGGGCTTGCCGAGGACTCAAGGGGAAATGACTCTATATATGTTGTGGTGGACCGTTTCTCGAAGATGGTACATTTTGTTGCTTGTAAAAAGACGGCAGATGCAGTCCAAGTGGCACAGTTGTTCTTTAGAGAGATCTATCGCTTGCATGGTTTACCAGAATCTATAGTTTCGAACAGCGATACCAGATTTCTGAGTCATTTTTGGCTGAGTTTGTGGAAGATGGTGGGAACAAAGCTGAAATTCAGTAGTGCTTATCATCCACAGACAGATGGACAGACTGAAGTTGTGAACAGATCCCTGGGAAATTTGTTGCAGTGTCTTGTGAAGGATAATCTGAAGAGCTGGGATGTGAATTTATGTCAAGCAGAGTTTGCTCATAATCATGCTATCAACCGTAGTACGGGTTTCAATCCATTTCAGATTGTATATTCAAGCTTGCCAAAGGGGTCGTTGGATTTAACGATAGTGCCACGACCGAAGGGGACAGTTAAGCGGGCTGCTGATTTTGTTGATGGGTTGACAGAATGCCATAGAATCGTTCAGGAACGATTGGAGAAGACGAATGAGAAGTATAAACGATCAGCGGATCTGAAGCGAAGAAGTGCTGAATTTAATGAAGGAGATTTAGTATATGCTGTACTAACGAAGGATCGTTTTCCAGTGGGAGCATACAATAAACTTAAAGCTCGAAAGATTGGTCCTGTAAAGATTGTGAAACGGATCAATGAAAATGCTTATAGGTTGAAGCTGCCGGAGGATGTGTACACTTCTGACGTGTTTAATGTTAAACATCTTATACCTTATTATGGAGATGAACAACCCAATGAAGAACCTTTAAATTCGAGGACGAATTTTTCTCAACCAGGGGAGGATGATGCAGCCCAGCCTGATAGGAATCGCGAAACCCTAAATCGCGTGGACGAAGCAGCGCCAAGATTGCCTAAGTCGCTCCTCCTCATCCTCAAGTCGCGGTGAAATTCTGTAGGTCGCGAACGACCTTACTTAGGTCGCGAACAAACTCTAGGTCGTGGACGACCTTCTTTAGATCGCAAGCTTCCTGCCTCCTTAGGTCGCAGACGAAATCAGCATCGTATGTCGCAAGCCAAATTTGAGGCCCTAAATCGCAAAGCTCCAGTAAGTCGCGAACGAAGTTTAGGTTGCGCCATTCTTTAGGTCGCTGTTGATTTTAGGTCGTTCCATGATTAGGTCGCGAGAAGTTAAGTCGCAAACGACCTACTTTAAGTCGCTGAAGCCATGATCTCTTATGTCGCTCAAACTGTTATATCGTTTCATTCCTTAGGTCGCTCATTGTAAGTCGCTCCTGAAGCTCGAGCCGCTGATTTCTTAGGTCGTATGTCGTGGTGTTGTTAAGTCGTGAACAATTGTAACTTGTATATTTTAGGTCGTAAGTCGTCTGTTCTGAATGTTAGGTCGTGAAGGACCTGTATTGTGTTTTGGGATGTAAGTCGTTTGTGTGTGTTGTAACCCTATAAATAGGGATGTGGTGTCATTGTAAAAAGAGTTGAATTTTAAATAAAATTTGGTTTGTGCTTCTTGCCTCCATTAAAATTGGTAGTTGAGTGTTATCTCCTATCTCCACCTTGGGCATTCGAGTGCGCTCGAATCAACGATTGTTGAAGCCAATTCACGGAATCAAGTGCGCTTGATCAACGTTCGAAGAATTGTAGATCCTCTCTCACGGCATCATGCGCGATCAACGTGTCGACGATTGCTAGAATCCGGTATCTTCGTGATCAATGGATTTGGGCATTTGGGTATTCTTAAATTCACCGATTTATCATCGATTCACCGATTATTTCCGCTAATCGTGTGAGATCCTGGACGGATTTGATTTACATCGTCGAATTCGCTTCCTTGGCTGCGTCAATCAAGTTATAAATTTAGTACGCAGCAACATCAAAGTTTTTTGCAACCGCTATTTTGAGATCAAAGTACATTTTCTTCTACTAAGGTGAACAGAATACATGCATGCATTTAAACGGATGCACAAAACATAAAGACTTAGTAATTCAGGTTTCATGCTGCTTGGAGCTCATTTTAGAAAATACGTGTGTAAATTTGTTTAAGTTAAGTGTTATCCAAGAATTCTAGATGTGTCTCAAATGCGAAGAAAATTTTCATGTTAAAACAAATACAATGCAAAAGTATTGCTGTCCAATTCCCATGTAAAAGCAAATATAAAATATGCAACATCATTAGATTTTTTGTCACCGTTGGATCAAAATATATTTTCAACCACCTTGAGTAGAATACATGCATGAATATGATTCTTATCAAAAAAATTGTAATCTAGGGTTTCCTCTCATCCATGGGGAAAATCAATTTCCTCACCAAATCCTCTCAAATCTCTCTCAATCCTCTTCTCTAATCAGACCACCTGAGGCTTCTCACATCAGAAAGCCGTCAGGGGTTATCAGCATTGATGATGAAGAGTTCAAATTGGTTCAATCGAAACAACAGGGAAGAAAAGAGGCTAAAAAAGTTCAGGAGTCACCATCAGTTCCTCAATTTGACAACCGGAAAGGCAGAGGCGGTCGGATTGTATCCACCCAGGTCGAAAAGAGGAATGTAATGTTGTCAAATCAGAAAAAACTAATAGCCATCTCACTGAACAGAGATCAAGGCCGGAAGTCTTGGGCAGACATTGTTGCCGATAAACCCCAAGAACCCAATGTTGAAGAAAGCAGTCTTGAGCATTTTGCACCGATCAGAATTAACAACAAGAAGTATGGTTTGGTTAAAGAAGAGGTATGTAAAAGGGCCACTGAATCTTGGAATAATTCTGTTCTTGTTTATGTAGTGGGTACCAAACCATACTACTTGTTTTTTAAATCTTACATACAAAGAGTATGGAAATCGATTGGTGAATTTGAAATCTTTACTAGAGAGAATGGGTTCTTTCTAGTAAATTTTAAGGAATCTCAAGATTGTAATTCAGTATTAAAAAATGGACCATATTTCTATAACGGCAAACTCATCATAATGAGAAAGTGGTCTGATTCTTTGAAGATGGACAGAGACTTATTAACGTCAATGCCTGTTGGGTGCGTTTCCACCTGCTACCGAACCAGAAGCCGCTCCACCCACTACCGAACCAGAAGCCACTCCACCTGCCACCGAACCAGAAGCCACTCCACCTGCCACCGAACCAGAAGCCGCTCCACCTGCCACCGAACCAACCCATCTCCCAGGTGCTACCGAACCTACCGGACCAAAGTGCCACCGGACCAAAGTCTCCACTCCAACCATCTACCACCGGATCAAAGCACTACCAAACCAAGGCGTTGCCGAACCAACGTTGCCAGGCTAGATTGCATCAACCCAGGCCCACCAGCAGCTATATACATCCAGAACCCATACCCCCAGCCTCACTCTATAAATAGAGGGGTAGGGGTACAACAATGGGGGACAAGTTTGAGAGCTCAAGTACGGATAGAACTTAAAAACAACTTTCATATACTTGTATCAAAGCTTTGTACTTGTAATCTGAACAGTAAAGGAGAATAACATATAAAGTGGACGTAGGCACATTCTGGCCGAACCACTATAAATCTGTGTGTCTTTTACAGTTTAGTCCCTGCTTTTTATATATTTGCATAAGTCACCCAGATCACTAAAAACAACATAAAATCAACTAAATCATACGACTTGGAGGTGTTTGCATTTTTTGTGCAAACATTTTTGGTGCTTTCATTGAGAGACGGGAGCTCGAAGCTTCAGCTTCTCCCACTTAACCCTCTTCCTAACAGCGTCGTTCATTGCTTGGAAAACATGCCTCCCAGGCAGAAAAAAGACGTTAACAAAGGAAAGAACATCGCAACTAGCAGTATTCCAGATCCAGTAGTCACAGATCAAGTAAATCATCCCATTCCAACAGCAGTACCAAATGAAGGTCAAGCAAATCCGACAACCCCTTCCACGGAACAGCCGGCAGCAATTACTAGGGCAGATCTAGATAGGGTTGTGGCTGAAGTGACTAACCACTTCACATCCCAACAGGAAGCCTTGGTGAACTAACTCATGTCACGCTTAAGGGATGCTGAAGAGTCCAACCGCAACACTGAATCATGGGGTGAGTCCCAGTCTGGAGGATCTCAGAGGCGACAAAGATCTTCCTTCTTCGAAGAAGCCAACGACAGAAGCGGCCATGGTAGGAGCCGAGACCGAGCTCAGCCCGAAGTTGGACCTGAGGAAATGCTTGGAACCGAACCCAACGGGGGAGGTACCGAGCGGAGGTCAACTATAGCTGAGCCTGTCATGCTGCCTAACCACGGAAACACCAATGAAAGGGGCCAAGCTAGAGTCCAGCCCGAAGGTGGACCCGAGGAAGTGCTTAGAACAGAACCCAGCAGGGGAAGATCAAGGCAAGGGCCAACTATAGCTGACCCTAGCATGCTCCCAGAAGACCAAAGACAGCCACTGGAAAATATTAGGAATGATAGACGATACCATCCCTACAGGTCATCTGGACGGAATCAATCCCACAGAGAAGAACCGAACTCATTCCTATCTACTCCAAATTCTGATGAAAGGATGGCACGCTTGTTCAGAGAGTGCATCCAACGGGATCAAAGAGATCGAGGGATAGGCGCCAGGGTAACCAGCCCTTTCGCCCGCAATATCGAAATTGCCATCACCCCCCGAGAATGGCAAATGCCAACAATGGAACCTTACAAGGGAACCTCTGACCCAGTTGTACACTTACAGAGATACACACATCATATGCTCATGAGCGGGGCAACAGAGGGAGTACTGTGCAAATGCTTTCCACTATTCTTAGCAGATCTAGCTACCTCCTGGTTCTGCCATCTACCCCAAGGATCCATCAGCTCATGGGAGATGTTGAAAGAAAAGTTCATCAGCCAGTTCCGCATTCATGTGGAGCAGCCCAAGGATGCTTATTCCTTATCCAGTATCAAACAGAAGCCTGGAGAGAAAGTGCAGCAATATCTAACCCGATTCAATGCCGCAGCGACCGCAGTCCAAGATGCCGATGAGAAGCTTATCTTAATGGCCCTCTGTAGTGGGGTGCATCCAGATACTAAATTTGCTAGAAGATTGACAAAAGAAAAACCAGCTATTTTACCCGATTTCTTCCATAAAGCTGGGAAATATATGAGACTTGAAGACGCTGCCACTGAAGGGCAGTCAGGGCAACAAAATAAGGCAGCTCACGGCAACACGCCCGCTGTAGCAAAGGACGTTCGAAGAAATGCCTCTAGAGACAATGCTGGGGGCAAGAAGGGAGAAAAGCGTCTATATCGGCCAGGACCGAGATTTGACGCTTACACCCCCTTGAATGAAACGATCGAAAACATCTTCCTGGCCACTCAAGACGAAGTTAAATACAAACGCCCCCCGCATAAGAAGGAATCAGATAACGCAATTAAGTCTGGAAAATTCTGCTGCTTCCACGAGTCCCATGGGCATGATACCAATGAATGCCATCATCTCCGGGACTTGATTGAAGAACACATCATAAGAAGGAGATTAGAACGCTATGTAAAAGGTCAGAACAGGACTCTAGCTCCTGCCAATTAGAACCCAAGGTTACCCTCCCCAGAAATAGGCAGAGGAAATCGCAACACCAGCGGTTCCAGTGAAGAGAAGATAGTGGTCCATACCATCTCGGGAGGGCCACACATCGCCGACGGAAGCTGGGCAGAGATGGAAAGGTACGGAAAGTCACTTAGGAACGATGAAGAATGCGTTAACTCTATTATAGAAGAACGCCACCCGAAGCGGATAGAGAATGGTGACATCACATTCAGTAGGCGTGACCTGGAGGGAAGGCAGTACCCTCACACGGATCCCATGGTTATCTCTGCCCGGCTCGGTCCAGCCGAAGTTTTCTGAATTCTAGTAGACACTAGAAGCTCAGTAAATATCCTATTCAAGCAAGCCTTTGACAAAATGAAGCTGTCGTTAAAGGATGTTCTTCCCTGCAATAAACCACTACACGGCTTCACAGGAAATGCGAAGATGCCCCTCGGGCAACTGGACCTCTTTGTTGAAATTGGAAGTCATCCCCGCTCTGTTGTGCGAAAACAAACATTTGTGCTGATAGAAAACCACTCGGCCTACAACGCCTTCTTAGGAAGGCCAGCCTTGTCTGACTTCCAAATTGTCCTGGCCCCATGGTGCCTGAAGATGAAATTTCCAACGGACAATGGAATAGGGGAAGTAGAGGGAGACCAGGACATCGCTCGAGATTGCTATGTAACTGAACTCCGCAATAACCGCAGGAAGGATATAGGGAAGAGTGCAGAGACTGCCCTCTGCACGAAAAGTTTGGAAGCATAGCAACTAAAGAAAGCCCCTCCTCTTCGATATACGAGTGACCCTTTCAATGAATTAGACCCCAGGGACAAAGAGGAGGAGGCCAACGCCAAGCCTGCAGAGGCTATGGAATTTGTATCTGTGGACAAACATGACTCGAGTAGACTATTGAAAGTCGGGTCCCAACTAAAAGCAGAATTGAAGGAACAACTCATTGATTTTCTCCGCCACAACTTGGATGTATTTGCATGGTCACGTACTAAACATCGATCTTACCAAGGCGCCAGTAAAACAGAAAAAGAGAAGTGTGGGGGCAGAACGATCAGCAGCCCTCAATGAAGAAGTAAAAAACCTACTTGCCAATGACTTCATACGAGAAGCCACCTACCCGGAATGGATCGCCAATCCGGTACTAGTAAAGAAGGCTAATGGGAAGTGGCGAACATGCATCGACTTCTCCAACTTAAATGACGCCTGCCCGAAGGATTGCTTCCCACTTCCCCGAATCGACCAGCTCGTGGACAGCACGGCCGGGCACGAACTCTTATCTTTTATGGATGCATACTCAGGATATAACCAAATTCCTATGCATGCTCCCGATCAAGACCACACTAGTTTCATCACTGACCGGGGATTGTACTGCTACAAAGTAATGCCTTTTGGACTTAAAAACGCAGGAGCCACCTATCAGCGCCTCGTCAACAAGATGTTTGCAGGGCTAATAGGACAAACTATGGAAGTTTATGTGGATGACATGCTGGTAAAGTCAAGGAAAGCCGACGATCACGTAAGCCACCTGGGCGAGATGTTTCAAGTACTTCGCCAATATGGAATGAAGCTGAATCCTCTAAAGTGCTCCTTCGAAGTATCATCAGGAAAGTTCTTGGGATTCATCGTCCATGCCAGAGGAATTGAAGCAAACCCTAAACAAGTCCGAGCTCTGAAAGATATCAGGATACCTTCTACCCGAAAAGAAATGCAAAGCCTAAATGGGAAGGTGGCCGCCCTGAGCAGATTCATCTCTAAAGCAACTGACAAATGCATCCCCTTCTTCGAAGCTCTAAAGAAAGACAAAGGAAAGTTCGAATGGACTGACGAATGCTTGACAGCTTTCCTTAACTTAATCGAACACCTCCAGAGAACACCAGTACTCTCAACTCCGAACAAAGGCGAAGAGCTATACCTATACCTTGTTGTGTCATCTCATGCTCTAAGCGCCGCCTTGGTGAGAGAAGACAAACGCACGCAGCGGCCAGTATACTTTGTCAGCAAAAGGTTTACAGGGGCGGAAGCCAGATATCCTAAACTCGAGAAACTAGCGTACTGTTTACTAATCACATCACGGAAACTGCATCACTATTTCCAATCTCATTCCATCATAGTTCTGACCGATCAACCGCTAAGGCAGGTACTCCATCGTCCCGACACTTCTGGGCGACTACTTAAATGGTGCATTGAACTAAGTCAATATGATATCACCTACCATCCTCGCACCGCCATCAAGGGACAAGCCATGGCTGATTTCATCGCCGAATTCACTACCAACGAAGGTAAGGAGCAATCGGAAATAGCGGAAGACATCAAGTGGAATCTCTTTGTGGATGGAGCGTCAAACGAACAAGGCTCGGGGGCAGGTGTGGTAATAATCACTCCCAGGGGAAATAAGCTACACTATGCTCTAAAGTTGGAATTCGCTGCCACCAACAATGATGCAGAGTATGAAGCGGTGATAGCTGGATTAGGACTTGCCTTAGAGATTGGAGCCAATTCTTTATGTCTTCATAGTGATTCTCAACTTATTGTAGATCAGATACTAGGAGGATTTCAGGCTCAAGAAGAACGACTCACAGCGTATCTAAAGAAGACCAAGCTGCTTCTCGATCAATTAGATCACTATCTAATCAAACACATCCCTCGGGAAGAAAACCAAGAGGCCAACGGATTGGCAAAGCAAGCTAGCATGAGAGACGACACTATTTCTGGAGCAGTGGCCATCTCAAAGCAACTGACCCCGAGTTTCGAGCAGGTGAATCTGATAGCTACAATCAGAGAGGAAACTTGGATGACTCCCATCCAAAAATACTTACAAGACGACATATTGCCCGACAAGCGTAACGAAGTCAAGAAAATCTTGAGGAGAGCTTCCCGCTACACAATACAAGAAGGCACCCTTTATCGGCACGGCTTCTCTAACCCCTTATTAAGGTGTGTCGCCGGAAGGGAAGCAAAGGAAATCTTATCCAACATCCATCAAGGAAGCTGCGGAGATCACACTTGAGGGAAAATTCTGGCAAAGAAGATACTCCGATATGGATATTTCTGGCCCACCATAAACAAAGACGCCTTAGACTTCGTCAAGAAATGTGACAGATGTCAGAAATTTGCTAAGATTTCGCGACTACCAACAACTAAGATTACTCAAATGACCAGCCCTTGGCCCTTTGCAGTATGGGGAATTGACTTGATTGGCGAACTGCCAATGGGCCGAGGTGGAGCCAAATATGCTATAGTGGCAGTCGACTTTTTCACCAAATGGGTGGAAGCAGAACCCCTAAATAAAGTATCTTCAGCAAAAGTTATTAACTTCTTGATCAAAAATGTTCTATGCAGGTACGGAGTCCTATTTAAAATCATATCGGACAATGGACTTCAGTTTGACAGCGAGGAGTTCGCCAACTGGTGCCAAGAGCATAGAATTCACAAAAGCTTCTCATCCGTAGCTTATCCCCAGGCAAACGGACAAGTCGAAGCCGCCAACAAAATTCTCAAGACTCTAATCAAAAAGAAACTCGAAAAGTCAAAAGGCGCTTGGGTGGATGAACTTCCTACGGCACTGTGGGCCTATCGCACATCTTTCAAAACATCAACAGGGCATACTCCTTTCTCTTTGGCATACGGATCGGAGGCTATGCTCCCAGTTGAAACTATAGTGCCTTCCCACCGTAGGATCCACTATAACCCAGAAGAGAACGAAGAGCTCCTCCACATGTCTTTGGATCTAATTGAGGAAAGAAGAAATGATGCAGCCCTCAAAGCAGCAGCTCATAAGCAAAGAGTGGCAACGCAATACAACTCCAAAGTCAAGCATCGTAGCTTACAAAAAGGAGATCTTGTCCTCAAGCGAATCTTCCCACTCCCTAGAGCGCTAGATCCAATCTGGGACGGACCATATGTAATTCATAAAGATCTCCACAATGGAGCTTATATTTTGTCAACAGTGGACGGGGAGGTGTTCCAGAGGGAATGGAACATCCAACACCTTCGTCGATACTTTTCTTAACTTGTACTGCCCATATGAAGTGAATTAACAAAGAGAATCAGTGGACGTAGGCATTTTCGTGCCGAACCACTTTAAAAAACTTGTCTCTTTTTAACTTGTTCCTTTATATCTTGGCTGCTTGTTAACTTTATCCTTTTTTGTTGAACAAAATCCTATGTAATGGCTTTTCCATTCAAAACACATCGCGGCACGACTTCACCTGGACAAGATCTGACAGGTACTATGCGAATCTATGCCCTCGCCAATGAGATACTTTTGCCCCAGCATCCCTCTGCTGCGAGTTAACTCATTGCTCGCGATCGGCCCTTAAAGCCAACCGTAATGAGCCGATTATAAGCCATCGAGAAGGCCGACTATAGCCGAGGCATCTCATTACGGCGTGCGGCTCACCAGCAACTGTAAACCTACTTTAAGCCCCAACGTAAGGTGTGGCCAGCCAGGGGTAGTTCACGGTTGATGATCGGCACCCATGCTAGCCGGCCACGGTAAATCGAATAATACCCACGACTACGGGCCATAATGGCCCGGGTAGTTACTGTGCGCGATCTTGGCTCCGATGTGTCTTAAGTACGGCTGTGGTAAAAAAGATAAACTCCCCGCAGAGGCGTAAGATGGGTGACAAATGTCTCCAAGACCCACAGCTAGGGAAAGTGACTACAAAACTCGTTTGCCACGAACTTAAGCACATCGAAGGCCTTCCGTGATTGGAAGTTTTACTATTTCTTATATTTCTATTTTATTTAAAAAACTTTCCTCCTATCCTCTATAACAATCCCTAAAGTACAGGGCACAAGATAGGAGACGCTCACTAAGAACTCGCAATTGGATGACAAGTCAATCAACTGCATTCCATACTCGGTCATATAAGACATTCAAAGCAACCGTCTACAACTAAAACATGAAGGGCGGTACTTTCTTCTTTTGTGTATAAATGCGTAGCTATAATTTTTTCACACATCACATTAAACATTGCAAGGTATGAAATTATATCTTAGACAAGACCTTGACATCAAACACGATCGAATCACAGGCATATGCACAGCTATACTTCTTATGCAACACATCAAAATGACGAAAGTATTCAAACACGATAAAATCAGCTTAAGCTAAAAAATTACATACCAAGAATAAAAGTCGTTTATTGCAAGTAACATAATTACAGCCTAAAAGTTACGTTACTGCTTTGAGACTAACGTAGACAGCAATGTCAAGTAAACAAAAAGATATCTAGGTCAAGTTAAGAAGTCGGCTGCACCGGAGCTTCACCCTTGTCCTGCTGGCCCTCCGAAATCTCCTTAACCGCGGAGTGGGGACTTTCAGCATGTTGACCAGAGATATTTAGTGCTCTAGAGGTCCCGCCTGTCCGATCAAGGAAAGAATTCATTAATAATAAGCAACCAAGTTACGGAAAGCTAAAAGGGAATACTTACCAGCATCTGCTCCTTGATCATCATCCTCTAACTGCACACCTACCTCCTCAGCAGTAAGCAGCCGCATACCCTCCTTCACCACCGCTTTCTCCTCCTTGGAGAATTAAGCTGTAACCACATCCATTCTGAAGGTCACGCCGCCCTCCTTATCTGCTTCGGCCTTAGCCTCCTCCAGGGCCCTGAGATAAATCCTAGCCATGACTCGGGGATAATCATCCATCCAAGATAAGTTGCCCTATCTCCAAGTGCGAAAGTACATATCCTGAAGCATCTCATCCATTATCCCCTCACTCTCTTCAAACTCCCTTATTCGGCCCTCAGAAGCCAATAGCTGTGCAGTGGGAGCATCCCTCTCTGATTGGTACCGCGAGCGGTCGGCTTGGAAGGATCTCCTCATCGCCTCCATCTCCTCCCTTAGCTTGGTTTGAGCAAGATCTACGGCTTCAAGTTTCCCGGAAAACTCCTGTATCCGCTCGAGATCCGCTTTCCGAACCTCATCCACCGTTGCGATAGCCATGTCAATCTGTTCCTTACAAGCAGCCTCCATTTTCCGTAGCTCTGCTCTGCTGGCCTCTTCCATGGCTGTCTTTAGTCGCCTGGAGGCGGCCTCATGCTGAGAGATCTGGATGGCCTGATCAGCAAGTTGTTTGGCTTGGTCGGAAACCATTAACCGTAGTCGAATGTTAGCACTGCCAATTTCTTCTCCAGCCTTGACCAGCCGAGCATGATGCCCCATCAGCTTCCTGGTTTCCTCAGCAACCCGGTCAATGTTTGCCTTAGCTTCATCCCCCAAGGTTACGACCCGAGTGGTAAGCAAATCAAGGTCCAGGGACTTAGCTTCATCCAGTACTCTTACCATAGGATTACGAGGGAGAAGATGCTCACCGATAACTTCATCAAAGATAATATCGTGAGAACCAGGATCCAGATCCGGATGATCCGCAAACGGATTACGAGCCAAGCCGGGATGATCTATCGGGGTAACAGTAGGATTTTCAGACGGGTGCGGGAAAGGAATAAGCTCAGTATTCTCCTCCATTCTATCCTGAAGAGGCTGAGTCGGGGGCTGAGGACCGGGTGAAGATTCAAACAAAAAGCGACTCCCCTTCTTCCTTTGGATATCCTCTTTGATGACTCCAAGAAGAGGACGGTAGCCGATTACATCTCCAGGACGGTTAGCCGGAGGCTTTGGTTTAGTAGAAGCCTTGAGGAGTTTGTACTGTTCAAGACGGTGCCGAACATCTGACGTCTTGGCCACCTTACCCGCTCCTGTAATAAAAGCCAAGTGTTACAAGCATACATTGAGCTATAATTCAAGAAATACATCGAGTTAAGAAGAGTAAAAAGACGCATTTGTTATACAAACCCTGGGGAGGAGTAGGATATTGCAATAAGTCCTGAATCTCATTCCAGGACGGGAGCGGGCCGTAAAATATTTCTAAATCCTTATCACAAATGGAGTCAGCGGGAGTCAAAAATTCACCTTGATTCACAGGAATTGCCATAGCTGAAGCGCTCTTAGAAGATGAATCAGCACCGATCTCGGCCTTGCCAGCTTTCGTAGACTTCTCCACCAAAGCCGATCCTTCCTACGATCCTTCAAAAGCGAGGCGGAAAGCATCATCTGTCCACTCCTGGATCACACCTGCCTGCTTAGAAGACAAAGCCGTTGTTCCACCACTGCTCTGTCCGTCGCCACCATCATCGCTATGACCATCACCATCACCTTCTCCACCGCTTCCAGTCTCCGCCTCACCTCCTTCACCCTCGCCTCTCTCCTCCTCCACATCTTCCTCCTCCGGAACATCGGGACATGTGCTAGGGGAAGGTCCATCGGACTTCTTAAGTTTCTTCCCCCCGGCAATTGGATGATGTGAGAAGGGTTTCCTTTTACCACTCTTTGTCGTAGCCCCTCCTTTAGCTTTGGCGGCCCTCTCCTCAGCTGTGTCTCTCTGCTTGACCACAGACTGACGTGGCAGAATCAGGTTGTGCTCTAGAAGAGTAGTGTTCCTGATCAAATAAGAAGCTGCCCTCTCCCTTTCTGGGATGGCCTCTATTTCCTCAGCCATCCGAACCAGACGTTCGTTCTCTACAACCGCAAAGCCACCTGTCGCTAGCAAGAAATAAAGCACATAAGGAGGAGCATTGCAGTCAGAACTGAAATTATAAATAAGATTCAACTTACAGCCAGAGGTGAAGCGGTGGAAATAAACAGAGTCGTCCTTGACAAAGAACCATTCCTTCTTGAACATGCTAAATTTTGAATATAAGTCCAGGACTGGCTTGAAAGACACGGCCGATTCTAAGCTAATATATGGAGACCCCTTCTTGTAGCCTCTCAAATTGTACATGTATCGGATCTCCCGGTTGGAAGGAGGACGCCCGTATCTCCTCTGAAAGATGATGAACAAACTCACCAAGATGGCATAGGAGTTGGGCTGAAGCTGGAAAGGGGCCACCTTCAAGTACGTGATAAAACTGACTATCCAAGCGTTGATCGGAGGGATAGCACCGCACATGCAATGATACCTGCTGTAAGCAAAATATCCTTCTGGGGGGTTATACGGCATCACTCCGTTCCCCGGCAGCCTCATATGCGCTCTGTCAATCCCAAAAGATCTAGATATAGCATCAAGCTGCTCGTCTTTGAGGGAGCTGGGAAAGCAGTCAGGCTGTGAGTTTAAGAGCTCTTGAGGACTGTACCCGTCTACTAACGATCTCGGGGTTGGTACATGTCGTCATGGTTCTGCCTGAACTGGGGGCACTATGGAGGACTCTCCTCTGTCCTTGGATTTCTTCTTGTCAAAACGAGTTTCTACTTTATGAGACATTATCTGCAGCACAAGAAAACATATCGTTAGGACAAGGAATGTAGAAATATAAACAAACAAGTACCTACAGTCTGGAATCTCATTCATAATTCAAAACATAAAAGTTTCATTCGGTAGTTCGAGGCCAAGGGTCCATTCGGCCCTCATACTCCCCAAGTTTCATTCGGTAGTTCGAGGCTAAAAGCCCATTCGGCACTCATACTCCCCAAGTTCGATCGGTAGTGCAAGCATAAAGTTCATTCGAAAGTCTCACCTGGTCCGGCCGTCAGAGCTGGTTCGGTGATATGTTTGATTCGGCAGATAGAAGTTTGGTTCGGCTATTTCAAATGATAAGGAATAACAAAGGCGTAAGGCCCATACTTATAGGCAGACGTAGGACAACCGGACCAACTTGTTCGGCGCTCGGGACCGAATGAGAGTGTCCATGTCGAAAGGCCTAAAACAAAGCACGACATATGCTGGCATATGCCCCACTTTGGGGGGCAAATGTTGGGTGCGTTTCCACCTGCTACCGAACCAGAAGCCGCTCCACCCGCCACCGAACCAGAAGCCACTCCACCTGCCACCGAACCAGAAGCCGCTCCACCTGCCACCGAACCAGAAGCCGCTCCACCTGCCACCGAACCAACCCATCTCCCAAGTGCTACCGAACCAAAGGCCCACCGAACCTACTGGACCAAAGTGCCACCGGACCAAAGTCTCCACTCCAACCATCTACCACCGGATCAAAGCACTACCAAACCAAGGCATTGCCGAACAAACATTGCCAGGCCAGATTTCATCAGCCCAGGCCCACCAGTAGCTATATACATCCTGAACCCCTGCCCCCAGCCTCACTCTATAAATAGAGGGGTAGGGGTACAACAATGGGGGACAAGTTTGAGAGCTCAAGCACGGATAGAACTTAAAAACAACTTTCATATACTTGTATCAAAGCTTTGTACTTGTAATCTGAATAGTAAAGGAGAATAACATATAAAGTGGACGTAGGCACATTCTGGCCGAACCACTATAAATCCGTGTGTCTTTTATAGTTTAGTCCCTGCTTTTTATATATTTGCATAAGTCACCTAGATCACTAAAAACAACATAAAATCAACTAAATCATACAACTTGGAGGTGTTTTCCCATTTTTTGTGCAAACAATGCCGATCTGGGTAAGGTTACCCTATGTTAATCTGAAGCTATGGGACAGAGAGGCTTTCAGTGTTATGGCAAGTATCATAGGTAAACCCATAAAAATGGATGCAGCCACAACGTTGAAGACGAGATTGAATTACGCTTGCCTTCTGGTCGAAGTGTCTGCAGAGGATGAGCTACCTAATGAAATTTATCTTTCTTTGTATAATGGCGAAAAAATTACTCAGAAAGTTGAATATGAATGGGTCCCGCCAAAATGTAATGTATGCAAATGTTTTGGGCACACTAGAGATCAGTGTAACCCAAAACAGGCATGGGTACCCAAGAATCATAATCAAGAAATGCAAGAAAAAGAAACCTCATATCCAAATTCAAGAAACAATTCAGTGTCACAAAAACAAGTTATGCTATCTGAAGATAATGATCGGATCAATCAAACAGATGTCATCTCCAATCACAGAAAGAATGATATTGTGCTCTTTGATCAAGATGATCAAGTCATAGCAGAGGAAGCTCATCAAACTAATTCATAAATCATAAACGAAAATCTGCAGAGCAACCAAATGGTGGGTGAAAAGAATACAAAGGTCTTAGAATCTGTAACCCCACCAGTTACAGATCCTTGTATTATTACAGACAAGCATGATACAAATAGCAAAAATGACAATGAAGAATGTCTGCAATCTGCAATCTCGAATTTGGACAAGCCTCTTGAAACAGCCCCTCCACCTGAGCAGGCTGTAGTGACTGAGAAGTCTGACTCAGCCATGCCTCGCCCTGCTATCCCATTCGATATTTCAACTATTGTAATCCCAGAAGGAATTAATCACTCTGGTAATGAAATGGAAATGGTGGATGATGCTGATCAGTTTGATATATCTGAACTGCATATGCCAAAAACAAAGGCTATTGGTAAGAACAAGGGTAATAAAGAGAAGAAAGCTTTTAAACAAAAATACATATCTATAAATCCAGATTGGGATGAAATGTCAACCAGGTTAAAAGCTAAGAGTGTGGAAAATAAGAGGAGAGGTAAGGGTACTACAGTGTCAGGTACCATTTAAATTTCCTTTTATTATTATATATATATGTCTATATTTGCTTGGAATGTCAGGGGGATGAATTCCCCTGCTAAACAGTCTGATATCTTATATATGATTAACATTTATAAACCTACCATTGTTGCTCTCTTAGAAAACAAATTGAATAATGATAATTATGACAAATTTTGTTTTAGGTTGTCTAGTAATTGGAAATCTACAAATAATAATGATTTTGACTGTAAAGGAAGAATCATTGTTATATGGGATTCTAATATTTGGACAAACTTAAAAATTAATAAAAACAAACAATTTATTGATTGTCAGTTTAAAAATATTGGTGGTTTCCTTATTCAAGTTACTAGTGTGTATGGTAGTAATTTTGAAAATGAAAGAAATGAATTATGGTATAAGCTGACAGACTTGAATTCTAAGTATAATTTTCCCTGGATTATACTGGGGGATTTTAATACTGTTTTTCATGTTTCAGAAAAATTTGGAGGAAGTAAAATTCGTGAAAGTAAATTTGATAGAGTAAATAATTTTTTATTAAACACTGGTCTTATGGAACCAAATATTAGTGGGAATAAATATACTTGGAAGTCTGGTTTGGCTAAGAATATCCATTGTAAACTAGATAGAATTTTAATCAACAAAGAATTCTTAAATATTTTCCCAGACTTTATTTGTTCAACACTTGAACAAAATTCCAGTGATCATACTCCCCTTCTTTTAAATCTCTTACCACTGAGAATTTAAGTAATAAAGTATCTCCTTTTAGATTTAAAAACAGCTGGGTTTTAGAAGAGGATTTTAAAACTTTGATGGATAATAGTTTAAACTTTTCTTGTGTTGGCACTAAACAATTTCAATTCAGTATGTTGTTGAAAAATATTAAATTCAATATTAAGAATTGGAATAAGAATAATTATTTAAATAACAATAGACTGGATTATTTTAGAAAGAAAGGTAAAATCTTACAAAATTTGACTGATAACAATCCAGAAGATAAGGATATTGCCAACAATTTTTTTAATAATCAGAAAAATTTATCTAATGAAATTTATAAAAATGCAATGAATGCTAAGCAAAAAAGAAAAGGTAGACTGGCTAACTCTTGGTGATGATTGCACAAAAAATTTTTATGCTAAAATGAGTAACAGAAAGCATATTAATAATATTGGTAACATCATAGATAATTCTTGTAATCTTTCTAATGCTTATGTCAAAATTGCTAATGAGGCTGTTGAATATTATGAGAAGTTATACTTTAATGAAAATATTGAAACAAATTTTCCTCATATTATTTGCAAAAACATTTTAAAAGAGAATGCTTCAGATATTTTACTTGCTCCTATTTCATTAGAGGAAATTAAACATATTATTTTTAATGCTGGTGATAATAAAAGCCCAGGCCCAGATGGTTTTAATGCAAAATTTTACAAGAATCAATGGGAGAATATTAAGAATCAAATTTATGAAGTCATAAATGAATTTATTGATAAAGGTAGAATTCTTAAAAGTATCAATCACACTTTTATTACTTTAATTCCTAAAAAGAAAAATCCTTCTAATATTGGAGACTATAGACCAATTTCTTGCTGTAATTTTATTTACAAAATCATATCTACTATTTTAAGCAACAGAATTAAAAATTTCCTGCCTTTCATCATTTCTAAAAACCAGAGTGCTTTTGTGCCTAGCAGATTAATATCAGAAAATTCTATGCTAGCACATGAAATGGTGAGAAAATTTAATATTAAAAAAGGTGATAATGTGTGCCTAAAAATTGATTTACAGAAAGCATATGATAAAGTAAATAGGCACTTTATTATTCACATTATGAAATGTATGGGTTTTCCCAGTAAATTCTACGACTTAATCATGGAATGTATTAATACTTCTACCTTCTCTATACTTATTCAAGGAAAATCTGAAGGTTTCATCAAAAGTAATAGGGGTATTAGACAAGATGACCCTTTGTCACCTTATCTATTTACTATGGTCATGGAGTATTTTTCTGTTTTGATGGAAATTGAAGCTTTGAAAGGGAATATTAATCCTATAAATAGAGTACAACCCTGTATTAACCACCTTATTTATGCTGATGATCTAATGGTATTTATTAAAGCTAATAAAAAAATGCAGTTTCTATTAAAAAGGTTTTTGATACTCTGAACAATTATGTTGGGTTGCAAATAAATCTTGACAAAAGTAAAGCTTACTTTAGTAAATATAGCAGTTATAAAAATGATGTTCTAAATATTTTAAAGATTACTGAAGGTAATCTTCCTATAAAGTATTTGGGATTGCCTCTATCTGTTAATCAAATAAAAGATTCAGACTGTTCTATATTATTGGATAAAATACAAGAAAGAATGGAAACATGGTCTAGTAAATTTTTATCTATTGCTGGTAGAATAGAATTAATTAAAACTGTGGTTTATGCAATAATATTATACTGGCTCCAAACTTTTCATATCCCTTCAGCTTCTATTAAAAAATTAGAAAGCAGATGTGCTAATTTTTTATGGAGAGGTAAATATCATAAAGTTAGTTGGGATACTGTGTGTAAACCTAAGGATGAAGGTGGGTTTGACATTAGAAATACGAAGGACCTTAGTCTAACTTGTCATTTAAAATTACTATGGAGATTTCTTAGTGCAAACTCGCTTTGGGCAAGGTGGATGAAGGCTAAGTATCTCAGGAGAGGTGATTTTTGGAATATTACTCCAAACAGCAATCAGTCTAACACGTGGAAGCAAATTTTAAATTGCAGAAATATTGGTAAGTTTCTTTTGGATAGAAATTTTAAAGCAGGTGAGGAAACTAGCTTATGGTTTGATCCGTGGTTCAATAATGACTCATTTGTCAATAAAATTGGTTGGAGTAATTTGGTTATATTTGGTGATGCTAATGCAACAGTGTCATCTATTATTATTAACAATCAATGGTAACCTCAAATTCACCCTATAACTAATCCACACAAAGATGAAATTTGTAAAATTCACCTAGATTGTAATGCTGACAGTGACTACTGGTTATGAAAAGCAAACAACAAAGGGAAGTTTTCATTTAAAAACACTTGGAATGCTATTAGAAATAAAGTCACCAAGGTTGATTGGTATGATTGCATTTGGAATAAGGTGAACAGTCCTAAGATGGCATACTGTACTTTTTTTGCATTTCATAATAAATTGCCAACTTGGGACAGAATTAATAAGTGGAGTAATAGCTCTAGTTCACTTTGTTCCTTATGCAATCTAGAAAATGAGAGCGCTAATCATTTATTTTTTGAATGCAGTTATTCACAGTTTATCTGGAAGCATTTTGAGGATAAATTGGATATTCACAACAATGATCTATTGGTTCTCGAGCAAATTATCCAGCTAATAAATATCAAGTTCAAAGGAAAATCAGTGGATCGAGACCTAGCTCACATATATATAACTAATGCGGTCTATCATATATGGAAAGAAAGAAATGCTTGTACTCATAATAAAGTTAGTAGCTGTAAAGAGCAGAAATGGCTAATTATCGAAACTGACAGTAAGATCCTGCTTCACAAATCAAAGAAAAAAAGGAAGGATCAAACCAAGTTTTCAAATTTAGCTGAAGACTAGAGTATAGAAGCAGGTAGTAAGCATCTGGAACATCTGTTAGCTCATCCAGAGTGTATTAGGGCAAGGAATCATCCATCTGATGAATTTACTTCAAATAGGGCTTCTAACAAAGTTCGATCTGCATCGAGTAGAGATCGCGTTGCTTTCTTTAGAGTTGACTCAGAAGATCAGAGTATTGACTACAGATCTGGTGATCTTAACAACAAAATGTCGAACAGAGATCCTATTGCTACGAATCAAGTTCGTGCTGTGTTTCAAATTGAGGAATTAACAGATCTGAGTCGTAGTGACAACATATCTGTTAATTTACCTCGGGAATTTCAACATCAGAATAGTTTCTTCACAAACGAAGAAAGGAAAGGCATGCGAGGTATACTTAACAAGGGTCTTTCGTACTGGGAAAGAGGCGAGACTAGTGGAGTGAAGAAAGACGGTGAGATGGCTTAGGTTTCCTGAATCGCCTTCCGCCATTGTTGAGTTTTGCAGTTTTAATTTTTTTGTGTTGCTCGAGTGTTTGTCGGCAACCCTGATTAGGGTTTGTTTTGTAGGTGGCTTTCGGGTATGAGTTTATTACCTACCCGATCAATTTGTAATTATACTTGGGCTGGGCCCTTTTACCCATCTTCAAAAAAAAATACAAATGCACAAAATAGAAAGACTTGGTGAATAGTAATTCATATTTCACGCTACATGAGATCATCTTCAATAATCACTCGACCAAAGACCAAAGTTCCCACCACATATCTGCCCTTCGGTTAGCCAAATTCAAATAAATTCTTCATCATCGGTCTAGCAGTGATTAGATATTTTTTTAAGTTAAATCATTTTTTAAGAACCTCCCAATGTCCGATTACCTATTGGTTCATTGCCACGTAGTTTTTCAGTATCCTTTTGCACTCTTATTGACATGTACAGACCACCGATTAAGCCATCGGATATTCTGATTCGAATAATTTCTCCACCATTGGTCTTGTTACGTTTTTAGAATCTATGATGTGATTTTCGCCCAAATCCAAATCAATGCCTTCAGAGGCCCTTTTACACACTGATTCACACGTTCGGACCACCGATCACCTTGGTTTTGAATTGGATAGAATGGACTAAACATGTTTGTTGTACTCAATTATTGTCTGTCACCATGTTATAATACATATTTGATTTTTTTTAAGCTAAGCATTATCCAATAATTCCAATCAAACGTAAAAATAACTTCCATGCTAAAACAACCACAATGCAAAAGTGTTACTGTTCAATTCCCATGCAAAAGAAAAGACAAAATACACAAAAGCAATTATTTTTTAATTAGGTTAGATTAAAAAGTACTAAAGGAGATGCCCTATGCATTTTTTTTAAACGATCTTGCACAAAATACACGCATATAGTAGCAAACCATAACTGAACACACAACATCTGGTCTTCACTAGTACTAATCAGCATCTAGATCGTCGTCCTCGTCTGATTCCACACCATGGTCACTTTGTTATGTAAATAAATATAGAAAAGAAAATGTTTGTCAATATAATGAAAGAGAATTATGTAGAGAAATAACAATTACAATGCAAAAGTGTCACTGTTCAATTCCCATGTAAATGAAAGAACAAAGTACATAAAAGCACTAAATTTTTTTTGTTTAGTTCAGACTGAAAAATACCAAAGGAGATGACGTGTACATTTTTTAAACAATCCTGCAGAAAATATGCACATATATATAGCAGCAAACCGTAACACACACAACTTCAGGTCTTCACTGGTACTAATTAATATCTAGGTTGTCGTCTAATTCCACACCATAGTCACTTTGTTCTGCAACTAAACACACAAATGAATCAATATAATAAAAGAGAATTATGTAGGGAAATAAGAATGTAAATTTGTACCTGCTTGTTTCTTGGGGTTGTTTGGACAATTTCGATTATCATGTCCAACATTAACACTATTACACTGCCTACAAATTCTTGTTTTTTCCTTTGACTTGCTTTCTCAAGCCCACTTCAATCTTTTATTATCATCTCCTGCGTGCAGTCGGCCGCCAGACTAGGAGTTGGTTGAGCCTTCATTGTAAGGTGGTGCCTTTCACACACCGCCTTATCCCCCTTCCCCCCTCTTTTTATTTTAAATGTGTTTGCTAGCCTTCTGTTCAGGAAATTGCGGTTTTTTCATGGTTTGGCTTTCTCTTGTGCTTGCTTGGTGGGCTTTTTCTGGATTCTTCTAGGGAGGTTTGAGCGGGTCGTTTTATTTTCCGCTGATGGATCACTGTGGTTCCTCGCCTGTTGCTCTTGTGCTGGTTTTCATTGGTATAGCTTAGACTAGTTTCCACATCGCTGGGCTCAGTCCGTGGTTTCGTCGCCATCTTCATCGGTCAGGGGTCTTCTGTTCTGGTCTATCCTTCTGGCCGGTATTAGGCTCCATCTCTAGGAGTTAGTTTGCTATGGTTTTCCTGTTTTGGTTGTTTGAAGTTCAGTCGCTTCAGAGGTTCTGAGTGGAGG
Organism: Allium fistulosum; assembly: GCA_030737815.1. Lineage (NCBI taxonomy): Eukaryota > Viridiplantae > Streptophyta > Magnoliopsida > Asparagales > Amaryllidaceae > Allium > Allium fistulosum. The sequence goes on from CM060904.1 coordinate 480,764,407, forward strand.
TCTGGTCTTTACTGATGGTAAAGACGGGTTGGTGGCTTGCTGGTGGTCTCTCTTTCTATTTTCCTTTCTATGTACAATGGGGTAGTGCTGCCGTTTTGTTTTTGTATTTCTGGTTTTTCTTCTATTGTTTCAAATATTGGCCTATGAGTGGTATATGTGGTTTTATGCTAGCCCCTTTTCTGTAAGCCACCGGAGAATGGCATTTATTCTCCTTTTGTTTATAGACTCTTTTATTTTTTTTATTATCGGTAACCATCCTTACATCTATGCCATTGGTTACCTTATTTCTCCCATTTTTTGTGAAATATGTAGATCTAATAATAAAGTTTCAACTCTATTTGTGCACTTGGTAGAAGATTGTGCATGATCATTCTCTGTTTGTATAAATTATCATCGGGCTCTTTCAATTTTTTGTATATATTATGCAATTCATTAGTGCTTGTTGGTGGATCGTTTCCTCGTTCTCCTCCACTATCTTGGTGTGGATTTGTTGCTGTCTTCAGTGTTTTGGGTTTTTTTTCCCCGCTATTGTTTTGCGGTTGTTCATTTTAATGGTTTTCGACCCATTTTGTTTCTATTTTATGAGCCATCGGAGAAAGGCGTTTTTTCTCCTTTTTATATATTATATCTCTCTTAAAAAAACAAAAAAAAAACAAAAAAAAAAAAAAATAGTGACGAATTGAAAACTTTCTTCAGACTTACAGGCCATATAAGCATATTGTATGGATTGTTGTATGATTGCACTCGTCATTGCTCCTTCTAAATTACCACGGGAACCATGTAAAAGGATATTATCATGAGAAATAATTTCAGATCTATTTGCATCTTTTGTCTACCTTTTTAATATATGATAGGAATGAATTTTATTGAGATAGTACTTGTCAAATACCCTAATCAAATGCTTGCATGGTATCCCCTCAAATTTAAACAGCTGACATTCACCTAAGCCTTCATTTGTACATAAATTCATCCTTACATTTCTTCCTTTATAACTTCCATCTCGACTTCCAACATAATACGTTTGAATATTACCATCCAACTCTTTTTCATCCACTTGAAGTCAACATGCTAGTTGAAACTGTTCATCAAACTTTCTAAAAATATTTCTTGTGCAAATTTTTTCAACACGTAGCAATAATTTATCATTAATCTTCAACATGCGCTTCTTATATATTGAATGGTAGTCCTCTTTTCATTCTCTTAAATATATTGATTTTAATGCTTCATCATAATTCACCACAAACTCTTTCAAACTTGTTTTATTGTTACAAACCCATCAAAGAAAGAATTGATACTTTTACTTCGTTGTGTTGTATTCATGCCCGCGAAAAAGGTACTCCTACAATAAACTGGTATATATCCAACTATGCTAAATAGAATAAAGATCATTCGTATATTTATTTTCATGAAACTCATATTTTGCAACTAAATTAGCCCATTGCTCTTCAAAATCTTCAACTCCGCGTGAAAAACAAGTGCACATCTTCATTTCTTCCTTAAACTTTGATTTCTAATAGAATGTATGGCCTAACTTCTCTTCAGATTTTTTCTTGATATGCCAAAGACAAAATCAATGATGAGTATTAGGAAAAACTTTCGGTATAGCACTAGTTATTGCTCGATCTTGATCTGTAATGATGGAGATAGGGTGTCGACCTTCAATAGCTTGAAACCAATGCTAAAATAACCATAAATATGTTCGTTCATCTTCGGTTCCTAGCAATGCACAACCAAAAAGAAGAGATTGGCGATGATGATTCACACCCATAAAAGGTGCAAACAGTATCAAATACTCATTTGTTTTATAATTACTATCAAATGTAATCACATCTCCAAACTGTTTATGGGCCAAATGAGAATGTCCATTAATCCAAAAAAAGTTTACCACTCTTCCTAATAGTATAGTAAAAGTCCTTATTCCCTTGAACCATTTTGTTAAATAAGTCCTTACAGCTTCCGCATCCTCAAATTCATTAAATTCCTCTTCCCTCACATTTCTTAAATCGTTGTAAAGATCTGTATTATCAAATTCAGTACTAGAAGGCCCGTCGAGAGTGTATGAACTTTATTAATTTGAGGATTTTCTCGACTAGAAGTTTCAGTTAGCGATTTAGCTACCATAGGCAATCAGTTTTTGGGTTTATTATAATTCTCTTGCTTGCTGTAACTAAATCATGACGGTGCTTATCAACGAAAATGGTTACTTCCACTTATCAGTAAATCTAATATTCAAAAATTTCAGTCTAGCCAAACAACCTGCTCTTATAGTTGCTGTATTCCTTCTACTTTTTCCATCATCATCGTCAACTTGTTTTGACTTATATGTTTCTTCTCGATTACAACAAAACTTAACACTGTTAGTTTATCGCTACCTCGTTTTTCTCTATCCGTCCTTTTCTTTTTAAAGGAAAAACCATGTTTGGCTCCATATGCCCGATAACAAATTTCTACATCTTCTACAGAATCAAACACCTTTCCAAAGAATATTTCAACATTGTCCTTGGTTATGAATATTGCATTGTCATCTTCAGCACAAACTAGAATAATCAAACATTCCTGCTCTAAGTTATCTGTGCTCAAATCAAAAATAGTGTCCACATTCACCATCGGAATATTCGCTCAAATTTACTGTTGCACCAAACACAAAAATAGTAAGAGGTCAGCACACAGCAAAGAGTACATGTTGATGTATTCATTAACATATTCAAAGGAGACGAAAACAAGTTAAAATGAATGCATTGCTGTAAAAGTTTTAATTTTTACTTGTTGTAGTTTCCATTTAAAAATATGGAATTGAAATGAAAGTTTTGATCTTGGAGCCAAAAAGAACCGAAAAAACATACCTGAATCCTTATGGGTTTGGCAAAAATGGATTAAGAATTCATTTGTAGTGAAAAATATGGACAGTTCGTTTTGCTAGGAAGAAGAAAGGTCAATTTGCTGAATAATACTAAATAATTACCTTGATGTGAACGCGTCATATTCTCTCTCTTTGCCATTATTTCAATTTTTATATTGTCTACATCAACATGCATCTCAAGATTCTCAACTATGCCATTATTTTAATTGTTATATTATCTCAAGTTCATATCAGCAAGAATTTCAACCATGGATATGTTTAATCTTATGGCTAAGGTTGGAAGATGTTTTTTTTATATATATTGTGCTATACCACGTCTCAATCAAATGTTCTACGAGATTTTGTATATAAAATCCCAAAGCATAACATGCTATAAATGTTACATTGTATCTTATTATTTCGTATAGTACATAATGTAAATGTTTCTTCATTTTTAAACTACTCTACTGGAAGTTTGTAAGTATAATACCCAAGGGTGTAGTAGATGGAATGTTGAACTAGGAATTAGGAACCTTGTTCTTTTTGTTTCAGAGTATTCTAATTTTTTGTCAAAATTCTTGTAGTCTCCCTCTTTAGTACTGGTCATTGTATACGTATATTTCTTCATCAAACATTTCAAATCTGGTCAACCAATTATGGTTATCTTCTTGTATTTGTTTCTGTAGGTATATTTCTTCATCAAACATTTCAAATCTGGTCAACCAATTATGGTTATCTTCTTGTATTTGTTTCTGTAGTATTCTGTAATATTCATCACATACTAAGTTTATCATCCTGGGTGTTAGTCGTGTTTCTGTTTTATTTTCTATTAGATAAAAGGTATTCTATAAAGTTTTAATGCTTTTGTTTTTATCTAGTTTTGGATCATCTGTTAGTTCTATATATTTTTTTGGATAATTTTCTTTAAAAAAAATCCCTATATTATACTGTTGGTTTTCGTTTAGTTTTGTTTTCTTTAGAACAATCATAGGTTTAATCATGAATTTTTGTTCTAAATACTTCTGTAATGATTCTATATCTTTAATTTTTGGAAATCTTCTCATTATTAGTTTTTCCAATCATTATCTTCTGTGATGTTATAATCTGTTTTATTTTTTGTTTCTAAATAATTATTCCATTCATTATAAAATTCCTTTGCAAATCTGGGTGTTATAATAATATTTCTGGGTTCTGTATATATGCTAAAATTGTTGAATATTTTTATAAAATTTGTTTCACAATCAAAGACATTGATTAGTTCTGTAGTATATTTTTGTTTAAATATATTTATTATTTCATGTTTTTGGTTTTCTGTAATATTGTTGTTATTTTTCATTATGTTTATTATGTTTATTATAAATTTATCTTCTAAATATTTTTGCAAATTTTCCATAATTTTGAATTTTCCCTTTTTATTTTTTAGGAAAAGCCAAGCATAAACCAAAGATACTTGGTGAAATAATCACAGGTAAACATTTATTTTTACTATCTTCTTCCTCGTCTCGATAATGAAAAGCATCACAGACTTAGTTATAGAATTAAGTGAAAACTTAAATCTCTATAATGAAAAACATCATAGCCTGATGCAACTAGTATTAGAAGGCATAATTGAGAAAAACAAGTTACTGAAACATATTTCAAACAACCAAGATTATTTGAAATTAAATTTACACAAAATAGATAACATGGAAATAACTTTGAAAAAACTAACTGATAAATTCAAAGTCATAAAATTAAAAGAATTTCCCAATAAGAATGATATAATAAACTTAAAAAATTTAATAGAAGAAAATAAACCCAAAGATATAGAAATACATTTTACAAAATTAATAATGGAATTAAAAGAACAAACAGAAAAGGACAAAAGCCAATTTGAAAAAAAAATACAAAAAATTGAGAAAATGTTGGATGAAATTAAACATTTAATACTAAGCTAATGAGTTTTGAAAACAAACACTACCAAGAAGCAACTAAATATGTAGAATCCAACTACAGATTCAGTGATTCTAACATAAATGTTGGATATAACAAAGATGAATTTCCAGGAAAAAGTGATAGAATACAAATATTACAAAATAATATGATAATAGCAATGTTAACCCAAATACAAAATAAGATAGATAATATCCAAAAACAAATGTTTGATATAGACAAAATGGTAAAGAACGGGAATTTGAAATAAACAAACTCACAGAAAGTCTACAAAAAATGAATTTAGGACCTAATGGTCCTACTACACATATAACAAGTAAAAAGACTAAAATCAATTTTCTAATGTATAAGAAACTTGATCAAATATGAATAATAGAAGATTGTCTTTTACAGGTCCATCTAGAACCTTAACAGATAGACCTACAGAATCAAATAGCTTATCATCCATGGGATGGATTGATAATATATTAAGAAGACCTAATAATACACAAAATCAGTTAGAAGAAATAATAAACTTAGATAGGGACATAGAAATATTTTCAAATAACCAACTGGACTCTCTAAATCCTAGAGAAATATATAAAACATGACTATTTACAGCAGTAATAGGATTACATAGACACCATAGAGAAGAAATACTTTCTATTCCATATGGAAGTCAACAGGTAATAAATTTAATGTCACAAGAAGCTATAAAACAATTAAAAATCCAGAAATACAAACTAATGCACCTAGGACTTATAGTCATAGGCATAAGAGGATTAGTTAGACAAAAAATTAGAACTAAATTATTGTTACTACTTATAGACGATAAACACCAAGATATGGATAAAGCCATATTTGGAATGATGGAAGTAGATATGAACAATAACATAGGTATTATTTACATAGCTCCAAATTTTACAATGACATTAAATGATTTTTATAAACACATAAAAATTATAATACAAACAAAGGGATTTGAGAACTTTATAGGAAAAAATATTCTACTAGACATTACATTCTTAAGAAAATGTATGTCCAAGTATACTCCCAAAATAAAAATAAAACTAGACAAAATCATAGAAGCCTTAAATTCAATAGGCATAAGTTTCATAAAACCAATGGAAATAGATTCTTCTATTCTTGCTGGCCATGAATGGAATATAGAAAATCCGAATAATGCAACAGCAACATTAAAACCAAATAATGCTGTAACATACAATAACCTAAACAAATCTATGTCCATAAGATTTAGAGATTATGGACCGTCAAACCAACAAGAAATAGAAACAGATGAAGAAGCTGAAGAATTAAATAAAAGAATTAATGGATAAAATTATATATCCAAAAGAACTTGGGATGGTTCTTGAACCATCTGAAATATATGAATTAGAACAAACTCTAAGATCAACAAACCAGATAAATGAAAATACATTTGTCTACATTGATGATGAAAACAATGTAAGAACAAGGAAAATATATAATTTAGATGAATTCCTAGAAGATTCCCAAGAAACAAGTAATGTAATACAACAACAAAGCATATTAAATGATATAATATCAGAATTCACAGAACATATAGACCTAGCTGATCAAAACGAAACAACTGGAAGTTCAGGAGTTTCATATCCAAATAGAAACCAAGAAACAATGCCATATACATTAGGACAACCACCAAGACAAGCAGTTGAACCATATACAAATGAAAATAAAAACTTAAGGACGATAGGTAAAAGATTACCTAATAAAACAACTTTCATTAAAGACAATTCAGTAATACTAAACGTTACAGAATGCCATCCCCAGTTATTAGATACATATCTAGAACAATGGACTGCTGCCATAGCAAGGGATTATGCAGCAAGGCATACAAACATAAATTCTGGTGAAGAAATAATCAGAATTGCCGAAAACTATTTAGGAGATATAGCTAAAGCCATATGGGAAGCCTATAAACAAAGTTTTCCTAAAGAAATAAATAACTTAATAATACAAGGAAGTAATATTTACAACTTTGCTTATACAATGCACAGAATAATAACAGGAAGAGATGTAAACACAGGAGTAACCATAAGGCAACAAGAGGCCATGAGAGATTTAGAACAAATCCAATTGTTAGATTGGAAATACATAATAAAATTCCTAAAAGAATTTTTGCATTATGCAACTATTTCAGGAAATTATTACAGTACTAAAATAGGAAATAGACTCTTTTCCAAACTACCAGGTGATTTAGGAAAGGAAATACATAAATCTTGGATAGAACATTACCAAAAAAATACTACAAATATCCCCAAAGGGTACGATAACATTGGAATAAGAATAACACATATTATTTCGAACTAAAAAAGAAATGTACATATATACAAATCCAAAGAGAATTAAAACAGAAAAATTATGGATTTTGTGAACAAATATATACTCCACAACAGTATGGATCAAGAAATTACAACATAGATAAAAAACCTAAATTTAAAAGGAGATATACAAAAAAATATTATTTAAGAAAATCAAATGCAAAAAAACCATATATCAACAAAGAAAAACATGTTAGAAAATATAATCCAAGAAAGACATATACAAGTACAATTACATGTTTTTCTTGTAACGAAAAAGGACATTTGTCTTCCTCATGTCCAAAGAAACATAACCTATTTACACGGGAATCTAACCTTATAGATGCAGTAAAAGAAGATCTCTTAGAAATTGCTTCTGATGTTTCAGAAACATCTACAATATATTCTATAGTATCATTGGAAGGGTTAGAAGAACAAGAACAAATACAATCATCCAATTACACCTTGATTGATGAATTAACAGAAAAGATACCACAAGAATATTTACTAAGCATGGTAAATAAGGATTCATGTGAACACAATTTTAAACATAAAATGGGAACAGATACCACAAAATGTGAATTTTTTCCATGGTATCCTACCTTTGATAAAAGATTTAAATGCATCGAATGCACAATGGAAATATGCCATATATGTGCAAAAAACAAATTTAACATAGAATTACCTAAACAAAATAAGCTTGCCTACACGGACAAAAATAAGATAAATGAAGAAAGAATTAAAATACTTGAAGAAAGAACAAATAATATTGAAATAGAAATAGAAGAAATAAAAGAAAAAATTATGACCCTAGATAAAAAGAAAAATGTTATTCAAGATGAATCAACATCGTATGAAAATAATAATCTAAATAATATTGATAAATCAATACAAATCCCATTAATATGTAATTCAGGAAGCCTAAAAGAATTACGTGTTCCAACAAAATTAAATATAAAAGGATTAGAAATACAGATATTAGCTTTTATAGACACTGGAGCCACTAGTTCAACTATTTGCTCTAGCCTTATACCTCATAAATATGTAACAAAAGCAGACAAACCAAAACAAAGTATCTAATTTGATGGAACTACTAATATTATTACCAACATTGTTAAAAATATAAACATAAGTTTTACTAATACATGTGGGGAATGGTCTCCTTTTTACAACGTAAAACAATTATGGGTTTTAGAATTAAATCTTGAAGGCATAAAACTAATCCTAGGACTAGATTTCTTATTAAATGACAACGGGAGTTTTGCATTTAATAAAGATTACATCCAAATTTCAAAAAAGACCACACTAACCCCAATACTATCAGAGTATGCGCTTGAGAAGCGTGGTGGGAATACAGAACATCACAATCAAAAAGACAAATGTAATTGCCCCATACAAGGACAATGCAAAAACAATGAAAATATACTAACAATCACAGAAAAAGCAAATGAAGAATTAATACAAGAAACTTATAAAAACTATGAATATAACAGAAAGGGATTTATTAAAAATATCCAACTTATAAATCCAAGAGAAGTAAGTAGATTATTATTGTCCATAGATGATATAGATAATATTATTTCTAAATTAGAAAAATTAGAAATCATTGGAGAAAAACCTTTAAAATATTGGGATAGGAACCTAGTACAATGTAAACTAGATATAATAAATCCAGATTTAACAATAAAAACAGGTTCTCCAAAATATGATAATTGGATTATGGAAGAATTCAAAATGCACATACAAATATTAACTAATCTAAATGTTATAAGAAAAACTGATTCTAGACATAGAACAGCGGCTTTCATAGTACAAAAAGAATCAGAAAGAAAAAGAGGCCAATCTAGAATGGTCATGAATTACACCAGACTTAATGACAATACCCATGAGGATGGATATTGTATACCAAATAAATATATACTAATAAACAAAATACAAGGAAAAAACTGGTTTTCCAAATTTGACTTAAAATCAGGGTTTTGGCAAGTAAAAATGCATCCTGAATCTATACCTTGGACTGCATTTACATGTAATGAAGGACATTATGAATGGTTGGTTATGCCATTCGGATTAAAAAATGCTCCATAAATTTTCCAAAGAAAAATGGATAATATGTTTCAAAACTGCAACAATTACACCTGTGTATATATAGATGACATACTTGTTTTTTCCAAAACGAAACAAGAACACATATCGCATTTATACAGCGTATTATAACTAATAGAAGCCCATGGCTTAATTATATCTAAAAAGAAAATAGAACTTTTTAAGAATACTATAGAATTCTTAGGAACAAAGATAGGCAAAGGACAAATTGAATTACAATCCCACATAACAAGAATTATTTTAGAATTTCCATATAAAATAACAGACTTAAAACAATTACAAGCATTCCTAGGACTTGTAAATTATGCTAGGCCCTACATAAAAGACTTATCAAAATACACTGGACCCTTATATAATAAAGCAAGTCCAAAAGGACAAAGAGAATTTAACCACGAAGATACTAAGCAAATAAAACAGATAAAAAAATTAGCAGAAAAATTAAAACTCTTAGCTTTACCCTTAAGCATAGATTATCTAATTATAGAAACTGATGGATCATCCCTAGGATAGGGAGGTATTCTAATAAATAAACCAAATAAATATGAAACAAAATCTGCAGAAAGAATTTGTAGGTATGCTTCAGGAACTTTTAAAGAGAAAGGATATTTAACATCCCTAGATTATGAAATACTTGCGATAATTTATATTCTTGAAGCATTTAAATTATTTATTATTTCACACAAAGAAATAACCATCAGAACAGACTGTGAAGCCATAGTTAAATACTCAGAAAACAAGAAAGAGAAAGGGATTCTAAACAACAGATGGTTAAAATTCAAAAACGCAATATTTAATTGCGGAACAAAAATAAACTGGGAACATATAAAAGGAAAAACAAATTTCCTACCTGACAAATTATCTAGATTATTTCTGGATAAAGATCTGACAGATTATAATTGTATGTACAGAGAAAATACAGACATGACATCACAAAGTCAAGATAGTAAAAAATTCCTGAAGACCTACAAACAAAACAGATTTGTCACTAAAGCAAATATCACAGAAGATCAACAAATGATATTGGATAACATATGGAATCTTGCTACAAACCCTCAAGACAACAAACAGAAACTCAGTATCTTGTATACCTTAGTAAATGAATTTCAGAAAGAAACAAAACAAAAATTCTCCCACTACTGTTTGTTTAATGGAGAAAGTGCAGGGATATATGCTACTTGGGAAGAAATGCTTCCTAAAATTAGAGAAATAGAAATGAATCCAAGATATGGGATTCCTAAATACAAAGGATATACAAATTTCGAAACAGCCAAAATGGCAATGGAAAAACATCTTGGAAAAGATTATTATACATCGGAAGGAATAAAACAATACCTAAACATATCATCAGGTGTATTCATCAATGATGAAGTCCCAACTGATGAATTAAGCCTTAGACCTATGGTCACATACAAATAGAAGGCTGTGGCAGACAAAGGGAAAATGATCCAACTTGGACAAATTCCACATATAAAGGCAATACGACCAGAGATTGTCCAACAGAACATGATATGTTTTGTTGATTCATTTGACAAAGAAATAAATCACATACTTCTTTTAAGAGAGATGAGTTCGGCGACTTATAAAAAAATCTTTAATACTATTGCAAAATGTTCTACTACTAACATTCCAGGAATGAAGATTACATGGAAGATAATAAGAAACACAAACATTCCATGCACACAAAAAGGAGAAGACTGCAAAGACACCACTACCCAATGCAAATGCAACCTAATTGCCTCAACACCTCTTCTCACAATAAATATCCCAAAATACAGGTACATAGTACAAGACAATATTATTCTAGACCCAAGCACACTTCTAAATTATGGGTTCCTAGAAAAAATGTACTTCAACAACTGGTGTATCACAGAACTTCCAGAACCGCTATCCTCCATCTTAGACTATTATACAGAACTTTTAGGTCAGGAATTATGTACAGAAATAACCTCTATACCACCTCACTTCAGTCAAACCACCATAGACCCTGCCAGACATATCATAAAAATAAGGGCAAAAAATTATGATCCAGACTACCAAGAATGGACAGAAGACAGAAACCTCACACCTCCTCCTGTCACAGAAACTGATCAATATACCTATGAAAAATATAGAGCATATTTGATCGGAAATAACATGTTTTGGAATGACGAAGAACAACTCAAACTATATGCAGAATCCCCTATCATGAAAATTTACATATCAGAAAATTTTGAAGACTTTGCATACAAACTAAGGCCTTTTGAAATATTCCATCCAAACCAACATATGATAAACAACTTTAGAAGGATCAGACAACTAGAAGACAGTAGTAAAAACAATAACTATAGCCAAGAAGAAGAAGATAAAGACAACTACGAAGACAGCACAAAAGCAATCGAAGAGATAATGATCCCAAAGACAAAAGGGATGTGACCTGCAGTGACAAGTATTTCCACTAAACAAAAAAGAAGGAATCAAAGAAAATACCTACCGACAAAAAGGTGAAGACTTTTTCTCCACTGACAAAAGGAGACAAAAGACTTTTGAAAAGAAACATTCCACTCAAACCTGACTTTACAGATGTATTATTCTTAAAATCTAAGTGCTTGTACTGTATGCTACTTTTTACCTCCATTTGTAAGTTTGTTAAGGACAGCTTTCCATAGTATGGTGTGATTGGATTGCCTATATATCTGGCAATCCAGTATGTTTGTAAGGTACCGAATATCATTGTATCAACTATAAAAAATTAAGTAATTAAAAGCTTGAGTATTTCCTTTTAATGGTGGACTTCCTTTTCTGTTACTTCCCCATGAAGACGATGAATAGCTAAACAATTTTCAGACATAAACCAAGAGAAAGGTGAAGAGATCTAGGTATGTATTCCTTTTTACTTATCTTCTTAGTATGATGTTAGCTTGATAAGATTGTATCCATGTTTTAAAACCACTTGTATTTAACTAAAATTATGGATTATCCCAAAAGACGTAAGCTCGCTAATGATTGAAGAAGTACCGGTTAGGGAAAATAGTAAATCTAGAGTAACAAGGTGAGGGAACGATCCATAACCAGGTTAAATTCATACTTTTAAAACTAAATACAGCAAGAGTAAGAGATGAGGAAGAAGATAGTAAAAATAAATGTTTACCTGTGATTATTTCACCAAGTATCTTTGGTTTATGCCTGGCTTTTCCTAAAAAATAAAAAGGGAAAATTCAAAATTATGGAAAATTTGCTAAAATATTTAGAAGATAAATTTATAATAAACATAATAAACATAATGAAAAATAACAACAATATTGTAGAAAACCAAAAACATGAAATAATAAATATTTTTAAACAAAAATATACTACAGAACTAATCAATGTCTTTGATTGTGAAACAAATTTTATAAAAATATTCAACAATTTTAGCATATATACAGAACCCAGAAATATTATTATAACACCCAGATTTGCAAAGGAATTTTATAATGAATGGAATAATTATTTAGAAACCAAAAATAAAACAGATTATAACATCACAGAAGATAATGATTGCAAAAACTAATAATGAGCAGATTTCCAAAAATTAAAGATATAGAATCATTACAGAAGTATTTAGAACAAAAATTCATGATTAAACTTATGATTGTTCTAAAGAAAACAAAACTAAACGAAAACCAACAGTATAATATAGGGAAAATTTTTAAAGAAAATTATCCAAAAAAATATATAGAACTAACAGATGATCCAAAACTAGATAAAAACAAAATCATTAAAAATTTACAGAATACCTTTTATCTAATAGAAAATAAAACAGAAACACGACTAACACCCAGGATGATAAACTTAGTATGTGATGAATACTACAGAATACTACAGAAACAAATACAAGAAGATAACCATAATTGGTTGACCAGATTTGAAATGTTTGATGAAGAAATATACCTACAGAAACAAATACAAGAAGATAACCATAATTGGTTGACCAGATTTGAAATGTTTGATGAAGAAATATACGTATACAATGACCAGTACTAAAGAGGGAGACTACAAGAATTTGGACAAAAAATTAGAATACTCTGAAACAAAAAGAACAAGGTTCCTAATTCCTAGTTCAACATTCTATCTACTGCACCCTTGGGTATTATACTTACAAGCTGCCAGTAGAGTAGTTTAAAAATGAAGAAACATTTACATTATGTACTATACGAAATAATAAGTTACACTATAACATTTATAGCATGTTATGCTTTGGGATTTTATATACAAATTCTCGTAGAACATTTGATTGAGATGTGGTATACCACAATATATAAAAAAAAAACATCTTCCAACAGCATAAAAGTAAAAAGCTATAATAGTATATCAAAGGTATTACCCAATGTACTAATATTTTAAGAGTTATTTATAATTATTGAGAATAATTAATTGAGATGTTATATATATATTAGAATGAATAATATGTTATTATATTATTATGATTTTTTATTCCTTTTACACTGATTTATTGCTATGAGTGATTCACCGTTGATACTAGTTTGAGTTATATTTTAAGATGATATGGTGATGACATTTTCCTATTTGATTCATGAGATTTTATCCAGTTGACGAGAAATCTGAATAAACGATTTAGTGATATCGTCTTGTATGGGACTATCGGTAACACTTTTCTGATTATTCTTTGGACTCGTTATATAGAATATGGAAGGAGCAAGTGTTGTATGCGAGCATTGAATAAACGGACTAGTAACACACTATAATATGAGACGTCGTTGTGATATTTATTTGGTTATTCTTTTGCTCGTGAATGACACTCATACAGAGGTATGTTGTGTGTGATACTTGTTGTGTTAAGTATACTTAGAGCTATGTATTGGCCTACGTGTAGAGCCACGTGACGGCTATTGTATATATGATATGTGTATGTCTACCTATCCCCAACTTCCTTTCTATTTTAGTAGTTAATCAGATTAGCCATTGTCCACCCTGACAGCCTAATCGTGGGGTCGTGCCTCGGATCCGTGACACTGTGGTTGTATTTGATGCACATCACAGGATTTGGTAGTCGGTAGCCCCTTGTGTCACTTAAGCCAGCAGTCCGTTACCATTGGGGAAAAGCAAGGTTGTGATCGAGGCTACACATAGATAAGCCATTGGTGGATGGTGTCACGATGTCCGTCGAGGTAACTAAAGATTGTAGGAACATATTTGTCTACTTAGCGGAAGGCTAGTAGACTCTAGGTTCCATGAATGGGCAGACGGCCATCAGTATTCCATTTGGTTTCGGTATAGTAAATAGGCATATATGAGATGGGATTATACTTGAGACTGTGTCCAGAGTATGGTCAACTCTATATCCTTCTATGGTAGATGACCTTTCTTCTTAGGCAGACAACCTACTAATTATTGATTATACCTGAGCATTGTTATGAGCTAGCTCAAATCTTTACTATTGATTTTAATGATTTGATGATGGTATTTTATAAATAAGATTGAGAGATATTATGCACATTGCTTCATCATTGCCCGACTTTACTTGAGTACATCTCATTATTTATGATTAATGGGTTTGATGGTGGTTTCAAGATATGGATGATTCACCCATTCGATGTTGATTTTGTGAATCCAAAGTTGATGTATTTTATATAGGTAATGACGCTTTCCTATTTGGGTATCTTGTGAATGTTATTTTGAGATATTTTGGGACTATAATGTGAATCTTATTATACTTTTTATATTATCGATGTATGTTATATTACACCTATCATTGTAGACATAGTCTGGCCCAAGTATTATTTATAATACTCGGGTCAGTCCAAAACATTTCAGGTTCAGGACGAGATGGCCGATTTATGGATGTTGGGCATAGATGGAGGCTAGGATATTATCATATGTAGTCATTGTATGTTTTTGATATGTAATTGGATTCATGTATTTGATATTTTGGTAGTAGTGTATATTTGATGTATGTCTTGGATTTATGTATACATTTATATTATATATTATTGGTACATTCTGGCTCTGTGTTCTCCATATTATTTATTATATGTATATTGTGTATTGTTCTGTTTTGGAAGCACACGTGTCAATTGCTTTGTACTGAGACCTTTATGTATAGGTGGGTATTTATCTGTTGTTTAAATATGTACTGGTATTATTCCAAGAGAATATTCATGTGTTTATCACATATTGCCTCATTCTCTGTATTATTCGACAGCATTATTATATAATACTCTTGGGTAGTATGGGTATAGAGGTAGGGGTGTTAAAGTTGGTATCTTTAGAATAATACATTGTATATATGAGACATGAATCATTGGCCTGGATGAGACTTAAGGTCCCTACCCCTGGGTGTGTTGGGATAGTAAGTCTATAATAGGAGTATATATAAATATTTTATGCTGATTACCCTAGAAATCACCTAGGAGTGTATTTGTATTTTGTATGTAAATATTTTATTAACATTTATTGAGTATGAAATATAAAATGATTCACCTTTAATGGCTTAGTATAAATTATTATGTTCTAGTTCATTGTCATTTGAGCGCGCAATGGGAATATATGGATTACTTTCCGCTGAGCACAAGTTTGTATTTATGTATAATTGATTGATAATTGTTTGTATTAAATTTGTACTTACTGAAATCAAAATTTTGTGGTGTCTTTAGTATTGAATTTACCGCTAGGAATTTTGAAATTTTTGTTTTTATAATATGGTATAGATTTGTTTACATTATATATTTTTGTAAAGTAATTTTAAAGTTTGATGATTGCTTGATAATATTTGAATTATTGGAAATGATTTGATATTGTAGACAGTTGTGATAAATATTTAACTGAAAGCAAGTTATGATTTTGATTTATATGAATACAAAGTAGGTAGTACGATTCTATATTAGTGTGTATAGGTAAAATATTTTGAAGAATTTTTTTAATTGAATTGTGTTAGTTTGTCCGTGCAATGCTTTAAGCATTCTGGTCGATGCATTTGATCAAAAATATCGATAGAAATTCGTAAATACTAGGACAAGACATACGGATATGGAGTTTTAAAAAGTTTAAAGGATTTAAATAATTTGAGGAGTTTTAAAAAGTATTGAAGAGCTTTAAAAATTCTTGAATGTTTTTGAAGTTTTATAAAATGATGAAATGTTTCGAAATAAGGTAAGTATTTCTGGAAAAGTATAACAAATATGTTCTTGTAAATTTTGGAAGAAAGCTATATTTTAAAGAAATGTTTCGAATTTTTTTTTGGAAAAAAGGTACTTTATTAACAAAACTGTATAGATATATTTCCACGATATGCCTCGTTAAAACCTTGCAACTCCCCTAACCTAAATGGGTGCCTTGCAAAGGAAAAAGAGTACATACCATGTAATGACCCGATATTTTCAACCATTCGCATCCGCACATGTCGGACTTGAATTGCTCAAAATACCGCGTTGTAAATAAAAATTTGGCAAACTCATCATATACAGTAAATAAATAATCACAGATCACAAACACAAAGTAATATAATATAGCGGAAACAAAGAAATAGTAGTTCATGAAGCTACTATATAAATATATCAGAGTTAAGTAAGATACAATAGGAATACCAAGATACAACAGGAGTAACAGTATGATAATCAGGTACAACTCAGAATACAACTGGAATCAACTGGATAGCAAAATGAATAGATATCTGGTTCTTCAAAGCAAAACTCCAACTCCAAAGGTGAGTCTCTAATGCTGTATCACTCAGTCTGACCCGAGCGTAAAGCAAAACACAAAACACTCGAGTCAGGACATACATACTTATACAATGTAAACCAACTCAAATGAACTGTAATAAAGGTACAAGTAACTCAAAGGATGCTTGGGATCGCCCATCCTCTAAGGATCCATTAAACTATTTACTATGTAGTAATATTACGCTATTATAATAATGTCTAATATAAAATAAACATACTTTTAAATAGCATTAAGGAGTGACCTAATATTCCCCTTAACACGTAATAGTCCAAGTAGTCTATCCAGTATTAGCATACTCCCAAAATGGGGGCTACCCTCGATACTCCACAGGCTACGGGAGAAATCACAACTCGTAGTAAAGCTCGATATGGTATGTGACACGGCACACAAGGCCATGCAAGGGTAGATATACCAATTACGCATCCGGACTGGTGGTGACGCATAGCAGCCACTACCGCCCACCTCGAACATCACTCCCAAATCAAGGGGTGCACCCAATCAATCACAAAGTAATAGAATGGTATCGAAGAAGTGTGTCCGATCAGAGGTGCTACCTCATTGGCCCGTCGATCGCTCCTATTTTAGCCACCTTATGCCAACTCATGGGAGTTGGGTCCACATATATACCTTAGGATCGTCGCCACCATCCTACTTCATTCTGGAAACTCCACCACGTACACAGTTGTCAAAGTGGTTTTGGGTATCGACAGAGAGTATGTCCATATCCGATCCCGGTCTCTTTAACAACCGATCGTTATTATAACCCGTGGTTATAAATTTAAAACAGTTTATGCTTCAAAATAGACTATCATTTCAAATCCAAATCTTTATCAAAATAAAGATTAAATCAATTCCAAACCACTTCAATATATTTAAAATATCATATCATTTCAAAACTTCATTTCAAATCATTTCAATATAGCAAAATATCATATCTTTTCAGTACTTCATTTCAAATCATTTAATATATCAAAATATCATATCTTTTCAAAACTTCATTATCAAATCATCATTTGAGTTCAAATCCAAATATTCAACTTTAAATACCTTTTAAATTCAAAGATATCATTCATTTATTTTCATTTCAAGTCACCTTTTAAATAGTTTATATTTCAATCAAAATAATTCATCTAAACCATTTAAAAGTGTAATTATTATACTTTCAAATCAAGTATTCAATTTCCAAAGTTTTAAACTATTCTGAGTTCATTTACTAAGTTAAAAACCATAAACATTGAAAACTTCAGCCTTTCACAGCATTCAGAAAAAGCTGTTATAAGTTATTCTTGAAAACATTTTAATTCAGCAAAAACAGCATTTTAAAACTGCTGTTAAATCTCAACTTAGTTGAAATTTAGTTTAAAACAGCAAAGACAGCATTTCCAGAAATGCTGTAATAGCTCAAGTTTCAAATTAAAGGGCTTCATTAAATTCAGCAAAGACAACAGACCACTACAGCAATTACAGAACTGCTGTAATAGGCCTTTATCAAGTTTTTAGCCTTTTAATTTACTTTAGCAACTACAGCATTACAGAACTGCTGCAATAGCCTCCCATTTAAGTTTTAGTTCATTTACAGAAATCATAACATTTCTGAATGCTATAAAAAGTAAATTTCCATATTTTAGTGTATTTCCAGCAAATAATAACCTTCAATATTAAACCTTTTAAACATTATAAAAATCATATTTTGACATTCAAAAATGTTCATTAAATTTGCTCTTTTAATTTATGACTTTTATAAGAAACATTTACAGAAAAATCCAAATTTCCAATAATTTTACTTAACAAATTCAAATGTACAATTTTCTTTTCTTCACATTTTTAACAAATAAACTTAACACTTATATTTTATTTCCATTTCACAAATTAAACTAAATTTTATTTAATTAACTTAAACCTTTAATAAAAACCAAATTCACATTTCCAAGTCAAGTTATATTTTAAAATTACACTTTTAAGCATTCATTTATTTGACCATTTTAATACATAGAAAACTCAATAACACTTTATTAAATCATTAAATTCAAATCAAATGATCATATTTACCATTTTCCAAATATAATTAAATTTCCATTTTATTTATATAACTTAAATATCATTTTAAAACCAAAATTCCAAATTTCCAAACTTAAGTTATATTTCAAAAATTCACTTTTACCATTCATTTAAATTACATTTTTAACTTCTAGAAAAATCCAAATTTCTTTATTTAAACATTAAAAATCCAATTTAAATCAAATTTTCATAATTTTACACTTTTAAAAATATTTTAAAATATTCAAAATACTTTATAAAAATAACCACGGGCTTGTATATAGTTTTCTAACCTAGGTCAAGTGATACGGATATGTATCATTTCAATCCGCAGTTTAAAAAGCAAAAATCCGGGTTCTATCATTTCAAACCCGCAATCCCAAGTTAAAATAAAATAAATAAAAACCGTTCAGGCCTATCATTTCAACCCATAACGATTTTTCCCTATTCTAAAGTCCGTTCGGGTATGTATCATTTCAACCCATAGTGAATCTAATCTACAGGGAACTTGCAGTGTGATAAACAGGTATAAATGAACAGTTTAACAATAAATAACAGTAACAGATAATATGACAGGTAAAATAACAGGTTTAACATCATATAATTAATAATCATAGGCAGTATAACATCATATATAATATTCTACACATTCAATTGTTGTCAATTCACATTTGCATAAGTATAAATGTCAGGTGAGATTTACTCACCTCTATGGCTGGAGATTGCAATACAAATGACACAACGGAATCAAAAGCACGATGACAAGACTAGAATTTGAGTGGAGAGTGAGATCCAATGCTACAAATCTTGTGTTACAACCCAAAACAAATCAAACAAATTATAAATTTCAATGCAACTTTGAAATGATATAACTTTGGAATAAAAACAAATATGAATGCAACGACTTTTGCGTTGCTTTCTCTATTCTTTTGCATGGCCTAGGGGGTGGTTTCGCTCTAGTTTAAACATAGTATGGCTCAGGTTTGGGCTAGGAAATGCACGGCATAAGCAAGAACATGTAGAGGAAGTTATACTTGGGAAGGTGAAGGGGTTCAAGCAACATAGGGTAGGTTTTTGTTCAATTTTGGGCTCAGCCATTGAGGGTTTGGGCTCGTCCAGTGGGGTGTGGGTCTGGACAGGGTTAGGAGGGGTGAGTAAGGGTCTGGACAGAGGTGGTGGTGGCGGCCTAAGGTGGTGGTGGTGTGAACAAATGGAGTGGTGAAGCATGTGGTGGTCAAACAAGCATGGTTTCAAGGCAAATGTTGAAGTTTTGTGGATATTTGCATCATGGTGGGCTCGGCTATGGTCAAGGCTGAAGGGGTAGGTGGTGATGATGGCAGGGAAGAGATGTACGAGGTGGTGGCCATGGCTATGGAGGAGAGGCCGATCAAAACTATGGAGAGAACAAGGCAAAAATCATATGAAAATAAGAAGAAAAAGGAAGAAAACAAGGAGAAGCCATTACCAAAATATTTTGAGCCATGAATGAAGAAGTGGGATATGAGTTTTTGCATGAATGAGAAGTGCAAGTCACGGCTAATTATGAAAAAAATTGCACGGCCAAAGTAAATGAGGAGAGTTATGGTAAATGAAGAGACATTGGAGACGAAAAGACTTAAGTTTCAAAAGCTTTTAAAACTTTTCATATTTCTTATTTTCTTTAATTCAAATAAAACAAAAATAAAATCAGTAATTAGCTTTAAAACTGAAACAAAGTAATATAGAATAAAAATAAATAATTAATTTTAGAGAAAATGGAAAAAGAATATAAGAAATTGCTTAAAAATTCAAAAAGTGTCAAGAAATTACAAATAAATCACCATTGACTTTGGAAAATTATCTACTTCATTTTAAAAATATTATAAAGCAAAATTTTGAAATATAATAATTTCTAAAGTATTTTCAAAGTGAAATAAATAATTTGATTTAGAGAAAATAGAAAAAGAACTAAAGAAAATGTTTAAAAATTGGAAATAGGACATGAAAATTACAAATAAATATCACTAGCCTTATAAAATTTCTATTTCACTTTAAAACAAATAAAAGTCCAATAAATAAAATAAGATGAGAAACAAAATAAAGTAGGAATGAGAATAGATAAGTTCTTAAGAAAATAGGAAGATAAATAAAGAATTACTTTAATTATTTGAAACTAGGAATTAAAATTTATAAACATAATACAACTGGCATTTGAAAATGTCAATTACACTTTTAAAATGTTTTAAAACTAAAATATATACATTGCATGTTATTTATCCATATAAATATAATTTATAACATTACATGACCAAATAAAATATTATTTATATAATTTAAAATAAACAATTTTGTTAAATACAGCAAATTACACACAATAATTAAAAGGGCATAACTTTCATATTATAAATCAGATTTCAACGAAACGAAAAGCAGTATTCTTTAAATTTAATTTATTTTCATAATAAAAGATAAAATTCAAAATTTCAAATATTTAAATTTTAAATTTAAAAGTCAAAGTTTGACCAAATTGACCAAATTCACATTTTTGGAAAATATTCTATTTAGTCATGTTTGGAATTATAATTCACATGAAAATCAAAATTATATTTAAAATAACAAAATTTATCCATTTTAATAAATAAAATAAAGTTTTTAAATTAGGTAATTCAATTTAAAATAATTACAAAATACAAGGTTGTTACACTCTCCCCCACTCAAAACTTTTCGTCCCCGAAAAGGAATGAGGTATGGGAAAACACAGAAAAAGATAGAATGAAATAGGATTAAGACAAGATGACAAGAAGATTGAAATTATACCTGATACTGTGATTATAGGTAAGTTTAACAAGGTGGAGATGATCTTCCCAAGATCCTCCAGAATCAAGAGCATAAGTATGAAGAAGATCATCGATAATCTAATTCACCCTTTCCGTTTGACCGTCGGTCTGTGGATGGTAAGCAGTGCTCAGATTCAGAATAGGGAGAAGTAAGAACCCTAGAAGAGATAGAAAAGTTAAATGATGAAGGAAAAAAAAGAGAGAGAAAGAAAGAATAGAACAAACTTATTAAACACAATACGAAAAACACGATTCATCAAATCAACAAAGAGAGCATGAGCATTAGTCAAACCAAAAGGCATGACTAATTATTCATAGAAAAAACCACTCTCGGTACGGAAAGCAGTCTCGGGAATACTTTCCTCAGCAACCCCGAGTTGGTGAAAATCAGAGGCAAGATCAAGCTGAAAGAGAACAGTAGCTCCAAGGTTAACCAATTCGAATTTGATTTCCTACTTAGAAGGTAGGAGAATGGAAACAACTAGAAAGAAAATAGATTGGAAAACAGAATAAGATAATAAATTTAAAACCATGAAAAGTTTAACTTACATTAACAATTAATTTCATTCTTTTGATTTCACTTAAGTTAAATAAATCTTAATTATTTTTAAATCTCATTATCTCAACATCAAATCAACAATTTATAAAGTCATGAATTTGAATAATCATTTATTATATTCATCATTTATTCATTAAATTCCATTCTTCTTTATTCCAAATTATTATTAAATTTATTCCAATTAATACATCTAATCCTATATATATTAAGTGTATTCCACTTATTTATAATTTCTTTTAAATATCATTATAAATTATTCAATTAACCCTTTTTCTCTATTTACCTCTATTGATCCTTTATAAATAAAATTTAAGTGTATAACATTTATTATAACCACTTAAGTTTTATTTATAAAATTCTCTTTATTTTGTATGTTTTCCAATTACATATTTAACTTTTAATAATTTAGGTAAGTTATATTGGAATGTAATTGAGTATTATACAAATAAATTATTCAGTTTCAATTATTCAAGTTTACATATTTATTCAAATTTTGATTTCCTTTTATAATTGAAATTATCTTTTAAGATAAAATTTAAGAATTAAATTTCCGATTAACTTCAAACTATTTAGAAATAAGTATATATATACATACACAATATATATCAATTCAAATTTAAATCATATATCTATATAATATAAGTCAAGTCATATTTAGAAATTCAAATCAATTAAATTTCAAAGCAAAACTGTAGCAAAGCTACAGAATAATCTCTTCACTCTGAAACCCGAAAATGAATGTCGATGATGCTGTAGTCATCATCGAAATTATTTTCCAGCGAAAGAAAAGAGCACTGATTTAAAAATCCTTTGAACAATTTCTACTAGAAATACCTTTAAATAATAAATCCTTTTAAAACTTTCAAAACAAAGTTCGAAATCATCGGAAATTAAATTCTCACATTCTTGATTTAAATCCACTTAAATTTCCAAAATAATTTATAACCATGTTTAATTATTTAGATATGAACTAAAGCCAATGATTATAAAATACATGCAAAGTTAAATATTATTTCTTAACACCCAATTCCATTAATTATCAAAATTCAGAAAATTATCCTTATACATATTATAATTTTACAAAATTTATCTATCTCCTAAATTTGAAAACCATATTGTGTCAGTTTGCTCTGTTCGAGTGTTTTTGGAGATCCTATCGATAGCGTTGATCAGACGAATCGATCGGAAACCCAAATCAACATCAACAACTCAAACAACACAATATATAAAACATCTTTAAAATATAAAAATTTCAAATACAAGATTAATTTTCAAAATAAGGATAGGGATTCAGATTTGATGGACTCAAATCAAAGAGAACTCTGATTTGAATATAAGTTGGAGACAAAAGATAAGATGATTAAATAACAGAATAGGAAGATGGGTAAGCCTATATTTATCGCGGGCAACCTTAACCAGGTCAACCGTGACTTAATGAATAAGGTCGATGTGGATTTTCTGGGGTAAATCTACATTCGATCTCAAGAGATAGAATTCGGGCATAGCAAGAGATAGTAGCATCGTAAACCAAGGATACAGAAGTCTTCGGTGAATCAATGCTTTTTGTAAAGAAGTTCACCCCTTTACAAGTCATTAGAATATTGGCGGGACCGCCAATTCATTAGAAAGATTATTCGGAGTGGAGTTATGGGACACTCCAGAATCAAGAAGACACGAATAGGGGAGGACAAGAATGGACTTTGGAACCGAAGGGAACGTTCCAAAATTCGAAGGAAACCGAATCGAAGAAGAAGGAATTCAAGTTCGAACGAAAGTGATTCTGTAATTAAATTTACTCTATATGCTGAGTTTGCCTAAAACCAGAGCTCCGATACCACATGTAACGACCCGATATTTTCAACCATTCGCATCCGCACATATCGGACTTGAATTGCTCAAAATACCGCGTTGTAAATAAAAATTTGGCAAACTCATCATATACAGTAAATAAATAATCACAAATCATAGACACAGAGTAATATAATACAGCAGAAACAAAGAAATAGTAGTTCATGAAACTACTATATAAATATATCAGAGTTAAGTAAGATACAATAGGAATACCAAGATACAACAGGACTAACGGTATGATAATCAGGTACAACTCAGAATACAATTGGAATCAACTGGATAACAAAATGAATAGATATCTGGTTCTTCAAAGCAATACTCCAGCTCCAAAGGTGAGTCTCTAATGCTGTATCACTCAGTCTGACCCGAGCGTAAAGCAAAACACAAAACACTCGAGTCAGGACATAAATACTTATACAATGTAAACCAACTCAAATGAACTGTAATAAAGGTACAAGTAACTCAAAGGATGCTTGGGATCGCCCATCCTCTAAGGATTCGTTAAACTATTTACTATGTAGTAATATTACGCTATTATAATAATGTCTAATATAAAATAAACATACTTTTAAATAGCATTAAGGAGTGACCCAATATTCCCCTTAACACGTAATAGTCCAAGTAGTCTATCCAGTATTAGCATACTCCCAAAATGGGGGCTACCCTCGATACTCCATAGGCTACGGGAGAAATCACAACTCGTAGTAAAGCTCGATATGGTAGGTGACACGGCACACAAGGTAATGCCAGGGTAGATATACCAATTATGCATCCGGACTGGTGGTGACGCATAGCAGCCACTACCGCCCACCTCGAACATCACTCCCAAATCAAGGGGTGCACCCAATCAATCACAAAGTAATAGAATGGTATCGAAGGAGTGTGTCCGATCAGAGGTGCTACCTTATTGGCCCGTCAATCGCTCCTGTTTTAGCCACCTTATGCCAACTCACGAGAGTTGGGTCCACGTATATACCTTAGGATCGTCGCCACCATCCTACTTCATTCTGGAAACTCCACCGCGTACACAGTTGTCAAAGTGGTTTTGGGTATCGACAGAGAGTATGTCCATATCCGATCCCGGTCTCTTTAACAACCAATCGTTATTATAACCCGTGGTTATAAATTTAAAACAGTTTATACTTCAAAATAGACTATCATTTCAAATCCAAATCTTTATCAAAATAAAGATTAAATCAATTCCAAACCATTTCAATATATTTAAAATATCATATCATTTCAAATCATTTCAATAGCAAAATATCATATCTTTTCAGTACTTCATTTCAAATCATTTAATATATCAAAATATCATATCTTTTCAAAACTTCATTATCAAATCATCATTTGAGTTCAAATCCAAATATTCAACTTTAAATACCTTTTAAATTCAAAGATATCATTCATTTATTTTCATTTCTAGTCACCTTTTAAATAGTTTATATTTCAATCAAAATAATTCATCTAAACCATTTAAAAGTGTAATTATTATACTTTCAAATCAAGTATTCAATTTCCAAAGTTTTAAACTATTCTGAGTTCATTTACTAAGTTAAAAACCATAAACATTGAAAACTTCAGCCTTTCACAGCATTCAGAAAAAGCTGTTATAAGTTATTCTTGAAAACATTTTAATTCAGCAAAAACAGCATTTTAAAACTGCTGTTAAATCTCAACTTAGTTGAAATTTAGTTTAAAACAGCAAAGACAGCATTTCCAGAAATGCTGTAATAGCTCAAGTTTCAAATTAAAGGGTTTCATTAAATTCAGCAAAGACAACAGACCACTACAGCAATTACAGAACTGCTGTAATAGGCCTTTATAAGTTTTTAGCCTTTTAATTTACTTTAGCAACTACATCATTACAGAACTGCTGCAATAGCCTCCCATTTAAGTTTTAGTTCATTTACAGAAATCATAACATTTCTGAATGCTATAAAAAGTAAATTTCCAAATTTTAGTGTATTTCCAGCAAATAATAACCTTCAATATTAAACCTTTTAAACATTATAAAAATCATATTTTGACATTCAAAAATGTTCATTAAATTTGCTCTTTTAATTTATGACTTTTATAAGAAACATTTACAGAAAAATCCAAATTTCCAATAATTTTACTTAACAAATTCAAATGTACAATTTTCTTTTCTTCACATTTTTAACAAATAAACTTAACACTTATATTTTATTTCCATTTCACAAATTAAACTAAATTTTATTTAATTAACTTAAACCTTTAATAAAAACCAAATTCACATTTCCAAGTCAAGTTATATTTTAAAATTACACTTTTAAGCATTCATTTATTTGACCATTTTAATACATAGAAAACTCAATAACACTTTATTAAATCATTAAATTCAAATCAAATGATCATATTTACCATTTTCCAAATATAATTAAATTTCCATTTTATTTATATAACTTAAATATCATTTTAAAACCAAAATTCCAAATTTCCAAACTTAAGTTATATTTCAAAAATTCACTTTTACCATTCATTTAAATTACATTTTTAACTTCTAGAAAAATCCAAATTTCTTTATTTAAACATTAAAAATCCAATTTAAATCAAATTTTCATAATTTTACACTTTTAAAAATATTTAAAATATTCAAAATACTTTATAAAAATAACCACGGGCTTGTATATAGTTTTCTAACCTAGGTCAAGTGATACGGATATGTATCATTTCAATCCGCAGTTTAAAAAGCAAAAATCCGGGTTCTATCATTTCAAACCCGCAATCCCAAGTTAAAATAAAATAAATAAAAACCGTTCAGGCCTATCATTTCAACCCATAACGATTTTTCCCTATTCTAAAGTCCGTTCGGGTATGTATCATTTCAACCCATAGTGAATCTAATCTACAGGGAACTTGCAGTGTGATAAACAGGTATAAATGAACAGTTTAACAATAAATAACAGTAACAGATAATATGACAGGTAAAATAACAGGTTTAACATCATATAATTAATAATCATAGGCAGTATAACATCATATATAATATTCTACACATTCAATTGTTGTCAATTCACATTTGCATAAGTATAAATGTCAGGTGAGATTTACTCACCTCTATGGCTGGAGATTGCAATACAAATGACACAACGGAATCAAAAGCACGATGACAAGACTAGAATTTGAGTGGAGAGCGAGATCCAATGCTACAAATCTTGTGTTACAACCCAAAACAAATCAAACAAATTATAAATTTCAATGCAACTTTGAAATGATATAACTTTGGAATAAAAACAAATATGAATGCAACGACTTTTGCCTTGCTTTCTCTATTCTTTTGCATGGCCTAGGGGGTGGTTTAGCTCTAGTTTAAACATAGTATGGCTCAGGTTTGGGCTAGGAAATGCACGGCATAAGCAAGAACATGTAGAGGAAGTTATACTTGGGAAGGTGAAGGGGTTCAAGCAACATAGGGTAGGTTTTTGTTCAATTTTGGGCTCGACCATTGAGGGTTTGGGCTCGTCCAGTGGGGTGTGGGTCTGGACAGGGTTAGGAGGGGTGAGTAAGGGTCTGGACAGAGGTGGTGGTGGCGGCCTAAGGTGGTGGTGGTGTGAACAAATGGAGTGGTGAAGCATGTGGTGGTCAAACAAGCATGGTTTCAAGGCAAATGTTGAAGTTTTGTGGATATTTGCATCATGGTGGGCTCGTCTATGGTCAAGGCTGAAGGGGTAGGTGGTGATGATGGCAGGGAAGAGATGTACGAGGTGGTGGCCATGGCTATGGAGGAGAGGCCGATCAAAACTATGGAGAGAACAAGGCAAAAATCATATGAAAATAAGAAGAAAAAGGAAGAAAACAAGGAGAAGCCATTACCAAAATATTTTGAGCCATGAATGAAGAAGTGGGATATGAGTTTTTGCATGAATGAGAAGTGCAAGTCACGGCTAATTGTGAAAAAAATTGCACGGCCAAAGTAAATGAGGAGAGTTATGGTAAATGAAGAGACATTGGAGACGAAAAGACTTAAGTTTCAAAAGCTTTTAAAACTTTTCATATTTCTTATTTTCTTTAATTAAAATAAAACAAAAATAAAATCAGTAATTAGCTTTAAAACTGAAACAAAGTAATATAGAATAAAAATAAATAATTAATTTTAGAGAAAATGGAAAAAGAATATAAGAAATTGCTTAAAAATTCAAAACAGTGTCAAGAAATTACAAATAAATCACCATTGACTTTGGAAAATTATCTACTTCATTTTAAAAATATTCTAAAGCAAAATTTTGAAATATAATAATTTCTAAAGTATTTTCAAAGTGAAATAAATAATTTGATTTAGAGAAAATAGAAAAAGAACTAAAGAAAATGTTTAAAAATTGGAAATAGGACATGAAAATTACAAATAAATATCACTAGCCTTATAAAATTTCTATTTCACTTTAAAACAAATAAAAGTCCAATAAATAAAATAAGATGAGAAACAAAATAAAGTAGGAATGAGAATAGATAAGTTCTTAAGAAAATAGGAAGATAAATAAAGAATTACTTTAATTATTTGAAACTAGGAATTAAAATTTATAAACATAATACAACTGGCATTTGAAAATGTCAATTACACTTTTAAAATGTTTTAAAACTAAAATATATACATAGCATGTTATTTACCCATATAAATATAATTTATAACATTACATTACCAAATAAAATATTATTTATATAATTTAAAATAAACAATTTTGTTAAATACAGCAAATTACACACAATAATTAAAAGGGCATAACTTTCACATTATAAATCAGATTTCAACGAAATGAAAAGCAGTGTTCTTGAAATTTAATTTATTTTCATAATAAAAGATAAAATTCAAAATTTCAAATATTTAAATTTTAAATTTAAAAGTCAAAGTTTGACCAAATTGACCAAATTCACATTTTTGGAAAATATTCTATTTAGTCATGTTTGGAATTATAATTCACATAAAAATCAAAATTATATTTAAAATAACAAAATTTATCCATTTTAATAAATAAAATAAAGTTTTTAAATCAGGCAATTCAATTTAAAATAATTACAAAATACAGGGTTGTTACATACCATATCCATATAAGCTATACATCATACAATCATACAGAACAAAGCCTGAAGCCAAACTGTCAAACAGATGGAGGAGTAAAACAAAGTGGGATACACTCAAAAACCATTTGTACGAACATTTTGGCTTAGCAAACAAAAAAAGAAAACAAAAAAATAAAGTCTCAAGGATAAAAATACATACAGCATGTCACACACACGACCATAAGAAAATAAAAGAGAAAAACTAACGAGAGCAACAGCTGTCTTCAAACCACTTATGGAGAGAGAAAGGAACTCATTTTACCAAAATAATCAAAGCATATCAGATCTGAATAAAGTCTCATTAATGACAGGCCTACGAAGAAGAAATATTTCTTCTACAACGAAGCAAGGATAAGCAGACTTAGAGCAATTTCTCTACTGATAAGATTGGTGGAAGATGCTCGTTCAAGGAGGGCGATGGTTGTGTCGATGGTCAATAGAGAAACCAAAATTTGAAAGGATAAGTTCTAATTCTGCATTTATTTTTGAATCATCCAATTTAAGTAACATTAACTGTTTGCAATCTTGCTTTAAGAGTAATTTTCTGACTTGAATTAGAGTTTCGATCCCTTTGAAAATTCCTTTCGCACCATAAATGCCAAATTAGAGTAGTAATGGATACATTTATGAGATGATTATGGATTGAATTACCTTTTTGACTATTGCAAATAGTTTTGAGGACATTCTCTATGTCAGAACAGTTCCTATAATTGACTTCAAGGTTAGTAATAATATCATCCAATAACTGTCTCGAATAGTTGTAATTAAAGAACAAATGATCCCTATCTTCAACACTATTCAGGCATAGCACACAAGTTTGATTAATATCATGATTCCATCTATGAATTCTATTTTTGGTGTTTAGCTTGTTAAGTCTAGCCAATAATGCACAGATAGACATTTTTGGTGCACAATAACTGTCTCAGACGATGCTAGCCCATTTTAATTCTGTATATTTGCACCTGATATGGTTCCATGCTAAGATTAATGAGAAATTATCATTATTAGAAGGAGTCCAGAACCAAAAATCATTAGAATTTTGACTGTGAACTCTCATGTTATGCACAGAATCATGCACTTGGTTAGGGATAACATCTAATTGTGTTTTCGAGACATTACCAGAAATAAGAGAGGAAACTTTTCTGCTATTATTACCTGAAAAATTTAAGTAATTCCTCCCCAGAATATCCACAAGTGAATGACCATTTAACCACGGATCTAGCCTATTGTCCCCATCACTAATTTTTCTATCTATAATTCCTTTGCACCAAATTCTTGCTCTGAGTAATGATTTCCAGGAATAGGATGCATTGTTATCAATATTTACTGACCAAAAGTTGTTTTTCTTGAAATACCTATTACACATCCACTTAGCCCATAATGAGTCTCCCTGTAAGAATTTCCAAACTAGTTTCAAAGCAACTGCTTTAGCTATGTCCTCAATTTTTCTAATACCAAATCCACCAACTTTAGTAGTTTTACACACATCATCCCAAGACCACGTATGAGATTTTGATTTCCAAATAAAATTAGCACAAATTGAGTTAATTTTCTGAATGATAGCAACAGGGAATTGGAAAATTGCATCCAAATTGAATCATTGGGTGGATAACAGTTTTTATAAGTTCAATTCTTCCACTTATATCGAGCATTTTGTTGTTCCAATGATTGAATTTTTTGTTTATTTTGTCAATTAAGCACCCAAAGTCTCTTTTTTGAGTTTATTGCTTGACAAAGGGATGCCTAGATAACCAACATGAAGTTGACCAATTTTGATGTTTAATATGTCTTCAATTTGCTATTTGTTGGTCGCTCCTTTGCTAACAAACAATGTTGATTTGTTCTCACTAAGGTCAAGTCCAGATAAACATTTCAGATGTTGAAAAATGTGTTGAATGGTCTGTGCATTAGATGTTGTAGCTTTGGCCATAATCAAAATGCCATCCGCATACAAAAGATGTGTGATCATAGGCTCAACTTTGTATATAGGTAAAAGATTACCAAGCATATATTCCACATCAATGCTAATAGTAAGAAATTCCATTGCAATATAAAATAAGTACGGAGAGAGGGATTCACCTTGCCTTAACCCTCTCGTACTTTCAATGAACCCATAAGGAGAGCCGTCAATTAACACCGAAAAAGTAGTAGTAGACATGCATTCATAAATAAGGTTAGGGAAGACCAGCGGAAACCCCATCGAATTCAGCATGTGTTGAATAAAATGTCTATTAATTTTATCATAGGATTTATTCAAATCAATTTTCAGACAAAAATTGTTAGAATTTTTCCTATTAAAGCCTTTCACCATTTCATATGCTAGTAAGGAATTTTCAGTGATTAATCTACCGGGAATGAATGAATTTTGGTTATATGAGAAGATAAGATCGTCCATATAATCTTTCATTTATTGCATAAGAGGTTGGCTAATATTTTGTAAGAAACATTGCAAAGAGAAATTGGCCTATAGTTAGTAATGTCAACTGCATCTGGTTTCTTAGGATTGAGACAAAGGAAAGTATGATTAATTTCTCTAATTATTTTACCTAAGAGAAGAATGTCATTCATGGCCTCCAGTATGTCAGATTTCAGCTGTTCCCAGTGAATTTTATAAATTTGGCATTGATGCCATTTGGCCCTGGAGTGTTGTTGTCGTTAATTTGAAAATTTGCAGTTTTTAATTCCTCTAGCTGAAATGGTTTACATAGATTAATCTTGGCTTGGTCAGAGAGAATTTTCTTGCAAATAATGTCTAGAAATTGATTTGTAGTGTGTGATGAGTTAAACAAGTCCGAGAAGTAATTAACTGCTTCTTTTGCAAGTTTATCTGATGCTGAAGCCCATAATCCACTAGAATTAAGCATAAAATTATTCCTCCTCTTTGATAAAGGTTTATTAACCCTACTATAAAAGAAGTTTGTAGGCCTGTCCCTTTTTGTTAACCAGTTTAACTTCATTCTCTGTTCATTTTCAGTAGCAATATTTCTCATAATATAGTGAATCTGATCATTCAGAGAAGCATATTGTGCAGTCAGGTTCTCATTGATAGGGTTTTGAACTAATAGCTTGTATAATTCATCAGCTTCATTATTGAGTTTATCCGCTAATGTATGAATATTACACTTATTCTTATTCCATGATTTCAGGGCAAGCTTTACAGCCTTGAGCTCACATAAGAGAGAATATAGGGGATTGCCAGAACAGTTTAATAGAAGGGTTTCTTGAATTGAAGAAAAATAGCCTTCTTACTTGTGCTAGGAGTTGTTATATTTGAAAGGTATATTATACTTCAGATTATTATAAAGAATTAACTTGATACAGATAGGTGAGTGATCACTTAGCGAATGATGACCAAAATTTATACCAAACTGAGATAAACTATCCAACCATAGAGGATTAACAAAAACACGATCGATTTTGCTATGAATTGAAAAATTCTGACCACCTCTCCAAGTATAGAGTTTGAACATGAAGACGTGTAATAATATTTTAAATTTTTAAAAGTTATTTTGACTTGGAAATTTATATTTGAGAATATGTATTGATGTGGTAAAGATAAGAATTGTTTTGTAGATAATTTTTTTTTCATATGTTTGTGTTTATGTATTTATATGGCGATTGCAGTCATCGAGCATTAGTGGATAGCTGAAGTCAATGGTGAGACAATGTTAATTACACGATCAACACTATAGCCAATTGGCAAAGTGTGCCACTAGAAATTCATGGCGAGGCATCATTGGTATATTTTATATTAGAATTTAAAATTATTTGAGATGTGACATTACAAATGTATACCCTCTTTGTTGAATGATTGTTTAAAATGAGTTGTGTGAGTACATTATGTTATGATATATTGTGAAATATAAATTGTATATGTAAGTTCTTATTTTAAAATGGTTTTACTTGAACTGATATAGTTTTAAAATCATAGGAAAAGAGTAAAGTTTTGAGTTTTGTGAATGACCAATATTTTAAAAGTGTTTCCAATAAAAAGTACAGTAGAAAATTTGAGTAGTTTTATGAAAATTTGAAGAAGTAATTTTGGAACTTGTAGTAACTTTTCATGAATATTTAAAGTAAAGTTTTAATTTGTAAGATTAGTGGAAAATGAAAGTTTTAAAAAAAAATTACTTTTGTAATTAACAAGTGTTGTGAGAAAAAGTTTTCAAACATGAATTGAAATGCACGACAAAAGTAATTTTATTGGTAAGATATTAGTTTGTTGGTTTTGTAGTAAAGTGAGGTTTTGAATCGAATTAAGTAATAAGT
Source organism: Allium fistulosum (assembly GCA_030737815.1). Lineage (NCBI taxonomy): Eukaryota > Viridiplantae > Streptophyta > Magnoliopsida > Asparagales > Amaryllidaceae > Allium > Allium fistulosum. The sequence goes on from CM060904.1 coordinate 480,797,908, forward strand.
ATTTTTTGAAAGTAGAATTTAACTTTTGAAATAAGAATTTAAAGAAGATTTTGTATATAATATTTTCAAGCATTAACGGAGATTTTTCATTTTGTAATGATAGATTATGGTTTATGTAAAGTGGAATTTAGTAATATTTATTGTTCTCGGTATTATTGAATCAGTTATAATTATAAAGTCCAATAAATTTGTATAGTAAATAATCAAGTTTTGAATAAAGAAGTAGTTTGGTATTTTGAACAAAGAATTGAATTTTTATAATGATAAAGCCTTATTAAAATTGTTTTGTGATTGAAGGAAGTAAATACTATTCTAGTAAATTTAGTTTAAAGTATTAATGATTTATAATTTGTGTGGAAACAAATAGAATTAAATTTGTAAATAAAAGAAGGTTTGGGAAATTGGATTTTCGAAATAAAAAGTTGGTTTGAGAATGTTTGTGAATTATTTAGGTAAAATTTTGTTTATACTCTTAAAAATCATATTATAGCCTGATTAGATATGGTTTTAGAAAGGTTTTAAGAAAAGTTATTTTTTAAGTGTTTTGAAAAAAATATTAAGTTTACAAATATTTTTAGTTTTCAATATCTTATGAATGTAATAGTAATGTTTTTGAAAAGTTCTGTGAAGTAAAGTAAGGAGAAATTCTTGGGAATGAAGATTTATACATTATTATTTTTTTATCCTTGACAATAATAAATAGAAAGATGTATTAATATTTTGAAAATTGTAGACTGTTTTAAAAGATTTATTGCAAATATAAAGTTTTAAAATCCTTGATGATAAATTTAAAATTGTACCAGGGTTTAATTATTTATGGTTTTAGAAATTTTTTGAGCATAGAGTATAAAATTTTATTTCAAGTATTTAATGAATTTTTGAAATTCAATTTTGGTTGTAATGCATAGGTAATATCCCAAGTGAGTTGTTCAACTCATAGTCCCTGGCTACAACACTGGGCATGCGATGATAAGCCATTGTCATTTTAAGTCCACTAAGGAATTTAATAAATTGATGTTGTTTTAAATATGTTTGTATTATTTGATAATTGACTATGAAATTTTAATTTGAGTAGGTGTAGTAAAGCTAATTACTTTTGCTTGTTGTAGATTTTCCTTATAGGTAATTACGAGGACGTAATTTTCTTAAGGGGGAGTCTATAATAGTCCGGTGTTGAGGAGCAATTAGTTAATGATAAATATAGTGATTAAACTAATTAAAATGAATTTTGAAATATTAAACAAGAAATATTTGGGTTTATTTGTATATTTATGAGTTTAAAATGATTTTGATACGACAAAGGTAATTATATATTTTATAAATCTAGTATTATTAGTAAATGTGATTAGAAATATATTTTAAAGCAAAAGAGTTTTATTTTATTTAAATGAATGGTTTTGGAATGTAATTGAGAATTTTTTTCAAATAAAATAAGTTAAAATATGAAAATAATATTTTATAAATTTGTATATGAATGAGAAATGGAGATTTGTATTAGTGATAATTTTTAAGTAAAGGTTGGAATTGATTTTGGTTAATCAAAGGATATTATAAAGTGGGCTAAAGATGTTAGTTTTAATCTAATTAATAAAAATAAAGAAATTTATGGAAAATAAATTCTATAAAATTTCATAATGTTAAGTAAACATTTGTGTGATACTAAAATGATTTTTATTGAAGTACTATGGAGTTTTGAACTGAATTGAAAATGATTTTATAAAAGAAGTAGAAAAGAAAACGAAAAAAATCGGGCTAGGAATTGTGCAAGGCCCAAGCCTATGAACACAATCACCAAATCTTGGTTCCCGTGAAAAGCCTAGATAGTTCATTATCTAGAAAACTCTCTCCTCATTCACAAAGAAATTCACATTTGATAATTCAAGAACATTCTCTCTTTCATACTTCATGTAAACAAAATAATGAAAACTCCTCCTCTTCATTCTAGAATTAAAGTAAAATAAAATAAAATCCAATAAATCCCAAAATTAAAGTATGTAGTTCTAAACACCAAGCTACACCAATTTTTTTAGAGAAAGTGAAGTTTTAATCAAATTAGAAGATATGGAGTTTTCTTGTTTGAATTAGAATTGAAGATGTTGGAGACTATAGAAGAAATTGAAGCTTCTACTAGTCAAGGTTAGTTCTTTAACTCACAACTATATCTAGATTGGATAGAATTGTGTGTGAATGTTAGTTTGGTGTTATAATTGCAAATTATCTTGAATGGGTTCATCATCATTCTTTGATTTTAGGTTAGATTATGGAATTTGATGTTTATGAATTGATGTAGTATGTGAATGAATTCACATGAACATTTTAGTATATGTTTGCAAGCCTTATGATCAAATCAAATTTTAGTTTCTTGACTTAAAAATTTGTTTTGCACTGGGACAGGCTTTTAGACGTCTGAGTGAAATATTCAGACGTCTGCATAGGTTAAATTTTTGCCTATAAATTCTCTGTTTTGAACTCAGTAAAGTTTCAAACGTCTGTGTTGTTTATCCAGACGTCTGAATTAGCCCAAATAACTAATTCTTTTCTATTTGAATTCAGACGTCTGGCCTATGGATTCAGATGTTTGAATTGGTTAGAAATCATTTTCACATATGTATACAAACGTCTGACTTATGCTTCCAGACGTTTGAGCTGCTACTAATTTGTTTTCTTTTGAATTGTTATAATAATGTTTTATTTGTGTGTGTGTAATATTTTTACATTATGGACTTACTAGAATATTTTATAAAGGTGAAATTCTATTTTATCATATTCAAGTGATTATTTTAATTTCAAAGAAGTTGCTTTTATTTTAGAAATTTATTTATACTTAATACACACACACACATATTCGATATTGGATGGTATTTGTTTATAAATTATGAAGCAACTTTCAACTATTATTGAATAGTCTTAATCTAATGATTAATGACATTGAATATATATATATATATATATTAAGATTTTGATTATATATATTTGATGGTTAGAAATACAAAGCAATTATTCTGAAATTTATTTAATTATAGGAAATTTGTAAATGGCATATATAATTATAATTAACTTATGAAGTGATTTGGAAGTTTGAATTATATATATATATATATATATATATATATATTTATTTGTAAAGGAATTTCTATGTTTAAATCTTATATAGGGATATCTACATATAAGCAAGGATTAAATTGTAAACTTTTATATTTAAATCTTATATATATATATCAAAGGTATTACCCAATGTACTAATATTATAGGAGTTATCTATAATTAATTAGAATAACTAATTGAGATGTTTTGTATATTAGAATAAATAATATTTTATTATATTATTATGATTTGTTATTCCTTTTTCATTGATTTATTGCTATGAATGATTCACCATTGATATTGGTTTGAGTTATATTTTAAGATGATATGGTGATGACAATTTTCTATTTGGTTCATGAGATTTTATTCTCTGTGACAAGAAATTTGAATAAACGTTTTAGTGATACTGTCTTATACGAGACTTTCGGTAACAATTTTCCGGTTATTCTTTAGACTCGTTATATAGAATATAAAAGGAGCGAATGTTGTATGTGAGCATTGAATAAATGGACTTGTAACACACAGTGGTACGGGATGTCGTTGTGATTTTTATTTGGTTATTCTTTTGCTCGTGAATGACACTTATATGGGGGTATGTTGTGTGCGATACTCGTTGCATTGAGTATACTTAGAGCCATGTATTAGCCTATGTGTAGAGCTACGTGTTGGCTATTGTACATATGCTATGTGTCTACCTACCTTTTCCTAACTTCGTTTCTATTTCGGTAGTTAACTAGATTGGCCATTGTCCACTCTAATGGCCTAATCGTGGGGTTGCGCCCCAGATCTGCGACACCATGGTTGTTTATAATATTTAATGCACATCACAGGATTTGGTAGTTGGTAGCCCCTTGTGTCGCTTAGGCCAGCATTCCATTACCATAAGGGGCAAAGTAGGGTCATGCTCGAGCTATGCATAGACGAGCCATTGGTGGATGTGGTCACGATGTCCGTTGAGGTAATTGAAAACTGTAGAAATAGATCCGGCTACTTAGCGGGAGGCTAGACGATCCTTGCCTCCTAGAGCGGGCAGACGGCCATCAGTCTTCCTTCTGGTTTCGGTGTAGTAGATAGGCATGTATGAGATGAGATTATACATGGGACTGTGTCCAGAGTATGGTCAACCCCGTATCCTTCTTTGGCAGACGGCTTATTCTTCTTAGGTAGAGAACCTACTTATTATTAATTATACTTGAGCACTGTTATGAGCTGGCTCAAATCTTTCTTATTGATTTTAGTGATTTGATGATGGTATTTTATAAATGAGATCGAGAGATATTATGCGCATTGCTTCGTCATTGCCTAACTTTACTTGAGGACATCTCATGACTGATGATTCATGGATTTAATGGTGATTTTAAGATATGGATGATTCACTCATTCGATGTTGATTTTGTGAATCCGACTTGATGTATTTTATATGGGTGATGATGCTTTCTTGTTTGGGTTTTTTGTGAATGTTATTTTGAGATATTTTGAGACTGTAATGTGATTCTTATTATACTTTTTATATTATTAATGTATGTTATATTACACCTATCATTGTAGACATAGTCTGATTCATGTGTTATTTATAATATTCGGGCCAGTCCGAGACATTTCAAGTTCAGAGACGAGATGATCAACTGATGGATGTTGGACATAGATGGAGGCTAGGATATTACCATATGTAGTTAGTGTATACTTTTGATACATAATTGGATTCATGTATTTGATGTTTTGGTAGCAGTGTATATTTTATGTATACCTTAGATCTATGTATACATTTCTATTATATATTATCGCTGTGTTTTAACTCTGTGTACTCCCTATTATATTATATATATATATATATATTATGTGTTGTTCTATCCTGGAGGCACACGTGTCTATTGCTATGTACTAAGACCATATACATATTGGTCAGTTATTTATCCGTTGTTTGAATACATACTAGTGTTAGTCCAAGGGAATATTCATGTGTGTACCCCATATCACCTCATTCTCCGTATTATCCGATAGTATCATTATATAATACTCTTGGGTATTATGGATATAGAGGTGGGGGTGCTATAACTACTATGCGATTAGGATGGATGTCATGTGATGTAGGCATTATTGTATTAGATACCATGCTTAGTGTTATACATCCATATAATGATAGTGTAGCATATATTGCTTTTTGTGAAAACTTGTTGGATTCAGGGACATGGAAAGTATGACTTCTCATACTTAGTGTTCTCCTTTTACTACTTTTAAACAACTTGAGATTATTGATCGCTCACACCAAACTATTGTCTAACTCAAGATTTTATGTTTTACTTCTTATTATCTTGGGTACTTGTTGCTACTAAAGTTAGGTCAACTTTGTATGTTTTAATTCAAGAGATCGAAGATGCTTAAGTAAGATAGAGCTCTTAGATAGGTGCGCTACTATTAGGTCCACAAGAAGTCATTATACCAATCTTCAATTGTTCAAATCCTTTGTTACAAAGTCACAAAGTGAAGTTGGACCAATCGGTCATTAGATTCCTCTCTCAAACTTTTATACTTGTGCAACAATAAAATGAAAAAGAGAAAGAAGATACATTTGGAATTTTCTCCTTTCTAGTGGGGGTACATATATATATTTATATAAAACCCTAGCCATTGGATTTAAGCCATGTTTCACTCAAAATGGATGGATGGTTGAAATTTATTTTTGCATCAAGGATTTGATGTTTATTATGTGATAAGTGTCGATCTAAGATATACATTTTACCAGGTCAACGTGGGATAGCTTAGTCATTTTATCATTTGACAACTTTATTGAGTCAACGTGTGATAGCTTAGTCGTTTTATCCTTTGACAATTTTATTGAGTCAACATGTGATAGCTTAGCCATTTTATCCTTTGACAACTTTATTGAGTCAACACATAACAACTTTGCTTCCTTATCTTTTAGCAACTTTAGGACGTCATCTCACGTTGGCTCATACATTTCATCTTTTAATAGCTGATAGAGTGATCATGCAATAGCCTTCTTATATCATCCCACGATGGCTTCAAGACATCACACAATAACTTTCTCATATCATCCCACGATGGATCTAAGAATCATCACACGATATATTTCTCATATCATCCCACAATTGTTCCAAGAATTATCATATGATAGTTTATTTATATCATCCTACGATGGCTCTAAGAATCACCATATGATAACTTTCTCATATCATCCTACGATAACTTTAAGAATCATCACACAATATCTTTCTCATGTCACCTTATAATAGTTCTAGGAATCATCACATAATAGGTTCTTTATATCATCCCACGATGGCTCCGAGAATCAACAATGGCTTTCTTATGTCATTTCAGGATAGTTCTAGGAATCATCAAATAATAGCTTCTTTATATCATCCCACGATGGCTCCAAGAATCATTACACGATAGCATCTTATATCATCCCACGATAGTTCCAAGAATTATCACATGATAGCTTCTTTCTATCATCCAAAGATGGCTCTAAGAATCACCACACAGTGGCTTTCTTATATCATCCTATGATAGCTTTAAGAATCATCACATAATAGCCGCACCATATCATCCCACGATGGCTTTAAGAATCATCACACGATAGCTTCATCATATCATCCCATGATAGCTTTAAGAATCATCACACGATAGCTTTCTTTATGTCATCCCAAGATGGCTCCAAGAATCAATACACGATAGCTTCTTTATGTCATTCCACGTTGGCTCCAAGGAATCATTGCATGATAGCTTTCTCATATCATCCCATGATCATCACATGATAGCTTCTTTATATCATCCCACAGTGGCTTCAAGAATCACCATACGATGGCTTTCTCATGTCATCCCACGGTTGTTCAAAGAATCATCACATGATAGCCATATCATTCCGCGATAGTTCCAGGAATCATCACACGATGGCCATACCATCTTCCAAAAGTTTCAAGAGTTATCACACAATAGCCTTTAGGGTGACCATTTGATAGCTTGTGATTTATAACTCACGATGTCTGTAAGAGACACCACTCGACAACTTGTGATTTATAACTCACGATGGCTGTAGGAGACACCACTCGATAGCTCAACTGCTTTGTTTTTTGAGAGTGCCTCCATTATTCTTTTGAAAAATTTGGAGTATAAACCCCCTCCCCTCTTTTATAAGAATTTTTCTTATGCTTTAGCTTAAGCAATATTATTCCACTTTGGAAGTTGTGCTTTCAGCAAAGTTTGCTTGACTTCCTTGATGCATGCTTTGATCAGGCCCGACGATGGAATCAAAGGCTTAATTGACCATCGCTCTTTGAATGGCTGCTATGGCTTGGCCTTGAGGCAGGACTAAAGGATTTTTTGTCCATCTCCATTTAATGGTGCTTTGGCCAAGCCCGGCGGTGGGATCAAAGGCTTCGTTGACCATCGCTTTTTGGATATTCCTTTTAGCCAGGCCTTCCAACGGGACCAAAGGATTTTTCATCCATCTCCCTTGGATGGGTGCTTTGACCAGGCTAGACTGCGGGATTAAAGGATTAATTGACCATTGCTCTTTGGATGGTTTCTTTGGCCAGACCTTCAGGTGGGACCAAAGTCTTTTTCATCCATCTCCCTTGGATGGGTGCTATGACCGGGCTCAGTGGGGGGAACAAAGTCTTAATTGATCATCACTCTCTGAATGGTTGCTTTAGCCAGGCCTTGCGGTGGAACCAAAGGATTTTTTGTAAATCTCCCTTGGATGGGTGCTTTGACCAAGCCTGGTGGCGAGATCAAAGGATTAATTGACCATTGCTCTTTGGATGGTTTCTTTGGCCAGACCTTCAGGTGGGACCAAAGGCTTTTTCATCCATCTCCCTTGGATGGGTGCTATGACCGGGCTCAGTGGGGGGAACAAAGTCTTAATTGATCATCACTCTTTGAATGGTTGCTTTAGCCAGGCCTTGCGGTGGAACCAAAGGATTTTTTGTAAATCTCCCTTGGATGAGTGCTTTGACCAAGCCTGGTGGCGAGATCAAAGGATTAATTATCCATTACTCTTTAAATGGTTGCTTTGGTCATGCCTTGCGGTGAGACCCAAGGCTTTTGTCGTGTTTGAGGGGTGATTCCACCTAACGAATCTCGTCAACCTCATAAGGTAGAGCTACGTTAAACATAACACATCTCAGTCAGGGGGCTATTATTTAGGCAAAGTCTCTTTGATAATCCATTTTATTCCTCTAGTGTTGTTAAATACAACCGCAGATGCTCGGCATTCCAAGTTCTTGATATTACATTTCCATTAGGTCTACTTAGCCGATAGTTTCTTTGGGGAATAACTTCATGAATAGCTAACGGTTCTTCTCAATTTGGTCCCAACGGACCATCTGTAGGGTCCTTTGTGCTTTCCATCATTCTCCTCAATACAAGGTCTCCCTTTTTGAATGTTCTTTCCTTCACCCTAGAATTATAGTATTTGGAGATCCTTCGTTGGTATTCGATTGTCCGTATAGCGTTGTGATCTCATAATTCATTAAGTAAGTCGAGTGATTCTTTCTTCACCTCTAGATTTGTTTCATAAGCATAAGCAATTCTTCGACATGAAGGGACTGTGATTTCAACCTGCACCACTGCCTCAAATCCGTATGTTAAAGAGTATGGGGTATGCCCAGTAGCTGTTCTTGTGGAAGTTCAGTACAACTATAGAATGAGGGGAGTTCCTTTACCCAATTTCCCTTGGATTTACGTAATCATTTTTTCAAGATGTTTTTAATGGTCTTATTTGCTGCTTTAACCACTCCATTAGCTTTTGAATGTGCTACCGATGAAAAACTCTTTATTATTCCATTCTTTTCACAGAACGAATAAACTCCTTGCTTTCAAATTGAGTCCCGTTGTCGAAGGTAATTTTGTTTGGAAGTCCAAATCTAGTGACTATATTTTTTATGACGAACTTCAAAACCTTTACAGCAGTTATATTTGGTAGAGGTTCAGCCTCTACCCACTTAGTAAAGTAATCAATGGCTACCATCAACTTTTACTCCTCCTTTTGGGATTGGAAGGGGTTCAATTACATCAATTCCCCATACATCGAAGGGCCAAGGGCTAGTAACGGTGGTTAACTTACTTGGAGATAGTCATGGTATTTTGAAAAACTTTTGACATTTGTCACACCTTTTAACATAGTTTACGGCTTCTTCCATCATTTATGGCCAGTAATATCATTGTCTCATGATTTTCTTTATCAGTTTTATTCCATTAGAATGATCCCCACAAACCCCTCATGGGCTTCTCTTAACAATCTTTCCTCTATTTGTAGGGTAACACATCGCAAATTATGCATTGAGTATCCCTATACAATATTCCGTTAATTATAGTATATAACGGAGCTTGTTATCTTAGCTTCCATGCTTTTTTTCTCTTTTGGCAACAACACCTTCTCAAGATACTCAACCAAAGTTGTCATCCAATTATCTGTGTATTGGGTTTCATGAGTACTTACTCCTTCGGGGGATTCGTTGCTATTACTATTTTCTTGGGAAGTTTCCTTGTTGCTTGGTGGTCGTTGAGTTTGAGACCTAATTAAAACTAAAACTTCATTGTTTAATTCCTCTTTTCCTTCCTCGGTATTAAGGCTTTGCTGAAATCCAAAAGGTATGATTTTAACCTTAGGTGCTCCTCGTGAGGTTGTCAATTTTAGCAAAGAATCTGCTTGCATATTATTTTCTCTTAGTATTTAATGTATGGAGAAATCTTTAAACTAAACATGCATCTCGTGGATTTTTTTAACGTATTGGGCCAAGCGAGCATCCTTGGTCTGGAATGTCTTATTTAGCTGAGTTACCATTAATTGTGAATCATTGAATATATCAATCCTTGGGATCTTGAGTTGTTGTGCTAGAGCCAATCCTGCAATCGTGGCTTCATATTTGGACACGTTATTGGTTGCCATGAAACCTAACTTCATGGCATAACGTAGTCTATGTCCATCGGAGGTAATCACAACGTAACCTGCTTTGACACCTTGTTCGTTTGATGCACCATCTATATACAACTGCCATTTTGGTTCAAGTTACTTTTCCATTTTCAATTGTTCTTCAATAGATCTCGTGGATTTTGTAACAAAGTCTACGAAGTCTTGTTCTTTAACTGATATCCTAAGTAAATATGCAATGTCATAATGATTTAATTCCATTCCCCGCTTTATCAAACTTCCTGATGTCTTCGGTTTGCTAAGGACTTGCCTTAACGGGTAATTGGTCAAAAACTTGATCAGATGCGCTTGGAAATAAGATCTTAGCTTTAATGCTAACAACAATAGGAAATATGCCAATTTCTCTATAACTAGGTATCTGACTTCGGCATCCTTTAACCTTTTACTTATGTAGTATATTGGGAACTGAATTTTGTTTTCTTCTCTTATCAGGACTGGGCAAATTTTATGTTCCAATATGGCAATGTATAGAAATAAGTCTTCACCCTCCATTAGGCTACAAAGTATCGGTGGTCTCTCTAGGTGGCCTTTTAGTTATTAAAAAGCTTGTTGGCATTCTTCCGTCCATTCAAAGGTTTTCTTTTTCTTAATCACATTAAAAAAGGAATATACTTATCTATTGCCTTAGATATGAATCGATTGAGGGTTGTGACTCGTCTGTTCAGTCCCATTACTTCCTTACATGTCTTTGGTTATGCCATATTTCTAATAGCTTTTATTTGATTGGGATTAGCTTCAATTCATCTTGCTTTTACAATGTACCCGAAAAACTTACCAGATTGGATTCAAAACGAGCATTTTTGTGGGTTCAATTTCATTTTGCCCATTCTTAGTATGCCAAATATTTCACCTAAGTCCTCTATATCATCAACTTCTTTCTTAAATTTTGCCAACATATCATCCACGTAAACTTTCATCTTTCTCCCTATTTGGTTTTTGAATATTCTATTCACAAGCCGCTGATACATTGCTCATATGTTTTTCAATCCAATTGCCATCGCTTGGTAACAATACATTTCCTAATCTATCACAAAACCAGTATGTTTCTTGTTGGGCTTAAACATTGGAATTTGACTATAAGTCGAATATGCATCCATGAAATATAGCAATTTATGATCACGTTCACATCAACTGACGATCAATTCTAGGAAGTGGATAACAATCCTTAGAACATGCCTTCTTTAGGTCCATATAACCAACACATGTTCTCCTTTTTCCATTAGACTTTTTAACCAATGCTGGATTCACCAACCACGTTGGGTAGAACACCTCTCTAATGAATCTGTTCTCTAACAGCCTCTTCATTTCTTTTTTTAATGTCATAGCAAGAGTTTTGTTAAATAACCTCTCCTTTCGTCTTACCAGAACAAATTTAGGATCAATACTGAGCGCATGACACATTACAGTTGGATCGATTCCCTCAACGTGGGTCCATGCAAATATGTTTGTGCTTGATTGTAAGAACGAAATCAATCTTTCCCTTATTCCTTTGTCCATCCCCTTACCCAATTTCACGATCTTGGTAGAAGCTCAGAATCTAGTTTTATCTCTTCTACATCTTTCATGGATTGTGTGTTTTCTCGTCTATCTCTAGAGTCCATGTCTAGTACTATATCTTGAGATTTCACTTTCATCTTGACTAACTTGTTTAATTCCACATGCTTTCTTTTCCTTGCTCTGAATTTGATTCCTTCATTTGTTACTTGGTACGTCTTTGGTAGAAGGTTTAACATGTTTGCCTTAGATATTAGTTCTGGAAGACCATGCAAGGGCTTTTTAATTTGGTTATATTTATTTGACTCGGATCCATAATAGGATTCTCCCACTTTAATATGATGTTCGAGTGTTGCAAAGTACATTTTACGAGAGCTAAATTGTTCGCATTGAACAGTTTCTCATCTAGATTTGCAAAGAATTTAATCAATAAATGCTTTGGTGAAATAAAAGCATCAATTTCATCAGGTGTTGATCTTTCAAACAAAGCATTATAGTAGGAGGCTTGATCCATGACCAAGAACAAGGTTTCAAACATTTTTTAGTATGAGGGAGTGCCAATTTGGACAAACAGCTTGATTTGGCCAACTAGAGTAGAACCTATATTGCTGAACCTGAAGATCGGTTCTAGGCTTGGTTCAAGCTTCTCTTCTGGAATCCCCATCTGTTCAAAGGCGGTCTTAAAAATGATGTTTATCACACTACCGGTATCTACCAAAATTTCTGATACAAGAGAAAGCCCAATTTGAGCAGTTATTATAAGAGGATCATTGTAGAGGTCTCTGACTCCCCTTAATTCGTTCGAGGTTATCACCAAATCCTGTATCTGGATAGAACTCTTAAAAGATTTCAATGGAGGTTCTTTAATCATTGAATAGATACCCTCTCTGGCCTCTTTTACATACCTACTCCTTGACCCTTTGCTCGAGCTTACAATATGCGGTCCTCTATGGATCACATTAATACGATTGACCATTTGCAGCGGATCTTGGGGGACTTCATTTTCCAGGATATTGGTGTTGTTGGTCGGTGACTTCTCGTTACGTGGGAGCTTTTGGTCAGTTTTAACAAATTCTTTATGAGCTCATGTCCTGATCATGTTCTGAATAATTCGCCAAAACTTGGCATTCATTAGTTTTATGCCCAATTTATCTTATGAAAAGCACAGTAATCTCCTCCTTTTTCTGTTCTGAGTTAGTTCTTACCTTGAATGATATTGGGTAATCAAGTTCATCCTTGGTCACAGCATATATATAAGAAATAGGTTGACTTAGCTCAATAGAATTTACCTTGGCGAATTCATCTTACCTTCCTTTCTTGTTTGGAATCGTAAAGTTCCCTCTTTCCCTTTAATTCCTATTATTGTGAAATATCTCATCCATGCACACAAATTTTTCATCTTGGAAATTAAAATCCTATAAATCCTTGCATTCATGAATATACATCACTTTCTAGAAAGGCGCATTTTCAATTAATCCAGATTTTATCGTCATTAACTTTTCCCTATTACTCGCGTTTTCAGCCTTACTAACTTCAGCATTAAACCGCTTTAGATAATCTCTTAGCAACTGCCCACATTTTTGCTTGATGTTAGCCAACACATTTACATCGATTGTTGGTTCTTTTGAGGTACAAAAATTATGTTAAAGTTCATATGCAAATTGTTCCTATGAATCTATCACTTTCTCCCTATAGCACCGATAGCACTTTGCTGCAGCTCAAAGAATGTAGTTGGAAACAACCTACGTCGCACTGCACCTGGGGTGTCATACAGATCCATTTGGCTTTCAGATACCATCGGATGATTGTATGTATCGGTTGTACCATCATAACTGATAGATGGAATTTTGACATAGGATGGCAATGGCACAACCATGATTCTTTCTATGAATAGTACTCCCCTAAAGTTATTTTTGGCCTTAGAATCCATTATTCCTTTTTCCTTCAACTCGGCCATGTTTTTTTCATTTTTTTGGCTAAATCTCTCAAATATACATTGGCATCCTCTTAATTTTCCCATTTTGGCTTATACTGTTTTTACGAGGCGGAGCTTGTGGATTGTTCAACTAGTGACTTTGAACTCCTATTTGGCTCATGAGTTAAATGATTTTTCTCTTTCTTTTACGGCCGCGTTATACTTCTCCCAACATTCTTTCTTTTCAAGTTTGATTTTCCTGCTTTCCTTTGTGGAGACTCAACTTCTTCTCCCCTCCTTTTTTTTCCTTTTGACATTTTTGAAGATTTTTGGGAGATTAACATTTCGGCGAGCTCATGCATAGTTTCCTACTTCTTCTTTATGATTTGGAGTTCATTTTCTTCCTTGGCGTTTCCTTTGGCATGGATGCTTGTCCTACTTCCACATTCTCTATGTTGAATTAAGGAGTTGCATTGTCTTCAAGGTTGACATGGTGTATTGGTTCTTCCCGAACTAGTACATTTACCTTCTTAGTTGATCCTCTCATTTTGTAAGAGCGATTAATAGTTGGAATTTAGATTGTCCTTGAGTTCGGCTCTCAATGAAAGAACCACTTAATGTTGGTACTAAATTTTGGTCAACCTTTGTTTGTTTTGACTAAAGAGGTTGAAGGCGCTTGAGTAAGATAGAACTCTTAGTCATGTGAGCTACTCTTAGGTCCATAAGAAGTCATTGTGCAAACTTTCATTTATGCAAGTCCTTTGTTACAAAGTCACAAAGTTAAGTTGGAGCAATCGACCATTAGAGTCCTCTCTCAAGCTTTTTTTACTTGTGCAAGAATGAAATGAAAGAGGAAGAAGATACATTTGGAACCTACCCCTTACTAGAAGGGGTTCCTATGTATTTATAGAAACCTCTAGACCTCATATTTAAGCTACATGTCACCCAAAATGGATGGATGGTTGAGATTCATTTCCGCATCAAGGATTTGATGTTTATCATGCTATAGTGTCGTATCGATCTAAGATTTATTTTTTACCAAGTCAACACACGATAACTTAATCATTTTATCTTTTGATAACTTATTGAGTCAACACATGATGGCTCTGTTTCCTAATTTTTCAGCAATTTTAGGAAGTCATCTCACAATGGCTCATACATTTCATATTTTAATAGCTATAGGAATCAATATGCGATAGCCGTCTCATATCATCCCATAATGGCTCTAAGAATCATCACACGATAGATTTCTCATATCATCCCGCAATTATTCCAAGAGTCGTTATATAATAGCTTCTTTATATCATCCTACGATAGCTTTAGGAATACCACAGGATAGCTTTCTTATATCATCCCATGATAGCTTTAAGAATCATCGCATAATAGCTTTCACTTGTCATTTCATGATAGTTCCAAGAATCATCACAAAATAACTTCTTTATATCATCCCAGGATGGCTCCAAGAATCATTACACGGTAGCTTTCTCATATCATCTCAGGATAATTCCACGAATGATCACATAATAGCTTCTCTATATCATCCCACGATGGCTCCAAGAATCATTACACGATAGCTTCTTATATTATCCCATGATAGTTCCAAGAATCATCACATGATAGCTTCTTTATATCATCTCACGATAGCTCTAAGAATCACCACATGATAGCTTTCTCATATCATCCCATGATAGCTCTAAGAATCATTTACAATAGCTTTCTCATATCATCCCATGATAGTTCCAGAATCATCACATAATAGCTTCTTTATATCATCCTAAGATGGCTCCAAGAATCAATACATAATAGCTTCTTTATGTCATCCCATGTTGGCTCTAAGAATCATTACATGATAGCTTTCTCATATCATCCAACGATCATCACATGATAGCTTCTTTATATCATCCCACGATGGCTTCAAGAATCATCTCACGATTGCTTTCTCATATCATCCCACAATAGTTCCAAGAATCATCACATGGTAGCATATCATTCCACGATAGTTTCAAGAATCATCGCACGATGACCATATAATTTCCCAATAGCTTTAAGAGTTATCACACGATAGTCTTTAGAGTCACCAGTCGACAACTTGCGATTTATAACTCATGATGGCTGTAGGAGATACCACTCGACAGCTCCAATGCTTTTCTTGACAGTGCCTCTATTATTATTTTTAAAATTTTAGGGTATAATAGTGCTCTTAAATAGTTATATTAGATAGCAGGTTTGAGATCAATGCATGGAGTTGTTCATAGGACGAGCAGGACGCTGGCGTTTATCTATACTTGTACTTTAAAGCTTATTGTTATTTCACTATGCAGCACTGTGGAGCTTTTATCAATGTTGTACTATTATTATCTAGAGACATTTGATTTAAAGTTTATTATTTAATGTATAAACTCTATTGCTACATGTTTGTATAACTATAATGGACCTTCTTCACTTTGATCTGATTCTGATTCATCTAGTTATATTATTTTCTTGCCTTTTTATAACAATGTGATTATTATATGTTACCATATGCACCGCAAGATATATGACAGGTTCTGTTTTGAAGTTTCACTTAGTTTACCCATGACTATTGCTCTATATCGGCCGGGTACCAAAGAATGTAATGAAGGCGAAAAGTTGATGAACCAATCTACCAAAGAATGTAATGAAGGCGAAAAGTTGAATGTTTCAACTGATATACGTGAATGACATTGATTGTGACCATGTTTGTATAAGTAGGAACTATATTAAAATAATGGGTATGGATGGGATTGATGATTTGTTGAGCTTGGATGGAAGTTGAGTGATTGCACTCATATGGTTTGTTGATCGGTGTTCAATGTCGCATAGTTATTGGTCAAGTGCCATAAGGAAGAGGTACTCGTCCAAAACATGAATAACGTATAACAAAGGCTTGAACATGAGTAGTGAGATGTGCATGCAAAGTGTTGCACTAACATAGAGCTAAGCGTCAAAGAAAATGGTGAAGAACGAACCATATATGAGTAAACCTTGAAATCGCTTTGAGCTCCAAAAAATGATTTTTCTAAATTTAACATAGTTGGTTAGTTAGTCAATTGGTTGTAATTCAACCCAAGTCTCTAGTATAATAGGCCAATTTGGCATGTGTTCAGTCGATTGATGGAAATTAACTAGTCAACTAATCAAGGGTTCGGTCGGTTGGTTGATTCTACCATTTGATTGATTGAGAAATTATTCCTCGCATGTGGGTTTTTGTGGTGAAAATTGTGAAGTTTCGGACAACATGGTGAAGTTCTGGAAGGTGCGTTGGTGATGTCAGATAGCACGAGGACTAGGGTTGATGCTTGTGAGTTATGATGCATTTCAACCGGTATGACGATTTGGAGAAGTTTTTGGTGATGTGTGTAGAACTCAAGAAGCGAGTAAATGATGCTAGAAGGCACGGAAGCAACATTTGGCGCTTGCGATACATTTTAGTTCCTATAATAATTTTGATAGAATCTTTCAATGATTTTCGATACACGATGACTACGGTATTTGGTATACAGTTTCATACGTACATATTGTGCATACATAGCGAGTCTGTGTTCCTTGTTTTGACTTGGGACTTGTTATTACTAGACCATTAGCTATAATAGGCGATGTGTTGTCTCGAAAGGGCTTATTATTGTGACGTCAAGTCAGAGATAAGAGACATCTTATCTCAGTAACAAGGGCTTTTTACGATCAAGTTACTAGCCCTTTGTCCTTGTATGCTACTAAATGGGTAATAGTAGGGCACGTGATGTATCAATTAGTGTTTAGTATGCGTATAGGTAGTGGTGTGGATGCCATGGTGCATCATCGTATCGGTATTATATTAGTTACCATAGTTGGTTGGTCCTGACCTTGTGCTAGCCTAGAGTAGTGTTTTCTTTACACTCTGGATGCCATTGTGATTTAGAGCTTGATATACTTATCACATTCTACATAGCATAATAATAGAAATATGCTAACTTATTGTATGCAGAAGAAGATACAGGTTGAGTTATGGTTTTTTTACCTGATATGGATACCATTTAGTATATTGGTTATGAAATATCTGCATGTTAATTATCATGGAGTTTAGAGATATTTTTCGCTCGCGGAGCATTATGTTCGATCTTCTCTGTATTTTCTCTTTTGTTATATATTCCTTGAGTAGGTTGGCTAGAGGATGGAGATATTACTAGCTAGTGCAGTTTTAGGGTTATGGCATCCGATATGTAAATGAGGCTAATTGCTTATGGCATCTGATCTATTTATTAGACTCCACCCATTTAGAGTATTATGTGTATGATATTGTATTTATATCTCACTTATATATGCAACAGCATTTTAGTCTTGCACATGTATATCATTTATATAATACTTTATTTCTTTCGTTGTGAGATGTCATAACCCTGTGATAGATATGCTTTGTTCAGTTTAATTTTACCCAATGAACTTTCATTCGTGACACTTACGGATCTCGGTGCCTTTTTATGCATAGATCCATGAAAGTAAAATAATGGAAATAAGGAACGAAAGGCCAAGAAGAAACTTATCTGTAGGCAGAAAAATGAATTCATCAATTTTGACTTACCTTTATAATGATTGTTTTATTTGGGAAAAGAGAAGCTTAGATATAATTTTTCGAACATTGGAAAAGCAGTGGAAAAAAATTGAAAATCATAAGAAAAATAAATGACTTAGGTTTGATTTAAATGCATATAATATGTACTATTTGACTTGAACTCGAATGTTTAAGGATAAAGTGAATCAAAGGAAGTTATTCTAAAATATTTTAAATATAAGTGTTGTTAGTTGGATTCAAACTTGTAATTTTTTATTAGAATATATCAAATAAATGAGAATTGATTGTTTAAATTTTAAAATAATAAGAGAAAGGAAATTTTTTGAATGAGATTCAACTTTAACGTATGTAGTGCTTGAAATTGTCAATGGATAGCGGGCAAGTCCTCGATTCTATACTATATTATTATTAGTGAGTTCACTTTCAAGCTCATAGAAGCCCCCTTGAAATTTGGCAACCGAAGAGTCTCGACTATTCCAAAGCAGCGTCACGAAATTCTATCCCCTCTCTCTTTACTCTTCCTTTCTCGCCTTTTCATCCTCCCGTATCCCAACCACTGTCGCCCCAAAAATTACTCCGCAGCCCGTTTTCCTTTCTCAAAAACCCTAGAAATTTGTACTCTCCCACCAAACCACGTCCTCCTTCCAGATGTCGATCAACTTCCACAGTTGAAGGCTACAGTTGTAGCTTCGCACCCTGTTGCGGGCGTACCCTCTTCACCGTTGTCGCTTTCAGTTATGGTAAACAATTTTTTTCGCTCTCTTCCCTTTGCTGTAAGCTACAAAATAGTGTATTAGGTGTTTGGGACTTTTAATTTTTGCTCTATCGGCAAAGTTTTATCCATACCTACGATTTCGTGTATTCTTAAACGAAAAGTAATGTGCTTGCATAGGTCAACCAATAATATCGATCTGTAGAAGTACGTATAGGTAATTTCATGAAGTTTATATTGCCTTTGTATTGTTCGACTACTTAGGGTTCATTTATAGGAACTTATTGTTGTCATAAAATACATTTTTCTGAACAGTTTAATCCATAAGTTTTTACAATTTTAAAATATTGGAGACAGAGGGATTTAACAAAAGAGGCATGTTTTCATCGGTTTGCTCAGATGTTTGATAGTGGACTGCTTATGATAACTGGATAGGTTATACATACTACCTTAAACTGTTGTATGTTCAACTATAACATGAATTATTTGTCGACGTTATGCATCTTTACTAGGTGGAACTTTTTTTATGTCAACTTTGAAACAGTCCTGACAAAGTTTTTGAAAACTATGGGTTCTGTTCAGTGGAACGAAGCGCACAAAAATTATAATCACTTTGTTTTACTAAACCATATGTTTTTTTTATGTAAACTTCTGTTGTGTTTGCTCCATATGTGAATCTGAAAAAGGCTTTATGGCTTTCGATTGCTAAATAACGATGAATTTGAATTTTTTTGATTTCCAAGTATTGTACTGGAGTTTTATTTTTCCATTCTAAAGCATAAAGGGTATTACGTTACACTTTGGTATAAAATGTAATGATCTGCATGCCACATGTTGTAGATCCGAATTAAAATGCCACTAATAGTTATGCCTCGAGATGGTTTTGTGATGAAATAAACATTGGGTTTATAATATTGACATTCAAACGATACATGATTATGAACAAAAGGAACTTTTATTTCATGTGTCGTTTGAATATATCATGAGTACTCCATATGTAAACCTGAACTAAGCTTTTTGGCTGTGGATTGCTAATTAACAGTGAACCCGAATATTTTAGCTTTCCAACTATTTTATTAAAACTTATTTTTCCATGCTAAAACAAAGTGGCTTTCAATTTATACTTCAGCATCAAAATATGCATTTGCAGGCCACCTGACGTGTATTTGAGTTAAAATGCTATTAACAGTTATGTCTCCGGCTGGCTTTGTGATGAAAATCATTTGATTTCTAACAACGACTTTCATATCTGTACATGCTTACGAACAAAAGCAACTACTGTTTCATGTGCCCTTTGAGTGTTTCCCTAATGGTGGCATGCTAATCTGATAAGGACTAACATATAACAGTTGGAAAATTGTAATCACTAATCATAAAACATTTTTCCCAAGCATATATGTTATGAAATTTAGTCTTCAAAATGATTATCACTAAACCTTAACCTATTGTATTGTCTTACCCTTGAGTATTTTGAATATGTCTTCCTGAATCAATCTAATTGGGCACTATGTTAGGCTTTTCAGTCTGTTCCCAAATTGTGTTTGCATCAGCACTGAAATTCACCAATGCAGTAATTAACATTGCTGATATCCAACTGCTTTAATCTATGGCATGGTTCGAGCGTATATTGCATGTCAATGTTAAACGGCTGTTATTTGAACCTAAATTTATAAGCTTTGAAACAAAAATTGTACAAAGCACATTCCAAATAATCGTCTTTATTTTCGATTTGTATGGTCTTCTAACATATTTCTGCTTACTATACATTTTCTAACCTACAATAGTTAAATTTATTACATGTTATTACCTGTGAAATGAAACCTGCTACTCATTTTGACAGGATAAGGCAATTTCAAAATGCTTGGAGGAATAAATGGTGACTGAAACATCAAAGCAAGGGAGGTATTTACATTTTTTTCCTCCTGTATTTCCCTCTCTAAATGATACACACACAATGTGTACACCTACGCATTTTAGTTCAGTACCACTATTTTTCCGGTTAAAGAAATATTATATGAGTTATCGTGTTCAGATTCTAACTCCTTATGTGTAGAAAGATTTAATGAATTGGGAAAAAATTTAGGTTTGTCCTATCAGAATCTCACTTCTCCCTGTAACTGCGGTGTTAGCCCTGCTTCTTGCCTGTCGGTTCGCTTTGTTGTTATCTATCATTAATTCATTCTTAACCTGCTTCCTACAAATGAATGTGCTTTTCGGCTGATTGATTTCTGTCATCATTTCCGTGTTGTATATTTCTCCCTGTAATTCTCAGTCCAGCATTGGTGAAATTATCATAATTTCTCTGTTACGCACTTAGCTTCCATTTCATATCCTTACCCAATTTGGTAGTATGGCAAAGTGCATAAAAATACACGTTGTCATGATAGTACAATGTCCAACTGTCAATGTTGCTGTAAATGATGCAACTGATCGATTTGGTGACAAGTTCAAAATTACAATTAAAAAATATGTATATTTTATTCTATGTAGGGGAAAAAAATCATGACTGTTAGTATAAAATCTGCATGATATAATTTTACAGAGAAATCCAAATAGTATTTTCATATAGGCATTTTGAATTGCAAACCAAAGAGTCACTAATTTAAAAATCACAAAACAAAATTTATTTTTGTGTTAGTATGTTACCATGTATATCTGAAATTGGATTCAACAACTATCATAAAGGGCTTTCATTACTAAAAACTGTTGGTCCCGGTATATCAGCTTCAAATTCGTTTAATGATCACCCAATTAGTAATGATTTTTTTAGTACAAACTGCTTCAGTTTTTTATTTGTTATTGAGAAAATTAATTCGGACAGAAAAATGGCTAGGCGTTGTTAAATTAGGCTGGATGATTGTTATTCTGACAAATTACGTTTCAGTTCAACATTAAGAACAAAAGTACAAATTTCATTTTGACTTCATTGTTGTAGTTTACAAGAGAGGATAGATATATTTTTTGGCATACATGATCTGAGTTTTGTAACAAGTAAACATATAAGAATTTGGATATTGAAATACAATAGAAATTTTTTTGGGGTAAACAGGGACCATGTGATAGGATTTCTATTAATGATTTTAAATGTAAATGTTAATGTAACTCTCTCATGCTCCAACACATGAAAAATCATAATAGGCTATTCTTAACTAAAAAAAGAGTTGTGCTTCAAAAAAAAGGGACAAAATATCCGCAATATAGATGTTTTTAGCATGTTTGTTTCCGTAATTTATAGTTGATGCTCTTACGAAAAGAGGGCATGCGTCCGCACGCAGCTATATATATATATATATAAGGTTGTGATAGATACATTTATTTAATTCAATTAAGATATTAAAATAGTGCAACCGTGATCATTTATAACACTATTCAATTTATTTAACTACAGGAGGCTTTAGGGACAGTATTGTTTTTGAATAACAAGGACATGTTCAATTAACACTTCAATTATTAATCAAGATGGTTTTTAATTTTATATTATTACGTACTGATGGTTCGACAACATTGTATAAAACAACAAGGTTGTCAGTAGAAATAATGATGTGTTCATGGAAAGGGAAGAAATGGTGTAGGGCATTGCTTATCTTAAGAATTTGGTCGAGTCGATTAGAAAAGAGGGAAAACTAAGTTGCAAATGATTGAGAATCAAAACAAGAGAGAGCTAAATGCTTCCATTAGAGACCTTTGTAATTAAATGAAAATAAATGCAATGGGTTGCAAGTTGTTAATACTGAAGTTTGAGTTTTAAAAAATAAACAGAAGATCTCATATATTAGAGTATCCAAGATAAGCTGAATAGAATCTGAAATTTGTAGAGATGTTAGAACAGATGAAGTATCTAAGTCCACAAAGTATTCTATATTGTACTACTTTATTCTGTTAGACTGTTGTTCTCTCAATTTTTATACATTCATGCGTGTTGAGTGTTCATTGGGATTTCTTTTTTAGGTCAGTGTAGATGACACCAAACTGGCAAAACATATATTGTTGCCTGGATAGGATGAATATATAACAAATCGAATATGAACAGTTGGCCTCATGTTTGTGTTCACAAACACGCAGACTGTGTTTATATGTGTGTGTTTTTTTCCATATAATCATTCCAATAGAAATGATGAAAACAGTTGTTATAAGTGATGAAAATAGTTTTCTGCCATTGAATTAAACACTTTTATCTTCTTTATCACACGCATTAAGCACATTAGACCGAACTATTTTTATATCAGTATGTTACTCAATATTGAATTTAGTTAGCTGATTATGGTTTTAGCATATCAATTTTACTATCTTTGTGTTTATTATATGACATGTTTTTGTGTTATTAGAATGTTGAATTTAGAGTGAACTGATTAGAAAATGAATGAAAGAATGGAATGCGTTTACAAGGGTAAAAGTACAATCTAGGTTGAAATATAAGGTTTTCTAAGCAATAAACTATATTACATCTTAAATGTATAATTTATTGACTATTAATTTCCAAAGTGTTACAATTATTGTGTATCCCAAGATTCAAAATTAATTTACAACCGGCACAATTTTATATATCTATATATAACATTATCATGCATATATGAGTTTCAAATTCATCTCAGTTTTCTTTTTCTTTTTTCTATATTGAGTAATTATTAAATTATAACCATATGTTGTATTATTATTGAAGTTTGATGCAAACTGGTGTTTATAAGTGCAACTTTCACAAGATTCCTGTATATAAATATATATGCACACACCTGACATTTAATTTATAGTGTTCATGGGACTACCAACTACACGGTTTTGATCTTTAGTATAGAGGAACTCTGAACAAAAATATCCCAAGTAATAGATGCACTACTTAGACTGTCTATATGTATTTTTGAAATCAAAGCTGATGCCACAACTCAACAATCATCCTCAATTATGTCCGCGTAAAAGCATGAAACTAGAATAGTGAAGCTACTATTTCAGTATATGCTTCAAATTTGAGGTTAAGGTAATTAGTATGATGAATATGTGTGTTCTACAAATAATATCATTTCTGTCAATCCAAAGTTTTCAATGAAGATTGTGATTTAATTAGGGGTATTGGTTCCTATTTATTTAATCAGTGTAAAGATTAGCTTTTCAATCTTCCATAAATCTGTTAACACCATCTGCTTTAGATATCATAACAGCATGCATAAAAACAGCACAGACCTATTATTACCTATAATTATCTGTCCCTTTTGTATTTTTATGATTATACTCAACTTAGCTAGAGAAGAAAGTATTGCGAGCCTTCCTATTTACATTGACACAAATATGTGTAAACTGATGGGAAGTCAAGTGAAGAAGAACAACACCTCAACATTAACTATTTTTCTCAACAATTTCATCCATCTATTTATACAGAGGGACACACACATGTATTAACCGACAGTCCTTGCAATAAAATCCAAATCTACCACCAGATACTTATATATATAAATATATATATATATGCACTTACATACGTACATACATATATATGCACTTAAATACATACGTACATACATATATAAATATATATATATATATGCACTTAAATTGATTACCATCTTCATGTAGTAAAATATCATATTGTAGTCCTAAATCACATTGTTTTATTGTCACCTATATGGGTTCTTAACAATATATAATGTCTTTATTATCACCTTGAGTATCTTTAATTACTTCACGCTTATTATGCTAAACTTTAAGTTTACGAATATTCGTATTTATCAGAAAAGAAATTTATTGAAGAAAACCGTTAAGTAATTTTACATATTTTTTTGTTAACTCAACCGACGACAATTTCCAAGAAGCCGCGGATTCTTGCTACCAATAACACAAGCATTACAAATGATAATTCACAATTGTATAACCTATAATGATTCTAAGCAACCAAGAAAGAAATCATTCAACCGATTAAATAGCATAATTTTGCTTCAAAATTAAGTTAGAACGCATGTTTACAAAATTCTATGTTGGCTATGGGCGCAGTTCATTTTGGAAACCCACATTGTTGTGTGGACCACGTTATCTTCTGTGAAAAATATCTAGAGATGCACAGATATGAGGAAGGAAGCTTAAGAGAGTAAATTTATTCTTTTTTTTTTGCAAAAACTTTTCACATCTTTTAGTAGTTCAGAATCAATATTTTAAATCGTATATCATTTAGTATTTCCCTAAGTAGAAACTCATATAATCCTCATTTGTTATGACTTTAACAAACCATATATAGGATGTACCAAGTTTATATGATTTTACATATGGAAATTCCTACATTACAGGCCGAGGTCAAAACATATATAAAATGCAAAGATTGGCTTCTACTAATTAATTTTTGCAGGTACCATTTTTCTTTTTCTTCACTTTTTGTTGAATGATGGATTAGAAAGAAAATTATCATGGCATTTTTCCACAAGAATATTTTATTCTAACGTCATTTAGAAAGATGCTATATAGATGATTAGATATGAATTCATGCAGTTGTGCTTTGTGAGTTTCGTCTTTTACATTTAACATGTCCATGTCCCGTTGTAGGTACCAATTTTTCAGTTTGGTATATGATGATCAACATATAAATGATAGTAAGGTTGCTATTATTGTTGCATGGAACAAATATTAAAATATATCACACCAGGTGTTGTTCGTGCCTTTACGGGTCCAAGTATAATGGTAAACATGTTTAGTTTTTTCTATGCACTTTTAACAATTCAAAATAAATTCACAATTTCCAAACAATAATTATGATATTTAGACTTCATTGTTGTTTTATGTTTCTAACCTTTTTTCCCTACATCTAGGAACTGAATTTGTTTATAGTTATTTCTATGTATGACACCATCATGCTACTACAGGTTCTCAATACAAACTGCAAACTAGAATATACAAAATAATATACGCATCATGTCCATGTTTCCCAACCATCACAGCGTGATACCTTTTCTCTGTACCATTTTGAATTGGTTAATATATAAGCTTAAAATATAATATTCAGATCTTAAATCTTGACAACATATCCATAGGCCTTATATGTCAATGAATTTATTCTCCATGATTTACTGTTATCAGGTGAACACTTAAAACTTCACACCATCATCGTGTAGTCCATACTTTACATAGGCTTATGCTATTGTATGATTTTTAGTGTATTTCTAAGTGTGTGTTTTGAATATGTAATGATCCATGGATGGTGAAAAACAAATAATTTATTGACTGTAGAAAATCCAGGTGATTAGTTTTTGACTCTGTTCCTGTTTCCCCATAGGACATTAACCTTTTCAAGTTGATATCACAACTAATTCATGGCTACACGATGAAAGCAGGTGTTATGTGTTGCATCCCTTCATGACATCGTTATTTGGACTACCTTGATTTGCACATATCTCAGGTTTTAACGGTAAATTTTAGTCTTTTACTCTGTAAATAAAATTAAGCATGTCGGTATGTTTTGTCTTATCCTGTTTTTTTTTTATTTTTTAGTTTTTTATTCTGTTTTGGTGAAAGATTGGTCCTCATGTTAGGAGAGCACTCATGATTTATTAAAAAAAGCAAAGTTCATACAATAGGTGTTGGGAATTAGCTATTACATATTTGCAAGATCATTACTATGATGATCACCAAAATGATAAAAGTACAAATTAAAATATATAGAATGTATACAATTATTTGTATTTACTGAGCAGAAGAGTAGGCACAAGATAGGTGCAGTTGGCATGATCGGCCAAGCATAGTCCAAGGGATGCCTAGCATTTCTGTGGAAAACTTAGCTGTCGTCTTTCAGTTAAATATTGGTAGGGAGTGAATTGGCTGGTGACTGGTCCAAGGAAAGTTACTTGATAAGCTGTTGTTTTACCAGTCTCAATGGTTAAGAGTAGAGCTGATGTTGCATGTCAAGATGCTGTGAATATATGGACTGCAAGTCAATATTATCTGGAAATGCCGAACAGAGACAATCAGCTGTAACTGCAGACTAAAGCGATCAATGGAGCTATGGCAAAGAAGAGGGGCAGACTAAGTGCTGTAGTTTCACGGCTTTCCCATTTAGTGCCAGGCTCTGATGAGGGATAGTGCTCTGTGTAGATGCATGGATTATGAATTTTGTTGCATGATATATATTTGTGTTACATGATTATGGATCAGTGGAAAAGAAGAGAAGAAAGGGCTGATGTGGAATATTGGACTTGCACTGTTTGAATGCAATTCAAGCCTATGGAAAGAACTGAGATGAGAATTGCGGTTGTTGAGTCCAAACTAACTAGAGTTGCTGCAGTTCAGGTTACAATTATAAGGATGTTAAGTTATGGTCTGTAAATTTATCTGATAAGATGAATTATTTTGATAAGTATATTAACCATTAACCTTACAGTAGGAACTATAATATTAACATTATACGCTTATTAGACCAAAATTCTAATTTATGCTAGCTTAAAGGAATGGTCTGTATTTATGTAGTCTTATTGGATCCTAAGGTCCTTGCGTCTGTTCATTTTTATAACTATTTTTTATCATTTCATTTATTTAAATGCTTTTCTGCTATTTGATGTGAGAGCACATAGAAGTCTAGCATATACCACTGTAACAAGCGTAGTTTGTATGGAGTTATCCTTGCTTATAGATTTTCCAACTTATTCTTGCGAATGGGCTATAAGATATATTTATATATTAAGTATATATGCACACAAGCGTTTATATATTAGTAGTCGCTTAGAATAAAATTATTGTTAAAGCTTCATCAAATTGTTAGTTTAGTCTTTGACTTAGTTAGAGGAGATGAATGTAAAAAATGATCCATGTAAGTTTTGACTTTTAGGTAAGATTGTGTGTGCACATATACAAATTTATACCTATAGTTATACATTTGTTCAGTTTCTTTTCTTTTCTGTGTATATCTTCTGTCTTTTACCTTTTGCTACTGTGTATCATCACTTAGCTAATTCAACCTATACATACAAACATTGACGTTAAAAATGAGGTTATCCAATTGATTGTTAATTCAATCTTCAACTTATGTTTCTATAGTTGAACCGAGGGATTTGGTACAGTTATAAATGATATTTTGATATTATTTACAGCTTACGTGTTACATCCTACTATGTTGAATTATGAACTGACTTAATCATGGCCATTTAACTTCATCGGGTCATACTTTATTTTAGCTTTGACTAATTGTGTATATTTATAAACTACTGTAATATAGTGGTAGTGGTATTAAATTGAATTATAAAACGGACCACATATTTTTCTTACCCATTCCGACCAGCTCTTTTAATTTTTTGATGACCAAAAGTTTGATTAATAAATTCCCACATTGGTATTAAATTTCCTATGCTTGATTATACTCAATTCATACCAACAAATCTACATGATCTAATATGACAGTATTTAACAAAGTTGTATGTCTCCTCATTTTGTTTTATTATTGCAAGTACATCAACTTCTCAAAACTTCAAATTTAGATATGAGGTAAAGTATAATTGCATAAGCTACCCAGTCAAGAAAACTCTTTTGCATGTAATATGCTTAATTGTAAAAAATACAGAGTCAAACATCACTTTTAACTTATAGGCAAGGCATCGGTTTCAACCAAGACAAATGCCTCAGTCTCAACTGAGGCACTGCCAGAAACTAATATCACAGTTTATACAGAGCCAAATAACTCAGTGACAATCGAGGCAATGCCTCAATTAAACTCATGCTTCCACCGTTAAAATGAAAAAATTCTGCAATTACCAAAGTAGTTTATTTTCGTTCTTAGTTAAATGATATATGATTTGGATTGACTTCATCAATATACACCGATAATGATACCTACTCTGTCAACCTGCATTTAGAAATGCAAATATATTAAATACGTTATGCATTATTCCCGTTCTGGAACGTTTCATTTAACATACATTAATATGTAGCATCATCTATGTTTAATTCCTTTTATTTTCAAAGTTATCTATACATATTTTGGACTGCAGCATCCTATACTTCAATCACTATTAACAACTTTGGCTGTGATAATATGCAGGAACAAGCAAACGACAAGGGATTGAATGCAATGTTTGGATCTACTGCTATTTGGGGACGTTTTCACCTGTTTTTCCCTGCTTTAAGGATTGTTATCTAAGTTCGAGCTTATTCTGAACAATGTTTGCATTTGTTTTAGAATTTTTTTCTAAGCTTAGTCGATAATAAGCAAGACAACATTTTTGGTTCCTACATTCAGCTGACTATATTTTGTTTAGATTCATCACGTCTTTATTTCATCAACAAACTTAAACCACTCAATAGTTTGTAATAAATAGGTTATGCGTTGCATGTTTTCTTCTAATATTATACCATCTTATACTCTGTCTTTAGGGACTAAAAATACCAGCCAGTTATTTGTTACTTTCACACTTCTACATTCAATAAAGGCTAATTAAAAACAAATAGATGTGATTGCTATAAAACATTTGTTTGTTCCAATACTGAAAATAACTTCCTACCTATCCGGTTTGTACAAACTTATTTTCAGTAATTGATGTTATTCAAAAAAGAATTTTACCATTTATTTTCACCCTTTTCAAAGGAGTAATGGCCCTGACATTTATATTGGATATTATTATTATAGTAATTTAGATATATTTATAACTTACAATTTACTATATATCTGTTTATTGACAAATAATGCAACAATAGTATACATGTCTTTTTAATATATCAACCATTGAAATATGAATATATGGACTCTACAAGACTACGATCTTTGCATGAAAGTACTATAACATTTTTGACATCATATCTGTATGCGAAGCACGGGTTCACACTAGTTATGCATAATCATATAGCTATCATACTAGGCGTAGTAGACCATTACTATTATAGCCTTAAAATGATTTAGAACACAAAATATGATAATATCGGTAGCTATGTGACGAGAACCGATGTATCACGGAAATATTCATAGTAGTACCCACTTAACAAACATTGGAAAAGCAATCCATTTGCTTGAGCCCTGCCATAAGCATTTATATATTTTGGTTGTCTCCCTGGTTTACATGTACTTTTGAAACCTCTACGAAACAATTTTAAATATGGTTGCTTTTTCTTGGGTTATACTTGGGGTAGGTACAGAAAATAGGTTGCCTCAGCCCATTTCTTCCTAAGAAAAATTTGTATAATACGAGCGAACCCATTTTCCATTTCTTCCTTAGAAAAATAACTTATCACACCATAAAGGAAGACATAGAAGGTGCATAAAATTGCTAATCATCATCTTATTATTACATGCAAATGTCAATCACATCTTAGTTCAATTCACTTGCTGAAAATTTTGAAATGATGGGCAGAGGTAAATTACACATGATAAAACTATTAATAATGAAAAAAACATCACCATAAGCAGCCATAGCTTAGGTTCAGAAATATATACCTATAGCTATAGATACAGTCTCTTGCAACTCTAAAATGTACAGACCCCATATAGTAGGGGTTTATGCACTAAAAAATAACCTATGTACTGATTCTAATAGTAGTTCACAAAAATCATGTGCCTTATAAGCTCTCACATCAGATAGGTAAGCATTCCAAGAAATGATAAGGCGGTTCTTAAACAACAACCTGTATCATGTTAGCATATTAATGGGAATTAGATCTTCCATGCTTTCTTCCAAATGAACGAATGAGAGGTTTCGGCATTATCTTTTCGCTTTTATTAGTTTCAGCATCGTTTCTCTGAACAATTCTCAAGGGATGAGCTTCGGTGTTAAACACCCACTCATCAAAGGATATATATGACGGTGGTGAAAATAACAAGTAAAAGTATTTAAGGGTTTCGGCAAGGAAGAAGCTTTGCATCATGTTGTCTTTGACACCAGAATTCACCTGTCATCAGAAATTTTATTATCAAACATTATTTTAGAAAAATATGTAAGAGAAAGATGATAAAAGGTTGAATTTATAAGCAGGATAATTACAAAACTATACATACATCCTTGAGTCCAACATAGCCGGATTCAATGCGAGAGTTCTTTTCAAAAGCCTGGAATATGTTCCAACCCCATTCCTGATATGTCTTGTTTCCAGTTAGGCGCCATAGATACACTAGCGATTCTACTGTCTCTGGTCTCAATATATTCCAAGATGTACCTACATTCATGTCCTGTAAAACATAGTACTATTAGCATACACATAGGTGCATGATAATATGATATAATAAGAAGAAAATAAAAGGACCTGTCCAGGGTGAAAGTAGTAATTTTCTCCAGCTAGTTTTGTTGGAGTTGATTGGTAGAAGTTATAGCAAGTCCAAGCAAGCTTTCATAAGAAAACCATTTATGTAATCAACAATTGAATAGCAGTGTGATATGAAAACTAAATTTGTCAAAAGCACTCGAGAATACCTCCTTGGCAAGGTCTAAAATTTTCCCTGCCTTTTCGGGTTCATATCCTGATGAACCTAAAGCTAGCATTCCAGGAGCGAAGCATGCCAGTTCATCCATCTGTGAAGGTGTTATAAAAAAGCTTTCAAGACTGTAGATAAATACCCATAATAATTCTCATTGATAAGGGAACAACCTTGTCAGAAAATGAACCACCAGATTTTTCACATATGTATGAGAAAGAGGAAGGTGTAGTTTTTCGAATCAAGCTTAACAAGCCTTCCATTGAGGTCTCCCACATTTGTCTTTTTTAATAGTGCATGTCACAAGGTAAGAAATAAATAGATATAAAGTTGATTTTATTATAAAATATGAATTTAGTCAAAGGTCTTTAGACTCTAAACCTGTAATGCTTCACTGCATCAGTTTTGTTTCCTTGTACCCATACTTTGAGTAAATATTCATAAAAACTGCATAGAATTATTTTGTGTATATGTTAGCAGTTAGCTAATAGTTGTATACTGGTACGAATTAAAATTTGAAACTGCACCAGCTTTGAAAGTAGCTGAACTGGCTTTCTTGCATTGAAATTGTTGTGAAGGATACTGCTTAGATTTCTAGAAGGGAAAAGCGATTTATTTACCTATCACCCATAGCACCAAAGGTGATTGTTGAATGAGAAGATGGAGTTCCTGTGTGAGGATTTAAATAAATTGGAAGTAAACCATCAGCTGGATATGTTTTCTGCAGTTGTGTGATAACATTTTCTGCCTGAAACCATGGTTCAGAAAAGAGTTATACATGAAATTCAATAATATAAATAAGTTATTGAGTTATTTATGAAATTTAATAATAGCAATGATTATTAGTAAGCACACAAAACTCACCATCCATCAATAAACATGGAAAAAAATGGATATTAAATAACCAAAAGAATAATTTGAAGTTAAAATAAAAAATAATAAGCTACCACGAGCACCTTCAAGCAGCATGGCTCCAAGATTTTATAGCTTTGTAGGGGTGCACATAAATATATAGTTAAGCATTAAAATTTGAAGGCTACATTAGAAATTCTTCCTCGTATGTGCATCAAATGCTAGAAATATTTACTTTTTATTTTTAAAAAATTTATGGACGGATGTGTGCTAAAAGTGCAAAAGCTTTGATAGTCACAGCACTTATTTCGAGCGAGCAAATTGACAGTGAAATTCCATGGATGGATGGTTGGTAAGGAAATGGTGATGGATGTTGCAAACCGATGGTGAGATTCCGTTGATGGGTGTAGGGCATTTTGGAAAGTGAATATTAGGCTCAGGTCCCTAATAAGTTTCAAAATACATAAAAACCCCAGTAAAAAAAAGTATGTAAATTAGGTCCCTAGAATTAAGTTACTAAGTAATTGCATATAGTTATGCAATTATTCACTGAATAATTGCAGACATTTATGCAATTATATTCAAAAGTTGCATAAATTTCCACAATTTTTTCGGTGAATAATTGCGGAAATTTCCGCAATTTTTCAGTGAATAATTATGGAAATGTCTGCAGTTTTTTTATATAATTGCATAAATGTCTGCAATTATTCACTGAATAATTGCATAAGTGTATGTCATTATTCGGTAACTTAATTCTAGGGACCTAATTTACAAACTTTTTTCTACTGAGGTTTTTGTGTATTTTGAAACTTAGGGACCTGTGTCAAACTGTCACTTTTGGAAATTTCAAAAGGACACCGTGTAAATCTTGTTCATTGAATTTTCTTTATTAATAGTAGAGATATATTAGATACAATTCACTAATTCAGTAACACCAATTTTTTTCTAACAATCATGATTCCAAGTCTCGGGCCTAGTCTTCTTTCCAAAGATAAGGCTAGTTCAGAAAGGTGACCCCTGTGTACTTGGTGCGCCCATGATATATTAATAGTAATACACCACTTGAAATCACATATACTCCATTGATAATCTTGTAAAAATACAATATATTTTTGGACAATAGTGCCCAAAAGATCCTCGGTAATGTTTGATATTTGATTTATCGAGTCCACTTTTCCCTCAGTTATTTATTTGTGATAATTATATATATATATATATATATATATATATATATATATAGTCCATAAATTAATAACATCTGTAGGTTTGCACTTTTCTAAAGATGCTGCAGTAATATAGAAAAATAGAATTTTAGGACATGGATCCTACCAGAATAAAGATAATGATCGAACAAAATAATTTGTTTTTAATTATGTTATTAGTATGGGCAATCCAGTCCAAACACAAAAGAGTGCACAGTTTATACCAAGTTACAAGATTGCACTATTGCAGGGAGTAAATTCAACAATTTCCAGAACATAAATTTAAACAAGTAAATGATTGTAGAGTATGCTAAACCAACTTCTAAAACAAGTGGCACTCAGAAAATATATGCATACAAAAAGTGGCAATTTTGAAAGCATATCAACTGCACTAACAATTAGGCCTGTCAATGGTACGGTTTTTAGATTGAACCCAGTCCGAACCCACCATATTAATGCGGATACGGGTTTATCTCTAGTTACTAAGGCCCGACATAGATCCAACCGGGTTACTATTAGGATCGGATACGGGTTAATCATAACCCAACATTTTTGGGTTCATCTGGTTATTAATTTTCCACAGTACCAAAATATAAGTGCGTATGACATTTGTTTACCATTTTGTTTGATTGTATGTAGATGTTTTTACACACTTTTATTGTGATCTTAGCTTCATCTCTATCCAATTTGCAGGATAACATTGTTTGTGTATTATTTAAAGAACAAAAAAAGAGCCTAAAGCATGGTTTTTAACATAAATATTACGAGCTAGGTATACGGATATATTCAATGGGCTTGAAAACCCCAATGGGCTGTGTTCAGGTATTGTGTTTGATACACCCAGTAGGCTTAGGCCGGGCCCAGGTTGGGCTCGAGTGCAGTTTTTAAGCTATCTGACCGAACACGGTCCGTTGACAGGCCTACTAACAATACCAAGAAAATATGGCAAACAGAATGAACATATCGGGTAAATCAAAATTACAGAAATTTAATTATTGTTATTAAGTATGTGTGAGTACACACACTAGCGTGGCACACACGATGTGTGCACATATGCAAGTGATGTAGAGATGCAATAAATATGAAATTTGAAAGGGTACTTATGGAACTATGATGACAGTTAAAACGACGAATACCACTGAATCATTTACGATCAATTCCCTTTATTAATAACAGGAATATGTTAATGGTGATAATATAAACATACATATATATTATATACATACGATATATAAAATATGAACCTACGTTTAAACCAAGTAACACACAACCAAAATAAGGAAGCAGAAGACTGACAATCTTGGAAACATATCACCTGTACTGAAATTAAGGTGCTAAATACACTATAACATCTTCATGACATGTAAATTGCAGCGTAATTTCAAAAAAATAACAAACATGCTCGATAGTTGCAAAGAACTAGCATAATATTTTATTAATAACCCAAAAAATACCTTCTGCTGGTATTTTGGGTCTCCTGTTCTCTGAGATAAAGCTATGAACTCCAGCTGCTCAGTACCAGAATCGGCTAAAATACTATCTCCCTGCAAATGAAAGAAAAATTATTTAACCACAAAAGCCATAGCAATTTCTTCATTAAAGTACAGATTATGTAATATATTTAAACGGATAAATTTAGTTAAACATGACATCAATTAAAACATACACGAAGAAAGAAAAAAAAAAGATGAAGCAACCTACCCCTGTCCATCCAAAATTGTGTGCATTCCCATGAACCAAATTTATTCTGTTATATGGAATTCCTGAAGGTGTATCCCATGCAGGAAGCAACCTATCGGCGATGTCTTTGGCCTTCTCTAGAAAAACGTCATCCCCAGAAAGATCATATGCACTAAGAAGCCCACCAACAACTCTGATAATAAGAATAGAGTCAAATGCAAAAGAAGATCAATATACAACATGAACCTACAGTGTAGTTAAAGTGTTGAGTGCCATCATTTGGTGCATTCTTGTAGCAAAATAAACTAAAGAACCATAAATTAAACCTTATAACGCAACCTTATGGTCGTCTCAAATACACTTGCTTCATAGTCCTTGTTGAAATCTAAGGAGTTTGCAACCCACCTGCAATCAAATAGCAATAGTTACACAAAAATTTAAATACTGCAACTAATTAACGAGACCGATTGCATTATCCCAAAATCTATACTAACTGTTTGGTTGATGGAAAACTTAGTTACAATGATAAGTAACAACAATTCTATATGTTAGAAGTTACAGTGCAAAAAACTAAAAGCTAACAATAATCATCGCCATTATCATCTACCCAGTGCACAAGGCTCCTGCTTGAACGAGGTCTACACTAGATAAATTGTGCACAATCTTCCCTTCATTACCGGAAAGACTATTTATGATACATGATCAATAGATCAAACGTCCACAAAAACATAATTTAACAATGTGTCCGCAAATAAAGCTCATAATAAACTTACATATTTAAAATAAATTGTGATGCACATAACATGTATCATTCAAACTCCCGTAAAGTAAGATGCACAACTAATAAATATAAATCAAATATCAAGCACTAAGGCAAATATCATCATCATCCTTGTTTTTTTTTCCATACATATGAATTGGGTCAACCACATCAGTTCTCATTCTTCATAAATTCCTATCATGAATCATATTTTTATTTAAGTTTAGTTTCTGAAAATCATTTCAATATTTTCCTACCATGTTAATCTAGGTCTTCTTTTTTGTATTTTTCCTTCTATATAGTGTGTGTGTACGTGTATATGTGTGTGTGTGTTATCTTCTCTCCTTACGAGTGTGCCACTCCGTCTTCTTTGTACGTATCCATATTATCTTTGTCTATTTTTCATAATTTTCCATTTATAGATCACTTCTAGTATCTTCCATACTTTCTCGACTTTTCTAATTATTTGTATCATTTTCCTTAAATTCTCATTTTCACACATTTAACTTATTTTTCTATTTCTTCTTTAAAGACCAACATTTTGCGCTATATAATATAGTAGGCCTAACCGCAGTTCGATAAAAATAAATCCTTCCACTTTGTTGTTATTTTCTTACCACATAAAATGATACTAGTTTGTCTTTATTTCATCCAACATGGGTTAATTTGTTTTGTTATGTCCTCCGCCTCCATCCTTTTGTACTATTGATTCTAATATTTGAATACATTTTTTTGTTAATAATTTGACTTTGCAAGCATATTATACACCCTAACTTTTTTACTATAGTTGCATATCATATATTCGGTTTTTTAGTTTCAAACATTTTGATTCTAATGCATATCTTCGTACTTTCAAAAAAAATTCTACATTTTCTTTGAGGTGTCTGTTAACACAATATCATTTGTAAACATCATGCAACATGGTGCATTCTCTTGAATTTCTTTGGTATCTCATATAAGAACAATGCAAATAGGTAAGGGCTTAAACCGGTCATTACTGTAATCCTTTAATCGAAATTCATTAATCCCTCCACATGCGCAGATCGTACTTTCATCACGAAGTTTTCATATATATCTAAAATAAGTATATTTCCCAGGAATGGTCCTTCGAATGCGCAGGTTGGGCGATGGCCCAGAGCTCAGATTTCAAGGGGTGCAATACACTTTTTATTATTGATAATTTGATTTCACAAAGAATGCCCATTTAACATAGAACATTAAGCTTAACCAGAAAAACTAATTTAGGATTCGCTTTCCCTAATGATTCACCTTCAAAAGAAGCCACATTTAATTTCTTTCTCTACAATCCTAACAACTTTCCCTCTTTTTTCAAAAAACAAATTTTCCATCTTCTTCTTTTTGTATCATATAACTATTTAAACACTAATTCAATATTTGCCAATAAAAAAATTGGCATCAACAACTGACATTGAAAGTTAAGCACTTTATAATTTTCTTTTGACATACAAATTATTTATCGTCTATTTGCATATTATTAATTGAAAAAAAAAATCTAATTGCATTTTGGAATGGAACATCAAATTTACAAAGCTACTAGCAAATTACTTAATAGGTGGATTTTGTCAAATCAATGACACTTTTTCACTATTTTAGTATAAGAAGTTCAATTTAGTCGATTTTGTAGCTAAATATAGATTAGCTGTTAAGTCTATTTACAGGTTGGTGTTAAAATTATATCAAATTGCAAAAGTGTACAGATCTTTGTATACTTTTTTCTGTGTGAATAGAACGAATATTTGTGATTTGAATTGAATGATTTTTACTAGTCATTGAGCAGTGCTTTTGTATGCGTATACTTGTGCATGTAACCATTAGATAAACCCTGTGATTTACAAATAAATAGACTTTTACATGGTATTATTGTTGAACTAGTGTTTTTTTATTTGTGTATGGGTAAAATTTTGAAGCCTAAGATGAGTGCATGATAAACTAATTTCTGATGGTTGAATAATAGTTGTTTGAGTGATTAACAAAGACCACAAAGTAATTTATAATGGGCGGATAATAAAAAAAAAACAATTAGCTAATATATCAAATTTTACATTAATTATTATCCATACACCATAACTAATTTCAAATGAATGTTTGAGTTGAACAAAATAAGATAGCAAATGAAACAAGGAACGAATGACAAAAGGCTGTTGAATGGAGCAAAAAACAATCAAACAACAAAAGAAAGAAAAACTATACAAGAGGGGTCATGAGAATATATTATTCTTTGAACCGGCTATTTAATAGTGTCTACTTCAAACAAAATTGATTGATTTGCATGTAGTACTAAAAGTACATTTTGTGGTGCAAATAGCACAGTTATTTTTTTCAAATCGTATTACCGGTTGCATGGAAGGAACTAAACTAAGGGTGCATTTTTGGCTTACACGAAAGGAGATAATTAAATGAGAATATGAAAGGAACAAAAAAAAATATGTGTTCTTGTGTTGCAAAAAAGACATTTGAAAGGAGAATTGTTTTGTTATGAATAATTATTCATTGTTTTATTTTGTTTTCATTATTTGTAATTAAGCAGGTAAATAATATAATTAAAAAAGGACAATTTTCATTAATCAATAAAAATTGAAATAAAAATACTACTAAAAATTAAAAATACATAGGAATACAACGACAATAAAACTAAATTAAAATATTTAAATACATTGAAATAAAAATAGAAATCGGATGGCGGGTGGGATGGTGGGTAAAAGTGATGGGTAGGGTGGTGGGTAGACAGGTGGAAGGGCCATCAAATAATGCTGATATTTGATTGCGTGTTGGGAACGTTTTATCTCTATCCGTAGCCAATTTTGGACGTCGTC
Organism: Allium fistulosum; assembly: GCA_030737815.1. NCBI lineage: Eukaryota > Viridiplantae > Streptophyta > Magnoliopsida > Asparagales > Amaryllidaceae > Allium > Allium fistulosum. The sequence continues at coordinate 480,836,318 of CM060904.1, forward strand.
ATCTTCCAAAACACTGAATATGTCTCTGTTCTTTTGAATCTTGAGTGGCGATATTGTTTCAAAAAGTTGAATTTCTTCAAACTGCTTCACACGAACGGCTACATTCTTGAAGGCCATAGACGGACGAGTAGAGTGTACACTTGTATTAAGGGAGGGACAGGGATTAGAGCAAGTGCTTTCCAAGTCAGTACGAGATTTCTTCAAATTCCTTTAATATATCATATCAATAATCTCGTTTATCTTCTCATCGTTCTCTGTTTGCCTTCTTATATTAAAAACTTTGGAAGATGAACCTCCGCCGAGTGAAGGCATCGGTATAGTCTATTGCGTCTGTTTTGCTACACAAACTCTGTCATACTGACCAACGTTTCTTTATTGCCTCGTATTTGTAGCGAACTTGCTCGTTGGTTACTGGTATTTCATTCTGAATAGTTGCTAAAGCCTCATTTAGTGTCATTGTAGTTCTTTGATGGATGTCTTTTTTTGTTTTCAATTGTTTGATAAGCAATTAAGCATCAATGGCGCAACGCATGAATTCCAACGTTGCTCTTTCGAACTGACTTCTAGGACTTCGACGAGAGTTTTTCGATCCAGTTCCGATCATTTTCTACCTAAAAAAATTCAAAAAAAAAATCGAAATATGGAAAATAAACGAAAATGAGACAGGGAAGAATGCAATAAAAAAACCCTCAAAACTTGATTGCTTTTTTAGATTTGAGGGTTAATTTTTTTAAATTTTCGATTATGGTGGAAAGCAAAAGGAAAATGGGTAATATAGGGAGTGTGTTTTTTACCATTGTTAAAAAATTACCGTTGACATCGGACGCGTATGATGCGTCGGACGCTTCTGATGCCAACAGTAATCAACAACACAATTTCAACGGTTCGGTTAAACTGACCAAAAGTATAAGGCTCACAGCTGGCATGTCGGATGCATCTGATGCGACGCCAACCATTCTTGATTACTTTTCCACGCAAACGCTACCTAAACTTCTGTCCATGACCCAAAAACAGCATAGGACAGGTATTGATATTGCTTAACTCACTTATTCAATTTCTTACTCTTTTGGCCATAAGTTAAACATGATATTGTACTAAGAAAAGGATATGGATTCCAAAAAAGAACATAATTATATTGATGTTCTTGGTTTTGGTGCCAAAAATTTGAAATGGAAGCAGTGCAAGGCAAAGGCGTAGGTTTAATATAATGAAGTGCATTTCAATAATACAACTATGTAATTTGATGGTACAAAAAGCTTTGATCGATAAAGCCAATAATAAAACCAAGACTGTGTTTGTAGACATACAATCGTTGCTTAAATTATTTTATGTTTAATATATCATAATAATTATAAAAAAAATTAATTATATATTATATATGTGGTTATCTAATCATTTCATTATTATTTTTAATCGGCTATTTATTTTACATATACAAAATAGATTATGTTCAATTATAAATTATGTTGGCTTTACATAATTATGTTAGTACAAAATGGATTGTTTGCACAACTATAGAGTTTGAGAGAATGATAACCCTATCATCCTGGTGAATATAATGGTTCATGATACAAATCTAATGAAAGTCACCTCTACGAAGTAGTGGGGGCAACAACCCTTTTCAAAAAGATGGCAATGCATTGGTGGCTGAACTGATCTATTTCAGTTTATATGGATGGCTAGTCAGTTACAATTACTTTAGTTTGTAAAATAATACCATTGGATAATCAAGCTAAACGTTGCATTGTGAGGTTTGAAAATAGTTTTATATTTGGTAACTAATTTTTATTAATAGTTGGCTTGAAAGCGCAATCTTTTGATTCAACGACGAAGTTCTAAAATTGCACTTTATATGCAAGCTCATAAAAAAATTAAACAAATTTAAAATTAAAAAGGTAACGAAAAATGATATTAAAAACGAAACCTCGGCACCCTAAATTTCAGCTCTTAATTTCTATTTTCGCAATTTATACAGTTTCCAGTCAAATTTTATTGTTGACTGAAGATATCAATTCATCCATTTGTTGGAGATTTAGTGGTTGAATCAGGTATTTTATCCTCTTTCTTATATTACAAAGCGTTTACCTTTTTTGATTTCCATGATTTATACTCGTTTCACATAATTGTATTTGTTTGTAAAGTTTGTTGTTTATGTGCAGCATTCTGAATTTCAGCTCTTAATTTCTGTTCCTGCAATTTATTTCGTTTCACAATCAAATTTTATTGTTGACCAAAGATATCAATTCATCCATTTGCGGAGATTTAGTAGTTAAGTCAGGTATTTTATCATCTTCCTTACATTACAAAACATTCACCCTTTTTGATTTTCAGTCAAATATAGGATTCTAGAAAATGCTACAACCTCTATAAGTATCTTATAAAATTCTAAGCCTTAAACATAGGCATAGATTTATATTGATAACGATAATTTTTATGTTGAATCAAGTGATAATAAAATCCTTATCTATTAAATAATAGTAAGCAGAAGAAATTCTAGCTCTCACACTAATTCTAGTCTTTCTCTCAACTCTCCTTAACTTTCTTTGAATATTTATTAACATTTTATTTTAAAGACCCGATACACTTTATTATTTTGAATAGTTTACAATATTTTATACTATCGTTTTACAATCAAAAACCTACACCTGCTTTCTACTATTATTTTTAGAGTTCTCAATTTTAATGTACAATTTACATTTAAGTTTGTATATTTAAATTAATTAAATAATTTAACTATGAACTGTTTAAACTAATTAACCGTTATTTATTAATTTGTCTAATAAATAATACAGAAGACAATGTCAACAAATATATCACGATCATTGTAACAAAATGGTATAAACTAAATTTTCATACGGATATAAAAAAATATGGATCACATAAAAGACAATAAGAACAACTTTAATGTATAATTATTTATTTTAAAAATTATCAGTTAAATGATAGAAATGCTTATAAACCATCCCCGTAATTATAAAAATTTCAACACCACTTCTTAATTCTCTTCGATTTTTTTTGAATCCATATAAATTATTATTTGTGGAAATTAGCCACAAGGGCCTCTTTAGCAAGTGGAATTAATTTCTAGGACACACAACTGAAATAATTACTTTCAAGGACAAAACGTAAAATAATTAGTTTCTAGGGCCTAAAACCTATGAAATTATGTCCTTGAAAGTAATTGGACTGCTGACTTTGTCCTTGAAAGTAATTATTCTGCTGATTTTGACCTTGAAAGTAATTTCTTTGAATGTGTGTCCTAGAAACTAATTGTACTGCAAAGTTTGTCCTTCTGGTGAAATGCCCCTTATTATTTTATAGCTATCCAAAATATTACGTTAATTTTTTCCATGATTTTACACATATACCGAGATTTTATAATTTCTCTTAGTATTTTGCATTCAAATCCATGTATTTAAATTAACCCAACACTATAAATCCTTACTATATAAATATAAATTCAAGTAACTAACAATCTTTAAGTTCTCTGAAAATTTATAAAAAAATGACAATTTCAATTCATATACCACATTCGTAGTAACAAAATGGTAAAACAGATATTTCTTTCAAATATAAAAATATAGGAATCACTTAAAAAAAATTGTATGCATAAACAATAATAAAAAGTTTAATTTATGATTGATATATCGAACATTGAATAACAAAATTTTAGTTTAACAATATCTAAAGTATGAGTACTATATTTTTACAACATTAGCGCGTGCAATGCATGAGATACATTATGTTACTTTATTATTATTATCTACAATTTTAGTAAATTAAAAAAATCCCTTAATTATCTTATATTACATTTAAATTTTTATCAACACAATTAAAACTCATCATCGTACACATGTACGGTTGCGCATGCGCATAAATACACACAAAATCACGGATTTACTTAATATTACTTCAAAAAGGAAAATATTACATCAATATTTTTCTTTGAAATTTATTACATAAATAAATACTTACAGTTATTTTACATATATAGATATATTAGTCATATTTAACGTATAATTTCTTAATTTCAAAATATAAATTAAACTTGTTCTAAAATTAGATAAGATATTTTAAAACATAAAATTCTGGAAATAACAATAATATATCTTTATTTATTTACATTTTTCAAAAGTATAAATTAATAAAATAATATGTTTAACATATAATTTCCTTAAACTTTAGAAATATTATTGTAAAACTAATTTGAAACAATATATATCAATTTAAATAGTTAGAATATGAATATAATGAATATATGATTAATTTTTAACCATTTAAAAATAACATTTTAATATATTTTACTACGAAAAATAACATTTTACATATTAAAATCAAAAAATAATAATGATAATTTTTCTATAAATTCATCTATATTTATTTTGACAAATATAAATCGGTGAAATATTATACTTAATGTTATAAATTTCAAATTTATTTTATAATCCAAATATGTTATTTTAGATATTAAGAGTCTAAAAAATATATACGTGCAATCTATTTTGTTAATATATTAAATTAATCAATATATATGTTTATCTAAGTAATGATCTGTTAAATAATAGTAAAATAGAACAAAATATATTTTTCTCCTTAATTCTCTCTTTTAAACTAAGATTTCTTCTTTATTATCTCTATCGATTTGTCATGAAGCTTCTCATGATTTCGGTAAATCAAAAATAAAATAGTATCGTCCTTAGTTATCTTATATAATATATATATATATATTACAATTTTATACTCTCATCTAAATCTAATTTGAATATTTCATATAATCTAAAGTGCAGCTTAATAAAAATTTAAAATATAACGTTATTTTGAAACTAACTTAAAACTATATATTTCACCGTGAATATTTAGAATTAGAAAATAGAAATGATTATAAATATTTATCACTATTCAAACATATAAATTATTTAAGTACGGTATTTAAAATATAACGGACTTAATTTGAAAAATATCATTTTAAATTATTTTACAACAAAAATATTATGTTAGCACAAAGATACAAAAATAGCAATATAAATTTTCTGTTAACATATTTGTATGCTCATTTATTATACATATAAATTAATTAAATACTAGACTTATCGTATAATTTATTTAAATTTCAAAAACATTTTTCTAGAACTATTTTAAATTCACGCGTATATATTTATAATCCAAAATAATAATAGATATAATTTTCGGTAATTTTCAGTAATTTATTCTTATGTAACTTAAATTATTGATAGAATGATTTGTTAAATATATTCTATTAAATAATAGTAATGTAGAAGGAATTATATCTCACTTATGAATTTTGAAAATTAAAGTCTATTATTATTTCGATTTTGTATTTTATATAAAGACCACTATTGTTTATAGTTTATGATTTTTACGATTATTAATAAGTCTTTCCTTTATTCTGACCTACAATTTAGTTTCAGGTATAAAATCTATCATTGTTTAATTAACTTCAACTATTTTACATTCAAGTTTGTATTATTATTTCTTTCTTAAATGATATTTAGTAATAATAAACATGCATAATAATGAAGGCTCTCTTTATTTTTCCTTACCACTTTATATTGAAGTATAATTTACAAATAAATTATTTGGAATGTTCTCTTTAATTCCATTTAACTAAGCTATATTTAAGTTTATATTGTTATTTTTCTTCCAAATTGGTATTTTATTATAGACTAAAATATACACAATAATTGAGACATATGGCTTGCACAAATATATGTTTAACATTAGCATATTACATTGTACATCAACTATTTAACTATGTATATTTGACAATTTCTTTTACATCATTACCTTATGCAATGCACGGGTTACACACTAGTTAAACAAATAGACCTAATCAATAGCACGCAGTAAAAGCCTTTACAATTTTGACCAAATCTTTGAAGCTAAATCTTTATTAAATAAAATAGACGTAACAATAGCTGCTATATTCTAGAAAATGCTACAACCCCTATAAATATCTTATGAAAATTTCTTTCCCTCTTCACTCTTGCCATTCACAATCTAACTTTCTCCACCATTCATCACTTCCGGCATTCTCTACTCTTTACTGTTATTCATCATTATCCACCCCTGCTCGTCACCATTTACCTCAAAGACCATTATTCTTTTAAAGCTTCAGGTAAGTCTAGTTACATTTTCTTTTAATATTAATTTCATAAGTCTGGTCTTCTTTGCAGCACATTATTCTTTCTTTTTTAATATTTATTGGTTAGTAAAATATGTGATCATCTTTGCAACGCCTCTTTATTTTAATTTCATCCCTTTGCTTATATTTGTCAAGTGCAAGCAAGTAATACAAAATTTGAAAAGCTAAGTAGAAAGCTAGATGGAAAGTTACGTAAGAATACAAAAAAATAAGCTATTTTATTTACACACAATGCATTTTTCAATTTTAAGCATTTGCCTCATTTTCTCATCAGCTTCAACAATAAAAAGCAAATCCTCTAAGTTTATCGTATAAATACAATTTCATATATTGATATAATATATCTTTATTAACAGTTGGCTTGGAAGCGCAATCTTTTGGTCCGACCGCGAAGTATCAAAATTGTCTTTTATATACAAACTCGTAAAAAAATTAAACAAAATTAAAATTAAAAAGGCAACGAAAAATAATATTAAAAACGAAACCTCAGCACCCTAAATTTCTCTTAATTACCCGCCGTTCGTAGCTCGGTTGGTTTGGGAGCTGGGAGATGGGAACCAAAGGACTGTGTCCGGGCAGGTTCGAATCCCAGCGCCAAACCATCAGTGGGAGTTTCAACGTTACGCATCCGTGTGCGACGACTAAATAAAAGCGGGGTAGACACACGGCGTGGGGTTTACTTAAATGAGTATCAATGAATACCATGATCTTAAGGTTCCCCATGATCTCAAAAAAAAAATTCTCTTAATTTCTGTTTCCACAATTTATTCAGTTTCCCAGTCAAATTTTATTGTTGACCGAAGATACCAATTCATCTATTTGCTGAAGATTTAGTAGTTAAATCGGGTATTTTATCATCTTCCTTATATTGCAAAGCGTTCACCTTTTTTGATTACCAGTCAAATATAGGATTCTAGAAAATGCTACGACCACTATAAATATCTTATGAAATTCTATGCCTTAAATATAGACATAGATTTATGTTGGTAACAATAATTTTTATGTTGAATCAAATTCGAGTGTAATTAACTATATTTTTTTGGGATGATTACAGTAAAATACTATAGTCAAATAGCAAACTATATTTTTTAGTGGTTAATTAACATAACAATATATTCTGTTGATTCAACACAATTTATAAGCCAAAAGATGGATACTAAACACTGTGACAAGCAAAGATCGACTCAAAAAGATGATATATCTTCAAAAGCATCTTCAACGAAGGATAGTACACATGTCCAACAACCAACAAATGCTGATAAAAATCTCTCTCAACAGATGATTTTTGGAATGATAAATTTACTTCTGAAGTGGTAAGTAATATATCAATCAAGAAATCTGAAAAAATAATATAATTAAATTTTATTGTCTTACCAGTTTTCTTTTTATGTTTTTGCAGGTAAAATTTATGGAGGAAAATTGATGGTGATGATTATACAATAAATTTGAATAAAAAGTCACTATGTAAGAATAAAAAAATTAACATTTATTAGTGGTACTTTTTAGATGTTACGACCATTATTATTATTAATAAGAAAATCACTATATATAATTTAATATCATTTAAAAATAGGATCTAAAAAATAAACTTCCTATACATTTTCGCTCTTTATTCATTCATAACAGAAACAAAATTCAACCTAACAAAAAATTAAATGTTCTAACTTATAAATAAAAATTCAACATAACTACACATGATTCCAACGCAAAAACATACCTAAATATTTATGAAATCATTTCTCTTGAATATGTTAGACACATATAATTTGTAAAAAAATCAATTTACTCGAAGCGTGTGTTATTGTCACGCGTGCGTGCCGTAGCACTCGTTAAAATAATAGTTGTAACTGTATCAACCAATACCATCTGTAAATAGCATATTATTACTAGATAAAAACACTTATTTCTTTACCTTTTAATATATTTATGGAAATTGAATCTATAACATGCATTATATGTTGTAATAAGTTTGGTATCACCACTTTTCAGTGTAAATGCAAATTCCTTAAGATAGTATATACACATTTTCTATAAGAATAAATTTTAAAAAAATCAATATTTAATTTAAAATAGAACTTCAATTATTTTACATGTTTTTGAGAATTCTTTAAGCATGCATGTTCATTACATGTACCAAATCACTAGTGATAAAGCATATTCATTCATAATTTTCAAAATCTAATTTGGTTTAGCTTAAAAATGAACAGAATTATCCCAAAATAATAATTCCGATTTATATTGTATCGTTTTGATTTGGTTGAGCACATTAATTTAAAATCGACTAAACTCACCGCTCACCATTACACCTTATGGTAAATTTATTTGTGGACTTGCTAAGGTTTAGATACTTGACACAACAATGCAAGTAACTATAAGAGATTCATGAATAAATAATTGACTATTAATATATATATATATATATATATATATTTCGATAGTAGTATTGCTAAAGGTACAGCAATAAGGTTCACTGCTTGTACTTACTCCTTGGCCTTCTGAAATTCATCTTCTAGTCCCATGATGTATAGTGTGTCTAGTGAATCAATGAGGGTTGCTCCAAGACCTCCAAAACTGTTAACACCATTCTTTGATTGTGGCTGCATAGAACAGAATCACATAACATTCCATGGATTTAACTACACACTGAATTTTTGTGTTGCTTATTTCAACTAACCTGAAGTTCATCCTGGCCCCATGCATACTTCACATACGAATTCCATGCATGAAGCATTGCCTCTTTCACCATTTCTCTCCGCTCATTGCTTATTGGATCAAGGTCTAGGGGATCTTTACCGTCAATAATGCCAGACTGTTCATCACCATTACGAAGCTGACAAATTATCAGGGATTTACTCAGTAACTGGAAAACATTACAAATGTTCAAACTGAAGACTTTGTGATTCCTTAATAAATACCTGCTCTTGCAAACGATTCAACTGTTCTGTCAATTTTGAAATTTCTTCCTGCAAGATCATAGTTTAAAATTGTGGACAAATATTATGTTGTATAAATAACTAGTATGTACTGTATAGTCAGATTTTAGTAAGAAGGAGCACGTTGCAGACTTGGGCAACACCTACAATTTAGAACTAAATATAAGACTACAGAACCAGGCAAACTGAAACCATGACGTAAGGATGTAAGCCAGCTTGAATTATTACCCATGATCATGGTATCTTCATCTTGACACTGGTTTGTAGAATAAATTACTAAAATAGTTGATCTATTATGTTTACTGGTATCAATTTCTACCAGCTGGCAAAACATTTAAACCGTTAACCAATGTATCAACCTTTGGTAGGACATATTAGCGGTTGTACTGTCAACCATGGAAATGCTTAATCATATATCAGCGTTTATAAGAATTATGAAAACTCATCTAAAAACGATTAATTTCAAATGTAGAACATCGTATTTCAGATGTGTATTTCACATTAGATATGTCAGATATGCTGGATAGATTTACCTACCTTCATCGTTGGTGACAGTCCAAAGAGGAAAATAACAAGAGTCCTAAAGAACAGCACTATTTTTTCTTCATAATGCCCAATTTAAAAAACAGAAAAAACAATTCTAAAATTTAACACTTCCAGTACATGGTTTGTTCAGCAACATAATGTCAAAATAAATTAGTGATCGGTCTACAAAACGATGCCAAATGAAATCATTTTTCTAGTTTGACAATTAATCCCTGAATGAACAAATTTCGTTTGGTGGAACCTTATCAAATAAGTTTTGCATAATACACGAAATAAGAGTTGGGCCTCAGGTCTTTGGAAACATTATTAACGAAATAATTGATATTTTTTGATTGGATAATAGAGAAAATATAAATAGTGCCAAGATTTTGAAACAGGATCTACATTATTTTCGTGTTGGCTCAAAATGCTTCTAAGCAAGAACTGAACTTTCGTACTTGTTCATTGCATTTTTTTCCTTTCCACCAAAAGTAAAATTTCAAGACATAATAATATCTACTCAGATGTCGGAACAAGAAATATAAGGAGCCGTGAATTTTTCGACGTAGTTTGTGGAAAAGTGCAAGCATAAGCAGTTGTTCAGACTTTCAAAATGAACGAATAAACTTATAAGTCGTAAGAAAATTTTACTCAAAACTGCAAATTTGACAGCTATTGTATTCATTCCTATCAAACAGAATGAACTTAACATAATTTACAGCACGGCTATATAGAATCCAATACCGTCAGTTGCAGATCTGAAATGACAAATCAAATAATCTAAAACACATGATTTAAACCTCGTGTTCTCTAACAAGCGATTGTCGATCCCAAACAGCAAAAGTAAGGAAGACAAAAGCGATGAAAACCATGGCGAGCCTTTTGGGGCGTTTCAAGTAATAAGAAGGATTAACATATCGAAATGGAGATGAAGAAGATGATCTGCGAGCCATTTCTTGTATTCAATTCAACAAAATGCAAAGAGAAATGATTGCGGATAGAAAAATCTTATCAAATCTAGGATGCTAGATTCATAATTATATATTTTGAAAAGAATTACAAGTCAAGGAAAAGTCGGAGAAATAAAGAACAAAAATGAATGAGAGGAGAAGTCGTCATAGGTTAATTTTAGAGAAAGGAGTGGTGTCTGGTGACTGGAGAAATTAATTTGTTTGCTAATTTCCTATTGGTTGGGCGTTGTCATATATTTTCCTGTTATGAGAGATTAGTTGGATATTTTATGTTTATGTACTTGAATGAGGTAGATCTACTTGATTATCACTTCTGTACATAAATTGAAATTAACGATTGCAATTTAGAACCAGTAGTTCGAGACGGAGCGGAGCGTTGGACGCTTAGAGTCTAGGCAGAGCCTGGATAAAAATAAACGTTCATCACATACATTTTGCACAAACAACATTCACATTAAATAACTACAAAAAACTAACTAACAATTTATTAAACTATATTTATACACTTGTAAATGTTTCATCAGTAAATTTAAAAATAAATCGAATACTTTTATAATTTATAGAAGAACCAAAATTCATATTAGTAAAGTTCGTGTTATAACAATGATTGAATATTTATATACTAGATAGTCTTAAAATTCGAGTACAATATTAGTCAATAAGATAAATTTCAATTTATAGTTAGTTATATTGCGTTTGATTTAAAAATTATTTTAAAATAACTTTCAAAAGGCTAACACAATTAAGATTAAAAAAAATAAGAAATCGGTAAAGTTAAATTTCAAAGAATTAAAAAACTAAAGAGTATATAAAGAAGAATCGTTATTATTTATTAACCCATTGTTTGTATATTTTAAAAAAGATATAGAAAAACGAGTCAAGCATTGAAATTCTTGAAATACAAATCTACATTAAATAAGCATAGTAACCAGATGATTTTATTATAAATGTATATATTTTAGTCAAGTAAAAAATAATTAGTACTAAAAACGTCTATTTTCTTACTCCCCAAGAAAAGCTCGACTCTTAGACGGCGCCTCGGACAAAAGGCGTAATAAAACGCTATAATAGAAAGGCGGGGTGTTAAAATTGCAAAATAGCGCCTAATCGGCGCTCAGCGCCGCCCTTGACAGCATAACTAGTTTTACGGGTCCGCAGGTGCGACACAGTGGAAAGGAAGCTTAGGTTCTGATAAAAAGACACAGGTTCGATTCCTACCATGCGCTTCCTTATCCTATATAAATTTACCCGGGGGTATGGGGGTTTGGATCAGCGGACGGCTTTATTATACCCTCCTCAGGAGTTTACCGGCCCGCCGGGTTCTCCTGGATTTTCAAAAAAAAAACTAGTTTTACGGCAAAACTGACTGTTAGATTATATAATTTTAAAAAGTAAATTTATTTTTCAGTTAAAAACATCAAAGGATAATATGTTAGAAAAAAAATTAAAATTGGACAAATTTAAGAATACATTTGTGGAGACAACAAAATAAATAGTATTCGGGAAATTTAAGGAAACATGTTTTTTGTTTTTTTTTTCCTTACATTTTGATTTTCAAGACTATAACAGACAAAACTCTATAACAATCGATTTGACAAATATAATGGGGTCTTTAGCATGAGCTATATATTATATAGTTGTAAGAAAAGTCTTTCTTTTAATGGATATATAAATTAAATATTATGCTTTTTGGTAAAATTTTCAAAAATTAAAAAATTAAATTTTAATATTTACTAGTTTTTTTTCCTTTTTTTAGCATAAGTCTTCTTCAAATTGAGGAGAGTACTTGAAATGAGCATAAAATTAAATTGAATATCTAGAAGCTACCAACAAACTCGGTATATAACAGAAAAAAAAATACAATTTCGATAATCTATATTATTATATCAAAGCTGAGTAGAGCATCCTTGGCTCTTAGGCCATCTTACATTCCTTCCAATCTTATGCTGCCACGTGAATTCAGAAAGTGAAAAGTTTGATCTTTCCACCACGCACATTCATTTCACCTTCGGATGTTTCCCTCCAATGCTTTCCTCTCACGCTCTTTTCGGCTAATCTTAAATTAAATTGGGGCAATGGAGTATGATTACTCTTCGAGCAAGCGAAGCAGCAATTTTTTCCATTTTCTTCATCTCACGTCTACCGCCTAACCCTAATTCTAATTTACCTCATTGTCAATTTACTTCGACAAGTCAGTCAATGTCTTCCCCATCACACCATCATGTGTTTGTTTACCGATCGTTCTTCCTCACCCCATCGTCGACGGCTACCACTCTTTTTGAAACGTCCATCGAGCTATTCCCAAGGCATGCAAAAATCGTCACATTTGGGTAATTTTCTCTGTCGTTTTCCCTATGCTCCATTAGTTTTTTCGTTTGCAGATGTTTTTTAATCCTCAATTATTTATATTATATATTCTGCCGAGAAGTTGCATGTTCATTTTCCTATTTGGACCGAAAATTGTATTGTGTTTAAATTGACAAAACAAATATTTTTATATCCAACTTAAATGTCTGATCATGTCCATTCAAAACTTTTTTCTACATTTTTAGACCTTGGCCTCTCATCTATTAAGTTCGGTAAATTTTTTTATATTTGTTATCATAATAGATTAATTTTATATCTATAATTTAAATAAGTGGAGCTTTATGTCGTCGTCGGTACTTTTTTCCAATCAACATTATAAATGGATGATGTAAATATTTTGCATCCTTTACTTATATCATGATTTCATCTATAGTTTAAGAAATCTTGTGCATAGTGATTCTATGCTTAAGGATTATAGGTAATACGATACAGTAAAGGCATAAATTAATTACACAAATAAAGAATTAAAGATTTTGATAATTTCATGAACATGCTTATTTGAAAAATCTTCCTCTAAATTTTACCAATTTGGTCGGTTGAACATAAATTTTAACAAATATAGCTTGGTTCTATTTTGTACCGAGTATTTGTTCATGATATAAATGCTTACAAAGAATCCATAATTTTACTCTGAAATATGAGTACTTTTGCAGTTAGTAGCTTTGTGCATGAAGTTGACTCTTGACTTACTGTAATCTAGGTAGACAGTAGGTAATCTTTCTAGAAAAATCTTTCCCACACTATTCATGCATTTATCGATATGACTTTTAGATGTAAACATCATTTCATTTGTTATGATGGAGATTATATAGAGATTTTATAGATGGTACTCTTGACTTCGACTTTGTTACATATTTTAAATTCCTATTTTAGTACTATATGGGTTTACCAAGACAGAAAGCAAGTAATCTACTAATGTAGGCAAAATCCACCTTTTCACCTTCTTAAAGATTATATGTTTGATTATGTTGATTACTTTACTAGGTATTGTTTACATTATACCATACAAGCTATAAAATAAGTTACATACTAATTATTATATAATAATCACAATATTTTGATGTTTAATAGTTTTAATGAAAATGCCATGTGTTTCAAGATTGTAAAAGATAGTGAAAAAAATATTTTGGCAAAATCAATGCGCCTCTCTTGGAACTTATGGGGATCATAATCAGATGTGGAACAAAATTTGTGGTGCCTTATTTGAATAAGTACTTGAAATTCGATTAGAGATGATGTTCAATGAAAAATTCATATATTGTTGAGCAAATTTAGTAATAATCATTCTTCATAAGTTACTTAATGTTTAAATTTTAAACACAATAGTTACATGTATACGTAAGCATGTTGAGGATTTGTATTGCTCATATTAAGTATTTAAATGTTATAAACTAAGTTGGTAAGGTGGTAAAGCTTTAAAATACTTGCAACAACTCTCTGAAATCATACTATTCATGCTGCATAAAAGTTTAGTAGAATGTAACAACTTTTACGTTTCTAATGTCTTAATTTAGAGTTTTCAAATTCCATGGCAATTTTTTCTTGTTCATTAAGCTAATAAAAGAGTTAAAGGCTTCTGTGGTTTAGCAATAGCTCTGTTAGGATATGTTCAAAATTAGGTGATCTAAGGATGCAAATATTATTTAGTTTGATTAATTGAGTTGGATATCTTTGTAACATCTCCCATTCTGAGGCCCAAAACTAACCGCTATGGATGGTGTAGTCATCCATAGTTATTAATTCTTGACGACAAAATGTGGCTGTGTAATCATATCAATAATCAGGAGCACGTGAATATGAAAAAATTTCAATCACAATTCAGAAATAACTTTTACATTCCATTTCAAAATATGATTTCATGTTCATTACATAACCCTATTCGCGATTTCTTTTTCGGGGAAAATTTAATTATTACAAAATACTCCAAGAGCGATATCTGAAGATGTCCCCTTGGTTGATTAGAGTCTAACACTTAGGAATTATATAACTTGCCACTATATCCATATAGACAAAACCAAACAACACAGTGGAATTAGATAAAGCTCCTAATAGCTAGATTGCCTCCTACACATCTCCGGAAGCTCATTCGTCTAATTGGAAACTTGAAAACCCTTACTTTCGACCTACTCAAATGAGTACCTGAGAGTTTAAGTGGAAAAAAAATACTTCAGGTCAGACAACAGTCTAATGTGAATAATAACCCACCATCTCGAACCAAATAGATTCTAATAAGACCACGCCATTGAGCGGAACGGGTTTCCCTCACTAGTATCTTAGCAAAACCTCACAACCATATATTATGCTCCGACATCCACAATGGTTATAATCATTATAACATACCGATATGCAAGCATGTAATATATACATTGAATTACCCATCCTAAGTTATTGGACTACCCATCTAAATTTCCATCGACTATCCATTTTATACTTATGTGGACTACGCATCTCACATATATTAATTTTTTGGATTACTTCCCTAATATGTTGACTACCCATCACTCATGGTTTCCTTAACAAAATTATATGGATTATCCATTTCACGTGTAATTATTAATTGGATTACCCATCCCTTACCATATGGACTACCATCACACATGGCTAGCTATTTAATTATATGGACTATCCATCACGCATATTCCATTCATTTAAAATTGATGTGGACTATTCATCACACATCCCATAGTTTTTCTAGTTTAACTATGAATCTTTTATTCACCTCATAGTGACTATCCATCAAATACATTGATATGGACTATCCATCTCACATCCCATAGTTTTCTTAGAATAACTATGAGCCAATCATTTAACAATTTAATTCATGCTACCCACATGCTTAACCTATGTCTATTAGTGTCCCCCAATTAGGTTATCTCCCCTTAAAGTTATAACATCTTAAAGTGACATACATTGATATCCCCAAATGATCTATGTCAAATTTATTAAAACATACATTGGTATCTCCAATGATTTATGTCAAATTTATTAAAACATACATTGGTACCCCCAATGATTGGTGTCGAGTTTATTCTACCTTGGCACCTTCAATAAAGTATGTTAACTCCGTAAACTTTTAACACATGGCAATATAAGCATTAGTATCCCCAATTAGGTTTTAAAGTCGAAGTCATAAAACATAAGGCTCGCCGCCATTAAATAGTTTAATATAGATCAATGTCGACGTCAATAACAATGTCGACAAAGAGGCTTAAGGCTCTCCGCCTTTATTAAGATAATCATAAAACACACGATGTTAAAACCCTTGTTGACCTCGATCAAGGTCAAAGACCAAAAACATAAACTCTTTTTAAGTATTTAAAACTCTATCGAAAACGATGTTGTTGACTTTCATACTCTTTAGGTTATCCGCCTATTTAAAACAGCGTCAACACCAATGAACACAGCAACGATACCATACGACATCGTAGCTAAACAATGAAAAGAGACATCGCCGACCTTAATGAATAGTGGCATCAAGATCGTCGGCGACATCATAAAATAGTTTACTTAACTCACTTCGGCTATTATGCCGCCAAAAGTATATATAAACCCATTCCTTATCATATGGACTACCCATCACACATGGTTTAGCTATTTAAATTATATGGACTATCCATCACACATATAGCATTCATTTAAAAATTGATGCAGACTATCCATCATACATTCCATAGTTTTCCTAGGATAACTATGAACCCTTCATTAACCTCAAGAGAGTATCGATCTCCATCATGATGTGGACTATCCATCTCACGTCCCATATTTTTCCTAGGATGACTATGAACCCATCATTTAACAATTTAATTCATGTTACATGCATGTTTAACATGTGTCTATTGGTGTCCCCAATTAGGTTAACTCCCTTTAAAGTTATAAAATTTCAGATATAAACATTTGTATCTCCAAATAATCTATGTTGAACTCATTAAGATATACATTGATATCGCCAACGTTTTAAAGTAAAAAATCATAAGTCATATGGTTCGTTGCCATTAGATAGTTTAAGATAGATCAATGTCGGCGCCAATAACACCGTCGATAAGAAGGATTAAGGCTCTCCCCTTTAATGAAATATAGTATAACACATACGGTATTAAAACACGTCTATTGGAAATGCGAATTACGGATCTTAAGGTTGGATTAACACTAGAGGGGGGTGAATAGTGTTTAATGGATTTTATGGAATTTTTGAAATCTTTTCAAATTAAACACAAACAGATGCAATTCACAAACACAGAGACAATCATAGAACCAGACACAGATGCAAATGGTAAATAAAAGTAGTAAAGGAAAGAACACACCAGAATTTTATACTGGTTCGGAGTTATCCTACATCCAGTCCCACACGATTTCTTATGCATATTTCTTTTCAAATATAATGTCGATATTACAACCACGATTTCAAGGCCATGAGATACACCCTCTTGTCTCCGAGTCCAAGGCAAGCTCTCTTGATTTAACCATGCTACAAGATCACCTAATTGATTTACTGTCTATAATCACACCTAATTGATTTACGGGCCACAATTACACCGTTTCCCGTCACACTTTGATAGAGAGAGACTCGATACACTTCGATCTTTCGATCTTTGATTACAAATGATCTTATAACTCTGAATAGCACTGAGATCTTTGACAGAGAGTGGTAGAGAATCAAACTAGAGACGATCGAGTTTGATTCACTTAGGATTTTGGCAAAGTTTTGTTAAAGCGTTTGAAATATAAGAGAATATTTGAGTGGAGAAGGAGTGAAGAAATGAAGAAAAACTGACTTAAAATTCGTTGAAAACAACTGGTATATATAGGTGAACAACGGTCATGTCCATTCGCGAAAAGTTATGAAGAATAGACACTTCTTTTGAAAATTTGAAATTTGAAATCTACGGCTACCATATCGACATGGGGGGTATAGGGATGTCGACATGCCTATGTTATTTTTGAAAATTGATTTTGCTTTAAAATGATTTCTATTCTAAAACTTGTCAAAACAATTTCTAAACTTTGTAAACCATTTTGAATGTAGTTTAAACTTATAAAAGAGTTTTAGAAAGTAATCTTAAAATATATAATCTATAATATAAAAGTAACATTAAAAACTAAGTATAGACTTCTTTAAAATACATTTTTTAGATTTAAAGCTAAAATATTAAAATCAAGAGATAGTTTAAAAAACAAGAGATGATTTTGAGATCAAAATATTAAAAGATGATAAGAATAGTTTTTGAATTAAGGCTAAAATATTTAAATTGATAGAGATGACTTTTAAAAAGATAGTTTTTGGAAAAATAGTTAAAATAGATTATTTTGAATATTTCGTGGATTCCATTCCACTTGAGAAGGTCGTGGGTTCCATCCCACTAAAGAGGTCGTGGGTTCCATCCCACTATTAAAGCGAGAAGGTGGATTCCATTCCACAATTAAAATCCGAATACATATTTTAGTGCTATTATGAAGTTTTAACATAAATCTAGACTCTATTACTTATCTTGATATCTTGAACTCTTGATACTCATGAGTCTTTAGTCTTGATTTCTTCAATATTGAATTCGTCAGTCTTGAATCTCTATACTGTACAGTCTTCATTCTCAGTATTTACATATATATACCTTGCATATACATATATATCTAGACAAGAATATTAGTATTTATATTTTATAACAAGTCCTAAGGTTGTTGTCATCAAAACCATCATCTCAGGAACTAACAATCCCCCCTTTTTGATGATGACAGCCTTTGTTTATAAAACCTACTCCAACAAATTTCGATTATACTCCGACTCCCATTATTCCAACAACTCCCCCTTAATCTAAGTCTATCTAACCTATTTTATAATTCCCCCTTTGTCATCAACAAAAACTAATTCTAAACTACATAACTCCCCCTAAATCTTATTCTATAGCATCGTATATGATAATAACATAGTATATTAGAATGTAAATGAGACAGATAATGATATGAGTAAAATATAGTAAGGTAAATGCGGGAGATATGAAAATCTTAAACATAATAAATCGATATATACATCATGTTCTTATCAAACCACACCATGTTCAATCATATATTACAGTCCATATTCAAATCAATCCAAACCATACTAATCTAAACCAAATCAAATCAAACCAAACAATTCAAACCAAATCAAAGTAAATCAAACCACATATGTCAAATCAAACATTTCTTGGAACTTGAACCCATCCTTCTTCACCGAAGATAGGATCTTCTTTTATAGCATCCCATTCTTCATTATCTTTGTTCAAAGTTCCTTCTGGATTCGCTTCAAGTTCTTCTTTGTTGAGGGCAGATGTAACAACCCTAGTTTTGGAGATTACCTGTTAATATTAAATTATAACGGTAGTTATAATTTAATATTGTAAATTAAAATAAAATTGGAAATTTTAATTGTTTATTTGGAATAAACAATGAATTTTGATAATAAAATGAGAAAAATAAAGTTTGGAACTTTATTTTATTTATTTGGGTTAATAATGATTGGAAAATGGGTTTTGTTGGGAGAAAATGCAATAATTGTATTAATTATTGCCAATTACTTCTTTTAATAATTTTTAAAAGAAGTATAAGATTTTTAAAGGTTGTTTATTTAAATAAAAAGATGAAAATTGGTTTCAAAATGAGTTTAATTATAAATTTGAGTTTAAAATGGTTTAAAATATTTTTCTAAGTGAGAAAAGTATTTTTGTGGAATTTTACAAGTTAAAAATATAGTTTTATTCATTTATTTGAGCAAATAGTGTATTTTTGAAAAATAAAGGATTTTAATAATAATAACGTTTTAAACATAAAAATTAATCCTTTTTATAGTGTAAAATAATTTATTTCATGTGTTTGTAAAATTTACAAATTTTTTTTGGTTGAAAATTGAAAGGAAAATGACTTTGTTTTGTAAATTAGTGTATATAAGAATGCATTTGGTTTTATGTTAAGTAATTAATTTAAGCCATCATACTTTCTTTTGTTTAATGGGTCTATTAAGCCCATCAGCACTTAATCTGGTTTGAGAAGGTGAGAAAAAGATGACAGTGCGTTTTACTCTTCCTTCTTCCTCTTTCTGGAAATAGAAATACAGTAAAACCCAACTCCATTTTCTCCAACCCTAGGTTTTAAACTCAATTTCTTCAATGCAAATTGAAATCTTTTACAAGTTAGAGTATAATTAAAAGGTAATCTCACTCCAAACCTCACTATTTCATCAATTCCTAACTTAAGAGATGGGGTTTTCTAATTTACTGTAAAACTTGGTTTGCATGTACTGTTTTAAGTTTGTACAGGTTATTTAAAGCTAGAATCTCTTCAAAGCTTGCCTCTTTCTAAATAAATTCAAGTTTTTACCTTCTCTATAGCAAGGTGAGTTTGCTAACTCACAATCTTTAGCAAATCAAAGTGGAAAATTGCTTGATTCTGTGAAAAACGAGTTACTGTAATCGTTTTCTGTTTATACTTTACTTCTCTGTGAAAAAGAGTTTTATGTTGTCTCTTAGAATGACTATAACTTGAGATTCCGGCAACAAAATGCTGCCGGATTTCTTTCATTTGGTTGCTTAAATGTTGTATTACATATTTACATGCATGTCAAATTTCGTAGCATTTCATCTTCATTTGATATGATAAATTGGTGCTTGAAAATCAGGTCGAGGCTGGAAAATTTTACTGGGCAAAGTTCGTACCCTACGTCGACCTGCATGTCGACCTAGGGGTCGACCACAAGTTCTCAAGATCGACCATACGGTCAACCTAGAGGGGAGAGTGGTCGACCTTGAGGTCGACCTGCATGTCGACCTCTGAGGCACTTTTGCATGTAGCTCCTTTTCTCTTGTGCTGTGTAATCCTGATGCTTAATTTTATTGTTTTGCTCTCTCTTCACTTTATTTTGATGTTGTTTTTGTGATGTATTGAGAGCTATGATGCCTATCAATAGGCTAGCTAAATTTGGAGAATTTGAAATTCAAATTTGAATTGATTTTGAGTTGAATTTAAATTGAATTC
Source organism: Allium fistulosum (assembly GCA_030737815.1). NCBI lineage: Eukaryota > Viridiplantae > Streptophyta > Magnoliopsida > Asparagales > Amaryllidaceae > Allium > Allium fistulosum. The sequence continues at coordinate 480,857,278 of CM060904.1, forward strand.
AAATTGAATTCGAGTTATCGATTTTGAGGTATCTTCTTTGTTATTCGTTGTTTTCGAGAACGGTTTTCTCCAAACGATTTTGAAATAATTTTTAAAATAAATAGGCATTTTAAATAATTATTAAATGATATTTTCAAAGTATTTTCTAGTTATAAAATCTATTTATTCTCTATAATAAAGGAATTTCAAATATTGTTTCAATAATCGTTTTCGGAATATGGTTTTAAAAGCTTGTTTTCTCAAGTAAATTATTTTATAGATAAAATACACATTTTTGCACTATTCGAGAGAATGAGAAAGAGAATTAAACGGTTTGGTAAAACACGTGGAATGGGACACGTGCGTTTATCTTATCAGTTAATTCCTGACTTGTCCGTTTGATCGTTTTGACTTTCGAGTCAAGTTTACCGATGAGATGAGGTAAACTTTTTACTGCTTTGAGTGTGAAATTTACTAGTGGTTAGTAAACCTTTAGTGCGAACGTGTGGTATGGGACACACGTTAACACTGTTCGAGTTCCTATCCGAGAGTTTGTGACACATTTGTCTAAGAGACGTATTTGCCAGTACTGGACCTTCGGGTCATTTATCCTTCGGGATGTTTGTCTAAGAGACGTTTGTCATTGCGATGTATTTGTCCTTTGGGATGTTGTCCTTCGGGATGTTTGTCTAAGGGACGTATTTATTTGTCCTTCGGGACATTTTTCTAAGAGACGTGGCGCCTTATTTTGGGAAAACAGTAGTTGGCGGGCTTCGACCATAAGCACGTGCTATATCTTTGAGATGATTTCTTTGACTATTTTCCCTAATGTATCGCCCTTTCCGGAATTAGTCCTTTGAACCATTCGATATATATTTGTGGCAATTACCTTTCGGGAATTTGAACTCTTGCGAGTTCTATCTTTGAGATTTGAGTTGTCTATACTGGCGTTATTTGAGATTTGCCTTTTGGCGTTATTACTGAGATTTGCCTATTGGCGTTATAACATGAGATTTTCCTTTTGGCGTTTATTTGGGATTATATTCTCCTATGTTGGAGAATTATATTTGATTGCCTTATGGCGTATTTTAAGATGGTGATTTCTTTGAGTTTTCTTTGAGTTTGCCGATATGGCGGGTTTGGGATTTCTCCTTTTTAGGAGTTATATTTTCCCTAAACCACTGTTAGTGATTTGTGATATGCCGATGATATGAGACTTGTTATCTTTAGCGTTTTATGGATTATCTTATCTCTCTTGAGATTACAAGTTGGTGTAAGTGATATCATCCCATCACTTAAAGTAACCATACCATACTTATACTCATGCTTATACTCAATATTGTTCCTTCTTGTTTAAGAAGAACATTACCCTTATCCTTATGCATCTATTACTGCTTATCCTCATAAACTGATATGTGTAGCTAGACCGACCCGTGTATTTTATACTCGGGTCAGACCAAGGTGTTTCAGGTTAGGTACCCTTATAGACTTAGCATATTCTGCTTCCGCATGGGCTATTCTGCTAGCTCTTTTTGATATAGCTTTTTGTGCAGTCCTTTTTGTTTGCTACTTTGATGTATATTCTTTTGACTCGCTTGTATATTGTGGTCGCTATACCACTTGACATGTATCATTTTGTATACTCTGTGATGTATCTGTATATATATGTATATGTATATGTGTATGTATATGTGATGATCTACTGTTCTGTGATGTGTTTTGCATTGGAGTTGTTGTATTTTGTTCTGATAGATACTATAGCCACTTATGGCTTTGTATTAAGTATTTATTGGATATGTCGATCCACTTGAGATAGAAAAAATATATAGCATTTGTCGACGTATTCAATAGATATTTAAGACAAGGCTATAGATGGTCGCTCCTAACCAGCCCTATTCTCCGCATTAGCAGACAGTATTACCCAGTAATACTCTTTGTTAATGTGGGTCTCGGGGTGGGGCGTCACAGCAGAGATCATCCATCGAATGGCATCGAAGTGCCTTTCTTGTTCCTTTATCATCTGCATTTGGCTTAATTCTAAGTGTCGTTGATTGCGAAGGATAAAAGTAAGTATGTTCTTGAAGGAATTGAGAGTTTCTTCAAGATTCTCACTTAGATTATGAATAGGAGAGGCCATTTTTTGATAAAATATGAAGAAATTCAATGGAAAATAAAGAAAGTTGAATGTATGCATTTTTATGGAAGAAATAGGTATTTAAAGAGTTAGAAAATCGTTTGAAATGAAAGGACACAAGGTAGTTATGTCAGTTTCAATTTTAAAACAAAAACAGTTTCTGGCCGTTACACATCGACATGGGGGGTAGGGTGATGTCGACATGCCCCTATTAATTTTGGAAATTTTCTTTGTATATTATGTACAAGTATATATATATAAACTTATATAATATAATAACAAGCATTCCAGAGATATTTTAGAGCTAATAAATAGAAATAAAGGGTTTTCATTGATAATTTTAGTTAACATTACATAAAACGATACATAACATTAACTAAAGAGAGATACAAACTAATACAACATGAAATGAAACTGGTATTAGTTAGAGGATGATGAAGATGATGATAATCCAAGCTTGTGACTCACTTTCCCAAAGAACTTGTTCATTTTGGTGGAAATCTTGTCCAACTTTTCGAATCTTTTGAGAATCCGTTGGTTTTCCACAATAATCTTTTTGTTCCTGAGAAGCGTTTTGTTGGATAGATTGGTAAGAGTGATAGGGTATTCGATACTTTCCAATGAAGTCTCTTCCTTCTCCTCTCATTCTTCTTCAATTTCCATCTCCTCCCCTTCTTCCTCCTCCTCCTCTTCTTCTTCCCTCTCTTCATGAACCAATCTCTCATCCTTTTCGGCAAATGTTTCATATGGTTGAAACACAAGCGGAATTCTCATGAGAGAGATGTTAGCATGGTTAAACACTTTTCTAGAAATGAACTCTTCTCTCTTATAATCAACACCAAAGTAGTTGAAAATCCGAGTGAGGTAAATTCCATGGTATAAAGTGTTTTCACCTAAAGTAAAAAATTTCGGACGAAGTTCATCCAAAATCACTTGCACCCAATTAATGTCATAGTGCTCAAAAATAGAAAAAAGTGTCTTACAAACTTTTAAGGTTGGGAGATTGAAATTTCCCGATCTTGGAGTTATGGAATGTTGCAAAAGAAGGTTTACAATTCTAGCTTTAGGACGGAAATTTCGGTTTATAAACTCAAAGTTATCATCCCCTTAAAAAATGTGATGAAATATCTCACGATCATGTTCATCAATTTTAAAATCCAAAAGATCCATTCATGTACTCTTACAACCAAGAATGTTACCCAAAATCTCACTATTTAAAACAATACGCGTTCCTTTAACGCTACTCCACACTTTCCCTTCATTTCCTTCATAAAAACCATGATTCAAATTTGCATAAAACATTTTGACAAGATTCGGATAACAAACAAAATCATTTTGAGAACCATCAATTAAGCTAAGAATTTGATTCTCTTCGAAAAGAACATTGACCTCATATGAAGGAAAATCACTAAAGATAGCAAATTTTCTCGTATGGACCTTTCCAAAGTTTACATAGCTAATGTAAGCTTTGATAGCTTCCAGATCATTGTAGAGGAACTCTTTGGTGGTCTTGGACAGTCTCATGGTGGATGGATTGCTTGAGGAAGCCATTTTTGAAGAAAGCAGAGAGCTTGAGAGTTTGAAAGAGAGTTTGAATTTTGAAATGAAAGTGAAAAGATAAGATAAAATTAAGGAGATAAATAGATATCTAAGAGCCATGTTCTCTGGTCAAGAGATACCTTTTCAGAGCTTTGGAATTAGTGAAAAGGTGGAGGGAAATTCAAAGTTTTGAATTCAAATTTGAACTTCAAATTTCTAGCAGGGATGTCGACATGGGGGTAAGGTCATGTTGACATAGGTCCTTTAAATCATGTGACTTATTTTTCCTACTTTATTTAATATCTATATCTATATATCCTATAATCTAATTTATATTTTATCTGAAATAATATTAAATATAATAACACTTCAATATTAATATTTTAATATTTAAATAATATTATTTTGAAAATCAATATTTTAAATTCAAACAACAAGCAATTTCAAAACATGCAAACAACAAAACATTCAAACAAGCAATTTCAATCAATATAATTTAAATGCGTACCTATGTTTAGATCCATATGTCCAAGATCATCAGACTCGTGAATAGCTGTAAAGCACATGTTTGAATTTTCCGTCTCTTGATCTTTATCACTAGAGGATGAGTCTGAATCGTCTAGTGTAGCAGTATATGCTCTTTTTCTTTTCTTTGACGAATCATTACTTGGAGAAAATTTCTGTTTATACGGATGCGGACAATCTCTTTTTAAGTGGTCTGGCTATCACAATTGTAGCATCTGATGTTGTTTTGAGTCTCATTACTATTTCTAGAATTCTTGTGATCATTTCTCTTGTAATTGTTCATCTTTCTGTATTTCAGAAACTTTCTAAAATTCCTTGTCATCAAGGCTATTTCTTCATCGTTGTCACCGTTTGAGTCTGAACCATCTGTTATTGCATTGAATGCTATTGACTTCTTTTATGAGGCCTTGCTTTCTCTTCTCCCTTGCATTTGTACTTCAAACGACATCAAATTCCCAATCAATTCTTCAATTTTCAGAGTACTAATATCATTAGCCTCTTCAATTGCTAGAGTCTTCTAATCCCATTCCGGAGTAAGTGAATTTAGAATTTTTCTAACTTGGTCTTCTTCGGAAAAGTTCTTTCCTAATGCAATTAGTGAGTGCACAATGTCTTGAAACCTACTATACATGTCTGAAATGGACTTATTTTGATTCATCTTGAATAATTGAAACTGATTGGTCAAGATAGATATTTTGGTCTGTTTAACTTTGCTTGTTCCTTCATGAGTAACTTGCAAAGTTTTCCAGATCCCATATGCAGACTTACAGACAGGCACCCTATTAAACTCATTCCTATCAAGTGAACAGAATAGAATATTCATGGCTTTGGAATTGTTTTATGAAACAGTCTTTTGCTCAGCAGTCCACTGTGCAAAATCAGTTGTGGGTTCAATGTACTCAGTTTGTGTGATATTCCAAGTGTCTAATCCTATTGATTGTAAATAGATTTTCATCCTACATGCCCAATATGCATAGTTACTGCCATTAAAAAGTGATGGTCTGGCAGTAGACTGACCCTCTACAAATGAAATATTGATAGTGTTGACATTACCAGTGTTGGAAGTCATTTGAAAACTTTCAAAAATCAGATTATGAAAACTTTGAAAACCTTGCTCTGATACTAAATGTTGGAAATGCGAATTACGGATCTTAAGGCTGGATTAACACCAGAGGGGGGTGAATAGTGTTTAATGGATTTTATGGAACTTTTGAAATCTTTTCAAATTAAACAAAAACAGATGCAATTCACAAACACAGAGACAATCACAGACACAGATGCAAATAGTAAATAAAAGCAGTAAAGGAAATAACACACCGGAATTTTATACTGGTTCGGAGTTACCCTACATCCAGTCCCACACAATTTCTTATGTAGATTTCTTTTCAAATATAATGTCGATATTACAACCTCGATTTCAAGGCCACGAGATACACCCTCCTGTCTCCGAGTCCAGGGCAAACTCTCTTGATTTAACCAGACTACAAGATCACCTAATTGATTTACGGACTACAATTACACCCAATTGATTTACGGGCCACAATCACACCGTTTTCAATCACACTTTGATAGAGAGAGACTCGATACACTTTGATCTTTCGATCTTTGATTACAAATGATCCTATAACTCTAAATAGCACTGAGATCTTTGAGAGAGAGTGGCAGCGAATCAAAGTAGAGACGATCGAGTTTGATGCACTTAGGATTTTGGCAGAGTTTTGTTAAAGTATTTGAAATATAAGAGAATATTTGAGTGGGGAAGAAGGAGTGAAGAAATGAAGAAATAATAACTTAAAATTCATTGAAAACAACTAGTATATATAGGAGAACAATGGTCACGTCCATTCGCAAAAGGTTATGACGAATAGACACTTCTTTTGAAAATTTGAAAATTGAAATCTACGGCTACCATGTCGACATGGGGGTATAGGGATGTCGACATGCCTATGTTATTTTTGAAAATTGATTTTGCTTTAAAATGATTTCTATTCTAAAACTTGTCAAAACAATTTCTAAACTTTGTAAACCATTTTGAATATAGTTTATACTTATAAAAGAGTTTTAGAAAGTAATCTATAATATAAAAGTAATATTAAAAACTCAATATAGACTTCTTTAAAATCTATTTTTTAGATTTAAAGCTAAAATATTAAAATCAAGAGATAGGTTAAAAAACAAGAGATGATTTTGAGATCAAAATATTAAAAGATAATAAGAATAGTTTTTGAGTTAAGGCTAAAATATTTAAATTGATAGAGATGACTTTTAAAAAGATAGTTTTTGGAAAAATAGTTAAAATAAATTATTTTGAATATTTCGTGGATTCCATTCCACTAGAGAAGGTCATGGGTTCCATCCCACTAAAGAGGTCGTGGGTTCCATCTCATTATTAAAGCGAGAAGGTGGATTCCATTCCATAATTAAAATCCGAATAAAGATTTTAGTGTTATTATGAAGTTTTAACATAAATCTAGACTCTATTACTTATCTTGATATCTTGAACTCTTGATACTCATGAGTCTTCAGTCTTGATTTCTTCAATCTTGAATTTGTCGGTCTTGAATCTCTATACTGTACAGTCTTCATTCCCAGTACCTGCATATATATACCCTGCATATACATATATATCTAGACAAGAATATTAGTATTTATATTTTATAACAAGTCCTAAGGTTGTTGTCATCAAAACCATCATCTCAGGAACTAACAACGTCGACCTTTATCCAAGGTCGAAGACAAGCTTAAAGTTCTTTCAAGTATAAACTTTATGTTGAAAATGGGGTTATTGACCCTTATATAATAAGTTATCCACCTTTTAAAACAAACTCTTAGGATATTACAAACCATATGGCTAACTGCTGAAAACATAGCGCCGTCGATCCTCTTGAACATAGGTCACTTTGCCTCTTTAAAACAGTTTTAGTTTACATAAAAATGAGCCTCTTCGGCGTTAAAAGGAAGAGATGCAAAGTCAATGCTATGCTGCATCATTGCCAATCCCCAAACCATATAAAACCTTAGTATATAGGGTCGCCGAAAGTGATGCATAGCGGCCTCAAGACTATCAGCGTTGTTATACCGCTTTTATACTTAACTTATTTCGGCTATTATGCCACCAATGTATAAGTGCGAAGTTAAAACATCAGTGAAGAGATGCAGCTTCAACATAGATGAATCACGAGAATGCTCCGCCGTCTTCAATGGGTTGTCGTCTTGATTGACGTCAACAAGGTTGGAAACACTCTATAACTAACTAAGTAGTTATCGTGTGCTTCTCTTCACGTCGTAATCAACACTTATAGATGTGACACTGTGTTAGGCACGGCGATATTAAAGGCGATGTGGCATTATCTTAAATTATAGTAAAACTGAGTTCTTACTACTAAAACCAATTTCTTTTTACCAAATCCAATTGTTTTTCAAAATATGATTGGCTTCCATAAAACTTTGCATTTTTTTAGTTTTACTACCACATAAAATTTCCAAGTTCCAAAATATTTAACAACTAATTAATTAATATCCTTAATTAATTATCCTTTTATATGCGTATCTAGCATAATAAATTCATAATAATTTGAAATCACTTGGGAAAAATCCCCAAAAATCACATAAGTTCCTAAATACCATATTCTTCATCATATAAAAATTTTGGAAACAAAAACTATATTTAACTATTGTTAATAATTAAAACCTGAATTTAACCAAATTTCCTCCTTAGGAAAATCAATGCTATTGGAGATTAAAAACTTATGTTTGCTCTTAAAACCTTCTTAAATAGTTTCATAAAATTACATAAATAATTATTCTATCCAAACAATGATTAGACAACCATAACTTGAAAAAATCATCAAAATCATTCAGATATTATCCATAGCCAAACTCAAGAACAGAAATAGAGATGGTTCATATATTATTTACCTTAGATTTAATTGTTGGAGTTGAGATTTGGTGTTGATTTAATTTCCCTAAGCTTGCTCTTAAATCTCCTCTAATTTCAATCCTCATTTTCCTTGTTTTGATGGTCGACCTCAAAGTTTTCTTTTGTGATTATTTTGTAAATAAAAATATGAGTGATATGAGGTGGAGAGGGTTTAAGGTAAGGGTATGTCCATTTCCTAGTTTATCCCTCTCACGCACTCTTTCTTTTATTAAACTTAAAACAATCTTACTTAGTTCATTAGTAATGGATCGACCTTATAAATTTTCAAATCTTATTTTCATTAACTATTTACATTATTCTATTTAATCTATCCAATTAAATATCCTGACTAATTTTAAACTAAAATTATGGGTGTTACGGGCTCCTCTCCTTAAAGAATTTTGTCATCAAAATTCAACAAGGACTACATAACAAGCATATCAAACATGCAAATAATGCTAGTATATCCTACCAGCTATAAAGTTTATATATAACAAGTATAGATCATACCATCATAACAGCTCGGGATAAGTATCCCTAATCCTGTCCTCTGCCTCCCAAGTACAGTCTTTCTCGTTGTCACTCCACTGGACTTTCACTAATCTGACTGTCTTGTTCCTTAACCTTTTCCCATCTTTCGCTCTTTCGCTACAACTCGAACTGGTTGTCTATAAAAGTCAAATCAGATTCTACTACTAAATCTTCCAATGCGGTCGGAGTAGTAGTAGTCTGTGGATCATGCACGTACTTCTTAAGATGAGAAACGTGAAACACGTTACGGACACCTGCTAGACTACTCGGTAACTCTACTGGGTATGCGAGTTTTCTGATCCTCTCTGTAGTAGGGAACGGTCAACGTATCTCAGTGCCAGTTTCCTTGACTTTTCGAATCATACCACACCCTTTATCGATGATACCTTAATGAAAACACGATCTCTAACTGAGAACTCTAAATCTTTATGCCTTTTATTTGCGTAACTCTAAATCTTCTCTATGGCATCTCTTACCATATCTAGACCAAGGATCAATCTATCCTTGGTCTCTAACCAACACGCTGGTGATTTGCATGGCCTTCCATATAAAGCTTCAAAAGTCACTATTCCTATACTAAACCGATAACTATTATTATAGGAAAACTCAACCAAGTGAAAATGGTCTTCCTACGATCCACCAAAATCTAGTGCATAAGCCCTCAATAAATCTACAAGTACTTTATTGACTTTCTCTATTTACCCATCCATCTGTGGGTGATAAACGGTACTCATCTTAAGCTTGGTACCTAATACCTCCTGTAGACTCTTTTAGAATTCACTAGTGAATAAAACATCTTTGTCACTGACTATACTACTAGGAATCCCATGCAGTCTAACAATATTCTTCATAAACAATTTAGCCAATACAGGTGTCGTCCTGGTTGACTTAACAGGAATGAGGTGTACACTCTTGGTCAGTTTATCTACTATGATCCATATACTTTCATTTCCCCTATTTGACCTTCGCAACCCATCAATAAAATCCATGAATATCGAATCCCATTTTCAAATTAGTACATTTAAACGCTGAAGCAATCCACTTGGCTTCTGATGTTCGGCTTTCACTTGCTGGCAATTTGCACATTTCTTCACCCATAAGCCTATATCCCTCTTCATGCCTTTCCGGAAGAAACTTCTCTTCATATCCTGATACATCTTGGTTCCCGCAGGATGAATCATAAACTTGGATCGATGACACTCCCTAAGAACTTCCTTTCTTAGGTAACCGGCATCTGAAATATATAACCGCCCCTTCTTCCTTAACCATCCTCTTTAGTCAAAATTAAAATCCCTTGGATCTTCGATTTCGGTTCCACCTTTCAATCTTCTAATCCTTTCGACAAATAGTGGATCATCTCTCTACTTAGAAGCAATCCTTTCAATCAACACTGGTCGAACTTCTAAGAAAGATAACATGGATGTACTTTGACTAGAACTAAAAGTCAATCTTAGTTGCATACTACAAGTAGTCAATGCCTTTAAATCCTACCATTCAGCTAACATAGCTAACACTACATTCTGATGTTTCTTGCTAAGTGCATCTGCAGTTTTATTTCCTTTCCGTGGTGTATACTCAATACTAAAATCATAAGCTGCTAAAAACTCCAACCACCTCTGGTGTCTCATATCAACTCTTTCTAAGAGAATAAATACCTCAAAGACTTATGATTAGTATACAACTCGAATCGTTCTTCTAAAAGGTAGTGACGCTTTTAATGTGAAAATCACTGCTGCCAACTCCAAATCATGAGTTGGATATCTAACTTCATGTGATTTGAGCCGTTGAGAAGCAAAGGTAACCACTTTACCTCTCTACATCAATACAGCTCCAAATCTCATTCCACATGCATCAGTATACACCACTAAATCCTGATTCCCATCTGGAATAACTAACATGGGCAGATTGGTTAATAAATGCTTCAACTCAAGGAATAATTTCTCGCATTTATTGGACTAAGTAAACTTCATGTCCTTCCTAGTTAGTTTAGTCAGGGGTGCTGCTATCCGTGAGAAATCCTTGATAAATCTCTGGTAATAGCCAGCCAATTCAAGAAAACTCTTTATCTCGGTCACCGTCTCGGGTCTTATCCAATTGTTAATAGCTTCAATCTTGGCTGGATCGACGGATAACCCTTTCTTTGAACACTTCCTTCTTCCAGAAATGACACTTCAAAAACTTTGCTTTAGTTGAAGCTGCCTCAATATCTAAAGCACTATTCTTCATCCTTAGAATATATCAGAATGTCATCAATGAATACCAATACGAACCTATCAAAGTGCTCTCTGAAAATCCGGTTCATCAAATCCAAAAAGAAAGATGGCGCATTAGTTAATCCGAATAGCATCACTAACCACTCGTACGAACCATACCTCGTTCGAAACACCATCAAAGGAATACTGTCCTCCACCACTCTCAGTTGATGGAATCCTGTCGCCAAATCCAACTGGGAAAATACTTTGGCTCCACTCAACTGATCAATAAATCATCAATTCTCGACAAAGAATAGCGATTATTTATCGTCTTCTCATTCAACTTGCGATAATCAATGCACAATCTTAACGACCGTCTGTTTTCTTCACGAATATCACCGTCGCTCCCTAAGGCGGACTGTTTAGTCTAATAAAACTCTTTCATTCTAAGTCCACTAGTTGGATCTTTAACTCCTTCATCTCGGTAGGTGTCATCCTGCTAGGTGGTCTACTATGGTTTCAGCTCCAAGTACAAGTTCTATTTGAAACTCAAAAACTCGTTTCGGTGATAGTCCTGTAACCAGCTCAAAAACATCTGCAAATTCCCTTGCAACCAAAACCCGATTCATTTCGTCTTCTACTTCCATTGCTCCCAACAAAGTAAAAATATCTCCACTCGAGTTATCCACTGAGTATATAATTCGATCACTCATATCAGGGTGTTTAACTGATATTTTCCTATCTCGACAAAATATCCTAGCATCTTATTTGCTCAACCAATCCATACCCAAAATAATCCCAAAACCTGTAAAATCAAACACATACAAACTGCAAGCAAAAGTATAACCTAGTAACTCAAATTCTAGATGGTCACATCTCATCCCTAAATTTGCATACCCTCTAGCTACCCTTAATGAAGTAATATGGTATATGGTTCTAAACATAACTTATCTACCAAACACTGAGATATAAACGAATGCGATGCGCCGGTATCAAACAGTTTCCAAATTGGTATGCTATGAATCAAAAGCGTACCTTCCATCACAGACTTTCCCTTCTCGACTGCTGTTGGCCTTGATGCCAATGGCTCTAAAGCAAACACCTTTCCTTTATTAGCCATGGCCGCTTCTGGACATTTGTTCTTATAATGCCCCATCTGGTCGAAATTAAAGCACTTCACATTCTACTTGCCCACAACCATCTTGCCGTCACCTCACCGACACTCATTAGCATAGTGCCCTTTCTTGTTACACTTACAGCAAACAATATCTGCTTTTTCTTTCTTGGCAGCTCCACCCTTTTGAGCTTCCTTTTTACTTAAATAATTTTCTCTTCTTAACCTAGGAATCATGAGTTTCCATTGACTTCTTTTTCCCGAAGGTTGAAAGCATTTCCTTATTCCTGATAGCCATCTCGGCCACTACATTCGATGGATCCCTGAGATGTGGCATAGTTGCCCTAGCAATCTCCGACCTCAACCCGTGGATAAACTTCTCATTCCTCTTGATGATAATGTCAACGGTGGCATACCCATATCTGGATAGCTCATCGAACATAGAAGAGCATTCCAACACTGACATTTCTCCCTGCTCCAACTCCATAAACTTCATGAGCAAGACTGACTTAGTTACTTCAAACAAAATCCTTTCCTCGAATCTCCTTCAAAATTCTGCCCAAGTCAATTCCTCTTCTGGTACCTCCGTGGTCACCCTATTCCAGCAGAACAAAGCAGCCCCTTACAACTGTCTTGAAGCCAACTTCCTTTTCAGCTCATCATTTAGTCCCAAAACAGCAAAAATCCTCAATGTAACAACCAGTTCTCCACTTCTATTACATCCTCAGTCCCCAGAAAAGGCTTCCCACCCAAACTGGTGTAATCTCGACTCAGCTTAGCATAGCTATTACCAACTGGCGCTATGGGATTGAATC